>CM046355.1:6029362-7501871 GCA_025436335.1 Bursaphelenchus mucronatus
TTATACGCAACTTTTGATTTTTTTGCGAGGCTTGGTTTGCTTTTACGCAAGTTTCAAAGTCCGAGAGGCTCGGAAGGAGAGAGAGACGGAAGAGAAGATAGAGAGAGAAATTCGTTTTCCCATTTCAAAGATTCGCAAGTTTGCGAGGCCGAAGGCCGAGCCAAACTTCATTTTTTACTTTCTTCGGCGGTCGAAGGCCGACGTTACTTACAAAACCCTTCAGAATATTGTACTAGGTGAACTGTGCCGAGGCCGAAGGCCGAGGCAAAGTACAAAACTCTGTTGATCAATTCAAATTCGCTTATGAAAGGTAGCGCTGGCGCGCGGCCTTTAGCTGACCAAGCGTAGCTGAATAAAAACTACCGGGCTTGAGAAAGTAGAACGCGCGCCAGCGCGTTTCTCTGGGCACGCGAAGCGTGTCCAGCACACCAGGCGGTAGTGCACACGATCAAGCAGACTTTGCATGGGCAACCTTTGCGCGCGGCAACTAGGAAAGCCCGCGCGCAGCGTGGGCTTGTCTGAGTAAAGTTACGGTCGAAACAAAAAAAATTGGCAATTCGCTGACAACTACTGTATCTTAAGGCAAGTTTTGCTATCAAAGTTAAACTTTTCTCTCGCTGAGGCATCAGATAAAAAATTACTGTTTCAAAGGCGACCAGTCAGATTACGTTTGTCCTAACAAAAGTATCTCTAGTGTCTAAGATGCTGGAAATCACAAACAGCAACTTTCACATGCGAATCTTTGATTTCACAGAGATTGTTCGGAGAAATAGCGATTTTATAGCCCGACTTTGAAGAGCTGTAAGAAGGGTAAAGGTAGTAGTTAGGCAAAAAAGTATTTTACTGTATAAATTGTTTCAGAGGCCTCGGTTGTGTGCACTTAAATTGGCAAAAAAGACTTTGAATAAGATTACTGTGCCTGAAACCTTGAAGATGGATTCTTAGGCGTATTACACGTTTGCACAATAGCGCACTTTGCTCTTCTACTGTTACAGCCCGTAGGACAAGTAAAAATATATATTTTTGGCGCACCCTGTGTAGTCAAAGGGTGCTGATTTCAGTGGGGAGCAGAAATGAAGACGAATTTTCGCGCTAGAAAGTAAGTGTAAGAAAGTTGGAAAAATTGGCCATTATGGATACTGCAGTAAACATTATTATTTCAATATAAGAGATCTGTGTGATAATTATAATTTGTACATATTCAATATGTGACTGGTGGGGGTGACAGTAGCTGGGAATTCTTGTTTTCTTCGGAGGTGGGGTCTTCCAGGGATGCTGACGTCGAGTCCTCACCTGACCTTGAAATAAATGACTCATAAAAAAGAAATCAAATGAAAGATCGGATTTAAGTTACACGACTATAAGAAAAACGGTGATTGCTCATAAAAACTGTCTCAATGGCTATTACACAAAAAACATTGGAGAAAACGTACTTTGACGAGATGGCATCGGAATCCTTTACTTGTTCGGCTGGTTCTTCAGCCATAGACTTTGCATTAGATAAACGGCGGAGACGCCTCAATTCGTTGTAATATCCATCCCTGACAGCACTGAACACTTGACTTGTTAACTGGGACCTATATTAAAAACAAGCTTTTTGAACGAATATTTTTATTACCATGCCACTAAACACTCAGTAGCTCCATGTGTAGCTCCATCCAAGAATACGCATTCTGTTGTCATCGCATCAGCTATTCCGACAAAGAAATCTGGTTTGAACCCAGAGGATCTTAGTTGGGCATGTTGACTTCCAAATCTCTGGCTGAGGTTTTCCATTTCTTCAATATCATTTACAGCGTCGACAACATTGATCAAAAATTCCCTCAAATGATCAGTTAATTCTCGCCGTTCTTCTTTTGTTAGACCTTCCGCAAAGTTCATAAAATCTTCTCTCTTGTCCATCACCCTCATGTATATGCGATGCCCGAGGTCTTCTTTAGCATTCACCATGGAAAACTTGAGGATTTCCTTTTGACCTGATGTGAGTCCCTTGTCTTTGTTAATAGTGATTCTAGAATTACCATTGCCTAATTATTTGTATGTTTGGATCATTGCCAAATATATTTTGATTTATGACGTTTTTAAGTTCTAATGCTACAATAACACAATTGAACTTTTTGACCTTGTAAAAAAAGTCATTCACCGCGACTTTAAGTACAGTACTTACTTGTTGTTCTCTTTTTCCTTCTTCTTCTTGATCTCATGTTTCTCTTCTCCACCAGAACCATCGGCTTCGGTTGATTTTGCGTTTCCCATCTTGAATTTCCTAAGAAAATAATAGAACAACCGCGAGAACAACTACAACAATATAACAGAAATGAATGCTTTAAACCCAGACTGGTGCGGCTGCTGGAGAAAATCAAAAGGCCAAGATTGATAGGCGGATCAAGAAAAAAAGCGAAAAGGGAGAAGGAAGGCGTAAGGTCGAAAAGTTGCTGTCCTGACGTCAGATTGCGTAACACGTATTGTCAAAGAGTTGGAGGGACCTAAAACAGCTGCAGAGACACGAAATTAAATAACCGTGAAGGGGTTAGGTCTTCGGATTAGAGATTCGGCTTGCGATAAATGGGAATGCATTCATTCTTAACACTTCAACTTCTCCTCGATGTCCAATGCAAAAGCAAAACAAACAGTTTAGGTAAAGAGTCGCGAGCTTTCATAATTCAGTTATGTTTATCTTTATACAACGCCGATCAAACGTCAGTTGTCTGCAGGCAATTGATCTGTCCTCTGCAGGACACATATTCTGTTTTCTGTTGATTCCATACGACAATTAGAAATTTTTTCGTATTATTGGCCAGATTTATAAGTTATATATTCAATTGTCATCCCTTCAGTACTTTGAAACAAACTGCAAACAAACAGTCTTTGCAAGAAGCCCCAGGCAATTGCCCATCCACTTACGAAGATACGGTACGATTCCGAGGAAACGTATTGTTTAAAGATGTCTGGTCTGTTTTTCGACGGGTTTATGAAGGCCGGGAAGTTTTATGAAAACATTGCCTGAAGGCCTAATAAAAGGACGCGACTAATCATACCAGAAAGTATGGAATCGTTGAAGATGAAAGAAGAGGCCTCGGCGGCATAAGAGGTGCATCCGTGCCGGAAATCTGGTTAAGAGCCGGATAAAGTGCTGGCCTCTCTTCAAAGGAAGTTACCCAACAAATCTCATCTGCAATCCAAAGCAATTTACTCGTTGAATTGGCGGCGGATATAGTCTCGAAAAGTCTTGAATGCCAGCGGGGCCGAGAGTCGCGCAAGCGGTGTTTTCCGATCCGGCGGACCGTGCCTATTTGGAAGAGTAAAGGGGACACAATGCCAATAGAATTCAGTTTACCCAAGTAAAAGAGGCGGTCTGACGATGCTGTTTCGGAAGTCATCGAGGCGCCATAGAATTCAGGAAATCGTGGAGCTACTCATCTGATTGTCATTCCTAAATGGAGTGAGGCCACAAGGCCGGTCTTGATTTTACGGCTACCGTAATCTTTGATGGGTTGTCAGTTATTAATGGGGTGTAAACATAAAACGGTGCTCAGGATTGTCCAGACATGGTTGCGCCGAATAATTGTGGAGCGTGTGTTTCCAGTTTAAACCGCTACCAGGCAAACGTTTAAATGCACTTAAATGCCCTCTTCTTCCACGTCTCTGCCATAAGAGATACGAAGAAGAGGTCTGAGATTTCCTCCCAAAACAAGCAATATATCCGCCTTAGGTTAAGCAACATGGCCAAGAGAGATTGGATTCAAGGAAGAAGGGTCCGTGACAACTCTCGTCACTTTGAGTTTTTTGCTTTCATCGGTACACCGAAACCAGATATAGAACATCAGGCCCAGGTCTGGTTGTGGTTTTGGGCGTTTTGACTGATACTTGTCACGTCCTAAGCGGCAGCCGCTCATTTGCTTCGCTTGAAAGTCGTGTGCGGTTTTTTCGTCAGATAAGTGGTGTAATCCCATCTTTTATCTTGCTCATTCAGATGCCGACTACCTGTGGTTTCCCGAACTGTAAATTTAGGTCAAGATATCGAGGCCAAGAAGACAACCGACACTTCTACCGTATTCCCAAGCGACCACTTGTTCTTCGACAGCGGTGGCTGAGAGCAATCGGTAGAACTGAAGAAACTGTGGTCAGTCAGGTAACTACAGTATGCAATAGTTCAAAACCTGATTATTATAGTTGAGAATTTGCTCTGCCCATTTCAAGGATGGCGAGAAAAGAGAAGGTGACATCCCCGTGCCTGACCCCGAGGTAAATCTTGTAGTCTCACTAAGAGTGTGTATGTATGTATATTTATGCTTTTTCTATGTTTTTGATGCTTTAACGTATGGCTTTGAAGCACGATACTCCGATTTCAATTCAACTACCACCTAAAGAAAACAAGACCTTGGAAAAAAGGCGACAGAAGTGTCAAATGGACAGTTCTAAATGCTTGAATATGAGCACAACGCCTTTCCCTTCTTTGAATCAGCTTTATGAACGCTTAGGCTTGGGTGATCCAAATCAAGTGGCATCAGCTTTTGCAAATGCTTTAAAATCAGCAACCGAACATACATCGATGGATCTAAATTCAGGATCTCGCCCATGCTCACACGATTCCCCAATACTGAATTCGACTCCTGCTTTTGTGGCTTCAGGTGGTATGTGCTGATTTTAAGTCTAGCCATTGCACTTAGCATTTACGTATAGTCCACGTCGGGTGGTAGTTATCAATCTGTAGCAAAAATAATGAGCACAATTTCGCTGCGCCGATCGCGTCGCTGAAGTGAAAAGGAATTTGTTCTTGCCGCGACACAATTCATTTTCTCGGCGGCGACGATGCCACAATGTGCACATTATTTTCGCCACAGAGTGACAAAACTATGATCATGATTAATTATAACCGTAAAGCTCTTAACCTACTGTCGATTGAACGTTTCAAACCACAAATATATTCCCGAAAACACTCTCCTTCACATTGTCTGTTTCCGCCGCCATTTTTCGAAGGGGGGTTTGCCCTGGCGGGAGAAAGACTGGCTGGTGGGGGAGATCGAATGGACTCATTTCAGTCATTCCAAGACTCTCCGGAGAAGAGCCGTTTCTGCGCATTTCGTCCCTTTTCGGTTAAAATTTTGTGCAACCTTGGCTGGATGACGCGACAACCCCACAACCCCGAGACCTTTTTATTCTCGTTTCAGGTGACCGAAACAGTGTGGTGTCCGGGTTTGGCGAGTCGGAGGCGTCGCCCCTCGCCCAATTCTTGCTGCACCCTCTTCATGCCACTGATAACCTCCAACATAATCTTGGCCCAACTGATAACGTCGCCCCCTTGCTTGGCTGTGCGTTTTCTCTCAATTTATTATTGTTTTTTGAATTTTTGTCATCTCTAACGTTTTTCAGTAGGTAATAATCAGTTCGGGATGAGACCCCTGGTGGCTTTACTCGATGGCCGCGATTGCGCAATCGAGATGTCTTTACTCAAAGATGTCGCCACAGTTGCGTTTTGTGATGCACAGAATCCCTCAGAAATTCATGATCGAGTAGGTTAAAGATGCTTTTAAAAACTAGAGTTAAACAATTAATTATTTATACCAACTGTAAGTCTTTACTTTTAGGTATTAAACGAAGCCGTTGTGGCACTAGCCTATCACTCGATTCAGTTGGATAAAGAGGATCTAAAGAAATTCAAACGTCTAAAGGCGATTATTCGAATTGGGCCATCTACAGGCAACATTGACGTGGAAACCGCTAGTGATCGTGGGATAGCAATCTGTAATACAAAAACAGAATGCATCGAGGAACAATCGGATACTACGCTATCGTTAATCCTGAATCTCTATAGAAAGACGTATATTTTCGCTCGATCTTCGAGAAATCAAGGTATCGAAGGATTGAAGGAGGTATCAGGAGGTACCAAAAGACTTCAGGGAAGTTCTCTTCTGATAGTTGGCCTTGGAAACGTTGGTAAAGCCGTTGCTCTAAGAGCCAAGCCCTTTGGATTCAACATCACCTTCTATGACCCAAATATTTCTGAAGGTAAGTCCATACTTTAATTATTTGATAGAAATGCTTAGGAATGGATAAAGCTCTAGACATTAACCGGTGCCCCAACTTGGAAGAAGCTCTCGCCAACGCTGATTGCGTCACCTTCCATTGTCCGGTGAATGCAAAAACTAAAAACATAATCAACACTGTAAGAAGACAATGACTTTATTTAATATTATTATAGCAAAACTTAAAACGAATGAAGAAGGGCGTTTACATTGTAAATATAATCAGTGAAAAGTTGCTTGTGGAATCAGATGTGTTAACAGGCCTAAGAAGTGGGCAGATTGGAGGCATCGCCTTAGACTTGAACACCAAAAACGAATCGTTAAGTGCATTTCCCAACGTTATCTATACTCCAAGAATGTCATGGTATTCCGATCAGTCATGTAAAGAACTCAGAGAGGCTGCTGCTCGAGAAGCTAGAAGAGTCCTTAAAGGGGAAGATCCCTTCCAATTTCATAACTGTGTTAATAAAAAGATAAAATCTGTCGCTGAACCTGCACTTCCATCCACGTCGGTTGCCCCCAATGCAACCTCGATTTCTGGGATCCCCACATTTTCCAGTACCAATAGTAAGTTTTTAATCACAAGTTATCTATTTTCTGATAGATTTTCTCGGATTTCCAAATTGTCTCGTAAATACACCAATGATGATGTGGCCCACCAATTTTGTATCCGACAAGCCTGTCTTTGGGAACATTAATGAAAACCATAATGATGACCACCATGGTAAGATCCATTAACTTTATCATATTGTTTTAGCAGTGACCTCAGTCCTGCATGAAGACAGACCATCAATTTCACCGACCGCAGCAAATGAAGACAGCAGAAATGATAAGGTAACACTCATGAATCACATGAAGACACAAGTTAAATCCGAAAATGAGTATAAAAATGGGACTAATACTTCAAATGAAGAACAGAACAGCCATGGTGAAGATAATGATAGCCCACCCATGGCCAAAATCTGCAAACTAGAAGAACAAGTAAAGGTGTAAGAAGATGAACTCTCAGGATATCAGATCTCACAGTTTGTTGTCATTATGCTATTTTGTAAATTAAACTAGATATCTCATCGGAAAACCTTGTTTGTATAACCTCTCCTTCAGAATCTGCAACTTCGTAACGGCTGCCAAAGTTTATGCTAGCCGGATGGCTAGCGGCTAGCCTTCGGCTTTCCGCTGCAGGTTCACGTTCCATCCAAGCAAGCCACGGTTGAAATGGACCACAAGGACGCCCCGGGACTTTAGAAAAAAAAATCCTTAAACAGGCGGTACACATAGGGTTATCGATAGCGTGGATTTCGAAAAGGGTCTATATTTTTCTCCCAGAATTAAAAATACTTTTCCCCAGAAAAAGGATTTATAGAAAAAATGCTATTTTTCCCCAGAAAAGATTACTTTGTTCCCGATGAATATAAAGATGAGTATCTGGTAAAAAACCACAAACAAGTAAACATCAAAAAAATGAGTTTTTGTTTTCAAAATGATCACAATCGATTACCTTTATTTAGAGAATTTCCTCAAAATCTTCCTACTACTACTATTTTACATAACTACTTAGTAGATTTTACAAGTAAAATAACTTATTAGTCTACTTTCATGCCTTACTTTTATAAATTTACGCTTTCTGGGAAAAAATAGTTTCTTTCTGGGAGAAAATATATCTTTTCTGGGAAAAAATAGCATTTTTTCTATAAATCCTTTTTCTGCAAAAAAGTATTTTTAACCCTTTCGAAAATCGTATTCATTTTTTACCTTACAAAGTAACGTAAAAGTGTCCTTTTGTTGTTATAAACTGTTGCTTTAATGTTTGCATGTTTGAAGGCATTATACTACCTTGAATAATGTTTGTTTAATCGTTAGACAGTTTCCGACCGAAACAACGGCGGCAATTTCATGAAAATGACGGCAATTTGATGAAAATGACGGCAATTTGACGTCAAGTTGACGTCACTGTCAAAATCATAACCCTAGTTATAACAAAAAGGCAACGATTTTTTGGCAGGTCGCGCCCTAGCCGGGCTTTCACGGGCCGGGCCGGGCTTTTGACGGACCGGGCTTCGGGCACAAAATCGGAAAAATAGGTGCCAGTGACCAGGGGTGGACGCCAGGCCCGGCGGCCCGGATTGAAACCGGGCCGGGCCGGGCCCGAAATTTCCGGTCCGGGCCGCAGGCCTGGGTTTTTTCAGGCCCGGCCCGGTTTTTATCATAATGCCAAACCGTTGGCATTCATTGTTTTCGTGCCGGGAAAATTTTTTGATGGGGTTGTTGTTGTAGTTTATCAAGTTCTAACACATTTACAAGCTTTTTTTTCACGTCTACTTTCAAAAATAGTGCATATATAGTAATGTATTACAATAGCACTACCGGGACCGAAGCTTTTTTTACAAACTTTAGTTCCCAATAGGCTAATAAACATTTATCAGTAATTCTATTTGCAATTTGTTGAAAGAAATCCAATTAACTAAGAACAAGGACGAAGATGATCCGAAATAGGTCTATTAAAGTCCTCTCGTTGTTATAAACTGTTGTTTTAATGTTTATATGGTCTTGAGCATGTTTGAAGGCATTATACTACCTTGAATAAAGTTTGTTTAATCTTTAGACAGTTTCCGACCGAAACAACGGCGGCAATTTGATGAAAATGACTTCAATTTGACGTCACTGTCAAAATCACAACCCTAGTTATAACAAAACTGCAACGATTTTTTGGCAGGTCGCGCCCTAGCCGGGCTTTCACGGGCCGGGCCGGGCATTTGACGAACCGGGTTTCGGGCCCAAAATCGGAAAAATAGGTGCCAGTGACCACCCCTGCCAGTGACCACCCCTGTGATCGGGCGTCACTCGCCGACTGGGCGCAGCTCGGAAAACAGCAGATCCGTGCTCATTCTTTGTGAATTTTTCATTTTTTTTCAAAATGAACAACTCCATTGTAGCCAATTTGGGGTTACTGTACATGAACCTAGTGTAATATAATTGATAAAAAGTGCAAATTAGGCACATATGTTCCCTTAGATATTCGTATACAATGGTAAACAGGTCTCGTAGATTGCAAATCCGAAGTCAAACAATGCGTATGTATGTACTCACCCAGCTATTTTTAAAACGATTTCGAAATTTGTGACATACCAATCACCAAGTGGCCGCCTTTCTGGATCAAGTCGGCAATCGTTGAAATAATTGATACAATACAGGTTCCGAGAGTGATGTATGCTGTTTTTGTGACAAAAGAAGTCATATTGTAATGACATTGTATGACGGTTACGTCTTCTCCGCGATGGTAGAAGCATGGGAACGAGTCGGTGACCGAGATTTTCATTTTGAATGAAAAATTCACAAAAAATGAGTACGATTTTCGATATCAGCACCCTCGAATACCACAAAATCAACTATTTTTAGAAAAATGACAAAAAAAATGACATTATGACATTTAAGACTTAAGGAATAAGAGTGGTTTTTCGAATTCGCTTTCTTTTTTGTCAGAAGCGTCTCGAGCGATCCTCTTTCCAAAACGGAAAGTGATCTTTTTGCGGCAAGCGTATGCGGCCAGGCTCTTTCCGACCCTTTCCGTCTGTTGACTCCGCCCACTCCAGCAGGTTTTCATTATTCTCACGTCCTCTCTCGTCCTTTTGCCTCCTCGTTTCTCTTCGTCAGGCTGATTGTAATGAGAAGACGCCGAGCGACGTGACAAACAGTATTAAAAGGTAATTGGCTGAAAGCTGAGGGGGCGGAGTCGGTTAACCGCGTAAACGAGGGAAGCGTGTGGATACACACTCTTTCCAAAACGGAAAGTGTTTCGAGTAGGGAAAAACGGTAATTGAATTTTGCCGTTTTTCAAAGTTTCGCAAAACCACTCTTATTCCTTCACTCTTATTTTTCAATTTGAAAAAATGAAAAATTCACAAAAAATTACGACGGCCGAGGTGTATGGCTATTAGTCCTGGTCTTTGGCTAGCGATTTGCTGCTGAAAACGAACATTTTTTTCGACTGGGGTCATAATCCGTGTTTTGGGGTCTGGGGTGATAATCGGGTTTATTCAAAATTTTTAGCTCAATTAGCATTTTTTTCATTTTGGCTCTATCGATGGAATGTCGTTGGCATTCTGGCTCCTCACTCCTCATATCAGAATGTCGGGAAAATAATGTGGATTTGTCGAATCTTCAAATCGCGTGCCATCGCTTCACGGCGCTTGGGAATTTGATGCGCGGCAACTACGAGGCGCGAAATTTTGCTGCGACAAATCCACATTATTTTCCCGACAGACTGATAACATCCAAAAAAAATTAATTCCACGGAGATTCGGATCCTATTCTTTATGACCACTTTCCTAAGTTGTTTCAAAATTTTGTCCCACCTATTTTTAAAAATTCTTTTTTTAAACTGAACAAGCTTTCCGATTTCAACGGCTATGTATTTATTTAAGGTCTTATAACATTGCGCTTCTAACGGAAAAGAAATTAAACTCCCATCTCAAGCCGCATTTTACATTTATTTTCTATTTTACATTTTCACCCTACGGAAAAATTTCAAAATGTCATTTTAGACATTTTTTCTAAAAATAGTGGATTTTGCGGTGGTTGATTCCAGCCAAAAGTTGGTACCAAATCCAGAGTCAAGATTTTTCATTTTCGAAAAAATGAAAAATGACAACGGCCGAGGTGTTTGGCTATCAGTCCTGGGCTTTGGCTATGGGCCGGGCCAGCAAAATCCCAGGCCTGCGGCCCGGCCCGTTTCGAAATTCTTCAGGCCCGGCCCAAGCCGAAAAGTCGGCCCGGCCCATGACCACCCCTGCCCCTGAGCCAAGCTAATACAGCCAGTATTTCGCACGACTAATCGAGTTGGGTTCCAGCAGAAAAACACAATGCCAAAAAAATGCTAAAATGGCGGGAAAGTTTTTTGAAAAAATCGCGTCTGATCGTGAGATTCATTGCACATAGCATACATTACTGCTTTACACTACTACTTAAGCAAAATTGTAAGATTCAGAAAAAATGAGTGCGATTTTCGAAATCAGCATCATCGATTACCCCTAAATCCACTATTCTCTGTGAATCTGCCTATTAATAGATTGCGAACTTTGGTCTTCTTTCGTATAAAATGTCTCCAGAATTACGAATCCTGGGCGCAGCTCGGAATTTTTAAGAAAAGTATGACATGACGCAAAGGAGCGCAACATCTGTCTCAATTTGCAAAAAACAGCTCACAGTTTTTTTTCGTCTTGCAGACTTTAGCTTTGCTTAGGTTGTAGATACAGTTAGTTTAGTTTGTCGATGAGATGAGTGATCAAAAGAGTTTGGACTCAATTCCGGGAACCGCGACATATTCCAGCTGTCATAGTCTGGAGAACATCGAAGATGCGAATTCAGCGACCACTACCCGGTCATATGATCGGAAGAAGCAAAACTGGATCGAGAAGGAAGCTGATGCCAATTATTTCTACACGAATAGGGATAGTTCCTTCTTCAAGAAGGCTGTATTTGCCATAGGAAATGGAGTGCCCCCGACTCCAGAACGACAAGATACTCGGATAAACTCTATCATGACTCCTTCAATGGCTTTGGAAACCTTCAGAGAATGTTTGGACAGCTATGAGAAGCGTGAAATTAAAAGTTGTAAACTGGTTTCTCACGTTGGATCTGCTGCAGACAAGGACAAGATCAGGAATTATTATAATAAGTACAAAAGTTTTGACGATGTCCTTGGTAGATACTATATTTTGCCACACGATCATTTGTTTTATCGATATGAAATTTTGAAAGAACTTCAGAATGGGAGGATGTCACAGGTATACTTTTTATTTATGATTGGATATTTTTTGTTTAGATTGTACTTGCTTATGACCATGAGAGATGTCAGAAAGTAGTTACAAAAATATTCCGTAACGAACAATTGCCAAAGATATGTGCGCAAAAAGAGATTAAGATGTTCTGGGCGGCCTTGATCAAGGAAAAAGGAAGTCTTTCTCTTCCTGAGTTATGTGCTCAGAATTTTATTTGCTCTATTCTAAACCACTTCCAATTCCGAGGGCATTGCGTTTTTGTTGTTGAAAAATGCTCACGTTCTATACGGAGTTTGCTTGACCACGGTATTCAATTTTCGGTTTCCGTAAGTTGTGAAGGATTTTTAGGTACCTTTTTTAGAAGATTTGCAGTGTCTTGCGCCAAATCTGCCATGCCCTGCAATTTATTCACAATTTACAAATTGTACATGGATCCGTTTGTCCTCAACATGTTGTTCAGACATCGGAGAAGCCATTCCAGATTCGGCTGATAGACTTCTCCTATTCATGTCTTGAAAAGGAATGCAAATTGCCTCTACATTTTCCTGAAGGGAAGCAAAATTATGCTGCTCCGGAGCTTCTGCTTGGCCGAAAATACGGAAAGCCCTCAGATGTTTGGGGATTGGCCTGTCTAGCCGCTGAAATGATCACGAACGAAGTTCTTTTCAAGGGCGACACGGACACAGAAGTGGTAAGTTGTCTTTTATACGTTTTTGTCCATAAGGTATATTAATTAACTAATGCGTCTTAAAACTGTAGATGACGAGTATCGCTTCCTTACTTGGTGACATTTCTCCCCATCTCATTGCTTTGGAACCCAGTTCAGAGTCAATAAAGAGGCCGGAGCAGCCTTATTTCGATAAGAATGGAGTTTTTGCATTTGAGGGTAAGAATCTGAGCAGGGCCAGTATTAGGCACTCTATACCCCAGGACATGGTAGGTTTCTCAAACAATTTCAAGTTCGCCTTCAGTTCGTTGACCCAATAAAGTCATTTCTCAAGACTTCACTTGTATATAACCCTCTTCGACGGCCGACAGTGTCTACTCTTGTGATGACATTCATTTCATCTACTCCGCGCGTAACTCCCACTTCATCTAAAATTACATATCATGGAAGTCCATCCATATCACGTTCAACGTCAACTTGCCCACTCAAATCAGTAACGGTAACCCGGTTAGCTAAAAGAGTGGCATCGGAAGCAAATTTCAGTGCCACTCCTCGAAGAAAAAAGGCCAAGCCTTCTATTGGTTATAGCTAGACTAACAAGATTGTTTAAAATACATTAACCAGTACAGTAGTATATTAGAATAAAGATTAGATGTTTCGATGTAAGCATTTTAAGAACATTGTTATAAATCCTCCTGTTCTTCCACTTGAGAATCGAAGAGCTCGCGGTCCCATAGAAGGAGAATGAGGAGGTGAAAGTCAAGTGTTTCGAGTTCGTGCATGATGATGGGCGATCTTGAAGACAACAGAGAAGTTGGCTGCCTTGACCTTACCCAACCTTTGTTGGTCGTGCCCACGTCTCTTTCTTCTCGTGTATGCCGGTTTTTTCGCTGTCTCGAGCGGTATCCATTTTCGATCGGAATTAAAAGTCGCCTTTCTTCAGTTGACTCCTTCTCCCTTTCAAAACAACCGCTTCAGTTGTTGTTGCCGTTTTAGCGTCATCGTCACGCAGTGCCGCTCGCTTTCTGATGGACCCGCACCCAGGGTTCCGGGCCAATGGAGAGGACGGGCCTGGAGGCCTGGTTTCCCGGATTCTGCAGGTTGCGCTCGGGTTGTTTGTAACAACGGTGGAGCTTCCCGTGTTGGCCCCGGGAGATATGTCAAATCTGGCGATCAACTTCGATTGCGATTTCAGTCGGGCTTGTCGTTGGGGTTCGGTTGGGCATGGGCTTAGCAAATGGAAGCTCGCCAAGGGTCAACCAGACGCGTTGCTTTGGCTGGCAGCAACAGGGACCATGGTCTTGCCCTCAGGCCCTTTTGCGATCCTTGAAATCCATGATGCTGATTCTGACATTTTTACATCACAAAGGATAAACTGTCAAATAGAGTCAGCAATGTTCAGTTTTACATATTGGACAATAGGTAAAATTTTTTGTATGGTTATGGTGTACTAAACTAGTTTGTCCACGTAGGTTATGATTTCAGGCAGTGCCGACTTGCAAATATGTTTATTGGACGAGTATATGAGGGAGTTTAATTGTACTGGAATGCTGGAGTCAAGGGTACAACCGGGAAAAGTTGCTCTCAAGATTCCCGCTATTGATAGGCCCTTCCATGTAAGCCAAAGATAGATACATAAAAATTTGCAAAGCCAAAATTACATATTAAAACCTATGTACCGACTTCAGATAGCGATTATACCGGACTCTCGTGCAGGGGCCATTGTATTGGATGAGATAAAATACGATGCGGAATTTTGTAAAGGGAATACCTTAGAACAAGTGGCCACAAGAGGACCGATATTTCCACGACCCGAGTCGGCGATTGTTGATAATATAATAGTCGTGACCCCAGTGTCCCCGATGACAACAAATTGGATTGAGATTACCACAACTCCTTTTACAACAACTGCGACAATCGAAAATACAACAACAACAACCACTATGGAACAAGAAACAACAACCGATCTTGAAACGGGTAAAAAAAATGAAACAACTACAGAAATAACTCCTAAAGAGACTTCTTCATGGTAAAGGTTCTAAGCTCCTATAAAATGTTTTAGGGTAATGAGTACACCTAGAACAACCACTTCTACTGAAAACACTGATTTCGATTTATTAATCATTGGTAATAAGACCCAACCTCTGTTTGACAGGAGGAGGGGTCGTCTGATTGAGGACACCGGAGATCTTCTATGCGATTTTGCATTCAATTTCCCTTGTTTTTGGGGCCCTGAAGCTGGAAGATGGGCAATTGTTGAAAAAGGTGCAATCCCCAGTATGGAAGCAAGTGCTATAGAAGGTACCGAACTTCCGGCATACCCAGCTGCTGTTGTCATTCAAGGAACAGCAATGTTTTCGAGCGATCCCTTGAAGTGCCAAACGGGATCAGGCAAAGTAAGTTCTCGCAGCTATCAAAACTGACCATACTGCAAAATTTTAGTTACTCTTTCGGTATTGGGCCAACAACAAGTTAACGTTACAAGTCTGCGCTCTAGGGTATAATCTTGACAGCAACAAAATACAATGCGTCGAACAGGATACTGGCATGCGGAAAGATGAGTCGGCTTTGGCAGTATTCGAGTTTTCGAATGACATTTTAGAACCATTTACTGTAAGTCGACTTTGTTGAACCAAATATTTATTTCCAGTTAAACATTGTTCCGGTTTGGGAAAAGAATGTGAAGAATGCATATTTAGTGTTGGATGAGATTGCATACATCGGAGATTGCAATACAACTCTTTTGGAAAGTTCAGAGTTGATTGACAAGCGAGTCAACAATAATAAAAAGAAAGTCGGTGGCACAAAGAAACCTTTTGTGAAGCCCTTTCCACATACAACCACAATTGAAGCCCGTCCTGTAACCTCGTAAGTTACCCAGTATATTTATCCGATCGTTTTATTATAGAAAACTGGGTTTAATAACACCGAAGCCCGTGGAAGAAACTGAGACGACAAAAGAAAGTAAGGTCCAAGAGAGTTCAAGCTGGGAAGACATCAGCGAAGAGACCACTGAATATACCACTCGGTCCACTACCAAAACCCCTGCAATAACGACAATGTCCTATATTGTTGTCCCCACGGTAAATGTAAGGCCGGGGTTGGTGGTGCAAAAGACGACTGCAAAAAATTCGTTTACCATCCCATACACCACGACAGCCAGATTTGTCACTACCACGCCGGAACCAATTATGGACTACTGTAAATTATTAAACTGTGATTTTAATGGTAAGGTTATTGTAAATCGAATTACACTTGCATAGACAACGCTTGTCATTATCTAAACCATGGCCTCACAAAAGTCCCATGGACTTTGAGGAATAAGGGATATGGATTTCCGCTGTCGAGACATACCGATCTAAGGCCAAGTATGTGCATTACCGTTACAGTCTAGATTAATTTAGCACCAACCAATGGCCAATTTGTGAGTGCCATCCTTGGACCCGGTGATTTTGCAATTTTGGAGAGTCCAAGGTTCAATTTGACACAAGGAATCAACGTCTTGCTCTTCCAATATTACAGGCAAGAAAGTAGACAGAAATAAAAATCCTTACTTTAGACCAACACATGCATCCACTATCAGGTTATGTCTAGGTACCCGTTATACAAAGCCACTAAGAACAATTTCAAGTTTTATCCAATGTCCTCCAATCCTTCGATCACTTACATCTAAAAACGCTTTCAAGTGGAACAGTGTTCATATACAACTACCCCCAGGGACCAGTCATGTAATAAAAAACCTGATTTGAGATTTGAGTAATCCGAATCAACATTTCAGTTCTACTTGGTGGCACATAACCTAGACCGTTCGACCGAGAAGGCCGCCATAGCAATAGACAATATTCGTGTAGCAATATGTGACCCCAGGTCTTTTGATCCCTCCGTAGAAGAAACAACAGCAATGGAAAAAATGACGTGACCTTCCTAATATCTTCTTTAATGCTTTCTTACACTTCCGATCTCACAACAGATAGGCAATAAATCGTAGAAACAGTAGTAGTTGTCTACACACGAAGAAAATCTTTTCTCCATTCGTTAAAGTTTTTGAAATCCTTCCTCTGATATTCCGGGCTGTCTCTCGGTAATTCGGCCAAAATTTTAGAAGCCTCAGCTTTATAATCGCGCTTGATTTCCTCTGAAAGACGGCGTAAGTAGCAATAAATATAGTAACCTACCGGGAGCCTCGTAATCTGGATTGTGAACATGCAATTTACTGAAGTGTCCCCGCTTTGGCCGAGTGATACCTAATTTCTGTTCTACACAATTGTCCAAAACCAATTGATCTTGATGACAATAAGCAATAAAGAGTTGCGACGAGCTTTTGTCGATACATTCAGCATAACGGTCAGTCTCTGGCTTGCATGTCTTCTTCAAAGATCTCAAGAAGTCGACACCACAAGCAGTAACAGCAGCACCTTCCTTCAAAGTTTTTCTGGGATCTTCAAATTCTTTACGTTTTAGCATAAAATCCTAAAAATCTAATAAGAGAGACCTTTAAACCTGCCTTAATTTTCTCTTCACATCGATAAGCCATATATGGAGCAACTGCCTTGAGGTAAGTCGAGGAGATGTTAATCTCCTGAGGAACGGTTAGTTCTTCATCAGATGGTAACTTCGTCTCTTTGGTGATCGACATCAAGCCCTAGAAAGATAATGCCGATCTAGTTCAGTGAGAAAGATACGCGAGCAATAATTCGTCTCAAAAACACGATAAAAATATTTCTATAAATCTGATATAAAACGACTTATTTTCGTAAACGATAAAAAAAAGGCAATTCAACTTTCATTGAAAGCTTCATCATCTAGACCACAAATGTAAGATAGCATAATATATTTGCAGCTTCACCCACTTTCTTTATTTTTTCGTGGCATTCCACAACATTTTGTCTCTTCAGAAAAGCGGAATACTGGCCAATACTCGCAATTATTGATTGAAATTTTGTGACACTTTGTTCCAAAGAGGTGATCTTAAAGATACAACTTTTTCATCCAATCATTCAGAATATAGTGATTCAGTAAAAGGTGAATTAGAAAGAGGAGACGTGTAGCTCTCTGTTAGAGGTTCAACAATTTGTCGGTATTGTAACATCTTTGAGATAATCGTCTTCAAAAATCGAAAAATCGTGAACTATGCAGTCGTCTAGCGGACGACTTTTAACAACGACTTTACAAATACTTGTCCTACAACATTACAACATCCTTGTCAATCACCATACAAAGTTTAAAAATTTTTGTGTACTCGTAACTCGACTTCCTCAGCCATCTTTCCAGCCTATAGAATAGTTAAAAACAGTTTCCCGGTTTTTTAGCAAAACGGTGAAATCCTTGGCATTCCGCAACTAAAAAAATTTAATTGTCAAACTTATCAAATATGGTGTTTTCAAAAAATAAAACAGATCCGCTATAACAAGAAAAAATCACTGATCAGGTCCATAAATTTTTTCTGCAAAAATTTAGTCAATACTAGGCTAAATTACAGTTTTTCTGATTTCTCTCAGAAAAAAAATTGTTTTTATTTAACAGTACGCCAAATATTTGTTTCCGTGGCGTGACGCGACGAGAATTCCCTGAAAAAACGTTGTGCTTCTTATCCCAATGTTCATTAAATGTGTCCTCATGACAGATTATTTTCTAGTTAGCGGAGAACAAATTTCTAGTCTGTTTTATGTTACTAAAAACTATCATAATTCTTATAAGACGACGTATATCGAGCTGTTGATGGCATTTGTTATGTAGTTGTATTTCGCGGACCCTTATTTTCTAAAAATTTTTCACTTTCTTTTTGATCACGTTTTCTGTTTTTTTTCGGATTTTAATTTAGAGCGTGTTATAAACCAAGTTCCCAGGTTCAAATGATGTTAATAAATTCTGTTTTAGCTTTCTTTTCTTGCTTTATGTATTGATATTGTTTGTCGGAGAATTGATTTGGCTCCGAAATGAGTCAGGAAGAGAATCCTCAACCTCAAAGCGATGGAGTCATGAATACGGATGAGTCTCGACAACCTCTACTTCAAAGTGAACTTGCGGGGGAAGAAAACGGAGCGTTTCATACCGTTGATGAAGAACAACATCATGAATCGGATACTAGAGTTAATGGAAGTGAGTTCGATAAGCATTTCTTAATAATTTTTTTAAGAAGTCTGTTTTTATTGTTTCCTGATGAAAGTATGCTTTTCAGTGCCCACAGTTTTATGTCGAGTATGCGAAAATAATATTCCCTATGATAAGAACTCTATGCAGCATGTTGTGCGATGTTCCCAATGTAACGAAGCTACCCCCATTCGAGGACCGCCGAGTGGAAAGAAGTTTGTGAGATGTCCGTGCAATTGCTTGCTGATTTGCAAGGTGTCTTCGAATCGTATAGCATGCCCGAGACAGAATTGCGGCCGTGTGATCATTCTCCAACCCCCATCTAATCAAGCTCCCACAGCTCCGGCTCCAGCGGGAACAGCCCGAGTGCAGTGTTTTTATTGTGAGGAAGTATTTATGTTTAACACCCTGGCCAATTGCATTGCTCCATGTCCACATTGTCAGAAGAGGTAATTATTTATTGTAAATAAAACACAAATGTTCTTTAGGTCCTCAGTTGGAGCTAATTATGTACGTGTACGTTCGTTTTCTTACTTTTTTGGAGCTCTAATTTCACTTCTGACAACAGTTTGTGTAATTGTAAGTTAAAATTTGGTTATTTTTATTCGGGTTTAGGTTGCTACAGCGGGGAAATCCAGTTTTATCTTCTACATTACCTGGGCGGTCCTTGCCGGTGTCACAATATTTTGTGCTTATCGGTTTTATTACTTTATTACTTTAAAGATAAGCAAGGTATTGGGTCCATTGTAAGTATTGTTTATGTGATTTGTTTTGGCGAATACACTTTTCATTTTTTGTTGTATCTAACCTCAATAAGAGCTTTGAATTTACATTTACATTTAAGCCCGATTAAACGGTACTCAATTGATTGTTTTATATTCAATGATAGGCTTTGATGACCCTGTACCTAAAGAATTTTAAACTTTGTTACCTTTTGCTTTAAAGGGTATGTATTTTACTAATCGTCTCGGGCTAAGAACGCGCCCAGTAATTTTGGCCAGACCTCTTCCAGACGGTCCAAGTTTATCCGATTTTTTAAATGGAGATGTAAAGAAAACGAAAAATGGAAGATTGAGATTACCTGAATGGCTGAAGAGGGATATGACACAAGTAGACCAAAAGCAGCTTCAACTGAAAAAACAACTTCGGGGGTTGAAGTTGGCAACAGTATGCGAAGAAGCACGGTGTCCAAATATCGGGGAATGTTGGGGAGGAGGAGAGGATGTTCCGTCAACAGCTACTATTATGTTGATGGGTGATACTTGTACCAGAGGATGCAGGTTTTGTTCTGTTAAAACTGCTCGAAACCCTGGCGCTTTAGATCCTGACGAACCTCTGAACACTGCAAAGGCTGTCGCGTCTTGGGGAGTTGATTACATCGTTTTAACTTCTGTTGATCGGTAGGTTTTACCAGTAATAGATTTTTTGCCAATTGAACACGTCTATTTTTCTCATTTTAGGGATGATTTATTTGATGGGGGTGCTTCCCACATCGCTCAGACGATTTCCCATTTGAAGAAAGAATGTCCCAAAGTTCTTGTGGAAGCCTTAGTCCCCGATTTTTCTGGAAACCCAGTTTGTATTGACATTGTGGCTCGTTCTGGGTTGGAAGTATATGCTCATAACATTGAAACTGTTCGGCGATTAACTCCAGGAGTACGAGACCCGCGAGCTAGATACGATCAATCGCTTAAGGCGTTGGAACATGCCAAGAAAGCGAATCCCTCACTGATTACCAAGAGTTCAATCATGCTGGGATTAGGAGAAACTGAATCAGAAGTATTAGATACCATGCGCGACCTAAAAGATGTTGGGGTTGAAGCCCTCACACTCGGACAATATATGCAGCCGACCAAAAGACACCTTCTAGTCAAGGATTGGGTCACCCCTGAAAAGTTTGATGAGTTCAAGAAGATGGGGGACGAGATGGGGTTCCTGTACATCGCTTCGGGTCCCTTAGTTAGGTCTTCATATCGAGCTGGAGAATTCTATCTGAAGAACATTATAAATAGAAGACAGAACGAACAAAAAGTGCCGAATGCTTATTCTTAAGAATAGAATAAAAAAATTTACGAAGAGCAGAAATTGTTGTAATTGGTGACTTGACCATGTTGTATTTGCATTTTTCGAAAAAGTATCGTTAGTTGTAGTATGTTGGAGGTTACTGGATGTGTAGACCGAGAAAGCAGCTGTTATTTGGCTGGAGAAACAATTTGTGTGAAGGTAAACCGAGTGTTTCTTAATTGCATCTCATAGTTTAGATATTCCTGAGCAATCTTGACAAGGAAAATGGAGATGTTTTGGGATGGATTTGCCTTCAAATGCATTGTGATAGGATTTTTCCTAAAGGAAACAGAAATCTGGAATTAAATAATGTCAAAGCTGATGTGACATCGGTGAAACCCTCGAAAGAGGCCATCTTTTCAAGTAAGCCTGACATTATTTTGTGCAATTGGAGTGTTCCTAAAGCAGCTTCTGAAGTCCGTGAGAGGGAGATGTTTGTGCCTCTAGGGTTTCCACCGACTTTTAAGGTAATCCTTTGAATGTTTATAAAAATAATTTAAAGGCTCTCTAATTTCTTAAAATGATTTTTTTCATCCCGTTTCTTTAGGGGCAGTGTGTGCGTTACAACTGGTATCTTCAAGTAGCTATTCAGAGGGTTGACAAGCCGATTCAAACTCTTTTTTTGCCCTTACGGATCTTGAACTCTACCGTGGATAACAAGATTAGATCGCCTTTGGTTCAGAATCCATTTGTCCAGAGAGATGGCAATGAGTAAATATATATTGATTTACCTTGTAAATTTTTTTTAGGATTTTTCCTTTATCACTAGCTATGGCCAAGATTGAAGAAAAGACAGTTGCATCAAGGAAGACGGTCATTTTCGATGTCACTAGTGGTGGCGATCTTTTTGCTACAGTAAATTTAAATGCTGGACCCTTCAAATTGGGGGATATAGTGCAAGGAATGGTCGAATTTCCCGAACATGAAGAACGAAAACCACGGTCTATTCAAGTAAGCACCCGATTGTACATTAACATGGAAATAAATTTTTTTTTCAGTTGCTGGTTTCATTAGAAACAGTAGAAGAATGTTTGTACTCGGACTCCCTATCATCCAGTATTGTGCGACACAACTATTCACAGATAACTACAGCTTTTTTGAAATCTTGTCATTTTCGAGTCCCAATTCAGTTGACAAGTGTACCTACTTTTGCAGAACAATCGGGTAGTTCCACTTTTTTAATATATACCTTTCAGTCAAATTGTCCTGGAGAGTTCACTTTGAATTTACTGTAACACGAGATGATTTGATGCTTCCCAGTGAACATGGCGAGAATTTGGCCGAAAATCTTAGAGTGCAGGCGTTATCACTCGACCATCCTATATTTGTACATTCCGCGAACCCCTTAAATGTGGGTATGGCTCTTCATAATAGTAATCACTGCACCACAGTTACAGTATGAACTTTTTTAAATAAATATTAATTTATTGTTTGCTATTTTATGCGACAACTTGTTTGGTTACAATGGTTACCTCAATGTATATTTCCTATTTTTATTATCTCGTAATAGGATAGCCCCGTAATTTTTTTTGTTGCTCATGTGCTTTCGGGCTTAATAACAAGACTTTTCAGCGTCATGGAAACGGAAAAGGGTCTCTCCAAGTTTTAACAACTGGAAAATTCGGTAAACGAAGGAAAAGGGCGCAAGAAGAAGGTGATTCTCTCGTTTCTTGTCTAGGTATGTGTGAGCAACAGCCGCACAACAAACACGCACGCCGTCAAGAGAGAGAGAGAGCAGAGATAAACAGACTCTCGGGAACAGCAAGACAGCTCCAAGACTTACAGAAATAGTACACGAAAGAGAGAACGACCCCTTCGGGGTGAAAAAAATATAAAAAAGTGTTGAGTTAGGTGGCAGCATGGGGACGCTTCGTTCGTCGTCTGTTATATATGTGGTGTGCGTTTATTGTCCTTCATCTGTCCTAGGGGTTAACGGACGGGGGTTCTGACGTTGGGTTTCGTCTTTTCTCATCGCTGCCGTTTTTTACATACACGAGAAACGTCTTTATTTGGGGAGTTGGGGTCGCGCTGCGTTCGATGATACGTGATCCACCGGTTGTCTGTCCGTTTTGAGTTCGCAACCCTTTCATTTGTCCATCTACGTTTTAAATTTATTTGTTTTTTTATCTCACGCTTTTATTAGTATCCATGTTATAAAAATTAATATCAACTTGGTTGCAGACATTCTACTGGGTTATGAACTATAGTCAATGAGCAGCTCGGAGATCTCCAACTTTGCGAAGCAGGACTCCCTGAGCCTGAGATCGGAGAATCCCCCCGTCAATCCTCTAACTGAGGTTAGTTCGCCTGTAATAGGAGGTCAGTTTGCGTTTTTCTGTTTGCTTGTGTATGTCATTATTTTGTTTATGATCGTAACAAACTGCGCGGCAAGTTTTCCCTTTTTCTGTCTTTAAACAGTATCATGCAAAGAAGGAGGGAGGTTGTCTTATCACTTGATTATGTAAATATCACGTGTTTTTTCTGTAGAGAGAGATTGATGCAGTAAATCAAGCTGTAAGATGTGGATCATCCATTAGACTTGTTTCACCATCTCTCTCCTCTCTCCCCTTCTTCCCCTCTATTTTTCTTTTTTTAAATATTTTTCGCACTGAAAGAATGGAGGGGAAAAAGGACTCCCATCTCTTCTTCGGCGGGCAGACGTGAAAATAGACTGAACAGAGAGAGTGCACGACTTTCAGCAACAGCAACAACAAGACAGAAGTCCACTATCTGATGGGGAGAGAAACGAGTTTGTTGCGGGTTGCATTTCCCTTTTAGAGCCACGCAAAAGAAAGACGGACCGGGCTCTCATTAATGTGTGCCTGACCCAAATCCTCTCTAATCCGTCTGCCAGAAGATTCGAGGAACTCTATATGATTGTACATGTCTAATCAAGCAATTGTAATACTTGCGGTTAATTTTGTTGATTTATCACAAGATTAGTTCCGCCTAACAGATAATTGGTTTTGTAAATAGACGAAAAGTGATGACTTTTTGATTACTCGGTCGGTGTCCCTTCGCCTGTTTTCGATTACTTTTTTAAAACTTTTCCGATAAAAATTTTGCTTTTCGTTAGTCTTCTTATCACATTTTCCGTTTTAACAGGGCTCTATCGATTTGTTTCACGTTCTTTGGGAGTTCGTCGATGGTGGCGTTTTACTCTCCATTTTCTTTGGCATTTCTTCTGCTTAATTTGATGAGCACTATAACGCATATCAGAGGTTTCTTGTTTGAATTAAGACAGCTTGTAGTACATAGCCGCATGGCAGTTATTACACGATGGCGTTTTGTGACTATAGATCTTGTCGGTCTCCTCTGGAGGCAGTAGAGATCTTAATTGGCGTCGCCTCATATCATGTTCGCAGGTGAAAACATTGGGCTAGTTTTGTTAAACTTACTAACGGCTTCCCCTCTTTTGTTGGTATTTTGTGGCGGTGCCGGGAAACGTGGAGCTGGGCTTTACGGGGACGAAAAAAGAACATTCACTCGCGGACGGGACGCTGCGTGAGCCTGAGGCAGTCGAGAACGGGGCAAGCAAGGGGGGATGTAGATGTCGGCCGCTTTGTGTTTATGCCCGTGGGGGTCTGGTGGCATCGGCCGACTCATTGGCAGTTTGCCTGCGTGATGAGACCTTATAACCTGAAAACGTTCTTCTTCTTTTTGTTTTTCTCCATTTCCTTTGGTTTACAGCATAACGCCATGCATACACCACCTCTCCCCCATCTCTTTTGCCTGCGCTTCTTATCAAGCGAAGGCGGCATTTTCTGCAATTCCATTCGTTGTACACTTCCATAGCAATTGTAGTGTGCGCTGCTTGAGACGTCATTCATCCTAGGATTTTTAGACAGGAAACGTCGAGCGACAGACGACGCGACTTCCACCGATTGGAAATCCTCCAGGCCCAAACTCGAACAAACCATGACCGACGACGACTGGCCGTCCCAGAACTTCCGTGATCATGTCATCAACAGATTGTAAGTAGCGCTAACACTAAATTTTATTCTTTTTCAGGGAACCTGAACTGGCGAGAAATCGGCAAAATGCCCCCAATCTTCCGGTTCCTGGGGATGCGAGGCAAGTGGAGGAATATGTTTTCCAGAAATGTGTTAGTAAAGATGAGTACATGAGAACTATTGCCAAGGTCATAAATGCCATCAACTGTAACTCGAAGACTGTGGTGGTGCCTACTGTAATTCATAATGGCAACAATCAAGCAAACACAACCTCTCCCGGTCAGACGACTACGGCCAACAATGTTCTTGGCAACAAGTCTCAAATGAGACCTCAGGTGAGCACAACAAAATGTGTGACAATAATATAACGTTATTATTACTGCAGGTACCTCCTGATCCCCGTCCTACGCATCAACGAGGTCTTAACCTTGACATTCAGAATGGGTCCAGATTCCAGACACCACCATTGGGTCAGCCACCTCCGGTAATCAATACCTCCCATCCAGTTAATAATATGGTTCAGCCTCAGATGAGTTCTCCCATCACATCCAATTTGCCCAACCCCATGAAGATGCCTCCAGTTCAGAATCCCCCTCCTAATCAGTATGCCAATTATGGTCAATGTAAGTAAGATCTCCTACATCATATCTTCTGGTTAGATAACAACAACCCACGAGTGCCCAACGGTAACCAATATGGTGCCCCTATGCAAGACAACCCTATTGGATACAATAACATTCCGCCAAAAGGATACGATTCCTTGTCCACCAAAATGGAGCCAGCTGTGCCTCTTGGCCAATCGAACACGGTAGAACAGCAGATGATGCAACAGCAACAGAGGATGTGGACTCCCAATGGCCCGGCTGATCAGCTCACGGGACGCCCGATCTATCCAAATCAAGTGCATCCAGGCCTTCTGAATGATTACGACCTTCCTCCTAACATTGCCTGCCACTTCAAGAGGCCGGAAGATGCTCGAGCATACAAAGAAAAGATCCGTACTCTCTCGAAATACACCAACACCATCAGAAATATGATACAAATTGCCAATCCGGAGTCGGCGACAAAATTACAATTTGCTTTGGAAGGAATTACTTTCCAAAAGTTCATGAGCCAAGAGAATATTAAGGGCATTGAGAGCTTCGTTCAAAGGGAACTCAGCCATCAACAACAGCCATACAGAGACAACATGAACATGATGGGCGACCAGATGATGGGCAACGGTCCTCCGATGAATCCTTACGGACAGACATCGATGGCTTCCAATTGGCAACAGAATCCCTGGCCGCAAAATGTCCCGGGCTCTACGAGTAACCCCAACATGATGCCCCAGAACCATGCTCAATATGCTCCCCCCGGCTCCTATGCATCTAGCTCTTCATTATATGGTCAGCCAACTCCCCAACCTCTTTCGTCCGGTCGTCCGTCTCCGTATCCTCTACCTCCACATCACAAAATGTACTCCACTTCTGGAATGATGTCACAAAGTCATCACCAGCCTATGACACAACAACCATCCTCGTATCAACAGCCTTATCAATATATGCCACCCCAACCGGCTCCCATGAGCTCCCAACCCAACCAAATGATTCCCAACAGTCAGGCGAGTCAAATTAACATGGCCTACGATGATCAACTACAATGTCCACCGATGGATGCTACAAATATGATGCCCCGGGGCTACGATGGAAATCTAATGCAGCCTCAGGTGACCACAGAGATGGGTGTAGGCGGAGGAGTCCTCATGAAGTTGCCTGAGCAAGCACGGACCGAATTTGCCAACTTTGATCAAAACATTTCTTATATATCTGTGGAACCAAGCAACGATGGAATGTACTTTGTCGTTGTTTGTGCTTTGAGTAAGTAAAATTACAAAATTACTTTAGTTTTCTCTTGCCAATTTCATCTTTTCTATTGCAGAGCGAGAACAGATCCCGAATCTCCGGGTTTCGGTGCCACGGAATTATCCAAACCAACTAGCCACTGTTGAACGTGCTGCTTTAGATTTGGGTAGGTAAAAGGCCAACGAGTACATTCTGCGTTTAGATTCCTTCTATTTCGACGATCTTCAAAACGCTATTCATGAGCAATTGAGCAAGGCCCCGATGCACTCAGTAACAGATATCTTGAACATTTGGGTAAGTACAAAACCATTCTCTTATGCTTTTCTTTAGGAGAATACTGTTATGCAATTCTTCAATAATCAGAGTTTGGGAGGAGGCGGATTCGACGATCTTCTGACTGGCACCAACTTCGGCGACCTCACATAAGAGTCGATTAGACAGATCTAGTTTAATGTCGTGTAACCCCAGCGTCTGTCCTCCATCCATTCCTTTTCTATTTGTTATTGGTCCTAGTTGGAAGTCGAAAAGGCCGTTCCCCGGTCGTAGATACCTCGGGCATTCCAATCTTGGACTATTTTTTCCCTAATACGTGTCATTGTTTGACTGATAGTCGTCCAATTTCTATGTTCGTTTAATTACAAAAGATACAATTATATCCCGGAACAGTTGAGTAATGTTTCTATCCTCTTAATGAAAATTATATTATTGTACATATAAATCACAAAGTAATCGTTTAATTAAAAAATAACTTGACGTGACTCGGAGAGTATTTATTCGCCTTACGTGACAACAAAATTCACTCTACTGTTTCCTCAAATTCCTTGCATATTTGGAAGTGACGAGGAGCGAAAGATCTGGACAACCAAAAAAGTGACAATAAGTCATAAACTGGAACTACGAAGGAATGGAAGACTCATCACTGATATGATTACATTCAAACACAAAGACAGAGCCATTTGTGAAAGAAGAACAGATCACTTTAACACCTTTGAAAGAGGAAATGCATTCGATTCCGTAAATTAAACTATCAGGTAGATCTTGATGTGTGTTCATGGAAAGGTCTTCATTTAAAAAATACCATCCGGAATACATTGCAGCCACAATTATCATTCCATTCTCACATACTTTGAAGTCCCAGGGAGCATCATCCAACTAAAAAGTAAAGATGACAAACAAAATTATTACCTTGGGATTTTTCTCGGCAGTTTTTAAATTTCGAATATCCAATAATCTAAGATGATTATCATAAGCACCAGTGAATATCTTTGACTGTTGTCCAGCTTCTCTTATTCTTACAACTCCACCATCATGAACCTTTGAAATCATTGACATTTCATTAGATCTGATGTCAAAAAACTTCAAAAACGTATCGTCTCCCCCAGTTGCGTATGTATTCTCGTCCAAAAACTTACAACACCACGCCGGAACTTCACTCCCATATAATTCATGGGCAATTAGTTGCTGCATTTTAGCTCCAGACTCCCTGTCAAAGACAGTAACACGGCCCCTTGCATCGCTAAATACGCCAATCTGGGAATTTGTGGGTTGGTAAGAGACATCGGTAATCATTATCCCTTCATTGTCCACTTTTTCGTAAGAAAGGGTTCGTTTATTCACATTGAACAAAGCAATCTTCCCATCAGCCAACTTCATGACAGCAATATCATTATCAGCAGCGTAATCACAGTGAAAAGAGGCACTGCTTAGAGGCTCTTCCAGGAGTTTATTCATCTCGTTATCAAACAAAAAAACTGATCCGGATCGATTGATGGCATCGCGTGAGTATGAAGCTGAGACAATGAGGTCGTCATTCGTATGATGCAAAGAAATCAACGGATGTGCACCAAACTCTAACCTGCCCAATTCCGCGGGACATGACATTAACACATGAATGATAACATTACTTAAAACTTAAAATGTCAAAGTACACAATCGGAGAACAACAAAGCGTATCCAAAAATCATTCAAACGTTTTCGTATAATTTTAATACCGCTAACAAATTTCAAAAATAACGAAGGTATGAACAATAACATAGGGGATTCCCCCCGTATCAATAACGAATTACAGCTGGAACCCCATCAGTAACTCAATTTTACAGTAGGTTTTCGTTTTCGGCCATGACTACTCTGGTCCAATTTGGGGATAACGGGTTGCTCGATCTCTTCTTCCTCTTCTTCTTCATCAAAATCTTCCATTATATCATCGTCCTCCGGATCCCCACCTTCCTCACCAGATAGGAGGCCACCCGTTAATCGTTTTGCCCGACATCTTCTGGCAGCAATCTTGTTTCGACCTAAAAATAGAATAAATAACGTTAATAGTAGTCTTAGCCAAATGTATTTCTTACCTCTTCTTCTTAATTTTTTCATCATTTCTTTCTGATCATCGGTCAAGTCATCTCGTTTCAGAAGGTTCTGTAGATCAATATGACTCATCAAACACAATTCATTTGCCGAAACAGGTAGTCCAAATTCCCGGGCGAGATCTTCATCCTTAGATTGCCTTCCTCTTCGACTTCGTGGAATTACCATTTTTTTCAAATCATATGGTGTATTGTGTACTCTCTTGGCTCGCTTCCGGGAAAATTTTATCTCCTCTTGAATTGGAGAACCAAACGTACTAGCATCAAAAATTGACGAGAAACTGGGTTTCATATCTCCATCTACACCAAAGGTCACCTGACTTGAACTCATGTCACCGGCTAGTAATGAATAATAACTGAGGAGGTCTGAAGAATGATCATCATCAGGTTTCTCTCGCAAACCTTTCTCATACATCTCAGGGAATGGAATGCTGAAGTTTGGGACCTGGAAGATCTTTTGTTATGTAACCAAAATCTCGTGATGACTCCTAAACTCCTAAACTACAAGAAATAATTTTATTCTTTACCTCGTAATTTTCTGGCGGTTCCCAGGGCTGCAACTTTAGTGAACTCCCCAGCACTTGTTCGCCGTTCGGATACTCGTGGGTAATATTCAGCCTGGCCGACGATACAAAAGGAGATGATAATTCTTGGAAATGATGACCCACGGATGAGTTCTGATATAACGAGTGGTAGTCCTCTTCAAACTTTGGGATCAATGGTATCTCCAAGAAGGTGCTGTCACAGCACCCGGAGTCAGTGGTCTCAGGAAGCACAATGCAATCGAGGATGTCGTCAGTGCTAAAACAATTAAGATATGTTATATGCGAGTGAGAGAAAGAGACGACGCTTTTCTTCCAATGGGGCGAGGGAGCTCCCACTCGCGGCAAACTGCGTCCCAAGCCGCTTTTGAGCAATGGAAACGAAACAGTTCCTCCGCTATTCGGTGGTATACCAAGAACTTCAGACAGTTATTTTATTAATATAGATAACGTAATTGAACTTAAAGCTGAGATTTTAAAAAACGTATTTCTTGCAGTTAAGAGTTTTGTCGCAAGATTAGGTATAGTTTACAAGAACGCAGGCTATTAGCAAATTTAAACCTTATGGCAGCCAAGAAGTCAAAATCAGCGTCCTATTTTTAAGTTTACGTGTAGAAAGTAACTAGATACTAATCGGCTCATAAATAACATACAATTGGTTGTCCAAATCATTTAAAACCTCTCTAGACCCTGACTCAACGTTCCACCCATAAAGTTCGGTCTCGAGAGGACGATACTGTTCCTGTACTTTGCTTTCATCAAATTCGCATGGGTTTAATTCCATTACTCCTGCATGAAAACTTAACAATATATACCTAAAAATAAATGGTAAAAATCGATTTTTTTTGTGGTAATGGTCGTCCGAGATCTTACAATACTTTAAATTGAGTTCAAACAGCGATTATTCAAGTTTCTAACACTTTCATACAAACTCATATTTTTAAACTCCCGAAAAAGAACCTGAAAATTCGAGGAAAAAACTTCCCCGGCAAAGTGCCAAATCAAATTTTCAAATTCCGATTTCTGCATCAAAACCGCCAATTTTCTGAATTGTCAAAAAAAAATATCTGCTCTGCTCAAGACTTTTTACAACGTGCCAAAGCGAGATAAAATACGAGTTCCGTGACTTATTTCAACATTTCCAAAATAAATAACTGTGACCCCTTAAAATTGCTTATTTATATACATTTATTGAAAAAACAAGGAGATTCCTAATCGAACCAATGGTCCCATTGACATCCATCAGTCCAATCACTCTCACATAAGAAGCACCATTCAAATGTACAATTGAGACATCTCATATGAGCACAGCCGCCATTCCGTTCTGTAGGTACTCGACATCTTGGACACGGTTTGCTAAGGGTATTGACCAGAGTAATGGATTGATCTTCGACCCCGCAGATACATTCATTTCGGGTCCTACATTTCATACAAAACTTCCGATTACATTCAGGACATAGTATATAATTGGCATCGGAATCTGGAATCACAGAATCTGGCTGGACAGAGAAGCCGGCATTGCATTCGGGAAAGGGGCAGTAGATTGAGCCTTCTTGCATCTCCAGGTATTTCTGGGCGCTTTTATTCTGGTATTCACGATAAGAATCCTTTCCCAAAACGTAAAAATGATGAGGGTCGGTAACGGTAGCTATAATATTCACCGTTATTAAAGCACCTAACAGAATCTTCTCCTTTTTATATTTATTTACCTGAACAGTCAACCATGGGGCATGAGAGGGTAAACCCTACATCTCTTTTGTAAACGAATAGCCACTGCCGCAATATTTGTTCCATATAGGCAGTTACGCAAGGAATACATGATATATGTTGACAAGGCAATGAAAAAACTGTGTCTTCAACCTCGCCGCATATAACACATTCGTTGTGGATGCGGTTAGGGCCTATGTGATAGAGGAAAGTTGAAGGTTCGTTGCATTCCCCACATTTAAAATCAAATTTACAAGTCGTTTGCATATCGCAATCAAGACATCTTATCGTAATCCTATTGCTAAAGCAAGGATTACACATTTTATACGTTTAATTACCTTAGAATTAAGTCTTCATGGTTTTTTGGTTCTTGAGTAAACAGAATAGATGTAGCCGAACATACACTACAAGTAGCCCGGAGTTTTCCTGCCTGAACTCCTTTACAATTTTTGCAGTAGACATTGAAGGTTGTCAATGGCCGAGGTTTCTCAATATTGTCGGAACTGTGATCTCTTTCTACAATTTCGAATCCATCGATTTCCGCTGTTTTTATAGTTGCAGTAAGCGATCTGTAAGTTATTTTTATATTATGAGTCATACAACCTACGTGCTGGGCCCCAATTTTAAGTCTCCGATGTTCAGAGAGTCATCCAACCGTCTACCAGCAAGGATTATATTGAACTCCTCGTTACCATTCAAACGTCGCCTTATCTTCTTCTTCAAAGAACTTATTGTATCATCTGGACTAAGATTTATCAAAAGATGTTGTCTTCTACTGTCTCCCTGTCTTCTCACGATGATTAGAACTGACTCCATGCTTATCGTGGACACCTCGTGCCTAGTAATTCACGGTTTGCCCAACCGACAAAAAAATGCTCGACTACTTTTTCCCGTTTTGTGCGAGAACCGTTTTATACGATCAAAGTTTTCAGAGTAATAATTGGGTCGAAGGGAAACTGAATAGGAACTGACTGGATATAAGGGTGGTCACACAAGTATTTGCCTCGAATTTCTTCCGATGAGGCGAAAATCAGTGCAAAAATTGGTCTGCACCGATTTTTGAAATTCATTCCCGACTTTGTAATTTCAGATATCGGCGCAGACTTAAAAATAAGACTTGCGCATTAAAATATTTCCGGCGTCGACTGCCCTTCGTGCCAAAGTTGGTTTCAGTTCCATAGGACTAACGGTATGTTATTTCGATTTTTCGATATTACACTAGGTACTTTCGTAAGTTTAACGTGAGGAAAAAACGAGGAACCTTTTCTTCCAGGGGTGGTCACCGGCACCTATTTTTCCTATTTTCGGCCCGAAGCGCGGCACGTCAAGAAAAAATAGAAGAAATTCGGGCGCTCAGTGGAATTTTCTTAGCATGCATGGCGCAAAAAATAAAAAATAATTTTTTTCAAAATGGTTTGATAAATTTCGGGCAGAAAACACATGCTATTTGGGCAGATCTTAGTACCAATCGAAAGATCGAGTCGTAATTCAGCTCGTAACACCCCTTTCCCCCGCAATTTTGACCGATGTTACAGTTTTTCAGCTCGCTAAAGAAATCGGTTCTTCAATGGCCCATATCTCCTCAACGAGCCCGGAACGGTAGGGAAATCTTTAGTTTGGTGTAATAATCCGACGATAACGCTCAGTTTGACACCATTCCCGTCTTTTTTCTTCAGGCTGTTTTTGTGCAATAACGGTTCAAAGTTTGCACTATATTTAGCCTAGTGACACATTTTCCGAACCGTGTTCAGAAAATGTGTCACAACGACACCCGTTTAAAATGTGCCAGTGGCAGGGGTGGTCACATGGTAGAAAAAATGGCTGCTGATGACTACAAGTACTTCCTAGCAGGGGTGGTCACTGGCACCTATTTTTCCGATTTTGGGCCCGAAGCCCGGTCCGTCAAAAGCCCGGCCCGGGTAGAGGTTTTTACAAGCTCGGCCCGGCCCTGCTCGTCAAAAGCCCGGCTAGGGCGCGACCTGCCAAAAAATCGTTGCCGTTTTGTTATAACTAGGGTTGTGATTTTGACAGTGACGTCAACTTGACGTCAAATTGCCGTCATTTTCGTCAAATTGCCGCCGTTGTTTCGGTCGGAAGCTGTCTAACGATAAACTAAACATTATTTAAGGTAGTATAATGCCTTCAAACATGTTTAAGACCATATACACATTAAAACAACAGTACAACAAAAGGACTTTAATAGACCTATTTCGGATCATCTTCGTCCTTGTTCTTACTTAGTCAATTAGATTTCTTTCAACAAATTGCAAATAGAATTACTGATAAATGTTTATGAGCCTATTGGGAACTAAAGTTTGTAAAAAAAAACTTCGGTCCCGGTAGTGCTATTGTAATACATTATTATATATGCACTATTTTTGAGAGTAAACGTGAAAAATGTGTTAGAACTTGAAAAACTACAACAACAACCCCATCAAAAAAATTTCCCGGCACGAAAACAATGAATGCCAACGGTTTGGCATTATGATAAAAACCGGGCCTGGCCTGAACCGCAGGCCCGCGGCCCGGACCGGAAATTTCGGGCCCGGTCCGGCCCGGTTTCAATTTTCCATTTTTGAGTCAAAATTTTTGCTATCTTCAATTTCCATGACGGATTTTCTAGATTTTTTTCGCTGCGAGAACCTTTGCAATGCTCGAAATTTCTTAACCGCGCGCGGTCCGTCGAAAGCCCGGCTAGAGTTTTTTCAAGCCCGGCCCGTAAGGCCCGATTTTTCCGAATTTTTTACTAAAGTTAGTAAAAAAAGCTTCAGTCTAGGTAGTACTACTGTAATACATTACTATACGTGCACTATTTTTGACAGTAAACGTGAAAAAAGCTAGTAAATGTGTTAATAGAACTTGATAAACTACAGCAAGAACCTCATCAAATAATTTTACAGCACGAAAACAATTAGTGCCAACGGTTTGGCATTATGATAAAACCGGGTCGGAAAAACCCCAGTTTCGCGGCCAGAACCGGAAATTTCCGGCCCGGTTTCAATTTTTCAATTTTGAGTTAGGCCCGGCCCGGCAGGGTGACCACCCCTAGGGCCCCTGTTTTCTTCTGTTTCAAACAGCGTGTAACACGTGTTTAGCGATTTTTTGGCTAGAGCCAAAAAAATTCAAATTTCTTGTTTAAATAAAGGTTCGTCCAAAGTCCATAAAGCCTTTCATGGGATGCAATCTAACAGTAGAACACATCTTTCGAGGGTATCAAAAGCAGATCCGTCAATCTTACGGAAGAATGTATTATTCGCTCATGGATCTTCCAAATCTGGTGCTGATGAACGACTAGATCCATCGCCATCATGTTCAAAAATCGCGGGACTGTCCCCAAAGAAGTCAGCTCGAAAACCAAAAGAGAAGCCGCAGAAACGAGCAGCAACACAGTGGGGGATCGAGGAAATAGTTATATTTTATGAAGCCCTGAAGGACGTAAGTGTTTTAAATGCTTTTTTTTGAACGTCTTTTTTTTATTTCAAGCATTATGCATGTTTCAGAATGGCAAAAATTTTGAGCAAATCTCGTGTTTCCTTGAAAGGAAGAAGTACATTCGAGATAAGGATCAAATCAAGAATTTCTATTACAATACCTACAAGATGTACAAAGAGAAGGCGGGGATTACGGATGAGGAATGGGATGGGGCTCCGCATGGTGCGAGAGAATTATTTATTGTTCTGAATGCTTTAGAATGGAAGAAACGAACTTCCAACGGAGTAATTCAGCCTCAGAAGTTTAAGTCTTTAGTCTTAACTGGATCTACTGTCCTCAAAATCCCTCAAAAAAGAAGTTCGATTACAATAAAGACGCCTTCTTGTGCTGCTTTTCACAAATACTTTCCTTGTAGGTTTTCCTTACGATTCGTTGATATTTTTTTAGCCTTGAGACAATATGCCCGTGCACCTCAGACCGTCTCGGTATTTTTGACGCCCTATTCGTACAAATCTAAACATTATGTTAATGCGAAATGCGAACTGAATCCCCTTCTTAATGTGAATATTCCTTGTGGAGCTTCGTTATCACAATTATTTGATTTTCTCGAACAAAAATGGCAATTTTGCGAAGGAGAAGTGAGTACAATAATGTCTTTCTATAAGTATTTAGGAAATAACCTCTCGGCCGATAATTCGATTGTATTCTCCAGACAATTTTAAGCCGAGTTTGGTCGAACTTAGCTTTGCGGAAGAAACAATTCCATCTTTGAATTCATTCAAGCAGATTCGAAAGAAAAACAAAGAGGATCGGGCTGAATATCTGGACTTTGATGATGTTTTTAAAAACGGAATCGACAGAAAAAATTGTCACACTCTCAACTTCCTGCAGCTTTTTTTGTTTGTAAGTGGTTTATGCGGTTAGTTGAACCATTATTTAATCTAACAAGGGCTCGGCAAAACCTCGTCATCTGGTTTTTTCTTGAAACGTATACCATCTTAAAGAGCGTAAAAATTGGTCTGGAAGCAAATTTTATTAGCTACTATTTTTCTCTTACGTGCTGACTAGGGAACATTTTTCAGTTCTAGGCTAATCATACCCTTCTTCCCAGAAAACAAAGACAATCGATTTCCAAAGCACAGCGGAGCAGTGCTTCGGTAGCCGAGTGGGGAACTGCAGAAGGAGAGCCTACGGACTAGGTTCGAATCCCCTTTGAATTTTTTTATTTTTTTAGCTATTATGGAACGAATAAGGCCAAGATATTGTCTTTTAGCTTCAAGAAGACTTTTGTGATAGGAGCCGTTTTATAAGAAAAATGGCAATTTTTTCGATTTTTTTGGACTTGGTGGCTTTACCTTGGAGTGACATTGACTGTGTGTTTAAAACATTCAATGGTTTCCAGATTTTTATTAGATATGCCCCCTAACGGAAAGTACGTAAAAATTAAAGTTTGAAAACCGTTGAATTATTTGCAATCTCCTAATTTTTCTTGTGCTGCGGGACGTGAAACAACGCGTTATACTCATTGAAAGGATTGTCCTGAGCGTCTCAAAGTCAAAAAAAAGTTTCGATTTTTTGATCTAGGTCGAAGCGTTGGATATTATAAATGACTATTAGCTATATGAAAAGCAATCGCTCAAGTTCGTTTGCCTCTTTAAAGCAAGGAGTCCCATAATACAATCGGGATTTTTGTTAAACGCCCGCTAGCTAGCGCGTAATGCATACATAGCAGATAATTAAAGGTGATCCTAGATAAGTTTTTTGCGCTCTTTCAAATGGTATACGTTTCAAGAAAAACCAGGAAACGAGGTTTTGCCGAGCTCTTGTAAGGGGTTTCTTTTTATCTGAGTACGGACCTGATGACTTTAATAAAAGTCTTATTGCAGTTCAATGAGAACGAGAAGATCGTTTTGAGATATGAGATTGCATGCGACACGGAACGCGTTAATTGTTTCGAGAAACTGAACGAACTCTTTGTTGAATGTGATGATATTTTTGCCGAACTAAAGATGGACAAGCGATTCAAGGATTTTTCGGAGAATTCCGAAGGCCTTCCTTCAAAACGACAGCCAAATAAAAGATTGGCCGAAATAGTTTGCAATCAAGGGAATGTGGTTGACAATGAAAGAAATATGTTTGTAAAACAACTTGCGATGCTACGAAAGTCCGGGCGGGATAATAGGAAAAGAAAAAACGCTCCAAATTTTGTAAGATTTCTTTCTGTAACTATTTTTTGGGTATTTTTCAGCTACACCAAAGTCACTCTCCGTCGATCTCGAAAGAAATGCCTACGGACTTTTCTCCAATGCATATTGGTGGGCAAAGTGCCTCTATGGCTGAATTTGCAACCAGCACAGACTCAGCTCAACAGCCGGTTCAACTTCAGTGTTTTGAACAACCCTTGGAATTTGATGATGACCCTCTCGAGGATCGTCAATTCTTCGAAATGCAAAGTTGTCCAGTAGGTTTTGTTTTTATTATATTTTTCTTGTGAAAGTGCCTATCAACTTACTTTTGTAGCGGTTGGAAGGGATTCCCGGATCCAGCAATACATTCGATCAAATTCTGAACGAACCAGAGCATCCCGAGTTTATGTCCCCATCTAAAAGTTTACTGGATGACACGTTCCATTTGTTCGACTCCATGATGGATGTAAATAGCTGTGATTTAATTGCAAACTTCTCTCAGCTAGTCAATCATATGAATGATTCACAAAGTCAGTTCTCCAATTTGTGAAAAAATAATTTAGCTTCGTTTATGTAGATAAATTTTTTAAGGGTCCAGTTGATGAGTATAAAATCCATATAAATAGCTAGAAAATGTAGTCATTTTTCATTTCATGGACGGAGTCTGGGGCCCATGCGTGGTGCCAATGCACAGTTCACCTTGTCAATCTCAAACATAGCACAGTTGTAAATAATGACTGTTTTTATCTACCTTTCCCGCTTTGAAGTCGTATCCATTTTTGTTCGCGTATTTCACAATGCTTGGATATAAACATTGACAGGTAAGGAGAAGGAGCACAACGAAAGCACCCAACATCATAACAATCCCATTGACCACCAGTAAAAGGACGACATTTAATCGTTCTTTGTCATCCTGAAAATAAGGGGATCATAAACATTCTGCGAATGTAAATACAATTCAACCGAAACCAACTTACGCTAACCACGATGGTAGAATTTGGTTTTATGGTCGTGGCTAGGCTAACAGGAATCTGAAAATGATAATCTCGTGAAACAGGCATACCAAGAACATAGACCAAGCAGGTAGGGCTAATTTATTCAAGCTCATCCCACTGATACACGACCGTTCAGATCCAAACTTTCAATTAGAAATATTTACACCCTGCCAATCCTTCGGAAAATTAGGCCCAAGTGAAAAATTCCATTTTTTTGGAAAAGGTCAGTTGAACGCTTCCTTAAAACTCAACAGACCTTCTCCCAAAAAAAAATTTTCGCCAGACTCACGATTTAAAAAAATTGGAATTTTGCACTTTTGCTCGAATTTTTCGATGAAGAATTCGAATAAGAAATTAGGACCAGACTTTAACATTTAGATCCAGTTGAAATATAGAACTTTGTTTATTATACGAATAGTCTCGAAATGTAAAAAAACCGTATAATTAATATCGATACCGGTATTGGTCGTTCAGATATGGAGGAGGATATACATCTTGATAACCGTAATTCCTAGCCCCATATAATCTAGAAAGGAAGGAGTGATTGGAAAGAGTACACATACGGCTTGTTTGGATTCATCGTCATTGCGTAATCGTCGGTAGTGAAAGCGGCTTCTGTATGAGGCTCATGCACAGTGCTATGATAGGTAAGATTAAGCGGGAGAAGAGAACCTACTACTTCGTGAAAGGTGCAGCCTGATTATAAAGCCGAGTGAGTGAATTAGCCATCATGATTAAAGGAATGAATAATACTACACTGATCACCAGCGACATCCAGATGCCGTTCAAAGGGTCGAGAGTATGATCACAGACCGCCACCCTCATATTATCCATGATGTGAGAGATTGGCTCACAACTTGTTATTTGTGATTCGAGAAAGTCCTGAAGATGGGAAAAGTAATTTGTGACAATTCCCTTGATAGAGTTGATCTCCTCCACAATCACTGTATCCAGAAATTTGGAGAGTTCCTCCTTATTTGACAATGTATTTTGAGCAAAGCCGAGGTATTCATGGCTGGGGAGGGAAGAAATTTTCTTCAAGGCCTTCCCAATCTTTTCAATTGTCGGCAGATATGGTTTCAACATGGGGTTTGCCTCGACTTCCTACAGAATCTGATTTAAGACACAGTAATAAATAACCTACAGTCAGGTTAACGGTGGAAAGAGCCTTTAACTGGTACATATTATTTTCGATCTCGGTCACATTCAAATCCACTTTCTCGATAACCGATTCAAATGAATTACGGATATTGTCCCCTAATTTGGAGAACTCATCAACCTTATCGTTGAAAAGCGAGAAACTCTTGTAACGATCGTGGATACCGAGCATCTGAACAAAGGTGGTGCCATTTCTGCATCCACTGATCAGCTTCCTTATGTTCGTTTTCTTCCCCAAAACTTCGGTAAGCATATCTGTCTCTGTCTGAGTATTAATAAACTTTTCGTAGGTGATCCGGTCGATGAGATCAATCATTTCCGTTCGGTCCTCTGGATGCTTCCATGTGTCACAGATAAGATCCGTCGCATTTGCAAATATCAACATAAGGCAAGAGGCCACCACGGCCAGAACGAATAGTATCAGGATGGCCAGAGAAACTCCGCTAAAAAACAAGTGATAAAAACATTAATGGATTAAGCTCACCATCCATAGAACTTGCCTCCAGTAGGCCTAACACAGCAGTCATCATTGTAATAACTGGCTTTACGGCCACACATTCCGTAGAAAGCACCAAATAAGAAACACAAACTGATAAAGAAAAGAATGGCGGCAATACCAAGGAGTAGAGCCCATCTGAGAAAACTCCCTAATCTTGATGATAACTGACTTACCCAATGTTGAAGTACTCTTTGTTATTATCAAATAATTTACTCAATCTTTTGGCTTGTTCGTGAATTCCAGTAAACTCGAGAGAGTCCAGTTCTTTCTTTATCTTCTGCTGAACGTCCTGAACCGTGTTATCTTCCTCATCAATTCGTTGGGAGATATCTAAAATCATATTATAATTTAATCATCAGACAAATAACGCTAAATAACCTACCTTCCACATATCTATTAATATTTTTTTGTATTTTAATCGCGGCTTTGTCAATTGTTTCATTCAATGACTTCAATTGGGTTATTTGACTCAATTTAGGTAACACATTGCGCAATCTTTTGATCATATTCTATAAATATTATGTTAACAATAAAATCGAGCTTACTGTATGTTCACTAGTTAACATAATCTGAGTGTTATTTTCAGAGAGAAAGGTTACCAGATCGAGAAAGTCCTGGTCATAATTCAAATTTATCAACTCCACAGTAGCTGCAAAACATTTTATTTCCCTAACAATGAAAATTACCTGAATCAATCTTATTGAGTTGAGAGATGAGGGCCTTAGACCCCTTATCATATAGATGAGTTACCACTAAGTGACCCGTATTAAGCAGACTCGATTTAAGTTCATCCTTTGTGATTTTCCAATCGTTTTCAATGATTTCATCAGCTAACTAAAGAAAACAAATAAGAAATAAGTAAAAAGGGTTTACCACATCACTTTAAGTAAACACACCTGACTGTTGTAATTTTTGTACATCTCTAAATCATCACCAAACCATGTTAGAACACTTGGGAACTTCTCCACGGACAATGTGGCATACTGTGAGCACAACAAAACAGCCACAGAAGCAAATATATTCAATGTTACCAAGACCAGAAAGATCAAGTTGAGGAAATTTCTTTTACAGCCATCGAAACGACCATCAACCTCCTCTTTTTTTGAGCCGCAACAACACATGAAACATTTGTAGAAGATGTAAATCAATGTAAAAAATAGAGCTCCAAAAATTAAAACTGTATCTATTAGCAACCACCACTTCTCGTGTAAAAGCCACTGAAACAAAACAATAAAGTTACGAGCTGAGAACAAGTAAGATCCCATATTAATAAATATACATTCTAAAAATACCTACCGCATGATGATTATTACGTGTGGACTTGACAACATCAAGATTGATAAAGTCCTGGTCAATCAAGATCTCCTGTGGAAACGGTCGGTTCGAGAAGAGATTGATAACAAGGTCGTTGAATAAATAAAAATATTTCATGGCTGGATCGTTAATTCCATCTCGTTTGATCTGATCCGTGTTGTACTCCAGAGTCGAATTTACGGCAATCGCAGTAGAAACGCACAGAAACCCAAATAATATCAGAAATGAGCATTTGTTCGGCCTCATCATAATATTATACTAGCTATCCTAACTTTTACGTTACCATCAAGAAATATGCCTGAAAAAGAGTAAAATAACATGGAAAAGACGGCACTAAAGTAATTCCGCAGTCTGCTCACAAAAAATGTACTGTCCAGTGTTCTGTAGACACTGTGTATATAACATTGTTGTTATAACAACAATAATATCAAAATTGATTCATCGTGACAAATTTTATGAAGAAAACAAAAAATGTTGGGGAAAAAAAGAGTAAACAAGATAAACAAGGAAAGCAGTAAACGAGTTTTTATTAGTTATAAGTTTACTAATAACGGTATGCCATTAGCGGGCATTGTGGAATTTTATATTGGCCATTTGTTTTCTTAAATTTCCACAGGTAATTTTTTATGGAGAATAATAATAATAACATTTTCTTTCGTTCTATTCTTTCATACTTATTCAAATTTTGTGATAACCTAGTGAGAATAAGTTAAGCGAATTTTTACGTAATAATTATCTCATGAAATTTTTAGTTTGGCTAAGGGAAGCGATTATGGATAACAACCGCATCAGCAATAAGTAGAAGTCGTACAGAAAAGGAGAGACGCGGCAAATGAAGTAAATTTAGTGAGTAATATGGGGGATCTCAAGGCGGTGACGCTCATCCAATTATATTCCTAATCCGAGGGAAATGGTCTTTGTCTTCTATCTACAATAAAGAAGACGGGGAAGAAGGCTGTTTTGTTGGTGGGCGAGAGCAAGAAGCTTATGGAATCGGGGAATTAAAATTAGCCTCTCGAAGGGCCCGAATGTCCCCTTTACCTTTACCTCTGGCCAGCTCGAGTCGCCGCGCTGGCTTAATGATGTGCGAAGAAAAGGAATGGGTATTACCGGCCAGCAAACAGAGCATGATTCCTAATTACTCTCGGGAAGTAAAAGGAATAACGGCATTGCTAGGGGAGGGGGGGGGGGGGGGGCGCTCGTTTACAGCCCCTCAGGTGCAGATCTCGACGATAAAGGCGTCGAGGCGGTGGGCGCTAGTTTGACCGAGGCGCTTCCTCTGGCGGGAAAATGGAATCAAATTCGAAAAAACCGCTATGGCGGAACCGAAAAACTTCCTGCGCGAATCGGAAAGATTGGATTGCGATGAACAAGAAGAAAGCGCGGAAACCTCTTCAAGCCAAGGTGATGCGACAACTGCGATGGGCCTCGTTGATCACTAATATCAATTCACACAGCCTTTTCATGACGTCCTCCGGCCTGAAACACTCTTAATTTGTATTCCGACTATCATAGTCAATTTATACTCCCGGACATATATTTCTGACTACCCTTTAGCTCGGCTGTTAATTTAGCTACGTGTTCCAAATTTTAACTACCCTAGCACGTTGACCTTCTGAACATTTGATATAAAGGAATTTTTTGTAGATGCACTTTAAGCGTATTTTTTAAGGTGGACAAACTTTCTGATAACCTACGTATATTTATAGCAAAAAATCGAGGAATAGTAACATACGTCGCAAAAGGTTGCGCATTCTGTGCAATTCCCTATTCTGGTAATATATATACGACGGCTAGAGGTAGGCTAGAACAATAAAAATTGCATGGTGTTATGTAATTGATAATAGACAGTAAATTTCCGTCCACCATACCGACATATATTGGGGGTTTCGAGAAACATGCGCAAATCAGTAAAAAACTGGCCCGGCAGCAGGACTTTCGCTGCTTGTAACTTTATCAAAATCAATGCAAACGGACTAAAATTTAAAATGGTGTAGCCCTACACTATGTAAAATAAAGGTATGATAGCGTTGACCCAGGTTCTTGCAACCTCGAGTTGAAACTACAGTAAAACCCAGAGAGGCCCAAAGCTTTCGGATTTTTGGAAAATTTCTAATTAGAAAGTCGGAAAAATTGCGTTCTTTTGGGGGTTTTGCCTTTGTGCACACACGCAAAATCAAAATTGCGGGAAACTGTTATCCTACGTTCTTCAGTATCTATCAAAGAGTAACTCCAGTAAGTCCCTTAATGGGTTTTCTAAAACAAAAAAGTCGTGGTTGACTTCTAGGGTATCATTTCAACACTGTAAAGAGCGTTGCAAGAAAACGGGTTGCTTTAGGGTACATGCCGAAATTGGCTGTAATAAATATACTCCCCGTCCTTGTAGGTCCCTAAAGACTGTATTAAGATAACTGAACCATGCCGCTTACTTAAAGTGACAGAGAAAACTTCAGTTATTTTAGGCGATCAGAAAGTTTTGTCCACCGATTTTTGGAAAACTTGTATAACTTGTGGGAGAACAATGATAAAAAAAATTTTTCTGGTGGCAGATTCTGTCTGTAATAACTAGTATACATGCCAAATTTCAAAGTGATTAAGTTATCTTTACCCGAGATATGGGTGGTCAAAAATTTATGTCCGGGAGTATAAGTGAAGGCCAAGTCAATTATCGAGGAGTCGGGAAAATACTTTTGGCCATTCAATGCAGTTCCAGTTGCAAAACTAAACGTTCCGATCAAAAAACCTCGGTCTGTCTCTGGTTTTTAAAATGTTTACAAGAGAATCAGATGTGGCTGGATATTCATTAACTAGAGTGACAGCTGTCTGCTTCACAAAAAGGAACAAGATTAGGGAGATAGGTAATCATTTATTTCCGGATGCGATTAAACAACGGCGGATAGTAAGAGAGAAAGAGGAGAGATCAAGTAGAGCGTGAACGCTGTTCCATGTCCTTGAGAAGCTTGCGAAGGTAACCGATCTCGGCCTTGAGGTCGATGACGGTCTCATTAAGTTGTCGGTTGCGGTCAGTCAGATGTTTTTCCTCAACCCAAAGCTCTTCTTTTTCGCGGCGTTTCTTCTCGCGGTATCTGGTGGCGGCGACGCGGTTTAATTGCTTCTTTCGATCGTCGTTGCTGATGTCTGCGCGTTTGTGAGAACGTCGAACCTTCAATTTCTAAGGCGGAATTTATCACTCAGACTTTTGATCTTACCCTTGACGACGTGGAAGGAGGTGAATGAGAGTGGCGCTCGATCTCGGCGCATTCTCGCTGAATCTCTTCCAGAATGTCTTCTTGTGTCATCGTAGACTCGCCTCCAGTACTCCGTTCTCCGGAAGAGTAAGTGCTGCCTGGCGATGAAAAACCGGCCTGATCACTGAAGGAAAGCAATAAGTACAGTTTAGGACGAGACAGAGGAAAGACTTGAAATTATAACTACCTTTCTGGGTATATGGATTGAGATACTGCCTCTGGTGTGCTATGTGGTATGTTGACATTGAGTGGGTGTGTGGACTCCCAACCGGGAATCACGACATCCATCTCTGTGTCATCAAACCATTGTGAGTAGTTGATCTCGTCTGCATTCTGGCATTCCTCGAATCCACCGTTGTAGTCGAGTTTAGGCCCAACAAACACAACACTGCGATCCCTGAAATGATTTATTAAAAGGGTGATAAAGTTGGAATTTGATGACTTCATAAGTGATCGCAATGCCTACTTGACAAATGGGAGCGGAGAAGCTGGCCGACTGGACCCCAGGAAGGTGTCTTGGATAAGAGGGTCCAGGCTGCTGATAGCCAGCTCCCAAGGTAACTGGGGCACCAATTGGCTGTCCATATTGTAGTATGGGAGTACTGTATATAAGTTGTTGGTGTATTTGGTGAGTTTCTTGTTGTTCGTCAGTTGTGGGGAAAGAGACCTCCATGTTCATGTTGAAGGAGTTCATCGTGAGTGACTGTATCTCTGAAACAAGGATAATCTTTAGAAAATACATTGAAAAATAGAAATGAAGGACGGAAACGTCAATATAATAGAATTGGTGTCAATAATAAAACGATGGATAAAGAGAAAATGAAGGAAACGTGAAAGTCCGCGGACTGGTCGCCCTGAAATGAAAAGACAGTTGTGCAAATGGGGGTCGCAGATTGGTTAAGAAGCCGCCCGCCTACTTACCACAATGTTCGTTGATACCCTTGGGAGTTTAGACTGAAGCCATCGCACAGATCGATTGGCTACAAAATACTAAACCTGAAAACAAAAAGGATTTAATAGCTTATAGTATTGTCGTATTTTTGACTTTTTCATGATTATAGGTAACCTTTTGTGATAGTTGTGTAGGAACAGAAGAATCCGTCGCGATTTGAAGACACATACCCACCTTGAATTATTTTTATTACCCGGAAGTGGAGTTGGTTGGTTTGAACCCCGTTTGAAAAATGGACGACAGAAGAGAAATAAAGGATAGAGAGGTTGTGATTCATATAAAACACAAAGGTTTATGAGTATTAAGGATTTCCAGAGGTCCGAGGAGCATGATGCAAAAGTAAATTTTATTTTGATTATGTCAAGATACCACGGGGCAAATATCTGAGGGTTCGAACATAAGTCTTGACCGCAAAAAAACAAAAGACGTTTTGGATAAGGCTTTTTTAACAGTTTTAGGCCAAAAAATAAATTTTCGTTTGGGAAATGACGGTGCACCGCGGCCGTCTTTCGAAATAGCGGGCGGACACGGAATGAAGGGAGCGAAGGAGCAAAGGGGCTGGTCAGGGAAAAGGCATCTCCTCTCCACACGGAAATCAGCAGCAGCTAGCTTTATATGAACGCTTTCACAACACTAGAAAATACAAAACGTTCTTTATAACGACAAATCCCACTATCCGAATTTATTTAAAACATTTAAATTCAATCAATTTCACAAATTCCATGACAAGAGATTCGTGATTAAAATCGTATTAATCGAAATAAATTATTAGTTTTTCAAGCTCCAGGCTTGATAAGAGAAATGGTCGCTGTTAGATTGAAGAGATCCACCGGACACTTGAGAGTCGAAATCGTTGGTATAACAAAGAGAACCCGTGCGGAGATACCAACGATCTTTTGCCTTATTGAGAGACGGGAACACCTTCGAAGATGTACAGGTTATTAGTGGCTGCCAAAGCGACAATATTAGACGTTGGGTGCCATGCACAATGCAATATCTTCTTAGAGAAGTCGAGATGGTCGATGTAGATGTCTTCCTTCCGTTTGCGGCCCATCAATCCACTGTTGTTTTTCTTTTGGCGATATATAGCTGGTAATTTACAGAGATCGAGACTGGCTTCGTATGTCGATTCGATTCCAAATCCACGTTTAAATGTTCGGAAGAAGTTGTTATACGATCCGGTGACAATGTGCCTACAATTTTAGTAATGGATTTGGCTAAATATTTGTAACATACGTGTCGTCCCCGCTCCAACAGCATTCAAATTTATCAAAAATCGAGTCATTTTCGTATAGAGTGCATAATTTTGATCTTAAGTAGTCGTGCACATAGTACGTTTCCAGTGGCTTGTTTTCCATATTCAGATCCCAGACCTAAATCATCAAATAAATAAGAAAATCACTTACATTGACTGTAAGGTAATCTCTAGTCATTATATATCTGCCGTTATTAGAGAACTTGATGTCTGATATGGATGAGATGATCTCGGAGAAGAAGGATCTAGTAGCGGGGTCTTCTTTCTCTTCGAAAACTGCAAAGTTGTTTCAAATAAATGGCCTCAGTTAAATGATTACCTCTTGCTGCGTGATCACAGAGGGCAGAAGTTCGTGTATCACAAAGTCTGATAATGCCCTTGGACGAACTGTAAGAGAAAAGATTCCCTTCTGATGGATGGTATTGCGCGGCAGTGATGACTTCAGTTAGTTCCTCCATATTAACGGGCTTTATATCGACTATATTGAAGCTCTGATTGGTGATCTCATGATGCCACAGATTGATCCTCAAGTCATCAGCGGAGATAAATGTTTCCTAAAGACTTTAATTAACTGTTCTAGATGCATACCTGATCTGCGTTTATGCTAATAGAGTTTATGTGGTAAGTGTGGGCATTTGCGTATACTCTCCTTGGCGAAGCTTCCACCACCAGCTCCATGGGTTCGAGTCTGGGAAGAATAAGGTCTTCGTTCCGGATCCTGGATCCATTCTGGATGTTGTAACTCCCATCGGCCACTTTCCTTTCGCGTTCTGAGATCTTCCACAACTTGACTGTCTTGTCTAACAACATGTTGTTTTGTCCTTTTTTATCTTACCATTTGTGGAGATGATAAAGTTGGCTGCATTTTTCTTCTTCAGCCATCTTATCTGGTTGATTTTTTCTTCGATTTCGAGAGATTTTAAGTAATCGAATTCCGGTTCGTGTGACTGGAAAGTGGAGTAGACGTTGTATTCACTGCTTCTGTTTCCAGAATAATTCCATGACTAAACATAAAGTATATAAGTTGGTGCGGAACGCACCTGATTCCTTTGAAAAATAACGACTCGTCCACCTTTGTCTCCAGTTGCCAAAAGTTCTCCGTCGTCCGAGAACTCCACACATGATATTAGGTCTACTTAAAATAACAGCTTTAGATGGAGCACTCTTGGTGGAATGTTTTTATAACTTATGAAGACATACCATCAGTCGGTTGTTCGTCGGTTTCTATAATCCCTTTAACTTGAGAAAATCTCCAATGGATGTCATCTGAGGGAGTATTCGAAGAAGTACCTTCTTCCTCCATGAAGGAACTCCTACTAGTTAACATTAAAAGGGAAGTAAGATCGGATACAATAAAGTGAGCCACGTTTAATTAAAACTTCCATCAATTTCTCGCAAAAGGAACATGAAATAAAAATGTTGAACATTCAGAGTGGATTTCAGAGAAAACGAAAAAACGCAAATCCCTAGTTGTGCAGTTGTGCATGGATAGATCAAATGCAAAGCTAACACGAGAAGAATAGAAAATTTGCAGTGTCTCTGAAACACATGTTATATATATTAGAAAAGTTTTGTTTAATACATTATCTTGGAATCTGACTTTTAACTACACTTTTATGGAAATTAAAGGAGCGAGAAAAAAAAAAAAGGGGGGGGGGGGGGGTCGATGAGGCTGAAGAGGCTCTTGCTTAATAGTGCCAAATCCAAGCGCTTGACATTGCAGGGACGGGAGACCCTGCATTAGATATTCTCTTTCGCAATTTGTATAAAACACTCATGTCCCTCTGAACAGGGGACAAAAAACTGATAAGCGAGCAGGGTAGTAACTCTCGACCCTCTTAATCCGGATCTGCGTGAAGCGACAAGAAACGAGGACTCTGGCAAAGTGGGGAGAGAAGAGGGCTGCATTAAACGACGGCGTCGGTGGCCAAAAAATTGTTGTTTTCTATTACTCTGACTTCTCTCCTCTTCTTCCGCACCTTATCTCCTCGCGATTCCGTTGCATGGATTGCATTAAAGCTCAATTTTTGAAAGGATTAGTACACATTGATTTGTCAGCGTGTAAAAATGTTTTATACGACTAAACAACAAAACGTGTAGTAAGAAATACTGTAACACCTAAATAAAATTTGAATAATCCACAATTATTCACAAAAACCTCGGAAGTATGCACAGAGGAATATTATTCCTCTGTCAAGCTCGTGGGTCTGAAGACCACGATGTTTTGCGTTCTACTTTCTGAACGCGCCAGCCATCTGTCATGCTGTTAGTGTCCCGTTCCTCTCTTTTGCTCCAACGCAGTTTCTGTATTTCCCTTTAATTAACGCTTTGCCAGTTGAGGGCTTATTGTGCAGTTGTCAATTGTATTGGTTCATTAACAGAGTAACTTAACTCTCCATCCGTACGAATCTCGTTCGGCTGATCCCCTTTCGCTTTTAGTTCCCCATGCCTTTTTCTCATCGCTCCTCTGCGTTCTCCTCGCAGCGCCCCCACCCTCCCCGGGTCCTGTGGATCAAGGCTGCAAGAGCAATGAGGAGAATCTCTCCTGAATTCTTTTTTTTTGTTTATTACCGTTTTTTCTGAATATTCAAGACATTATGTGATCGACGCGGCGTTTGTTTGAGAACCGCATTTTGGATTTTACCGGGCATCGGGGGGATTCTTTTGTTTTCAAGGTGATGAAAAATTATATATACGGCATAATTTTTAATATAATTTAACGTTTTCCGCTTTCCAAATCAAAGGTTTTAAATTTAGACTGAAAGGCGGAAGTATTTGGGGCGGCTTCAGAAGGAGGCCGAAACCGAGTCAAGAATCTGGCAGACGGTGAAGAACAAAGACCGGGTCGGGTTTTGGGGAATTTCTGCCAGCATCGAGGGTCAGTGCCCGGAACAGGCCCCATTGGACACACTCAGCTAAACGCGCACTCTGACTGACAGCTGGAGGCTGAAATCCAGGCGGGTGGTGGTGGGTGTGTCTCTGGCATAAAGACCAAACGACCAGGCCAGCGCTGGGGACTCGGGTTCTTGCCAGCGGCGATTCCCTCTTGCAACCCGTTCTCCCCGCTCTCTCTTCAAGACTTCCCGCAAGCAATCGACTTCCCTCCAATATTGTCGCTACTTTGCTTATCATCTTAAGGAATGGGTAAGTTCCTTCCTCCTTCCGTCGACTGATAATTTTATTGTCAGCCGTTTTCTTGCATCTGTAACCTTTTGCAAACACGTGTCCTTTGTTGTCTCAAAGATAAAAAATGTTTGTGTAAATATAACATAAGGAAGTTTGTCTGCCCAGGAAATTCAAGCCATACAATTATAGGGAAGAAGTGCCAAATCTGCAAAAAGAAATGTTCGGGCGACATTCTGCGAGCAGATGGGGATAAATATTTCCACATCGATTGCTTCAAATGCAAAGGTGCGTCATTTAATATTACATTACATTCACAATTTAGCTTGTGGTGATTCTCTGAGTGATACGGGATTCTACTCAACTCCAGATGGTTCGTACTTCTGCCCCACTCATTACCGAAGTCTTAATACGCCCCTATCCATAAATGCCGAGCATGGAAGATCCACAGATAAGGGATTCTCAAGCCCGTCCTCGCCCACTGGTCAGTGAATAAGAAAATTTGTGCTGTGGTTTATTCACATTGTAACGCAAAAAATCTTTACTGTCTTAAAGAACCCGCTTTAATTCTTAAGGAAATAGCCAAAAGCTGTATGATTAGGATACAATAGACAAATACTGCCCAATTGGAAACATTCCATGCTTTTCTAATTTAATTATTTTCAGCTTGCGCGGCTTGTGGAGATCTTCTAAGCAGTGGCCAAGTATTACAAGCCTTGAACAGAAGCTGGCATGTTTCCTGCTTCAAATGCGCGGAATGTGATGCTGTTCTGCAAGGAGAATATATGGCCTTTGGTGGGAAACCATTGTGCATTCGAGATTACAATAACAAACATGGTGTTAGATGTTATGAATGCGATAAGTTTATCGCTGGGAGAGTTTTGCAGGTAAGAACTTACAACGGCATTTAAAACAACTTGATAACTGGCATCTTAAGCAAGTATTATTTCTTAGGCCGGGACTTACAAATTCCATCCGACTTGTGCTCGATGTACACGGTGTGGAAATCATTTTGGCGATGGTCAAGAGATGTACATCCAAGGGAACGACATCTGGCATCCCCAATGCGAGGATTTCCCCACCGATAATTTGGCGGTCAGTTTGGTTGCAGATTAGTTTGATTATGAAGCGAATGGTGGGAAAGGAAAAGCCAAAAAAGACAGGAAGGAGTTGAAGTGCATTAAGTAGGACGTTTCAAGGACGGCACTTTGAGGACGCGCCGTACCCTTCCTTCGTACACATCCTTATAGTAAATAGATCAGGCCCCACCCCTTCGTGCTCCTTTGTAGTATATAATGAAAGACAACCAAGGTAGCAATTGGGCCTCCAGGTTACCCGTTTGGTAGAGGGTTCCTTTGTTTACCCTTTTTGTTTTCTTTTCTTGGTGATAATCTTTTCTACGTTATAGCTAACGAAGTCACCTTCGAAAATGTCTCAACCCAAATATCAAAATGCATTGGCGCAACAAGTCACCTACATGTACATGTTACCAGAAGCCGAACAGACCTATCTAAAACATCCCATTGCTCCACATCCCCCTCCACCGGCCCAATATCACACTCCACAAGCACCGATCAAAATCCGAAAATCGAGAATGGCCATGTTGAAAACAGGAATGCAGCGATTAGCGGAAGATCTTGAGTCAAAGTCTGTTCCTCGAGCCAAATCACCTCATATGGATAATGAAGAACCCATCGAATTAGCTCATTATCCTGGGGCTAGAGAACCCGAACCTGATGAAATCCCGCCAATTGAACGAGAGGATTTCCCTGCCCCTCCTTACCCGTACGCAGTTGAAGGTAGACACGGTTTGAGTTGAATATTCACTGTTTTTTGTGTTCCTGACTTAATTTTGTTTTATTAGAATTGAAACGTCGTTTATCCTCATCCTCCGTCGAAAATGATGATGATGAAGATGACTACGGGGATCAGAAAAAAGTCGATGTAAATAAAATTGAAAAGAATGTCAAAGCCCTCGAGAATCTCGACAGGGATTCATCAATTGCCCATGTCATCAAACAAAACATCGAGGAAAGTAAAAATAAACAACGACTACCTTTACATTGGGATCCGCGGAATGCAGCACGGACCCCCTCGGGCAAGAAGATGCCTCATCTCAGATTCCGATACGACACTCCGGTGAATGCTTGTAAGTTTGACAGCTGGTGTTTTCCGGATATTATGAATTTTAATTCTTAAAAAGGTTTTTCCTTATATAGCAAAAGCTATGTTTATAGCACCATCACGACACGCCAATCGTCCCAAGCCATGGGCCTATTGGATTGATGGGGTAGATCGATCAGCAACGACCATTATCCCTTCGTTCCACGTCCCCGGAAAGGGCGGAACCCTGGGAACACGCGCCGCAACGCTGCCAGAGGGCTATTTTTATGGAGACACCATGAATTCTACATTCTCAGACCGTAATAGTTTGTTTATACCAAAGTTGTACTAAAAGAGTATATTTCAAACTCAATACATATACACATTGCAGAATCTTTAAACCTTTCTGCCGGAGAAAACGATCAGAGCTTTTCTCCCACCGGCGATATCCGAACTAATCTCCGCACGTCTTTGCCAGACTTAAACAAGAAGGTTAAAACTTATAAACTAGAAGATCTCCAAACAACGAATAAGAAACTGCCCTCTGATGTGGATCGTCAACATTTAGAACGACATTTAAATCGAGATGAATTCGAGGAAATCTTCGAGATGACTGCCATCGAGTTCTACAAGCTACCCGAATGGAAACGTGTGAACCTAAAACGAAAGTTTAAACTGTTCTAGAGTCTTTTCCAATGCTTTGTTCTCTGACAAAACCAAAAGAATACCACGTTTACTACGACGTACATCTCGGAGGCGGCCTTGTTCTCCTCCAACGTCCGTTAAGAAGCTTCCTGCCACAAAAAACTCTTTTCCGTCCGCTGAAGTTTATTCACCATGAAGAAAGAAAGGCAAGAGATAGATGCCGTGTTCTTTCGTTTATTTATTTTGTCATCCTCACTCATTTATTTGCTCCCTGATATGGCTTTTACCCGGAGGGTATTCCGAGCACCGCCAAACCTTGTAATTGTATTGGTTACTGTATGCGTCTAGTAAATCATTTTTCATTTAACAGATATGATATTACAGTTGTATCACAGTAATTGTCTAATCATTGCCAATAAATAAATAGTTGTTGACTCGAGGCTATATCCTTACGGAGTTATCATAGTATTACGTAATAAAGCTTATCTTGAAAGATGCTCGACCCGTCGGAGGAAAGCTCTTCTTGTCGGGATGTCATTCTCGAATCATATCTGGCCCAAAAAAAGCGCGACCGCCACCTTTTGGCATTGGATATTTTGCTGCCCTCGGGCCATAGAATGACAAGACAATCAGACAAAGGGTGTTTATCTTTGCCGAATTCGCGTCAGCCAAGAGAAAAACGAATTAAGAGAAAAATAAAAAACGCGCTCCAGTGCATCAAATTTGGATGTTCTAAAGCCGTTTTCTTTAGACGATCGAGGCAAAGCACGTCCTCTTCAACAGTGCTCTTCATGGCTGACCAGCTTCACTTTGACGATCTTTTTGCAAAACAATTTATCGACGCGAACAACTATTATCGTCGCAAAGTAAGTAGTTTTCTCAAACTCGACGTGTTTAGCATGGAGTCCCTGATCTAACCCTAAACATTGACCTTTGTCTACAAGCTAATAAGTGGGCGGATTTTCTAGCCGACGAAAGACATCTTATTTACCGGGAGAAACCAGGTAGATCCTTCCATACGACCTAACTTTACACTTAAGGATCAGATATTGGCGAAAATATTACATTCTTCCCGCGATCTCTAAATCCCAGGGATATCTCCGACCACTGGTACAAGGAAGGTAATCTGTACGAATATGAGACTCCTGGATGGCAGAATGGTACAAATTATTTTACACAGATAGTTTGGAAAAAAACAAAAGAAGTAAGAAACTTTTAAACAACAACACTACGTAATTGAATTACACGTTTTATTAAATATAGGTAGGAATCGGAAGATCGATATTACCCTCAGTGTTTCACAAGAACTCCAAGACGGGCGAAGTTCTGGCAGACTCACTAAATGATTATCAAGTAGTCGTCGCCTTCTTCCGTCCCTCTGGCAACAACAATCATGCAGGTGAATTTGCTTTAAACGTGGTTCCACCCCTCCTGAACGAGCTTAAAAACAATCAAATAAATAATGTGATACAATAAAAATCCTGTTCTCACTTAGAAAAAAATGTATTAAAAAGATTTAATAAATAAAATACAAAAACAACTAATTAGGCTGGCAATTGGATGTTGCGATTTTGTTGGATTACTGAAAACAGCAAGTAATTCAGTGCAATTATGATGAAAAAGTACCTTTTGTGACATAGAGATAGAAGAAGTCGGCATATAAAACGGTCTGCACGATCCCAGCGACGACTGCAATTACATCCAGAAAGGTTTCGTTGTAATAACGGTATATCCAGTTGAAGATGTACAAAGCTCGGTAAGATCCAAGAGCAAAGAGATAGTGAGCAGTAATGGTCTCGGCGGATCCGGTAGTCTGTAACATGTATAACTGGGGCATAATGGCAACGGATTCCAAGTAAATGGAGAAGGTCCACAGAACCTCCATAATTGAAAATTCATGGTTGATGAGAAGACTCAAAATAGCTGTCGGAACAAGCAGAAACTCAATTCGGAAGGTATCGTGGTTCCTAAATGCGGTAAAAATTAAACTAAGTCTCAACAAACGTACCTGTCGTAAGTTGCTCTGAATTTGATATAAATAAGGTAAACGGTTCCAATGGATGAAGCCAAAAAGAACAACTAAAATTTAAATTACCAAAAAACCTTTTGCACTTACCTTCATGACCGAATTGTAAAATGAAACAAAGTTGGTGAACAAATCCAAATATCGGCAAATAAAAACAATGGCAAACAGCAACTGGGATTTCCCCGATATACCTAAAACTTAACGTGAAATGTAGAACAACCTTGCCTGCACAAGACCTCGTCTTCCAGATCTTGGCCAAAAGAATCCCAATGGCCAAAAGATGCGACGCATCTGCTACCAACCGAAAGATGTTCATCTTCCCTGCAACAACAATTAGTGGATTGCGACAAAAAAAGATTCCGCGAAAAAAGAAAAGCCAAAGCAGAGTGGTCACTCTCGAACACGTCACTTTCTTGGCATAGTGTTGCTCGCATTTCAAGGTGAGAATGGGTTACTTACCAAGTCAACGTAAGGTCATACTTTCATAATGCGCGATAAAAATTTATATGATATCGGACGTCATTTCCGTCCGTGTAATAAATGATATTGAAAAATGGATATACCACTCGGCCTGTTATTCCGAACCATCGAGCCTAAAGTGAGAAAATAAATTTCATTCTACAAAGTTACACCTTTATCCCTCCTGTCTTATCAAAAACATGCTTTCCACGACGGATGACTTCAGCGCTGCATCAGCAAGTTTTCCTTGCCTGTAGACAAGACTTGACGCATGTGTCAACTCTTCCCGCTGTTCTCTTCAAAAGCTGCAGCTGTCTGCTCTAATCGATATTGTGAGAGGTGAGCTGCTGCAGCGAGAAAATGGCGAATCTGTGACTTTTTATGCATACCCAGCTATTTTCAAATTTCCAATCATCACTTTTCGCGTTATGGTTAGGTTACTCAGCGTTATTTTATATGGCTTTTTAAAAAGTATCTGAAATGTATATGATAAACATGATTGAAAGCGGTAGATTTCTATTCTCAATCAAGGAAGCGTTTTAGACGGAGGTTTGTTGGACAATATAATATCAGGTTGTCGTTTCTAAGCATTCGCGTCGAGAAAGACAGATTTCCCACTTCAGTCGGAGTTGAAGCAGACGTAGATGATTCTCCAACTTTCTAGATTATCAGTGTTGTTCGTGTTAAGCGACCTTTTGCTTTTTTTTCGGTGACCAGCCATCAGGGCGATTCCCTTTACTGGTTTGAAGCTTAACGTCCCCCTTCTTTTCCTCTTTTTCACAGATTTTCAATCAATTCGCGATCTTTAGATGACCTTGAGCGAGTAGTTTCGGTCGATTTTGTTCGATTTGACTTTATTTTAGTGACAAACTCAGCCTAGACGATGTCAATTTCGACTCTACGACGGCAGGTCAAGAACGTGGCCTACAATTTTACCGATGCGCAGGTAAAAGTTCGGGAAGCAACGAGGTTTGTTTATTCATTAAGCTTGTATCTGTTTACCTACCATAATGTTTAAATTGTAATTTTTCAGTAATGATCCTTGGGGACCAACCACCGCGTTGATGTCTGAGATTGCCGATTTAACACATAATCCGATGAGTTTTACGGAGATAATGTCGATGATCTGGAAGCGGTTGAACGATCATGGAAAGAATTGGCGCCATGTATATAAGAGTTTGGTCCTCTTGGATTACCTTGTGAAATGCGGGAGTGATAAGGTGGCCCAACAGTGTAAAGAAAACATATACAGCATCGAGACTTTGAAGGACTTCCAACATATCGAGGAGAATAGGGATCAGGGCTTGAATGTCCGGGAAAAGGCGAAACAAATGATGGCCTTATTGAACGACGAGGAACGCCTTAAGAATGAACGGGCTCGGTTTCAAATGACCAGGAAAAGATTTGCTCAGACAGGATCGGGTATTGCATCGGATGGAACGGTACGGGGAGGAAGAAGACATGACACAGGTGCTGTTGTTGGTAAGATTGCCATTATTATTTTTTATTCCTGTTTAGACTCGGAGTTGGAGGAGGCCAGGCCCTCAAGCATTGGCGAAGAAGAGATGCAACTCCAGATCGCTTTGGCTTTGTCTCGAGAAGAGTGTGAGAAGGAAGAAGAACTCCGGAAAGGAGATGCCATCAGACTTCAAATGGCTCTCGAAGAGAGTAAGAAGAAGAAAGAACTAGAAGCGAAGAACCCCGAGAGTGCTTTGAATGATTTGTTGTCGCTCAATCTTGGTGATTCTGCAGCTCCAGGGCCAAGCGGATTGGGGACTTCTGGAATCAATGATCCATGGGCTCCCGTCGTTTCATTGGCGCATGTGGCCAATTCGGATCCATGGTCTCCTGTGAATAAACCTTCTATCGATCCCTGTAAGTTTTCGCGTCGGATATCTCTATATGTGATATTGTGTTTGATGCATTTAACGTTTTACGCTTTAGTGGAAGTTTTGCTCAGCAGCGCCGCAACTGCCGCTCCAGTTCAAAATGATCCATGGAATCCAGTTCAGTCTACACCAGCTCCTATTCTTGCTGCCCCAGTGCAATCGGCTCGAAGTAACGGGGACCCTTGGGCTGCCTTCGAGGCCCAAACGACTCCTGTGGCCGTGGTTACCCCCACCTCCACTCCTACTCCTATATCTCAAATTCGGTTGAGTTCAAAGACTCCGGAAAGTTTTTTGGGCGAGAACTCATCATTGGTCAATTTGGACAATCTCATGGGACCATCAACCGCTCAGGCAAAGCCAGGTAAGTCTTATAATTTTATGAATCTGTGGAGTTTGAAGACCGGATAAAACCATCCAATTTAGCGAGCAATCCATTCGTATCGGCTCTACAGACCTCCACCACGCCAACAAATGCCACTAATCCGTTCAGCGCTCAACAGAAACCTTCTCCTTCCTTAAATGAAATGATGAATTCTCAAAGAACTGGTGGATCGAATAGCAGTGCTACTCCTAACCCTGTTACCAATCCATTCGCTTTGTAATTACATTACCGTAGTTACACTAACGTATTCACATCCTAAGTTCTGTACTTGTAACCGTACCATGTCTGGGACAGCCGTGGTATGACAATGTCTATACGGAGTGAGCTTTCAAAGTGTTTGTTACTATATGTAAATTTGTCGTTTGTTTCCGCGGGAGGAAGGAAGCTCTGTCATTTCAAACTTGTTTCTTTTCTACGACTAACTTCTTAAGATATCCGGTTCGGCATTGGCTATCAATCATCAAAAAACGTAGACCGTCTTGTCACTGTTCTTATGTTTGTGCAACACTTTCTCTCTTTATTTAATGTATTTTATATCGCATATTCTCTGTAAAATTTATAATTATTTCAAGTAAATTTTTTATTTTCTTGGGTTGATTGTTTGCATTGAAGGAAAATCGTTTGTCTTATCGAGACACCTCATACCATAACCGGCGATGATAAAGTTGTGCTAACTATCGAAAAAAAGGTTTCGAAACCTTTTTTTAAACCATGCAGGTGTTTCAAAGAGCGCCCAAGTTAACGCTTCTTTCATTTTTATAACAAGCTCTGAATTTATATTTACTATGGCAACAAGTTTTATAAATAGATGTACATTATTATGATTCGATGTCTATGCTGACATTATGGCTCCCTTGTTTGGATATGAGACGGTGTTGAGGCAAGGACGATCTCCTTTGTTGTCGTATCTCGGCATAATAACCGTCTCGGACACTGCTGAACATCGACTGCATTAACTGTGACCATGCCAGTAATGTCTCGCATCTTTTGTGTGCACCTCCATCAAGTCTGACGCATTCAGCAATGGTGGCGTCGGCGATAATCGAAAAGAAATCCGGGCGGAATCCATAATTGCATAATTGCACATGGATTCGCCCAAAGTCCTTGGAGATTTCCGTTATCTAAAACGATGTTTTAGACGAAGGAATTCTTACTGTATCAGCACTGTCAAGGTTGTTAACACATTCGGTGACAAAGTTATACAGATTGGACCCCAATTGCTCGACCCGGTCTTGCGGCAGAGATCCCAAAAAAGGTTTTATTTCTGGCCTGAGGGCACACGCTCGTTTCAAAATTAACGATCCAATAGTGGACCTGCAAATATAAAAAATAATAACGAAATTGATTACATTTAAGTGTTAAGCTATTTTTGATTGAAATGGTAATGGTATCTTTGTTTTACTTACTTTGCCCTCTTAAAGCAATGTTGTATCCTTATCCGGGCGAGTGTGGGCAAGGTTCCATTGGAGGATCTTCTTGACGTAGAACTTCCCGAACTAGTTTGGGAGTTTTGTATTGTCTATAATATAACTTTATTTATTGATCTATTACTTACTGCACAATCTTTCTGCATTTGTTGAGTGCACAAAGAACGGCTTCTTCTTCTCCCTCCAACTCCAATGGCATCAGGATCTAATAAAGTAGTCATTTCCTGACAAGAGATTTTCCTGGAGTTGGAATCTATGTATGGAGTATCAAAATCTGGGACCCGGAGTAATTGAGAAGCAGGATTTTGTGGGTCTGTAGGGGAATATGGGGTGACAGGCTCGGCTACAGAAGTCTTGCGACTTTTTTGAGCTGAGGTTTTGCGAAGCACGGCCTTGGCTGCTGTCCCACAACCAATAAAGGAAGAGCCGGTGTCGCTGTAATTACAGCTGTTTGTCACAATTGCTTTAATATCAATTCCAATCATAATATTATTAGTTACCGCCAGAAATTACAAACTATTTTCTCCCTATAACCACAAATATTGCACTTTCTATTCAACTTTCCCTTGCAAAGATAATGTGATTACTCTGAGAGAAAGAAAAGTTTTAGTTGGTGGGCCAAAAAGCCGTGGCCAAGATGGAACTCGGCCTTCAAGGCCTCAAATAAAGTTCTTTTTCGGAGAGTGTGAAAACGGAAATGGGGTGATTGAGGAAAAAATAGAAAGAAATAGAAGATCAGTAAGCCGCATGGATCTCTGAATGAATGGTTCCCGAAAAGGAGGGGATGTAAAGGTGTGTGAGAACACGGAATGTAACATAAGCCAGCAAGTGCCAGGGAATACCCACAAGTTCCTTTCTGTTTTTGCATTTCCTAATTCTTTCTGTCTAAAGTAAACAATTCCCTTACTCTTATTCACCATAAACCATCGCCTTAGGCAATAATTAATCGAAATGAGAATTATTTTGAAATACTTGTATACGATATCTCAGTTTCCGATGGCCATAAAAATAAAACGATGGTCATGAGAGAGTTGTCATCATAGGAAGTGACACTAGAAGCAGGGTGACTTTTCCCCGTTCCTGTCACTTACCTGTCAAGGGAATCCGTCCTCTGATTCTGTTCCAAAAGAACTCTTTTCTTGTTGTTCTTGGGAGCATATCGTCGTTTCTTGAGGCTGAATATTTCATTTGTCAATCCATCCTTGGTCGAAGACACGGAAGAAGATTCATTTCCCATTTCCTGAAATTTTATTACAACTGAGCTACAACTTGAAAAATGGAATCGTGGGATTTCACGAATGGATGACTGGAGGGCAAATAAGGTCGAGATAAAATCGGATTACAAGCACAAGGGATGACTCTTAGTGTCGGGGAATATTGTCTGAGAGGGGAAACGTCACATCCAGAGAAGGAACAAGAGCAAACCGATGGTCCTAAGTCATTACGCTTTTACACGACACAAATCCCCCATTCGCCCATTCACACTTGAAACGAGCATCGTTCCGCGGTCTCAGATGGTTTAAATAAACACAAAAGTATGCCCATCCACTCCTGATATTCGATGAGATGTATGTCTTATTCCACATCGGGAGCTGTCAACTGCATTCATTCCTCGAGATGATGGGGTTATGGAAATGCCCTGAGGCAGTATCCGCCCCCATGAAGGAGGTCATTTCAATGTCTCCGGAACCCTTCGTGATATCAAAGGCCTGGTTTGCGTTCGAACGAATGGAGGCCGCAAAACAGCCCGGTTCTTGTGACATTATACTTGGACATTTCCTTAGGTACACGAAAGGCTCCCTACTTCGCCCAGAAATTGTACGATTTACACTTTCCGAGGCCTTGATTGTAAATAGTTCGTAAAGTCTCCTGAAAAAAAGTAACAAATTTAAATAGGTCCGCGGACTCATGGGTCTGTTTACAACGAAGATTGCCTGTTTCTTCTTACTCTCCGGTAATTAAATTACAGTGCCCGGAACATCCAGACCCCTCCTCACTTAGATCTGGGATGAAACTAAGTAAGTTGAGTTAACAATCCCATGATAGACTTGATTTTAAATTTAGATTCAACTTAACGGAAAGTAATGGGGACCGGATAAATTATTTACACCAAACAAAGGCCTTCTGATATGGAAGATTCGACAAGAGTAAGAGTGAATTTAAGAGTAGTTTCTAATTGGAAGTTGAAAGTAACTGAAGTAACAGTTACGGAGAAACAGAACTTTCAATATGTTTTCATCGCCGGTTATGGGTTCACCGCCTTGTAGACACGTTATATTATTTTTAAAATGACTTAAAAAAAGAAGTAAAATCATGAAACTAAAGTGAGGCCAACAAAGGCTCATATTACTTCAATTCAAATACTATCAAGTTGATGCTAACACGAATAGACTCTTCCCGGAATATATTTTCATATCCAACACTGGACTTACATACCTTTTACGGAGCGAGAAGAAGTAGACGATAGCTCCGGAAAGTTTTGTGAATTTGGTTGGGGAAGGTTGGAAACGATTGGATTTCAGATCCTGGGAAAACGCACGCTTTTTATACATGGTGGGATTTTTGAGGTCGGATTTGAATTTGCTATAACTTCTTTGTTTTTCGGAATCCTCAGAATCTCCCATTTTGTTTGATCTAAAAAAAATATTTTTTCCATAAAAACTGTGGGTTTCTTGTGAAAAAATCGCTCCTAATTCTACAGAGAGCAATCATGTAGTCCTAAAATGTCGTAGTAACTCATATTCTTTCGTAAAGATTATTTGGACTAGATATTGGAGCATTTTTGAATTTGCGGGCACTCAAAAGTTTTTGGAATTTTTTTGCCCGCAAATATGAATTCGGCTTTTTCTACAAAAAATCGGTCTGTCTTGACCTAAAAAGTGTCACCATTTCTCTTAGAGGACTCATTTTTATCATTGTGACGAGTTTTGATACATTTGGACGCATTTTTAAATTTGCGGGCATTTGGAACTTTTTTGCTCGCAAATAATAAAATTCGAATATTTTCATGAGAAAACGGTCTGTTGTGACCTAAAATTGTCATTTTATCTCTGAAATGTCTTCTTTTTTCATTGTGATGTCCTAGGATACATTTGGAGGAATTTTTTGAATTTGCGGGCATTCAAAAATTTTTGGAACTTTTTTGCCCGCAAACAATAATCGATCGGGATCAACTTGTTGAAGGTAGTTATTACTCAAAAGGGAATAACAGTACTGGTTTTTACATTTACAGTATCAGGGTATTAGATTTCCTAACCTGCGGGCATCAAAAAGTGTTTTGGTGACAAAAAAGTTTTGTTCATTCAGCGCTCATAACATCTGTCTTTGGGCACCACATTCATCACATTGGTCTAAATAATTGGTATGATTCCTTGAATTGCAATTCTATAACAAAAAATATGGATAACATACACTTTTCAAAAAATTTTTTATTCAAATCAGCTTTCGCAAATGCAAATTTAATAATTCCACCGTATTTATATATACGGATATTTACCTAATAATCCATATTTCAGTCGTTTTAAAACAGTTCTATAATTTGCGGGCAGAAAAAGTTGCGGGTAATTTCGATTTAATTTGCGGTCGCGAAACGCCAAGATTTGCGTATAATATAAAAGTTTCAAAAACCAAAATTGATTTCAAAATCGTATATCTGAATTGTCATCACAATGTTCTGGTTACTGTAGAAATAATGACAAATAAAAAATTTGCTTTTTATAGAACCACTTTAAAATTATTTTAGATTTGAAATGGTTCTTTTCCACTTCTTATTAATGAGAAGTATTATATATTAAAGTCCCGAAGATAATTTATTAGTACAGTAATCAATACCTTCACCGTATTCATCGAGATCGATTTGTATTAATCCAATAAAGCCATGATTTTTGCGGTCTGTCGATCTCTGAAAGTATTCAAATTGCAGTAAATCTAAAATACGAAAACTGACTTCATCGCGGACTTGGGGCGGAATCGAGGATTCTCGATGGCGGCCTCAACTTTGGTGTCTACAAAGTCGTTGTAAGATAGATATACTGGTCTCAATTGGGGTTCATTTACCCGAGAGAACAAGTTTATTGGAGCAGCAGATCTCATGTTGTTACCCGTATAGGCTATGCATTTGAGTTGCCATTCTCCATTCTCATCATTCCAACAAACATACTTCTCGATCAGATCTACGTATTGCTCGGGGATATAGGCTTCAATGAGGGTAATATAAAGTTTCAATTCTTTTTGGAGCTCTCGAACATTCTCCAGAAGTCCCTCCATTTCCCGTTGGTGCTCTGTTTCAATGTCTTCTAGCTCTGCTTTGGCCTGATGATAATGATTGAAAGCTCTTTTTAATTTCTTATTCTTGACCATAACTTCTTCTTGTAGACTGTTATACTTTTCCTCGATATCTAATCTTTCCGCTTGTCGATCTTCTAACCTTCTTCTGAGGTCATTTTCTGTCGCTCTAGCCTGTTCCAATTCTCTAAATTTTAAAGTATGAAATCAAAAAAATCTAATTTTTTTACAAACATGTTGCTCTGGTCCAGTAATTGTGCTTGTTTTTCGGCCTTTTCAAGCAGATTCTCGCCTCCAATAATTAATTTTCGTTCAATGGCAGCTAGTTTTTGTTGTAGAGTATCATATTCCTGTCTTATTGATTTGAGATCCTTTTCTTTGGCCAATAAATCCGTGGCCAAACGTCTTCTGCCATCCTCTCCAATATTCCGAACATCGTCCAGATGCTTTCTTCTGTCGGCTATGTCAGTTTCGAGAAGTTTTATTCGATCTTCGTAGTGTCCTTTCCTCTCTTCTGATGGCTGTTCATCTTCATATTCACTGTCGTCTGATCCTTCTAAACAAAAAAACATTAATTTTTCTTTTTGAGTCTTACCGTCGTCATTTTCCAATTGTTTCCTCAGTTGTTCGATTTCTTGTTGGAATTTGCGGAGCATGGCGTCCTTTGGATCTTCGTTAATTCTGGCCACATTCTTAATATTCTTGGCCCTATTTGCATATCTTAACGTGCTTATTGTCTCATCATAATTATAGGTAGCGGGTCCAATGTTAGCTATCATCACCGTCTTTGAATTCCCACCCAATGAATCTTGCAATAACCTGGTTAATTTTGAGTTTCGGTATGGGATATGTGTGGATTTGGCATCAACAAGAGCACTGATGACATTGCCAAGTGTTGACAAAGAAAGGTTAATTTTAGATGCTTCTTTCAGCCGATCGCCTGAGGCCCCAGTTTTGGATTGACGTTCACTTCCCTACAAATAACAAAATAAAAAAAGATGAGAAACTTACAGCCAAATCCACTAAATGGAGCTTGCCTTGAGTCAGATGCTGATGTCCATTCAGATTCTGCGAACACTCAATAGTAACAGTAAATAAAGCATGGGAGCGGGAGCTCTGTTGATTCATATTGGTCGCTCCAATATGACGATTAAGATTCCCAAACTGCATGATCTTAAACATGTGGTCAGCACTGGAAACGGTGACATTGGACAAGTTTTTAACGAAGACCCCAATATCCGGCCTTTCCTTCACCTCCAGGCCATGATGATCTTGGTTCTTGGCTAACAAGTCTCGAATCTCTTCGTTATAAATTTCCAAATAAGAAACTCGAACCAGAAATCTAAGATATTAATATTAATGTTATCCATTTCTCACGTTTTGTCGTGATTACATTTAGAGATGTGATCGAAGATGTGGGCGAATGAATTCGGGATGATCCCCCTTTCCTCCGGATTTCCATCCTCCCCAGACATTGTGTATGTCTTCCCTGTTCCAGTTTGCCCATAAGCGAAAATGGTTCCTTTATTTAAAATTATTCAAATTACTACAATATCTCTTACCATTGTAACCCTTCAAAACATTCCCAACTATCGGCCTTGCCACCGAATTATAGATCGTTATTTGGTCCGAGTTCCAATCAAATACTTGATCAAATGTAAAGGTTTTTGTAAAATCCTAAAGAGGGAACTCTTACAAAAAATATTTTTAATTTACATTTTGACTTTCGACGGATATTGTCTTAGCAATTTTATCCACTTTGACTGTGGCTTGATGTCCCCCACGAACTTCTTGTTCAGATAACGGCCGGCATCTGACAACCACTCTGACATTGTCACTGTCATCGCCCATATTTGGTGTAATAAGCCTGCAACAAAATTAAATTTAATTCGTAATACAACAACAGTTCACTTTGTATAGACCACAGAACAAAGAAAAAAATTATTATTATAAACGGCTATTGCAAAACGCAAAAGAAAAGCGCCATTGCCAAGAGCAGAGTGAGAGAGTGCAGGGAACGAAGAGACAAAGGGAAAAATTGTTCCGAGTCTTTTACCGACAGCCGGTTTCTCTCTCCTGGAGGCCTTACTGCGTTCGTTCGATTTGTGAAAGATCGCCTCCATGAGACTGGGCCATCTTCTGATGCTCTGCGATTCCACCGAGATCAATGTAGTCTCTTCAATCTTCAATTTCCTTGCGGCTACGCTGGTATGTCATTTTTGTTCGTTGTATTGAGTTTTAGGCGGTCTGTGCACTGGTTAGCAATGACTGGATTCTCTTAAACAATAACGACTTTAATGATACACGATCTCTGAATGAATCGCTTTACAATAACACTTGGGATGAGTTCCTTTCGAAGATACAAAGCGATGAATCAAATGCTTTGAATCTGATTCCTTGTGATTCCATCGGATCCAAACACTTCTGGATGCCTGCCAGATTTGGCTCTTTTGTCGAACACAATACTAGACATTTAATTTACAGTTACAATCACAGCTGTAAGTCAATAATTACTAGATTTACTATTATATGTTCTTTAGCCCTTATTGATTGCATCTCCCCGGCTGTAGCAAACTACTTTTATGTGATCATCGCCCTTTGTTTTGTAGTCGTTACAACCGCTTCCTTTGCTTCAGTCTTGCATTTTATGGCGCCACCATTTGGATTCTTTATCTGGTTGAAAGTAAATACGATACTGGAGTTATGTAATTGTAAGCCTATTTCTTTTTGATTCAACTTTTTTAGGCTCAATTGCTCTCCTTTCCATGGCAACTTGTATGCTGGGCAGATCCGAGGTTCAGGCACTGCGCCCTCAGGCTTTTATTACCTTCGGTTTTGGCTTCCTTCTGATCATGGCAACCTTCTTCTTATCATTGATATCAGCCTGTCATGCCCAGAGAAAACAATTAAAATTGCGGAAAGCCAGAAGAGTCGACAATCAAAGATTGATGTGCACACGGACCTTGAGGTCATGGAGAGATGTCACTCAACGTCCGGGAGACACGAGACCCATCATCAACTTGGAGCGTTATCTTCTGGAGCCGGGGCTACGCAGAGGAAGTACAACAACGATCTCTACAACGGCCGAGAGCAACGAGGACTGTCACGAAATGGTCACCTCTCAATCAGAGCTCCAGAGCGGCGAGTTGTGAGCCCGCCTTCTGAATCACCTTCCTTTCCGTTGAAACGCTCTGGCCTTGGTTCTCAAAAAGAGAGGGAAACAAATGGCCGGTGGCGTCTTCCCTGCCATTTGAGGCGTTATCACTTCTCCCTGATCAACAGACATGCTTCATAAGTTGTTTTCGGTTGTTATTCTTTGTAGTCAGGTAGGTCGTAGGGATGTAAAACCTGTTGTAAATTACTTTTTCTTCCCTTTGCATTCATGTTGTATGTGTACATAATAAAAGTCTTCACTCTGTATATATAAGGGTGGTCACAGAAGGTTTTGTTCCGACGAAGCGAAAATCAGTGCAAAAATTAGTCTGCACCAATTTTTAAAATTCATTCCCGATTTAGTAATTTAAGATCTTGGCGCTGACTTAAAAAATCGTCCGAAATTGCCCTTAACTCGGAAATGAATTTCAAAAATCGGTGCAAACAATTTTTGCACTGATTTTTGCCTCATCGGAAGAAATTCGAGGCAAAGTCTTCTGTAACCACCCTTCTATCAAACTCTCACAATCAGTCAATGAATTCAAATGAATAAAAAACGTCTCGGTGTAATTATGATTCAAATAAATTTATTGATTTGATAATAAAAACTTTATTAAATAAGTTTAGTTGGCCTACGGAATCCAAGAATCAGTTCCCCAAGCATGTGATGAGGTAAGGGAAATGTTAATCAATATTAATTCATGAATTAAGGGAACTTTCTTTGATGGTTATGACTGCAAAAGATGTGAAACTTGTGGCCCTACCATGTACATCAAGAAAGAATGCTCTAAAAATACAGATACAGTATGCGATTACTGTCTGAACGAGAAACCGGTTTTAAATGAAGACTTTTACACTCGGTGTAATGATTATAGGAAATTATTTGAGACTTTAAAAGGGGATATGTCTCCCAAACTCCATGCTCATTTGGAAGGAACTTACCAACATTATCATGGAATAAATTGGGCTTTGGCTTCCTTGGTAGCAGCCATTTCTGTAGCCTTAATCTTGACCATCAACAAATGTATCAGACGTCCTACCTTCAGAGAAGTTACTATTACACCTCCTGAGTTGACTGAAGAAGAGAAACAAAGTTAGTCTAAATTTAAATTATATAAATGATGACTTTAATTTAAAAAATTATGAAATTTTTATATATGTATTTCAGATATAATTTTCGCCGCCGAACACCTTCGTAACAAACGCGGGAAGTACCATCGTCTGGACTATATTTAGAGTGGTGGTAACTCCGCTATATCCTTGTGTTAACATGCATTATCCACAATACAAAACAGAGTTTTATTTTCAATAAACTTTACAAACAATACATAATATAATTAGTTCTTATATTACTGAGGACTGTCGCATCGTTCGTACAGTCTCTTCTCTGAGGGCCTCGTTCGAATGATGGAGTGGCCGATTTCGATAGCCTCGTGCATTTCTTATTTCTTCCACATCTTCTCGGTATTCCTCCAAAGGTTCTCTACGTTGTCGCATTCGCTGATTATCTTGTAATTTCCTTTGTAATTGAAGATGAATTGATGGCGGATGAGAGGAGACATAACTCTCTCCGTTTCTTTCCGCGCTGATTTCCGTGGTCTGTGTTGTTGGAGGATAGTTTTCTAAAATTAAACATGCATTACATCCAAATCATCCTTATCCCAACTTCATAGACACATTGAACATACCATAAAAGAGTCGAGATTCAGTGACAACTCTCTCCATTCCATCTTCTTCGTATACATCAAACTGATGGTTATCATAAAAAGCTCCTCCTGTTTTTTTATGGTCATTCCCATGTCCTCTGACCGCTTGTTCTCGATTTCTTTCTTCTCTGATCACCTGTTCCCCCATCTTTGGTTCTCTGACCATCTGATCTCTACGTTCATCCCTTCTCATCCGCTCTAATCTTTTCTGTTCTTCTTTACTTTCCTGTCGTCTTTCTACACTTCTCTGATGATGTTTATCTACACTGAGACTTCTTCTGCTTCTGTTATGAGAACTCATTGATGGGTGTTCGTTGATTAACCTCACACTTCCATGTCGATCTAATTCTCTTCTTGTTAGTCCAGTAGAATCAGATAGTTTCTGGGCCTGAATCCCCTTTTCTATGGTGTAGATCTCTTTATGCGGAACTGTATTGTCTGTAGGATGGGTTCTTCGTTTTCTTCTGAGAAGACAACACACACAAAGGAAAATAATCAGACAGAGGAGAATCAGTAGAAGTATAAAGAAGATCAGCCACAACCACCAGGGCAGTCCCCAAAGACATCTTTCACATCTCTGAGAACCTGGCACTGGAATGGGAGGGGGTGCCAGAGGGTAAGGCAAGGGAGGAGAGGGGGCTGGAGGGGCGGGGGGGATGATGGGATACGGTTGAGTGGGAGGAAAAGCATAGGGCTGACTGACCGGGTAATTACATCTGATGGGCATTGTAAAATTGGGATACCGTATGCGCGGATGAGTGTGACAAGAATGCTGAAAGAATGGAAAAGTCATCAAAAAATTAAATTAACACAAATTGAAATTGCATTATCAACTAGTAATTCACCTCAGCACATCCACTGCAAGAAAATACGGTGATTACACACTCGATGTTCAGGAATACATCCTGTGGATAAAAGTGGACAAGAGTTCTCTTCACAGCCCCCGGGCGTGTATACTGCTCGGTCTCCAGATAGTCGGAGAACACGTTATCTGGACGCAAACATCTGAAAGCTTTTCCTTTTTCGGTTTTATCGTTTATCCAATTTCTCGATGGTCATTCGGGAGATGAATCAGTACAACACCTGGGGCAAAGCAAACATACCCGTAGCTATCCATAAAACGAATGTTATTGGCCACACAGTAATCCACCATGTAATCGAACTCGTCCACATTCCCCATGTAAATCTCCAAGGTGTAAGCTTTATTTTTGGCGATAGGTTCTTATAAAATAACATTATAAAAGAAAAAGAACTTACTAGAATAAGGAGGCTCCATGAATCTATCATTGAGAGTAATAAAACCCTCATGAAGGTTGATCAGTGGCGTCGGAACAGCTGATAGATAAGAACTTAAGGACAGGGATAAGCAACACAGAAAGGTCACTTTCATTTTGACCTCCAAACCACCACTTTATGTTGTATTAGGGGCTGTTTCATGGAAGGGAATGTGGAGATCCCGAATCAGTCTTAAAGGAAATCGAAAGCGGTCATTCAAAGGCTGATGCTTCTGAGTCAGAGGTCCTTTCACGAATAGTACAGTCTCCATACATCGCACTTTACTATGCATCTGACCTTGGTAAAGACGACATCTCAAATATAAATGTCATCTTGGATGTTATTGTACCAAATTTTTTCCGCTGTGGGACAACAAACACAGAAATACAGGGTGAAAACAAGACACATAAACGAGGGGTGTATATTCGGGTGGTGAAAATTCGGGTGAGCGTATTCGGGTGATCGCTCACTCGGGTGTTGAAAATTTGGGTGGGGAATATTCGGGTGATGGAATATTGGGGTTGGTGAATTCTCGGGTGATGAAGGAAATATTGTACTGGCTGCTACTAAATATGACGTAACATTGTTAATTTTGAAATTTTATTTATTTTTGGGATTTTCGGGCATGAAGAACCCAAAAATGGAATCCATGCTTAAAGATATAGAATACTATTTAAATATATTAAAAAATATTACTATTTACTGCAATTTTCGAGCGAAATGGACTTCATATTTGAAACCCTAATGACGGCTGTCCTTTACTTGGGCAGATTTCATTTGGGGCAGATCGGCTATTAGTCTATGAAGCTTAAAAATAGCTAGCCAAAAAATTAGAACGGGTGTTACGAATCTAAATGAGAGCTAATGTTTTTAAAATCGCCAGCCTAAAACCTGGATTGGCTACCCAAAGTGTCAGAATGATTCTAAAACACCAAAAATTGCTAGCCAGGTTTTTGGCTAGCGATTTTAAAAAATTAGCTCTCATTTAGATGCCGTTCTAATTTTTTGGCTAGCTATTTTTAGACTTCATAGGCTAATAGCCGATCTGCCCCAAGTGAAATCTGCCCCAAATGAAAAGCCCCAAATGAAATCTGCCCGAAATGAAAGGTTGCGCTAATGACCGAAACCCCCAAAACAAAAAAATTGGATTTATTCTTAAAATTTGCAGGGTTTTAAGTAGAGTTGTGATTTTGACAGAATTTTTCAAAGCGACGCCAAATTGCCGTTGTTTCGGTTGGAAGCTGTCTAACGATTAAAAAACATTATTCAAGGTAGTATATGTAATTCCTTCAAACATGTTCAAGACCATATAAACATTAAAAGAACAGTTTATAACAACAAAAGGAGTTTAGTAGACCTATTTCGGATCATCTTCTTCCTCGTTCCCGCTGTCACTATCATCAAAACTCTCATTGATGAATAGAGTCAGTGAAACTGGAGGTTTCTTTCTTTCCATATCAAGTTGCAAAATATTCTGCTTTATGTAAGTAAGTTTGTCCACTCTGCCCAAACTGAGCCTGTTTCGGGACTTCGTGTGAATGTTTCCCCTGATAGAACAATTTCTTTCGGTTGCCGCACTTGCTAGCGGTATTGAATTTAAGTATTTAAATTTTTGGCTTAATTTTGTGTGACAAAGTTTTTGACAGTAATCAATACGTTAACATGAATAATACAGTACTATTTGACGAAAATGACAAAATTTGACGTCACTTCGAAAAATTCTGTCAAAATCACAACCCTAATAATAATGATACTAACAGCTGTTTGAACAAAACAGATTTCATTTTTAGATTCTTCATGGTCGAAAAACCCAAAAAATAATAAAATTGCAATAAATTTTAAAAATTAAAAATGTTTTACAATGCTACGTCATATTTAGCAGCAGTCACTAAAATATTTTCTTCATAACCCGAGAATTCACCCACCCCAATATTCCATCACCCGAATATTCTCCACCCGAATTTTTACCACCCAAATGGGGATTACCCGAATATTCTCGACCCCTTAAACGAGTATGGAATCATTATATACAATTTATGGGATCAGATAGTTTTGTTTTCTTAATAGATTCCATCGGTAACGGACGCTCCTTTCGATTTTATTCACATTTGATTATTGAATTTGAACTTCGGTTCCATGTATTTATAAATCAACCTGTCCGTGGATTTATCGAAACGTATTCCAATAATTGCGAGCTCTTCCCTCTCTTCAAAATATCCACGAAATAAGAGGAGGATCACTTTGCTATGTCAATTATTATTCAAAGAAGTGCTCCGAGTGGCGCTTGCGGCGACACAGAAGGTCACCTCATCTAGCCTGGAGTCTTCAAAGCTGCCGAGATTACAGGCGCTCTCTTTAATTTCTTTTTGTATCTTTGCGTGGAATCAGATGTCTCAAGTGTCATTTCTCGCAAGTTATCCTTTCAGCGACGCGTGTCTTCGTTTTATACAACCTTTATTACGCTAGAATAATATTCGGAATGCTCAAGTTGCGTTTTATTAACGTTTAGATTCAAGTGTTTTCATTAAAACAACCAATTTTTTTATTAACGTAAGGTAGTCATGAATTATAAGTAATTTTCGGCAAAGCGCGATATGGCCACGGTTTTATTATGCCGATTGCTCAACCAACGAAATGAATAAAAATATTACCGCAATTTTTCATGACTTTGGGTAGTGACAAAATCTCTTTGAGGATCTGAGTGAATCCCTCCAAAAGCCATGTTTGGGAATATTCCGCGGTCATCAACGTTCCATTCAGATCATAACCCTGATATGAAGTCGTCCCCCTCTTCTCGGATACACAGCTCTTTTCGTCTGACATTTCAGTTTTACTGTGTTGCCACTCAACCCGAATATAATCATCTTATGAAACGAAAATAGGGGGAATGGTTGCGCAACGATCGTCCGGATTCCCGCCTGGTCGCGTCTTACCACCCCCATGGTCTTCCTTCTCCTTTCGAGTTGAGTTTCCCCAGGTTTCACCGTGGCTAGCCCCTCGCGCGACTTCCATTTTTGGGGTAAATGGGTTCCGTCGTTTTCTTTGTCGCCATGCACAATTCCTTCATCTGTTCATTGCGGTTAATCGATTTCATGCGGACTAGCGGGATTAGTGCCAGTGCTGAGGGCGGCAGATAAAGGAGCTAGCTAGCCAGATCTCGGCCTAATTAGAGTCGGAGCATACTTTTCTCATTGCGCTCTTATGTCTGACCTCCCGCGCTGGCACTCCACCACCCCGTTTTCTCATTCTTTCAGACGCGATCGCTCTCATGCTAATGTTTTTGTGGTCTCTGTGCCCCTTACCTTCACCTTCACCTTGCTTGCGCCCTGCCAAAGGTGGTCGAGCGGCTTTTACGCAGACTTTGGTAGAGCGAAGGGTGACCCACGAGTCGAGAGGATTCGCTCGCCGTCCTCTTGAACGGTTCGAGGCTCTTTTCCGACGCTGTCTTCAGTTACAGGCCGCGCGCTGGACCTTGTCCACCATTTTTTGTTTTATTTCATTTTTTTATGTTTTGCAGCACCTGTTTCGCGCAGTCCAGCAAGTGATGCTGGTCATCCGTTTGTGGGCGATATGTCTGTTGACTGGTGGCGGAATCGTTGCCCAGATGCAGGCACAAGTTAAGATTTCGGAGCAGCCATTCCCAGTGTCATCAGCAACGCAACTCAATGAAATCGTGTGGACAATGGTCGGTCGAAGTTCCAGCAATACTATTTATTGCGTATCTGACCATCCCGTGAGTCAACTACGCTTTGTTTGCGTGGACTGCCCGCAGAAGAACATTACGGACATCGTTAATATTCTGAACTCAGCCCAGGATATGACAAGGACGGCTGGATTCCCCGTAAGTCAAGGATTTAAGTTATTGCATATATGACAGCAAGAAACAAGGATATTACTAACGTTTTGAACGCGCAATAAGTTGACCTGTGAGAACGACTGACCTTTTAAAAAGCCTATACAAACATTCCCACATTGCCGATTAAGAAGAAGACTCACCTTTTAAATATTTACAGACTGTCGCGTTGAGAAACGTAGAAGCCAATCCATCCTGGTCTGGGGCCACAATTATCTGCCAGGCCGCCCTCTCAACTGGACTCATTGATTCTGCCCCATCTCAAGTCGTGGTCAGATATCTTCGTCAAGTCCACGTAGTAGATGTGAATGGTCAAGGGCCTGTAGTTATACCCAACCAAGGACTCCATTTCTATGTTGAGTGTATTAGAGGGCCGGACAACACTTGTAATCCAGGAAGAAGAAAGACCCTCAGATGTTCAATCCAAGCGAACCCACCAGCCACAACTTTCAGATGGATGAAGAATGGTATCACCATCAATAATGATGGACCTGAGCTGTCGATTGGAGTGGAAATGATTGGTCAATCAATCCAATGTTCGGCCAATAACGGCCTTTTTGATGAGAATGGACTGTCTTCGGAAGCCGTTTCCATTGATCCATATTGTAAGCTTTGTGTTACTTAGATTTGATTTAGAATAACAGTGTTACAAAATGATTATCATAATTTTATAGCTGCAGCAAGAACTGTTCAAGACAACTTCCAACAAGTCCTGACATCTCCCCCTTTCCAAGGTGGCCCTCAGGTCGCCATGGATCAGGTTTTGAAACTCTCATGCACTGTTGAAGCCAATCCTCGACCTATCGTGTATTGGAAATTGCGTCATCCCAACAATCAAGTGGTCGATGCAGCTTGTGGCCAAGGCCTGAATGGTGCCTACAAAGAAATCCCTGGCCCTCTACCTGCCAATGTGGTTCGATTGAACTCTATCTGTGAACTACGACTGAGCAATTATTCTTACTCTGGTCAATATTGGTGTTCGGCTTGTTCAATCGTATCTCAAGGAATTCCAGAATGTTCACCAAGTCTGGAAGTCCCAGGCGAGAGGACTATCAGTGTGCAAGTACAAGGTCCACCGATGGCCTCAGATGTTGAACCCACTGTTGAGCAATACGAAGAAGGGGCCGTTGTCACTGTCCACTATTGCGCTGATCCATCTCCTCAACCACCCAGAGAGATAGTATTCTCTATCGATAACAATGACATCTTTGTTGGTCAGAGATGGCAGAACTTCCATTTCGAGGCCAACCTTCAGAACAGCAGCTCCCATTACTGTGCCATGGCTCGTCTCAGAATATCGCCAGTTCATGAAGATGACCAGAGTCGATCCATCTTCCTCAAAGTTCAAAACTCTCATGGGGCCAGACAGTAAGAGAAATCCTTTCGACATGATTACTTTTCAGGATCAATGTCCCACTGGGAGATCTGTTAGGAGTCGGTAGTTCGGATATTGGACAATTACCAGCATGGGTACTACTTCTTCTTGGAGCGATTGTCGTTGTACTGGTGCTTATTGTATCTGTTATGTACTGCATGAGGCAGCAGATGCTGTGTTTTACAGGTACGTTCTTCGCATCATCTATGCCCCCCCCCCTAACTCAGCCCTAAATGTACCAATCAGGACCAAACTTGGTACATTATTTGTTTACAACCTATAGCAATAAATAACATAGCAGGACATACCATATAGCCGTATTTGGAAATTTATAAAAAAATTTTAAAAATTGCCTCAAAAAGTTTTGACCCCCTAAAAAATTTAATGTCGCGAGTGGATGAACCCAGAACCTTTTGCAATCGGCGTACCATACCTAAATACTAGTTAGGAATCACGTTTTCGTTGAAGTTTTCGTTGCATCCAAGGATTCAACGCGTTAATTCATCTTTACCGTAGAACTGCCCAAACTGGTAAAAATAGCACTGTTCCAATGTTCTAAATGCTGTTGATATCAAGTGATTTAGCCAATAAACGAGCTTTAATAATTTTGATTCTTCAAAAAAAGTCGGTGGGGCCTTGCCGCTGCGGATTCGGAACTTATCCTGTAGCCATGTCCAGCTTTGGCGACTCATTTGCGCCTTGACCTAAGGGATGGATGTGGTCTACATGTCTTTTTTGTAATCCTGGAACTTGTATTTACCCTCAATAGTCCACAGACTTTCGATTTACCACGTTTTGTAATGGATTTCATTCACCTTAATGTTAAGTTTGCCGTTACCGAAAATGAGCCCGACTACAATCGCACTCTGTCGCTCACTAAGCCTTTGATACGTCTCATACGTGTATGACGGGCGCCGTAGCTTTCTAAATTATATCTTCCATCAAATGAACCCGTTTTTGGTGGCTAAAAATCCATTTGAAAAAATTGGTTTTCTGGTTTAGGTGCAGATCGGCGAAGTGGCGTCTGCAACCCATTTGAGATCGAGTAAGCGCCAATTTTTTTCTTGGTTTTACAGTAAATACAAGTCCCAGGATTACAAAAAAGACGTGTAGACTACATCCATTCCTTAGGTCAAAAACCAAATGGGTCGCCAATGCTAGACATGGCTACAGGATAAGTTCCAAATCCACAACGGCAAGGCCCCACCGACTTTTTTTGAAGAATCAAGGTTACTAAAGCTCGTTTATCGGCTAAATCACTTGATATCAACAGAATTTAGAAAATTGGAACAGTGCTATATTAAGATTTTTACCAGTTTGGGCAGTTCTACGGTAAAGATGACTTAACGCGTTGAATCCTAGGATGTAACGAAATTTTCAACGAAAACGTGATTCCTAACTAGTATTCTGGTATGGCACGTCGATTACAAAAGGTTCTGGGTTCATCCGCTCGCGACATAAAATTTTTTTAGGGGGTCAAAACTTTTCCCATTTTTTTTACAATTTCCAAAAAATTTTTATAAATTTCCAAATACGGCTATATGGCATGTCCTGCTATGTTATTTATTGCTAGAAAGTTGTAAACAAATAATATACCAAGTTTGGTCCTGATTGGAACATTTTGGGCTGAGTTAGAGGGGGGTCAAAATTTTGTGCCTGGAGTATATGCATAACTTTCATTTCATTCCAGCCGAGAACAACTCCAACACCGATTACTCACAAGATAATTTCAAAAAACCGTAAGTAGCAACAATGCGATCAAAAGAATTATTTAGACCTCATGACACATACAGTGACGACATCCAACGAGGATTGTATGGAAGTTCAACAACCGAGGTAATGCGACCATCCCCCCTCACAGATCAGGTGTATATGAGCCGAGAGGCCGTTGTCTGAGGCACATAAGTGATGTGAATGTACAACTATTCCACCTCCATTTCATGTTTCTTGTTGGTGTTGTCATCTTTTAATTAATTCTCACCTTTTCTTGCAGCACACTTGCCACCACTTAACAATTTCGGGTGATTCTGTGACCTTATTCTAGATATATGATGCCGCACTGCAAGAAGCTTACTCGGAATGCACCGGACTTGATGGTGGAACCAGAGTCTGAGACTGACTAGCCAGTCTGAATTTTTTGGTGTTCTTCTTTTTTTTTTGTTTACTCTCCCCCTCTTATGGGGCAATATCATGTTGTACCTTTCTTAAAGTTGTCCCTTGGTTTTTTTCGAAACCTGTCAATGTTGTGCTTCTTTCATTTGCCTTCTCAAAGCACGCCAAGCCGACATTTCAGCGAGCCAATGCCAGTCATGAGAGCCTCAAATATCTGGAGATGAATTTGACCGACCGAATTCGGGAGAAGCCCCGGCAACGGAGCATTGCCGTCTAACATAGCAACATCTCCGCTTCCTTGCTCAACTAATCCTAACTACTCATCGATCTTTTCAATTTGTTTTGTATATTTCGAATACTCTACATCCGGGTCATTTCTTTTCACATAATTTGCATAATTCGTCTATTTAATAATCAGGTTTCAGAAATTTTAAGTCGATAAATTACAAATTTATTCTCAAAATTTCCGGTTATAGGCCGTTGTAACGTAAATCAAAAGAGGGCCAAATATAGCGTAACTTTGGAATCGGTTAAAGAGACCACAAAGAGCTTCACGAAGAGTGCAGATGCCCTAGGCCACAAGCGAGTTTAGATGGCCACAACGCCGCAAAAAATAACCGGCAGTGACATAATTAGAATCAAAAAAATATAACTTTTACAATGGCCAAAACAGCATGACTTTAGAATTATATCGATATTATATACAGATTAATCTAAGGAATGTAAGGTTTATTAAATTGAAACCAGGTATCTTACGTTACGAGTCCGATCCAGTAGTAACCACATTCTTGTCCACAAATTCAATCAATCGTCGAGCATACTAAATATTCAAAATTATAGGATCATTTTAAATTACCTGTTCGGGTTTGACTGTAGATATATGTTCAGCTTCTGCGCCATATTTAACTGACTTGGCTGCAGATGCAGTTCGCTTCTTGACCCCGTAGTAAGTCAAAATATCAACCAGACCAACGAAATAGATAAACTTCTTTTGGTGTGGAGAGTCTAAACCGAAGATTTATGTCAAATTACTCTTTGATACATACCAGCACTAACAATGGCAAAGAATTCTTCATCAAGATTAAATGCAGACACAGACGGAATTGGACTATCCGGAGGAGATGGAGCAAGTTCATCTCCACTATCGTCCTCGTTCTCCATCTCCTTCTCCGCCAGACTCTCTTCCATTCCTTTTTCAATGTCATGGATCCCAACCAACAGAGAATAATCCATGAGATGCAAGTTAGTCAAGAAGTCGGTGTCATTCTTTAAGATATCCAAAAGTTGTTTTTTTACATCCGGAGGAATAGTCAACTTGTGATTTTCTTCGAGGAAATCGTTGTCCTTAAATGTTGGAAGTTCTTTCGACTTTTCTTTTTCGCTAGCCTGTCGTTGAACTGTAGATCCCTTCAGGTCGTACTTTTTGTGAATGGCGTATTTGGATCCAAATATATTCCTCATGACCAGAAAATACTTATCAGTTCCGTCAACTGTAATCCGGTAGAGCCCAAGATATTGGGGAAGCAGTGTCTTTCCTTGCCTCTCCACGACATATGAGTGATATTTGAAAAGAATTGAATGAAGTTCAGCCACGCTTTCAGAATCAATCACTTTGATCACAAACATTCGATCAAAGGAAACGAAAAAGTTGTTCGATCCCTCTTGTGGATCTAACTCTGGCTCAATGGCAGTCAAAGACCTCTAAAAAATAAATAATTTTTTTAGATACGCCTTACCAAATAATGCCTCTGGTCAACTCCAAATTGTTGTCGCAAGCTCCGAAAAACATTCGGACAATAGTGTTTGACCTTGAAATGGCTGGGCATGTTCTCCCTGAATTTATAATTAAACCCTCATATTACTCGTACTTGTTAAAAAAGTGATTATCCACTTTGACTTTGGAGAAGGCCCGGAATTCATCTGGAAATAGTAGACCTGGAGGTGGAACGTGCATCAGTTCAGTTATCTAAATATTAAAGTATTAGTAAAGGATCGTTGGTGTATGGATATTAACAATAAAATACCCAAATATTGGAAGTCGATCATAACTACCTTACCGTGTTATTGACCCCCCACATAAACACGGACATCACCGGATCCTTCGCTCGGAACACCTTCCATTTAGGTACCAATGGCTTCTTCCTCAGTCCACCATGATGTTTATGATGCTTTGTACGGCTCGCCATAACTGAAACGTAGTACGATTTGAAAACGGCCAAAGGAGCGGCCGCCAAGGAAAAAGAAAAGGACAAGAGGGCCTTTTCCTTTTCCCTGCGCGCTTTGGCGGCCGAAAAAAGAAAGCGCGTCGTTGTCCATTCCGAAACCGGCAGAACTAAAAAACGTCAGTCCGTCCCCCAAAAAACTTTGCAAACAGAAAGTCCGAGTCGGCTCGGAACGAAAGGGGATTAAAATAATATAAAACATTCACTGAATTGATACTTTTAAAACTTGGCGGCGAGACTATCTAAAATCTCCCTATTACATTTAAAAACTATTAAAAAATACGCTATACTTAGTCAAGGCGAAACGCAAACTAAAAATAAATACAAATTGAATATTATCAGGTAAAAGCGACAAAACATACAAAAATAATGCGAATAATAAAATACCAATATCTCTGTTTTCTTTCTTCCTAGAAATGACCGTAAATTGACGGGAAAGCGTCAAGTTTCTCCCAGAGTGGGTCAAGTATCACCCTTTCAGAACACGACCTTCGTACAGGGGTGGACGCTAGGCCCGGCGGCCCGGCCCGGCCCGGCCCGGCCCGGCCCGATCGGGCCGGGCCTGACTCAAAAATGGAAAATTGAAACCGGGCCGGGCCGGGCCCGAAATTTCCGGTCCGGGCCGCAGACCTGGGTTTTTTCAGGCCCGGCCCGGCCCGGTTTTTATCATAATGCCAAACCGTTGGCATTCATTGTTTTCGTGCCGGGAAATTTTTTTGATGGGGTTGTTGTTGTAGTTTATCAAGTTCTAACACATTTACAAGCTTTTTTTTTCACGTTTACTTTCAAAAATAGTGCATATATAGTAATGTATTACAATAGCACTACCGGGACCGAAGCTTTTTTTACAAACTTTAGTTCCCAATAGGCTAATAAACATTTATCAGTAATTCTATTTGCAATTTGTTGAAAGAAATCCAATTAACTAAGAACAAGGACGAAGATGATCCGAAATAGGTCTTTTAAAGTCCTTTTGTTGTTATAAACTGTTGTTTTAATGTGTATATGGTCTTAAACATGTTTGAAGGCATTATACTACCTTAAATAATGTTTAGTTTATCGTTAGACAGCTTCCGACCGAAACAACGGCGGCAATTTGATGAAAATGACTTCAATTTGACGTCACTGTCAAAATCACAACCCTAGTTATAACAAAACTGCAACGATTTTTTGGCAGGTCGCGCCCCAGCCGGGCTTTCACGGGCCGGGCCGGGCCGGGCCTGGCTTTTGACGGGCCGGGCCGGGCCGAGCTTGTAAAAACCTTTACCCGGGCCGGGCCGGGCCGGGCATTTGACGGACCGGGCTTCGGGCCCAAAATCGGAAAAATAGGTGCCAGTGACCACCCCTGCCTTCGTAGAACAAAACTCAACCAATTATTAACGCTTTGAAGACTAGAAGTCACTTTGTCAAGCTTTTGATAGCTTAACAGAACAGACCATCTAAATTAAGGTTTGAAATAGTAAACCAAGTGGAAATCCGGTCATAAAAGGCTTAGGATGATATTGACGTCATTACCGTAACCCGAGATGACAATAATTGCTGTTAATTGCTTTGTTGGGTTTTAATAACATAATGATAGTTTTTCAAAAAAAGACAATAGCTTAATTAAACAGTTAAAAATTTTTTGAGAAGTCTTTTAACAAGATGTCATTTCTTGGATTCCGGTTTGGAGATACACGAGGCATTTAAACGGTTTATTAAATTTGTAACTGGATCTGTTTTGGCATTGGTGTTTCGAATATTGGTCCGTCCATTTAGGTTTATTAGATTCCGAGATGGGATGGCGCGAAAATGGAAAGATTTATATTGTTTTCGGAATTATACGAGCTGTCCACTCACTCGAAACGAGCACTCGATGTTTGTAAGGGTAAGGTGGTCACAAAACGGGCGCGCTATTTGGCCAAAAGAAGGAGTCTTAGCCTTTCTGTTTGAACAAGCCCTTTGCTCACACAATGTAAACGCGTCTTTTTTTATGATTTCTCATAACTTTGAACATCTTCTCGCAGTAATTACAAGATCTTCTAACGGGCGATGGGAATGGAATGACCTTAACGAGAAGCAAGGGCAGGTGTGGGAAGGGGAGAGGGCGAGATGAGAATAACTCTTCTACTTTCTCCTTTTTCATTCCAAGTCCAGATTTGGCTGTTTCTTTGGGGTCATTAAATCCGGTTTGTTTTAAGGATGGGAGGGGTGAGTCATAAACTGTTTCATTTTCCCATAGAAAAGCGACAGTGCGATAGTATTTAAAAGAATGTCTTTCTAAAACCGTTAAACTTCCCTCCAAAAGAGGACAGTTGCATAGATGAATGTCCTGTTCAGAGGCATCCATTCTTCGCGTTGTCTCCAAAGACGGCTTCCTGGTGGCATACCAGAATAAGTGTTGGTCAGAGGGAAAGAGAACGCTTGGGAGGAAGAGCATTCAGCCACAGGTCCTGCAGGTGGACATTCAACATAAAAGGGAAAGGGCTTTGTGGGAGCAGCCGAAAAGAGATGGGGAATGTGTGTCGCCGCGTGTCGTAGATTTGTCCTCGACCTTTGACGTTCCCAATGGACCTTGGGGTTTTGGAACTTTATCATTCTGATGTCCACAATCTCTCAAAAGTCCACCGGATTTTTGCGTCGAAAACTCTCTGACCCCCTTTCTAATCAGTCACCCGGATCTATCGCCCACATATTGCGGCCATTTTTATCGACGCGCCCGTCTTTGTTATGATTCATTTGCATATTACTCAAGGGCTTCATTGCTCTTCTTTTCTTGGGTAAACATCCCTTTCCCGTCTCGTGTTTATGTGATTTTAAAATTAAGCGTATTATGATCAGATATGAGTCACACCTTTCCGTCACGTTTACGTGAAGGCCTTTTACAGTCGTTTAAATGTAATCTTATCTAATATTTTTGTTTTAACTGCAGATGAGCTAAATTGATGGATGGCCATGTTCAGGAGCGTATTCTTATTCCTCCTTCTTAGGTTCATAGCTTCGTTTAATGTGGATATTGATCATGCTGCAGTCCATTGGGGTCCTTCAAGATCTCACTTTGGTTTCTCCGTAGCCGCTCATTTCCGTCAAGGCCATCCGCTGTAAGTCCATCTTATTTTGGCGGCCTCTTTTTTTTATTATTTATGACACTTCTGAGGGCTTTGAACCCGGATTGGCATTAATTACATACTTTAGGGTAGCAAACGGTGCTTTAGGAAGAAGTATAATAGAATAAATTATTGAAGTTCATAAATAATTCATTTTATTATATTACAGATTACTAGTAGGTGCACCCAGGGCAGATTCCGAACAGCCAGGCACTCAGGAAGCCGGGGCTGTTTATGCATGTTCGACAGAACAGGGGATTCACACAAGTTGTCAGAAATTAAGAATTGAGTATCCAACTCAGGATGAATACACCAGAGCCCCCAATAAATTGGATAATAAGTTTTTGCATCCTCAGGGAAAGAATCATCAAATGTTGGGGTTCGTCGTCCAATCCACCGGCAGTGCAAATGGGCAGGCAATGGTTCGTTTCTCGGTCGATATTCAACCTTAATTCATTACTTTAGACATGTGCGCCTTTATTAAGAACGGGAATTAACGCATACACAGATGGCGTTTGCTATCTTTTGCGCAATGATTTGAACCATTCAAGTATCATCAACACATGCCATCCTTTGCCCAAAAAGGATCGACATAATGACTATGGGGCATGTGAACAGGGATTCTCGGGCTATATGGATGATGTAGGGATTGTTTTACAGAAGAATATTAACAGTTTTATACGTACTCTACTTTCCGTAAATTTAGAATGTGATTTTAACTGGACTGCCTGGAGCACGTAAATGGACGGGTGGAGTGTTTGGCCGTTTCATGTTTTCTGTCGATGGTTTCCCGGATTCGGTGGATCGATGGACAATGGAGGTGAGCAAGGAGAATGAGGGAATCATCAATGTACTCGCTTCGCATGACTACCTCGGCTATTCCGTCCGCTATGGATCGTTTGGATTTCCATACGAAACCAAAGACAGGAACAACTTCACTGTGGTCAGTGGAGCGACGAGATACGGTCAAACTGGAGCTGTCATCTTCCTCCCTTTTTATGGAAACGCTAGACCTGAAGATGAGAAACTTCTTGGTTTAGATAAGAGCAGATTCAAGTTGGATGGTCGGCAATTAGGTTCTGGGTTTGGCTATCAAGTAGAAGTCCTAGATCTGAACAAGGATGGGTAAGTGACTGAAAGGTCTCCTGGTATTTATTTTTATAGATTTGATGACTTATTGGTCAGTGCCCCATTCGAATTTCATCTCGAAGAAGATCTTGAGTTTGGTGGAGCTGTTTATTTATATTATTCTAAGGGACGAAGAGTTAACCCGGGCCAAGAATACGACGTCTTCCAGGAGCCTATTATCCTCCGAGGCCGAGGTTTGTATTCCCAATTCGGTCTTAGTCTGGCGAACGTCGGTGATATCGACCGAGATGCCTCCCATTACGATGACTTTGTTATCGGGGCGCCATTTGCCGACCATGGGCACGGGGCCGTCTACATCTTCCATGGCCAGGAATATGATCAATTCAATACCGAACCAAGCCAGGTTATATCGGGGAGTGACTTAGAGGAGATCACGAGGAAGAAAGTAAAGACATTTGGATCCTCTGTTAATGGAAAGGTGGACGTTGACAGTAATGGCTTCCCAGACGTTGTGGTTGGAGCATACGCATCTGATCTATCCTATGTATTCAAAGCTCGGCCAGTCGTTGATGTAGAACTGGACTACTCTTTCGCTCAGAAATACATCAAAATACATAATGGATGGGGATGTCCTAAAGGCTCAAAGACTTGTTTTGAATTGACAACATCCCTCTCCACTCTAGACAATAATAACATCAGAAGTTTGCTCAATCTCGAGCAAGATGTATACACTTGTCAACTGACGATTATTTCAAATTCAAAGACCCCTTCGAGAGCTCTTTTCGTTCAAAACAAGGCCACCAAAATTTCGTGGCCTTGTGGAAAAGACTCTCTCGGATATCAACAGCAACTCAAACACAAGATCTACATTCCTGACACTAACCAGGACTGGGTGAATTCAATAAAATTCAACTTTACAACATTCATGACAAAGTCATCTATGCGAAACGTTATTCCTATAATTAGAGGGAGAAAGACATCAAAGTTATTTGAGACATCTTTTGACAAACAATGTGGTGAAGACAACGACTGCTATACGGACATCTCAATCCGACCTATTCTGCTCAATATGACGTAAGTGTTTTCTACCAATATAAAAATTCAATTGTTTCAGTCGAACTGCCAACGGAACATATTCTTCGAAAGTAACGGAAAGAGACTCAATTACAATCCGATTCTTGGTCGAAAACAAAAGAGAACGAGCTTTCTTGGCCCAATTATACGTATCCTACAATCAAGATGAACTCGACGAACCGAGACTGTCCAAGAATCAGGATGGGATTGATGTCGTCAAAAAAGAACATGGTCTGGCTGTTCTATCTCTGGGAAATCCACTGGAAGAGGGAAAGAAATTAAACTTTGATCTCAGTTTTCATTTGGTCCGAGGAACCTCAGAAAGGATCAGCACTGAACTTATCTTTAACGTCACTGCTAATAGCACATCTATAGAGGAATATCAACAAGACAACGAATGGAGTGCCCAAGTAAAATTGATAAAGGAAGCCGATCTGGAGTTGATTGGAGTGTCCAAACCATCGATTATAAGGTTTTCAAAGGGAAACCATAAACCCAGATATGAAGAGGATATTGGATCAGAAGTTGTGCATACCTATACAGTAATTAATCACGGGCCGTTCTACGCAAAAAATGTGACAGTTACAGTACGTTTTGCTTATATTATATAATTTTAGTCATCTTTTAGATAAACTGGCCATTGACGTTGAATACAAACGATGAAGAATGGGTGTTATACGCCCTTGAAGACCCTGTAATTCGGCATAGAGGCAAAGTTCGAACTTGTAAAATAGATAAAAACCTTAAGGCCATTAACCCTAGAGAAATCTATATGGACGAAACAATGAAACTGGCTTACAGTACAACTTATGGCCTAATGAAACATCATCGAGAGAAAAGAAAGTTAAATTCGAGGGAATATCAACGAGAACAAGGTGTCTCCCCGCTCACAGCATCCATCTTTGACAATAAAAACATTAAAACTAAAGATGTAACTGAGTTCTCAGGTGCGACCGTCAAGATTGTTGATATAGTAAGCAGTTATTTCGATATCTAAGACTGAATGTTTAGAATTGTAAAGACGAATCGGCGATCTGCTACCCATTATCTTGTAACTTCGACTACATCGGGACCGATGAGTCAGCATTAATAGAGATCAGATCTCGCCTTTGGAACCATACCTTCAGCAGTGACTTCCAGAGAATCGAATATGTAGCCATAACTTCAAACGGAGTGGTCGAAGTAGATCCAAAACAAGGGATAATGGAAGACATGACCAACAACTTTGCTCAAGCAATTACCCATGCGTATCCAGATCGGCCTTCCCAACAGGATAAACTCAATATATGGATCCTGCTCTTGGCAGTTATCGTTGGGTTTTCTCTTCTCACCATTTTGATCCTTATTTGTTACAAATGCGGGTTTTTCAAACGAAAACGGCCCGAAAGACATATGTTACACAGAGCTCAGCTTCAGCATGAGATTTATGGTTAACCATGATTATCTATCGACAGCCATCCATTCAATGTCTGTCAGAATTATGGCAAACAAGTTCGCTTCCGGGTTCAGTTATTTTTTCCTCAGTGATTTAACAAGGGACTTGCACAAACTATCCAAATGACATGAGCTTAAATACCATTAGAGATCCCTTGAAAAGTTGTTCTAAGAACCGGTTTCAAAAATTGCCAACGGGATTTTCGAGCCGTTGTCAATCCCGACAAACTTCCGTAACCTAGTAGTAGCGGGGAAAATTTTTGTTGACGGCATTATATAGTTTTATGCATAGAAAATAGGTAGTTATTCACTAAAAAGCCAAAATAATTACTCTCTACATCTTAGGATCCCACCAAATCCAAAATAATGTTTTTGGCCTAGGACTATTGTTTGTTGTCCGCATTGCGTCTTTTCGCTGTCCGCAAATTCGCTTCTCACTGAGAATTTTTTTTACAAGTACCCCAAGTGCGACGCTCATATTTTTATAAAAATTGGCGTAGACGGAGATTGGAATTTTCTTATTCGATTGCGAGAATCCTGGTTCGCGCTTTGCAGAATCCGCCAAGCACGACTGGTCAGAATATCGAAAAAAATCTTCAAATTCAAGAAAATTTTCCCTGATTCTCGTGATCTTGGCATTCTGTTTCAGTAGAAAAATAGATTTCTCGCAAAAAATGATTTCTTGATCGGGTTCAAGACTATTTTGTTGCTTTTATGTGGCATATTCACTGTTCTTTTACTTTTTTTACACTTCGCATATTATTTTAGTGCTATTAATTGGGTTGTCGCCATCCGAGAGGTAGAATGTATCGTTCTTGGACGATTTTACACAGTTTTTCCTCTGCGGATGGGCAAACAACTCTAATAGTTGCTGGAAATTTGTTTAGAAGAGATCTACAACGTCCTACAGTCGTGTATGATCGTATTTATAAATTAAGCGTTAAAAATTTTTGTTTTTTCCACAAGCGAATTCTGAACAACAACAGCAGCGAATGAACACCGGCGAAACACAACGACCGTTTGGAGGAATGGTTGGGATCCTTCCTTTGTCTGCTGAAGTGGAATAAACTAAAAAATATTGAAAACCTAAAAAATTTTTTAACACTATAAATACGGTCATACGCGATTGTAGGACGTTGTAGATCTCTTCTAAATAACTTTCAAGCAACTATATATTAGGGTAGTTTGCCCATCCGCAGAGGAAAAACTGTGTAAAATCGTCCAAGAACGATACATTTTACCCCTCAGATGGCGACAATCCAATTAATAGCACTAAAATAATATTCGAAGTGTAAAAAAATAAAAGAACAGTGAATATGCCACATAAAAGCAACAAAATAGTCTTGAACATGATCAAGAAATAATTTTTTGCGAGAAGAAATCTATTTTTTTACTGAAACAGACTGCCAAGATCAAGAGAATCAGGGAAAATTTGCTTGAATTTGAAGATTTTTTTCGATATTCCGGCCAGTCGTTCTTGGCGGATTCAGCAAAGCGCGAGCTAGGATGCTCGCAATCGAATAAGAAAATTCTAATCTCCATCTATGCCCATTTTTATAAAAATCTGAGCGTCGCACTTGGGGTACTTCTCTTGTTAGTCCGCAAATAAAATTTGTGTTGTCCGCATCAAATATAATTTTTTAAACACTTGGCAGGGCATTTCGTGTTTATGGCGGTGATATTGCACTTGATATCAATATTAATCAAAATCAAATCATTATTAAAACTTTCGATGTCCGCATTCAAAATAACTTGATATAAGCGTCTGAAAAGGCATTCCTCGATACTTCCAATATTACAATATAACGTCGCACTTGATATCAAAAATGTTTATAAATGAAGGCCGATTGTCTGTGGATGTGGGAAGGAAAAGGATATTTTTAAGATTTTATATCACTTTAGACATCCATCGGTGTCATCTAATTTTTTTTCATTTGCGGACAGTGAAAAGTTTTAAAACTTTTCACTTAATAACTTTTCAAGGGCACTCTAATGGTATATAGCACATGCCATATGGCCATAGATAGTTTGTGTAAGTCCCATGTAAGATAGTACAGGGTGGCTCACTCGGGGCTTCCAACCTTATTTCAATTTCCAGAAATACCGCACCAATTTCTATAAAATGTATATCAAATTGAAGCTGAGACTCACCGTTTTTTGTATCCCAAATATGCCGACTCTACCTCTACAGGGGCCCCCGTACTGACTGACCTTCGACATTTTCATTCCAATTTTTTTTGCCCAAACCCGGTGGAACTTTGAAAATTTTTGTATATTTTCAAATATTTTCAATTGCGTTTCTCTCACTTTGAAAATTTTTAGATTTCAGGGAAAATAAAGTTGCGCAAATATTAAGGTCTGTGCGTCAAAATCATATTTCGGTCTCGGCGAGGTAAGTTGAACAAAAGTTTTTAATAAAGCTGTTTTTTAGCGCATTCTAGGCCTCTAAATTTGCTTGGCATCTTCGGCGTGTATGCCGTCTCGCAGACCCCACCCATTTATTCGAATTTTCAAAAATTTCTATGAATTCTATTTAACTTTAAAAAGCCTGTTACCCAGAAATCGACAGAAAAAAATCTGGAATGAAAATGTCAAAGGTCAGCACGGGGGCCTTTGTAGAAGTATACCCGCCATATTTGGGGGCAAAAATGGTGTGTCTGTGAACCACCCTTTATACCTCTCATCTTTCCTATGTTTTTTGTTACTATTCAAGCTACCAATCTTAGTTATTCTCTGCGATCTCTCTATAGTAATGTCATGACATTTGATAAGCCATAAATAAAATTTTATTAATATTAAATCACATTCGATATAAAACTACAAAATATACACGTATATATAATACTTACAGAATTACTGTGATATATCGGCAAACTCGTTCGGACTTCGTGATGAGTTTTGGTCAAAATTTGGAACTTGTGGCTGCAAAAGTAACAATAACCGAATACTGCAAACATACCTGATTTTTATTGTCGCGTTTCATAATCTGAGTCAGACATTGAAATCGCTGGAAAGTGTAATGCAGAAACTCCCCCTTATCGGTAACAGCTGGATGAGATGACGAACTTGGAATATTCCCTGGTGCTAAATACAAAAAAACATAATAGGTTACAAAAACCCCAAACGATTTAATCCTTGAAGTCAAAAATGCAGTAAGAATATTAGCACTAGCACTGCGAAAAAAAAATGCACTCGCAAATTATTTTGTTGGTCCCGTACCGAAATTTCAAGGAAGGTTGAGACCACTCCCTTGTAAGACAGTTTAGAGGCAGTCTAAACCGTTCGTGTTGTAGGCAAAAGAATCTCGCTGCGCAAATGTTTTTGTAGCGCGCGAGGTTCTGTCTCCGTATCCCAAAAACTCACGCATAATGGGCTCGCATTCTCCAAAGTCGTCAAAGTTGGAGGTATCTGCGATTCCTCTGACTTCTATCCTAATGGGCGCAGGCAGCTCTTTTATGTGATCCCAGTCAACTCTTTTGAAGAAGGGACATTGCTTCACCTCATCAATACCTTTGTTATGGCCCATTCTCTTCTCGGATTCACAGCAAAATCTTTTTATAGTCTAAAAAATAGCATTACTCGCACATTTTTAGAATGAAACAACTTACGGCCTTTGCTTCAATGGAGATTGGTATCTCTGGTGGGAACATTAAAGTCTGCTGCCAATTACACACTTTCCTGTATGTTTCCTGTGGAGTTTCTGAACAGAAAGGTGGATATCCAATCAACATTTCAAACATAATCACTCCCAAAGACCACCAATCACAACTCTTCGTGTATCCATTTGATTGGAATAGCTCCGGGGCAATATAGTCAGGGGTCCCAACGGTAGAATAAGCGTACGCCCGTCGGTTCTTTTTCCAGGTCTCAGCTTTTCTCTTCGATTCGAAGCCTTTGGCAAAGAAATCTGACGGTAATTGAGATGGCCAATTCCGGTACATTTCTGTTCGGTGGATTCGCTTAAGTCCAGTGCATAGACCAAAGTCTGATAACTTTATGTGCCCCTAAACAACAAAGGTTAAACTCAACATGATCCATACCCTCGCGTCCAACAGAAGATTGTCCGGCTTAATATCTCGATGAATGAAATTCATGTTGTGGATTGCTTGAATCGCCAAAGCTGCTTCGGAAATGTAAAATAATGTCTCTTCTTCGGTTAGAGTGTCCCGTTTTATCAACAAAGTCATCATATCTCCACCCGGTAGAAATTCCATTACCAAATATAGGTTCACTTCGTCTTGAAAAGAAAAATACATGGTAACAATCCACTCGCAATCGGCCTCAGCCAGAATATCGCGTTCAGCTCGGACATGTGCAGTCTAAAAAATAAAACAATAACATAATCTCAAAACCTGAACCATTTTTACCTGCTCTCTTTCTAACATCTCGGACTTTCGAAGTATCTTCATGGCGTAAATGTGACCTGTGTCTTCCTTTTGAACAAGTCGAACCTCACCAAAGGCCCCTCTACCGATAACTTTCAGTGATCTAAAGTCCGTAACCGACAGCCTTGTTCTTTTCAGCCTCAAGTAATCGGATTCCTTGTCTCCTTGAGCCTTTCGTTTCTCTTCTTTATCTGACTCGCTCAATCCTAACATCATAAGTACAATATAACTAACAATATTACCTTTGTCAATCATCTGTGTTTCCAACTTCTTGGCTCTTCGATCTCTTTCGGCACATTGAAGTGCACTCTGCGCATAGTATGATTCAATAGAAAGCCGAGTGCGATGAGCCTTATCCCGGGCATATTGCGACACTGTAGAATTAGACTCCACCATTCCCCGATAGATGAATAACAACTTTCTCGAGTTTGAGAGGAATTGATCAATTCTTCTTTCCTTTTTTATATTTCCTGGAGAAATTTCGGGGTCTCAACACGAAATATTCTAGTTGCTAAATCGACCATTCGGATGTCGAGTGCACTCGCGAGTGAGATAATTTGGCACCGCTCATCGTTTGCAACCGTGCTTCTGATCTCGTGTTGGCCAGTCGTTTTGGCTGCCTTGGCCTGTGTCCATACTTTATCACTTATCACTCGAGTGACCAAAAAACAAGTGTGACTCAACGTGGTTATAAACTCTTGGTTTCAGACTCTACGAATAAAACTTTATTTCAATGGAATCTTTTGATTTCAACTCAAATGGCTACAAAGCGAAGAAGATATTCAAGTCTAAGAAAGAGAGATATGACGATCCTGAGCAACAAGCTGAAGCTTTGTATGCGAAGGAGAATGGATTGCCGGCTCCTGTGACGAAGCATAACTCGGTTGAAGAAGCCAAAGCGGCTGCTATTAACTCGCGCAACCGTGAGTATAGTATTTTATTGTAGTATTCGGTGTTTAGGCTCTAAAAGTACCTCAGATTTGAAGCCAAGTGCGGCCAAACCAAAAACGAGTAATGTCAAGGCTGATCGGAAGGCAAGATCTCGCGGTGTCAGCGGGTGTTATTCGAAGAAAGACGGAAACCGTTTTGAGTATGGTCTAGATGACTATGTCAACCAAAAGGAAGACGTCATTGATGAGTCTGATGTGGACGATGGAGGGGATTTGAGTGAGGATTATATCGATTATGTCTACAGCTTTGACGTGGAGAAAGTTCATGGAGCTCTGAAGGAATACTTTAACAATGGAAGCGTTGAATGTGCATTAGTAAGTTTCTTTTACTGTCTTTTTAAAATACTGGTTTAGGCGGACCTCACGGTTCTTTTGTTTGACCGGGAGTCCAAGAGCCGTATGGCCAAGGAAGTTATGCGCTGTTCGTTGGATTACGATCAAGGTCGCGTCGTTCAGGGATATAAATTGCTTTGTACTCTATTGGCCGAGGGCCATATCTCTGATCGGAATGTTCTTTCGGCCATCGAGGATCTTGTGTTGGAACTGGAAGAGATAATCCAGGATATGCCTAAGGCTCGAGGATTTCTGGGAACTTTGATTGCGAAGCTTATTTCTGACGGAATTATTGGCCGGCTCGCGTTTGACGACATTACAAGCAAGTTGAATCACAGTCGGCAAGCCATGTAAGATAATATACGACGCAATATTTTGAAACTCGCACCACATTAAATTTTAGGAGTTGTGCCTTGGAAGTTTACATGTACCTTAACAATAAAGCCTTGTTAAAGGGAAAATTTGAAGATTGTGGCGCATGCGCGCCTTTGGAAGTCCTTCGGGATCAGATGGAGAAGATTCTCAAGGAATTTCTTCTTAGTGGTGATGCCGACGAAGTTTCTGAGCGCCTAAAGGAGCTTCATGCTCTTCATTTCCACCATGAACTTGTTTATTTGGTGGGTTTCTATGCGCTTGATCGTATGCGGGACACCACAATGGAGAAATTAGCAGGCCTTCTGAAAGTAAGAGGGATTGATCACCACTTATATTCTTTAGCACCTGTTGAACACCGGATACCTCTTACAATCATGCATTGAACCTGGTTTCCTTCGTTTGTTCAAGGACCTTCCTGATCTCGTGATTGATATTCCTGCGGCATATTCCCTTTGCGATGTCTGGGTCAAGAAGTGTAAAAAGTATGGTCTGATATCTGACTGCCTCACTGAAAAATTGCCAAAAACGTGAGTCCTTGATTCGATTTTATTGAGTTTCCTCTTGTAGTTCTAGTTCTACCAGAAGAAACCGTACTCTCTCTGAAGGTGCTGATGGAAAGTTTCAATATATTGATGCTGCCGGAGAGGCCATGCTCGTGGCCTAGATCTCATGAAAAGACAGCGATCCTTGCCTTGTACGTTTTCCCTAAAATTTGTCTGTTATCTGTTACCGATGCAGACTCTTGTACATAATTTATCCTCGATTCCATTAGGAGTCCACACATTTAGGTAGTAAGAGAAGTTACTTGTAGTTACGTTTACTGAAGTTTAAAGACGGGATTTTGTTAAATTTGCCTTAGTTGATAATAATATTAAATGATTTTTGTACGTTATTTGGATCGCTGGTTATTTGTTTCCAATAAATGCTTTACTACCAGTGTTTGTCTTTATCCGCGCTTGGTGGGTTGATCCCAATTACAAAAATGCCGATATGTATGGTCCAGTTCACGTGGTCTGCTTGTTGTGTTCCTCCATATTTAAATAGAGTTTTATGTTGATAGGGGCGGGTGATGATCGGACGGAGGACTGACACATGGGGCATGGTTCCCCTGATCGTTCCAATCTAAAAATGAGCATCCATGTGACCGAGTGAATGTCTGGGGTCACGGGGTGTGAGGGGAAAAAGGGGAGGGGCGTATCTGGCCAAGTAAGGGTCGGGGAGACAAAAGACTCACTTCTGTAATTCGGAACAAAATGCTGGCATTTTACACGATGAGCAAAGTGAGAAGTCGGAGTCGATAACGTGTTTCCCCTAAAAGATTATTTAATAGATTATATTGCAAACAAACCGTCACTATACAATATGGGATGGTATTCTTGCATCCATCACAGAGAGTTTGGAATTCTCGGACCGAATGCCCACAAAATGGACATGACGTCAAGATTTCGGGAGGATCAACTACATTTTCCGCCTTTCTGAAATTGAATAAAGCGTAAAGATATCGCGATTAATCTAACCTGACTATAGTCTCGATAGTGCGTTTGTATTTCTTGTCCAACTTTTCTCGCATTCCTGGCTTTATTAACCTTGTGGCCAATTCGTATGCTGTTCCCCGCAGATTGGCCTTTGCGCATGTGATTACTGTCGATGTTAATATCTGCACTTCGTCTGGAAGAGAATGTCGGCTGCATATATCGTAACTTACGTTGCAAAAATCTGCTTACATTTCTGGCCACACGGACTAAAAGTCTGGCCGCATTCAAATGATTTCCTGCGGCTACATGTCTCTAAAAAATACATTTTACACCTTTGTCACAGTACCTTTGCTAATATATAACTGTGCAAGATGAAAAGCCAGTCCTCGAGTTCCATGGGAATGTAAATCTTCTGATCTTTCAGTTGCTGCCTCATAGTAAAGAGTAGTTTATGAGCACTTTTGTAAGAACCTCTGTTTTGTTGATCCATGGCTATGATCAGCGCTATTTTGGCGGCTTTGGAATGCATTCCCAACTTTGTATAAAGATGAAACAAAAACTTGGGATCCTTAGGGACCCCTTCGGGTTCTCCCATTAGATAAGTAACAACTTTTTCAACAAGAATTGAGTTGTTTGACTGAGCCGTAAAGTCGACTGCATCCATAATCGCTTCCTCGTTGTCTCCAGCTTTGATGAGATGATTAATCGCCTAAAAAATAATGATATCAGAATATGGCGACCTACAGTTTCGTATTCCTTGGCAAGCCCATAGAACTTTCCGGCCTCTGCATTTTTATTTACAGCATTGTAATAATCAGCCAATTGTAAAAATTGTTGGGTTGATCCATGGTCTTCTACCGCCGATGCATATATTTCCATCTTTTTCGTGGATAGGGCAAGATTGTAAGCCTCTTGGAAACATTGGGAAAGAACCAAAAATTCTATGGCCGAGTCGTCATTACCAATGTCAGTGAAAAACCTGAGATGACGACACGTTGTGGATAATACCTACTTTGCAATCATCTTGAGACCATCCAGACTTCTACTTTCTCTGGCTATCTGAACTGCTTCATCGACTCGGTTCATGTGCTTGAGAAGCACCATAACCACATTATCATGGCTCCTGGCTCGTTGGAATACTTGATATGCATGTTCGTATCTTTTGTCAGCCAAAAGTAATTTTCCGTATTGAGTGAGAACTTTTGGGGATTTTACATGCTCTTCAATTGGAAATATCCGCATCCTAAGCTACAGTAATCCCGTTGTTTACTAGTCTTACCAGTTTTTCGACTTAATGTAGGCCACAGCCGCGCGATCATAGTATTTCCCAACTTCGAATATTTGAGCGGCATCTGAATACAATCTCATTTGTTCCAGAATTATCCCGCACTCTCTTTTTATCTGTCTGTCAGATAACTGTGACGCTATTTGGAGACCTCTGAAATCATGGTAAATAATATAAAGTTATCCAAGAGCCTTGATTACCTCTGTACCTCTCCTAATTTTGTTAACATTCTCGCTTGTCCAGCCAAACAAGTGTGATTATGCTCGGCCACAAGTGTATTCTCTTCACTTCCCTGAAGAAGAGCATCTTCGTAGTATCCTAATGCATCCGAATATTGTCCCCTGTAATGTCATGATGATAATTTAATTGTAAAACGACTTACATAAACTCGAGCTGAGTCGCATACTCCAGAGAAACATAAGGAAGTTGGTCTTTAGCAACTTCATTAGCCAGTTGTAACGCCCGATCCCAGTCCAATATGTTCCTTCGCATCTACAATTGCGTTTACAGTCGAAATAACTCACTTCCAATGCTCTCCAAGGCTCGGATGATAGACAAAAGAGTTCATCCGCCTTCTCGAATTCGCCCAATAATGAGAGTAGATGCCCACTGAGCAGATTCTCTTCTTCAATGTCCTTCAATCCCTCCAAAGACATCACCATACTCGCCTTTCCCATCCGTCTGTATACTCGGATTGCCATCTCCATATTCAATTCTCTGATCGTCGCTTCGCCCAACTTCTCCCATGCAATTTTGTCATTCATTCGATCACATAATTTCCAGGCATTTCTCCATCTTTTTAGAATTATGGAATGATTTAAAGACTCCATCAACTGATCATAGATTCTTAGATCATTTCAACTTACCTGATCCCGATTTCTCCCTTCTATTATTATGTCACTTTTGTGAGTATTCAATAATATGGTGTTTAACTTCCCATTGCTGGTGTAACACGTAACAATGCCTTTACAGAGTGACAGAGGGGTGTTTCCTGCCGGTATTTTGACAATTCCAATTAAGTTCAAGGTCTGCTCTCCATGGCTGTTTCTTGAGGCAATAAAAGAATAGATATTTGTTGAGTCGGTCAGAATCATCGAATCTTTATCGACTGTGAAGGCTTCCCAGAAACAGGCTTTGTACTAAATGGGGGTTTTTAGAAGCTTTGTTACTATTATAGTATTTATGTTTAATTACAACATAACTAAAAAAAGAAACACACCCGAGAATTGGCTTTGAGGTCCGGGAACCTGTAGGCTTCGTCATCTGAGGGATGGTACAAGAAGGTGTCATAATTGTCATCAAAGAACACAGTACGGATCCCACTCGGTTCTCCAAAGATGGAACTCACGTGTCTACTGTGCTTGTAATCTGCAGAATACGCCCAATCGGCGATCGAAAAATAGCGTAATCGATTTTTCTAAAGCAAAAATAATCAGTCAAGTTCATGGGAACTCACATCCGTCGAATAAACGAAAAATTTATCCATGAGATCAGCTTGAAGAAGCTTCTCATTATCCTTGGTGTCCTCCGGAAACATTTTCGTATGACCTTCTTCATCAGATCTCACAATCTAAAATGTTTCTGTGACAATGATGACATACTTGATGCAATTGGATCCCCTTATCTAAGACAACCATAACATATTCCTTGTTCAGTTTGATCTTATTGATCGTAGTGATGTATTCTTCTTCAGCCATGAAAGTAACAACTTTAAATAAATTTGTGACCGGGGAATACCATTCACATACCTTGTCCCTTGTACTCGTAGAACCAGATGCGATTGTTGAAGGCAACTGCAATGTGGCGATGTCCCAATGCTAATATAGAGGGCTCTAATTTGGCATTGAAAGAAATCGAACTGGTCTAAAACGCCAGAAATTTGAATGCCGTATTTTATTTCCTACCGAATTCGAATCTTCGTAAATGGAAACCTCGGTCAGAGAACTCAAGATGGCAACTTTATTTCGGTAAGTTGCATAAACCAGCGGAATCTTAGTCAGATATACGACCAAGGCTGGGGTCTCCGTAGCAGCAGCAGCCAGAGTCCCATCTTCAGAACAGGCTACCCGGCTGACAGGCTTTCCATCCCCATTTCCATCAATAATCTCAACTAATTGAGCCAAATCGGAAGTGTTGCGAACTTTCACTCTGAAAGATCATTGTCATCGTATAACATTTTTCTTTCGCAGACATGCCCATCTTGCCTGTCAAAAAGGATTGCAAGAAAGCGGAGGCAAGAGAGATGCAACGATTTTTTGGATGAAAGATGCTCAATGTTATACCAGATTGCACACAGAGTAACCAGAAAAGAACACAGTTTTCTCCGCGAGTTTTATTCCAGAGTGGTTTCAAAGTTAACTTACTGGCCATTATCAGCTCCAGAAAATAACCGTTCACAACTAATACTGGTATACAAGCAAGTAATTGTACTAGTGAATTCTTGGACAGAAAACAACTCGTGGTTAACATCATTCCAGTCTTGTGCTGATAATACGACCAAAAATCCCATTTCGAATGCAATCATGATCATTCCATTGTTGTGCCAGCAAGTGTCCACAATCTGGCCGTATTTGTCTTGGAATTGAAGACTGATGGGGCTCGAAGTGTCATTGGTTGTTACAATACTCAAAGTTCTATGGCCAACAATATAGCTTATCTTAAAATAACGGGTTACTGCCCTTACAAGGTCAAGGCAAAAACCGGGATTGCCGGGTCCCTGGGAATAAATTAATTTATTTGTACAACTACTGGCTACTTTTTATGACGCAATCTTGTCAAAATTTTAAAAATAATAGAAATGGTTGAAAAAAGTGTCGATTCTGTGGTATTTTGGTACGCTGAGTTCAAAAATCAAATTCATTTTTTGAGATTTTCTTGTGAATGCAAAAAATGAAAGGCCGGGAAGTTTGAAACGTAATTTTATTAATAAAAATAAATAACCATGACACTGCACGGCATTCTGTATTTTCAGTACACAACCGGTCCGGAATACCGTGCACTGTTCTTTGAACATTTTCGAATTTCAGATTTTTACGTACACAACAAAACATGAATTTGATTTTCGAATTCAGCGCTTTTCGTAACCCATTTGCCTTGGTCGAGTCTAGCAAAAAAAGCGAGATTTCAGAAAAAATGAATTTGATTTTTGAACTCAGCGTACCAGAATACTCAGAATCGACACTTTTTCCAACCATTTCTGTTATTTTTAAAATTTTGACCAGATTGGGTCATAAAAGGTAGCCAGTGGTTGTATAAATAAAATAAGGTTTTTGCCTTCAACCCGTAAGGGCCTGCTCCAAAAAATAACTGTCAAATTATCCTCTTTTGCTTACAAAAAGTTCTTCCTTGTCTTTTTCGGCATCAACTCTTCTGAATTTACTTATTTTTAGATTGGTTGGCTCGGCTGTACAACTGATGGTGCTTAATGTCTCCCCTTCCAGGTTGTTTACAGTAATACTTAAATCATCTGAACCCAAAGCAAAGATGTCTTCGTCAAAATCCCCAGTTATGATTGCCCGTTGATGTTTACCGACCAATGGCAGTTTTCTAAATTTTTTCTCATCGGATACCTGATTAAATACGAACCGGGATGCTGACTGAATATGAAATTTGTCAAATTTTGGGTTAACTTGTTGAAAAGGTCGTTACTCTAAGCGCAAACCAAGGGCTGAGACTAAGCCTTGCAATTGTAAGACTAATCAGCCTAAGCCTAAACTGAGGCTTCGCCCAAAAAGAATAGCCACTTCGTAGTATATAGTACGTACCACCATGTAAATATATAGTACCAAGTGCTAAAATGTATTTTTGAGCGGTACTATGTAGTGTATAAAAATCCAACCAATTTCTAGCAATGCCCCTAAATGAACCAATTTAGTAACAAGAAAAACAGAAACCCAGTTTTCATATTCAGTAGTTCATATTCAGTGTTTCATATTCAGTCAGGACCCCAGTTTATATTAGTTAAGTGCTGGCAGGTTTCGGCTTTAGACTAGTCGATAAATCTTGCTTCAACTGTAGTGAAGCTGCAAGCGTAGCGCAAGGTTAATAAAGTCTAAATAAAACCCACTTAACGAAACTTGGTGGACTGATTGTGATGACGGATTGTATCCCTGCTGACGTCGCAACGTCTTATTGAAAAGTAAAGGAGTCAGATCGGAGTTTCCGATCTATATTCAAAATGTTTCCCCAAACCCTAAAGGACACGAAGCCACTTGACCCCACCTGCGCTCCCGACGGAAATGACGCAATCACAGTGTAAAGTATAACGCACGCGTCTTCCTTGTAAACAACCTCGGACCTCCGGATTTATCTTACTAAGTTTTTTGTCAAGGACATATCATCCTTTATCTTGGACAAAACTTCAAATGGACTCCAGATCAACACTCTGGAATGGCAAACCCCGCCGATCCCTTGTATAAACCAAGCCTACAAACCATTCCAGCAGACATGGCAAAACGGGCCGGGCCAGGGGCCCGAAGGTTTAAAGTTGGGCCCGGCCCGGCCCTTTTCAAAATTTCCAAAGCCCGGCCCTTTTTTTGTTTGAAGGTTTTACTTTAAACTAACATCATGACGTTGTTCGCAGTACTCGAATTAGTCCAAAAACGTTTTAAAATTTAAAAATCGATCAACATATACCCAAGATATTGTTGATTTTTTTTTATATTATCCATGATTTGTCTTTCGGCGAAAAAGATGTTCAGATATTGGAAATATATGCAAAAAGCTGAAAAGCATCAAAAATTTGAAGATTTGGAAATGATAATCAGAACCTGAAATTTTTTGTCCCAAATTTTGATGTTTATTTGATTTTTTTAAAGGTCGAAAAATCGAACCACGGGTATTCATGTCATAAGAGTGAATAAAATACTTCAGATGGGATGCTCGATTGTCAAATCCATCGTCGAAATCCTTGAGAAAGGAAGAGAAACTTTAAACAACCGTAGTCAAAAAAATTTTTTTTGCGAAAAAATTACAACAAAATGCCAAAACAAAATTGGCACCTAAATTTTTCGTTGCAATACATTTTTTTTTCTGAAAAAAAGGGCCGGGCCGAGAGGGCCCAAAAAAACATAGGCCCTAGGCCCGGCCCGTTTAGAGTTGGGCCCGGCCCGGCCCTTTTCAAAATTTCCAAAGCCCGGCCTGGCCCGGCCCCCTTGCCATGTCTGCATTCCAGGACGTCTCCATCGATTTCGATCGAATTAATACCTTAAGGTTCTATATTGATTACAGTATACTATTGTGTTGTTACTTCGAGCTCATAAAGTGATCCTGAATAAATATATTCTAAGTGGGTTTATTTAGACTTTATTAAGCTTGCGCTACGCTTGCAGCTTCACTACAGTTGAAGCAAGATTCATCGACTAGTCTAAAGCCGAAACCCTTAATTATTCAGTATCCCTTCATTTCTCAACTTATAGCTAAGTGGCCTTACTTTGACGAATAATGATTGTAGATAAGGATACTGCCTTGATTTGTGCCTATAATTAGTACCTGATGTTTCTTTGACCATTGCATAAAAGTGGGTAGACCTCTAAACGAAGAATTATGGACAAAATAGAGTAAATTACTTTGTACCCATGGATATGTCCAAGGTTATTATTTGTCGGGTGGCCAACTCATACAATTGAACGGTGGATGCTTGGCCACTTCCAATTGCCAAGATCTCGCCTTCGCTATCCCACCGCAAGAGATCTATCTTACTATTGGAGAGGTGAGTACATAAGTCGGCTACTCACCTTCCACCCCTTACTTCCTCTGTTCTGTCTCCATAACGATCATATAAACAAACAACACCATTGTTTCTAAAAATTTTTATTAGCTAGCCATCTTCCCTACCCTCCGACCGCAATATGACTTCCCCCTGGTCTCCAATCGAATACGATCGACCCATTTCCAATCAAAGACTGATCCGTTTCTCTAAACAAGACCTTCATCTTAAAGAGAATACAGTCCCAATAACGACATGAATTGTGAATTTCCCACAACCCTACGATTTCCATGACAACCAAAATAGTTTAAAAATTTATTACTCGTGGTAAAAATATTTAAAGATCTGGCATGTCTTCTAATTCATGCTTTTCAAATTTTCTACAATCATTCATCATTCTGTCTGAAGGATCTATTTTTGGTTCTAGCATCAACCCAATATTGACGGATGCTGGTATCACCATTCCATCGAGGGCTCCTTTTTTCCTTGAATGTTTTCGCTTATGTCCTCCAAGAGATCGGATGCTGAAGAAACTCTGTCCACATTCTTCACAAACAAAGTTCCTGAGGTTTGACCCGTCATCGTGACCTTGATGATGCTTTGACTCCTTATGCCGCAACATCTGGAGATTTGTGATAAACACCTGGTGACACAAATTGCACACCCTTCCTGTAAAAAAATAATAAGTTCCAATAACTCTTCGTAAGACAGTACACATAATACCTACCTTCTTCAGTTGGTGTATAGTTCGAATTGGTTGGATTATTCGAACATAAGAAGCAGTGTAATTGTAAAGACGTGCAACTGTTTGTTTTGTAAGAGCAAAAGTCACATCCTAACTGAAGGAAGCCGACACCGTCGTATCCATGTGCATTGAAAATATGATTCGGCATGTCTGCCTTCTCCTCGTTACATAATTTGCATATCGAATCTGTAGAATGAGTCTTGATGTGTTTATCCAACGCATCCATATCTGCACATCTTGCTTTGCACAACACGCAAGCTATATAACGATGTAAGTAAAGAGTGTGCCTTTCAACCATATGGGCATAGAAGTACCTGATATTGGCCAGTGTAAGGTTACAATAGTTGCAATACTCGCTCTAAAAAAGAAATATAAACGGGAGGATAACCTTACCTTCATTAGCATTACATCCTCACAAGAAACATCTCCTTCTTCCAGTACTCGATCCACAATTGAGAACATTATGCTATTCTCCTTCTCCATTTTGTCCATCTTGCTTTGAAGAGACTCAAAGTCGTTGGTAAACTTGTCGAACTTCTTGGCTACATGTTCGGATGTCTTTGACGTTGATGCTTTTTGAAGCGTGTAATTGAGACCAGCGAAGATCTCATCGAACTCGCGTGATTTTTCGATGAATTCAAAGTCGACATCAGTAAAAACCTGAAAATGAAAGCCTACGTAAAACGAAAATAAATTTTCGAAGCCTCGACATCCACCGTCCAAAAGGAACGACAGTGAACATCAACATCATCTTCAACACAGACGATGTCTCTTTTACCGATTTAAGAAATTTCATCAATAAAAGAAGAGACCTCTAATAACACCAAGAGAGAGGTTAGCTGGTTATTTGCTCATGTTCGTTCCCAAGTTTGAGGTTTACAAATAAAAAAGACAAACTCGACAAAGACACGAAGAAATAAAACAAAAAAAGAAAAACAACTTCAGCACCTTATCCTTCCTGGATTTCTTGGCCGAAATCCCGACTGTCGTAGATGCAGAAGACAATCGTTTCATCGATAAAACGATGGAGAACCCGAGGACTTTACATTAGTCTAGATGCATGGCGATGAAGAAATAAATCAATGGTTACACCCAGCGAAAGTCAGGAAAATGCGCCAATTTGAAAAAATATAACAGCTGCGCCCTACACGTACGGTTCGCTCAAGCCAAAATTGTCAGTCGAGCAGGGGTGGCCACCAGGCCCGGCGGCCCGGCCCGGCCTGACTCAAAAATGGAAAATTGAAACCGGGCCGGGCCGGGCCCGAAATTTCCGGTCCGGGCCGCGGGCCTGGGTTTTTCAGGCCAGGCCCGGCTTGGTTTTTATCGTAATGCCAAACCGTTGGCATTCATTGTTTTCGTGCCGGGAAAATTTTTTGATAGGGTTGTTGTTGTAGTTTTTAAAGTTCTAACACATTTACAAGCTTTTTTCACGTTTGCTCTCAAAAATAGTGCATATATAATAATGTATTACAATAGCACTACCGGGACCGAAGCTTTTTTTACAAACTTTAGTTCCCAATAGGCTAATAAACATTTATCAGTAATTCTATTTGCAATTTGTTGAAAGAAATCCAATTAACTAAGTAAGAACAAGGACGAAGATGATCCGAAATAGGTTTATTAAAGTCCTTTTGTTGTTATAAACTGTTGTTTTAATGTTTATATGGTCTTGAGCATGTTTGAAGGCATTATACTACCTTGAATAATGTTTGTTTAATCGTTAGACAGTTTCCGACCGAAACAACGGCGGCAATTTGATGAAAATGACTTCAATTTGACGTCACTGTCAAAATCACAACCCTAGTTATAACAAAACGGCAACGATTTTTTGGCAGGTCGCGCCCTAGCCGGGCTTTCACGGGCCGGGCCGGGCCTGGCTTTTGACGGGCCGGGCCGAGCTTGTAAAAACCTCTACCCGGGCCGGGCCGGACTTTTGACGGACCGGGCTTCGGGCCCAAAATCGGAAAAATAGGTGCCAGTGACCACCCCTGCAGTCGAGCCGTCAAGCCGTAATTTAAGCTCCGCCCTTTTTTCTTGTTATAGCAGGTCTGTCTTATCCTTTGAAAACACCATATTTGATAAGTTTGACAGGTTTTAGTTGCGGAATGCCAAGGATTTCACCGTTTTGCTAAAAACCCGGAAGAATGTTTTTAACCATTCAAGAAGTCGAGTTACGAGTACACAAAAATCTTTAAACTTTGTATGGTGATTGACAAGGATGTTGTAATGTTGTAGGACAACTATTTGTAAAATCGTGGCTAAAAGTCGTCCGCTAGACGACTGCAAAGTTCACGATTTTTCGATATTTGAGAACGATTATCTCAAAGATGGCATAAAACCGACAAATTGTTGAACCTCTAGCAGAGAGCTACACGTCTTCTCTTCCTAATTCACCTTTTACCGAATCACTATATCCTGGATGATTGGATGAAAACGTTGTATTTTTAAGACCACCTTTTTGGAACGAAATGTCACAAAATTTCAATCAATAATGAATTTCCGCTTTTCTTCAGAGACAAAACGTTGTGCCGCTTTTCTGAAGAGACAAAACGTTGTGTATAGACCTCGGGCCCGAGGTTTGCTGACCGCGCGAAATTTCGCTCCATTTTTTCTTTTTACACAGGGCCCTAGGGGGCTCAAATTTACTTATAAGTAGGCTTTTTTAACTTATATTTACCTGATGTTTTCATAAGTAAATAAATGTACAGGGCACGTCATTCCGAACTTTTCATGAGCGAAAAGCCCGGTATCAAAATCGCATTTTTTTGGAATGAACCTTTTATTTTGGCTAGCAGCTGCTTAATTCTTACGAGGGAATGGTCTGAACTCATGGTGGCGTTTGTAAATGAGACCTCGATATTCTGAAAGGCAGGCAAAATTCTGTAGGAATCAACTTTTTTAGCTGCAGAACGGTCTTCTCCGACCAGAGAAGTCACCGAAACTTTGTCCAATTTTCCAAAAGGGAAGTCTCTCCGAAAGAAAAGCTTTTGAAAGCGTTACCAGTTGACATTTGCCGGGCCGCGACCCGGGATTTTTACCCAGGCCCGACCGAATCTATGGTTTGCCGTATGGATCAAGTTTCTGCGTTGTAATTTTTTGTTGCAGATGCCATTGTTAGTCCTCACCGGGTACCCGTGTTCTGGAAAGTCGACGATTGCACAAAGACTCAAGGACTTCATGATAGAAAAAGGAATTAAAGATGTTTCGGTCCTAGATGATTACTTTGATTCTGAATACGAAAAGGTAGCTGCTCAATACACAACAAAAAGAAAAGTACGTTTATGGAAGCTGATTTAATTTTTAAGGGTGGCGCGAAAGAGTGTGGAATTAAAGATCGTTGAATAACTCAAGAATTATAAGACCAGGGGTGGGCTGCCACACGTTTTTTTGGATTCTTATTTTAAGCAATCTTTCAAAAAAATCTTTCTTATACTTCGTGAGTTGTCCAACGACTTCCACACTCTTTTGTCCCGCCCTGTAGTTGACAGATCATAATAATTGCATGCGGTCTGAAGTTCTTCGTCGGCTTTCTTCAAATAACACGACCTTCCTAATTGTTGATGCGTTAAATTATGCTCGAAGTACGTTTTTAACGTATTATTCGATGTGCTTACTTTAGGTCAGAGATACGAACTTTTTACCGTTGCAAAGAACATGAAGACAACGTTCGGGATCTTGTTTTGTGATACAGACGGGGAAACTTCCTCATTTTTAAATTCCCAAAAAGATGAACATTATACGGAGGATCTGATCAAAGACCTTGTTGCGAGATATGAAAGGCCAAACTCGCGTTTGTCTGGAGAGAAACCACTGTTTGAGGTTGTTATTCGAAAAGGATTGGAGTCTGATCTGGACCAGTTCCCTTATGATGTTCACCTTCCGTTGGATGATATATATGACTTTCTTATATTAGCCAAACCCTTGAAAGAAAATGCTTCCGTTTCTGTTTCTAATAAAACCAGCACAAATTTTATGCAAGAAGTGGACAAAGCTACTCAAGCTGTGACCAAGCAGATTCTGAATAGTCAAGGACAGGTCGGAATAGGTGGTTTGGTTGTGTTTCCTTGGGAAGCAGACGTACAATATCAAGTAAAGAAGATGATCAGTCTGCCTGTTTTGATGAGATATCGTACTCAATTTCTGGACATGACAAGAAAAAATCTGGTGCAGTCCGGGGCTTCAATAACCAAAATCTTTGTTGATTATTTGAAATCGGTGATATAAATTACTTGTTATTTAATATTGTTGAGTAAAGTTTTATAAATTGATGTAGAAAAATACTTTTACTATTTGAAGGAGGAGGGAGCAGTCGCTTGGCAACGTGTTTAACTTGCGAGCTTGCTCAATTTAATTCACTTTAGCGAATTTAATTAAAAATGGAAACTGAAATTGCTATATCGGGGCCGATTCCACCCAAGAACCCGTATATGTTTGAGCCGGATCGGGAGATGATCTTGCCGGTAACTCCCTCTTTCATGCCAAATAACTTATCCGTTAATTATTTCGAGCCCAAGTTTACTACTTACGCTTGTTATTGCAGTAAGAATATTGTAAGTTTTCGATCAGAGTACTGCTTATTCTTAAATATACTAAAATTTTAACCCCAATGCCTATTGTAGGTACAAGTTATCTCCTGGGACATGCATATGGAGAACGTTACCATGGATTCGCTGCCATTGAAAGAAAGCGGAAAAGAAAAGCCGCTTACTGTAATGCAATGCAAAATATGCACACCTGCTAACAGACTGTTCCCTGTGTTGGTGGTAGCTACGGTTACCAATGTGATGGTGCGTAAATTGCCGCTTTTTACATTCTTTTAGATTTTCGAAATACGAAATCTTAAGATTCTGGCGAGCACACCTTTGGTTAACGTAAGTTGTCGAGTTTTAAGAAAGTATGTGATGTTGTTGCGTATTATTTAGGTTGATGAGGGCTCAAACCCATCTGTTAATCTCCCCTATAAGTTTGCACGAGGAATAACTTGTGTCGACAACATGATTATTATAGGTAGGCCATAATTAAACGCATTCCTAAATTTCAGGGAGTTTTTCTGGAGATCTTCTAGTATTTTCGTGTAATGGAGAGTCCAGTTTTAACGTGAAAACATGCACAGTTGAACATAGAGCCCCAATCGCTGACTTGGCCACTTGTGTTTATGACTTGATAACAGTTTCCGCTGACTCTTTGGGGAATCTGGTTGTTTGGGCGAAGAATATGAAGACAATCATCAAGCGAATTAGTACAGAGTAAGAATTTGGCTTCCTTATTTCATGTTTCTTTTTCTAGGCAACAGATAACGGCGGTAAACATTCTGAGGAAACAAATATTTTGTGGAAATTTCCATGGGCAAGTTGTTGTTTATTCGATCCAAACAGGTGTTCAATTGGCTGAACTCAACATCCACAGTCGTCAGATCACATCTATTGCTGTTGCCCCCGAGTCAGCCTATGTAATTTTGGAATTCCCATTCATCTTTTATACATTGCTTTTAGATACTCACAGCAAGCGAAGACTGTTACGTACGCGTATGGAAGTTGCATTCCAGGAAGCCTGACAATTATCGCATTGAGTACCGATATCAAGACAAGACAGACAACATGGCAATAGTTGGTGCCCAGTTCTTAAACGGAAGAGGGAACGGATACGTTTTGGCCCTTTTCGAACACACTAAATTACCAATTTTTGTAATAAGAAGAACACCAATTGAACAGAATAATTAGACCAGTTGTATAATAAATTATTTTCATCTGTTCATTTTGATATAATTACTGCTATGAAAAGCTCAAGAAAATTCAGATCGAGGGTCGAGTACCCGGTCAATCTTTCGTTATTATAGGTCAAGTTCAGTGTGAAATCGTGAGCTCAAGAAAAGATTTTACAATACGGATTTAGCGCAATTGGCCGTTATACTTTTAATTTGCGTAAACACAGTTATTTCAACATATCAATCAACCGTTTTGGCGTAACTTTGCCAGTTTCGGGCAGAAAAAAATAATTTTTTTTGTGGAAAGATTACCCTCTATGGCAGAAATAGGCATGAAACTTTTCAAACTAAAATTCGCAAAAAGTGTCAAATTTTCGCCAACTTTCGATCTAAAAATCACGGTCGTTTCTGTAAAGCGCGAGCTAGGAGTCTAGCATATGTCTTAGAAAAATAATACTAAATCTGTGCCAAGGGGGCTTTGAAAATACCGTGTACGCGTGCAAGCATGTAAGTAATGATTTTAAATTTCGGCATTCGCGGATTACCGGTAGGTTTTAAACGGAAAGTAAACGATGCCATAAATTCTGGCATTGTGTGAAAAAATCATTTTTTTGTATAGGGTCCACGAAATCTTTTCTAATTTGTTTATGGAAGAAGACCAGGGGTGGACGCCAGGCCCGGCGGCCCGGCCCGATCGGGCCGGGCCTGACTCAAAAATGGAAAATTGAAACCGGGCCGGGCCGGGCCCGAAATTTCCGGTCCGGGCCGCGGGCCTGGGTTTTTCAGGCCAGGCCCGGCTTGGTTTTTATCGTAATGCCAAACCGTTGGCATTCATTGTTTTCGTGCCGGGAAAATTTTTTGATGGGGTTGTTGTTGTAGTTTTTAAAGTTCTAACACATTTACAAGCTTTTTTCACGTTTGCTCTCAAAAATAGTGCATATATAATAATGTATTACAATAGCACTACCGGGACCGAAGCTTTTTTTACAAACTTTAGTTCTCAATAGGCTAATAAACATTTATCAGTAATTCTATTTGCAATTTGTTGAAAGAAATCCAATTAACTAAGTAAGAACAAGGACGAAGATGATCCGAAATAGGTTTATTAAAGTCCTTTTGTTGTTATAAACTGTTGTTTTAATGTTTATATGGTCTTGAGCATGTTTGAAGGCATTATACTACCTTGAATAATGTTTGTTTAATCGTTAGACAGTTTCCGACCGAAACAACGGCGGCAATTTGATGAAAATGACTTCAATTTGACGTCACTGTCAAAATCACAACCCTAGTTATAACAAAACGGCAACGATTTTTTGGCAGGTCGCGCCCTAGCCGGGCTTTCACGGGCCGGGCCGAGCTTGTAAAAACCTCTATCCGGGCCGGGCCGGCCTTTTGACGGACCGGGCTTCGGGCCCAAAATCGGAAAAATAGGTGCCAGTGACCACCCCTGAAGAAGACGAGGACTACTCTACATAATTTAAAAACAATTTTTTACCCTTGCACATCATTCTGAACTTTTAGTGCGCGCCATTTTTCGTCATTTTTTTAGGAATGATATTTCAAAATTAATTCGGTGCGTCGCCGTTGGACTGGGACTAAAAAATATTAAATATACACTTTGTACAGGATTTTCTGGGCTTTTGAATGATATGCGTTTTGTCTATACTTGACCATTGCCGGCCGCGCAGAAAATAAACAAAAACTGCAAATTGAATAAAAGGTCATGTTGCAAGATCGATACTGGTCGGTATCTACCTCATTCGACATCGCTTTTCAAGCTCTAGAAGATACTTCAACTTCAACCTTTTTCTAACGATGCGGAAAATTTTGTAGTAGCCTGTTTTTGCTGTTTTTTGCACTTTTATCATTTAAAAGCTCAGAAAATCCTCTACAAAGTGAATATTTTAAAATTTTTTTGGCTTGTAATTTTTATTCAAATTCACGGATTTTTAAAGAAAATTTTAAATGACTTTGAAAGAAGACTATGTAAAAATAAGCTCGGTGCAGTTCAAAATGAATCAATAGTACAGGGTGGTTCACTTGGGACTTCCAACCTTATTTCAAGTATTTCTCCGCAAATACTGCACCAATTTCTGTAAAATTTATGTTACATTGAAGCTGAGACTCACCATTTTTTATCCGCCAAATATGGTAGGTCTGTATCTACGGGGACCCCCGTACCGACCTTCGACATTTTCATCCCAATTTTTCCCCGAGAAATCGGTGAAACTTAGAAAATTTTTGGAATGATTTCGAATTGCGTTTCTCGGACTTAGAAAAATTTTTGAGTTTTGGTCCCGACAAAACTTTTTCAAGTAACAGAGAAGACCTAACGGAACTCAGCGCATTGATCGCAATAAGTTTTGGAGACGTTGATTTTGATTTCTGGGGTAACAGACTTAATTAATCGAAATTTTTGAAATTTCGAATAAATGCGTGGGACTGTCTGTCTGCATGACAACATACACCCTGATGATTCTTAGCAAGTTTAGAGGCGTAGAATGCCCTAAAAAACAACTTTTTTTAACATTCGTTGAACTTGGTACCTGGCCGAGACTGAAATATGCTCTTGACGCATGGTATGATCATAAACGCAAACTTTTAAAAAAATTTTTAGCGGTTTTTGCAACTTTCATTCTGCCTGAGATCTAAAAAATTTCAAAGTCCAAGAAACGCAATTGAAAATCATTCCAAAAATTTTCTAAGTTTCAGCGGTTTTGGGGGAAAGAATTTGGGATGAAAATGTCGACGGTCAGTACGGAGGTACCCATTGACGCACCCGTCATACTTGGTGGACAAGAAATGGTGTGTCTCAGCTTCAATGTGACATAAATTTTATAGAAATTGGTGCAGTATTTGTGGAGTTGGAAGTCCCGAATGAACCACCCTGTACCAAAAAAGATTTTGGCAGGTGGGTTTTTTGAAATTCTACCCGGAAAAATGAGTGGCAGGATTACAAAGATATATTTGGTGTAAAATTCTATAGAGTAGTTCTCAAGTTATTGTACAAACAGACGAGGGAGGACTTCGTGGATCACCCTGTAGAAACCAGATTCTTTTTTCGTCTTTCCAGGCTTGGAAATTGTGTCGAGAACGTAGTTCGTTTACAAAATATATGTCTGCTCGTCGAGTGAAGAATATTTTAACAGGCGATTGGGTCGTTAACTCTCCAGATGGGCGATTGAACCGGCCATGGAAGGGAGGTATGGATAACATTGACCTGGAAGAATTGGAAGGAAAACGGAAAAACGATCCGTTGGCTCCAGGAGGGCTAAGAGGCGATGGAAGCCTTGTCCCCGACTTTCTGTTCACTTATATATTCCCCAATGATTACCCAGTCTTTGATGGTCTTGAGACTGCAAGAGTTGACGAAGTAAATAAGGACGATCTTTTCATTACACAGCCTGCGATTGGTAAGCTGAGTTAGAAGAACTGCAGCTTCTAAGTTTAGGTAGTAGTCATGTTATGTGCTATTCCCCGGACTTCTACAAACATTTTGCTCAAATGAAACAGAATGAATTGGACAAGGTGTTTGAGGGATGGCTTCAGTTTTTCCAACAAAATAAGAAACATGTCGATTACATTCAGGTGCGAAATTTTTGATGATCTTTTTTATGTTTAGATATTCGAAAACCGAGGTCAAGAAGTGGGCTCTTCCCTTCCTCATCCTCACTGTCAGATTTGGTCCACAACTTTTCTGCCAACCACAATCGAAAGGATGCTCCAGAACCAAAGGGTATGTCTTTCTGTGTCTCTGGTTAGCCACTAGGATTATTACAGTAAGCATGGAAGTTTATTATTGGTAGATTATGCGAAAGCTGAATTGGAAAAGAAGGTTAGAGTAGTTCAAGAACTGGAACACTTTGTTATTTTGGTTCCCTATTGGGCGTACTGGCCCTACGAAACCATGGTAATCGCTAAGAGGCCAGTCCAACGGATAGATGAATTGTCGAAGGTAAGTAAGGGTTTTTGACACCCTTTTTACTACACTTTTAAGCTTCGCCTAACAGGGTGCGGATATTGTTGAAATCGATGTCTCTCACAATTAACCGAAAATTTGTCAACTTTATTACCATTAGACAAAAGTGGCTTTCCTTGTTTTTGCCCAAGTTTCTGTATGTCGGATTTCTGTAATTTTCTTCTTCAAGAAAAAGTTAGACTAACAGAAAACAAAGCGATATTTTAGAATGAACGAAGTTCAGGTGTATGTTTTCGACCACACAAGTAGAACATTTTTTGTAATTAAGACTAAAAACAAAAGTTTCCGCCGTGCTAGACACTTGGCCTGGTCTACAAAAAATGGAGTGGGTTTTTTTTGGCATGTACCGATTTTTGAAATTAATTCCCGAGTTAATAAGCCAGGAATGAATTACAAAATTCATTATCGACTTATTAAGTCGGGAATGGATTCCATAAAGCGCGCTCCTCACTTAAAGTACATCCGGTTATGGTAACTTATTGCTAGGCAGGCATTAATATTTGAAAATTCGGTTAGTGTAGTGGGACCTTTTTGTTGGTCGCGATCGGTGGGGTCCCCGGGTTCGATTCCGGGCATACTTTTTTGCACTTTGCCACACTTTTTCCTACTTGGCCAACAATGAATGGAATTCAAATTTTTACCTACATGATGATATACTCGTGGCTATATTATAATAAAACTTTTAAAACTAATTTGTAGGATGAGCAACAAGACTTCATCCGAGCAATTCGATTAGTTGCTGGGAAATACGATTGTTTTTTCGGAGTGAGTTTTTAATTGGAGCTTAAATTTGGTTGCAGTACCCTTCTCCTTATGTAATGGGTATCAGAAATGCTCCGGTTGGGAAGTACTTGGATGCCGATTTGTCTTATTGGCAACTTCATGTAAACTTTTATCCTCCCTTGTTGGTTAGGGGAAGGAAAAAGTTTATGGCTGGCTACGAACTTCTCTCTGAGGTTCAGAGAGACTTCAAAGTCGAGACTGTAAGATTTATTAACTTTTATTAGTAACAATTACAGGCTGCCCAACGCCTGCGTGATGTTGTTTTTACACCACTGGTCGATTAGCAGTGACTTATAATAATCTTCCTTCTGATACTTTAGCATTGTTTATATAATAAACTTCTCGGTTATGATTGAATTGTTTCTATTCTGTTGTTTTGCAGTACTACTTTTGGGACTGACACTTTATGTCATACTGTAGAGGTTAGAATGTCGTTAGATGATGATATTTCGGACAAATTGAAACAGAAACTGAAAATACGGGTCTTCAAAGATTTGGATCTGATTGATGGGAAGAAGATCGTTGTTTGGCAGAACGATGTGTTGAGACGGATAGACCTTGTATGTTCTTTAAAACTGTTTTTATTAAAAGTAGATGTTTAAAGGGACAGTACAGCTACTTTTGAATCGCATTTAAACGAAATGTCCAAAAAGTTTCTTTGTCTACTGTAGCAGTAACGACGGAACAAAATAACGGTGGCATCCTACATGCTTATAATTATTTTACTGTTTGCAACTCTGCCGCCTTTGTTTTCGTTGAGTACATAAAAAAACTTTTTTGACATTTCGTTTCACACTCCGTAAAAAGCGCAATTCAAAAGTAGCTGTTCTGGCCCTTTAAGACAAGTTTTTTTAGCTGATTAGTGCCAGTGAATTCTTGGAGCGTAATGTGACACGGCACATTTTGCTGCCAAAGGAGTTCGAAAAAGGAAGTGTACTTAATCTGGAAGGTGCTACCAGTGTCATTTTTGTGATTCCACCACAGAAGGAGAGTTTTATGGTGCTCAAAGAGATTCTGTCTGTAAAGAATACGGGCATTTTTTACCATGTCAGAGTTGTCAGCCGTGTTTCCAAACAGTTATCGGATATGATATTTGGGAATAAAGACCTGGAGAAGAAAGTCAAAAGCTTTGAAATCTGGCCGTTTTTCTGGTCTCCAAGCTTCGGAGATTTTGTTCTTAACACATTTTCCCTGAACCCTATCAAAATATTCGTGGATGATGACTTCGAGCTGATATCGTTAGCTTCTTCTGGGATTTCTGACTTGGGAATTATCCCGCAGATTCGATATAAAGGGAAATGGGCTGAAAAAATTGTTAAAAATGTCAAGGGAACCACGGTAAGTTTCTTCTACATTGTGTGACGTCATTTAGGGGACAGGGAACAATCTTTTTGATGAATTGGTGATTATCGACCGAGAAACAGATCCATTGACCCCCTTTATGAATCAATATTCTTTCTCTGGAATCCTCGACGATTTGTTTGGTATTGATGTTAAAAGTAAAACACTCTGATTTGAATTACTTCTGTTACAGATAATATGAAAGTCCCTAAGGAAATGATGGAGAGAAAGGTTTTCTTAGAGAACGCAAGACACATTGATAATGGTGTAGACCTTAAACTCTCATCAGATGTGTATAGAGAGCTGATTCACTTATCTTTAAGGGATGCCCTTGCAAAAATCCGAGACATCTTCAAGGAATTATCGGTTATTGAGAATGTAATTTTTCCTCATTGCTTTGCTCACAAAGATTTAAGGCGCATAGTCAACTGAGCTCAGTTAACGACTTCAAGAAATACATGCCAGCGCTTCAGAAGTTGTCTCAAAGGAAAGAGAAAGCTGGAGTCGCGCTTCATCTGCTTACTATTTCTTACTGTAGAAATGCGCAATTCAATCAAAAAACATTGTATGAATTCGAACGCTGTAAGTAATTGTATTCGTAGCTTTAAAGTAGTTCTGTGTTTAAGCTGTTCTATATGGTGAAGTCAGTTATGGGATTGTCTCTCCGGTGATTGAGATGCTGTTAATAAATGGAAATGAGGAAAAAGACGCTCTGCAAGCCTTGTCTCTGATCGTCGTCCAATCATTAGTTAATGGGGGTCTACAACCAAAGGTTTGGGCCGAATATCAGCGATTGATAGTACAGGTAAGTAACAAATGAGCAACAGTTGCCAATTATTAAAGTCGTTCGGAATCGAAGCCGTCAAGTGGTGCTTAAATTTGGAATACACCGGCCTTATAAATGACGTAAATGACAAGTCCTCACGGTTTAGCTGGCTCTGTAGCGAGCTCAAGAGACTTCGAGTGGCGATCGATCCGGAACAGGTAGGGAGAGACACGGTTTTATATTCCGCATGAAAATCTGCTTTTTAGGACATAAAAGCAGATCATTACTCGGGTTATGTTCCACTAATGGTAAGGACGTTAGAAAAAGGGATCCGGGATGGCTGGAAAATGTTTCAAACCATTCAGCTTGAACAAAACTCTCCCATCTACAACGGTCTCTCAATAAGACGAGCTCTCTTTGTGATTGGAGGATTGACCCGGTCTGAGTTAGGATGTCTAAGGTCCCTGGGCTTCAATGCCATCTTCACCACTAATATATTACAATCAGATGACCTTATTCAGTTGTGCAAAATAAAAGAATAATTACGTCAGATTTACATCCATAAATATTTATAATAAATTGGGTACAAATATCTCACATCAATAGAAACCGAACCGTAATGTCTTTGGAGATCGAAACAAATAAAAAAAATTAGGAAAAATAACCGGATAAAGGGATTGAAATCATGGGAAGATCAAGTTGATGGATATCAGACACTTTTGAGGGACCGGCCTCTGAGGTATTCGTGTTTAGAGAGTTGGAAAACGTCGGAACGATCGTCCTTGTTATATTGGAGGCAGCAGCGGATAAAATCTTGAGCTCCTGAACTGATCTTTGGGTTTTGAGGAAAGGAGACTTCATAAGCATTGAGGATTGTCTTTTCCTGCAGGATCTGTTGTTGAGTTCGTTCATGCCCAAAGGGCTAAAAAATTAATGAATAAACAGCACGTGGCCGTACACTTACTCTTTTTCCATACAAACACTGATAGAAAATGACGCCAACACTCCAGACATCCACCTTCGAACTGATCTTTGGCGCGATTCCATGACCATACGACTGAAAAGTCTCTGGTGGAAGATACCTAGATATGATTCAAAAATTCCACCAAAAACTTACCAGTAAGTTCCAGCTCCCTGAGATGTGAGTTCAATACTCTCTCCGTCGTCCGAATTTTCCATGGTTTTGGACAATCCAAAATCCGTGATCTTTATCTCCCCTCCAGCAGTCCCTGATTGAAGCAGGATATTTGCTGGCTTCAGATCATAATGGATAACGGGACTTTTCCTTTCATTCAAATATTTCAGTGCACTGACCACCTTAACGAAAAGTTTATGTAAAACCGCGTCGCTTTACCTGCATAATAATACTTCTGGCTTCCTTTTCCGGGACTTGTTTATGTTGCTTTAAGTAGAAGTCGAGGTCATTGCCGTCACAATACTCAAGAACGGTACAGAAAGAATCGTTGTCAATTGTGAAGAGATCGTAGAGCCGAACTATCCTGGAATGATTTAACGACTTGTGAATGTCCTTTTCTCTCATCGCATGCTTCACATAATTGGCCTTCTTATCTTCCTTCCAATCTTTATGAACGTGATGGATCTTACATGCAACGTATTGATTCTCGTCCAAATCATATGCTTTCCAAACTTCGCTAAACCAAGAATATACAATGAAGGAAACTTCTTACCTAAATCCTCCTTTCCCTAACAAAGCCATCAAGAGGTAGCGTTCATTCAGTAATACATGGTCCTTGAATCGAGACGCTTCTTCGTATTGGATTCTCTTGTTCTCTTTGACATGAAGATTTCGTTCTCGTTCCAACTTGTCCTTCTCCATGAGAAGTTCAGCTTCTTCTTTTCTGAGGTGTTCTTTTCGAAGACGATAAATCTCTTCTTGTTCGTATATTTCCCGAGAATTCATCTCTTTTGGAGATGACGGTTTAATGAATCCATCATCGGTGAACATTTTTCCATTCTCTGTTTCACTTGAGCTTCTTAAAATTAACAGTAGAATTTTTTTGTAAAACATAACTTACTTCTTAGCTTCCTTTGCTGTTTTTTTCTTCTTTAAGGCTAAAAGCGCATTATGAATGTCCTCCTTCTCCTTCTTGACCTTCTCCAACTTGGCAATGATATCCTCCATGGCATACCCATCATTCCACTGATCCCGAAATTGTTCTCCAATTCTAGCAGGCTTAAATTGGCCTATTCTGAGTTGGTTAGCCAAATTTTTTTCTCGGGCCATCTTTCGCTGCGCCTTTGCTTTCTCAACCAGCAGAACTCTAATAACTTCCCGATATTCATTCATCTTTTTCCTTTGGATTTCCATTTCTTTGGTTGAGCTTTCCAGCTCCTCTGAGAGTCGTCGAATAGTGTAGCTATAGTCGTAGCCTGGAATGTCTCCTTCAAAAGTAGATGAGGTTTGTGGTTGGACATCTCCAAGATCTGTCGGGGCAGACAACGATAACTTCGGTTTAGCTATCGAAATCTGAAAGAGAATAGTTGAAGTTGTGTGCATGTAAAAAATGAACTTTTCCCGCAGAAAGTTAAACTCAAGACTAATGAATGCTTTACACACCTTTTCAGATTTGAAGTATTCCGATACCTTCTTCTCTACCTTTTTGGATGGAATACATCTTGGCTCTGTCTGTTTTCGTTTGCGGGAACCGGATTTCTGGAGTGTACTGGAGTCGGAATTAACTTGCCGTTCATCAAAACGATCCTGAATAGAGGTTGAGCCTGTTACCGAATTGGACGAGTCAGCTGAGATTACATTCTGCGGCGTTAACGGAGGTCGGATTTCCAGATTATTGCTGGTAAATGGCCCAATCTTTTCTTGGAGATTTTCTTCGGATTCCATTCAAAATCGGATCATTTGTACCTAAAAAAAGTACAAATAAAATTTTAAAAAATGTTACAATAAACGTTTTTAACCCATAAAAAAATCAAATCGCATATCAGATACGAAATACAAACAGTTTTCTCCAATAAATTCATCTAAAGTTGCACAAAAACAATAAATTGTTTGTTGTCTTTATTTCTGCCGCTGAACAATCTTATCACTTATCACTTCTGTTCCCGGGAGTTTTTCACAAAAAATGAGGTTGAAATCCGAAAAATAAGGCCTCATCAACAGCACAAATTCACTTTTTTCACAGAGTTTCGAGGCCCGGGTGAGCGTGCTCGGTTCATTCGCTTACCTGCTGTCCGCCGTAAGCAATCTGATTAGTTTTTGCAGATGGACGCAAATTATTTTACCTGGTTTTATTCACATTAAAACTAAGACATTGTTATCAGCGGTCAAAAAAAGAAAACACAGTAAACCATCACATTTTTATAATCCCTGACAAATTCTCGGTAAATAACGACGTTTTTACCAGGAAGAAACGAAAGAAAGTATTCACACTGAAAAATATGCGGAAATAAAACCTTTGGATTTTTGGCGCGTTGCAACAATTGACCGGAAATACGGTAACTGAAATCATCCAAGAATTGGCTGACCCGAAATGAGAAAATGAAGTAAAATAAAAATTCACACACCAGGATCTTTTTAACACCAGGGAGGTAAGGAAGAAAATGGCGCGCAACCTTTCATTTGGGGCTTTTCATTTGGGGCAGATTTCATTTGGGGCAGATCGGCTATTTGCCTATGAAGCCTAAAAATAGCTAGCCAAAAAATTAGAACGGGTGTTACGCATCTAACTGACAGCTAAATTTTATAACTCGTTAGCCAAAAACCTGGATTGGCTAGCCAAAGTGTCAGAATGGTTCTAAAACTCCAAAAATTGCTAGCCAAACCGTTGGGATGGGTGTGAAACATCTAACTAACTGCTAAATTTGTTTGGCTAGTAATTTTTTGGAGTTTTATAATCATTCTGACACTTTGGCTAGCCAATCCAGGTTTTTGGCTTCGTGATTTTCGGTTGTATGCGAAAAATTTTTTTGCATACTTAGACAAATTTCGGTTTTTTTGTTTATGTATTTTAATATTTTTTTTGGACTACTTAAAAAAATTGTAGGCTGTCTAATCATTTGCATATCCCCGATTTTTGCTTAAGTATTCCGATTTTTCTTTTGGACTACTTAAAAAATTTGTATGCTGTCTTTTATTCTGCATATTTCCGATTTTTTTTATGTATTCCGGTTTTTCTTTTGGTTTACTTAAAAAACGTGTTAGGCTATCTGAATTTCTGCCTATTTGACGTTTTTTTTCTACCCTTGTTTAATCAACGGCTTATTTTTCCAGCTCCGGATTATAAACCACCCCTGTTATATGTAAAAATAAGCTGCCCGATTTGGTTTTGCAAAGACGAAAAAAGTGTCAGAATTTTTCTTATTGATAGACCAAAATCGGGCATCTAATTTTTACATAATATATATTATATTATTGATAAGCATGATTTTGCGATTTTTTGGTGTATGTAACTCCCGCCTCCATTTTCGTGTGCAAGAAAACCTTATTTTGCGTACGGGACATTTTTGTCCCCATTTTTTTATTTTTTTGTCCCCAGGACAGTTTTGTCCCCAGACCGGTTTTGTCCCCAGGACGTGTTTGTCCGCAGGCCGGTTGTGGCTGGTCAGATTGCGTGTCCATTGGAGTTGGTAATTTTACAAACTGCAGAGTAACTGAGGTACTACTAGCACTTGATATTATATGGCACTAGTAAAAATTATGCCTTCTGATGTTTAATGCTGTTGGTTTGGTGCTTAGTGCTGGTCAAAAATGTGTTTTTACCACTTGGTACTGTATGGTACAAGGTGGTACTATATAACACGAATTTATTTTGCACAAAATGAACTTCTGATCAGTACTGCCTACCAAAACAACAATATTAAATACACTATTAAATCCGCTTAATAGAAACTTCAGCCATCAACTAATCGACCATGAGAATTTCAGAAAAATCTTAGACACAACTTTTGAGGAATAATGCATTTAATATCTCACGTACAAGTTCATCAGAACCAAAAAAAAAGCTATCAGATTTTTTTCGATTCTGATAACTTCGTAATGCGTTATTCCTCAAAAGTTGTGCCTTCGATTTTTCTGAAATTTCAATGGTCGATTATTACTATCTATACTTACGAATACTTACTAACCATAGTGCCTATGCTTCTTGAATGTCAACTTGGAAAAAGTTTTTTTAAATGAAAAAAACAAAAAAATTTAAAAACTTAGATGCCAACCTATTTTTCGGCCCGCCCGTGGGCCAAAATTTTCGGCCCGGCCCGATGAAACTTCAAAGTGTAGTAAAACGCGTTTTAGAACTGGCTTGTTTGTAAGGCATGCATCGTTACGTATATTAATGAAAAAATGAAAATATCCACAAAAAAGCATATTAGAACCCTTCCCACCCTCAGAAGTAGATTGGACTTTTCAGCATTCTGGATGGGGAATTCCCTTGTAAACCTACAACAACCTTAAAAAGTCATGTGGCTCAGAAACAGATTTGTTTGGACAATGAAAATTCTAATTAGCATTTATCCGACTTTTCTTGAGTATTTTGATTGGGACATTACTCTTCCGGAGTCAAGTCAAAAATAAGAATGTTTTGAAAGATCACATAATCTCTTTTCTCACATGTTATAGTTATTTATGTGATCGTTTAGTCGCACGTGATAATGGCCAATTGTTCGTTTTTCGCGCTGTGAGTGTTCTCAATTCGGGTCAGCCGTGTGCTGATCAGCTGTTTCGAGAGCCCTCAGATAGGTAAGAGGGTTAAGTGGTACAAAGTAGTGCATTCTGATATGAGGAGTGTCCTTTTATTCCGCCTTGGGGTCATGAGTCGGATCTCGGTTTGGCCGTTCCTTAGTCGTCGAGAGCTGACCCTTCAGTCAGAGCGAGCTCTTTTTTGCTCGTGTTCGTTTGTTTTTAACCGCCTGACCTTAGTTTGTGTTGGCAGATATGCGGATGTTGTACGATAGGCCGGAGGGACCCCCACCAGGAAGTCCTACCCTGAGCAATGACGATACCCAGAAGCAGATGCAACGTCTCCTTGCTGATAAGATCAACTGCTACGCTTCCATCGACGACCTCAGGTTATTGCTTGTTTCTGGTGCCAAGGTTGGTTTGGCAGATTTTTTTGGTTTCAATTAGCAATGATTTTTTAGGCTGATGGCGTCGTAACCTTGGGATTAACGCCATTGCATTACGCATGTCATAAAAATTACTTTGATGCTGCAAAGCTGCTGATTGTAAGAGGAGCCAAAGTGGAGGCTGTGGATGAAGTTGGATACTCAGCTCTCCATTTGTGCGCAGAGAAAGGAAGCTACACGTTATTGAAACTCTTACTTGATGTATGTTTAAACCGAAATATTTAAACAACATTTAATTATCGTTACGAGTACTGTAACGACAACTTTTTAACGTTGAATTAAACCGTTACAGCATATGGCAAATCCTGATAAATATTTGTCATTCGAACAAAAAGATCAACCATATCCAATCAGAGATGGTGTCGACGAACCCCTGAGGCTCGCACTCTATCAACGGCATTACGAATGTGCAAAGATCCTGCTCGAAATGGGAGCGGACCCGAACGCCCGATATTTTGAAGGTCCTCAGATCACTTTGCTCGACCCAAAAGACACAAATTATTTTAAATTATTAGTAAGTCATTATTTCTTTGGCCCCACAACATCATTTAAGCTCGAATATGGTGCTGATCCAAACGTTAAATCAAGGAAAGGGATTACGCCGTTGATGAAATCATGCGAAGGCGGGGAAATTTCCTTTGAAACCACTAAACTTTTAATAAAAAACGGTGCTGATATTAATGTCGTCAACTCAAAAGCTTCTTATCCAATGAGTGCGCTGCACTATGCCGTCGGAAGTGGCCATGCGTCCACCGTAAAATTTCTTCTTCAGGTAACACATATGTGTTCGTTCTGTGGCTCAACCAATTATTTTAGCATGGAGCAAGACAAAATCTGAAACCAGATTCTGAATTGAACGGTGAAAGGTTTCCCCCTGTCCTTCATTTCGCTGTAATGTCAGGTAATCTGAAGATTGTACAACTGCTTTTGGATTACGGCGCAAGTCTCCATACTCCTGATGGGATTTATGGAAATGTTGTCCATTTGGCAGTTTGCTTCAGATTGGATGCCGTCGATACCGTTGAAATGATAGAACTTTTACTCAAAAACGGGGCCGACGTTAATCTTGGAGTAATCAATCCTCATAACATCTATATAAGATCGCCGGTGGAGGAATTTTTCCGTCGACTTTATAAGTACGAGATCGAAACGGGGCACGGATACAAGAACTGGGTCAAGATTGTGAAGCTTTTGTTTTCTTACGGAGGTATTTTCCAAATATCACCAGCCTCGTTGGATGTCAGATCAATGGCCGTTCCTACAGCCAAACCATGGCCAAGTTATGCGGAGAACCTGAACTATTATCTAATGAAGATTGCGTCGGTCGTTGAGAATGTCAACTTAATAGAACCAGAGAATTCGATGTACATTTCGGCCAAACAAATTCATGATCTCAAAAGGTAAGCCGCCAAGATTGGATCAATAGTTATATATTCTAGTCATCCAAGGAGCCTTCTCGAACAATGCAGGGTACATATTCGATCCAAAATCAAGATCAGTCCCAAGACCATTAAAGAATTGCCAATGGGGCCATTGATGCGCGATTACATTCTCGGAATTACTGATCTGCCAGAAGAATTATGTACATAATTTCCATGTAAATACAACAAAACTCTATTTACCGAAGTTATTTATGTAATAATTATGCCGTGGTACCTTATTATAATTACGGGAATAAATTATGATATAAATTATTCAGATCGAATGTTTGTTAATGCCAATATACTGGGTCTTATTAGTCAGGCGTAAGTCTTTGTAACATCTCTTCTTCAGGCAATGGCTGCCGTTTCCACCTTGGATTTGCCACAATAAATACAACTGTTGCGACATAACCAACAATGAATAGTCCAAATAAATTAGACATAGCTTGTTGGCCACAAAACTCGCCTTTCTTTGTCCAGCATCTGATAATTAAAATCTTCGGAAAGAGGACACCTACGTATGTTTCCACGCTGCTCTCTCGCTGATACCAGCCAGTGCGACAACACCTACAGAAATAAATATCATCAACCCAAACAATTGATGGAATGGGAGCACGAATCGACGAACTTCTGGAGAAAACCCCGGGAAAAAGAAAGTCGCAAACCCAAGAACAAATTGGATACAATAGAAGATGACAGTACTCAATCCAATCCAGGAATGAAGAGAATAAAGATTGGGGATCGGCGCAAGATTCCCCTGTGTATCTTTATGATAATCGTGGGAATCCCATACTGCGCGCAGTGAAATCACCGTAAATATAAAGACAAGAGAGTGAAGCGTCAAGTGAAGCAACTTTGTGAATCTAAAGCCGATGTTTCCCACAATGTACCAATTTACTTACCTCTTCCTCTCTTTTCTGAACACTCGATAAACCAGGATAGCCTCGCCGTAAAGAAAAAGGACACCCATAGCCATAAAAGTAGGGTGATAATGGAATTGGCGTTCGGGATCGGTGACCCAAGAGTACCCACCTTCATTATAACCGCCCATCCAAAGGACCACCGTCATTACCACACACACTCCCAGTAGCTGCGACAACCCCAATGAATATGTAAAGAGTTTGTTACTCTGGCGTTCATCAAGTATATTATACTGATCAAACAAGAACGACATAACTTCAGTACTCAGTCCATCTCACTAAAAAAGGCTGAAGGGAAATAAGGGGAAAGAACGAGAAGCCTTCTCATGCATGTGACGTAGAACCAAAAGAAATAAAAGCCGTGCCGGCCTTGGGAATCATACAGAGGCTCGCCCCCTTCGAAAAAAGATGCATTTGGCAGGTTTAAAAACCAATTTGAGTAACTGAAGCCAATGCAGAAATAAAAATTTACTAGTAATATCCATACATTTGCATTAATTATCACGCACATTCAGCTAATTATAAAGCAGAAAAACCTATCGATATAAAAATCACTCAATCGGTCGGCTCTTCATCCATGTGTAATTTTAAAAGGAAAGTTAGCAAAGTTTTTATATAAGGATGATTAAGTGAACAAGACTGGTAAGTCATCGTCGTTGTCCAAAAGACTTTTTGGGGCCTTCCCATCCTCTGGCGCTCTAACAGCGCGATCATCGGCTTCAGCTCTGTCCTTCTTCTTCTTGGCTTGAATCTTTTTCATTCTAAACTCGGCTATATGAAAACTTAAGACACACACCTGAAGAATTCTTCTCTTTCCATTTCATCCAGCTCAGTAACAATATATGTCAATGTATTTTCAATCTTGGGAATGATTACTAAATTCGAGTTCATCAAATTGTTTATGACATACCATGTTCAATGGCATTGACTCTTCTGTTAGTCGTTTTGATAGCTTCATCAAGAGTAATAAAGCATGTCTGGAGAGTGGCCAATTCGACTAACAATTCCACAGCTCTGCTGTAATTCTTCTTGAGCTTCGTGATATTAGAGCCTCCCTTTCCTAGCCCGGTGAGATCATAAGCATCTGGCCCATCCGAATAACTTTCAAACACCGGTAAAAATACACCTAAAGTAATACAGTAAAGAAGCCAAGGAATATAAAAAAATTAAACATAACAACACATACCAACAACGTTCTCCTTCTTCATTCTAACACGATATTGTGCTTGCGAAACGTTCTGGATAACTGTGTGAGAAAAATCACCAGCAGTAAATTTAGCTTCTGCCAGTGAAAACGATGCTTCTTTCATGACGTCACCCATCAGTACCTTATTCTAAAGATAAATAAAATCACTACAATTTAGCAGGTACCTACTTCAACGATCTTCTTAAGAATCTCTCTGAACCTCATGTTCAAGGCATCCGCTTTCTTTTTGAGCAGAGAGTGGCCCTTCTGAGCTCCCTTCAACCGAGTCTTCATTAAACTCTGAGCCCTGAATTTTATTAAACCATTTACCTCTTAATATTTAAACTACTTACATTCGAGATGGAAAGACAGCAATTCGATCTTTCCCGCCTCCAGACATATTGGCTTACTACAACACAATAATTTGATTTTACAGTGCTTATCGCTCAAAACACACCCGAAATCTCCGTCTTCCACTTTTCCAACGGTCCGATTGAAAACCAAAAACCATTTGGCATTCCTGGTTTTCGCTGCAGGACCTTTACCGATGGTTGTTGCCGCTGGAAGTCAGGACTATAGAGGCCTAACTTTAAACGGCTAAGTTATCCAACTTTGGTTAATTCTAAACGACGTGAACAAACGCAGTTGGAATTCTTGATAACACAAGTTTTTATACAACATTTTGCCAATGATAAAAGCGTAAAACAGTTTATTTTAATTAAAGTAATCACATACAATACTAGATATAAAGAAATAAGAAGTGATCTGAATCCTACTTTACCCGAAGTTGTTTCATCTTTGGTAGCTTGAGCTTATTGTTTTTCTTGTCTTCCAGTTTCTGCAGTTTTCGTTGTTTATCAGGATCTTCTTCTTGGAGCAACTTTTCTTTTCTTTCTCGGCTTCTTTCCTCTCTTCTAGCTTGAGCTGCCTCCTGGCGCTGTTGATGTGTATTTTTCAGATATGCCTCTTCCACCAATCTCCGTTTCTTGTCTGCCTTGAGCTTACCCTCTCTGCTAAGTCGGTACTTCCTGATCTTTTCGATCATAATAAACGTGAATTGAAGGACAACCCGTTCGGTTTCCTCGTCTGCCGACTCATCCAGGAAATAGCTGAATGTTAAGGTAGGCGAATTCTCGGGGAACCGTGTCACAGAATCGCTAAAAATTAAACTTGTTAATGTATACAAACAATCAAATATGACTCACAATAGCAAAAGAACTCACTCGGGGCCCTTCGGTCCGACATATTGGTCAGAAAAATGAAAGTAATCAACCAAATGTTCATAGCGCTTAAAGAATTGCTGAACAGTATTGTCTAAGAGAGCAGTGATAGTTTCGGAAACTTCTGCATAAACAAGGAAGTTGCTTGGCAATGTTATCTGGGGTTTCTTTTCAACAGCAAATGTAGACTAGAAAAAATTGATATGAACGTCAACCCAAGACTTACGAGATCTGGATATTCTTTTACAAGTCTAATGACAGACTTCTTCAGTCCGAGTACCATCACAAAAGTGTCCATTTCCTGAGGGTCAAGATCGATTCTATGAACAACTCTGTCAGCTCGGGGACTGAAACAATTGAGCACCAGGCCAACCAAGTCCTGCCTTTTGACAAGTTTGAGTTGACTCAGCATTCCTTTTATTCCAGCTCGTCCAGAGCACCATATAGAGTAGCTGTATTCGGTATCTTTAATTAGACTTCCTCCAATTGGTTCCTGTGAAGTTCCATCGTCTCCAACTAATGAGAACTGTTGCCTGAGGATAATAGCACTATCGGCGTACCACTTGTTCGCCAACGCCTGATTCTTGGACTTCCCCAATAAGAAATTTACGGCATAGATAATAACGATTACAAGGGCAACAGCTTCCACTTGGTAGGAGGACCAATTTGAACGGAAATGAGATGGAATCTAAAACAATAAATAATTTACAAATAATCTTACATCAGCAAAAGTAAGAGGGCTAATTTTCTTTTCATGGTGAGGTGCATTAAAGTCTCCTTGTTGCACTTCTTCGATGGGGACCTCAAATTCTTCATCCAATGACACAAATTCTTCCTCCTCAAATACTTCCTAAATCATAAAATCAGTGTAACGATAAAAAATAAAGACGAAAAATAAATCATACTTGTTGAGGTTTTTTTACATCAGCGTCTTCGTTATTTGGTCCATTTTCAATTATAGCTGCAGCGTCGAAACTTTCGGCATTGTCAAATTCAGAGAAATCGTCTACAGGATCATCTGCTCTAACAAAACACAACAGAAGCAGAATCAACGTCCACACCTGCATGGCCAACTACAAGCGTTAACGGACACTTTCTTTCGAAGGTCACTTCACCAAAGATGGTCAGTTTTTGTGACACTTCGTTAAGCCTTGAAATCAATAGTTGGGATCCTTTTTTGTAGGAAATATCGTTAATAATCTTTTCTGTTATTTCTTGTATTATTGTAAAGGAAGTGAAGACAGGAAAGAAGAAATGAGTAACGTTGAGTTAAGCGGTGCATCCAGTTCAGTAGGTACTTGCATGGCTGTCTCTTATTTAATCTTAAGGAAAAGTTGAAAACCGCTGCAAAAGGACTCGAAAACACGATTTGTGGAGGGAAAATTGATCTCCATGCTTGCCGAGAAGTTGTGGACGCCTTGAAGAACTGTTCAGGTAGTTGTAAATGTTACAATTCAGCTTCTTTTTGTTTTAGACGTGCCTGAGCAAATTTTGAAAGGGTTGGCATTTGTCGTCGCTTCCAATGTGGTTAACTGCAAGGCCATTGTAAATGATTCTGCGGGCCACATACTATTTGCTTTATTGAAAAAGGATTTCGTTAAAGGATTGGACTTTTTCCTCAAAAGTTATTCCAAGGTTCAGCCTTCAATACCAGTAGACAAAACGTGGGTTGTAATAATGCTGATCTGATTGTTTGTGTATTAGGTATGTTTATGGCAAGAAGGATTACATTGTAATTCGTTGGATTATTAGAGCTTTACTGGAGGCTCCAAAGAGTGTTCAATTGGCTGACGATATTTTGTCTTTAGCGGTAGGGTCATCAAGATTTTATACTTTTTTTAGTTTGTTACCGTTTCAACCATAACCTACCGGCTTCCACATACGCTGTGCAAGAAAGCTAATGTTTCAGTTCGAAAATGCTTGGATAAGGTAATTTGACCTAATTATTGAAAGTTTGTAATTTAGTATCCCGTTGGGCGTATTGTGCCTATGTTGGAGTCAAAAGTTTCCATCGAAAACGATAATTGGAAGATCTTTGCTGCAGCGGCTCTTCTTGTTTCGACTTTCACAACGTCGGACAGAAATCAAACGGAAGAAGTCAGACAAATTGCAAAGTTTTGGTTGAAGCTGTTTTATGCCGTGTTCTTGCAAGCCAAGGTGTATCCAGGAGACGACCTCTATCTTTTTGGTAATGGATATGAATCATTTTCCATTCTTAATTACTCGGAGTACGGCCCTTACCTCCAGGGATCGCTGCGAAAGTTGTTCTTAAGAACCAGTGAAGTCGCGGTTCCTTTGTTGAAGATAATTTTGTCTAACACTTTCCCTGTGAATGCTGAGTTTGCATCATTTGTTGGTGAATTGTTGACAGGTAAAGCGGAGCAATAGTTACTTATGGAGTTTAGACGTCGCTTCATCAACCAACGATAAAATGCACGATGACACTGCATTTATCATGTCGAAGATTTGGATTCACATGGATCCGAAAATACGAACACAAGCTTTTGAGAAATTCTTTGGTACGGAAATTTTTATATAGTTATTTTTTTAGGTAAACAGAGTAAGGCCAAAGGAAGATTGGAATACATGATTGCCATCAAAGATGAGTTGAACTCAAATCTGGAGAAAAATAAGAAAGCGGAGGAATTTGTTAAATATTTGGGCGATTATTTGGAGAAGGAGATTTCGACATGCAGTACGTAATTATTTTTCCTTATTATTTTTTAGAGGCAGATAGCGTTGTTCAAGTATACATGCAAGTGTTGCAAGCATGTGCGGGCTATAATGATGATTTGAAAGAAAAGGCGGTTTCGATTTCGACCAAACTCCTAAAAACCCCGCTGCCAAATGGACAGTCTGCTGCTCTCGGTGCTTCTGTACTTACAGATGTGGGGGTATCTGATGATGTTATTGTTCCTATTATTACCGATGCTGTGGGGAAAACTTTTACGTCGCCTGCCGTTTCTGCCGATTTGGTATTTAATATTTCGTTGTTACTGTTTTCCAAGTTTGAAAATGATACAAAATATGAAGGTTTATTTACAAAAACATTGGAACATGATGTTTACGCAAAGGAAAGATTTTTGCATCATCTCAGTGAATTCAGTAGGTTGGTTGGATAATTTTATATTTTGTTTAGGCCTGCGTAAGGGGAACATGTTTGTTGAGAAATTCTTTCGATGCATTTCCAAACTGGCTTTTGATAAGTTGCCAAAACGGTCACCCCTGCTAAGTTTTGTCTATATTTTGTTACACTGGAAAGGCCGCTCCTGTCGACGCACCGATAATACTCAGTTGTTGTCAGAAGTTCCATTGAGGAAACTGTCATGGGCATTGGAGTTACTAACGGCGCATCTAAATGATTTTTCTTTGCTCGAGGTACGTCTATATTTTATTATATTATCTCATCTTCTGTAGGCAACTGTGAAAGTGTTTGAAATTTATTTCCCGAATAACAATTGGAATATGTCGGATGTATTCATCAACAGTGCGTTCTACAACTTCTTTTATTTTGTGGATTCATATTTGAAACGAGAGACAAACAATGAAATTAAAACGGAAATGGTTTATCAACTGGTTTTGTATATGAACAATAACTCTCATCGGAATGAAAAGGTTGTAACAGCACTGGCATATGATGCGGCCAGGAATGGAGAACTGAACAATGTGTTGTTTGGATCATTGGGTCCCAGGTTAGATTTACTTCTACAGTATCCCGACTTGAAATGTCGGCAGAGGACAATTGAATGGCTGGTTGGACTCGAGTCAGAGAACTCGCTCTTCAGGGATTTTGTTTGGACTACTTGCATTAAATTCTGCAAGAGATTGAACATTAAGCAACTGAATGAGGTTACCGAAATGGAAGCGGCAATCTTCTTCACTACCGAAGGCACTCTTTATAATACACAAGTCATTGATGAGTAAGTTTATGCCGGGATAGGTTATCTTATGACTTTAGAAACTCTGATGCCGGGTTGGATGCAAGGCAGAACATGAGGAAGGAGAACAAGGCTTATAAGTTTAAGGATCAGCTGGCTGAGATTGAGTTAAGAAAAGAATTAGCTGAAAAGAATAAAATAGAAGGGAAGTTGAATGACCGACAGAAACAAGCAATTCATAAGGAGCTTCTTAAGGAAACCGTATGTGTTGTATCAAAATATTTTTACTGTGATGAAGGAATTATTTATGAGTTACATTTTTAGATTTTGCGGAAGGAGTTGATTCCGTTTTTCGAGGGATTCAGGGATCTAGCTGATCTTCTTCAGTCTGCCGTCAGAGCCGACCCAAATGGGGCTCTAAAAAATTATTCCATGTATTACGATGTTCTGGTTCCTGTTTTAAAATCGTATTTGGTGAAGGACTTGGCATTTGAATGCCTCACCACATATGCGGATGTTTTCTTTGGTCATACCACAGACTTTTTGAGTAAGGAAATTTTAAGTAAGATTGTGATAAAATATGTTTAGAGGAAAGGGCACTGTCTGCCGTACTTAGAGCTACGAATTCTGTAACCTCGATCAACGAATGGAAATGGGAGTCTCTTCTAGATCAGCTCTCGCAGATGACTAGTTCGATGAGCATGCTGTGCATTATGAACAACTTCTTGGAGGATGAGAATGCCATTGATGCTTTGGAACAACTTCAGGAGGAAGAAAACAATGAAGACTTCTTCAATGAAGGGTTGACCTTAGGGAAATTGGCCTTTGTTCTCCCCGTCTTTGAACGTGTCTACAAAGATGAGAAAATAGACGATCGGCTACGAAGAGAGGTGACAGGATTCCTGAAGGCCGCCTTTTCCATCGATTTCTTGACGGTAAGAAAACAGGAAAATGTTTGCAAAGTCATGGAAACATGGTGACTTTTTGGGCTTCCCCCTTTCGGTTTGCGCCTTATGGGTTCTTGGGCTGGAAGACTTTTAGGGCGATGAGTAAAAATTGTAAATCAACTTCTTCTTGTCCATTCGTTTTTCAGGTGTTTGACCATGGGGAATTTAAAAATAAGTACTAGTTGGAAATATTCTGGATGACTGTAAACAAGCAATATGTAGATGAGTCAAAACAATTGTTGCATTACACTAATACGTGTAAACAACGTCTTTGAGCAATCGATTATTTCCAAATCGGGAATAATCGATTTAAGGGGGATTCAAGGATGCTGACTTTGAAAATCGTAGTGATTTTTTTTATTTTTCCAGTACAGGGTGTCCCAAGAAATATTACTAAAAGTATTTTCGGCTCTTTGTGCTCTTTGAAGACACACAAGAACTTTAAAGCTTTGCGGAGACTTTTGTCTTTAAAGCTTTGCGGAGACTTTTGTTCCGACGGAGGCCGTTTTGGAGGGTTAAAAGTTTGGCTTTTGCAAAACGAAACAAAAAAATCTCTCGTCATATAAACTTTTTTTTATCGTCCACTGGTGGCTCCTTCGGAGCAAGGTGAGTCAATCCTGCATAAAAACCATATCACTTTTAATGAAAAATTCGGTTTTGAAGTCCGTTTGTCTCACTCCCACATTCTCGACACCTCTCAAAAATTCGAAAATAGCGCCGCCAATTCCTCCGCCAGCCCTTAAACATACGGAAAGTAAAATCGGAACATGATAAACGATGATGTGACGTGATTAGCAAAAAAATTACCTCTTTTCCAATCCGATTCGCAAAAGCTGTAATTTGGTAACTTCAGGGGTGGCAAACGGGCCGATTTTTGAAAATTTCAGGCCCGGCCCGGTTCGCAATTTTTTAGGCCCGGCCCGGTGCAGGCCCGGCTAGGGCGTGAACATTTCTTCGAAAAAAGTGCGTACTTAATTCTTTAACAAATTTATTAACCATAAACTGCCGCCGGCCCGGCGGCCACCCCTGACTTTAATCAGAAAAATTGCAGAAAAAAGTTTTGGCATCACAATATTTCGTGCCGAGACCCAAGCAACTGAATATATGTAAGATGGGCCGAGCCAGGCCTGGGAAAAAATCCCAGGCCCGGCCCGTTTCAAAATTTATCAGACCCGGCCCGGTTTTCCGGCGGCCACCCATGGGTAACCTACATATAGCAAAAAGCACAATGCCAAAATATTGCCAGAATGGCGGGAAAGTTTTTTTTTTTAAATAATCTTTGCGGTTTCAAGATTCGAATAGTTAAGAAGCGTCTGATCGTGATAAGCACCATCATTTACGCATAGCGTAAATTTACCATTTTTAGAAAAAAATGTAAAAGTTACTACTTTACACTACTACATAAGAAAAACATTAAATTCAAAAAAATGAGTACCATTTTTTCCGAAATCAGCACCAGCAATAACCTGTGAATCCACAAATTTTGTCCAGGTTCTACCTTTCCGGAGAAACATCGAAAAGAACTCCCGACTCTTAGTTCTCTTCGAAGTAGACATGGCTCCCGGGCTGGACCGTTTCAAATATTATAGGCCCGAGAGCCATGTCTACTTCGAAGGAAACCATTTTTTGCCAAAATAAAATTTGTTTGCCATGGAAACTATAGAAACGTCTTTTTAAGCCAAAATAAATTTTTATACTTGTAAAAAATTGAGCGGAAAGGGCTCATATGGTACTTTTATAATAGCAAACTTCCGAGATATTTTTCACCACTAAAAATCAAAAAGTAGGGGGTCCATCTGAAGTGCTTTCCTTGTCAGGTAATCGACCGATGAGAATCCGAAAATGAAGTTTATTTTGGCCAAAAAGTTTTCGAACACATCCATTATTAATCAACCAATTTAAAAAAATCCGAAAATAACGAAGTAATAACAATAACACAAGACAAAAATGATATAATTATTGACGATTTTACGATTTTTTTTGACTCATCAAAAAAATCTCCCACCCCAAAAACTCTTAATGCGAAGCCCGAAAAGGGGTACGGAAAAGGCGCAATCCGAAAGGGGAAGGCCCGAAATGTCCCGACTCCGTTTCCAGATTGAAGAAAGATCTTGGGCTCCGTTAAATATCCTGAACAAGCTTTTGCTGGATGTATTGACAGATGTGAAAACCCGCGATTACTTCCCGGATGTCTTCAATCTGTTAAAGGATGCCTTGAAAGAGCTCGACGAGAACAGTAAAGGCTCTGCTGAAACGGCAAAGTTTGTGTCAGCTCTTATTGGACATCTGAGGAACACAAATGAATATGTACGTGAGCATGTTGCCCTCTTATTGGTGGTTGGGCAGAACATCTTGTTGGTCAATTTCATTAAGAAAGACGATTACCCGCAGATTGTTCCTTTGTTGATTGCCTCAAGGGAAACGCACCCAGCCACATCAGAGGTGATGCAGTTTTTATGTCAAGGGTTGGAAATCAAAAGCGAACAAAAAGTAAGAGGTTTAAGTTCGTTATTTAATTGGCGTAATTACAGTACCATGATTGTCTGATGGACGAATTGAGGTATCCACATGACTTTTGGCAACAAGGAGCCTCAGAATGTCTGAAAGCATTGTTCTCCTCTAATACCATAAGGAAGTGCCATACTTTATATGATAATCTATTGAAGGTACGGCCAAATTTTCTTCTATTATTATTGTTTAGGTTGTTCCTGCTGTACACGATAACGTTGGACGGGTGATTCATCCGGAAAGAGATCCTTGGGACAGTCGAAGAGGATTGGCTTGTTTACTTAAACATGTTGCTGATGATGAATGCTATGACATAAAGCTGTTTGACGAGTTTTTTACTTTCTTGGTCCCTAAGGGTATATCTGACGCGAATGAAATCGTTCGAAAAATGATGTATGAATCTGCGGCTGCCATAATTTCGCATGTAAGTTTCTTCAGCTTTGAGGAAATTTTCTTTAGAATGGTGCCAGCAAAGTAGATTTTGTTTTGCCATTTCTGGAAAGATTGCTGGCGGGTGTGCCGGATACACAAGAAGGAGACGTTTTGAGGAACGGATTGATCTGTTTGATGGGAACTCTGGCCAGATATTTGGAACCATGTTCGTCGAAGATGAAAGCTATTTTTGGGAAATTAATTGAAGCATTGGCCACTCCGTCCAGACAGGTTCAAGAGTCAGTTGCCCTATGTTTACCACCGTTAGCAAAACCGATGGGAGATGAAGCTGTTGAAGAGTTATCGAAGATGCTAAGACACTTACCACAAACCAAAAGCTTTGCCGAACGTTGCGGATTCGCTTATGGAATTGCTGGGCTAACCCGTGGTCTGGGTTTGGTTACCTTGAAAGACATTAAATTCATAGGGTATATATCAGAAATGTTCGAAGCAAAGGAGTCCAATACCCGAGAGTCGGCCTGCATTTTGTTTATGACTATGAGTTTGTAAGTTCTTAAAATAGGTTTAAGAGTATTTTTAGTGTTCACGGGAAGGCATTTGATCCGTACATTTCAAAGATCCTGAAGTATTTGATAAATGCTTTTGGCGACTCTTCCGAGTCTGTGCGATTGGCCGCAAAAGAAGCTGGTGGCATGATGATGTCCACTGTCACCCCCGCTGGCGTCAAGATTTTCTTACCGCAGATTCTGGCAGGCTTGGAAGAAGAAGCATGGAGAACCAAGTGTGCCAGCGCAGACTTTTTGGGAAGTATTTCAAACTGTGCTCCGCGTCAGTTGTCAGAATCCCTGCCAAAGGTCGTACCGAGGTTGGCTACTCTGATGACTGACTCCCATGCCAAAGTTCGTGCTTCTGGTGTCTTTGCTTTGAAGCAAATTGCTACGGTTATTACGAATCCTGAGATTTTGGCCATAAGTTCGCATATGATTGCCGCGTTCGTGGAACCCGCCAAAGAAACTACTCGGGCACTTCAAACTATTGTTAACACCAAATTTGTTCATTTCATTGATCCACCATCACTGGCATTAATGATGCCTATATTGAAACGTGCTTTGTTAGACAGGGAATCTGAAGGGCGGAAGATGGCTGCCAATGTTGTTACCAATGTTTTTTCAATTGCCGATGAAAAGGTAGACGAACTTCTAACGAAGGACTTTTATTTGGCGATTCTGTTCTAGGATATAGCACCGTATATGGAAATGCTGATACCAAATCTGAAACATTCGCTGCTTGACCCGTCTCCAGAAGTCAGAAGTGCTGCCGCACAGGCTATTGGAGCAGTGGTTAGACACAACACAACTGGCCTCTTCACCAGCTACACTACTGATCTTCTGCCATGGTTGAAGGAACACATGATGTCTCGTTCATCTATGGTCGATCGTCTGGGTGCTGCCCAAGGTCTTGCTGAAGTCATTCCTGCATTTAAGAACGGTGTCGAAACTATCATGGACCATGCTATTACTTTCACCGAAGACGTGAACAATGAGGCCTCGATGAGAGATGGTTACATCCGCCTGTTCACTTATCTGCCTTCAACGATGGGCGAGAAGTTTGTGCCATATATTGAGAGGGTTATTCCGTCTATTCTGTCGGCGTTATCCGATGAAACCGAATATCTTCGACAGTCTGCTCTTCATGCCGGACAGATTCTAATCAAAACGTATTGTTCACAGGCCAAGCAATTGTTATTACCTTCTCTTTTGGAGGGTGTGTTGAACGAGAATTGGAGAATTAGACACGCGGCGGTTACTTTGATTGGTGACTTCTTGTTTAATATCTCTGGAATTAGCAGCAAGATGACCTCTGATACAGCTACTGAAGACGATACTTTTGGAATGGAATCGGTTAACAAAACAATTGTTAAATATGTTGGACAGAAGTCGAGGGATAAGATTATCGTCTCTCTTTATATTGCTCGTTTTGATTGTGCCGTTCAAGTGCGACAAGCGGCTTCTCATGTATGGAAACTGGTGGTTCCAAACACCCCAAGAACTGTCAAAGAAAGCTTGTCTCCGCTGTACGATCTCATTGTCTACTGTCTGGGGACTTCAACTGAGGATAGACGAATTGTAATTCTTTCGTTTTTTTTATTTCTCCTGATTTTAGATGGGCCTTGAATGTTTATCTGAAGTCGTTCGTAAAATGGGTGATCGTATCATGGACATTCTCATGGACGAAGTTAGAAAGAGCTTTGAATCCACCGACGAAGTCAACAGAAAAGGAACGGCAGAAGCTCTCACGATCATTCTGAATTGTGCAAACTCTGAAGCCGTTGAAGAGCACAGCAAGACTTTTATTAATATCTTCAGAATCTGCTTGCTAGACACCGATGGCGATGTCAGACAGTCTGGAGCGGATGCATTTGCGGCTTATTACAATGTAAGTGATATCAGCGAATACAGGTTGTTTTTTGAAATTTTAGAAGGCTGGAATGGCGGCTATGGAAGAAATCGTGGAACCTCTGTTTAAGGAGTATGCTGCCAACCAATCCGAGGGAGTACTGGATGGAATTGTTGCCATTTTATCCGCTAATAGGAAGGGCCGTGTTCTGACTGTCCCATCCCTAGTCAACAGGCTGCTGAACTTCCCTCGAAGGGCTCATGTGTTGGCTAGACTAACTGAAGTGGCCGCAGATACAATTGAAAGAAGTTTGATTGAGGTTTTAACTAAGTTGCTGAAGGAACCGGACGATGAGAATCCAGCTGTTTTCTTCAACGATTGCGCTAAACTGGTCAAGTGTGCCCGAAGTGTCTTCTCAATCACAGCTATTTCCAAATTTCTCACGCAACACGCGTCTGAAGGAAACGAATTGGCCGCAAAACTTTTGGGAGAATTGATCAAGAACACGGATCCCGACTATTTGGACGAGGTGCTGACTGTCTTTGTTGAAGGTATTATGACTCTTTATGTTTCACCCAGAAACGCCATCAACGTGATTGGAGCAAGTACACTAACTAGGCTTGTCAATACTTTGGAGCCGCGGGATGTCCTGGAGATTCCAAATGACTTGACCATATTCCTAAATGCCGCTCAAAAGGAAGGAAACCCATTAGAGCTTCATGGATTGGCACATCCGGGAGGATGGAAGCCTTTCATTGATATTATTGGAATTGCATCACGGGCTGGTTCTCTCGAACAAAGAGACAAAGCAGTCCGCGTAGTAGCTGATTTTATGGAGGTTACTTCCGCCGAAGCGTTGAGACCAGTGGCTCCGTTGGCTGTGGGAACTCTTCTCAGATTGCTTGCTGATCATTGCCCTCCAGTGTTGAAACTGAATTCTATTAGAATGGTCAAAATTTTGGTTGAAAAAGTCAGTTGCTTGCACTTTTTTGTTAATATATTTTATAGGTGGCTCAAGTAATGCGCAACTTTGGTCCTCAACTTCTTGGATTTTTGGTGCGAATTATTCAGGAAACGGTAGAAGAATCATCAAATGAGATCAAGCATCTTCGAAGTGTTACTGCAGCTGCCGTTTCTGAAATATTGAAGAATCATCCAAGACAAGAAGTGGCTTTGACTGACACCTTCACTACTATGACCAATGTTGACTCGAACATCCAGTAGGTTTTGAATACGAGCGTAGTTTATTTTCCTTTAGGCCGTGTCTTCTTGAAGCTATAACTCAAGCTGTTTCATCAACTGGCCCTTCTGTGAGTGATGCTGTCGTCCGCCTGATTGATGAATATGTCGCTGAATACCTAAGCAAAGGGGATGACAACGAAAACATCGATGCCGTTTTTATAAAGAACCTAGCTGATTTATACGCGGCTGTGAAAAAGGCCAAGTCTGAAGAATTCGTGATTCTAAATGGAAAAGGAGTGTCTGATGTGGAAGACCAATTCTGGAGCGATGCTAGAAACTATTTAAGGGGTTAATTGTTGTTTTTATTAATTATTATAAATTTGTTGATTCGGTTTGTAAAGCGTAATGCATAGTTTTTATCTAACCATACTACGATTCAATTTATTCATGTTGTTTTTGAAAATCAGCGGTAGATGTTGAAGATACGTTGCTACAATTCTTTCAAACGGCTCTCATCCACACTTGCGCCTTCAATTGGTCTCGAAATCCACGTTCAATTAAAGGCCAATTCCAAATTGTTTTCTGACGCCCCCATTACTGATGGTGTGGCTTGCGGTAGTAATCAAACTGTGGCACTGTTTGATTTAGGCACTCCTGGTACTCTTCCAACCGTGAATGAAAATAGTGTAAAGGTCTGTGATCTTGCGCAAGTTTAGTTAACCATGGTCACGCCGTACAGCTTGAATTAAACTTTAATTACAGTTAGCTCTCAAAGCTTCAATGCTATTAAATTCGAGTGTATCTCATGAATGCAGATTTGACAGGAAGCATTATTTTTACCCGGACATGCCAATGGGATATCAGATCACTCAGAATGAGCTTCCCATTGCCAAAAACGGCCATTTCGATTATTTCGTTAGGCAATCGCGAAACAAAACTAAGAGGGCTACAATAAGGCAGATCCAGCTCGAGATGGACAGTGGAAAACTAATTCACAATGAAGGATATGACTTAATAGATCTGAACCGAGCAGGTGTCGCACTTATTGAAATTGTGACCGACCCATGCTTTGAAGGTCCGATTGATGCCTCAACCTTTGTCGAGAATCTCCGATGGATATTAGCTGTCAATAACATTTCGGACTGTCAGATGCATCGTAAGTCTATAACACATTATTAAAACGATCAGGTGGACAACTCCGAGTTGATGCAAACGTTTCCGTCGCTCCTCCGGGATTTAAGGGAAATGTCATCGAAGTAAAAAATATAAACAGCTTCGTGGATATCGAGAAAACCTTAAAATACGAAATTATGCGGCAAATAGATGTCATAAACAATGGCGGGACTATTGAAACAGAAACAAGAGGAATTGTCGATGGGTAGGAGATCATCCTTATGTTTAACCCTTTGTATACGAATCAAAGAAACAGAGTAGAATTTTTTAAATTGACCATTGAGTTCAATAATACCATACTCTTTCAGTTCGGCCAATTCTGCTGACCTTTCTAAACTGAGGTGTTTTTTATTGTAAGAGTCGCTATGCAACAGAGCAGTACGTCATTTTTAATTACATTTTGTTCTGGGGAGTCATCCTTGAGGACTGTAACATTGCAGAGGAAGTCCCAGTTTTCTGTCTTCGAACTTGTGTGTCGATTTTCTCGAAAACTGAATAAAAGCCATTTGCGTAATGGATTTATCGCATCCCGTTTTTGGACATGGAGAATCAGAATATATCGGTCACTACGCTCAATTCATTTGCGACTAAAACGGCTTCCCTCGTAAGAATTGACCGCACGGAGAGAGTGGTATTACTGAAATCAAAGGGAATACACTTTCTGTGTAAATCGATTTTGGCTTGGGACATAGTTCGCTCTGCGCGGGGCTTGAAAGCCGAGAAAATTGGCTTCAAAGTTATTTACGTAAATCAAAAAGATATGGTTAAAAAGTGTGAAGCAGTGAGTGTGAAGCTTTTTGCGCAAAAAGTCGCAAAAAACCCTCCCAAGCTCAAATCATAACTTTTCCTATTTACTTTTGATTTTTTTGTATTAATCAGGCCTTACACTGAAAAACAAGTGCATAAATAAAAAAGTAATGGAAAGTTATTTTTAAATAAAGTAGGTTGCTGGTGTGCCATGCGCTTTAAAACTCCAGAGGGAAGCTGAAAAATTCTTGAAAATAAAAAGATTTTGTTCAAAATGAGCTTCTGGCATAGATAACAGATGCCAGAAAAAAAAATTTATAGAAACATTTGTTTAAAAGAGTTATAAATGAAAGTAGATTCGAACCCGCGTTTCTTTGCGCAAAAAGCGAGCGCATTTACCACTCGGCCCCTGTTTCACGCTTTCTATCCCTTCTTTTTTGGGATCCCTATCTTTTGAATTTTTAAGGAACTTTGAAGCCGATTTTATCGATTTCCACCCAAGTAAATGATCGTGCCCATTCGTACCGAATCTTGTTTAGGAAAACAATGTCATCGAGAGAAAAAGGAGAAGGTCATGATTATCGCTTCCTACCAGAACCTAACATTCCCCGAATAAAGATTAAAAAGGAATGGTTGACACAGCTAAGAGATGAGCTGCGCCCGGCATCTTATGTCCATTACATCGAGAAGCTTGGGTTCACCGTTGATTATACATTCGAGTTACTCTACGATGAAGATCTACGGGGATTTGTGGACGCCATTTTGTTGCATATCCATTCAGAACATCCAAAGTTCGAGCCATTGTTACAAGAGTTCCCAAAAATACTAACAGAATGTGGGGGAACATTTCCACCGCCAGACGGTAATTTTCTATGCACCTATCAATGAATTTTCAGCAATGATATTCACCTACACGACACTCATCAAATACCTTATTGAGGGAAAAATCACCCGACTCACTTTCATTGATTTGGTCAAGTATTACTTAACAGGAGACACTACCGCTGTGGATAAGGTAATTGAAGTGTCTCGCGCCTTATCTGATCTGAGCGTATATTTTTTGGCATTTATTGAATTTATGATTTTTTGTCAAGTTTTTCTGACTCGGAATTGCGTGCTTGGCACAGGAATGGTCACAATCCCAAGTCTAACTACCGCGATAAACAAAAAATGGAGAAAAATTCGGGCTACCTTACGTTCTGACAGATAAAAATGTTTTTCGTGTCCTCAAAACAAAGCCTTCTCACGGAACAAAAGAGCGAATTTATTTTAGAAAATTACCGATGACAATTTATGGAGAATCACAGATCCAGAATTGGTAGCCAGACTAATATCTGATGCGCTGCAGAAAACAAAAACAGATTCTGTTCTCAAAGCCAAGGCTGGGAAGCTGAAACATTTCAATCGTATTCGTAATCGGATAATTGTGGATTCACAAAGACGCATTGGAATCGACGAGATTGAGATGGCGTTGAGACAAAGATTAGGTGAATTATAAAAAATGAGATCATCTTCAGTTCATTCTGTGTGCGTATCTTCGGAGCTGAATACTACGGTTTACAATTCGCTCAATAAATTGTTGTTTTAATTGGGAAAACCCTCCAGGTTTGCTCAGAAGGCTCAGATCCATTCCTTTGGTTAGATCTTCCAGATCAGGCAGGTCTTTTATCATCATCAATTCATTCAGTTCGCTCGGAGATAACGACGATGTTACCTCTGGGAAATGGTTGTGGGATTTAACCGTGGGTTCCTGGGTCCGTGGTTTATCAAAAACATATAGTGGTGCTTCAGTGGTCGCGGGTTGAGTTGAAGTCACCGGACGAATTACCAGCTTACCCTCCTTTTCGCCGGGCCTAAATAATTTCCGTTGGAAATTATTTAGGCCTGTGGATAAGGTAATTGAAGTGTCTCGCGCCTTATCTGATCTGAGCGTATATTTTTTGGCATTTATTGAATTTATGATTTTTTGTCAAGTTTTTCTGACTCGGAATTGCGTGCTTGGCACAGGAATGGTCACAATCCCAAGTCTAACTACCGCGATAAACAAAAAATGAAGAAAAATTCGGGCTACCTTACGTTCTGACAGATAAAAATGTTTTTCGTGTCCTCAAAACAAAGCCTTCTCACGGAACAAAAGAGCGAATTTATTTTAGAAAATTACCGATGACAATTTATGGAGAATCACAGATCCAGAATTGGTAGCCAGACTAATATCTGATGCGCTGCAGAAAACAAAAACAGATTCTGTTCTCAAAGCCAAGGCTGGGAAGCTGAAACATTACAATCGTATTCGTAATCGGATAATTGTGGATTCACAAAGACGCATTGGAATCGACGAGATTGAGATGGCGTTGAGACAAAGATTAGGTGAATTATAAAAAATGAGATCATCTTCAGTTCATTCTGTGTGCGTATCTTCGGAGCTGAATACTACGGTTTACAATTCGCTCAATAAATTGTTGTTTTAATTGGGAAAACCCTCCAGGTTTGCTCAGAAGGCTCAGATCCATTCCTTTGGTTAGATCTTCCAGATCAGGCAGGTCTTTTATCATCATCAATTCATTCAGTTCGCTCGGAGATAACGACGATGTTACCTCTGGGAAATGGTTGTGGGATTTCACCGTGGGTTCCTGGGTCCGTGGTTTATCAAAAACATATAGTGGTGCTTCAGTGGTCGCGGGTTGAGTTGAAGTCACCGGACGAATTACCAGCTTACCCTCCTTTTCGCCGGGCCTAAATAATTTCCGATGGATTGATTCTAATTGCTCAACTTCGGCGATTGTCAAATTTGAGATATCAAACCTAGGCCGCAGACGTCTACTTCCACGCAAAGATGTTTCTAGTTGTTCCGACGACGTCTGAATGGTTGGCGCTTCGTATGCTTTGGCTTCTGTGGTCGGAAAAGAGTCAATCCCGTAAATGTTGAGACGACTCATCCTTTGTTCAACTGGATGCTGTTGGGTTGGTTGATTATTAACGGGAATTATGGGAGCGGGCATGTTTGGAATTTTATCTCGGCGTCCTATCAGACTAACCGGAGTCTCCGATTCCATTGGTGAAGCTTGGACAAACGAAGGCGCTTGGGCGTTGTATCCATTGTTTTCATCCAAAGCCCGGGATCGGAGTCTTGATTCCACAGGAGAATATCGAACGTCAGATGATGATTCAAACAGAGGAGTTGGTTGAGGCGAGAAAGAAGAAGAACCTGCAAAAGATTTGACAACTGCAGGGATGATGGAGAGCTGTTTGAGGATATTCAACATTACCGGAAGATTCTTAAAATCCACGGTCATGTCGACGTCTTTTTTTTTCTCTGTCGTGTTTTCTGAAGCCTCGGTGGTGGGCAAAGACGTCAAAGTTTCTAATGAAGTGGTTGTTGGGATCTGAGTTGTGGTTGTTGACGATGTAGCTTCCACATGAAGACTTGTTGTCTTGATTGTCTCCTCAATGGATTCGGCCTCTGGAACTTCAGACTGCTCTCCCCGAGTGTCCACTATCAACATCAATCCTCCGTCTTGGTTGATATTTCTCATCTGCTTCCATTCTCTCCAGTCTATTAATTGTATTGATGGACTGGTCGCTGAAAACACTTGATGAGGACGCTTTTCAGTTATAAAATCCGTTCCTTCGGACACTTACTGGATGGTTTCTCGTTCAATTTTAATTTCCATTTTGCACTCGATACGATAGTAAAACTAGTACTAACCAAAATCAAATAGAGCCATGTTTTCTTTCGACATGGCGATAATATAGGAGGAACGGAAACAAAGCCCTCCGGCATTCTATTTTCTCCGGGATTATAAGATCTAATATTTTATCGAGGTCAGGGGAGAAATCGGAGAGCAATTAATATTTTACTTTCAATTTCTTCCGAAATTCTGTTCAAAAGCTTCCCGATCCATTACATGACATCCCGTAATTATTTTTATTCATTTCGGAGCTTGGCTGTTTGGATGGTTCTCCTCGTATCTTGCCAGACCTTCCTGACTGCTGGTCATCATCAGTTGTCCCTCGGTCGACCAGAATTTACATTCGGCATAAATACGTCCATTGTCTGAGAATATAAATTTGAAAACACCAAAACCAATTCGAACTCACCGGCGATTGGACTCTTAACTTCTACATACATCCATTTATTCGTATTTAAATCAGTATGGAAGTAAAGACATTGATCCAAAGAAAACAGCATGGTGGGGAAGAACCCCGCATTAATGTGATCTATCAGGGCACCCTCTATCATAACAATATCCCCCATGAATGCCCCCATTACACGATGATCGGTCTGATTGTCTCCCGGAGAATATTTACATCGCATAAAAACTTTGTGGATAGGGCCACGATGAGGGGGATGCCGTGTGCGCATTGTCCATCGAGGAACATCGGTAGTTCGAATCTAAAATACAAATATAAAAAAGATGACAAAAGATGTCGTACATCGAAGAGATCCATAAATAAGTGCGGAGTTTTCTTCAGTTTCCATTGCAACAACTTTCGGTGGAATGGAGTAACAGAATTATCTTCTAATGCCTCTAAGATACCATCTCTCCAAGTAGGAAGGCTCTCCGGATCAACATCCACACGAAATGGCTCCAAATGTTTGATCGCCGGCTTCTCCTCTACATGAAACGAAGTGAATCCGGAACATAAAACCTTGTTTCCTTGATGAGATTCCACATATCTACTACAGAAACTCTTTCCATTGCGGATTCTCTTAACGTTCAGGTGCAATGGTTCATTTACGGTGCCTATAACAATGAAACAATTGATAAAAACCAAGAAATACCAGAATCCAGAAAATAGGAATGAGTGGAATGAGGAATCATTCCCTTGGAGACGGTCATGCAAGCAGCTCTCAATTGAAGTGCAAGGTTCTGTCCTCCATAAATGGGATCCAAGTGCATTCTGCCTTGAAGTAGAGCATTACTCCTAAAATTATAAAATTGTTTAGTAAAGGTCAACATACGTAAAGGAGTCATTTCCATTCTTAGATAGAGATATCAGATTTTTGACTGTTTTATGGAGATCTTTGAAATCCTGCTTGAATATGTTTGAGCTGAGTTTCAAGCACGATAAGAGTACTAAAATATAATAAAATAAATATTACACTCAAGATGACCGGCTTACTCATTCCGTGTTTTTAAAACATTAATGAAAAAAATCATGAAACAAGCCTCTCACATTATTTCTTTTCATTTAATGCTCGGCACATCATTCCGAACTTTTAGTGCGTCACCCGGTCACCGATTTTTCGTTTTTTAGGAATGATGTTTCAAAATTAATTCGGTGCCTCGCTGGGCAGGGGCCACAAAAAATGTAAAATATACACTTTGTAGAGGATTTTCTGGGCTTTTGAATGATATGCGTTTTGTCTATGCTTGGCCATTGCCGGCCGCGCAGAAAAAAAACAAAAACTGCAAAATTTAAAATTGAAGTGCAAAAAAGGTCATGTTGCAAGATCGATACAAGGTCGGCCTATACCTCATTCGGAATAGTTTTTCAAGCTCGACAACATACAGAAGCCTAAACAATTTTCTAACGGTGAGAAAAAATGTGCAAAAAAGCCTAATTTTTGCTGTTTTTTTGCACTTTTGCCGTAATTTTAGTTGCAATATCGGTAAACCATCTGCGCTATATATTTCCTTGTGTCACATTCTCTTATTATCCCAATCTTTGTGTTTTTAGCTTTACTCATTCGCGATTAATAGCAATTTTTAAGAGACGATTTTTGTAAGGCTTTTTGTAAGGAGTAGTGTAAAGTACCGTACCGACATATTATGAATTTCGAAATCGTTTTAAGAATACCTGGATGAATACGTACGCAGGTTTTGATTTTAGATTTGCAATCTACGAGGCCTGTTTACTATTGCGAATGAATATCTAAGGGAAAATCTGTGCCTAATTTGCACTTTTTATCAATTATATTACACTAGTTCTATCCACAGTAACCTAAAATTGTCTACACTGGCCTTCTATAAGGTCCATTTGCGCTGAAAATTAAAACGAAAGGGTTCTTAAATGTGTTCATTCCATTAACAACGTAATTTGTTGCAATTGAAACCTTTATGACTGGACTACTGTAAAGTATCGTAGTGATACTGTATAAATTTTGAAATCGATCTAAGACTATCTAAAACAACTGTATGTACGCAGGTTTTGACATCAGATTAGAAATTTTGATGCCCTAGTCATGAGTAATAAATATTAAGGGAAACATTTATGATCACAATTTCGAAATATTTCATAAATTAAGTTGAAAGTCTAAAATTATGGTGCCACATTGATTAGAGAAGTATTATTCAATGTGGATTTTGGACTTCCACATTACTTAATGAAAATTTCGAAATTATGCAAATTTTAGAATACATGCTAATTTGTAAAAAATTATAATAAGAAATCAAATAAGAGTTCTTAAAAACCATATTTTTAATAGTTAAAGCCCTATTGGGATTTGGACAACTCCATTGTAGACAATTTTGGGTTACTGTGGATAGAACTAATGTAATATAATTGATAAAAGGTGCAAATTAGGTACAGATGTTCTCTTAGATGTGTGTGCCTAAGGCATATCTCCCAAATTTGGCCGACTTGCTCTAAATATACGCCCATTCCGAGGTCACCCATGCCAGGGGTATACAGTGGGTATATACCCTGACCATTCTAGGGGGGTCAAAAATCTTATGTCCGACCCTTGGTACGGGAAGCGTCTTGCAAAAATCGTCTCTTACAAGGGATCGGCAAATACTTGCCACCAGGTTTCTTAACGAAACATACATAATTTGGAAGAGCGTGAAAAATGGTGTACAAAGAAAAAAATTAGCTGCCCAATTGGCCTTAGGGCATAGATATAAAGGTGGTCATATAAGAATAAAAATTTTTTTTTCCAAAACCTCAAAATCCGGTGCACAAAAAAGCCGACGCCAAAATTGAAAAATTGGCGTCGACTTATTTTTCGATTTGCACCGGATTTTGGAATTCGGTGCATTTTTTTCAGACATGGCAAGGGGGCCGGGCTTTGGAAATTTTGAAAAGGGCCGGGCCCAATTCTAAACGGGCCGGGGGCCAATCTTTTTTTTGGGCCCCCTCGGCCCGGCCCTTTTTTCAAAAAAAAAATTTGTCTTTCAACGAAAAATTTAGGTGCCAAATTTTTTTGGCATTTTGTTGTAATTTTTTCGCAAAAAAAAATTTTTGACTACGGTTGTTTAAAGTTTCTCTGGCTTTCTCAAGGATTTCGACGATGGATTTGACAATCGAGCAGCCCATCTGAAGTATTTTATTCACTCTTATGACATGAATACTTGTGGTTCGATTTTTCGACCTTTAAAAAATCAAATAAACATCAAAATTTGTGACTAAAAATTTCAGGTTCTGATTATCATTTCCGAATCTTCAGATTTTTGATGCTTTTCAGCTTTTTTGCATATATTTCCAATATCTGAACATCTTTTTCGCCGAAAGACAAATCATGGATAATATAAAAAAAAATCAACAATATCTTGGGTATAGGTTGATCGATTTTTAAATTTTAAAACGTTTTTGGACTAATTCGAGCACTGCGAACAACGTCATGATGTTAGTTTAAAGTAAAAACTTTAAACAAAAAAAAGGGCCGGGGCCGGGCCCAAGGTACCCCGGGGCCGGGCCGGGCTTTGGAAATTTTGAAAAGGGCCGGGCCCAATTCTAAACGGGCCGGGGGCCAATCTTTTTTTTGGGCCCCCTCGGCCCGGCCCTTTTTTCAAAAAAAAAATTTGTCTTTCAACGAAAAATTTAGGTGCCAAATTTTTTTGGCATTTTGTTGTAATTTTTTCGCAAAAAAAAATTTTTGACTACGGTTGTTTAAAGTTTCTCTGGCTTTCTCAAGGATTTCGACGATGGATTTGACAATCGAGCAGCCCATCTGAAGTATTTTATTCACTCTTATGACATGAATACTTGTGGTTCGATTTTTCGACCTTTAAAAAATCAAATAAACATCAAAATTTGTGACTAAAAATTTCAGGTTCTGATTATCATTTCCGAATCTTCAGATTTTTGATGCTTTTCAGCTTTTTTGCATATATTTCCAATATCTGAACATCTTTTTCGCCGAAAGACAAATCATGGATAATATAAAAAAAAATCAACAATATCTTGGGTATAGGTTGATCGATTTTTAAATTTTAAAACGTTTTTGGACTAATTCGAGCACTGCGAACAACGTCATGATGTTAGTTTAAAGTAAAAACTTTAAACAAAAAAAAGGGCCGGGGCCGGGCCCAAGGTACCCCGGGGCCGGGCCGGGCTTTGGAAATTTTGAAAAGGGCCGGACCGGGCCCAACTTTAAACGGTGATGTTGTGATGCTTGTTGCACCATGGATAATGTAAGTGGCATTTTCTTTTATCTTCAACCGAACCTCTAAGAACCTAGCTATAGCTAATTGTAGATTAGACTTTTAGCTTCGATCTAATATCAATTTCGAGCCAGAAACGTTTTACGAAAATTTGTATTATACTTAGCCCTCGTGTTTGATCCCTCGTTGAAGCTTCTATTCCATTAAATCAGCTAAGTTTACATCGTAAAGAAACCTATTGTCCTGCGCTAAATCTATAGAAGGTAACTTTTCGCGAGTTTCTGCGAAAAAACAAATAAATTGACTTACATTATCCATGGCGCAACAAGCATCACAACATCGCAAAATTTGGCGGGTTGTACAATCCGAAAGCGCGCAATCAAGGTAGAAAATCGAATAGGAAAGCCTGATCTCTTCTACATCTCGAACATGGGGAAAAAGAAGAAAAATCTTCTCGAGCTCGAGTAGAAAATCCTGGGTCAACTGTTTCCCCGGTGGGGAACGATCAGGGGTGGTCAGGGGTGGTCACTGGCACCTATTTTTCTTTTGGGCCCGAAGCCCGGTCCGTCAAAAGGCCGGCCCGGCCCGGATAGAGGTTTTTACAAGCTCGGCCCGGCCCGGCCCGTGAAAGCCCGGCTAGGGCGCGACCTGCCAAAAAATCGTTGCCGTTTTGTTATAACTAGGGTTGTGATTTTGACAGTGACGTCAAATTGAAGTCATTTTCATCAAATTGCCGCCGTTGTTTCGGTCGGAAACTGTCTAACGATTAAACAAACATTATTCAAGGTAGTATAATGCCTTCAAACATGCTCAAGACCATATAAACATTAAAACAACAGTTTATAACAACGAAAGGACTTTAATAGACCAATTTCGGATCATCTTCGTCCTTGTTCTTACTTAGTTAATTGGATTTCTTTCAACAAATTGCAAATAGAATTACTGATAAATGTTTATTAGCCTATTGGGAACTAAAGTTTGTAAAAAAAGCTTCGGTCCCGGTAGTGCTATTGTAATACATTACTATATATGCACTATTTTTGACAATAAACGTGAAAAAAAAGCTTGTAAATGTGTTAGAACTTGATAAACTACAACAACAACCCCCATCAAAAAATTTTCCCGGCACGAAAACAATGAATGCCAACGGTTTGGCGTTATGATAAAAACCGGACCGGGCCTGGCCTGAAAAACCCAGGCCCGCGGGCCTGACTCAAAAATGGAAAATTATTATTTCGTCTTTATGTCAGTAAAAATTGAACCGAAATATGTATATACAGTAGCTGCCAAAAAACTGTCAATTTTTTTGTTTCTCGTGTAACTGCTCAACGTGGATGGATTCAGACGAAACAAATATGTAGTGAATCCGTACTTCTATCTAATGGTATAACCACTTATGCGATTTTACATCTTAGTGTGTAACAACTGTCGATGTAAAATGTTTGAAAAGACAAAAAAACTGTCAATTTTTTCAGAAAAAATTTACCCCTACGCTCCAGCAAATCATGCGTTTTGATATTTTAATTTATAAACAAAGTCCCACTACACGTAATTAATCACCAAAGGAAACCAAAAAGATTGATTTAGTTAACATTTTGGAGGCCCCAAGGTCGGTACCACAAAACATGACGTTTAAGCAAAAATCGATTTTTTATTTTGTACAAGTCGTAAGATAATGCCTTGCAGTTGAGGCTAATCAACCCACAATCAAAATACTACAATTATTGAAAGCCGAAATGTACGTTTACAGTCTTATAATGACATTCAAGTTTCTCCGACAATAGGTTTTCTTTAGCAATTCGGTCTAGCTGCTCCTGCCATTAGTTCTATTTCTTCATTACTTGTCAAGAAATGATGATAGACGTTCTGGAGTCATTATATAAACATTCATACACCGGCATTACGAATCCCATAAGAATTACAGAAGCTTATGTGGTAATTACCAAAAAAAAATTTTAGTGGAAACTTGCAAGTCATTTTACAACTTTAACAACTCCTCAAATGGAGAAAAATTACATTATAAATGGCAGAAATAGCCGTATATCTATGATTTAACACTGTTCTCACCCTTAAACTTGGCTACTGCTACGCCAGCCTCCACTGCAAGGCATTATCTTACTGCTAGGACAAAATAAAAAATCGATTTTTGCTTAAACGTCATGTTTTGTGGTACCGAACTTGGGGCCTCCAAAAAGTTAACTAAATTAACCTTTTTATTTTCCTTTGGTGATTAATTACGTGTAGTTTGTTTATAAATTAGAATATCAAACCCCACGATTTGCCGGGGCGTTGGGGAGGGGTATTTTTTTTTGAAAAAATTGACAGTTTTTTGTCTTTCCAAACATTTTACATCGACAGTTGTTACACACTAAGATGTAAAATCGCATAAGTGGTTATACCATTAGATAGCAGTACGAATTCACTACAAAATGGTATTTTTTTCGTTTGAATCCATCCACGTTGAGCAGAGTTACACGAGAAACAAAAAAATTGACAGTTTTTTGGCAGCTACTGTATGTACTTGAGATGGGCGGGCGGGGGCGGAATCCCAAAACTGCCCCAACAATTGTTTAATGGCAAAAGGCCAAGACCGACCGAACCTTCAGGAAAAAAATCGAGAAAGAAAAAGATTAATCTGCCAGCGGATAAAGAGGCCAGACCAACCCACTCATTGCAATAAGTCCCGATCGACGCCATTTTATCCCTTTCATTTGAGTTTTTGATCCCCAGCCATGTCTGACGAGGAAGAATAGTAAGTTTTAAAATTATGCTACATGCTTTCAAAGTATATAATTATTGCTCTAACTCGTGTGTTGTTACAGTAGTGAGGAGGAGGTGATTGAGGAAGAAGAGGAGGAGGAAGAAACCCCAGCTGAAGAAACCGCGGCCGTTCTTGCTCCAGAAGCCGAAACTGCTGAAGCTGAGCCTGAGGCTGATGCTCCAGTTGAAGATGCTCCTGCCCCAGAAGAACGCAAGGCCAGACCTCCTCCACCACCAGAAAAGGAGGTCGATCCTTCCACCTTGACTGAAGCTGAACAGGCCATGCTAGCTGCCAAGAAACGGCATGAAGAAGAAGAGGCCGCTCGCAGTCAAGAAGCCGAAGCCCGAAGACAACAAGAGTTGGCTACTGTTGATGAAGAACTCCGTGCCTTGAAGGAACGTCAGATCGAAAGAAAGAAGCAGCGAGAAATCGAAGAAGCCGAAATGGCCGAACGTCGTCGCAAGGATGAACAGCGTCGTCGTGAGGAAGAAGAGGCCCGTAAGGCAAAGATTGAAGCCCAGAAGCGCGCAAAGGAAGAAGAGAAGCTGAAGAGACAACAGGTCATGGCTGGAGCTTTCGTTAACACCTCTGCTAGTGAGTGGTCGTTTAGATAAGATCTTGTATCACCGAGATCTCACAAAAATTTTTCATTTAGACGTTGGCCGAAAGAAGGAAAAGACTGAAGAACAGAGACAAGAAGCCAAGCGTGCTTACATCGCTTCAATTCAAAATAAGCCTGACATCTCCAACTTATTGCCCAATGATTTAAAGGCCAAGATCAAGCAACTTCACGCTCGAATTTTGAAGTTAGAGTCTGACAAATACGATCTGGAGAAGCGTCATGAACGTCAAGACTACGACGTGAGTTAACAGTGCATAAAATAAATTAATTAAAGTTGAAAGAATTGAACGAACGCACCAGCCAGGCCGCCAGAAAGAAGGCCATTGCTATGGGAGTGGAGGCCGAAGAAGCCGAAGCTAGTTCTGGTGGAGTTGTCCGTCCTCCTAAAATCAATGTTGCCTCCAAGTATGATCGTCGGGTTGATCATCGTGGATACGGAGATCGTCGCGAACTCTTTGAACATGTAGGTTGAACTCTCTCACAAGGCCGTGGAGGCCAAAATTTCTACCAAAATTTCTTTTCTAATTTCTATTTCTTAATGTAAATAATGATTATTGATTATCTTTCAGCCCGTCGTGAAACCAGAACCCGCTATTGTCCATGGCAGTGGACGCCCTCCACCTGAATGGGGCCGAAAGAACGTTGAAGAGTTGGAACAGCTCAGAAAGAACCTCGAGCCTTTCAGATATCAAGAACAAGTCAAGGCCGAAGGTGACGCCGCCAAGCCCCCAGTTCCGATTATCCCTCTTCAGATACCTTCGGAATCTGAAGCTGCTCCCCAATAAGTATGACAATTTCTGAATTCTATCTATTGCGACCCAAAAGCGACCTCGCACGTCAAATCGAAAAAGCAAGAGAGAGGGAAGTCTTCAAGTTGGCGATTCGTCTTTAACACTTCGCAACACGTGCGAAAAATTATTTTTCTAGCTGCCACCATTTTTCTTGATTTACGTTTATAGCCAGTAGGGTTGTGCCGCCCGTCAAGTTGACGGTCTGTCAAGTTGTCAAATTGCCGTCATTTTCGTCATGTCAAATTGCTCTGTCATTTTGATTTGTCAGATTGGTTTTTTCGGTGAATTTTTTGAATTTTGCCAAAAAATGGAGAATTTTGAGACGCAGCGAAAAACTGTCCCGCCAAAGATTCTTGCAATTTACTGCAAGATACCTCCAGTTTCACTGACTCAATTCATCAATGAGAATTTGGATCATAGTGACAAGGGGAACGAAGAAGAAGATCAGACATGGCAACCGGGCCGGGCTTTGGAAATTTTGAAAACGGGCCGGGCCTACCTTTTACCGGGCCGAGGATTCGGGCCCAAGATTTTGAATTTGGGCCCGAAGCCGGTTCCGATTTTTTGGTACCGACACGAAAAATTGCGATGCCAATTTTTCGTCTGGCAGTTTGGTTTTCTGCGAAAACAAGATTTTGCTTTCCACAGAAAAGGTGGTTTGGCGGGTTTTCTGTCTAACCGCGAAGACAAATCGTTTCCTGTATGTTTGCAACGTGCAGTTTTCAATATTTTGAAGTCATGGGACTTCTGGAAGATAAATAAAGATAAATCGAAATTTTACAACCGGGCCGGGCCTACCTTTTACCGCCCGATTTGCCATGTCTGAAGAAGATGATCAGAAATAGGTCTACTAAAGTCCATTTGTCGTTATAAACTGTATATGGGCTTGAACATGTTTGAAGGCATTATACTACCTTGAATAATGTTTGTTTTATCGTTAGACAGCTTGCGACCGACACAAAGGCAATTTGACAAAAATGACAGCAATTTGACGTCACTTTGAAAAATTCTGTCAAAATCAGAACCCTAATAGCCGGTATTTGAAAGAAAACGGCAAAATAACTGCCATACCACAATAAAATAATTTTTTCCAAGAATTTGCGATACTACAAATTTTAACAAGAAATGACAAATTTAGATACCTAAAAAAATTACTTTTCTTCGATGTTGCGAAGTGTCAAAGACGAATGTTTGAAGACTTTCCTTTTCGATTTGATGTGCCCCATGAGACTAAGACTCATTGAAATTTTTTAAATGTGGCCCAATCTTAATCAAAAAACTTTCGCCAGTTTTACATTTTTTGCCATATTTGACCACTTTTCCCGATTGGACATAATTTTTTTCGATTTAGGCTTAATTTAACATTTTCAACGAGTTTTAGTCTCACGGGGTTACTTTACCACATTCTGGGTCGCAATCGAAGGATTCCAAGATTTCTAGTCCGATTGTAATATTAACCTATAATTTTTAGTAACCCTTCTGCTTGACCACGTCTCCGACAAATTTTTATCGAATAAATTTGTTCACCATTACAACTGGAAGGTTGCAATCTTTAACCCAATCTCGAGATTGAGTTAAACAAGATTCACGAGAAAGTCGAGTAACCGGAAAATAGGGGTGGCACTTTGCATATTGAATACAGTCCACTAACAAAATAAAAAAAAATTCAACTCTTATTTTCTCGAGATTTGGCTTGCTGTAGGTGCACTGTAATTTTACCGCAAATTCTGTACCGCAGTTGTCAGTATATACTACAGGGTTTGTCAAAATTCGTGGAGGAAAGTAGAGCCCTTTAACTTGTTCCACAATGCTCGTCAAACGTTGAAATTTGGAATACATAAATTTGAGAAGTATTAGTTTTTGCCTAGAAAATTTTATTTTTTCAAAACGCGAATGAACCGGGATATGGCCCTTTGAAAACGCCCGGTTTTTTACCGGGAGGCTAAAATTTGCTTTTTCGAATGAAATCCCACGATTTTTGTCTCATTCCGCTTAAAAGTGAAATTTTTGCTAAAGTTGCTCCTGCTTAATGCTTTTGTCTGCCTGAATTTTTGAAATTTAGCCCAAAATTTTTTCACAGTTTCGATGCTTATGGCTTCCCCTCTCTCCATGCAAAAATTCGCCTATTTCTGGATCTCTAGAGGAAAGATATTTGATTGAAGACTTCTGCTATTTTCTGAAAAACCCTAATTTTTCTCAAGAGCCTAGCTAGCCAGTTTAAGCTTAATCGCGTCGAAACTTCGCATATAAAAACTAGTCGATGTTTGATCATGCAAAAAATTATGACCCCAAAACACGGATTATGACCCCAGTTCGGAAAAAACGGTCACTTTCAGCAGAAAATCGCTAACCAAAGACCATGACTGATAGCCAAACACCTCGGCCGTTGTTTATTTTACATTTTTACCCTACGGAAAAATGTCAAAATGCCATTTTATGACATTTTTTCTAAAAATAGTGGATTTTGGGGTATTCGTGGGTGGGTGGTCATCGAAAATCGTACTAATTTTTTGTTAATTTTTCATTTTTTCAAAATGAAAAATGTCCTAATGACATTTTTGGCTAGCTTATGCATAGGAGTAAAATTCGTAATGTTTTCCCTCGGGATACAAAAAAAAACATTTTTTATTGAATATTGGTCAAAATTTTAAAAGGTTTTCGCTTCGGGATACAAGAAAAAGATTTTTTGTTGAAAATTGGTTAAAATTTTAAAATTTTTTCGTTTCGGGATACAAAAAAAAAGTTTTTTATTTTACAGAGAAACCGGTTTAAAAACAGACAGTGCCAGAGAGCGGAAGTATATAGTCGTAATGATTGTAAGCAAATAAAAAGTATATCAACCTATTTCTTGTTCTGGGGCATGGGTTCATCCAGTTCTACTGTTCACGGTTTGGATAAGACGTATCAAATATGTAAACGTGAACATCGAATATACATAGCACAGAAAATAAGGATTTCTAAGTGGGATCCCCAAGTTGTATTTTCTATGTAAGAAATATATTCCGCTATAGTTGTAAAGTCTGGTCGGCCGGCCGCAACACTTCTGGTTTGTATTGAAGACTCGTAGTCTTCATTTCCAATTTTTTGTCTTAGATAATTTATCCACTTGTCGGATTAGCAAGCGATTTTTCAGAGTTCCTGAGATGCCAAAAGAGAGTGCTCTAAACAAGCATGTACCACCTTCCGTCATTGCTTCGACACGTGCGTTGTTCATGGGATCAAACAATTCTTTTGCAATGCATCGAACGCGCGGCGGTTGCGACTTATTTTATGCCTCTTTCTTTGCACACCTTTTCCCGATAACTTTTTGATATAGTCGTTGCAAAATTTGAACCAATTTTTAATAAGAAATCTTTTTTTGTACCCAAAACGAAAACATTTCAAAATTTTATCCAATTTTCAATAAAAAATCCTTTTTTTTGTATCCCGAAGCAAAAAACTTTCGAAATTTTAACCAATTTTCAATAAAAAATCCTTTTTTTGTACCACAAAACGAAAACATTTCAAAATTTTATCCAATTTTCAATAAAAAATCCTTTTTTTTTGAACCCCAAAACGAAAACATTTTTAAATTTTATCCAATTTTCAATAAAAAAATCTTTTTTATGTATCCCGAAGCGAAAACATTTCAAAATTTTATCCAATTTTCAATAAAAAATCTTTTTTATGTATCCCGAAACGAAAACATTTCAAAATTTTATCCAATTTTCAATAAAAAATCTTTTTATGTATCCCGAAGCGAAAACATTCCGAATTTTACTCCTATGCATGATATATCGTTGACCCGAGTTGTCGCTGACACGAAATGTCGGGACGCGATTCGAAAAGGTTTCTAAACTCAAACGTTTTCAAACGGCCATATCCTATTTCATTTGCATTTTTAGAAAAATAGATTTTCTGGGCAAAAACTAACATTGCTCAAATTTATGTGTACCAGCAAAAAGTGCTCTCTCGCCCATAAACTGGACCCATTTCATTTTCGAGCGGGCAACTTTTCGTGCTCGCGAGTGGGCGTAGTCCTTTCGAATTATTTTGAATTCGGCTTTTTTGGCCAAAAACGCAATTAATCTCGCAGGAAACGCCGAAGTTTCCAGGCGAACCTAGAGACATGGCTCTCGGCCCGGGCCAACGCAAATTTCGAACTTTTTCGGCCCGGCCAGGAATCGGCCCGCAATGACTAAAATTCTGAGTCTGGAAGCGAAAATTGGGGTAGCAAACAAAAATAAGGTGTCGAAACTCCGTCACACTGACAGATAAATCATACACGACTATCTACGATCATTTTCAAAAGGTTTACAAGTTAGTCACGTTATATTTTCCGGGCGACTTGATATCGACGGACCGGCAATACCTTATTACTTTATTTAGGAAATTGCAGACTTTCTCGAGATTTTATCTTTTTAATTGTTTTGTTAGTTTAATGATCCTCTGACATTAAAATCGTCGCAACTAAAGATAAAAACTTTTACAATTGAATGTTTTTGAAAGACTGGGACCGGTCAGTTATATTTAGAAAGTAGTGAACATCAATTTTGATTGTCCAGAAATTGTTTTCCCCAGGGATAAGTGAGTCTCAAATCGATCTCAGTCCTCGGGATGAGGAGGTGTTTCTTCCTCTTTTCCCTGAGGTGTTCGTACCTCCGGCCTTAAAGTTTTCAAACAGCCGTCCCCTGGAATTTGCACCCTCTCAAGTATTTGTGATCTCGATTTGAAGGTTTTCGTGATCGTGTAGTAGGTAAAGATTATTTTACTTTACATTGTCGCTAAGGGCTTAACTAGGTTGTTTAAATTATATTCCTATTTTCAAGGACAGATATTTTCGTCAGAACATTTTAAGTCCGACTCGAGAGGGGCAGCTGTCCCATGCCTTGTCCTTATCATGCCTGTCATCATAGAAATCGTAGCTAACTTCAATTCGTTTCAGATTGTTAAGCAGCACCCACTCTAATATCATAGCTATCTTTGCCGGTATCCTATTTCCCCTTGACAGCTGTCTTTTTAGGTGTTGTCGCTTTTTCACTGAAACCTCAAACCACATCTTTTATTATTTTTCCCTGAACTTCCTATCATGTCTGAAGACGAACTTTTGTAAGTAGTTCTCGTACCATTTAGTTTCTTCGTTTGAATTGTTGTTGGATTTCCCCCAATTTTACTAATAATGTACCCCTCTTACTCGAACTCTTCTCGCTACCGCACAGGCTCTTCCTTTCCATCATCGTCTTCGTATAACACAGCATCCAAGTCATCTTTCAACCCTTCCCTAAATTCGGGACCTTCCACCTCCTCTTTCGGCTTAACTCCCGGGTACCCAGGCTCAAGTAATGTTCAACGCTTCAACTCTCCTTTATGGCTACCTGAGACTTCACTTGCGCTCGACCGGTCTGATTCTCAATACTCTCAATTCGGGTTATCACCTTTGCATAATGCTCCGGCATATGGTTCCCAGCCATATGGAACTGGCTCTTATCAGCCAATGGGAATGCAATATCAATCTTCTCCTGCAGCACCGCAGTATCCCATGGCACATGGAGCCCCTCAATATCTTGAGCCAACGCCTTTACAACCGCCAAAGCCATCGCCAGCAGAACGGTATTTTAGTAAAAGAGATTCTTCAGCAGACATACGGTCAACCATAGGACAAGTCCAACGGCAAGATGACATTACGGCTAGTGTACCTTCCGTCAAAGATTCCTGGGCCTCTGGTTATCTGAAGAGAAGAAAAGAGGCACGGGAAGAAGAAGAACGGTCTCAGCAATGGGCCATGCTTGGAGGCCATCCCAACGCCCAGCCAAGCTTTGAACCGATCCAAGAGAGATTACCCAGCAGAAGCCCCGAAAAGGAGATCATTAAGGCCAAGGAACCACCCACAAGTAAAGCCTTAGCCCTTCAACAAGAATACCTTCAGAGACTCCTGGCCGCGCATAACACAGTTGACGAGCTTTTGAAGAAAAGAGGGAAGCAAGGTGACGATGAATCCAAATACCTCAAGACCTATGAATGGGGTCGCGACCGTGAGTCTACTCCATTGCGTAGCACATCCAGCGACAGTGACTCGGGACTGTCCCTAGATTCTTTACCAAGTCCCGAGGAGCCAAAAAGGTCTACTCCAATTCGAGTAATCGCCAGAAGGCGGTCAACCATAACTCCAACTAAATTTATTTCAGCTGAAATAAACGCTGGCACAGCTGACTTTTCTAAGGAAGCAGAGTCAGAAGAAGTATTTTTTTGTGTCCTTATTGCGATATATGACGAGACTGACGCATCGTTTCCAGGATCAGTGGATTCACAGGAAGAATTAATCCCTCAAAAATTAAAACCGAAAGCGGTTAAGAAGAGACTCAATGAAGCCAAGCAACAGGCTGAGATACGGATTATCGTTCCAATGCCAAAGGATGCCAGTTCTCACGCAACTGCAAAAAAATGTGCGCTGGGTGTGGAACTTAAGCACCCTCTCACTAAACCTTCTGAAACAGAACAGCCGGAGAAAATAAACAAACTCGAACCAACTGATAGCAAAACATCTGTAAGCTGTGATGACAAACATAAAAGTGTAAATAATACAAAAGCCGAACCGAAAACATCGAAGAATACTGTTAATATGGAATCAAAATCTCCTGAAGTAACTCTGAACGTAACGGCCTCTGCTCTACCAAAGTCCACCCAACTGACGGTACCAATTCATTCAAAAGCAACTGCCGTGAATTTACACTATGCCAGAGCCATTCCCGATCCAAAAAAGGCTCAAAAATTGGTCAAACAAGTTTCAATTCAAGACGAAACATTGTTGAAATTCTCCTTACCAAAACAGACAGAAGCCAAGGAAATAACATGCATTCTTAAGAAACAGAAGGCCAAGAGTATCACCTTCCATGTCAAACGAAGAAGTTCACTGGACGAAGGATTGAAGAAACAAGGATCTTTGAATATTCCCGATTACAATTCGAAAGACAAAAGTAAAGAACAAAAAAATCCAGGGAAATTGAAAAGACAGCAGACAGAACCCGAATTGGAAGCCGAAAAAACCAGAAAAGTTGGACGACTTCAGCTACAAACACCGGGGACAGGGAAGGATGAAAACACCAAGAGAATGATTGTACCAAAACTGAAATTCAACCGCGAAATGGTGTCTCAAAGCTCGACAGCGGTCAACTTTAGGAACAAGCCTGAGAACCCTCAATCGGCTTCCATATCGGTTCAACATTGTAGTTTTTATGAGATCAGAGAAAACTTCTCTGCGCCCAACAAACAAAAATGCCTCCGGATTCACCTACGACTCACCAGCAATAACGATGAAGAGGAATCTATAAATACTGTTCAACCATGCTCGGAACGAAAACAGTCCGCATTTTGTGAGATTTTGGATCCCAACTGCAAGACAGAAGATCAGAAAAAGAAGAAAGAGAAGGCCAAAAAACCAGTGACAACTTTCGTAAATGGAGAAAATTCAGTCAGATCTATTCAGGATCGACTTAAAAAGAAACAGGCTTATGCTAGAGAGATTCAGGATGTGAGGGGAAATCTGAAGCGAGTGCCTAAATTAACAGGTACCAAGCTGAATAAACCCGAATTACTGAACCAGTCGAGAAGAGACATGGGGAAAAAATCAAAGAAAATGACAAAATCACAGAAGAGAGATGCTCTGAAGGCTAGCAAGGATGAGAAACGTGATGACAAAAAGAAATTTGTTGGAATCACTAAAAAAAGAGAAGACAATAAAGATGAAGTTGCAAATGTCAGAATGGAACATATCTCCGAACCACGACATCCAACTCAAATCGAAGAATGGGAGACCAGATTAATCGAAGAGTTCAGACGACGTCTCCATATTCCAGTTTTGGAAGCAATCTACAAACGGATCTTCTGTTTCAACTGTACTATTTGTCATCTTCTTACTGGCCCCAAACCTCCACACAGAGCGAAATTTATTTCCCGAAGATTACCTGAAAGATGGCCAATTCCGGAAGCCGAGAAAACAGAGTTAGAGAATTTCCTGGACGAATGGTATGACCAATTACAACTCCATCATTCATTGGAGTTGTTACGATCCATAAGTTCCGAGCATCATGTCGCCGTTTTGAATCCATTTGGCGTGACTTTAAGGAAAGTGAGTCATCAGAAGATGCCAGTCTTCCGTCCATCAAAGAAACCAAAGAGAAAATTCGTACCTCGCTGGAGGAGGAATAGGTAAATTATCGTCCCGATTGGTTAGTGTGCTGTAGATCATCTTTAGTTATTCGTTTTTATTAATTTGAAGTACTGTAATAAATTCATTTCAGAAGTGGCGAAGAACTTGAAGAAGAAGAGGAGGAAGAGGAGCCCGAGAGTGAAGCCGCGCCTCCTCCAGATGCCGCTGCGGAGGAAACCGCTGCTCCTCCAGCTGAGGCTGAAGAGGAGAAAGCCGTGGGGGGAGACGAGGAAAACGAGTAAGTTACGGGTATACATTTTGCCATATAATTATTGTTGTCATTGTGTCTTGAGTCTGTCTATTGTATCTTTATAATATTCGCTGCTACGAATCAAAAAACGTCAAATGGAAGAAACGGTTTCTTGTTGGGATCTTCTGAGCAGATAATAAATCCTTTAGACCCCCAGAAGATGAAGCTGGTGAGGATGCAGCGCCAGAAGAAAGACGGTAAGTAAGTATACACAGTTAAAGACTGTTTAAGGCCTTCAAGAGTGCCTCCACCCGCGGCCGCAGAGCCAGATCCGGAATCAATGACTGAGGCTGAACAAGCGATGCTCGCTGCCAAGAGGAGACATGAAGAAGAGCAAGCTTTAAAGATGATGGATTCCGAATCTAGAAGAAAAGCCGAGCTACAGCAAGTTGAGGAAGAACTGAAGGTGTTAAAGGAACGCCAAATCGAAAGGAGGAAACAGCGAGCCATAGAAGAGCAAGAGTTTGCGGAACGTCGACGTCAAGATGAAGAACGACGACGGAAAGAAGAGGAGGAGCGGAAGCAGAAGCTGGAGGCCGAAAGGGCAAGAAGACAAGAGGAGAAGATGCGGAAGAACATGATGATGGCCGGAGCTCTTGGCATGAGCGAGGTCCCTATCGGGGAGGGACCCAACTTTGTAGTAAGCAAAAGTGGGAAGGGACTACCTGGAAACGAGGAACAGAAAAATAAATTTGGATTAAGCAAAGAACAGAAAGAAGAGCAGAAGGTATGAGTTAATAAAAATCAGTTAAATCCGCTGTAGCAAAACTTTTTGGCCGCTATTAACAAGCCAGAAGATGTCAGCAACTGTTTACCCAATGACATCAAGGATAAGATCAAGCGACTTCACGCAAAGATCGTTAAGTTGGAAGCCGAAAAATATGATCTGGAGATTCGCGAGGGCCGACAGGAATACGATCTGAAAGAGTTGTTTGAACGGGAGAAACAAGTGGCGCGTCAGAAAGCCCTTAAGGCAGGAGTCGAACCTACCGAGGAGGAAGGCAACAGCAGAAGACCGGTAGGTAGCACGTTTTTGATGAAAAAGAAATATATTTTCAGACCAAGAAAACAATCTTCTCCAAATTTGATCGCCAAGTTGACCGACGTTCTTATGGAGATCGCCGAGAATTATTCGAACATGTAAGACTACATTACATCACAGTTTAATTCATCTCTTGTTAAGCCTGTCGTCAAACCTCCTCCCAGTATTGTTCGTGGAAGTGGCAGACCTCCTCCAGAGTGGGGAAAGAAGGATATCGAAGAGCTAGAACAACTCAGGAAGAACCTCGAGCCCTTTAGATATCAAGAACAAGTGAAGGCCGAGGGTGATGCAGCCAAACCTCCAGTCCCAATTATTCCTTTGCAAGTGCCCACCGATGAATTTGATCCCACTTTAGCTCACAAACCGGTAATTCATTGAAAATGCCGGTTTTTAAATGTTAAAAGACTCCATCTTTAAAAAAAATTCCTTATAGAAAGCATCAACCACCGGCGAAAATCCAGAGCTAGAAATTGTTGAAGAGCCCATCGATGGAGAAGCTGTTCCAGAAGAAACCGCAACTGCCTAATAGGATCCGACACTTCATAGTTTTCTTTAAGAAACCAATGTAAACTTTATATCTGATAAACATCTCAAACACGAAAGGAACATGTACAACATTATATTCTGTTATTATGGATTAATAAAAGTACTTGGCATTCTTTAAGTGAGAACCCGGGTTTTTGCCAATGAAATTAAGAGCTAGGTAGATGGAATGAGCAAGGGGAATTAAACAAATCTAACAGCATACAAAAAACGCCATGGAAATTCTCTCTAATAATTAGAAACGGGCTATGACATCGGATACAATCGGTCGATCCCACTGCGCGATGCATTTGAGAGATTCCAATACGATCCATATAAGGACATCCGACCGCCCTAGAATATTCAAAATAATTAATCAATGGCCGTGTGCGTAGGTGACAGTAAGTGAAATCGCGATCAAGTGCAGTGCCTCAGGCGGTGGAGGATGGTGTGGAATGACGCACCGTTTGATAAGGCCCCAGCTCTGCTGGAAATCCTCGACTTTTCTCAATGTTCTCTTCGTAGATCCCCTCATAATGTTTCAGAGAAGGGTCTCCTCTTAGTGTATATGTTCCGACCGGTCGAATGTGATATGGTGGACCATAGACCGTCCGAAGAGTGTGATGGGTTCTTCTGTAATTGAGATTTTAAAGTGTTTGAATTCATAAACATGCTTACCTCCTTTGACAACACAATACAAAGGCGATTACAATAAGAATTACGACCCAGACAGCTACAATAGTAACTGGAATTACTACCGCCAATCTACTGCCGGCCATCTCAGCCTCCAGAACACGCCCTTGTTCGATCGAATTATCCAATTCCTCATGATCTTTATGTGGGGATCCTGTCACAATCTTGGGTTTCGACGATAAGATCTTCTTGGGAGGCTGTAATGTAAAACATTATATATGTAAAGTTGTAGGACTTACAGGTTTTGTTGAAGTAAATACAAAGAGGTTGCTGTTGGTTGTGCGCATGGTCTCGTTCTGAATTTTGATGACGTTCTTTGAGAACGGAGATTGTTCGGTGATTACTGTAGTTGTCCCAGTAGTGGTTGTTGTAGAATGTGGTGTTGTAGTAGTTGTGGATTCAGGAGTTGTTGGAGCACTGGTAGGAGCCTCTTTCTCCACCACAGTGGTATCTATTGGTGCCTGAGGGAAGTCGTTATTGATGAATTCACGTGTAACTTCTTCAACGGATGTCACGATAGCTGGAGGGTTCGTATTGAAGCTACCGATAATTGAAGGTCGAATTAGTTCCGGCTGGATTACATGGACTTTCCCAATTTGAGCGGGCTCTTTGTTTGGGTTGGATTTGGACGTAAACAGTTCTGGAACTACGGTGACGAAAGGTGGAAGTGGATTCTCGAACACATCTGGAGGCAGGGCCTCGATCTCTTTGCTGTTCAGTTGAACAATTGGTCGATGAGTGGTGCTTATCGTTGGAATTGGAGGAGTAGATGGTCGCTCGAATTCTCGAGTGTTCTGAACATAAAGAGAGATTTGGGGACGACGAGTTTCGGCAGTGGCAAATACTGCAGAAACACGTTGAGTAGAAGGTTCAGATAGAGGGGCGATCGAACTGGAGACAACCACTGGCATCTCGAATTTATCATCGTCAATCTCGGCGCGAACTGACTCTGTGGGGATCTTAACTTGAGGTGTTGTTTGTTTAACCTCAAGGATCTCATTGGATTGCGTTTTCTTAATGAGGGGAGGCGACTCGGCGTCACAGTAAGGAGGTTGCAGATCACTCTTCATGCATTGACGAATCACATCTCGGTCAACACGATACAGCCAGACACCGGGTTGTCTGATATTGCTTAACTGACTGAGTTGTTCCATTCCCTCAGTGCCCGATCCGGGTAATTGAATTGAATTGCTCTTATCTGAGGTCATAATTCCAGCTTCAGCATTGGGAGTCCATGTTAAATCCTTATAGAGGAATTCGACAAAAGTTGAAGGCTGTTTCTTAGGATCTCTTCCACTGATCACCACTGTTTGGTAGGTATTGGTGGCTTGTGTCGAAGGAGTTGAAACATTAATGAAGGATATGATGATTACGTTATCAGCAATAAAACCTCCAGACTCCCCATTGTCATTAACAATGTGTGTAGCCCTGGCCAGAACAGCATCTTCGTCGCTTTCCTTTACTCTAACGTCTCCACCTTTTGAGAGATCAATGGGAGCGAAAAATGGAGCTATTCCCACAACGTTCATGTCATCCAGACTGTCTCCAGGAAGAATGTTAACAGAGTCATCCACGGTTATCAATCCGTTTGACGATATCTGGAAAAAATAATCATTTAATATCATATTTTTTAATTGACCATGCAATCATACCGTTAATTGTCTAGTATCCAATCCGAATAATTTGACCGGTTTCTGCAATTGGATTGTGACTTTGGAGTTTTGTGATGGAGGAAGGTTCTCTCCATTGGTGGGGAACAAAAAGGAATCAGACGCCATGCATTCCATTACTCCATCTCCACTGTACCCAGGTTTACATTGACAAAAGAAATGGCCGGGAGTGTTTGTACAAACAGCATCTTGATGACAGACATTGTTCTTTTTACACTCATCAATGTCATTACATCTGGCATAGCCATCACCTTCGTACCCATCCAAACATTGGCATCTTTGAAGAGGCTCTCCGCAACGATCATAATCAGTTAGGGAGATTCCATTCCGAGCACATTTTCGAGGTGAATCCATAGAGCATTTAGCGAGTTCTGGAGATTATTGTTATACTTTTCATTTTTACTTACTTGTCTGACATTGTGAACCACTGAAACATTCGGAGCATTGATCGTTTGGACATTCTCCATTCATTTTATTACAAGTTGCATTGCCAAAACAATGACAGCATCCAATGCAATCGATTCCCCATTCACCTGGTGAACATTCTAAATAAATGACATAAAGTACAACCTTCTCATAGCGTACCTTCATCACAAGTATCTCCCTTGAGCCCGGCTTTGCATCGGATGATTCTTTTTTCGCTCAATTCGAACATCCATTCCCCTGGAATTCCCGTGTTTCCGTATTCCTCCAAGTACATGATATTTCCAGTGCCTGAAGTGGGGAGAGCGTAGAATAGACTGTCCTGTCCTCCATTAAAACCGGCCTGCAAGAAAGTCGCTTAATTGCTCGTATACGTATAAAGCGTCATTTCCCTATTCATTAGTGCAAAAACTTTCTATTGTTAGAAACGTCGAGGAAACTGGTTTCTCAAACTGATTGCGCAATACCAAAAGACATGAAAGAAAACGAACCTCGGCACCTTGGGTCCAACCAATGTTATTGTAGATGAAATTAGCATAAGTGCCGTTATCAGTGACAAACAGAGCGGCTTGGAAGGTATTGGTATTTTCATCGGGCAAAGGATTGGCTCCCAACGGCTGCATCTTCTCCCAGGTCACCAACAAACACGACGTAACTTTCACATTCTTATCGTATTGATATCGTATTTCACTTTGCCCTCGTTCTAACACTCGACCAGAAGTAATCTCTCGATAATAGACATGACCACCATTCTCAAGCTTGTTCCGGTTCCAGAAAGGAGCGATCATAACGTAATTGCTTGGGAGAATATTAGAACGATGTGTTCTGATGGCCGTATCAAATGTAATGGCCCCATTACTGCCAATGTACACTGTTTGATACTGTTTCCCATAGAATGAGATTGGTTTCGACAACAGCAATTTCTTGGTGCTGTCCAAAGAAGCGGGCAGTTCTTCATCTCCAGCTTCGTCGCCGTACTCGAACAAACGACTTGAGAAAAGCGGCGCCGTAACCTACATTTGTTTTTTATTGATCAGATAATCAGTCCCGAGAATCGCCTAATCCCACCAAAAAGATGCAAAAGAGATAAAAAATCTAACCTGAATGGTAACCTCCTTTGGCTGGCTGAGTTGTCGCCGATTCCGTCCCGTTCGCAGCAACTTGTCCAGTTCGGCTTCGGCCTCGATTCGGAGCCGAGCGGCTACTCTTTCAGGGTCCAACAACATAGCCATAGACCCACCCAAGAGGGCAATTACCACGCCCAAACACAAGACCACCTTCATGGTGGTCGATTCTGTTTACTATAACCGCAATAAGAACACATTATGATAATTACAAACAAAGCCCGCGATCATAAGAAATATAGAATTATCCCCAAAAAATGATGACTACATAAAAGGCGGTTCATAAAGTTGTGAAAAATTAAAAGTTTGGAGGATCTGTCACAATTATGGACTTTGCAGACGTTAATCACGGAAAAGGAAATGAGAGAGTACCTCCGATTAAGGGGGAGAGTTGCGCAACCCTAGCCGGGAGACTCATTACAGATGAAAAGAGAAGTTGTCGTGGGGAAAGACGTCAAGGCGGAGGGATGCGAAGAACTAAGTCAAGTGAGGCCTGGTCGGGATCGACAGATTTCAAGGAATTTCGGAGTAAAACCACTGGAAAGACGGTCATGCTCCTTAGCATGGTCACGGAAATACACGCAAATTAACGTGAATTGCATAACGTAGGCAATTAAACCGCTGGTGTTCCGCCTTTCCGCAAAAATAATGCAGCCAGCCATGAAAGGAAGAACAACAAGAATAAGACGATTATGATCCAATTCTGGGCATCCCCTCGGGCGCTCCGTTAGATCAGAATGAATGAATCCTTTAAAGATTTAAGAAATGTTGCCCTCCACTTCTCTTAGGAAGAATATCTCAACAAAAACATTTCCATTAGTTCGGAATACCTCATCCCGTATTATAACATAGATACTCATTACGGTCATCGTTAAGAATAAGCAAATTAACAAGGATTGTTTTTCTGAATTGGAAGACAAAGATGGCCTCGTAATGGTCAAAACAATTGTAGTGGTTTTCCGAAACATGGCACCATATTGAGGATTTGTAATGGTAACGCAAATGACACTTTATAATAATGATAATAATGATGAACAAGACCAAATACAAGTGCGAAAACGACCGTTCATCAAGCACAGCTCAAGAGCGAAGATGGTAAGTTCTCGATCCCTGTGCTCACTCCCAAAGTAGTCGCAAACAAATGAATCAAAACTAATAAAATCCTATGGAAATAGCCTCGCCGCGATGTCAGAGGCTGAAGGCCGAATGTTCCGTTGGTCACTCCAAATATTTTGAGAAATCCGGCCGTGCTAAGACGTCGCAGAAGGGACTGTCGCGTCGAGAGACGGGAAGGGCAGGGTTTCGAGGTCAAGACTCGGAGCGTGCGCAAAATAAAAAAAACAACAACGCCAATCATTTTTGCGGAACGTGGGAGAGGCTTCGACTCCGCGACAGGAGCAGTCCATTCTTGACTCCAGCGGCAACCCCTCCCCTTCTTCTCTCTTTTCTGAGACATCGGAAGGCCGTGAACCGAAAAAAAACTTGCCGTCCTGAACCTGCTCGAGTACCTGGGGAAGGTCATGTAAAAAACAAGAGCAGCTTCCTGAACCGAATGCCGACCATTCAAAAGCCAGGTCAAAAGGGCCTTGACCGTGAACTTGCGAGAAGGGCCACAGAAGGTCATTGTTTTGTTTCGGGAGTGACGGAATGACCCCTCTTAATAAGGCGCATCAAGAGCAAGGCGCAGGTACGCGCGACAACAAAGGTTGGCCCTTAAACCCCCAATATTGGGGGACGCGGTACGAAAACTCGCAAAGCCGCCATCATATTTGGGAATCAGATTGGCATAAAGGTGAGAGCGCCTGATTTGGCGGAATTCGAATTTCGCTCAATCCGCTCGGGAAATATTGACCGAGAGGGGGGACCGGCCTGGTCGGGCGCCGACTACAAATAAAGCCCGTTTTGGTCTCGTCACCTGCAGGCGATCTAAACGATAACCGGACCGACGGAACAGCTCTCGTCGACAAATCCACTTATCAAAACTCAACACACGCATTGATATCCTTCTCCCGTTTCTGATGACACCACCGATCGCTGTCGCTTTCAATGGAATTCACGCGATTAAAAAGATCGTTTTGTGCATTCCAAACGATTGCAAACTAATAACGCAGCATCCCTTATCCCCACAAATATCACAATATTCGCTGGAGTCTGTTATAGTACTACAGTAGTCCGTTACTAAATTAGAAGGTTTAAAGAGGATGAAGTAAACTTTCCCCGGCATGCACCAGTCTCCTCTATCGCAGGAAAACAGAATCCACGCATTCCAACCCCAGAAACGTTAACCTCAGGGTATCCGGGAATTTCTGACTTATCTGCCGATCCCATCTTGCCTGAGGTCGAAGATTTTTACCCACACCAGGGCGACAAAGCGGAAAAATTAATTTTTTTATTTTTTAAACAAGAAAAGATTGGATCCACTCGTCTTCTAGAATTTCCGTAGCCGTGGCACGACGTTGCGAATTCGGGCATAACATACGGCGGACGGTGCTTTGGGCGTCTATAAGATTAGGATTTAAAAATATTTTTTTGTGACATTTCATCAATAAACCCGAAATTAAAAAAATTAAAATTACAAGAACTAAAATTTAAAACGGAAAATTTATGTGCAACTTACTGGTAGAAATGTGACTCCATCTAGGGAAATCAAACCCCAGGTACGCTTTTCTGATTAATTTAAACAATTGAGAACGTCGAGGAGCTCTGAATGGAGCGAATCCAATTAACATTATATGTAAAACAACTCCCAGAGACCAGATGTCCACTTCTCTTCCATATCCTTGTTCCGAAATGACTTCTGGAGCAACATAAGTGGGGGTTCCGCAAACTCTGTAAAGCGGCCCCAGTGCTGTGCACGCCAACCCAAAGTCCGTCAGCTTGACCCAACTCTCTGACATGATCAGTATATTCTCTGGCTTCACATCTCGATGGACAATTTTTTTTTTGTGAATATATTCTAGAGCCGAGCATATCTACAACATTGTTTATTGGTGATATACTACAACTTGCCTGATATGTCAGACAGGCGCAATTTGCTTCTCCGGGGATTCCAGTTTGTTTTATAAACTCAAATAGATCCCCGAACTAAAATAAAATTTTTATTTCTAAAAGTTGTAATCTTACCGGAGCATATTCGAATACCAGAAAGAAATACCCAGGAGATTCGAAGGCTTTGAAGAGTTTGCAAATGTTCTCGTGATCACATTCCGCCAAAATATTCACCTCGTTATAGACATAATCCAATCTCCCAGACATCCTTTCTTTGTCAATTTCCTGCAATTTTCTTATTAATACCCCCAAGTGGGTAACTGTATATTCGGGTGATCCCCATTTGGGTGGTGAAAATTCGGGTGATTGAATATTGGGGTTGCGGAATTCTCGGGTGATGAAGAAAATATTGTACTGACCGCTAAGTAACATTGTTAATTTGAAATTTTATTTATTTTTGGGGTTTTCGAGCATGAGGAATACAAAAATGGAATCCATGCTTAAAGATATAGAAAGCTATTTGTAGTTAGCTAGAAAACATTACTATTTCCTGCAATTTTCGAGCGAAATAGACTTAATTTTTGAAAAACCTAATTAGATTCCTTATGGTCGAAAAACCCAAAAATTAATAAAATTGCAACAAAATTTAAAAATTAATTTTTTTTACAATCGGCAGAATGGTGTGTCATACTTGGTAGCAGTCGGTACAATATTTTCTTCATCTCCCGAGAATTCCCCACCCCACTATTTCACCACCCAAGTAAGCGATCACCCGAATGCGCTCAACCGAATTTTCACCACCCGAATGGGGATCACCTGAATATTCTCGACCCAATCCAAATTCACACAAAGAACTTCATGAATTTATTCTCTATGTTACCTTAACGGCTTGTTTGTTTTGACCCGAATTCAATAAAAAAACTCTGGAAAAGTTTCCGCGTCCAAGAGTTGTACAAGTTCCATAATCTCGATAGAACGCAGCTCGGTTTGGAAGTACGTTTATATAGCTAGTTTCCTGTAACGATGATTACTTTGTCACTTATTAAATTTACTTTGCAAATAATTTCATTCTGATTGGTAGATCTTGCACTTTCATCGGAAGAAGGGCTCTCCTCCTGATGATATACTTCTTCTCTGTTCGGATTCCGATGATCTCTGTCAAGGGAACAGCCATCTGAATGTGGTAGTTGTAACTGTATTCATAAAACTAATCGTACCTCTAGAATGCACTATTGTGCAGGATAGAGGACGCTGAATTGTAGTGGTCACAGAGGAATTTCTCCTCGGTCGATTAGAAGATTGGGTGAGCCGAGTCAGTCTGGGAGCCGGAGGAAGAGTCTGGACAGACCCGGCTACAGGCGGGTAGCGAAGACTGACCATTTTGTCTTCTGCAATATCAGACTAACGGGGTTATAAAATTACAATTTCTTACACTTTAAGTTACCGTACTCCCCCAGGAATGTGGGGAAACTCGGTTGATCAAAAGTCGGAAGTCTTGGAGGTCAAGTACTCATCAGCAGTGTCCATCTCTTTCCTTCTCTGAGGCATAAAAGGAAAGGAAAAGCGTTCCAACCACCGCCGGTCCTTTGTGCTGGACAGCGGTCACTCTTTCCCTGAGGGCCGCCTCCTTTTACGTCACAACTTATTTCTTCAAGTTGTCATGACAACCTTAAAGGTCGAACCAATTCAGAGAGTGTTTAGAGCCCTTTCCACCGGACTTTTTGCTACTGGCCGTGACAGGTAAGTCGTTTTTTACGGCGCGGCCTCGTTGTATTGTCTCCAAAAAAGAGCTGGCCATTGTCCTTTTGCAAAGTGTTGGCCATCAGTTCACAGTCCAAGAAGCCCGTCCGTTCCGGGTCAGCACCGGATACCACGAGGATGAGGCCTCCGGTGTCTTCAGAATCTCTGAAAAGAACATCCGATTCGGATGTGGTGGCACGTTGGAACATCCCCATGAGTGATACCGTGTATCAGATAGAGTTTGAACATGGGACAACTACGGGGAAGAGGATCGTCAGGGTAAATGGACGGGTACGAAACTTGATTCTGACTCAACCTCCGTTCAGGAGGTCGTCAGACATGACTGGTTGTTCAAGTTGGTGGGACGTGAGGTCTTTGAGATCAATGGAGTGCGATGTGTAATCAATATTGAAGCCATTGGTATCTTTGCTTATGAGTACAGTATCACTGTGAATGGGAAAACTTATGAGAAATTCAAGGAGGAACAAAACAAATCCCTTAAAATGTGGCATGTTCGGCTTAACGATAATGATATCCGTGTCGTTCTGGGTGAGTATCCATAAGTTAAGCAGACTGTTTTGATTTAGAAAAAGATTCGATGGAAGTCTGGGTGAACGGCGACAAAGTGAACACCACTGTAAGTCCGTGTTCGGATTCTCTTGGCATCCAATTACTGTTTTAAAAATCTTATTTCCGTTGCTTTCAAATGATATTCAAAAATGCTATAAAAGTATTCTTGCAGGGAATATTCGTGGATGATGGTACCGAAACTCACTTTGAGATTGGTTCAAATGTTGCTTTCATAAAGACCGAGAGCAGTGGAAGGAGGGCCAAGGGAATTGTCTACAAACTCTATGTGAATGGGGATCTCATCGAAGCAATAAATTGATTTCTACGTCAAAAATATTTAACTCCCTCATTATCTGTGGACATTTAATATACAACACGTTTAAAATATTCAAGACCCGTGTAAGCTTTTTAAGCTTTTTTTAAGCCTCAAGTGTAATATAAAATAAAATAGACCACAAATCGACAAAATGGAAAACCATTGGAAATAAATAGAGACCGGCTAAAACAAGATATCAACAAAAAAATGAAGTGAAATGTCTTCAAATGTACAATAAGGTCACTGCTACTGCAATATGTTAAGATTTCGAGCTTCCTCGAGAATAAATTCGGTCACCTGACCAAACGCAACAAAGTTGTATGCCACCACATGATTTGGAAGTCCTTCTGCATCCGGCTTCGATGAGTTTCCACGACGTTTTGGAGGCTTCGTTTCTTGGAAAAGGGCGGGACCAAAGACGATGGACAGAGAATGAAGATTCATCCGATTCTGGGAATCAAACTGGGAAACTCTGAACACAAAAATGTAATCTATGTGGTTATACTTTAACATACTTTCTGAGATGTTTAATCAAAGTAGACAACGTGGATTTGTTAGGCCCAGGGAGGGAAGAAAGCAGTTGATTGAACCTTTGAAGTCTCTTGGGATAGTTCTTTTCCCCTAAACACACAATTATATAACTAGTCACTACTTACACATGGCATTCATAAATTCCTTGTTCAAATGAGAGGGAATTACAGGCTCACTAAGCTCTCTAAGGAATAGTTTAAGAGTCCCGGTAAGCACATGGATATCCTCTTCTTTCGCCAGCACGTCGTATCGATCTGCAGGTATTTTAATTTTCGAACCCCAGAGTAATACCCACCATGATTTACATGTTCACGAATTTTTTGAATGAGTGAAAGATTCCCATTTACCCTGTAGATGCCATCTGTTTGGACCCCTCTCAATTCAATAACTTTTATAACCTCCGTTAAAAACTTAGGAACATTGGCCTGATCATGCTCACATACAGCGTGCAACGTTCTTCCAAAGACCGGCTCAGCTAAAATTGAAACATATATAACTTCACGAAATGCGTACGTTTGTAGATTCCTTTCTCATACAAGGATTCCAAGGTCGGCCGATGCCTCAAGAATCTCAATAAGCGGTCAATAATAGAGTCCCGAGTGGGAATATCACTCTGGTCCAGTCTGTCCCTTGAATTGGACGCTTTCAACTTGTTCTTCACCGACTGACGTATCGATCCTTTCATTCCGAACCTTGATTTAGTTGCACTTTGTCCAAGAGTTCCAAATATTTCTTCAGGATTTGAAAATTTTCTGGATTCTTCTGAGTTGCATGGCTGAAAACAATAATACAATAATGCAGCTGATTATCAACTTACATTCTGTCTGATAACACTCTTAATCGCCTCAACCCAAAAGTTAAATGCATCGATCCCATCGGTACAACTGAACAAAAACATTGCTGGATTATGGAGAAGATGGACGGAAAAGATGTTCCGGTGTCTTTTGTCTTTAATCTTATCCGAATCGACAGAATAAACGGCAGCTCCTCTCAAATCCAAAACTTCCAATGGAGCCTTAAAATGTTTGCTCTTTGACTAAAAACATAAATTCATCAACACGAAAACTTACATCACAATTCTTCTGTTCTTTATATATGGATAACACCTTTGAATTGAGAACGGCAAATATTTGAGACCATTTCTTTATCTTTGAGGAGCCTTCCAAGAACTCTGATTTATAAAGGAATCCCTCGAAGATAACATTCGGGATTGGTGCAATGGCTGGATTGGTTGAAACCTTCAAGTTTCGTATTTGATTTGACCTCCGCGGTTCCTGAGAATCCAGAGTTTTGTCTCGATAACCAGATGACTCAGCCAATAGACTCTGAAATTTTAAATGATGCAAAAGTCACTCACATTGTCCCTATAATAAGGACTAAAAGGTGATTTTATATGTAAATTCTCTCTTTCAATGGAATGATTATGTAGATCAGCGATAGAATCAGCTAAAGAACATGGACTAGATACCTCTTCGATTGATTGGGACTTGACATGATAATTGAGTTTATGATCCAAGGTACAGATCTCATTAAAGCTTGAAATTGAAGGATTTCTAGAAGCCGAGGTCCTGCAAGACTTCGTTAGCGTCGCAATATTCCTTGGCGGCTTCCATTGACTTTCCTCGGTTGATGGGTTATAGAAGAAGGACCTAAAAGCCAATAAGAATAAAAAACATCAACTCACCTTCCTCCGATAGTTTTGTATTCTCTCCATCCATTATTCAAAACCCTTAATGGAGATTCGTTGAAATTTGGCTTTGGAGGAAATGGCTGCCTATCAATTAGATCAGCTTTTTTCTGCCGGGAAATCTCGGCCAAATTAGCATACACCAGCCCATCATCATGCTCTTGACTAGCAATGTTGCTCTGGACAGGGGTTGTGTAAATAATATCACTTGAAGAATCCTTTTCATTTTTGTTTGATGATCTACTTTCTTCTTGATCATCTGAGCAATTGTCCAGTACACTTACGGACCATTCCTTTTCCTGAAATTGGAGATTTTAGATAATAAAATTTATTGTAGATGAAGTCGAAAACTCGAAAGTTAAAAAACATTAAAATTCAATGGCAAACTCACAGAAAGATCATCTTGCTTTTCGGGACAATAGAACGTGTTTTCACTGGCTGCAACTGCACAAATATTTTGCAAAACAGGGCCAGAATTGGAGGTCAAACTCATTTCATGGTCGATTGGATGGGAATGACAGAATTGGGAGGCTCGGGAAGACTTGGCCGGACGAAACAGCCGAGAAAGGACCGAAGACAGTCGGTCCTTTCGTTGATTTGGATTTTTGGGCGACACTACAAAAAAACGAGAAAATAAAGGGAACGCGAGAGCAATTGAACGCTCGAAGTGGACAGCGATGGGCCACAGCAAATATGACGCATCACTTCCAATAATCAAAACACAATCATGTCACAATAAATGTTAGAAGTAGGAGAGAGAGACACTCCTCTTTTTGTTCATGTAAGCTAAAATAATACGGATAATATGAATAAACGTTGCTCGACTCCGTCTTCGCGCTTCGGAAACTGCGCGACGACGATAAATGGAGGCGAGCAAGCTCATGAAAAAAGGAGGAGATCCCTCCCACGAGAAAACCAAGAAAATAATTTCAAGGCACAAACGTATAGAAAATGGGTCATCCCGACATATTTTTGACACATTTTTACATCTTCGGAATAACATTTTGTTTGAACGTTGCGACAACTAAGCGAATTAGTGAACATTGTTGGTGTTTGAAGAGCTTTGAAAAAGGGAGGATTCAACGTGTGAAAGGGATGTCACAATTTCTGCATTTATTCATTCCTTCCATGATTTTTTCTATTGAGAATACCTTTGTCCTATATGCACATGACAAAGGCAAAAGTAGGAGAAGAATAGTTGTTCGGCTGTCAATTTTTGATGCCAGTTCATTATCAAGTTTGAAGCGTTTTGATTAGGGTTGTGATTTTGACAGAATTTTTCAAGAAAGAGTTTAGTAGACCTATTTCGGATCATCTTCTTCCTCGTTCCTGCTGTCACTATCATCCGAATTCTCATTGATGAATTGAGTCAGTGAAACTGTGTGAATGTTTCCCCTGATAGAGCAATTTCTTTCGGTTGCCGCACTTGTTAGCGGTATTGAATTTAAATTTTTTCAGGACCTTGAATCATTTTTGAAAAATGCCGTGAAACTTATAAGAGAGTTTTTTACAACTTGAAGGAAGGCCCGAACATTTCCAAAAACGACCATCTCAGAATCTCTTGATAATTTGCATAATTGTTGTACTAGGACAGTTAAACATTAGTGCGAATTTTTAGTTTCGGAAATTACCATATACCAGGGTTCCGGTAGATACAATTTTCAGAAAGATTGGGGTACTGTGTAAAAACCAAACGAGCTAGAAGGTCAAAACCTCGCTGTTTTACGTTTTCGACCATGGCGAACATTTTTGTAATTGAGACTTCCGTTGTACAACGTACACTTCGACAACTTTGAAAAATACCAAGGTACCATGTTGAACATAACTTTTTTCGGCCATGGCGAACATTTTTCTCATTAACACTTTTGTTGTCCGATGGAGTCTTACGCTAGTTTGACAGGTATCAAGATACCATGGTGAATATAACTTTTCGGCGTTTGGCAAGTTAATTTTAAAAAGTAAAATGCTTCATGTAGGTTGTCCAGAGCTAACTAAATATACTTCACTCGGAGATTCAGAAAATTAAAGCCTATACTGTAAAATATTCAAAGCCGAGAGTGCAGATAATTGGTTACAGTAACCATTAGCGTTTTTCTTGATTGTTTTGAAGTGAGGACCTCAGTTTCGAGTCATTTGTGCTATAATATAGTGGGTTTTTACAAACTCTTAATCTGCGTGATTTAGCTAAGAGGTGTACTGTATGACCAGCACTGAAAGTACCGTACTCCAGAACTCCTCCTTTTATTTTCCTCAATTTTTGATATGTTGTTACATTCATTCCAAAGTATTTTTGAAAGGTTCCTAAAGTTGAGACAAGTAAAATGCCGGAAAGTTATATTCGTTATGGTGTATATCTTGGTGCCTCTGAAAGTAGTCAAAGACAGCATCGGACAACAAAAGTTTTATGTTGTTACAACCATGTCAGAGTACTTTTAAAAAGTTTCAAAAGATGAGACAAGTCAAATGCCGAAAAGTTATATTCAACATGGTACCTTGGTATTTTTCAAAGTTGTCGAATTGTACATTGTACAACAAAAGTCTCCATCCTTCTAGCTCTTTTGGTTTTTACACAGTACCCCAATCTTTCTGAAAATTGTATTTACCGTAACCCTGGTATACGGTAATTTCCGAAACTAAAAATTCGCACTAATGTTTAACTGTCCTAGTACAACAATTATGCAAATTATCAAGAGATTCTGAGATGGTCGTTTTTGGAAATGTCCGGGCCATGCTTCAATCTGTAAAAAACGCTCAAGGATTTCCGGGAGTCAAGTTTATGTTCAATGCAAAAAAATTTTTATTCAGAAGAGAAACGGATAGGATAATGGCAATTGACCGTTCCGAATAGCCATCAATGGGAAAATTGATAGAAATATCTTCGTGTCCCGTATCGGCCTGAAAATGAATAGTTTTGAAGAGAGGAGTTCCTGACTTACCAGCCTGGGTATAGACGTCTCCCCAATCCTTGTCCTTACGAGACAACGCACTTGGTTCGATCCAATTTTTGTCCAGATAATCGAATGAAATCAGACCCTAAAGGAAACGTTTGGTTTAATATTAAAATTTATGACTTTTACAGAATAGAATACATACCTGTCTATACATGTTAATGGCTCTCTTCGTGTTGTATCTGTCCATGAGATATGGTTTCCATGAATCCCAAAGAGGTCTGTCATAATAGGGATCGCGGTATTTCCTCCAGTATTGAGGGTTCAGATAATCGGTGTAGAACTTGTAACGTGACCAGAATCCAGGCACTACGAACTCTCCACTGTTGGGGATAGGGTCGGTGTTAGGGTATCTTCGGGCATTGTATCTGTAGTCTTGCCAGTAGACAGTGGGGTTGTGGACAAAGTTGTCGGTATAATAATCGTCCCACTAAATGTAGCTATATTAAATTTAAGGCTTAATGCTTACGGCAGTACGGTCTAAGCTATGACCGTACAACGTTGAGGGCGCGTATTTGGCATCGACATGGTGATTAGACAGGTTAGGGACTGAAGTTACACTGAAAAAGGGTTGTTTTCTGATTGAACACTTACCGTGAAAGGGTGGCCACTCCCTGGGTGGGGATGTCGCGTTCTCTCGGTAAGCATACCGATGATCTTGCATGAATTATACTCATGCTGGTCGGCCGAAGTGTGTGCTTGTTTTAGCTCCGACTGGCCTTCCCTCGGCCGTTCTTGGCCCCTTCTCTAGTTATCTGTCTCTTTCACTTCCCAGTGTTCCTCTACTTTCTTTCTTCCCACGCAAATCCCTGCCAACTGTTATCAATACCAATTTTATTTTTTATATGGCAGTCGTATAGATCAATATGCAAAATTAAACTTGAAAGTCGAAATTTAAGGCCTTGAAAGGACACTGTCATGCACAAAAGTGCGATATGGCGAATAATAGGCGCGACGATAGACGGTGTCAAAATAGGAATCGGTGATGGGACTGACGGTCTTGAAGTAAGGATAGTTGTTCAGATAACTGTTGTATCGCGTCCAATAAGGGTAAGGATAACTCCAGTAAAGAGGGTTCGAAATATTGTCGCTGTTATAGTATCGTCGAGGGATGGATGTTGTGAATTCGTGGATGGGAGAGAAGTACCGATGTTTGTCATACCAGTAATCGGTGAACTGAGATGTGAGTATACACCCAATTTACACTTACCAGAGTGTGATCTTTGGCATACGGTGTGTATTTTCTTCTGTAAGTGGCATAGGTGGGGTAATGAGGAAGATAGCGAGGACTGGCATGGAAGATTTCGTTCAGATTATCCACCGAGTAGGCCCGAGTCAACTGGAAAAACACTTTTATCCCTCCTTTAGAGCCTACCGCCGCCGAATTGTTGGCATTTACGATGGCAACAGATCTTGCGCGCTGAAGTCGATATTCACTCATTTTTGCCGGAGGGAATGAGACTGAGAGAGAGCCGGGTCAAGGTGCGAGAAAGATAACGCCAGCTGACAGGTAGAAACACAGCTGTCAAAGGGAGAAGGCGTTCACCAAAGTGTTTATTCATGTAAAAAATAAAAAGTTTATATTCAGTAAATGTGTTGTTGGTAAGGCGAATAGTAAGTGCCATAACGAAGATGGTTGTAGTAGATCGAATCGTGGTTTCTGCTTCGATGAAAGGGCAGGCCGTAATCGGTGATATAGTTCTTGTACGAAGCCCAGTACGTGGCGGGGTATGACCAGTAGTCGTTGTAACGATAATTGGTTGGATAGAAGTTGTAGCGGCTGTAGTAAGGTCCGTTGAAATGTTCGGAGTGAAAAAAGTAGTCGGAATACTGTAATTTGAATCCTTACAAATAACCTGGACTTACAATCCCAAAATCGCGCACATATGCTGAGGGGAAATAAGTGCTCTGATATTGTTGGTGGACCCTCTTGGGCTTGGCCGTCTGGCTCAGATCGTTACAAGACCAGGAACGACCCAACATCTACAGTAATTTGTATGCTCTTATTACTGAAATGAACTTACCGGTGAATTCACCGAGCTGTGTCTAATATTGGAAGACGAATATGTGCGTAAGAGACTCATTTTTTGAGTAGAGTCGCCGTGAGAGAACGTCCGATCAGCCGAAAAGAGTGGGATGCTCCCCACCTGGGAATGTTCTTTCTTATGACATTTGTTCAGAAATCCCCCGTTTCAAGAAAAGCTTTATTTATAAACAAGCAATGTAAAAAGTTTTATGTAATGAGGTGGTTCGTCCAGATCATCGCAGTAAAACTGAAAACAAGATACGATTACATAAATAAATTGTAAGATACCATCGTATGTCTCCAAATTGTAAGGGGAATAGTAAGCTGCCCTGATGTATGAATCGTAATAGGGATCGGCCGAACGGTTCTTGTGGTAGGGAAAGGCGTAGTTGTATCTAAATCATCAATCCTTCCAATGTTATACTTACTCTCTGTGTCTATATCCACTGAAATATTGGTATGGACTGGTGAAATATTGAGTGTGATTGGGTTTGTAGTCAACAGCATAATGAGGACGAGGGAACTTGGGTTTGTAGAAGAGAGGAGTGTTTGCTCGGTACTTGTCAGTCACGTATTCATCATGCTAAAGTCCATGCAAGACATTATTTTACTTACCAATGAGTAATCATTGTAATAACGGTATGGGTAACAATTTGTAACTGGGAAATAGATTCCTGGGGACGATATCTAATAGGGTATGTTACAATATTACTTGGACTTACGTCAGTTCGGCCACTAAATGACTGTGATCTGCTGACATTGGCCATGGCTTTCTTGTAACTGACTCGGAAAAAGAGATAAGGGACTGGCAAGGCTTTCGAATGGCCAAAGCCCTCAGCAAAGAACGTCAGCTTCACCTGAAGGGAAGAGAAAATAAAAAGAAACAGAATGTTAATATCTTTATTCTCACAATTACAATGACATAACCCAGGATCTGTAAGGAGAATAGTAGCTAGAACGGACTTCTGGTCGATAATAAGAGTCTCCATATCGCTGGGAATAATTGGGGAACGGAGTTATTGCTTTTCCACTTTAAATTAGAGTAAATAATTAGTTGAATTAAACTTACAAATACCTTTTGTAACGGTTGAAATAAGTGTCTGGATAAGACCAATAGAAAGGATAAGACGGAATGTAATCCCCATAAGAATAGTATCTTCGGGGGAACATTCTGCGATTCTCCATGGGAACAAACTTCCTGTAGGCATCGAACCAATGGTCATCCACTTGCATCTGCCCCATAAAGTAATTTACTGGGTAGTCTGGACTGGTCTTACTGTAATACCTCCGTTCGATAGGAGGTCTCACATCAGAAGTAGTGTCCGATTTAAAGACCTATGTAAAGATTAATATAATACTTTTCATGAAACTTACAGTAATAGGCGCATTTTTTACTTTAATGTGAACCGAGGATTTTGATTTTTGTAAATTAGACATGGCTAATAAAAACACCGGAGGGATGAAGAAAGGTTGGCCTCGATTCTCAGCTGTTCTCTTTGGAGCACTGAAGACTTGCTGCCTAGAGGCATTCTTTTACAATAAAAAAAATTCTTTAGGAGATATTTATTCAATCATTAAGGACAGGTTTATGAACATTGCAGATATTCATCTGGTGTTATTCATTTGGCCATGTATTTCTACCGGATTCCAAAGTAGGCTACTAAAATTTGAAGGTAACCAATTATTACGTAATATACATTTCCCCTCCAAACTACGACTAAAATGTCGTCTTAACTGAATTAGGAATCTTTATTATAATTATCGACTTACCATCATATAATCGAGATCGATAAGGCGAGTAGAAGCTTTGTCTAATATAAGGTTTATGTGCCGAATCATTGAAAAGGCTGAGGTAAAAGGGAGTTCCGTAATCATGAAGATATCGGAAATGACGCCATGAGTAAACCGGGTTGTAAAAGTGGGTCCGAGGGAGAACATAATCACTGTTAAAGTAGCGCCGAGGGTAATAACTACTGTAATATGGTTGGGAAAACCGATAGCGGTCGTACCAGTAGTCTAATTCCTAAGATATTACACGTTAGGTCTCGGTTCTCATCCAATAAAAATAATGCAAATTTGTTTACCGTCGTGTAATTTTTGGAATAAGTGTGGCATGGGTTGGAGAATGTGTAATATACTAAATGATATGGCTTTTGTAACGTGAGGGAGGGCAAAGAATATGTCTTTGTTAGCTAAACAATCTGTTATTTGAAGTTACATCAAAATATACCGGGCCTGATGAAGGTGGCAATGACAAAGACCGAATAATTGCAGATGATCTAGGTCTAGTCAGGGAATACTCGGCCATCGGAAACAAATGAGTGGGAGAGATCTTTTCCTGGCCAAGACTCAACAAATGCCCTAAGGGCCAACAAACTCCTAATTTCATAAAATAAATGTTTATTCTAAGTAAAATAGTCAAATGGTCCTTGGTTTGGAATATGAAAGACTCAGAAATCTAAAAGAGTACTCAAATATCACTATAAACAATCACTTACAGTCGTCGATCGTGTAAAACGACCTGTACGATGAATGATAATAGGATTTACTACATGCGGAGTAGTAAGTTCGGTCGCATAAGGGCTGATGGTAATGATTGTAGAATCCCGAAATGTATTTGTTAGAGCCGTAATCGTTGAGATGACATCTGTATTGTGGATAGTATGCGTTCAGGTTGCCCCAGTAATAAGAATGTGTCCCAATGTAGTCGGTATTCAGGAAGTACCGAGTATAATATTTTCCTTGATATGGAGTGCAATACTTGTAACGATTGTAGGCCCGGGTATAATCCTAAGATTTAATTTATCACCATATTCTTCCAGGATCTTATGCTAATAACAGAAGGTTTTTGCTTACCAATGATCGATCTCTCTGATATCGTCTCACTGGATCTTGTCGACTCAAATATGATTCATAGTAAGGAGTAAAACTTGGTACCAAATTGGGACTTGAGGCCACCCTACTTAACTGCAAACTCTAATCTCTTTTCTGATGCACTTACTCGACCCGGCAATGATGACCTACTAAAGGTTCTGGTCAGACTAAAAGAACGGCACCTGGAAATGCTATGGCCATATTCTGACATAGTCTGTGTCCCAGTCAGAGTCTCAACTGAAGGATAAAGATCAAAACAAAGTGGGCAGGTCCTTCGTTTTGTCTGCCCCTCAGGAAACGAATAATGCGAATATAATGGACTTTTTTATTTGTTTAATTTTTATAAGCAAGAGAATTTATGAATTGTTTTTTCTCCTTCCGAGGAATGATGGATCCTGATGATTTCAATTTCAATGCCAATAGGCTAAAAAGATAAAATATTAGACTGACACAGAAAATTAATATTTTTAACTTACGGTCCACCAGTGAGGAGGTGTATCGGTTATAGTTGTTTTTAACATAGGGATCTTGGTATGGATCGTAATGTCTTGAGCCGTAATATGGAGCACCATAGTTCACACTGAATCTTCTTATTGTAATGAGGTACCCACTTACTGATAGCTCCGGTATAAGTAAGGATAACGACCATAGTAATTAAAAGACGGCGTATATTTGTGATAGTAATTCTTTACTGCATGATATCTTGGAATGGCAAATCTATATTGATCATACCAATCATCATATGCCTAGAAAGAACTGGAAAACCAAAAGCGAGACTTACCGCATTGTCATTTGAATAATATAGATATAATGGACTTGTTCTTGCATAGTAAGTTAGGTAATAAGGTTTGGAATATTGGGAAGGAATTGACCCAACGGATGGTGCATGTTGCAACTAAAGAAAATAGTAATTGATTACAGGATATGCACAGTAATTTAGTAACTTACCGTGTTAAGATTATCCCCTGGAGGCAGAGTTTTGGCGTTGCGAAGTGCGGCCGCCGAGCGGACGCGAGTCAGAATATATTCACTCATCACCGACCAACCTCTGCTCAGATTCTTCCTGATCTCCGTGCCCTCAGGGTATAAAGCGGAGGAGGGAAAACGGGCCAGGTGTTTCCCCAAAAAATAAATACATGACACAAAAAACCAATTACTCTAGGTTTATTCAATAGACATAGGAGCGAAAGGGAGTGTAACCGGGAGTACTGTAATATTTGGAGAAGTAAGGGTCATTGCTACGGGAGCGATGGTAGTAAGGATAACCGTAAAAGTCGTTGTCGAACCTGGTAACGTTTCATATTTTATAAAATTATAAAACATACCAATATGATTTAAATCTCGGATAAAAAGAATAAACAGAAGTCCATTGATAAGGATCACTGTGATAATACCGCTTGGGATAATGGTCCGGGATGTAATGACGGTAGGGATAATAATAGTTATCGTACTAAAAAAAATGTCAAAATACAATTATAATAATTATCCATACCAAACTAAAAGATCCGGTATATCTATAAGGATAAGTCGGATGGAGAACAGGATTCTGGGCAGTACTGGAGGGCCAGTATGGAGTATACAAGGAACTGGTGCTTATATGAGGGACCCACAAAGACCGCGATATCTGAATATAAAGATAATTGGATATCTTAGACTTACCGGAGGTGCTGGTAATGGAGGAAGGGAACTCGCCCTCACAACTACCCCAGATCTCGTATGCAACACCACCATTTCGGATATTCAACTTACAAGAAATTGTTGGCTAATCTCGTAAAGAACACCTGTGACTTTTGAACGAATCCCGGACCTTTATTTTAGTGACACTTCGTTTATTTGCTATTGGAAACGAGTTGGGATGCGTCCTAATCTATATTTTTATTTTGTGATAACCCCTTCATTTATTAAATTCTTGTTGTAAAATTTCAAAACATGTAATTCGTTTCGTATGGCCAATAAGGTTCTGGATACGAATGATATCTCGTCTTAATCTCCGCCATTCCCTGAAACTTAGATCTTGGTCGATAATCCGTGGTAATATTGTTATTGTAATTGTACTTTCTATAGTACTGTAAAAGTGGTTGTTCGTTGTAACGGAAGCGATGAAATCTCATTTGATTAACACAAAAAGGCTATAAATTTTTAGATTGATTCACAACACAATCATATTTACATAATGCCATGATGGAAGATTACAGTATGATCCAAAAGTGGGGACATATGATCGACTATTGGTCAGGCAGAAATAGACGTCCACATTTCTGATCTTTAATCTTACTTTAATGGATTACCTTGACTTACTGGATACGAATACAAAGGCTGGAGATGATGGGACATCTTTCGAATTAATTTAGCTACAATTATATCCAGTTTGAAAATATTATTGATTAATTTACACTTTACAAATCACAATCTGTATGTAATTTTATTGGTTTATTTTTTAAGCAACACTACTGCGAAATAAAAGGGCATTCCTTGAGCGTTGTTACTAATAATAGTAGCGGTAAGCAACTGAAAATAATTAATAATCAGAAAAAGAGAAAGAAAACCTTACGGTCGTTCAAATAAGTACTGTAAGGGAAGTAATTATAAGAGTAGTAAGGATAATATGAAGAGCGATAGTAACGATAAGGGTAGTAATCGGACCTGCAAAGTAAAAAAACTTGTAAAATTAATTAAAATTACAGCATTAAAAGATTTAGAGAATACGTTGCTACACTCACCAGTAGCTTCTATAAGGCGAGACATAGTCCGAGTAGTAATAGGGACGGTAAGAATAGTACGGGAGACTGTAGTAGGGACTGTAGTAACGGTTACGCCAGGTCCAGTAATTGTCATACTGAAGATATTCAATGCATAAATCATTTTTATATTACTTACAATGGCTGAGAGATGACGATACGGATAATAATAGGAAGAAGCAGTCGAACGGAGAGTCGAAAGAGTCGGCACAGAAGTGCATCGACATAACTGCAAAAAATTACAGTATCCCCGGTCAACTTACTGTACTAGAACTGGTTGGGAGTACAACTACTGAATGGGATCGTACCACCACCATCTTGCTCTCCTTCCCACGCTTTGGCCTTTGGATTAGATCGCTCTTATATATTGTTTAGACGTTCCACGGATAAACAGCTGATGGATGGAGAAGATTTAGGGGTCATGGCGACAAAAAATTCAATAGTAAAGCACTTAAACATAGGTCCGAGCAACTTTTTACCTACAATCATAACTCCTATTTGGTCTATAATATAAAGGGAGGTAGAATGGATATCGGTGGCTACTGAAGATACGACGGTAAATGGGGTAACTGACGTCATATCTATAAAGATTAATCTGATTTATTTTTAAAATACCTGTAACTTCCACTGTAATATGGGTAAAAATAACCATTGTAATGCGTCTTGTACGGAGTGTAGTGGTTGTATTTGGAATACCAATAGTCATCGTACTGAAAGTAAACAAAAAAGTTATAAATTTGTTCAAAAAAGTAAAGGCAAGAGAGATAAAAATTTACCAAAGCATGGCTATTAAGTAAGTAATGATTGGCGATGACCGGGGAACTAGTCCAATAAGGATTTGATCTTAGATTGGATACTGATCTTGACCTCAACAGCTAAACAAAGAATTACTAGTAAATGAAAACAGTTAACAATAACATAATAAGAATCACTTACGGTGGGAATTGGAACGGCAGTGTTCGGAGATGCCACGGAATTACTTCTCTGTAGACCCATCTAAATGCACAAGTAAAAATTTACATTTACTAGAAAATATTTAATTGTAGGTAAAATGGTTGTAACCAGTGTTTCCGAATCTTCAGAAAACATTAGTGAGCAGTTTATGTTACATGCAGGCAGCATTGAGCAAAATAATTTTTAAATATTTAACGGAAACTTGAAATTCTGAAGCATCTGAAGGTTGTGTGATAACTGTTGGGGGAAAAGGGACGGTAATCAAAACTAAAATTAATTATATTACACAATATTACACACCATTTGACTTACACTACGTTCATATAACCGTAGGAACAGTATAAATAACTCGGCTTGGCTCGGTAAAAGGACCAGTAAGGGGTTATGTAACGATATTTATTGTACCAATAGTCATCATACTAGAGAGAAATAAAGAGAAAAGAAAACTTACATAGCTGTGGCTAGTGTAATATCGATGAGCATAAGAAACTGGTTGGCGATAGGAGGGCCAGTAAGTCTTATAAGTATTCAGAGAAGTGGTTACACTTGGGAGGGAACAGGTTCTGACCACCTGGAAGATAACTTTTCACTGAGTTTGTTGAGTTTATTAGAATGGTTGAATGGCTTACATTAAAAGGGATATCGCTCCCAATAGAATTGATGTCGTTATTTACAACAGAACGAGATTTTATGAGCACCATTACATCTAGCCGGCCGAGAATGTTCTTTTCTTTCCCCAAACAGCCGTTATCCCCCCGAAAATTGTCTTTATTTCCTTTTTTCCCCCGTATCTTCCAGTTTCCCCCTTTTCCATGATCTCTTGTTCACTCCCACTCAAAATTTTTTATTTCTCACATAATTTTAAATTTTCATTGGAAAGTACGATTAGGGAGATAATAGGGACTTAGATAGTAGGTGTCGTAGTTGTTGCTGTTGTAGTAATATCCCTTATATGGATATCCGTCGGCATTGCTGCAACAAAATAAATAAATACCAAAAAACTTACTAATAACTTCTGTTCTTAGGAATATAAGCTCCATTCCCGTAGTAACTGTACAAAGGAAAGGCTACTGCCCGATAGGAGTAGCGAGGGTACTTGTAGCTGTAGTAAGCATTGTGATATCTGTTCCGATAAGCCCAACACACGTCGTACTATAAGGAAGATTACCGTAAATTCATTGAAACCTACCAAGCTAAAATCGGCATAATAACGGCAAGGGTAATATGTGCGAAAGGTTGGCCAATATGGCTTATAGGAACGAACATTTGGAGTGGAAACAGACTTTGAGAGCTGAAAATGAAATGTTGTTAATGAACAATAGATATTACTGCAATTAACTCCGTTTCTGATATTATCATCTTACCGGAGCAGGTCCCACAGAAAGAGTGGATACCGAGGTCGATTTTAACAACACCATTTTGGGAAGCGGCCGAAGATAAGAGTAACGGCCGCTGTTATGGATCAGGAAAAACACCCTCAAGGCAGATTGAGGCGGTTCTCTTTTGAACGAACGTTTTTTCTCTCAGATACGTGAATATAAAACAAATATATCTTTTTGTTTCCTTACTCTTGATGACTACATTTTATGTCATAAATAATATACTGTATTTACAATTATTACAAGTACTTGTTTATTCAAATTTCAAGTAAAGAGAATGATAAAATTGGAGTTTTTGGAGGTCTTTGATCAGTAATAGTTGTCTGAAAGTACTGTTAATGCCACTGAAATACACTTACAATCGTAGTAATAAGAACTGTAAGGAGAAATGTAATTTGTTCTGTAATACGAGTCGTAGTAATACGGAAAATGGGATCGATTTCTATAGTAAGGATAGTCGTAATAGCCATAATCATACCTAAAATACAGTAAATTAAATTGTAAGTAATCGTAATGAAAGAAAACTCACAGATAACTTCGATAGGATGGCCTACTGTAAGTATACCATGGAGTGTAGTCACTGTAATAGTACCTTTTTGGATAATAATTGCTGTAATAAGGACTGTAATAGTAACGATAAGGATTGTAGGTACTGTAAGTTCCGTATGGATAGTAAGTATTCCAATAGGAGTAATAGTTTGGCCAGAAGGGTTTATAAGTTGACAGACTCGGGACCGAGTAAGTTCGGGTTAACTAAAAAAATTACTTTATCCATTTTGGTTACCAGTACTACTTTTTATTATATGGTACTTACTGGGCCTGGAGATGGAGCCGAACTTGGCACAATGGCCACAGAACTGGATCGAATCAGGACCATGTTCAGAGAACGATCGGAAACGATGAAAACAAGGAAAAGAGAGAAAAAAGGACACTTTACGTGGGTTGAACCTTATTTAACACCTGTTCGCTCATCTGATTGTTTATTTTTTATTTACCACTCAACATTTACATACAAGCTTTTAAAATTCTTTAATATATTTGAAAAATAATTGGTGTTTTCCATTGGTTTGCCCATCAAACGTCAGTAATATCCAACTGAAAGTGACAGTACAATCAAATATTGGACTTACATTCGTAATGATAGGTTCTGATGGGATTAAAATAAGTGGGATGTCTTTTGTAGTAACCGTCGTAATAGTATGGGCCATAGTTTTGACTACGATGGCAATACTCATTCCTTAAATAAAACTTGTTTATAGTACTTTTAGCTTACAAAAAGTTACGATATCTCGGCCAGCACTTGCTGATGGTACTGAGATAAGCTGAAGGTTCTGGGCCTAACTAAAAACATGGTTTTACTTCAATCATCAGTACGACATAAAATAAAATGTTTGGTTTGACCCACCTGCTGAGTATCCGGAGCCAAGGAACTTGGTCGTACGGTACTTTGAGAGCGGGAACGAGAGAGAGAGGACATGATTTCAACGAATGAAGCCAACCCCGAGATCCCCTCTTCTTTTGTTTTATCTTTTTTTGTCTCCCAGGACTCGAAAAAATATTTATTTCGAAAAAATAAATTTTACAATTCAAAAACTTGGTAAGCGATTCTTTCTTTCTCTACATTTGTCAGTAGTATACATCTAAAAATTACAGTAAGATTAAGCATATTAATATCGAAAAAAATAGATTAAAATTGACATACAATCGTAATTGTAAGATCTGGCTGGCCAATAGTAACTTCTTGGCTCCGAATAGTAACTCTTGCTGATCAAAGGAGTGTAGTTTACATCGCGGTAACTAGTGTGATGACTAAAAAGATTTGAAAAATTTGTATTGTATACATTATACATTGTAGGTAATATCTTGTTTAACGATGCTGACATACACATAGTTTCTATAAGGGTTGGTCCGTCGAATTGCAGCGAGGAAGGTGTCCGTATTGACGGTATAGTAAGGTCTTGGAGTGAACCATTGCGTGTTATTCTCAATCCCATAGTAACTGGTCTGAGGATTGGGTCTGTAATCACTGTAAGCACCCCGAGGATACTGTTTGGTCCAATAGGAATGGTAATTGGCCCAGAAAGGACGGTAATTGGGCAGTTGGGGGATCGAATGGGTCCGGGTCAGCTGAAAGGTACTGGTAAGTGCTGTTATTAGTTATTTTCAGAAAATCACGATCGGATCATTTTTTTATTGAAAACATTTTAAAATAACTACTCTTTACGCTCTTAATCCACAATGGGGACTTACCGAAGTTGGATCAGGATTAATCGAAGCCGAGCCGATTAAAGCACAAGAGAGGGACCGACTTCTTTTGAGACCCATTACTGATCACTGAAAAGAGAGAGTCCCCTTTCCTTGGCTTCAAGGCACAAGTGAAAAAAGAGGCCAGAACCTCCTGTTCCGAACATAAATATTTGATATAAGGCGCGTGCGTTCTACATTTTTTCTGACCCCCTCGCAGAAAACCCGCAATTCATGTCTGTTAGCCCTACAGACAAGGTCTGCGCGTTTTCTGTCTAAAAAATAGACCAAAGTTGCAAATCTTGTCTGGGATAACAGACAAAGGGCCTGTCCGTTAGCCCGGACAAAAAATCTAAAAGTTTGTCTGGCTAACAGACAGAATTTTGCAATTCTTGTCTGTTAGCCAGAGAAACTGTTAGATTTTCTGTTAGTAACTCAGACAAGAATTCTCAAACCTTGTCTGAGATACAGACGAAGCAAATTGTCTGCATCCCAGACAACTTTTGCTTACTTTTTGTCTGGCTCTGGACAAGATTTGCCGATTCTTGTCTGAACTCAAATTAGTCTGGACAGAAAACGCGCAGACCTTGTCTGTAGGGCTAACAGACAAGAACTGCGGGTTTTAGGGGGTCAGAAAAAATGTAGAACGCATGCGCCTTATATTATCAAAGAAGTTCGATTATATTCTTCGGCCACTTCAAATATTAAGAAAAAATTTGAATTCGGTTCGTTTATTACAAAATCCGAGGTTTTATTTATATCCGACTGTACATATAAGATCGGGGATTATATGAACCTTTGTAATGATTTTTACAGCTGTACGAGTTGTAGTAGCCGCGGCTGGAAGAGTAGGCGCTGTAGCTGAAATCCGAATAATCATTCAAAAAAATACTCGACATTCACTTATCCCAAAATATTAAAACTTACTGTGATGACTTTGCACTGGGAAGATACGAATATAAGGTGTAGGTGTAATTGGGGACATAACTGCTGTAATAGTAACGCCTGGGATAGTCATAGCTATGGTAGGTACTGTATGATCGACCAGGATAATATGTAAAGTCATCAAACTAAAGATATTACATAATAAATCGAGTAAACTTACTCTGCCAGAAGTGTGATAAGTCCTGGCTGGGTTGTAATAATTTTCGTAACTTGACCATGTTGGCTTATATTGATTTACCGTTGGCAAAGAATATGCACGTGACAACTGGAAACACTTTTTATTCTCATTTCTTTCTCAGCGATCTTTAAATTGCTTTAACAAAAACTTACCGAATAAGGTCCAGATACCGCATTATAAGACCTGGACCTGGAGCGGTAAAGACTGCTGGAGCTATTATACTTACACAACGGCGCCATTTACCAAAATTAACACTTCTAAAGACAAAGAAATGCGAAGCGACAGCTGATCAAAAGCGGGGGAAGGATCCGTTTATTCACAAAAAAAAGATAAAGAATCAAGTCCAGGCGGTCAGGAATTTCCGGGGACGATAATAGTGGGGCTGATGGTAATGGAGAAGCTCGGTCTTGGGTTCGTATAATCGCCTCCAGTCACATCCCACCTTTTCAAAGTAATTACGCGTGATATGGCCGTGGTCTAGCGAGCTGAAAGTCGTAATTCCGTTCCGATAAACCCCCAGCGCCTTATAAAAACTTAACGCGAGATTGTCGTAGAGACTGGCACGGTAAGGAGAGTAGTATGTGGTACGGTAATATGGCTCATAGGTGGGCCCAGTGTAACGGGTGCGGTAATATGGATGACAGTAATCGTACCTGTAATAAAGGAGACGCAGGAATATTAACAGCTTACAATTCACTGCGATAACTGGTCCAATACGGTCTGGACTTGTTCAAGTAATAACTCTCATTGACACGATTTACTTTATCGTACAATGGAGAGAAATACTTTTGGCGATTGCTCCAGTAATCTTCATGCTGCAATATTTAGGTAAAAATAAACGATTGACTTGAGTATTACTGCTTACCACAAGATCAAAATCTTTGTAATATCGATAAGGAAACGAGACTGTCGAAGCCGAATAAATCCTATCTGGGAGCTGAACTGGAGACGGCTTCACAAGATTTACATCAGCAGAAGAAGGGGCCTTACTCAACTGAACAGTTTGTTAAAGTTAACAAATTTAAATGCAGTAATGTCGACTTTAAACTTACAAAAGAAGGTGCATAGTTCTGTTCGACAAATGGCAATGGCCGTATAATTTCCGAGGTATGAGCACGAGATATTTTGCAACTCATTTCGCTGTAGCAACGGCTGCCGAGGGTGAATATAATAATAACAAAGGAAAAGGAATAGGCCAAACTTTTCGGCCGCCTTCTCGGCCGTTCGAGTGATCAAGTCTTTTTTTATTTAAAACAAGAAAACAAAAGCAAAAGCGATGAAAATGTTAAGGTAATGACATTGGTGTCCACCGGACTGACTCCCAGAGAACATCGCGTCTATGATTCGACAATTTCTTGACCCATCCGGCATAGAACGGAGTCCTGTTTACATCTAAATACCATATACTATTATTGAATATCGATACCTAAGAGGGGGCTCACCGTCAAAGAGGCTTGGCCGATAAGGCGAATAATACGCACTTCTGCTGTACCAATGGTAACAAAGATCAATGTTACGAGATTCGTAGACGGAATGACGAGGTCTCCAAAGATAAGGTCGAGAATATGGATACCAACCAAATACAGACGGATAATAACGAGTGGGAGATCGGTAGGAATTATACAGGGGGATGGGACTGTTGTAAGTACGGTAATAGAGAGGCTTGTAATGGGAATAATCATCCAGAAGTCTGGAGCCACGGTATTCCCGATGAGAAACAAACTCGGCGGACGGGAAATGATACAGAGGACGGGTAGAGGAACGGTTGTAGGGATAATTTCCAAAACTGACCACCGAGGATGATCTGACTAACTAAAAGGAGAAAGAAGATATTACAGTTAATCTGAAACATGCCGGAATTCTGGAAGCTGAACTAGATCGTCGAACCATCTGTGCAGACCTGGAACGGGCCAGCCGAAATTCGCTGATCGACATCGCTGAAGATTAAATTGTATTACTTCCTTTTTTCTCACAGAAATAAGTTCAATTACTTGTAATTTATTTATTGACAATATTTCTTATGTCAAATCTTTCAAATTTCATAAAACACGGTAGTCTTCCTTCTTGAAAAGATGATAAATTCAAAAAAAAGAAGCAAACAAGATTTAACAAACAAAACTTTTAAAATCTTAAGGTCTTTTCATAGAAAGATATCCATTTAGCAAGATCGGGAAAAAACAGCCGCCGTTTTATCTGACTCTGCCCTCAGGACTTTTTATTTCGCGTAATTCAATAGTTATAATATGGACGATAAGCCCCATACCAAGATGGAAGATAACTTGTATCTCTGATCGAAACACGACGACTTTTATAATAATTGGAGGGATATGTATAATGATACAAATAGTTCTTATAGTGACTCCAATTAGAATACGGGTACCCCCAGAAGTACGGAAACAAACTCCGATCGTAGAGGGGACTGAAGTAACGGTATTTATCGTAGCGATGATCGTCGTAGATGTCACTATAATCCCGATAATTCCGATAAGGATAATAGGTGTTCTGACATGAGAAGTCAGAAGAGAGCTCGGGCTTGGGAGTTGCAAGATTTCTCACAGAGTAAGAGCGTCGGAGCTGAAGAAAATAAATATTGCATATTATTCAAAAAAAGGGCTGACATCAGTGATTACATGGCTCTACTTTGGATTACCGGCACATCTTGTAATGCATCTCTAATTACTCACTGCGGTAATTCTTGTCGATAAGCCATAGCTCAAGCGGAGTTCAGGACTTTCCGGCTCTCCCTCCCCTTTTGCTTGGGACTTTTTGGATGAATTGTAAAATCAACGACTTCTGATGACGCAACATTGTAAATAATTTTTAAAAAATCTATAACCCCGAGCTCGGGCCCGAGTAGACATGGCTTCGGGTCGGGATCGGCCAAAAAATGTCGGCCCGGCCCGTTTCAAGTTTGCTTCGGCCCGTTTTTTTCAAGTCGCCGGGAAAACACAAAATTACTAATATAGGATAAAAAATTTGTTAGAAAAGTGTTGCAAACCTGTTAAAAATGATCATATATAGTTTTGTATGCTTTCTCTGCCTGACTGATGGGGTTTTGACACTCTATTTTTGTTTGCTACCTAATTTTTGCTTTCAGACTCAAAATTTTTGTTATTAAGGGACGAAATTTGAATTTTTGCTGGTGCTGATTCCGAAAATCGTTGTCAGTTTTTCTGAATTTTACTTTTTCTTAGGCAGTAGTGTAAAGTAGTAATTTTTTTGCTTTTTTTCAAGAAATAATGGATTTATAATATAAGTAAACGAGGTTCCTGATTACAAAAATCACAGTAATTTTATACCTGACATCGTTTCCAAAAAATTCCCCACAACCTTACGCTACTACTTAAGAAAAAAAGATCAGAAAAATGGGTACGATTTTCGAAATCAGCATCCTTGAAAACCCCTAAATCGACTATCTTTTTGTAAAAATTAGAAAAAATTACATTTTTACATTACTCAGTAAAGTAAAAATGTAAAATACAGAAGAAAAAGATTACGATTTTTGAAATCAGCACCCTCGAAAATCTATGAATCTACTATTCACTCTAAAGAATTAAAAGGTTACCACTTTTCACTACTGCTTAAGAAAAAAAGTAAAATTCAAAAAATGAGTACGATTTCGAAATCAGCACCTGCGATTACCCATACATAAATTTCCCCGTTGGTGGTTATTTTCAACTCGGGGTTCTTTTCGATAGCAGTCAGTTTACAGGAAGCAGGCCCTTACGGGGGGAGCCCTTACGGGCAGTAACCCAGTTTACAATGCTGCATCATTGGAAGTAACCCTTATTTTTGAATTCTCCATGGTTAAAAACCCCAAAATAAGATGAAAAAGGTTTTTTTTATTATTTTCAATATTGCGTCGTCAACAGTAGTTGATTTTACAATGTTTACTCATCATCCGAAAAACCCATAACTCGAAAAGGCTCCAGCCGAAACGGGGAGAGCCAAAAAGTCATCCTCCTGTTCAAGAGTATGATTTCTCTGACCTTTACAAATTGCAAAAAACACTTTGCCTTCAATCCAAAGTCTTACCGATTTCAATAAATAAGTTAACCTACAGGAGTCGACGCAACAATAGAAGGCTGACGGACCAAAGAAGTTGACCGAGCTCGCCTCAGATACGCCATGGAGACAGTCTAGCCTGGAAGACAGTGAAGAACTAAGCGGAGGCGTCTTCAGATATAAGATAAAAGCAGGCAAACAAACACCTGTCCATTCACATGTATTCCACGATTCCCAAATTTTTTTTATTTAATCCAAAAAAAGAAAAAGATCAGGACCAGCGGGCGAAGTACTCTCGTGTAGCCCGATCCATCGCCGAAAAGGGCGTGTAGCGAAGGGAAGTGTCCCACTCGTACTGGGACATGTAATTTTTTAGTCTACGGTTCCAATATTTTCGCGACAAATCAAAGTCGTGACAATGGGGATCAGCGATATAACAGCGAGCGATATGGCGAGTAGTACGAATGTCTGAAGATCGGATCGAAGAAAGGTACCACTGACCGATAGTAGTTCGAATAGGGGTTCTGGTAGTCGTATCTTAAACCAACCTACAATGTCATACTTATACTTACAAGTAGCTCTTGTAACGGGTCCAATAAGTGTCGGGGTAGCTCCAGTAGTAGGGGTTGGGGATGTGGTCGCTGTAGGCGTATCTCCTGGGGAAGAGGGATCGGTTGTAGAGGGGGCTGAAGTAACGGTATCTGTCATACCAATAGTCGTCATACTAAAAGGTTTGAATATTATCATGTTCTTTGATGTGATAATTAGCCATCGCAACTTACCAAACCGTAATCTCGATAACGCCGATAAGGAAACTGGCTAGTGATTGTCCACTGAGGCTTGTAACGATCGCTGACTCGAATATGTTCAGTCAAATCGGGCACCGAACAGGTTCTTGTGAGCTGGAAGAGAGAAGATGAGAAGCCCTCGGGAACTTACAAGAACATTTGGCCGCGAGCTGAGAGAGTTAGAGCGGACAATGGCCGCCGATTTTACCCTCGACAATCGATAATTCTCGCTCATACTATGGCCAAAACAACAGCACACGTTCCTTGGCTTCTAGACGAACGACGTGTCATGTGCTTTCTTTCTTTTTTTGCCATAAACTCGGCCGATCTCTCCCCAGAAACCTCCTACGCCAAAATCAAGACTAGGTAAACAGCTGTTTACATTGTTTATACTCAAGTACAAAGTCAATACAAACATATCAAATTTAAATGCGACGGAAACGGAAGTCAGGATCAAAGTACCGGCTTGGATCATCGAACATCTTGTAGTACTTGTCCTCCGGGTATTTTACGCAGATTTGGCCATTGGCAACCACAAAATGTTGGGGATGACGGACCTCAAAAAATTTAAATTGCAAAAGTAAATTACATTCTATCTGGGTCTTTTTTTATAAATTTTCATTACAACTAACCAGAGTAGATTTCAGTGATGGAACGTGCTTAGCGTTCTCGTAGATGGCAGCTCTTCCCCATCTCAAGGAATAATCACCATGACGGCAGATCTCAGCGGTCAAATTGGAGGTACGCGACTCCATTTAAAGAAATCTGATTGACTGATTAAACTCAGGGACTCTCTTCTTCCGAGAGCTGGACCAACTGTTATTCACAAACGGCCAGAAAAAAGTGGCCTGCCGCTTTAATTTCATGACAAAGCTTGAGATTATGAACAGTGAGGTCCACGCCACCAAAATTTTAAACCATTTCCCAACCTTTTCTTATTTTTATTTCACAAAGCAAATGCAACAGATAAAAAAGCAGAAGCAAACAGATTTATTAGCAACAATGAGACCTTTTGGATTCGAGCCAAAAGCGGGATGTAGAATGAAGACATCGAAGTTTACATAGGATATCCATAGTCACCAGAATTATCTGGAACTCTGACATCATCGATCTTGAGGATCATTCTGACTACCTGAGTGGCCAGTTGAATCTGTTCCTTCTTCGCATTGAAGGCTTCAAGAACATTCTGATTCTTCATATCACAGTCACCCGTTTGAAGACAATCGATTCCAAGACGAGGATTCTTTTCGGTAATTTGTCTGGCTTTCAGAGAAGTTAGATGCTCCATTCCAGAGAGACCCGAGTTTTCGGCTAAGGCGTTGGGGATGCCCTCCAAGGCATCTGCATAAGCACGGTAAGCATACTGGGACAACCCAGAGACCTAAAATTAAAATTTTAACTTTCAGCTGGAGGTGAAGTGAGACAAATCATCAAAACCCGATTTACCGTATCGGCAATTTCATTTACAGCAACGGAACACGCAATTTCGGGCGCGCCTCCACCATAAACGATACGATTGTCTCGGACCAGGTTACGGACAACACAAATAGCATCATGCAGAGATCTCCGGGCTTCTTCAATTACCTAAAAGGATGACAATTCCACAAAACAGAGATCTTGGTAAAACTTCCGCGTTCTGGCCCACTCCCAAAAAAGAACTTTTCTAAGCTGCGCCCGTTGTTTTCTTGCAGCCTGTGAATGCTTAGTTTAGGCCTGGCTTATACTCAGGGGTGGCCGCCGGGCCGGCCCGGTTTTTCGGGCCGGGCCTGAGAAATTTTGAAACAGGCCAGGCCTGATAATTGTCGGGCCTCGGGCCCGGGATTTTTTCCCAGCCCGACCCGTCTTTCATATACCCAGTTTCTTGGGTCTCGGCACGAAATATTGCGCTGCCAAAACTTTTAAATTTATTAACCATAAACTGCCGCCGGGCCGACGGCAGTTTATGGTTAATAAATTTTTGTTAAAGAATTATGTACGCACTTTTTTCGAAGAGATAAGAGTTATTTCAGCAGCTTTAATATTATTGAATAAAAAGTTTTGGCAGTTCGCGCCCTAGCCGGGCCTGCACCGGGCCGGCCTGAAAAATTGCGAACCGGGTCTGATATTTTCTGGGCCGGGTCCCGGGCCTGAAATTTTCAAAAATCGGCCCGTTTGCCACCCCTGCTTATCCGGCTATGAAAACTTCCAGGGCGGAGGCTGCGATATCAAAAAATTTGAGTGGGCCAGAACACGGAAGTTTATCAAGACCTTACCATCTTATTTCCACCTCTCAACATTATACTGACGGTTCTCTGGTTGGGGCAATCTTCGATAACCATGAACTGATCATTCACAGTTCCAAATTGAAGTTCTCTAACTTTGCCAGCAGTTCCCAATTTCTGCTTAGTGAGCTCGGCAAATCGGGGTACAATTCTGCCGTTGGTGGCAATAGCAATCAACTCGATATCAGGGCCTCCAACCCAACGAACAGCGGGCAAATCATTGTGATATAGAAGATGGGTGGCTTCATCATCGAAACCCCATTGGCAGATCACAAGACCGGCTCCACTCTTTTTTACATCTTCAATCATGTTCAAGAAGGTCTTATGTTCGTACTCTTGAAGCTGTTTAAATTCTTCTGGAGTAGAGATGTCCAGCTTATGCTTGGTCTTTGGCTTTGGTGGCTCGAATGGGCAGGTCAAGATAGCAATCTTCACATCTTTCAGTTCCTTTGGCATTTGAGGATGAGCAAATGATTTATCAACAAGAACACCGTTGAAAAACTGAGAATCCTCGAGACGGCCTCCAGGCTTCTCCACGATCTTGATCAAATCAAAGTTGACGTCTTTCCGTTCTTTATCCACAACAGCCAGCACGGCTTTGACAGCCATCTCCGCGAGCTGACGTTGGCAGTTCTTCACACTAAAGAAGAATATATAATTTCAAATTAAAATTGTCAAAACCACAATTAAAGTTAAGTGATTCACATCTTAGATCCCAGAGAAGTTGAGGCAGCTTTCACAAGAGACTCGAAGTCGTATTCTTGAAAGGTTTCCGAGATTTCCTCAAGTCGTTCAACAGCTCTTCGGCATGCAAGGTCATAACCATCGGCGATTTGAAGAGGATGGATACCCTTATCAAGCAAAGGCATGGCCTGTTCAAGAAGAGATCCAGCTAATACTACAAACAGAAAACTCCATCAAAGTATAACAAAACGTACCAACAACGCCAGTAGTTCCATCCCCACTCTCATCGTCCTGGGATTGGGACAATTCAACCATCAGTTTAGCAATATGGTGGTCAACATCCATGCTCTTGAGGATGGTAGCCCCATCATTTGTCGTAGTTACCTCGCCATCGGGATTTACAAGCATTTTATCCAATCCCAAAGGACCCAATGAAGTCTTCAACGTGTTAGCAACTTGTCGAGCAGCCAAAATGTGCGTCTAAAAAGGAATGGAACGACAAAAAGCGTAACCAACCTTCAGAGCTTCAACTCCAGTCAATCTTTTCTGCTTCTGTTGTTCCCGGATAACCATAAATGGCTGTCCCGTCTCGTCAAAGCATACTTGGCCGGACATTTACGCCTGAAAATAAAAGAATTTCAGAATAAGATTGTCCTGACAAATAAAATAGTTCAAAAGGGATTTGGCAGAAAGCTTCGATGACCTTCCAGAGCCAAGGCAATTTCGATAGATCTGGAATATTACGCAGTGTCACTATCGACTTTCAAAATAAATTTGACGAAGTGTCAAAAAATCTTATCAATTTAAAAAAATCTCGAATACTGTAAGTAGTTAGTTAAAACCCGACATTTCATCATGAATCAAATTGACGCGTTCGACATTCAATACTTTTAATCTCTATTGCCAATCGTTTTTCTCTACGAGAATAAATGTTAAACAGCGTAATGCATTAGAACATCATGGACTGTGTCAGGCATTCTCAAACCACAGTTTAATAAACTAAAAGATAATTATTTGTTTTGAACTGTTCCAGTTTCTGCAACGCTTAATCGGACACAAAGCAGGAACTTTGTTGTTCATGATTGACAGGTTCCCTCTCGTTCATCGTTCTAAATCGAGTCTAAACAAAGCCTGATTCAAAGCTGACTATTACAATATTATTTCTCTTTGCAACAATGAGACTAGCCATCCTTGTTATCTCTATTTCCTTTATTGCGGTTATTAGCAGTAGTCGTCGATGTAAAGACGGGATCGATAATGTGATCGGGATATACGAGATAGATAAAGGTACGTTTTTTGATATGACGGCTGTATATACAATGCACACAACCAATAAATTAACCGTGATTTCTAGGACCGTCTATAATTAATCTCAAAAGAATCAAGCTGGCTACATATGACGGCCATCGTCGTCCACATTGTAATAATGGTAAAGCCGAAGTTACGTTTCCCGGATTTGTGAAAGTCATCGAAGGTGAACTTATAGTTAATCAGAAAGTGGAAATTAACAGCCTTCAACTGGTGCTCACAGCTGAGCATAACTCATTCTTCATCGGAAAAGTCTGTAAAAATGGTAAAAGTGTAAATTCATTCGTGGATGATGACGTCTGGTAAGCGAAATATGTACCGACTTTTTTTAATTTTACTTTCAGCAATCTGGACCTATGCGAATACTCCAAAGAAATCTGTAATTTAATATCAAACCCAGAGACAATCTCCCTGAGAGAAAATATACCAAACTTAATCCCCATCCCAGAAACAGACTCTCCAGTGGAAGGAGAATGGAAAGGAGAAGTGATAGTAAAGAATGGAAACCAATATCTGACAAAGTTTAGATTAAACAAGGAAAAGGAATGGCTCAAAGCGAAAATTGACGATCATGAGGAAGACTATGATGACCGTGATGAATTGTGATCATATTGCGACTTCTCTACGAGCGATCAACATCTTCAACTTGGGAATCCGCTTGATGCATTTCACTGCCCTATCGTGTGTGACCATTGTAAAATCATATCCGTTTACCTATGTTATTTTATTGAATAAAGGAATCCAACTTACTTCCAAGATCTTGTCGTGTTGTTTTAGACCAACTAACTCCGCAGGAGATCCATTCTCAATCCATGTGATGTAAATTCCCTACAGATGATAAGTATAATTTAAGTATAATTTAATATAATTTAAGAATTCTTACAGTGTCCGGATATTTAAAAGGGCTTTGTTGTGGGTCTTGATCTATTCCACCACCAATTTTGAATCCCACTTTCTCCACAACAGTCCCATCTGAAGCTCTGACCTTCTCCTTCTCCAACTCAATCTCAATACTCAGGCATTCAATAGGCTGTCCCGGTCGGAAATCATTCATTGCAGCTGCGTATAACAAAACGCTCTTTCCTCGAATATAGCAGATGATTCATCATCTCCCCTCTTGCTGTATTAGACTCGTTTTGGCATTAGATCAATGCCACTAAAAATCCAATGTTTTATGTGACATTTCGACCACTCATGTTTTTTCGGAAATTGGTGGAGAGAAAAACAAGATTTTGTCGAAACTTTCTCTTACGAAGGTATTCTTCTTCCAGGATGTCTGGAAAGGATTTCTTACCTTCTCATCCTTCTAGTTCATCGGGTATGCGTTCAAGGTCTGTTAGTGGACGACAGACACCAATTTCAACTGCCGATTCCAACGACAATGATGATGATAGAATGTCCGTCAGTTCGTGCTCTAACACAAACACTAAAAGAGTCAACAGATTATATGATTTTGAAAAGGAGTGTTCTTTAGAACAGTCTCCATGTTCACTTTCTTCAGGTGAGTTGTACTTTTTTTTCCTATTTTGGTTTAGAATCCAAAACGGATCTTTCATTGATTCCTGTGATCTCTGATCAGCTTCTGAAGACTTGGTCCGATGGAGAAGGTGGTGGGTTTGACAAGGCCGATGTTGGCTTGCTCGGAAAGAAAGCGCTTGACCTGTTGTACCTAAAAAATTCTGCTGAAGTAAGTGCTTGTTGTTTTTTAGTAAATTAGCATATAGTCTCGCGCCGAAGAACTTTCTAACCGTATTCTTGCCCTCGAGGCGACAAATAGAAGAATGAGAGAGAGTAATGTCAAGATGCAAGCTCGTGTTGAGCAAGAAGAAGAATATATCTCCAATATGCTTTTGAAAAGGATCCAGAAACTGAAAACCGATAAGGAGTCGATTGCTTTGAAGTACGAAGAAGAAGAGGAGCATCTTACTAATGATTTGACTCGGAAATTAAGCCAGGTAGGTTGAACTGTCAGTCGAACTATCGTTTTCGTTGCACCCTTATAAAGGCCTTATTTTAGTTGGAAAAGCAACGAGATGAGCTGGTGAATAAGTTAAGCCGCGAGCAGACCTCCATGATGGACAACCTTGTCCTTAAGGTCAGAAAGTTAGAAGCCGAAGTCAGAGCGAATCAAAAGACTTTAGAACAGCTTCGCCGAGAAAAAGTAGATATGGAGAACTCCTTGGAACATGAACAAGAAGCCCTTTTTAACAGTTTGAGTAAGCGGGTCGATCAACTGGAGGCAGAGAAGAGACATCTGTACACCATGTTGAACCCATCTCTTCAGGAGTGTTCTGGCACTGGCCCTCCAACCCCGAACGAGTGAGTACAATATTTCCTTTTAACAATGTTTAGTTCTACCAGAAGTTCCGTCAGTGGATTTGTTGTTCCCATGAATACAACAGAAGACAATACCGAGATGTTGACACTCCGAAATCAACTGGCGAGGGCTAGAAACACAATCTTGACTTTGAGACAGCGGGTGAATGATATGGAGAAAGAAAAAAAGGAAAACCAGCACAAATTACTCAAACTGGCAGCATTCGAACGAGATTTACCGACGTACGAAGAGTTCTGTCAGTTTATCACCGAATTTGCATCGAAATCATGTGCTTCCAATGACCCCGAGCACAGCCGGGCTTCTCCATCGCACAGTGAATCTTCCATTTCGGTACCCGGGAGCAGTAAGTTCTAAAGGTTTTTGTAATTATTATATGTTTAGTGTCCGATCTTGAGAAAGCTGGCCGATCCCCAATATCCTTTAGTTCCAGGGATGTATCCATGGATTGTAAGTTTTTTATTGAGTTTCATGTCTTTTCCAAGTCCGACAAACACACATTCGTTACTTGTTCTATCTGTCAGTAAAAAAATCAGATACTTATCTTCGGTAAGTAATCAAAATTTTTTCAGCCTTCGCAGACAGATTTGACGGTGATTCTACCCGTTGAGATTACGAGTTTTATTAGTTTTTTGCTTCCGGTTGACTGTCGAGGACTTAAGATATACTGGTTCTTAGTGTCATCGCTTTTATTTGTTATATCATTTGGAGAATTTGTAATTTATTTTCCCGAGCCTGGAATAAACAAAATTTCAAACGATGTTTGTTTTGAAATAATAACAGGGTGGTCAGAGGTCAACGCGCCTCCGAACGGAGAGAAAAGATGACTGGTCAATGCATTGAAAGCGTTATAAGGTTGAGGGTGCTGAGGAGTGGTGCTGCCTGCCGCACGCCGCAGCAATTGTGGACTGAAAGAGGAATTGGTCGGGGAAAGGGGGTGAGCGGGAAGTGTCTGTGCTCCATTGGACGGGGGAATGAAGAGTGGGGTTTCGTTGAACTGCGAGTCGCCACTACCCCCATCCCCTTTTCTATCTTTCCCAGACTTCACTGTTTTCGCACTGTCGATGGAATCTATTTTCGATATTCAAATCATGTGATGCTTCACTGTTACCAGTTCACTTCCGTTTGAATACCCAAACTTCAGGGTATTAGAGTTTACCATTCGGACCCAATTTAGATTTTCTGTCCCGCTTTGGAACTCCCGCCTTCCGCAAGAAAATTTTCCGGACTGTAAGGATGAATATTTGAGGTGATTAATGGCAGCGCTCTTGTACTTCTATTCAGTCCTATATTCTTTACGTTTTTCTCCGTGAGGTGAAAACGAAAGTAAATTATTTTTAGTTTCTGTGAACGTTTTCATGACGAAACCCCGCCTTGTCTGGGCTCCTGAATCGAATCTGGCTGCTTTCTTTCAAGCTGAGTACGCTCTTCGTCTTTCCATTTTGATTAAAACGTCAGAAAAACGCGCGTGGAACAAAAAAGTGTATAATAAACGCTCGCGTAATAGCGCAACATCCTTGGGTAGTGGTGGGGGAGAGATGCGCCCAGACACAAAAACGAAATTCGACGCCAAGACCGCGTCGAGACGTCGCGTCGCGCGTCGAGTGATACCCAGAGGGAGAGGGAACGAAGACGTCAGTCAGCCTTCTCCACCCGTTCGTCGAGAGAGTCACGCCAGATCTCTGTTTTGACGCGCCTATCAGCTCTACGACTTTGGGAGCTGAGCCTTGATTTGAATTGATATATCGGCATCCCGGTTCGCTGCCAATTCTTTGCCTATCCTGACCATCTCCTGCCAGGTTTAAAAGTCGGTGATATCAGATCGACTGTCCGGATATATAATCATCATGTTCCCGTCGACTACTAGCCCTGCACCACAAGCCCTTCTTCTCGATCCTTTGAGTTTCGCTCAGTTGGCAGCTGCGGCTTCGGCTGTTCCAGTGGCTAGCAGCGCCCCGTCCAAATCTCCCAGCAGTCTTCAAAACGTAAACCGCCGACGACCTAGCGGTTCTGCCCAGAAGCCTTACACTCCATCGACGACTTGTCAACGACGCCTTGTTGCGGCAGCCACCGCCTCAGGTAATGGTCGCACCCAGCTTGCACTGGTCTTTGTTTGTCTGTCTTTGTTTATCCTTCTCGTCTGGACTTATCAACGGGCGCGACGCAGGGCTTGTCTGGCTAAGAGGTTCTTTCAAGTGTTATTATGTTATTTTACCGTTGCGACAATGTTTACAGCGATCGCCACCTTTATCAGTGCGCTCAGGGATTGATAAAAGTTTCTGCGTGTTTGAGAACGTGATGCTCGTCGACGCCGAATCTAGTTGTCGGGGCGTATCCTTCCATCTCAGAAGGATTTTTCTTCTTCGCCCGCGATCTTGTTCTAGACATTATTAATGCTGGAGGAAGAGGAACAGAGAAACGCTGTCGGTTTCAGCAACGTCCGTTTCCCCGCTCCTATTAATTTGATGTCTTCCCTTTTTATGGGAACGCTCGGGTGCTGGGAAGGAACTCCTATTTGATTGGCGCGGATAACAGTTCGGTTTTATTTTCTTAGATGTGTCTTTACATCGATTGTAATTTTTACGTCTTCTTACCTAAAAAGAAAATTTCCAAAGTAAGGATTATCGAATACGTGTTTCCTACCACAGCGGGTAAATTAAACGCAAGCGAAAGTGAAGAAGGATAATGTCGCTTTTGTCTGGGCGACACAATCACACAATAGCAATCGTCTACGCACTTTTCTGATCTCCCCGAATGCGTCTGGGTGCGCTTGATCTTGGCGGTCGGTTGCGCTCTGTTGAAGGCTGTTTCCCTTCCCTTTCTCTCACCAACAGGTTTTTTCGCGATATTCTTCACCGCTGCACCTGTGCTATTCGTGTCGTCGTATCTCGCACGCGCCCAAGTCTGTCTGTCCCTTTATTTTCTCCTCTAGAAAAAATGGCGTGTGAATAATCTAGTCTTTTTTCTACAATTGGTGTGAAATTATTGATTTTATGTAATCGTTGCGCATTGCCACCTTCTTCCATCTCTCAATGTTTTCCGCTCGAAAAAAAGTATTTTTCCAAAAACACATTTTTCTATAAGTAATTTTTTTGCAGTTAGATAGTTCACAATGTTTTTATTATTTGATAATTTTGTAGACATTGACGTGTACACATTATCGGCTCTATAATTTTTTTTCAAACTCCTACCTCGATTTTAGTTTTGTACTCGAGATTTTTGAAGATTAATGTATAAAACTTACTTCCTTCTATAACTATTTTACATTTTAGGGGTAATGGAATTGCGGGTTGGAGGATGCTTTCGACTTGGCCGCAAGATTGGAAGTGGATCATTCGGTGATATTTACCTTGGTGAAAATATTGTTACACATGAAGAAGTCGCCATCAAACTCGAGGGCATGAAAACAAAACACCCCCAACTCCACATTGAAGCAAAGTTATATAAATTTATGCATGGCGGAGTTGGGATACCTATTGTTAAATGGTGTGGATACGAAGGAGAGTTCAATGTAATGGTTATGGAGCTTCTTGGGCCCTCATTAGAAGATCTTTTCAACTTTTGTTCCCGACGGTTTACCCTTAAAACGGTATTGCTTCTTGCAGATCAAATGGTAGGTCGATTTAAGTCTGATGCATGTGGATTCGCAATCCGGCAAGATTCTTTACTGTAAATTTTCAGCTTTCAAGGATCGAATACATTCACAATAAAGATTTTATCCACCGCGATGTAAAACCGGACAATTTCTTGATGGGTCTAGGCAAACGGGGCAACCTTGTATATGTAAGTTTACATTCATTCGCTCTACTTCTGGTTTAGATAATTGATTTTGGGTTGGCGAAACGATTCCGCGATCAACGATCTCGCACTCATATCCCATATAGGGATCACAAAAATCTCACGGGTACTGCGAGGTATGCTTCTGTAAATACTCATCGAGGTATCGAACAATCGAGGAGAGACGATCTGGAGTCCTTGGGGTATGTGCTCATGTATTTCAACCGAGGAAGTCTGCCTTGGCAAGGCCTGAAAGCGGCCACCAAAAGGCAGAAATACGAGAAAATTGCTGAGAAAAAGATGAGCACCTCTGTTGAGGAATTGTGTCGGACTTTTCCCAGTGAGTTTACCAACTTTTTTGGCGGTGTTTTACTTTTCTACAAGTTGTCATCTTGTTTTAGCTGCTTTTGTCGAATACATTGAATACTGCAAAAGTCTCAAATTCGAAGAACAACCAGATTACGAGAAATTACGAAAGATCTTCCGAGAATTGTTTCGCCAACGGGGGTACGAGATGGACTACGTTTTTGATTGGAATATGAACTTACCGTATGTTGGTCTTAATATTTGACAGTTTCACAATTTCTTAAGAATTTAAGATATTATTTTAAAGGCAATGGATCTGTCTTAACATAATTATAAAGTCGTAAATAGTCATTTGTTTGAAACTTATAAATTAATTTCTTTGGTGTCGATGTCTGTGTTCCAGCCAGATGTAGACGTCTGTTTAAAAGTCTGTTAACTCAAAAATAATTTCTCCTACACTTATGAGGTTAATAAGCTACTCAACGTCTTAAAGTCACCTGATTTCCGTCAAGTCAGTCTGCGCATGGTCCATTGATACTACTATTATTTTACTGAGATTTTTAGAAATTCCAATCGTGGTGCTCACAACGGAAGCGCGATAACTAATGGTCATGCGCGACAACAAGCGCCGGTCATTCCCACGGGGCATCAAAACGTTCCCGGAGGGCTAATATTCCAACCTCAGCCGGTGTCGTTGCCCAGTGCGGCGTTCAACATGATGCGAAAGTAATATAATAAACTTCCCCACTTTATCCCATTCCATTGCGCTTTCTTCAAGAGTTGTTTTCTACGGAACGGACCATATTATTGCTATGATGATTCGGGTAATGATTATGTTATACAGTTCCTTTCGCATTTTAAGTTCATTGTTTGTCGATTTTTTTGGGCACTTGTTGACATCATTAACAAGATCCTTAGCCACAAAACTTTTAATAATTTTGCAAAGTTTTGTTCTTTTTAATTATTTCCATCAATTGTATTTTTATGGGTCGAGGTAACTCAAGCGCGGCCATCGGTGATTTGAATAAAGAAAAAAAAGAATCGATTTGTTAGGAATGCGATGCGTATTATCCAATGTTTAGGATTTATTGCTCTCGAGATACGTATAGTAGGCATCACGGTAAGTGAATGGAGGAGATACTATCCACCAAAGATTTGTCATATCGGGTCTTGTTCGCTACACTCACACTCTCTGGGATTAATATTGTCATCACGAACTCTTTGGCATCTCTCCAGATGACTGCTTGTTTTCTGGCTGAAGACGCTATGAGCTGGTTAGTGCGTTGGCGGGAATGCCTGTCGATGGTTTCGTCCAAGGCGCTCTCGATGATCTCCAAGAGTTCTTGTTGTTGTTCGATCTGAAAAGGCTTCAGAACAATAAGATCGCATCACCAGAAATTTATTTATTTTGAATAACGTCACCTTCGGTTTCTCTGTTATTTCTGTGGCTTAGAAATCTCATTTATTACACCCTCACAGAGATTATATTTACCAGAAAATGGGGATTACTCACCTCTTCGTTGGATTTGGAGACCTTTCCTGAGAGCGCCAATATAGGTAGGGTGTCTGTTTGAGTAGCGATGTCACTGAATTTGCTATCATCCTTGGAACTTTCGACCGAATTTACAGTGCTTGGAGAGTCCACCGTAACCGTGAATCCCTCCTTCTGAAGTTCAAGGAAGATAATCAAAAAAGAAACCGGATGCGCGGAACTGGGTCCGGATAAACTTACAGTAGACAATATTTTCTTGGATTTGGGGGATCTTTTGGGGGTTTTAATGTGACCATTCAGATCGTTCTTTGGGGGCAACGGAAACGAATGCATTGAATTGGATCGCCGGGGGCATATTACAGCTGAAAAAAGGACATGAATTTGAAATTTCTGGGCTACGACGATGATGAATGTGGTCGATTGTTGTACGAATACTAATAAGCTGACTAAAGAAAGTTCAAGAAGCTGCGGTATGACTGCTGATGTTTTGAAGAAAAAGGCCGTAACAACGGAAATTAATGTTATTATTAAAGAGGATTAACCGCAGACAAAACGATGTCTAGCTGGTATGGCAAATAGGACAGACGAATGAAAACTGACAACACATTTAAAAGTGAAACTCACTTTCTGTTCGTAGCACTATCAACGGTACATGATTTGAGTTGGGAGTACGAGATTTCCGAGTTTGAAGATTCTTCGTGTCTGCAATATCAGATATTATTTGCGCCCCCAAAGCATGTTAATTGACATATTCAGAGAGAAAGAGAGAACTCACTCTGAAAAGATTTGGGTTGCCCGTTGAGTCCTTTGGGATCTAGTTGAGGCAGTATACTCGAGATCCGGAACCCTTCTACAATCATATTGCCGCGTTTCACATCGACTACCTCAGATGTGGGTATACGGACCATTCCTGACTTGTTCTCTCGGCCATTCAGTCTGCAATAATTAAATAAAAATGTAGGCAAGCACTTTGTATCCTACCTTTTTTGTATCTTATTCGTCCCATTGAGATTGTCAGATGTGGGATGTAATGGAGGGAGTTCTGTTGTGTTCCGTGGCGATCTACTGGCCACCCGTTGTCGAGGAGAGGTCCTCGGCGAGACGTCCTTATCAATGTTTCCCATCTGGATATTACTCGCTTTCTTGAGTACTAGAGGTCTGTAATGGAATAAAAAAAGGCTTGATCACAAGGTAAGTCATCTAAACTGGAGTTTTAAGGGAAAAGGATGGTCATACAGGTAATTTTTTGAGCAATTTTTCATCATAAAGAACTACAAGGTATCCTTACGTATGAAAATGCTTGTATCTATTCACTCCTTTAACATCAGGTGTATACCGAGCTCTTATCACTGCAGACTCCGACATCAGAGATCCCATCGGGTTGTACAACAATCGCATTGAGACCGGCCAACCCCGTTGTAGACTCGAATGGCCGGCCGACCGGGGTGATAAAACGATGCGAAGGATGTTTAGGGAAATAGGTCGGCTTTCAGCAAGATGGCGATTCGGTCGGAGGCTGGCTGGTATTAAGAAGATGAGACAGGAAATACGTGATGATGTCTTGATTGCCATTCATGGGGCCCGACCCCATTTCATCTCATAAGCTGGCTTTCCTGAAACCGAATGAGTTTTGTCGTTGTAAACAGTGCCGACGAGACCCGGGCTTTTCACTACAAAACTTTATCAAAACAAAACATTAAAATTAAAATGAAAATACAAAGAGCCAAGGGCATTTCCTTAATTATAGACCCGCATTGGATTAATAAGCAGAGCAGGAGAGAGTCGGAACTTCTGAAAATTGGGTAATTGCTGGAGGAGTTTTAATGGATGGTTCTGAAATCCGGAGTAATCCATAGACCCAATTAGTGGGTATACAGTTGAGCCACCCCCAAAACAAATGTAGTCTTATAAAAAGACTGGGTATCGACCAACTATAATTCTCCAATTGGCCGCCCTCAAAAAGCCAGCAGGTAAATGTTTGGCGTCTGTCAATTCCGTATTAGCACGCTATGAAAGAGATAGCGTCATGCATCCCCCTTAACTCCCATAAGCTTGTTGTTTCGCATAATGGCTTTGGATTTCTTTTACATGGAAGCCCCAAAACATCCAGACCTGTCCTTCCCATTGTGATTATGCACTCAGTACTATATGTATAATATTTTTTCATCATATATAGTTATCATAATAACGTTCGCTCAACATAATTGGATTTATATTTAAAATATGTTGACGGAAACGGAAGACGCCGTCAAATCCGCTTATCATAAGTGGCAAACGAAAGTCTCGTAAAAAATGGATTTGGGTTTACTTTAAGTCTTATTCCTCTGAAGAGATTTGCCTCTTGGCAATGGTGCTCCCCGTTATTCAACACCGTCTGACGAAAATAAATCACGGCACTCGTAGGACGTTTATTCGAGGAGCCTTATGTACAAGCCTTTTGGGTTGTACAGCCAATTTAATTGGTAGGAAAACGCATTTCTTGGTCATATTATCTTACAGCCGGCCTAACAAACGATTGGCTTTACACGTCGGAAGTTCTACGGTACTTTGTCCACCCCAATGCGACTTATCGCGATGATAATCTGATGATAAGATGGTTTAAGAACGCCACCCTCGGGCCTTGGTATTTCTGTTTTCTGGATCGTAAGTGATAATTCCCCGAAATTAATTTACAGGGTGTGTCAAAATTCGTGGAGATCCCTATAACTTTTTTGCACAATGCTCGTCGTAGGTTGAAATTTGGTACACATAAATTTGAGCAATATTAGTTTTTGCCCACAAAATATTATGTCTTAAAAGTGCAAATGAATTGAGATATGGTCCTTTGAAAACGCCCTGTTTTTTGCCGGAGGCAAAAATTTGGTTTTTCGAATGAAGTCCCACGATTTTTGTCTCATTCCGCTTGAAAATGAAAATTTTGCTAAAGTTGCTCCTGTTAATTAAAGGCTTTTGTCTTCCTGCAGTTTTGAAATTTAACCCAAATCTTTTTCACAATTTCGATGCTTATGACTTTCCCTTCCTCCCTGCAAAAATTCGTGTCTTTCTGAATCCTTAGAGGAAAGATATTTCACCGAAGACTTCTGCCATTTTCTGAAAAACCGCAAATCTTTCTCAAGAGCCTAGCTAGCCATTTTACGCTTAATCGCGTCGAGCTTCGCATACAAAAACTAATGCAGCTGTAGTTTAATCATGTCAAAATTCACGTTTTAATATTGCTCCCCCACCGAGCTTAAAGCTTTCACTTTCCTCCACAAATTTTGACATAATTTATAGCGATTACGCCATTTCATTGCAATGAAATTGACATGTTTTCACAAGACGATCCCAGCGATGTTACCAGTTCTATTGAGTGTGAGTTAACATCCATTTAACTTAGAAATAATCAAAAATAAATTTGGATTACAGCATCCGTGCGGCCTGCTTTTTATTTTGTATACACATCCTGTCTGCTGGATCTATTAGGACTGGTTGGAGTGTTTATTTGCTGCATGAAAGTGAAGCCATATACGTCATTGTTTATATCAACAACCATACATATTCTATCGGGGATTGCCGACTTCATGAGCATCATTATGTACATGTCTGGAGTCTCCAAAGAAGTGGGAAACAAGCTATTCCCAGCATCGGAGATGGATGATCCCTTGTTTTATTATTCTTACGGATATTCCTTTATTAGTTTCAAGGTCGGTTCTTTGATTTAAAGCAAGAAATTGTCTGATTTTAGATCGGATTCTTGTGCACGGAGACGGCGGCGATTTTATTGGTTTTGGTTTATATGTCGAAACGGGATGAACGGACTTACAACAGGTATTGTATAAATACGATTATGAAGAATGTAAGAGACAGACCGACTATGAATGACCAGATGTTACTAAATGGGCGTTATCATCAACATGCACGGATCAGTCAATTACAAAGAGCCTCTAGGTAAGAAGTTTGAGATTACAATATCAGAGTATAGGAGTGCTTCCATTGATGAGTCATTGAACAGTGATATGCTCAATTTCAAAAAGTTGGTTAACAGTGAACACAGTACAGACTCTGTGAAGAGTCATCGGAAGTCGATGCTAGTAAGAGGAGGCTGGCTTTAATGGTGTTATTGATATTAGTTGCAGCCCCCATTTATTATGCCAGCGCTAAGCGCGGAGAGCGAAGGATTCATGTGATAAAGAACCTTCCTTTCCCTGTTCCCGATCACCACTTCGAGAGCATCCTTCAGAAATCCATTTTCTTCTCAAAGTTGCGCAATTCAGAGTTTTTTTCGTTATTCTTTTTGTTCTGATGATCTTATTTTCTTTCAATGGGCGATGAGAAAGAGCATGGAGTCAATACAGTTTTCGAATCTAATGTAAGTCTTTACAATACCGTCATAATTTTTTGCCATTTTAGTACCTCAAGTACAACAGAAAATCGAAAATATTCCCCCTCTATGGATTTAAAATTGAAGTGAAGGTAAAATATGGAGATTTCATAGTAAAGTCGGTCATCCCTCCGATCTGTATTCAAATAAAACTCGTTACTGTAAACAAAATAGAAGTCACCGAAGGCAGAAGTTCGTTGACGGTGGCTGGGAAAGGATTCAACTTGACCTTATTCAGTATAAAGGCCACTGACCGGAGCGTAAACGAAGTTGTTGAACGCCTTCAAATACTAGTATTACGTCAGCGGATTCCTCATTCAATCTTGGGACTTCCATTTGAATGGGAGATGGAATGTATGGATCGGAAAAGCAAAACCAATCTTAAGTGGAACATCAGAAAAAAGAAGAGATCCGAAGAATGCTACAAGTTGAGAAGGTCCCTATCCGAAATTAGTTTTCATTCTGATCAAAGGCTCAATAATCATTGTGGACTCAGTAATATATACAGGTCTTTCAGGAGATCTGTAAGAAAAATACGCTAATAAAAAAGACTTTGCCGCAGTTCCGGAACGAGGAAAATAGAGGGGTTTGCTGTGGACTTGTCAAAAAAATTGCAAGTGTAAACTATTAGCCAAAATTGAAAAATACGCCCAATTTCGGGCTTGTCCAATTAAATATTTTTTACGTTTTACAAGTTCTTAGCAAAAACAACGTCTATTTTCCTCGTTCCGGAATTGTCACTGCTCCGAAGCTGGCGGAATGGTCACGGTGCGTAAAAAATCCCGTAAATATTAAAATTATCATTTTATTATGTTGACACAATATATAATAACCGAGTAAAAACTTCGAGATAATGAAAACTTATAGCTCTATTTGTACGTAAATTGACTAATTGATTGTAAAAATACGACTCTAGACTTATTTGCTCGTTTTCTTCTAGTCAAAAAATTGACTAGATCTAATACTACTTGAGTTTATACTTATAGGAACTAAGGCCAGTCTGAACCAGCGAGAATCGAATGCGATAAGTGAGGTACTAAAAGATTCAGATGTCTAATTTCTTCTCCTTTTCTTCATAGCCGGTTCGTCGTTCTTGTAAAGGCACACATACATCCACACCGAGCTTACATAAGCCGGCAAGTACTTCTTGACTGCTTCCACGTACTTCTTGTACACGTTTATCCCACATTTAGCCAATGGATTGTCAGGCTAAAGCAGTTATACATAGACAAATTTATAAGACAACATATAAATGTATCCAAACCATGGACTTACTGAATTAAAAGTTGAGCAATTTATAAATATTTGGTTCATATCGGCAATGAATCCCGTCGTATTTGCATATTCTCCACCCGAAAGCTTAGAATTGACGGTTGTTAAGTCCATAGGCCTTGAAATAACACTGTAATATTCTTGGAACTTCTTGTCAACTGGTTTCCGGAATGGATCTGACTGTTGAGAATCGTCGAGACAAGCCAACATTACTTTTGAGCAGGCCTGAAAGCGTTGTAATAACACATGCAAATAAAATCTTAGAAAGAAATGTCAAACTGATACGAACATACCAGTTTAATGTTGGAAGTCATTCTATCCTGCTTTTCCGTAATCGGCAACATCGGTTGACACATGGAACAACGCCAGTCATCGGGCAGTTGAGCCATTGGAGCAGAGCATCGGGGAATATGGCAGAATTGATGAAATACCCTCGGACACGTCGAACAACAGCCAAGTTCTCCAGAGATATCATCACAACCTTCATTACAACTGTAGCAATAGTCATCCCATTCATCTTGAGGGGCATCCGGAGCTGCCGCCTTTCTGCTCGTTTCTCCTTTTTCATCTATAAAGGTTTCAATCACAGGCGTTGGCTCCACCTCTTCTCTCCTTATCCTTATTTTAAGGCCTCCAGAAGTGTCTGGAACAGCTCTGTATCGTCCAGCGGAAGTTCCACTTTTATCTGACATATGACTATCGTGTGATTTCTCTCGTAGCCTATGAATAGGACTGTTTTCACCCATTCTGACATTTGAATTTGGAGCAGAATTAGATGTCTTTGTTTGGTCAGTCAAATCGTTGCCTGAATTGACCACAGACTTCGAACGGCGCAGATTAGACCCTTCAATCCCTCGGCTGTTTTCTAATTGCTCATTCATCCCTTCTTTTGTCATTGAAGACGACGATTTAACCTTGCTTGACGTGTTTCCATTTTGTGTACCTGATACTACCTCATTTGTCTTTTTATTTCGAGGTCTTTCGTCTTCCAATGTAATGGTAAATATATCCGCCGGTGGAGTATTGCTTGCCTTAAACAAGAATTATAAATAAAAAAAACATACAGGTGAATTGGCAAAGATTAGTTGCTGAAGCTCGGAGTGACTGTTTCGAAGCAGATTTGGTTGACTTGGGGATGGAGGAAACATAAATCCTTGAGGACTATTCACAAATTGAGGAGATCGCATCTGAAGTCCATTTGGCCTCATTGGAGGATGCATTGCTGGTCGGAAATTATGATAAGATTGACAAAGCCGACCATCTAAAGGCATCGTAACTTGCCGACTAGTCGATGGACCGGGAACAGCCATCTACAGTCATGATTGAAGGTACAATCAATCCTGAACTTACATTATTTGTGTGCATTGGAAGGAATGATGGTTGATTGCCTTCTACCGCTTCGATTGGAATCGGCCTTATTGATTCAGAGGTAATTCTTGAACCTAGTTCCAAACTACGCGTTAGTCTTCGGTAATAATCAAGTTCTGATTCCAACTGAACACATCTTTCTCGTAATTCATCATCAGCCAAAGGCTTTATCAAACGTCTGAACTTCTCCTTGTCTACTTTTTCGTATTCTCGGCCATTAAAAAGTTGAAGCCCGATTTCTGATTGATGCCCCATTTCAGCAGGATTAAGCTTGGGTGGGAGTACAAAAGCCAAGGGCTTATCAAAATTGGACCGGACAGTCTAAATTAAGAAAAGTAAAGAGGTAAAAATACAATACATACCTGCCGAATGTTATTTACGACAATAGAACCATATCCACTAAGGAATTGAACAAGGTTACTGGACTGAGGACTGTGCGAAAGATCGATCCGGACAGACGGAAGAGGCAAGATGTTGTCGATGTCAATCCTACTATATTTCCTTCTTCTCTCGGCATTCGTAGAGGCGTGTTTTATGAAAGACGCAAACGGGATAACATCTTGTGCTTTGAGGGCAGTAATTTTTTTCTCGAGGTTATTTATCGTAGCAACTCTGTTAGTTTCTTCCACAATATCAGCCTCAACCTTCTTAAAATGAGACATATATTGATTCTGAGACATTTCCAAAGAATCAGCGAGATCCTGGAACCGCTGAATCATCAAGGACACCATTCTTTGGCAATCAAATGCTAATTGAGTTCTCGAATTGTGAAATTCCGTCATTACCATTCGCCGTTTTATTTGAAGGTTTTGGAGCCTAAACTCACATCATATAAAGGAACACAAAATAACACTTACAAGTTATGATAATACTCTAAAGTTTTTTTGTCGTTCTCCATTAGCGGCCTTAAACAATTCATTGCTTTTGTGTTGAGTTCAGCAAACGTTCCAATTTCATTTCCTTTTCGGCAATTAGATCTGTGCCCTTCTAAGCAATCCATACAAATTCTCTGTAAAATAAAGTCAGCTATAAACTACTCCAGGCTTACAGCCCCGCAAGAACACACGAAGTTCGCCATTCTGTCTTGATGTAGGAGATTGACGCATCTTGATATTAAAGGAATATAAGGTTTTGACTAAAATAGATAAAATTTAAGCTCGTTGAAGCAAAATAAAAATACTGGCCGGGATTAACACGTACCTCTCGTATAAGATGCTCCCGATTATGACCTTTTATACACCAAGCACACATGTAGGTTTTACAGGTAACGCAATAATGGGAGATCTTTTGTAAATCAAGATTTGTACAATTTGATGACATGCATTTCCTAAAATTTAAAATAACCAACATATAAAAAACTTACGTCCTTTTTGGATCGGGTATGAATTCGTCGTAAACGACATCAGCTGAGAATTGTTGGTTACAGACTGTACAATGCAAGCTCTTTTCAAGATTGGACCTTTGCGCATCTATAAAAAGGTATTAATAAAACGTAATGGCAAACATACCTCTGCAACGAAAACACAAAGAATGAAGACAAGGTAAATGATATATCGGTCTGTCTGGCGTCAGAACTTCCTTCAGACAACTAACACACTTCCGTATTTTTGATGAAGATGGTTGGCTGGTCGAATCCCGTCCGGGTATCGACATTTTTGGAGCACTTATTCATTCACAATTATGCGCGAAACTTTATAACGCAAAATATAACGCGAATTCTTTAGCAAGCTCCAACCAACTAAAGGCCGAAATGCGCCCATGCTTAGGGTCATTGTATACGAAAAAATATTTTTTTTGAAGTCGTCGCGTACTTTAAAAGTATCCCTTCATGAAAAGTTGTTGTTTAGATACATATAACGATGGAGCGTAAATTCAAAGCTTTATTTAAGTTTCCATTATTCGCACAACCAGATAAGTTGCGAGTTATTGTATTATTTCTTAGTTAATAATAGGTTTCTCTTTCAACCCATCCGCCCGGGTATTTTCTGATTAGATAACGACGAACTTCATCATATACGAAAATCAATATTGAGAATGGAAGAGGCAGTAACCACCATGAGAAGCTGGAAATAAAAGGGTTTTGTTTTGTAATGCTTTTTCTTACCGTAATCCATACATCCGCAAGGCTACGTCAAGTCCCGGACAGTAACATAAGAAAGCAGCCAACGCTGTTTCAAAGAGTAATCCGAAGTTCATTGCCCAATTGGACATTCCCTGTTGAACTAAAGAGTTGCGCCGAGTTTTCGAAATGATTAAATCGGCCCATTGGACGATAACAATAGACACAAAGTAAGCCGTGTGACATGTGTATTCCAGTATCTTCCTATTGGCATATGTCCACTCTTGGCCATAGTCGTCCTTCAGATTGTTCACTGCCATTGAATCCCATTCCGAACGTATTTGATACAATCTGGATGGATAAAATCCGTTATCAGCCATGATGCAGAAGTAGATGAAGAATCCGGATGACGCTTGAATCATTCCAATCTGACCGTATGCGAGGGAGATCAATCTTTCGTTCACAAGTTTGTCGCGTAAAGGGTCTCTGGGCCTTCTCTTCATGATATCGGATTCGGCTTCTTCGTAGGCAAGGGAAATCGCTGGCACCTGTTAATAAAAATATAGGACTAGAAGACGGAAATAAAAATTTTAAATGCTTTTAATCAAAAACGACTCACCATATCGGTACCCAAATCGATACATAAAATTGTTATTGTACCAAGAGGCAGAGGGATTCCAAATAAGATGTAGGTGAGGAAGGGAGAGATCTCGGGGATATTGGAAGTCAGTGTATAGGCAATGGATTTCTTGAGATTGTCAAAGATTAGACGGCCCTCTTCCACGCCAACCACAATCGAAGCAAAGTTGTCATCCAACAATATCATGTCCGCGGCTTGCTTGGATACATCAGACCCAGTAATCCCCATAGCCACACCAATGTCAGCTTTCTTGAGGGCGGGGGAATCGTTGACTCCATCTCCGGTCACAGCGACAATCTGACCTTGTTTTTGGAAAGCCTCTACAATTAACAACTTTTGGGTGGGTGATGTTCTGGCAAACACAATCTCCGAATGTTTGTTGATTGTTTCCAGAAGTTGGTTTGAATCCATGCCTTCTAGATCTGAGCCATGGATGACAGCCGCAGCAGCTTCATTCTCTTCAACATCCTCTTTAGCAATTCCTCTTCTGATGGCGATGTCTTCTACGGTCTCCGAGCCTTCGCTTATAATACCAACAGACTTGGCGATCGCTTTGGCGGTGATTGGGTGATCTCCAGTCACCATAACTACCTTAATTCCTGCCGACCTGCACTTTGCAACCGCATCGGGAACCGCAGCTCTTGGAGGATCAATCATACTCATAAGACCAACAAATCGATAATTGCTAATGGGGAAATTGACATCTTCGACATCAAACTTGAATGTTTGAGGATACTCTGAAGCATCCAGACGACTATCACAAAATCCAAGAACTCTCTCGCCCATTCCACCCAACTCAAGATACGCGTCGTTAAATCGTTTCTTGATTTCTTCAGTCATTTCGACTTCTCCATCTTCAAGAAGAATGGAGGAACATTTATCCAGAATTCTCTCTGGAGCACCTTTCATAACCACCAGAAGTCCTTTATCATCGTCAACTTGATGTATGGAGAGTTGATATTTGTTCTTGGAGTTGAAAGGAATCTCAGCAATTTTTGGGTTCTTTCTTCTGTACGCCGGTATATTTCCTACAGTAATCTCTGTGTATTTTAGCAGAGCGATTTCTGAAGCATCTCCAGTGCATTCTCGTCTTGAGATGGGCACATTGTCTTGGTCCGGTTTGAATTCAGCACGGTTGCATAAGGCAGCAACACGAAAAAGATTAGTCTCGGTGTGACCCGGAACTCTTTTCTGATCTTCAGAATAGTTTTCATTCGTATCACATGATTTGATCTCATCGTTGAACCAAACATGGGCCACCGTCATTCTATTCTGAGTCAGGGTTCCAGTCTTGTCCGAACAGATGGTTGAAGTTGAACCCAAGGTTTCTACAGCCTCCAGGTTTTTCACTAGACAATTCTTTGACGCCATTCTTTTTGCAGTCAAGGTAAGACAAACAGTAACAGTTGCAATTAAACCTAAGCGACGTTAGTTTAATATTAGCGACTTACCTTCTGGTACATTTGCAACAATTATTCCGATCAGAAAGACAACAGCAGTCAACCAATGGTAGCCTAGAACAATTGCAATGAAGAAGAATGAGACTCCCAAGAAGACAGCAACCCCGGTGATCAGATGGATAAAATGCTCCAGTTCTCTTGCAATTGGAGTTTGTCCACTCTCAATGTCTGCAGCCAAATGAGCGATACGACCCATGATGGAACGATCTCCGGTTGCGATGACCACTCCCTTTCCAGTTCCCTCAACGGCATTTGTAGAGAAGAAGGCCAGGTTTCGTGTTTCCAACGGTCTTTCACTCGTGCATTCTGTCGATCTACTCTGTGGCTCTGATTCTCCTGTCAAAGAAGCGTTGTCCACTTTCAAGCCCATTGCGTAGATGATGCGAACATCAGCAGGAATACGGTCTCCACCTTTAACTTCCACAATATCACCAACAACAAGAGATTCCGTTGCCATTTGGATCTTTTTTCCATCACGGAAAACAATGGCATACTAAGAAGATGTTATACTATACGGTGTGACTTACAGTAGGCACCATGCTTTTGAAAGATTCCATGATTTTGGAGCTCTTGCTTTCTTGGTAATATTGGAAACATCCTGTAATGATGACAACTCCCATCAATACAAGACCCAAGTAAAGATTGTCTTTAGACGGGTTTTCTAATGACAGATAGTCCATGCCATAAGCAATGTAACACAGGAAGGCACCTATCCACAAGAGCATGGCAAATCCTCCAAACAAATTTTTACAGAACTTAATCCACTCGGGTGTTCCTTTCTGAGGAGTCAGGGCATTAGGACCATCTCTCTTGAAGACCTCCTCTGCTTGGGCCGATGTTAGACCAGTGGCAAGGTCAGTCTTCAGGCGCGAAATCAGCCCTTCTAGAGGTATCTTGTGTTCATCCATTTCTACTTCCTTCTTGAGATCCGCAAGTTTATCTTCTTTTTTTTTCTTTCTATCATCTTGGCATTTAGCCACCGTTCCAGCTTTCGGAGTTTTCCCCACTATCGAGGTCGTCGATTTTGGGATGGGACCAGGGGGCTTAAGCGGAGACGTTTCTAGTTCGGCCAACGAATTACTCGCCGTAGCCACACGATAACTTTCTGTTCGACCGGGCTGATTTAAATAATAATAAGACGTTATTAATAACTTACTTGGTCCATGTTTTATTGCAAATATCCGAAAATAAAGCCGGTTCCGAGCGTTTCAAAGCTTGGAAGGAAAGTGCGGTCCCGACTTTGGCAGGTCTTTCTCGGTGGGGGAGCTGTCCAAAAACGGAAAAAGCGCCTTCGGCGTTTTGCGCGGCATGTGGTTGAGGCCTAGCTCCCTCTTTTCATTTCGCTGTTCTGTTTAAGCCGGGCACAAATTCGAACAAGCCTTGGGCAAAAATGCAGTCATCTAAGCATCGTAATGCAACTGTAAGACCGAATATAATCAATAAACATAGCATAACAACATCAGATCTATCTGTTTGACTTTATGTAGTTGATGGCTCCATTTTTACAAGTCTTATTCATGGTTGCTTCAGAGTACCTTCCTCTAGTATTATTACTTTGTTTTCTCTTTTGTTTCGCTGACCTATTATCATGCAGATGTAAGTAAGACGCATAATCTTATCTCCGCTGATATCTACTAAATGATCACAACCTTCGATTCACAGCCAGCCTTGGCGAAATGGTCGCCTTATAATGTGTGGTTTTCTCGGTGAACAAACAAGGTCATTAGGCCATGCCCTCCTCTCTTGATGACAGGTATAGATTATTATTATGCGCTTGACATCATTTACCCCTCTACTTCCATCTGGACTGTCATTGTTTCGATCGCCATTTGGACGGGGCGACAAATTGTCGGCACACTTAAGCCAGGGAATAGGCCACGCGAGGCCATTCGAGACAATGCCTCAACGCTTGACCCAACCCCCGCTGATCCACAGCTGGCCCATCTTTGTTTGGGAGGGCGAGGGTCAGGTAGCAGCGCTGCCCTTCTTTTTTCTGGCAGTTTGGATCAAGAGCGAGCGGCGTCATTTTTGTTTGTTTTAGTCACATATATGCATATAAATCATATTCATGCTATCCAGAATTTATGTGTATTTCATTTGCTGTCTATGTGTTTGAGTCTCGCCACGAAAGTATTCGCCGGAGTAAAAATGTTTTGAAACAGATGATATATATTATATTTCCCAGATTACCAGAAGCGAGGGAAGAAAGGCGGAAGACAAGACTTTTGTCTATTGTTAGCGTCTTCTTTACGCAAAGAAAGTGTTGAGGACACTCCAGACTTCTGAAGCCAAAAACAATTTCTTTTTTTCTTCTTTACGTTAAACTCACTTTGGGATTGGGCTAGCTTTGTTTACCTGAATTTATCTGAAGATTCGCAGGTTGATTGACAGTGTCCAGATCAATTTTCATTTTGACCCATTTTGCGGTCTTTATTTACCAGAAATAGGGGGCTGCCGGGACCCCCTAATTTCTGGTTTATATTTTAAAAATCTAAACTGACCGTCTTTACAGGGCCGATGAATACCTATTTTTTGTTTTTTTTTTTTATAAAAGCCGTGCATCCTTGGAAAGTGGTCGTTCCAAATGCGATTGAGCACCATGTAGTGTTTGGCACGCAAGATCGAAATGTTCTCCGTTGTGCTGTCAGTGGATTGGCTCCTGGATCTTCGGCGAAAGTGGACTGGCAATTTGACCAAAGGTACGCACAAAAGGTTCACAAACATCCATCGAGTGATGGGGCTCAGTTTTTGACCTTCAACAAGAAAGTGACCACCACTGATTCTGGCCGATTTGTATGTTTAACCGAGTTTGGAGACGAAACGCAGGACTACGAGGTTTTTGTCAAGTTTATCGGCAAGTTTTTTTGCGTTCGACGTTGTGTTTTATTTTTCAGATGAACCAAACTTTGCGGAAGTGGAATCTGTTCAGCATCCGATCATCAACCAAGATGCCAGAATCAGATGTCCAGTCACAAACCTTCCGGAAAACAGTGAGGTATTTTGGATGAGAGACGAGGCCGTCCTCATTGAAAATGATCAAACTACCTTTGAAGATGACAGGAAGACCTTGGTTTACAGAAATTATTCTAAAGTTCTTGATGGGATTTATACTTGCAATGTCCCGTTTATGGGACGAGTGACCTCAAAAAATATTGATGTCTCCGGGTATAGTAAGTGTTCTTTGTTTTTCATTTGGTTCTGGGAATAATGATAGTGACGGTTTGATATTCCAGAGGCCCCCAGTATCACCGATTACAACTTACCAAACTTGGCTGTGGAAGGCAAAGACTCGTTCTTCAGCTGTCTCGCTGAAGGTATTCCACCTCCAAAAGTCGAATGGTTTAAAATTACTGTAAGTTTACGGGAGAGTTTAGTCATAAATAATACCAGAATGCCAAGAACACCGAGCTGATCTCTTCTTCCCCCAAATATGATTTAAGTCAAGATGGAGTCCTCGTTATAAAGAATTCGTCCGTTTTGGACACGGGCGTTTACATCTGTTCTGCATCCAATGAATTAAAGTTGAGAGACAGCAGGAACGTCACCCTGGCAGTTATCAGTAAGCACTAATTTGTTTCGTGAAAATGGGTAATAGATGCGAGAACATGCTAAAATGTCGGGCAATGTCTTGTATTTGAGGTAGTCGAAAAGTTACTATTTTTTCAGCTCGTCCTCGGGTTCTTCCTTTTGATGAGGTGGTCGTGAAAGAAGGAGAAGATGTGTCTATCCCGTGCAAGACTTCTGGTACTACTGAATCAGTTTATTGGGTAACACAATCTGGCCTAAAAGTGGAACTTCTTACTGAAAATGCGGCTGTTGGCTATCGAGTTGAAGATAATACCCCTATGTTGATGGTAAAGAATGTCCAAAGCGATTCCAGTAACAAATTCCGCTGCATCGCTCAAAACAAGGCTGGATTTTCGTCGGAAGAAGCCCAGATTAAAGTTTTTGGTATGTTACGCGGCATATAAAATATTGCTTCAGTTGAACCTACCGTACTCAAAAAGGGAAATGAGGTAAGAAGGGCTATGATCGGCGATATGCAGCCTGCTATCTCCATCTCTTGTAATGTAACTGGAACTCCCACACCAACCGTGAAATGGTACAAGGATGGAAATGAACTGGAGGTCGACGTCACCACATACGCATTGGATGAGGCGAGTAATGAACAGGCTTCTACGTTATACATTCGCCCCAGCTCTTCCTCCAATTTTGGCACTTACTTCTGTGAAGCTGAGAATCGCCTGGGAAGAGACAAAGGGGATGAAATTCGTCTTCTTCAAATCTTGGATCCTGCCCAACCTGAATACAGATGTGATTACCTCGTTCCCACGACTGCCAAGTGCGAGTTGGTCCTTGATGACATTTCTGAAGGTCATATCCCAACACATTACTCCGCTCACTTCCTTTCACCCGTAGAGTTTGAGGTCCACAACCTTAAGCCATCCGAAAATATGATCGAAATTGAGGGACTGAACACGAGCTCCAAGTATACGGTCAAGTTTATGGCTCACAATGAAGTTGGCTCTACAGGATGGTCGTCTCATCTCTATGACGTCGAGACTTCTGCCCCTCGAGCTCCGGATGCTGTGAAAGATATGACTGTGGAATGTGGGGAGAGCTGTAAAATTGAGTGGATTCCCGGCAGGGATAATGGGAGACCAATCACTGCTTATGATGTCACTTTGTTCCGAGATGGATCGGTAAGTGTGATAAACTAGAGTACATAAAAAAAATTATAGGCGGCTGTGTGGTCCGGTATCTCCAACGAAACGTTTACTGAAGTGTTCAGTCTGGATTCGAGAACAAACTATGAAGTTCGGGTCGGGGCTCTTAATGACATTGGAGCATCCGTTGTTACTACTTACAAGTTTGAAACGCCAGGTTTGTTTTAAGTTTATTTTAGGATATTTTAATGTTATTCATTATAGAATTTCCCCGTTCATCAGGATTGTACATTATTATGTTTGTAATCTTTCTCATTTCGATCTTGCTGAGCACTCTTGCAATCGACTTTGCCGTCTACAGACTCAAAGGAAGATCCTTCTTCCAAGCTGTATACAGATGTGGAAAGAAGGCTGATGTCGACAGAAAAGTCAACAAAACTGAGGATCAATCTCTGCTCGTCGAGTCAGGAAAGGTTCAGGTATAAAAATTATCATCCTTCTTGGAAATGCTCAATGGTCTCAGTGTTCGTATGGGTTCTTTGAAGTGTATTTACTGCGTCATTCTGAACTTACAAGGGATTGGCAAATAATTGCTCAGGTTTCTTAAGGAAACCTATATCATTTGGAAGCGCATAAAAAATGTTGTCCAAAACAAAAATTAGCTGCTCTTTTTGCCTTAGGGCAAAGTTATGGCCCAAATACGTGTTTTAGCCTAATTTCCGGCGCCACTTTATAAGCTCTTGAAGTCTAACAGGGGCTCGGCAAAGCCTCGTCCACTTTCTTTTTGGAACATGTACCATTTGAAAGAGCGTAAAAAACTGGTCTAGGACTACCTTAAATTAGCTTAGCTTCTATTTTTGCCCTACGCGCTAGCCGGCGGACGTTTTTTAAAAAATCCCAAATGGATTTTTGGATCCTTGCATCTGACGGGCTAATGAACCTAGATCAAAAAAGGAAACTTTTTTTTGGCTTTGAAACGCTGATGATGATGCCTACAATGTGTGATTACGCGGTGTTTTTGGTCCTGTAACCCAAGAAAAACTGGGAGATAGCAAATTTTTCAACGGTTTTTAGACTAAATTTTTTGTGCCTTCCGTTAGAGGGCATATTTATTAAAAATCTGGAAGCCGTTGAGTGTTTTAACTACCCAGGATGTCATTCCAATGAAAAACAGAAAACACGATGGTCTGACATGATGTATATTAGCACTTAGTAAGGTCGGTAAACAGGAAATTTTCGATTTTGGGATTTTTGTATGTGGATGACCACATCCATCACATAAAAGTATTCCCGAAGCCTTTGCCCGCACTAGTATTAGGAAAAATGCTTTCTTCGTTAATCTGTCTACAAAATATAATTCTTAACTTTGGAATGTTGATACCCGTTGGGTATTCTTTGAATAAATAAATAAATATGACCCCTTTTAAAAAGAGTCATATCTATGCCCTAGGGCAAATTGGGCAGCTATTTTTTTTTCTTTGCACACCATTTTTGATGCTGTTTCAAATGATATACGTCTCGTTAAGAAACCTGGTGGCAAGTATTTGCCTATCCCTTGTTAGTTAAGTTAATTTATTGTTAATAATCTATTCCCTACACAAAGTAATAATTTTCACAATTTCACGATGAATAAACGTTGCACGTTACCTACCGCCGTTCGCTTCGCGAAAGTCGGATTAGTAGTGAGGAAGGGTTTGATTATATCATTTGAAAATCTCTGTAGCTTTTCTAGTTATTCCTTCGGACTCGATCTTTATATTACAGCGAAAGTGAATTGGAATCACAACCAATAAAATTGATGGAGGGAAAGTATTAAAGATTGTTTTACCTTTGGTAAAAATGGTTAACCCCCGGGAAACAAATAATAAATTGACTTGCAAGAAGTCAGGCAGGAATAACGAATCTAAAAAACAAAAAATTACCCTTTTAGGCAAATCCGAATTCAAGCAGCAAGTATGAGTTAGGTAATTAAAAACCTTGACTGAAACATTACCTTGCATTTCGGTTACGATGTTTTAATGAATTCAATACTGCTGAACACTGAATCTTGACTGCAAGTATACGATTAAGCGGATAAAGTATTTGTTTGATTTCGTGAATTCATGAAGAATCTACTGTTAGCTCAGGCGTCGCTATACGGTGAAATAGACATTAAAAGGCCTTATTAATAAGACCGCATACGCCCCCATCTATTCCGTCCATCGGTTCGGAAGGGAGAATACCACGGTTGTACCAAAAAATAAAGAAACTCTCCTTGCCTTCCCCGAGCCAGACACAGGTGAAAGGGGAGGGGGCTGCGGGCCGGGTGGTGAGTGCGTTCCCCGACTGGTGCGTTTCTTCTCGCCTGTCAGTCAGACGGGCCGACAGCCATTCTTTTTGCGTGCACCCTTTTATTCCTCACCACGAAGGGCTAACTGAGCCTAAAATTGGCTGTTTTTGCATCCCACGTCAGTCGCAGTCATTCACTCCTTTTTTGGCATAGCGTGGATTATATATCCCTTCCTTCTCTTTGTCTTCCCATTATTAACCTGAGATCGTGCTTTCAGAGTCTCATCTTATCCCTCCAGTAGTTCTTTTGGCATTGTTTCCGCCCCCAACATACTGGATACCATTCCTGTCGACCAGTCTTTCTTCGGTTGAATGTCTTCTGGACACCGCCGTTATTTCCTGGCTGCTGTGGGAGCAGCTTCATTGGCAGCATTTTTATACGTGATGGAAAGACGTAGGAGACATGTAGCCCACCCCAATCCTGACAAGCCTATGACTTCCGACGCTGCAGTTACACAGTTCTTAGACTCGGTATCCACACCTACCAATACTTCACCTGGTATCGACAACCTGTCATCGACTGCCGACGAATCTTCTACATCATCAGAGAATTCTACTATCAATTCAGACCCTATTGCTTCGAGTAAAAAACAAAACTCGGTTGAAGAACCAGTCCAACGCAAAGGCGAGCATCCTACGCAATCTGCTCGAATGACGTCAGAATCTGTGAAAGCCGTGCGTTCAGGAGTTCCTCAGGAAGTGGTGTCCAAAGACAAGCAGGTTTGTTGGCCTTGTCTAGATGTTGTGTCTTGGTCTGACTATACTCAAAACCCCTCTTATGTGGTTGCATTTTGCTGGGTTTAAGCCGGCAAGATACCTTTGCGCTCTTTTTATGTAGGGAAACTGCATTCGTTGCGAGACCACTTGAGAGGATTTATAAAACAAATAATAAGTTATGCAATGTTGTGATAACTATTCGTATTAAATGGCAATTAACTTTTTTGTTTTCATGTCGACGTCGTGATCCTAACATCTTTCGTTTGTTACTTTTTTATTTTATTATATCATAATTTTGATTGCTTTTTTTCAGACTTCGGAAATGACAAAGAAGACTCAGAAAGTACCATCAGTGCTGGTGGAACAGGGCTCAAATAAGATGGATTGTGTGAAATTAAAAGATACGGTAGGTTCTTAAACTGTTATTTAAATTGAAGTTTAGGATTCTAAGAGTTTGGTGGTGAATACTGAAGAGAAAAAAAATGCAGGAGAACTTACACAATTGCCAGCCGGGACTGAATACAAGAACGCTGAAAGCCCTTCTCAATCATCGACTAACAGCGAGGGATCCGCTGACAGTGGGCGAGCAACCGGAGGGCCTAATTGCAGTCCCTTCGATCAACATAACAATGACTACGAGATTTATCCAGTATACGAGTTTGAGGTGCCCAATACATTGGTTGGTCTAATCATCGGAGTTCAAGGAAAAACCATATCTGTAAGGGAAAAGAAATTGCATTTATATAACCGAGTATGTTTTTCTTACAATTTCCTTTTTAGGAACTGTGTAATCGCGCTCAAGTTCGAATGCTGATCCGGCCACATCATACAATCTCCAGAATGGAGACTCATCAGATCTGCTCCATCGAAGGGAAGAGACAAAACATCAACAAATGTCTCCATATGATAAGATATCGATTCCCTCAGAACCGATTCCCTGATCTAAATTTGAAGCCTGTTTTACCTCCAACCATATTGGACGCACCCAAAGTTGTCGGTTCAGAACCCACTGCAGTAAGTTGAATAACATCAGACTTCAGATTATACGAGATCTAGATAAAAAAAAGGTGTTTTCAGCTAAGCTTACCAGTCGGTGTTCCATGCGAAGTATTTGTCTGCTCAATTGTGGATGCTGGTCACTTTTTTGTCCAACTCCCAACTCATCCCACTTTCTCATCTCTCTCCACACTTGACTACTACACCATGAATATCTACAGTAACCTTTCCGGCATTCCAGTTCTTCCAAAGCCCTGTACTCCAGGTGTTGTTTGCATTGCCCCAACCTGTAGTGGATGGTTTCGGGCTATCACTCTACATCACAATGAGAATGAAGACACGGTTTTGGTCAGATTTGCTGACTACGGAGGTTTTGCCACTCTTCCGCGGACCGAATTAAGGCAGATTAGGTCTGATCTGACTTCTCTCCCTATGCAAGCCATTGAATGTTATCTTGCCCATGTGCAACCATCTGATGGGACTGTTCATTGGAGTCAAGAAGCAGTAGATGTCTTCACGAAACTCTGCTCCAGCAAGATTGTTCATGCTGAATTAGTTGGTTTTCATCGAGAAAACAACATTCCCTACGTCAAACTATGCACCGTTGATGAGAAAAAGAATGTAAGTTTCGTCAGAATATCGATTTTTCTGTAAAGAAATGAACTTATCACACATCTTCAGGTTAAACGCGTAGACCAGGTTCTCCTTGAATTGGGCCATGCCAAGCCTGCTGATCCAGTCAAAATGATTGGCGTCCAATCTATAACAAGAAACGGACCAGCGGGGAAAACGAAGTTGACATATTAAAGCACCATCTAGGTCCAAGAATTGTTACTGTTAAGGGTCCTCGTTTGACTTTATTCTCGAAAACCTCTAAAAATTGTTTTATTGTGCTTTGTACGTGGCCGCGTGTTCATACCGACATTTTCGAGATTGGTGGAACTATATTTTCCGTTCACTGAACTCACTGGTTATCACACTCTCTCTTTGATCGTTTCGTTTCTCTTCTCGTTGACTGTTGTACCTTGTTTTTATCGGATAATATATTAAATTCTATCTTATTCAACAGGTTTTTATTTAAATAAAACTGTAAATCTTACCCGGGAAAACTTTTTTGCTTTCTTTGGACGCTCTTTTTGAACATCCATCAATATTTTTTTAAAAGAAAAGTGACAAATACCGGTTATCATTGTGGGGTAAACAATTTAATTGCCCCTTTGGTCCATAAATATCCGTATTAGTTCCTTTTAATCAGTTTTTAGTTGCTTGAGCAACTAAGAAAAGCTTAAGCGCGGGTTGCTCCTCAAAATATTGAAAGTCGATATTAGGTGCACAAAGTGTCCAATAATTTATTTTTGTTTTCTCTTCCAGGTCAGTGATAAAAAGCATATTTTGACCTCTTGAGATGGCGTTACGTTCTGTTTTACGCACATGCCAGATTTCTCTGGGTCGCTCATCTGTTTTTTCTTTCCGCAATGTTAGGTATGCTCATCTCTTCCGTGTTTTCATCTATCATGTATTACAAGCCAACAGCCTTCTTATTATTTTTAAGTTTTCCTTGCAGTTCTACTAGAAATATGGTTTCTGAAGCCTTCAAGAAACATGAGGTAGTTCCTGATGTTCTAACGACGGCCCCAACCAAGAAAATTGATGTCACTTTCAATTCAGGAGTAGTATTATAATCAAGGGAGCTAGGCCAGTTTCACCTTCCTGAAAAGTACCGTTTTTATACCTTTTTTCGATGATTTACACCCAAAATTAAGCAAAAACACCCAAATTATGACATAAAAATAAACCTTAATTTCATCATTCCTGACCTATAACAAGTTAATTTTAGACATTTTTGCATATCAATATAGCAAATAACACACATCCCAATTTGGGAAACCCTGGCCCAGACCAATCGGCCTCTTTTCCACTTTGGCTTTAAGCCTTTAAATTTGAAGCGAGTTTGATTGATTTTTGTGGACTGGGATGTTCGCAATTTTAAACTCGACAAAACCTACTCAAATACGAGCTGTCTCTCACGCGGAATGTTTGCTTTTGGCGAAGCGATAACGTTTGCTTTTTTGTTCTCACAACTGTTTTTGCATTCAAAATTTTCGCGTTCGCGTGGCTTTTTATTTATTGTGGTCTATTCGCTATTTCATTTTCAGTTTCTGCTTCTCGCTCACATCAAAATGACCGAAGACAAAAAGGTATGTTGTTTTTCATTAATTTCTCCACTAATTTGTCTTTTTCAGGGTTCGTCGTCGGATGATTCGTTCGAGCGCTTGGCTATTCCACCGGACGAGCATGATATGATGCTGACCGACATCAATGAAAAGGGCTTGGAAGAGGTAATTTTTTATCTACTTTTTAGACTCTTATTTTCCACAATTTTAGCTTGGCGACCAAGAAGGAATCGTGAACTTGAGTCCAGCAGAATTTCCGTCGGTGGCTTTCCCGGTTGATGGCGTGATCTACGGTCAGAACAAGCGTTTGATGGTCTGCTTGCCTTGTCGTCGCGTCAAGAAGTCTGCCGCAACCGTCAATGTTTGGTTCATCGTGGATACCGGCTCCAACTGCAACTTTCTCGCCAAGAAGACTGTTGAGGCTCTCATCCGCGAAGATGATCCGGTTCCGAAAGCCCTTCGAGTTGCAATGCAGGTTAGTTTCTTGGAATATTTTTAGTTTTTGTTTCAATACTTAAATTTCTTCATAGTTTCGACAATTTTCAGGATCCGGCCAGTCAAATCGAGTGTCACATCTCGCCGCCTGATGGTCATTTTGCAGAAGCCAATGTTCTCGGCATGGAGGGTCTTCAAAATTTGAAGTTGTCGATCGACATTGACTGGGAGACGCGTGTCTTCAAGCTCGTCAAAAAATAAGTTATTTCCTCTTGTACGTTGTCTGCCTAAGTTCGTTGCATAAATACATCATTACTTGTTAACTATTGGACTTTAATTGATTTCGGGTTTTTTCTTGAGATTGGTATAGTTTTGAAGCAGTTTTATAATGTCCATAATTCATCGTGTTTACTTTATCAATAATATGACTTTTGAACTCCGATTGATTGATTTTGTGAGCTTTGAAAGTTTGCAGTTTTTCGCTCCTTTATAAATGGTCTACTTCAATTTGAATTTGACTTCTAGTGAGTCCGCTTTTGAATACTCGTTTTCTCAAGAGTTTTTGGACAAGAATTATGAAATTGGGTTGGTAAAATTGGATGGAACAATAGAAATTAACAAGAAAATAAATTATACAAATAACAAATTTTATTACTTAGTTAATGGAGTTGATAAAAACAACAACCCAGTTAATGAAGAAAAGGTTATAAATGTTCCAAATGGTAAATATGATTTTAATGAATTAATTATGACAATTAGTGGATTGCTGAAAAAAGATAAAGGCTTTTTCAAAGCAAATTTAGAAGATGGTAAGGTTATTATTGAAATAACAAAAAGTGCACATTCAATTGATTTTAGTAAACGAAATACATTAGCTAATGTTTTCGGATTTAGCAATAAAGTGTTGACAACTGGTAAACATATTTCCGAAAATAAGTTTAATTCAAAAACCATTGATAATGTTTTTATTCTATGTAATCTGATAGACGACTCTTATGTCAATAATAGGAAAATGAATTCAATTTATAGATTTAGATTTGATGATGATAATATTAGTATAGAACCAAGACAAATTATCTATCATAAAGTAACAAACAGACCAAATAAAATAATTCTAAAGTTAGTTGATATTAATAACAATTTAATTGAATTTGATAACATTAATCTATTTGTTGAATTGAATATGAGAGAAATGACTTAAATCAAATTATTGGAATAAAAAATTTTAAAAAATAAAATATTTATATATTAATTCATACCAAAACAAGCTATTATTAGAGGATAAAAAATATTTTTTATTTTTATAATTATCACTAAGCGCTAGAACAGATCTATAATCTGATTTCTTCTTTTTTATTGAACTGAATATTTAGGAATTATCTTAAATCCTGAACCTGTCTTTAGTGTATTTAAAAAGTCTTGGTTCTCCTTTGTTAATTCTATTTTCTTTTTTCTAGGTTTTTTCGGTTTAGTTTGTTTTATATCGAGCCTCTGATTCTCAACATTTGATTCATTATTAGAGTTATCATTTTGAACTTTAATCAATTCGATTTTGTTATCATTATCATTTTTATCTAATATAATATAGTTTTTAGTATTACCATCAAAAATTACTAGTGTCATTTATTAGTAAAATTTTTCTTGATCTAATGATGTAATAGATGGAAACTCACTTAAATACACTTTCTTTTTATTCGAGTTCAATCCTACTTTTTCACGGCTAAGCGCCAGATCAGTTCCTGATTTATCTTTTACTTGATAGGTAACAGGCTCAAGTGGAATTCTTTGGAGATTTTTATTTCGTCTGTTTAGCATAAAATATGGTGATACTATATAAATTAATGATCTCACAATGAAGATATAAACTAAAGTCACACCAACTGTTACATAAATTCTCCAATATTTTAACCAATACGTTTCAAAGAAGCTATCTAAATCGTTTATAATTTCATGAGGAATCATTGAGTTTTGTTCATTTTCTTTTAATTCTATTCCAACATTTGATAGCTGTTTCATCTCATTTAACAACTCTTCCTCAATATTAGTCCTATTGTTGAAAATATGTTCTTTTAAAATTAATTTATCGCTTAAAAATTGTAAATCATAGTTGCTTTGCAATGGTAAACTGTTATCTTCTCTTATTTCAATATTTTTTACAGCTTCAGTGTTCGCTAAAATATTATTTATTTCATTCATTCTAGAGCTGATTTCATTAGTAATTACATTTTCTTTCAAATACCAAATCTTATCATTATATGTTTTAATTTTAATAGGAACATAACCTTTAAAATCATTCAAACCAGTAAATTCAATCAAATTGTTATTAATTTCTTTACAAAAAGTAACTTCAATTACCTCATCTTTAATCAATTTAACATCAATTGCACTATGATTTAACGCTTTTTGAATAAATTTTTTAGGATTTTCTTTTAACAGAATTTCCAAGATTTCATTATGATCATTATACATTCGACAAAAAGTTTTTACAGTATGATTTAAATGATTTTCAAAGTTATTTTCTAAATATTGTAATTCTCCTGCTTCTTGAAAAGTTTCAACTTCTCTTTTACCTCGATTGGGCACTAGCTTTAATGCAAAACCTTCAGAGGTTAATTGTAATTCATTATCACAATCATATGAATATTTATCTAGTAAATTTAATGCAATTTGATTATCATTATTAATCCAAAAATTGTTGTTAAAATAACCATTAAAAGTTCCAATCGAAATAAATTTACAATTTTGTTTTTTATTAACTTCCCAAATCATTATTTCATTTGATTTAATTTGACAATTACCATTTAAGTAATTACACTTATTCATCTCAGCTAAAACATTGGTCGGATATTTCTTATTATAATATTATTGTTTACTAGTATTAAAATTATTAGAAAAATATAAATATAAAGAAATTATTTTAAATCTTTTGTTGTGATTATTATTATTTATTATTATTATTATTATTATTATTATTATTATTATTATTATTATTATTATTATTATTATTCTCTTAATTTATAATGTCCATAAGCTAATGTATTAATATTGTCATCCAAGATGTGTACTTTATCATCTTCACCGCTTAAAGCTATTTTCTGTTGTTCAAAAGTATATATTTCATGTTTCCTTGATTGAATTAAATATTGAATTTTTAGCAACTTCAATTTATTAAATATAGCATTTTTATAATCATCAACAGTCAAAGCATTAACTATACTTCCCTTAATTCCTTTTGCCTTCTTTTTAATTGGTGTGTTATTCTCAAGTATTGTGATATACATTTTTGATCTACACCCAGCAAATTCTGTTATTATTTTTCCATTTGCTTCATCTTTCATTTTATATAACTGTTTTTTATATTTATCATCATGTAATTTAAATTGAACACATTCTTTACACCTATTCTTATAACATTTCTTACAATTTTCACAAAGTTCTCCTTTAGGATAATCACTAAAATCAAACCAATCCCATAACTCTTCATCATTTAGAATGTCTTCATAAACATCATCCGTCTCTATTTCTAGAATAAAACTATCAGTATCCATATAACATTTTGTAACTTTATCTCTATAACTTTTCTTCATTACATCATAGTAAAACTCATACATTACAGTTTTACTTAATTCTAATATTGCTATTCCCACATAAATTGGTTTCTCATATCTGCATTTAGTTATATTCATTTCCACTATAAATAAATCTTCATTTACTTGATGGAAATCTTTAAAATTTGGTTTATTAGCAAGTTTCTGTTTTCTTTCATCTGTCGTTACTAATTCTATATCAACTCTATTTCTTACATTTTCAATTGTTTTTCCAAATACAATATTCATAGCCAACTTATAAAAGTCTTTATCACAGTTATTGTTAGCTTGTTTTCGTAGTTCAACAAACTTATCAATGTAAGGTTTCATCCAATAACTTTCTTTGAATTTTAGAACTCTATATACTTTTTTCAATTTTAATCCATGATCAAGTGAATAACCACAATGATGTGTATCGAATTTTTGAATTTGAAAAGTTGATAATTCAATTTCTGAATTTAAGTAATTCTGTAATTCTAATGGAGGATCCAATCCAAAGGAATCAAAATAGTAACATATGTCTTTATTTTTAGCGCCAATGGTGCCGCTCATGCGATAATAACAAACCCAATGAGTACCATTATTTTTACTTATATCTAAATTTACAATTCCACATTCTAATTCATTAATTTTGTTTGGAAGAGTATCTCGCATGAATACACCTCTAAAGTTGCTTATCTTTAATTCTTTTACTATTTCTATAATATCATAATTTGTTAATGGTTTTAACTTCTCAATAAACATTTAAACGTTAATTCAAAGAAATAAATCAAAAACTCATTTATAAAGAAAGAAAAGTTGCAAACTATCAGAGTTCACAAAATCAATCAAAAATCAATCAAAATCGCCTCAAATTTAAAGGCTTTAAGCCAAAACGGATAAGAGGGGCATTTGGTCTGAACCAGGGTTTCCCATATTGGGATGTGTGTTATTTGCTATATTGATATGCAAAAATGTCTAAAATAACTTGTTATAGGTCAGGAATGATGAAATTAAGGTTTATTTTTATGTCATAATTTGGGTGTTTTTGCTTAATTTTGGGTGTAAATCATCGAAAAAAGGTATAAAAACGGTACTTTTCAGGAAGGTGAAACTGGCCTAGCTCCCTTGATTATAATACTACTTCAGGCGTCAAGGTAATGCCGATCTTAAATTTTGTAAACTTTTTTCAGGCTGAGCTGGGGAATGTTTTGACGCCAACTCAGGTGCAAGATCCTCCAAAATTATCATGGGATGCTGAGCCCGGAGCTCTATATACACTGGTGAAAACTGGTATGTTTCTTTTTGTTTTTAGGTACCTCAAAAACTGATCTTATAAGTATTTTGTTTGGAAAATGCAGATCAAAGAAGGCAATTTTAACTTTTTAATTATAGATCCTGATGCGCCATCTCGAAAGGAACCAAAATTCCGAGAATGGCACCACTGGTTGATCGTGAACATTCCGGGGAATGACATCTCCAAGGGCGACGTTCTTTCTGAGTACATTGGAGCTGGCCCTCCACCTGAGACTGGCCTTCACCGTTATATTTATCTTGTCTACAAACAACCAGGGAAGATTGAAGACAAGGAACATGGAAAATTGGGTCTATCGGGTGCCAAAAGAAATAATTGGAAGGTCGCTGACTTTGCCAAGAAGCATAACCTTGCTGACCCCGTGTTTGGCAATCTTTATCAAGCCGAGTATGATGATTATGTGCCAAAATTGTATGCCAAATTGGGCTAAATCTATGACTCTACAATAGTTATTTGTTGTTTAAATCTTCCGATCTAGTACTTTCTGGTCGGCTCTATTATCTTGTAATCCTTCTCCGCGGTGTTGTAATAAATGCTTATTTATATTTGATGAAATGTATGCTTTCGTAATGCACGAGTTTTGCAATGGACCCAATTTGGGACTTGACGTCCGAACTTCTTATCCCATCTCAGATTGTTTTCGGTATCGGAAGAAAAGCGGTTTAGGCGCAGGTTGGATGGAGAATAGCGTGTGCGTGTTTGTCAATTTGAAAAGCGGATTAAAGGCTGCGAAACCGGAGTAGGCCGGACTTTCAGCCTGAGATCCTTAAGAGATTCATTTGCTTAATTACAATTAACCAATGGCTGATTCTAATCGAAGAGGGTAATGCCCCCAAATCGCTTTTCTTTTGCGGACGAAGTTGGTGGGCCCGCTTTGTATTGCCTTTATTTCCCACCGAAACCTTGACATCGTTTCCTCGAATGTCTGTGTTTCGTAAACATGGAGCATATAAATCTAACCATGGAAGTGGATTCTGGCCCTCAGTCCAGTCGCAGTTCCTTGATCACCGAGTTCTCAGGTGAACTTCCAATTCGAGCGCAGTTATTTGACGTGAGAGGGATTAAGATAGCTGGATTTATGGTCAACGATCGACCTATGGTGTGTTTGCCTCAGGTAAATTTTCTCACAAGCGTTGTAACTCTGTTTCTCTTTCTTCAGATCTATGAGATTTTCTTGAAAGAGTTGGTCGGTGGGCTTCACACAATCTACACAAAGCTGAAACGTCTGAATATTCATCCTCTGGTATGCAATGTCGAGCAGGTTCGGGCATTGAGAATGGCTGGGGCCATCCAATGTGGTGTGAATAGATGCAAATTGATAGACTTGTCTGATCTCAGCACTTTGTTGATGGATTGTGAAGATGCAAGGTAAATTTGGTATTACAGTATATAATTTTCCTTAGCACCCGCCCTGGACGGCCTCCGAAGAAAGTGGCTTCTATTCCCGAATTGCATCCAGAATCTCGGCAACTTTGCTCTTCTTCATCATCGATGACTTCCTTCTCGAATAACATGTCCACCATGTCCAATCTCTCTTCTAATATTGGTTCTAACCTCTCCTCCAATCACTCCTGCTCTCTCCAGATTCTGAATGATCTTCTTCCTTTTAATCAACCCACTTTTGTCGTCCAACAAATGGTTGCAGCAGCTGTTGCGCAACAACTAAACCATCAGCATTTAAATATTGCATGTCCTTCTAATGCCTCGTCAACTTCATTCAATCTTCAAGATTTGACCTTTGCACCTTCCTTAGATGAAACTCAAAGTGGCCAAGAAAAGAGTGAAGAATGGCTGAAGGCAGGAAAAGATGACAATAAAATGATGACAGAACCCATGGAAAGTAACGAGTACAAGCAAGAGGAACCCTCCAGTCATGGAAGTTCTGAGGAAAAGGCTTTGGACAGCAGTGATTCATCATTAAAGCCCTCAGGCAGCAATTCGGAGACTGATACCAGCTTTTATCGGGAGAAATCGAGTTCAACGAATGACCATGATAGTGGATCTGGAGCCCAAAGCAGTACATCACCTCGGAATGAAAGAGGACAAGGGAATGGAGTTCTTTCAAGTGTTGTCTCGTTGATTGACACTGCCCAGAAGTCATTAAAGAAACAGAGTGAGAGTTTGACTGGTAAGTATAGAGAGGTTTGATGATGGTATTGATGTTTCAGATCTCATAGCCACTATTCATAGAGAGTTGAAGGAGTTTAGTCGCCGAGATCGCATTTCGAGAATGGAAATTTACATGGAGCGTCAGAAAGCGGGTGAGTTTATACTCGTAAAAAGAACCATAAAAGTAATTTCGTATCATTTCCAAACGGCGATGGCTAACATAATTTTAGAAATATTACGTATACGAGTTTTCTTTTGTTTTCGGGAGAATTAGAGTTATATTCGTCTCATTTAAACCTCATTTTTAGCTCATTATATGCGTCGCTATACGACCCTCAAATATATTCATCACAATCGCTGTCATCATCACAAAAAACATCGTCATAAAATTGAGGAATCGACCCAGAACGACGAGTAGAAATAAACCAGTAAAGTAATAAACGAGTTGTCCTTTTCAAAGCTTTTTATGCTTCTATATTATGGTATGTATGACCCGTTAATATTCAGAATCGGAATCTGTTTCCTCTACACGGAGAAGTTTCCGTCGTTCCACTTCGACAGCAGATTCTGTAATATTATTGTTTCCCCCTACAGAAAATGGGGTGTGAATGATGATGACGTCATCTTCCGAGTCATCATCATTCATCAATTTTCTTTCCAGATATTGCACTCGTTCCTTCAGTTTGCTCTCCGTATTTGTATGCTCCGCCATTAATCTGGCTAATCTAAAATTATTCTCGATCATTACATTGATCTAAAATCACCTTGTTTGTAATATCCTGACGGAGTTCTGTAATTCATCAGCCATTTCTTCGGCTGTTTTGCTTTCCACTGGAGCAGTTTCGTCGAGTAGATTATCTTTTCTGAGGAGCTCTCTCCCTTTATTGATCAAAATCTTCCTTGCCTCAGGGTATTCCCGCAAGGCATTCCACAAATCTGTCTTATTGAGTACAAATAAATCTGTATATCCCAGGGATCGGACATTGGCCGTTCTTCGGTTTCCATTTTTACTTCCTAAAGACATTGGGATTGAAAGTCATTTTGTGTTGCGATTACTTAAGCAACATGGAGCCATAAGAAGGGATTAACGCGGAATACTAACTGTATGTATAACAATGATCTTTAACGCTTTGTAGTTTTCTTCATTCTGTTTAAACTACGACACTATGCCTACAATCTAATTAAAAGGGTTGACGTAATACTTCCCTGGATGCAATGTAAAAGAGATTAAAATATATTCGTTTTCTCTGACTTTTTATCCTTATAATAATACTCACCTTGAATGTTTAGAATACTTAACTCTCCAAAAACAGCGCCTTCTGAGAGTGTAGCAAAGACCTTAGAGCCATCGTCTGCCACAACTTGTAGCATCCCTCTTTTCACAATGTACATCTCCCTTCCAATGTCACCTTTTCGGCAAACAAAATCACCTGGGCTAAACACCTGAAGCTGGAGTTTGAGTACAAGTTCAGCAAGAAGACCAGCTTCACAATCCTGGAAGATACGAACTTTCCGGAGGGTCTCAAAATGAACGTGCATAGCTATCTCTGTTTGGAGTTTATTTGGAAGAACTTCCAGTACCTGTTGATCACTCAGACTTTGTTTGTTGGCCCAAAGATAATCAAACCACTTAATTACTCGGATCTCCAACTAAAATCAATAATTTTAGGTCATTTAAATTGATAACTTATTATTATATAATAATTCTCCGGATGGTTTTATTAAAGGTTGTGATTTTACAGAAATCAAAAAAAAAAAAAAGTGACGTCAAATTTCTGTCATTTTTGTCAAATTGGGTCAAATTACGTCAAATTGCTGTTGTGTCTGTCAGAAGCTGTCTAACGATAAAACAAACATTTTTCAAGGTAGTATAATGCCTTCAAACATGTTCAAGACCATATCAGACATGGCAACCGAGCCGGGCTTCGGAAATTTCGAAAACGGGCCGACCCGGCTTAAACACCCTCATTACACATCAGTTTTTGTAGAATAACATCAGGTCATCATGAATAATATAATTTTGCTTCTGAAATTACTTTCATTGTATACCGCACAATATATTTTCTCGTTCCTCAGGTCATGCTGAAAATTTCAGAACCAAAACTGAAATTGCGAATTTCGTACCGTATACGGCTTACCACGGTAAAATTTCGTAAGATCATCGGAGATATCTGAAATTGTGCATGTAGGGAGCAATGGATGTGATAAACAAATCTGCAGACATGGCAAGGGGGCCGGGCCTTGGAAATTTTGAAAAGGGCCGGGCCCAACTCTAAACGGGCCGGGCCGAGGGCCTATCTTTTTTTTGGGCCCCCTCGGCCCGGCCCTTTTTTCAAAAAAAAAAATTTTGATTTGCAACGAAAAATTTAGGTGCCAATTTTTTTTTGGCATTTTGATGCAATTTTTTCGCAAAAAAATTTTTTTGACTACGGTTGTTTAAAGTTTCTCTTGCTTTCTCTAGGATTTCGACGATGGATTTGACAGTCGAGCAGCCCATCTGTATTTTATTCACTCTTATGACATGAATACCCGTGGTTCGATTTTTCGACCTTTAAAAAAATCAAATAAACATCAAAATTTGGGACAAAAAATTTCAGGTTCTGATTATCATTTCCAAATCTTCAAATTTTTGATGCTTTTCAGCTTTTTGCATATCTTTCCAATATCTGAACATCTTTTTCGCCAAAATACAAATCATGGATAATATTTTAAAAAAATCAACAATATCTTGGTATAGGTTGATCGATTTTTAAATTTTAAAACGTTTTTGGACTAATTCGAGTACTGCGAACAACGTCATGATGTTAGTTTAAAGTAAAAACCTTTAAACAAAAAAAAGGGCCGGGGCCGGGCTGGGCCCGAAGGGCACCGGGCCCGGCCCGTTTTGCCATGCCTGCAAATCTGCAAAATTTTATCTGTATCCGTCCAGTAGTTTCCGAGGTATAAACCATTTTATAATACAAAAACAAGGTTTTTCAACCTTCAAAATGGCATTTTCATCCTTATAGTAACTATTGGGCCCTTTTTCTAAACCATATCTCAGGTCAACCATGACCAATTTTAGATTTTTAAAAACTAATTCGATTAATTCGAGCACTGCGTGCAACGTAGTAGCATATTTTTTGTTCCGGATACTCCAAAGTATCAAAAAACATAATGCCAAAAATTGCTAAAATGGCGCGAAATTCGAATTTATGCAGAAATTTTAGCGGCTTCAAACCTTAATAGCTAAACGGAAAAATCCCCTTTTAACCCCTTTAAAGGCCACAATTACCCGTGAAAACATAATGCCAAAATCAGGCAAACGGCGGGAATTTTTTTTTTTAATTTTGAAAAATTACCGGGCCGGGCCTGTAAACCTCACCAGGCCGGGCTTCAAAAATAAAAAAAAATTCGGGCCGGGCTTCAAAAATTTTGAAAACGGGCCGGGCTAGGGCCCTTCGGGATTTGCCATGTCTGCACCATATAAACATTAAAACGGTTTATAACAACAAAGGGAGCTTAGTAGACCTATTTCGGATCATCTCCTTCCTCGTCCACTATCATCCAAATTTTCATTGATGAACTGAGTCAGTGAAACTGGAGGTTTCTTGCAGTAAATTGCAAAAATTTTTGGCGGGACAGTTCTTCGTTGTGGGTAAAAATTCTCGATTTTTTGGAAAAATTCTAAAAAATGTCCCAAAAAAAATCAATTTGACAAATCAAAATGACAAAGCAATTTGACATGACGAAAATGACAGCAATTTGACAACTTGACAGACCGTCAAAATGACGGGCGGCACAACAACCCTGATTAAACCTATTCAATCATTGAAGTTTCAAATAGAGGACTGTAGCTAGAACAATTTTTGGTAAAACACCACAACCAGTTATGCAAACATAAGACTTGAGATCCACCTCCACCGTGTATCATTTGAAAGTTTGTATAGTGTAATATAATGTTATATTTTCGTATGGGTAAAAAACGTGTACCGATACCGTATTAAATTCACCGGTCCTAACTGTTCAGGGCCTATTGTCTCGTTTATCATCCTGCTTCTAAAACTACTCCTTACCTGTTTTCCAACTCTCCGTAATTCCATATACTGTTTAATAGAATCCATTCGATTTTGAAAGTTGGTTCTTGCCGCACTCATATTCGATATCATACTACCTACATTACCCACAATTGTAGCGAAGATCAAGACACCACACATCAAATCGAGGGTGACAAACGCGAATTCGACGTTCTGGACGGGACCAGGGACTTCTCCAATGGTGGTCAAGATAAGAGTAGACCAGTAGAAACTGTAGATGTATCTTCTTGCCAAGCTGTCATCAATACCACTAAATAATGAAAAGTGCTTAAAAAAACTTACTCAGGCAGTGACTGTTTGTTCTGAACTCCATAGACCCAATTATCAGAACCCAGTCCTATAGTTTCTGATATTAAAAAATAAAAGCATGCATTCCAATGGATGATCACAGCAATATACCAAACAACCGCGCCCACTCGAAAGGCGTTCGGAAATGAACTTCTAGTCTCCGTATGTTCCATAAATTTGACCAATCTCTCCCTCTTCAGTAGTCGATTAAATCTTAAAACAGTTGACCGTTTAAATATAAACATAGTAATGTAATCCAATGGAAGACAACTAAAGACGTCAATCTTAAACTGGAGACTGTTTAAGTACAAGGTTCTTATCCGTTTAACATCTCTAACCAGAAGTCCTTGCTCCAGAAATCCTAAAGAAAGCGTATAAAATAAGCTTGAGGTACCTGTATGTGTCCTTAAAAACATATCCATCAAATAAATAAGGTCGGTAAAAAAGTCCAGAGTCAACCAGAAAGGCAGCATCTTACGTGAATCCAAGTCAATAAAGACAGATCTGGCAATCACTACCTGAAAATTATAATAAAAAAATAAATTTTAAAAATATTGGAATAGAAAAAGATGACTTACAATTAGATTGTAAACATAGGCCACTGAAACAACCGCTACCCAATAGTAATAGTATCCTTCATTGGCATCAAAAACAAGGTTCTTGGAGATGTATTTCAGTCTTCCCTTTGTATACTCTCCCACTTCAGACCCCTTTCCAACCATTGCTCCCAATCCGATCTTCTCCATGAAACTCTTGGGTTCTTCTGGTTGATCTGTGATGGCTCCGGTGAGTCCATTCATGTTGGTGACATCAGCGACCTTGTTGGAACGGCCCATTGTCCTAACACTGGTGACTTCGTCCTAGAAATTAATTTACCTAATGGTCGAGAGTACTCACCTTTTTAATTCCTTGACGGCTTAGGGCGGGAATCCGCGTCCTCGGGCCCGGCTGGCCATTAACAATATTATTGGAAGACAGGTCGTTAATGGCCAAGATCCTTTCGTCCTGGGCGGACATTTTGGTTGGTGTCTAAAGTGGAATTAAAATAAAGATTCTCCAGGATTAAGCCTCTGGCACAACATACTCTCGTTCTCGGCCAGTCCCGTAGTTCCAGTTCGGAGTCGACAGAACTTATGCGAGACGGTCTAATATATCGTTGAATCCGGCCATCGGTCATCTCTTTTGCCTTGTTTTGAAATGCCCAATTCGAAGAAAAGGTATGCATGGATATTCCTTCAAATCCTTCTTCATGATCGCTAATTTCTTGTGGGGTTGGCGGGAGACTGGTGTTCAATTCAAAACTTCGGGGCTCCATGGCTATTATTATATAATTCCCTGTTAGGATTACCTGACCTCATTTTTATTAAAAAACCGATCATTACAATCACCGAAAATTTAAATATTAGGTCATTCGAAAACAGTTCCCGTAATCGAAACAGAAAATGTATTACAATAATCTCTTTTATTATACAGTTTACAAACTTCACCTTTGTATTAGAATTTATTACTCCCGCAGTAAAAGACAGTTATTATACTAGTTGCTAAGAAACGGCTCATCATCTTCTGTTTTATAGCGTCTCGAAAATAGTTTTATACATATTATATTTATTTGTCCGTATGATCCGTTTCAAATAATTATATTTTTAATTTGTCGTGAAAACTGGTCGTTTGTCGTTATTATTAATGTTGACAGTCGTGTTCTCATCGAGAAACTTCTCCAAGTCTATTACTTTATCATTTACCCGTTCCATCGAATGGGAAAATCGATTTTGATGGATCCTCCAGGACAAGACAATAAAAATAATAAGGACGGGGACTGAAATCGAAGCAATCTTAATCAATTATTACCACCCTTACCTAACATCCCAGTTGTGATTAGCGCTGCTGTATAGTACTTAACTCCGCCAAACTTAACATAAAATATGACTCCAATCTCCACCAAAAAAAGCAGTAGACCTATACATGTTGAGAAAATCCAGGCCAGTTCAATGTAAGGACTGAAATTAGTATGCGACTGAACACCTTGTTACATTAGACTCACCTTAATCTGATATGAGGAGAGTCTTGAGTGCACCCTGAGGCTTCGATATAAGGCAGAAGGCACGTTGAGATCATTAAGGCGAGCAGGTGGACTGATACTAGGAGGGTGGTAACCACACCAAGTATTATCAACAGGGGTTTGGGGGTTTCATCTTCATATTGTAATTCGACTAGGGCAACCTACAAGAGTACTATAAACAATTGCGAGGAACATACCATGGCAAAACCAGAAAGTAAAGCCGATGTTCTCGAGGACGCCTTGAGTTGTGCACGACTGAGATCATAACGATATTTCTCATGAAGCGAGAGCTCACCTCGATGTCTGAAAAAAGTTAACATATTAAGTGCAATATAAACGAACCTGGTCAAAGGTTCAAACTGGGCCTTATCCAAAGCGGTGAATCTAGTGGTGGAATAATTAGATGGTCCTGGTTGGCTCTCCGAATGAGATACAGCAGATAATTTATGCTGATTCAGAGACCCTACCCCCAAATTCTGAAGCCCTGAGGCTGTGTATGACCGAATTATAGACTTGGATTGCGTGGAATTCGAAGTGGAAAGCGAATTATTATATGTCTTAACCGCGGGATTCGGCCCGATCCGTTGGTCTGAATTCGGAACAACAAAGAATCTGGTCGGAGAATTTGGCTGAAGTGGTGGAGTTGTGAATTCCTCGTCTTCTGAATGCTTCGATAACAACGATGAGACTTCTCCGTTGCTCCTATTAGTGCGCGTAGAGGAGGGCATCTCAAAAATAACAAGAAACACTCGTTTCAATGTGAGAAATTGTTTTCTTGAAGCATAAAAAGCCTCATTCTCCACAAAATTTGAGAAAAAAAGAGAGCGCCTCCTTCCCTCCAGGTCATTGGGCCCATGGTTATGTTATCACTATCAAAGACTTACGCTTTGCTCGCTGCACAGACCACAATATTCGTTTGTAGGTTTCCTGAGCCGATTCCCAGAGAGTTCAGATCGGTCAACGAGTGATAATTGCTGCCTGAGGGTGGAATCTTGATGCCGGCCACAAGTCTTGACCTGCTTGGTGCAACTCGATGTTGCCACTTTGCGTAGTGCCGACTTTCCGGTTGATTCAACGCTGGTTGAGCTGCAAAAACGTCCGTCAAAGTGGTCTCGAATCTTTTTATTTGCATTTGCCTTTGAGCTGCGCCCGACGTGCGTGCAGTCTGCAGTCGTGCAGCCGATAGCAATTACGTGCAGGGGTGGACGCTAGGCCCGGCGGCCCGGCCCGGCCCGGCCCGGCCCGATCGGGCCGGGCCTGACTCAAAAATGGAAAATTGAAACCGGGCCGGGCCGGGCCCGAAATTTCCGGTCCGGGCCGCAGACCTGGGTTTTTTCAGGCCCGGCCCGGCCCGGTTTTTATCATAATGCCAAACCGTTGGCATTCATTGTTTTCGTGCCGGGAAATTTTTTTGATGGGGTTGTTGTTGTAGTTTATCAAGTTCTAACACATTTACAAGCTTTTTTTTTCACGTTTACTTTCAAAAATAGTGCATATATAGTAATGTATTACAACAGCACTTCCGGGACCGAAGCTTTTTTTACAAACTTTAGTTCCCAATAGGCTAATAAACATTTATCAGTAATTCTATTTGCAATTTGTTGAAAGAAATCCAATTAACTAAGAACAAGGACGAAGATGATCCGAAATAGGTCTATTAAAGTCCTTTCGTTGTTATAAACTGTTGTTTTAATGTTTATATGGTCTTGAGCATGTTTGAAGGCATTATACTACCTTGAATAATGTTTGTTTAATCGTTAGACAGTTTCCGACCGAAACAACGGCGGCAATTTGATGAAAATGACTTCAATTTGACGTCACTGTCAAAATCACAACCCTAGTTATAACAAAACTGCAACGATTTTTTTGGCAGGTCGCGCCCTAGCCGGGCTTTCACGGGCCGGGCCGGGCCGGGCCTGGCTTTTGACGGGCCGGGCCGGGCCGAGCTTGTAAAAACCTCTACCCGGGCCGGGCCGGGCCGAGCATTTGACGGACCGGGCTTCGGGCCCAAAATCGGAAAAATAGGTGCCAGTGACCACCCCTGATTACGTGTTTTGAATTTCGGGACAATGAATTGGTTATTAGCCTAATATCCGGGAAATCCTGTATATACGCAAACCCTCTGCCATTCTGTGAAAACTTGTGACACCGGCATTATCAACTTATAAAAGTCGTCAAGGTCACTGAACCCTGAACTGTGAATTCAAAAAATAGTTAACCTTACTAAAACTGTGAGGAAGCGTGCAGACCTCGGAAGGATCGGAATCGGCTGTTGAAGAGTGACGCCTTTCCCTTTTCCGACTGATTTCTTTAATCGAATGCAAATTCTGCTCAGAAACAGAACGTCTCATGCCCAGAGACGCTCTTCTCAATGTTCCTATAAATAAGTTTTAATACAAATAACACACGGCAAATACCTTTGTGAATGCTGGTTTTCTGCTGATTCTCGGGATTTGATCGATCCGAGTTGAAGATAGCCCCGGACTCCTAAATGCGGGGATCATTAACAATAAGATAGGCAATTATTATTATTATTATGGATGATCTGAATGTGACGCATTCTCTCACTTTATGGTCACTCAGATTTTAAGACGGACGGCCTTTAAAGGTCAACCTCTTTCTCAAATATTCAGACAAATGGGATCAAAAAAAAATCTTTTAATTCTTCTTCAAATTCCAATCGATCTCTTGTGTGAAGACATCTGCTTCTCACGGTCAAGATGACTAACAATTTGTGTTTAACTTGAAACAACGCTTCTGTATCTACATGTAGTAATTATTTTGAGGAGGGCTCTACGATCTGTGAACTAAAAAGGGATATACTCTCAAAGTTTATTATCAAATGTAAAAATTTGAAATTCGTTAAATTCTCTTTTCCAAATTCCTTATTAGTTACTACCGGCTTACCTGCTCCTTTTTATTTTTTTTCGGAGGTTCGGTTGATGTACTCCATAACTGGAAACTTGGAATAAATCGGGCCATAGCGATGAAAAAGCAGCCGATCGGTGTCTTTTAATGTGTCGCTCTGATACCGAGAGCGGAGCAAGGTCACAGCCATGATCAAAAACAGTGATCTAAACCTTTTACTTCTCTATATGGCCCTTCCACTTTTGTTTTCTTTCTCTTTTCCCCCAAATAATTTCCCTTTTTCGGCCGCTTTCCCTGCGGGCTTTATCGATTAAAGTAGTTTTTCGCAGTCTTTTTCCAAAAAATAATTCCAGATGTTAAAGTTTACAACATCATGTTTATGTCATCGGAAAAAAATTTTCAGCAAAGGGTATTCCGGCCTTCTATTATTATATTATTTTGATGTTTCGACATTTTGGACGTAATATTCTGTTATTCCTTTTTTCTGAATGTCAATTTTTCATTCCGGGTGTATAATCTGACGATAAATCATGCAAAGCGAATTAATATCTTCGAAATTGGATGGGAAAATGTAATTGGGGCGGCGGAAGGACATAATGCTAATAAAAGAGGGCCTCTCGACTTCTTTGAGGGTCTCGGGGTTTGTTTGAGGACTCGCGGAGACTCTGCGGCACCAAAAGACTCCTATTGCGGTCCGTCTTCCCAGTCTAATTAACGGCATGATACAACGCATTTCTGAATTTGTGTTCTGGTAACTGCGCGGTCTTCCCTCCGTAGCAAGCGACCTTGAACTAAGCCCTTCAGGTCATCATTACCCGTCTCGTTTTGTCTGGCGCGATGCACAGGAAGAGATTTGATGGTTTACTTTTATAGCGACATGTCGAGTCGGAATTGTTTAGTCCTGCTATGAAAAAGGCCTTAAATGTTTTGGCTGTGCGTGTTGCTCTGCTTGGCAGTGGCCGGAGCTCATCGTTGTGCCTATCAGCCCCCAGGGCCGGGTGATGTTATTGTCAGTCATCGACGTAATTCGGTCATCAGAAGAGCTCGAAGTTTGTCAGACAAGTTCCATATCCACACCGTTTTTGACAAATCCGTCACAAAAGATCTTGCTCAAAATATTTCCAGTCATGTAAAGGTAACTTTTTTAAATCGTGCGTTTTTAGAATATTTTAAAAATTATTTCCTCGCATCGACGGAGAGGCCTTTTTTCGGCAAACACATTTGGCGTCTTTTTAGTAAATTAAATCGTGTACAGGGTGATTTTAGTGCTATTATTATTATTATAATTGTAAGTAACACTGAAAATCACTGTAAATTTTAAGAAAAAAAGTAAATTGTTTTGGAGCGATTTTTGAGCAAAATGGATTCCGTCTTTGCACATCTCATGCTCGAAACTCCCAAAATGAATAAAACCAAAATTTTAACAATGTTAAATTTTAAGTTGCCATCATTGGAATATTTTCTTCATCAACCGATGACTCTCCCGCCCCAATATTCCCTCACCCGAATAAGCAACATCCGAAGATGGTATCCCACGAAAGGGATCACCTGAACTTGCACCACCCGACTCTCCGTCACCTGAAAATTCCTGACTCCATGGTTGGGTGGTGCAAGTTCTGTGATACCTTTCGGGTTATCCCATCTTTGGGTGTTGCTTTGGTGTTCGGGTGGTTCACTTTCGGGTGATTGGTTTTTGGGGTGGGCGAATTCTTGGGTGATGGAGAAATATTGTAATTCTGGCTACCAGATATGTCGTATTATTGATAAAATTTTGAATTCTTTTCCAATTTACATAATTTTAAAAGCAGTGGACAGAGAAGACTTACAGCTTCAAGAAAATATAAAGTTTGTTAGTTTTAATACGGGTTATGGTACCCCGCGAAGAAAAATTCTTCATGGGATCGAAAGAGAGAATCAATGAAATGTCATAATTTTAAGGAAAAATATCTCTGGATTACTGTAACTTTAAAGGTAATTAATTCTTGCCTTACTACTTAGGCAAAATTTTAGAAAAAATTTGTCACCTAGCAAATCGCTTAGAATGACAATACCAATCCAATTGCAATACAAAATTTGCGGTAAAACAACACTATGCCTACAGTAAGCCAACTCACAAAAAAAAAAATTTAGTGTACTAAGCGTGGTGAAATTCAGCCCTGTGAGACCAAGGGGGGGGGGGCTGAAACCTTGAAGATGGATTCTTAGGCGAATTACACGTTTGCACAGTAGCGCACTTTGCCCTTATACCGCTACTGCCCGTAGGGCAGGTAAAAATATTTGTCCAGATTTTTTTGGCGCACCCTGTGGGTATAATAACACTGGAAATCACTGTAAATATTCGCAAAAAATTTTAATTTATATTTCTTGAAACACCCTGCAAAGCACAGGTAAACACTATTTTTAGGATTTTTTGATTCCTCATGCCATTCAGTATTGGACAGAAAACTTGAGATTAAAAGGCGGTGGGATTAACGGAATAACACTAGAAAGGTTGGTATTATAACACTTACGTATATTCACAGTAATCTCTCTAATTTAAGGAGTTGTATATCGCATAACGAGTATCTCTGGGGCGATCGGCGTGTATGCACATTTGGATGTTTGCCGGAAACAAAATGCGGAGAAGCTGTAATTCCTGAACATCATCTTTATGTAAGCATTACATCTCAATTTACATTATTTATATTGAAGTAGAAGTAAGATTATTCTTTACAGCCATGCCTAAGCCGAAAAATCGTTGTAAACACATCTCCGGTCAAACAAGTCATGACCAATTTTATTTTGTATATCACGGCGTTTAACTCTACAAGATGTAATGATATGGCCACAGTTGCATATGCAGTCCATTGTCAACAAAACTCTGCAAAAAGGTAGACCGTTGCTTCAATTAGTTGAATCTTATACCCATAAAATATAAAGAAATCAGACATGGCAAGGGGGCCAGGCCGGGCTTTGGAAATTTTGAAAAGGGCCGGGCCGGGCCGGGCCCAACTCTAAACGGGCCGGGCCGAGGGCCTATCTTTTTTTTGGGCCCCCTCGGCCCGGCCCTTTTTTTCAAAAAAAAAAAAAAATTGTCTTGCAACGAAAAATTTAGGTGCCAAATTTTTTTTGGCATTTTGTTGTAATTTTTTAGCAAAAAAAAATTTTTTGACTACGGTTGTTTAAAGTTTCTCTTGCTTTCTCTAGGATTTCGACGATGGATTTGACAATCGAGCAGCCCATCTGAAGTATTATATTCACTCTTATGACATGAACACCTGTGGTTCGATTTTTCGACCTTTAAAAAAATCAAATAAACATCAAAATTTGGGACAAAAAATTTCAGGTTCTGATTATCATTTCCAAATCTTCAAATTTTTGATGCTTTTCAGCTTTTTGCATATCTTTCCAATATCTGAACATCTTTTTCGCCAAAATACAAATCATGGATAATATTTTAAAAAAATCAACAATATCTTGGTATAGGTTGATCGATTTTTTAATTTTAAAACGTTTTTGGACTAATTCGAGTACTGCGAACAACGTCATGATGTTAGTTTAAAGTAAAAACTTTAAACAAAAAAAAAGGGCCGGGCCGGGGGCCCGAAGGGCACCGGGCCCGGCCCGTTTTGCCATGTCTGAAAGAAATTCATACTACGCCCCTTCAGGCCAATTGCTGGTAATGTTAATATCTGCCCAGCCTCCCTTTCGACTCGACCCCATGATCAGGAACTGTTAATATCCACTATCAAGCATGAGATTGCACATGCTCTCGTTTTCTCCGACGCACTTTTCAAAGATTTCCCCAGGGTATGACGCAACATTCATATGAGACCATCAAGTAAACAAATTGCAGAACCCCATACGAACCATAAAAAGAGACTGGCCTATGAGAAACGGCCATGTTGTCCAACGTCGCCATCATGTAATCGCGTCGCCCAGAGTTACAGAGGAAGTACAACGACATTTCAATTGTAGCAATCTTCTCGGCGCAGAATTGGAAGATCAGGGTGGATATGGAACTTCAATGGTACACTGGGAAAAGAGAATATTCGAGAATGAAGCCATGACAGGAACACACACTCAAAACCCTGTCTATAGCAGAATTACTCTGGCCCTATTCGAAGACAGCGGGTGGTATGATGTGTCATACGAGTAAGTAAATAACTTATTACCTCTGTTACGTGTTCATTAATCTTTAAGCTGGTCTCGTTGTATAAGTTTTTTTTAACTTATCCATTAATGTTTCTTTGCAGATCTGCCGAGGATTTCATGTACGGAAAGAATCTGGGCTGCGAATTTGTCCAAATGACTTGTGGAGAATGGATTCGGACTCGCCAAGAGCAGTAAGTCGCCAACTATGTTTACTGTCTGCTTGTGGGATTTACGATGTACGGATATATTTTAGAGGATTATCGATAATGCCCTTCTGCCAAGCACCTAAACATGACGGTCTCAGGTCTCTGGCAGTAACGAGTTGTACAAGCGAGAGAAATGCTCTTTCTTTCTGCAACCTTATTCCTTATGAAGAAGAACTGATTCCTTATTATCAATACTTCGAACATCTCAATGGAATATCTGAAGCCAAGGTTAGTTTCTATGGAGGCTCTGTTGAATTGGCCGACTACTGTCCGTTCTATCAAGCCTTTGCCTGGCGAGATCCGGCCGCTGATCAACCCTTCTTTCGGGATTCAAGATGTTCATTAGACATAAACACCCCAACCGTATATAGTAATCCCATTATGGAAGTCTACGGCAACTCGTCCAAATGTTTTGATCTCCTCATTACGTGGACAGAAAGAAAATGTGGACGAGTAAAAACGTTTTCCCAAAATCTAGCAGGGTGTTACGAGGTAAGAGAAGCTACGGTATCATATAGTTCTTACAGTATACCTGTATGGATGGAAGAGTAAACATACGAGTAGCAGGAGGTTTGTCGTATTACCCATGCTACCACGAGGCCCAGCATATTCATATCAACCAGGTAAGTCCGGAATCAACAAAAAAGTCTTCAGATAATAAATGGATGGCTTCGACAAGGCATCATCGTCTGTCCATCATGTGACGAGATATGTGGCGCCGATGACGAACTCAGCTTTTGTGGACCTGAACAAGAGCCACCCCACCAATACATCGGGGACGAACCCTTAGTCGAACCGTGTGCCGCAAACTCTCAATCAATCAAACGGGTTTTCCTTATTACGTCATTCATCATTCTCTTAAGACATATTCCGGTTGTCCAAACATGCGTGTGATCTCTATAGAATGCAATTGCATTTCTCATATCTAGTAAATGTTTATTGTGACCTCATAAAGAATAAATATAAAAAGTTGGGTCCTCTTTCTCATGATCTGTACACGTATTTAAGGAGATCTCAAAACAGTCGAAGGAATGGAAATGAGAGATGGCCGCGATGAGTAGTACTTTATATCCGATACCATAGGAATTCGGACTGGGAGTGGAAAGATCGACTACGCTTCAGTGGGGGCGGCTGAATTAACCTCCGAGTGGACGACGAGGCACTCCCACCAGAGAACATCGGTGGTCGAATGAAGCCGGCATTATCTTCATCGGCATTCTTTTGTATGGGCACATCTAAATCCAATGTTCTACTCGTTCCGGGTGCAAAGTAATGAGTATTCCACGATCTCACATCGAAGCCAGAAGAGGCACAAAAGGAGAAAAATAAGATGAACCAAGTAATCAACGAGCGCATGTCTATAAGAACAAGTTTAGTGAACTGAAAAGTCGCGTAAGAAGATAAACGATAATCTGCCAGATTAAATAGAAGACATTCGCAACTTTTAAGCGAAAGTCATCACAAAGTCGGGGAGAAAGCCGAGATGACGTCTGGAAGTCTATTCAGCTATTACAACGTAAGGCCAAACGCTCCCACACTCTAATAACCACTTAGCCGCTGTTAACGTAATGAATTTATGATTGTTTTAAAAACAACATAAAGACGATGAAGGATACATTGTAAAAGCAGTGACCATTATAACCTCACCCTTTTATGCTGTGTTTGTAAAAACAGGGCGTGGTTTGGCAAAACAATAGCGACTCCGCCCCCACTCCATAAAAGATCGGCTTCATCATTAAACGAACCCAAAATGCAACCTGCACACACGAAAGAACACTGTCATTCATAATTGATCAGTCCATGATGTCCCCTTTGGTCAATGACTTTCGAAAAATAAGGAAATACTGCCCTCATACAATTGACTCATTCTCCAGCTCAAAATTCAGGCCCCGGAAATTGAGTTAAGGACTATTTGTTTCGATTATGAAAAGGCCTCTGACGTCCAAGGAAATGGAAACGCAATTTCCCTCCAACCCCCGGAGTATGGATGGAGAGGCCATCAAACTTGAACAAAGGACGAGATCAAACCATAAGAGGATTTGGTTTCGCAATGCAGATCATAAAGGCAAACCCCCGATCATCACACTACTGCAGAAGTCGTCAAAATTGTATAGGAGTGAGGCTTTTCTGTTCATCCATTAAACGTAACATTAAGACTGGCCCGGTTCGAAAACAGTTTCAGTTCATTCTGGATTTCAACAAGTTCAACTCCTATTTTTAGAAATGACATATCAAAAGACCCTGGAGCAAATGGACGACGAGGAAATGCACACCGCCGTATCAACAATCTTTCATGCAAGCAATGACTTCAGGAGATCTCGGGAACAGAACAGTGCATTGTTGTTGTCTTGGTAAGTATGAAGAACATTTTTCATGATTTATACTTTATGCTATTAGTAAGGTGACGCAAACTAATTCAGGCTAGATACTATCCACGTGAACCCAAAGACACACAGATTTCTATTCGTTCGAGACGAACGAAATGATGTTTGGCTTCTAAATCGCCGTCAAAAGGATTGTGAATGTTGCACAAAGACAGACACCCAGAACATCAAGAAACCTACAGCGCTAGAAACGCCATCCATAAAATTTAAGAAAGGCAAAGAAACTAAACAAGTGAAGGTAATCACAGTACAACCATTACCTTCAACTCAGGATCGTTCTTCTCCCAACCCTGGAAGACAAAAGGAGCGCAAAAAAAAATCAAATTGTTGTCATGATTGCTGTTCCGAATGTGCCAACATATGTAGTAATATCTTGTCTGGTTGATACAATTAATCGCTAATGTCATTTTCCAAAGGTCTGATCGAAAATGTAGACTTCCAGAAAGATTCAGGCTTTAAATTAATAAAACGTAGAATCTCAGGCTCTTCTCCGCTGACTTGTCCTCCTAAAGAAAAGAAATATTAATATTTTTATGCCGGAAAAATGTGTTGATTACCTCCATCAAATCGAGTGGGTATTCGGGCCTTTCCTGGATTGCAGTAAATTGCAGCTTTTTGATAAAGAAAAGCCTCTCTTGTGCATTCCGATTGATTTGTGGGATTAACGGACTCCAAAATAGTGCTTCGATAGAGTTTCGTATAAATACTCGACCTAAAATTACGCAATCTAACAGTCATAGGCGTCTAAACATTAAACTTGTCGCATACAAATACTGTTCACATCATCTTCTTACCTCTCGTTTAATTCTCTGTTTTGAGATCGAGAAATTTGGTTAACCGAAGAGTCCATAGAGCTGGTTGGTTGTTGAGGAAAGTCTTCGGTGTGGTCATAATGTTCATCTTCCACAAAAACAAACGGAGGCGCCGTACCAGGTACCACGCCCATGTCAAACTGACACGCTGCTCGCGTCGGTTGCTGAGTACAGATCTGTATAGCATACGGGTCTCTGCAGACCAATTCTAAACCATTATCATTGAATTGTCCATTCGCTTGACCATCGACACATTCCGTTTCATCCAGACCAATATTTTGGTTACCAAGATCTTCAAACAGCTAAAAAAATATTTTTGTTTCTTTGAGAGCACCAACATACCACGAGCTTATTCACCTCACCTAACACTTCTTCATTCATCTTTTTGCCAATCTTAGGGTCATCAAGATGTTGGTCATAATTTTGATTACCACTGGACAAAGGTCTAGCAGAAGTATTTTTTAATCTCTGGTTATGCTCCACCCCAGCAATCTGATCATGAGAGTTAATGTCATTTTGATTTTCCGCCAAGTTATCCTCAATTCTCTGCGATGTTACACTCCTCAATAGGTCTTCTTCTGTTAACGTCACATTCCTTTTCTTAGCAGAATTTACAACACTTTGACTCTTGCGTCTAGTAGCTGAATTATTCCTATTTTGCTCCTCATACATCACATCGTTTACATCCATCGCATTCTCACCCACATTTTCCTCAGCGCGGAACACTTCATCCCCCTCGGGCTGACTTTCAGGCGGCCTTTGGGTTCGTGATGCTTGAACTTGGTCGTTATTCCAAGCATTCAAACTCATGTTGTGAAGTTCATCGACTACGTTACCTTTTTCTTGTCTCGGAAGGGCCTTCGATCTGGATATTCCCAGAACCATCCTATCCATATATTCATCTTCATCGATTTGATCTTTGTCGAAGTCAATAACAGTTCGATTCCCCGTATTAACGACATCGGAAACATTGAATAGCCTGATTGATGTAACGTGTCCATCCCTGAAAACAATACTGCTCATAAAAACGATATAACCTTACTCTCTCAAAGATGGAATCATCTGACGGATTACATTTCGAGTCATCACAGGATCGACCATGCCTGTTGATAAGACAAAAGAAATGCTGCAAAGCCCACTCATGTCTACGACAACAAACAATGGAGCTTCAGACTGGGTAAAATAAAACTTCATTATCTCATCATTTGAGGCCGCGAACTTTGACAGCATTAACAAGTCTTTTACATCTACCTAAAGCATGACATGAAGACAAAAATAACTTACTTCAATAAATGATTCTTCAACCATTAAGGTCGCGTTGATCAAATCTCTCATTTGGACTGCGCTTTTCTTGGATCGAGATCTCAAAGATCGGCTACAAATAGTATGCAAAACAACTCCGAACAGAGAAACAAAAAGTCCAACCTGAAAATTAGAAAAAGAGTAATAAAGAGCTTACTTCTTTCAATTTTCCCAATGTAGTCAAGACATTTCTAAACTCCCGTCCAAGAACGTTCATTACACTGGTCACAGTCTCCGGTTTTTCGTCTCTCGGCAGGCTATTCGCATAGATCTCCCGCGTTTTCAAAACTAATTCAGTATCAATCCCATTTCTGTAGGTTATTCGTACCACCAATCCATCAGCCAAAGGCTCCAAATCAAGTATAAAATATTCAATATTTCTGTGTTTGTCCATTTTCCTTAACATTAAAGTAATGTCCCGGACAGATATTGATGCGCAAGGCACAGTCGCTGGCCATTCGTATGTTCTTACAGCTCCGAAAAACTCGGTGCTGAAGAAAACATGTCCAGATGCTGTCCTTGAGATGTTGCAGTTCTTGATCGTGACACCATTGATATCCGGAAAAAATAACAAACTCAAGCCGAACTCCATCAATGTGTGAAGAGCCTCAGTAAACACCTAAAACCTCAATAAAGGAAGAAAATCTTACTGGAATATGTGAAGAGTCGACTAAATATCGGCATGGATATTTTAGACCTTCTTCTGGATCTAGATCCGGGAACTTCTCCTCCAGGTAAGAAATAACATCAACATCCCCCGTGAAGTTCATAACTTTCGTTTCATCCAGACGTCTTGCTCAAATAGACAGAAATTGGAGAAAAAACCCTTCGCAGCTTGCGCCCAATGTCTGAAGAGATTGTGGGTCTCCAAGATGGTCGCTAAACTCGGCAATACCATAGGAAATAAGACGAATAAGAATAACTTTTGTGTTCCTCGAGTGTTTGTGAACAAAATCAGATGTCTTTCATATTTGTAGCGCGTCGGGGCATAAAAATATAAGGTTCCAAAAATAGCTAACTTTGGACCATTTTGAAAAAATTCTATATCAGTGATAAGAGGTGATATCAGGAATCGCTCCTACATTTCCATACAGCCCACACACATAACACTGAGAAAAAAATTTCAGCACCATTGGACAATTCTAAGATACACTTGTCCAGTTCCCACTGTGTCTTGTGCAATATCAGCAGTGGGGGCTCGATAACTCGGCAAATTTTTAGTTAATGTGTTGTATCTAAATCTTATTTTATAGGCCTGGGGATGGCCTATATAGCCAACCACTTTTTACAGCACAAAAAACGTCTTCCATCAGGTTATTATGTAAAACGTGAAATTGCTCTATGTCTATGCCAAACTACAACATGGCAAAATATTTCGGCTGGGCTGAAATACTTCAAATGCTTCTACTATTCCATCAGACGTGACCCCAATAATATGTGTACGAAGTCTAAGGCTTCTATCTCAATTATTTCGATGCATTGTCCAGTTCCAATTAACTTTGGAACACCTTTCCAAAATCGGTATTTGGTGTTTTTTTACAGTATTTGTCGCTGTAAAAGATGTATACAGCAGTCTAGCTGTAGTGCAGGCATATCCTTATACAAAAGCATCATAATATACAGGCTTAAGCGAATATATCCAAAGTTACATATTACAGGGTGGCCCAAAAGAATCTGGACTGATATTTTTGTTTGCCCTGCGGGCTGTACCGGTAAAAGGGTCAAAAGGGCGACAGCGCAGACGTGTAATGCGTCTAATAATCCCTCTGCAGGGTTTCAGACAATCTAGTCGTATGGGACACTTTTTATGCCACTTTAAGTTATCACAACCAAGGCGCCTGACACACGGACCCTAAAATGGTTAAAATTGTTAACAGTATCTTTAGCATTTTATTCTATAGGCTGAAATTTTGTTTCGCGGTAGAGCAGAGGCGCGATTCCATAAGCTAAAAATTTTTTTCCTGATTACTAATTTTACTCTTATGATATATTTTTGTAACCGTATTGGGCATTTTATATAACAAACTGCTTGCGAAACCACTAGTTCTACTTTATTTCATCTGTCTCATAAAAATTTCGAAAATTCTTAAAATCTTGTGAAATCAGTCTGGCCCGGCTTGGCAGGGGTGGTCACTGGCACCTATTTTTCCGATTTTGGGCCCGAAGCCCGGTCCGTCAAATGCCCGGCCCGGCCCGGGTAGAGGTTTTTACAAGCTCGGCCCGGCCCGTCAAAAGCCAGGCCCGGCCTGGCCCGGCCCGTGAAAGCCCGGCTAGGGCGCGACCTGCCAAAAAATCGTTTCAGTTTTGTTATAACTAGGGTTGTGATTTTGACAGTGACGTCAAATTGAAGTCATTTTCATCAAATTGCCGCCGTTGTTTCGGTCGGAAACTGTCTAAAGATTAAACAAACTTTATTCAAGGTAGTATAATGCCTTCAAACATGCTCAAGACCATATAAACATTAAAACAACAGTTTATAACAACGAAAGGACTTTAATAGACCTATTTCGGATCATCTTCGTCCTTGTTCTTAGTTAATTGGATTTCTTTCAACAAATTGCAAATAGAATTACTGATAAATGTTTATTAGCCTATTGGGAACTAAAGTTTGTAAAAAAAGCTTCGATCCCGATAGTGCTATTGTAATAAATTATTATATATGCACTATTTTTGAGAGTAAACGTGAAAAAAGCTTGTAAATGTGTTAGAACTTGATAAACTACAACAACAACCCCCATCAAAAAATTTTCCCGGCACGAAAACAATGAATGCCAACGGTTTGGCATTCAGCCGGGCTTTCACGGGCCGGGCCGGGCCTGGTTTTTGACGGGCCGGGCCGGGCCGAGCTTGTAAAAACCTCTATCCGGGCCGGGCCGGGCCGGCCTTTTGACGGACCGGGCTTCGGGCCCAAAATTGGAAAAATAGGTGCCAGTGACCACCCCTGCACGGCGGTTTCAAATATTTAGAATAAAAAGCGGCAGTTCGTTTGTCCCATTTTTTGAAGCGGGGGAACACCCGCGGAGGCCAAAAATGACCTTTTTCTACTGTAACTTCTAAACTAACAGTCGAAACAAAAATCGACCGTAGCATGCCAAATTTCAGGTTGTCTTTGACCTTATGACGTATTAAAAACATGGGAAGAATGAAATCGAATATAACTTTATTGTGGCGCTAAATTGACCTATGTTGGGAATAGACATGGCTCCGAGCCGGGCCGAAAATTTTGGCCCACGGGCCGAGCCGAAAAATCTCGGCCCGGTCTGTTTCAAATTTGCTTCTGCCCGGCCCGTTTTTTTTCAAGTCGCCGGGAAAATACAAAATTACTAAGATACGATGAAAAAATTGCTAGAAAAGTGTTGTAAACATTTTTAAAATGATCGTATATAGTTTTGTATAATTTCTCTGCCTGTCTGATGGGGTTTCGACACTCTATTTTTGTTTGCTACCCAAATTTTCGCTTTCAGATTCTACCGTACCAGAGTCAAAAATAAAAATTGGAACTTGATATGAAGAGGTGGGTATATAAAAGCATCATTCAGAGCTCATAGACACTCTCATCTCCTCCTACTCAAAATGCCCCAAATCCAGACCTGCAGTTTAGAGGCGTCATCCTTGACCAACACGAAAGTCTGATGTCTCCTAAAGTTTTCTTCGAAGGATTCTCCGATCCTGTTCGAGCCTTTATTGATACTGGATCCGACGCTACCTTCGTAGAATTGTCACTCTGTTTAGAGATCTGTCTTTCTCTTGGTCCTGCCATCTCTCGGACAGTCGTCCCCGTAGGCGGAGTGAGAACTACTATTCAAACCCGGGAAGTCATCTTGCCCCTTCAGTCCAAGACTAGACAAATAGTAAATCTCCCGGCGCTTGCCGTTCCCGACTTACATAAATTCTTTACTGGCGCTCCTACTCCTCCCGATAAATTCCCTATCCTCCTTGTTTTCGGTCAAGATTATTTCTCTGATCTCGAAATTGAAAGGACTGGCCAAATCTCGCCTGAGGGCTTCCAAATCATGTCCTCTCGTTTTGGTGATTTTGCCGTAAACCAGAACTTTTTGCGAACTCCAGAAATCCCAATGAGAAGGCTTCGGTTGAATGGACTCCAAGAAATTGTTCCTATACCGTCCCCTGTCGTGCCGTCCCCTGTCGTATCGCACCCTATCGTATCGCACTCTGTCGTATCGCACCCTATCGTATCGTCTTCTATCGTCTCGTCCCCTATCGAATGTGATATTAACTCTAAGATTCCTTCTGTGAAAGATTCTTCGATTCCCCCTGACAAAATCTCCCTGAATTTTACGAATCCATCCTTAAATTGTGATCCTTCTGTTGTTCCTCCGGTTCGTATTGGTCGACTGAAGTTCTCTTGTCCTAAGGAATTTTTGATGTCCTCCTGTGAAAAAATTGTGGATCGAGGGCAGGTATTGCCGCTGGTCAATAAAGAATCATCGGTTCTCTCTCGACCTCCCTTCCCTGATTTTCATTCCCTTGAAAAGTCCCATTCCCTCGATTGTACTCCATCTGAATTCCTCCACACTTCCCCATTTTCCGTTGGATGTCAACTTCTCCTGGATGAAGTGCCAATGGAATACCGTATTCGATGTAAGCTCAAATTGATGGACACTGAACTTTCACATGGGCAACACTTTGAAGATGACTACCCGGACTCCTTCAAGACCTGCTCCTGCCCTGGTGTACCGAATCCGTGCCCACCAGCCATAGAACAACGCTATCGATGCCTACCCATGGTCAAGGAAAGAAGAAGAAGCCGGCATGTTGGCGATAGCCAATTTGCATTAAACGGATTTTTCATATAAAAGCCACGGTTTTATCTTTTTATCCAGAGCAAAATTCATTTCCTTTCTCGTGTGAATAAAGTCTATCCGAAGTTTCCACTTTTGGATCATCTCTTTCCTTGAGACCGGTCGTCTCCTTCTCTAACTCGCATCTCAATTCTTCTCCCTTTTCTCTGGGTCCAACCAGCTTAAACTACAGTATCTTTTGAACAGACATTTGGAGAAAAAATCGACCGTAGCCTGGCAAACTACAGTGCCTTAGTTGCATTTTGGTATATGGAACGACGATGTAGGTTATGAAATCAAGGTACTTCATTGTGGCCGAAAGTGCGGGTCTTATGTTGTAGTAGGTCAAAGTTGATCGTGTATCAAATCCAGGGTTTTTTCTTGGCTCGGTGATAATACATCTTGGTAAGCAAGAAATCAGCGTCGATTTTGGATTGGAAAGGACTTGGGGTACAGTACTCACTCACATTCTCCTATATTCAGGTCATCTATGTATCAACGCTTAAGTAATCAAAAGAATATGTATTGTGCTTAGGCTGTACTCCTTCATCCCAATGCTTCCAAATTAGACCATTTCAGACGCGTGTAGCCACAGCTGGTGTTCATTGGGCATTATACTATACAACATTGCAATAAGATGTGTTCTCTTTTAAGAAAGTTTTAGTTTTTCTTAGGCATTTTTTTTAATTTTTTATTTTTTCAAAATGAAAGATGTCATAATGTCATCTTTTCGACATTTCTCTAAAAATAGTCGATTAGATGTTGCCGAAGTCCGAAGAAATTATTAAAACAGACACTGGTTAGTTTATTTTATTATAACTGTCATATCCAATTTGATATGATCTTTAGAAATATGAATATGATAAGAACCCACCCGAAACGCGGAAGAATTTCGCATTAATCCTCAGATCAAAATACGATAGATTATTGGATTAAATTAACTTTGCTATCTTATGAAAACTTGATTGTTATTTAATGACTCTTCATGCGGATCCGATGATACTAAAGCGACTGTGTTTGACATACGCAATAAATCATGTTGTCTATTTTGGTCATATTTTTTATGGAATCAAAATGATTGTAGGAATGAAAAGGCGATTTTGGAATGTTCAAAATCGCCTTTTCGAAATCCTTGCCATCGATTACCCGCAAATCGACTATTTTTAGAGAAATGTCGAAAAAATGATTCACAAAAAAATGACTAAGATTTTCGAAATCCTCGCCATCGATTATCCTATACCCTCCTTTTTCAAGAAAATTTTTTTTTCTTTTTTTGGCGCTCCTTTTTAGACGCTCAGCGGTCCTTTTCAAACCGCGGTCCTTATCGAACTCAGTCGTAGATTTAGGTGGTTTTGATCACAAAAATCAATGCGTTAAATTTTTAATGTTTAAATTTTTAATAAAAAACTTTTTTTATGTCAGGAAACGAAAACATTTCAAAACTTTATTCAATTTTTAACAAAAAATCTTTAATAACCGGGGTAATTTAATGTTTCAAGTATTTTGTAGAAACTTCTTTAGTAACTGCATGCACTTTTCAGGGGGGATTTACGGTACTCGTAGATTTAGATTTCATGCATGCCCTTGAAGTACCTCAAAATTGTCAATATTGAGAAGGTCATATTTTTCGATTCAGAAGTGCTACAGATATGTATAATTTATTTTAATTTTCATTTTATTTTTACCAGCCTTAACATACGTAAGCTGTATAATATGGTTTCCTTCGAAAGAGACCCCTCGTCGAAAGAGACCACCGATTCGGGGGTCTCTTTCGATATTTGCCTGAATTTTTTTGCAAACACTTGGTTTAATGGTAATCGATGGTGCTGATTTCAAAAACCGAGTCCATTTTTTCTGATCTGGTATTACTCAAAAAGTACGCATCAGAAACGGCTAAAATTGCTAGTGTAGGTTTTTGGCGTCTTGTCATTGCAACGGCGGTCGAATTTTGGCTGTTGAGCTACTACGAAACCTATGTTCGGCTGCACAAAACCCGCCGTAAAAAAATTGTATCTGTTCTGGGACCCAAATTTGGAGGCCAAAAACCGGAAATTTTTCAAAGGTAGGAGAATGTGAGCTGCAAAGGGCGTGTACGTTTTTCTTTAATTATTGTCTCTTCGGGCAAGCCCCGTTTGAATTCTCAGCAATTCATGTTGAAAATGAGATCATTTGTCTGTTCATATTCTTTTAATACAACAAAATTTGCAATCTATTCAAAGATATTCCGTCGGAGATTCGTTATACGGAGATCGTCTGGTCGTATTAAGTCTGGGTTGTTGCCTATACCCAAGTGATGTGAGCATCAAGGGAATTTCCATTTCAATTTTGGGCTGAGCAGTAAATTGCAAGACATATGATAAAGATATAATACTATGCTCCATTTCTGACTGACCTGGAGGAACACTTGGTACCGCATAGTCTGGGATGGTTAACTTCAGAGTATTAAAGTGCTAAAGATATCAATCGCATCATTCTGATGGGAAGCACGCCCATACCGGGTGAGCCTCTACGGAACAGCCCGTACGGGGTGAGTACCTACGGTGTGGGCAAAGCCCAGTAGCAAGTACCGGGGTTACCAGATCCCGGCGAATAAATAAATAATTTTATTTAGAATTGTAGAGAAAAAATTTTATCTGATTTTCTCTTGGCTGCCCCGAACAAACCCTTGCTGAAGAAACGAATGTTATAATATTACGATATATCGATCAACCCTTTTCGCTTGGTAAATCATACTTTGTGGTGTTTCGTTCCGACTTTTTCACTCAATAGTGGCGACGCCAGGGTAAAAAATCACTCTTAAAAATTACGAGGGAAGGCCAAGTGGGAAAAAAGTTTGGCTAAGTTGGAAAAAAATGTTCAATTTCTTACATATTCGTAAAAAATAGAATTTAAAAAAAAATTTTACATTTTTTACAGGATTTCATTTCATTGTCATGGATAACATAGTCTCTCCTCCAAACTTTTTTCTCTTTCTTTCTCTAGGATTTCGACGATGGATTTGACAATCGAGCAGCCCATCTGAAGTATTTTATTCACTCTTATGTCATATATGAATACCTGTTCGATTTTTCGACCTTTAAAAAATCAAATAAACATCAAAATTTGGGACAAAAAAAATCAGGTTCTGATTATCATTTTCGAATCTTAAAACTTTTGATGCTTTTCAGCTTTTTTGCATATATTTCCAATATCTGAACATCTTTTTCGCCGAAAAACAAATCATGGATAATATCAAAAAAAATCAACAATATCTTGGGTTTAGGTTGATCGATTTTTTAATTTTAAAGCGTTTTTGGACTAATTCGAGTACTGCGAACAATGTCATGATGTTAGTTTAAAGTAAAGAAAAAAAGGGCCGTGCCGGGCCCAACACCAGACGTCCTTTATCTTAAAGGCTACAAAAAATCCAACAAGTTTCCTATTCTGTGTTTAAAAAACTTACCTTTTGTTTGTATTTTCAGTTGTACACAATAATAAAATTAATGCGAATTTTTGCAACGTATGGGTTTCTATCCCATTAAAGGGACAATACGGCTACTTTTGAATCGCGCTTTTTACGGCGTGGAAACGAAATGTCCAAAAAGTTTCTTCGTCTACTATACCAATAATAACGGAAAAAATTAAAGATGAGATTCTACATGCTTACTAATAATTATTTTACTGTTTGCAACTATGCCGCTTTTGTTTTTGCTGCAGCACATAAAAAACTTTTTTGACATTTCGTTTCACACGCCGTAAAAAGCGCGATTCAAAAGTAGCTGTTCTGGCCCTTAATAAAAAGAATCGGCCGCCTTGGCGTGGCTGAAAGGAATTCAACTAAGAGCCGATAACCTCACCAAAAATATACTTTTTAGAAAAATTCAGAAAAAATGACTATCATTTTCGAAATGAGAAATCTAAAACACTATTTTCCCGCTTGTCTCCAACTTTTCCCACTTTTTTCCAACTTTTCCTATTTGGCCACACTTTTTCCCACTTGACCAAGTTTTTTGCCCTTTTTTCCTACTATTCCCACTTGAACAAGCGTTTTTCCACTTTTTTCCAACTTTTCCCAGTTGGCCAAGCTTTTCTGTTTGAGGGTAGACTTTTTTTTAACGGCACGTAAGGTCCCGCCTCGCGGGTATTTGGGTATTTACCCGTGCCCGAATCCTACCCGGCAACCCCGGTACTTGCATTGCACTTCGGGCTTCAACCACCCTGTAGGTAGTCACGGGAGCAGGCTTGTACGGGGGGAGCCCTTACGGGGTCGCCCGTACGGGGGAGCCCTTACAGGATTAGCCCGTACGGGAGCCTTTACGGGGTCAAGGCAAAAACAGGGGTTCCTTGGTCCCGGGGAATAACTTATTTTATTTATACAACTGCTGGCTACTTTTTATGATGTAATCTTGTAAAAATTTTCAAAATGAAAGAAATGGTTGTAAAAAGTGACGATTCGAAGGTATTTTGGTATGCTGAGTTCAAAAATTAAATCCATTTCTTCTGAAATCTTACTTTTTTGGCTAAACAGTACTACTGATTACTAAATATTTAAATTTTTTCGTACTTTTATAACATGTTCTTTGAACATTCTTTGTAAATTTCGAATTTTCATATTTTTACTTACCGTTTACAACAAAATGAATTTGATTTTCGAATTCAGCTCCTTTGATGACCTCTAAAGTCGATCTGAGTCCAAAAATACGAAAAAATTTAAATATTTAGTAATCAATAGTTCTGTTTGGCCAAAAAAGTAAGATTTCAGAAGAAATGGATTTAATTTTTGAACTCAGCATACCAAAATACCTCAGAATCAACACTTTTTTCAACCACTTCTTTCATTTTGAAAATTTTTACAAGATTACATCATAAAAAGTAGCCTGTAGTTGTATAAATAAAACAATTTATTCCCCAGGCTCAGCAACAACCTGTTTTTGCCTTGACCCCGTAAGGGCTCCCCCATGTCGGGCAGTAACCCGGTAGTCACCGCGTACGGGCTGCCCCGTAAAGTCTCCCCGATACGGACTGGAACCCATTTTGATGGTTACTTACAGCTTCTGATCGACCCTTGACTCTGCCTAAGGGAATATTATCCAATTGCTGTTCTACCAGTTTGCAGTCATTTACATGCTCGTATCTACTAATTGCAGTAAATTGTGCTTTCAGAACAAGTTGGACATTGCAGTCTTTGATTGTTTTCCTGGTCCCATTTTTAATATAAATCGCTGGTTTGATCTCCTAAATTACAATTAAAAAAATAAAAATAAAAACTTGCTTCTCCCAATTGATACCCAGTTTTTGGAAGACTGACTTTGATATGGACCGTGCCAAAAGGCAGAGAACATACTGTAAAGTCGACCTCGTCTTTGTAATCGATAGGTTGCATAACGGCACTCGGAATGTCATCGAAGTATGAGGTGGAGACCACAATAAAAGGGAATATCTCAACTGCTGTTGACTGTGTGCGTCACAAGTGGTTGGTCAAGTTCTCCTACCTGCTCTGAATTTGTCATTAAGACGACTTTGACTGTATATCGGATGACCCCGAACTGGCTTTCATACGAACTTGGAGCATTCGGAGGGATTCTAACTCGGAAAGGGAATTGATGACGTCCGGGACCCAAAGTTAATCCTTGAGGGCAAAGGTTGGCTGTTGCATTGAGATATTCCTATAAGATTTTTTTAAAGATAAAGTTTTTATTAAATACTTTTTCTGTTTCGTATATCTTATCGGTATGTACATTAACCCATCCCGTTCTTCCTCGTCCATGTAATTCTGCATAGAATTCCGTTATTGTAGTACAAGGATCAGACGAATCCAGGCAAACTTTAGCTTCTAGGAACTCCCCTGAATAGGTTTTAGGTCCCGGAAGTATCAAATTTAGTAGCACCGTCGGCATCTGAAAAGTGAAAATGAGTAAAGCCCTGTGGCCATTAAAGACAAATTTTGTATGCACCAACACCTTTATTCTCTCAAAAAATAATTCTTTGAAATATTAAATAAAGGATTTTTCAGCTGGTGTCACTACTAATTTGGGCATTCGAGTTGGGAGAGAAAAGGTGGCACCTACTAGGCTTCAAGGAAAGGCCAGTTCTTCCGTTTGTTTGCTCATCTTATTTCCGACATTCAGATGCCGGAGCAGCTTACTCCATGTTATTTTACTACCTAAGTTACGTTAGAGTTCACCCAGGATTAAGTAATTTGATCCGGACGCAAATAAAATTCCCTCAGGGGGCTTGGCCAAGTAGAATTTTGTCTAAATAGCCTACCGCATCCCAATGGTACACCGATATTTTTTTGCTAACCATCCCAGTCTGCAGCAGATTTGGATTTATATCAGTTTCATTCTCCAGCTCCATTTTGACGGGACGCGAGGGAAAAGTCGAAAGTCTCGACCGCAGTTTCAATTTTAAATGAGGCCTCTCCTTGGCCCTTTTTTAATAGCAAGGTGCCAACCTCTTGGATCGTAGTGCATGGCAGACTCAGGAGCATGGCGGGAACAGATAGGTGAAACGAAAGTGGAACTTCCCTCTCGAAATTTTTCTGGAAAGGCGAGAAACTCAGAGCAGCTTCTTCTACGCCTTCGTCATTGTTTCGGCTGGGCTCTAATTCAATAAATTCAAACCAAAGGCAATATTTTTATTATCCCGTAACGAGTTTATGCTTGGTATGTCTAATTCAATCTTCTAATGTGACCTCCATCAGTGCGATGGAGCGACAAGTACTGCTGGGGCATTCCCTTTGATCCATCAGGCACATCTTTCGTGGATGGGCGGGGCAGGTCATTTGAACTCGCCCCAACAACTCCGAACCGCATCTAAAAAAATCTGGTAATGTTTGGTAATTTTTTTCTCAGCGACGAGGATAGAAACGATGCAAACCTACTTTCGGCATATTACAATTGCCTCTGGCCTCTCACACACACATTCCTTGTTTGTGTCCGATTCCGGAATATGTGTTACAGGTTTTGATCTGGGCACAATGAATATATTATTTGAATAAAATCTTGGGGGTTTAATTATCGTTTGTGGTGTGGGAGGGAACTGGGGAACGGGTCTTGGTTTCGGCTGGAAATTTGCCGGCATTCTGGGCTTAAACTTTTCACCTCCTGAAAAGTCTGATGTAATCTTTTTTGAGGGGATTTTCACATCAATTTCCGTTTCCATCGGTCAGTGTTAACCGGAAATACAGATTTCTTGCATTGATTAGTTTAATACCTCTTACAAAGATCGGCAAAAATATTCCTCGGCACGGGAAAACTGGCTTAAATTTACACTTAATCGAAAAAAGAAAAAGGAAAGCGGATTCTTGCAGCGATCAACGCTTTTTCATTTCTCATAAAATACAAAAAGCGAGAGAGAGAGAGTGAGAGAGAGACTACATCAACGTTCAAATACAAGGTGGATGGCCGGGACGAAGAAAGCTTCGCGCGGTGACCCCATTCCCTCACGTTGTTTTGAACTGGAATGGAGGTCGCCAACACTTTTGTACGCTCTTTTTTCGGGAGGCCTTATCTTAGAATAGCGGGGTGAGCAGAAAATTCAGTCTCCTTTCCTTTTTTAAATATTCGCGCAGGTTAACCGCGAGTAAAAGCTAAAACGTTTGTTCAGAATAGAGGTCGCCGCAGAAAGAGGACGGAGATGCGGAAATCTTCCAAAGAAACCATCTCTCTCCGCTATATTCTTTAATCTTAAGTTAAACTGCCAATACAACTACTTTTAAACCACGCTTTTTACGAATGAACCGGATTATGACCCAAGCCCGATTACGACTTAAAAACTTGGATTGTGACCTAAGGTCGAAAAAAGTCGTCTCTTTCAGCATAAAATGCCTAGCCAAAGACCTGGACTGATAGCCAAATGGCTAGCCAAAGGCCTCGGCCGTTGTCCATTTTGCATTGGCGGATTTTTATGGGAACTTTCAAAAAAGAATGAACGCGATTATGACCCCAGACCGATTATCACCCCAGCCCGATTATCACCCCAGACCGATTACGACCCCAAAACACGGATTATGACCCCAGCTCGAAAAATGGTCGCTTTCAGCAGAAAATCGCTAGCTAAAGAGCAGGACTGATATCCAAACACTTCGGCCGTTGTCATTTTTCATTTTTTCAAAATGAAAAATGTCATTTCTTCAAAACGATAATGATAGTAATTCTTATGGTTTTTACATGGACGGAATTTTTTATACGGTGCAAACATTTTAAGAATAATATATCAATATTATGAATAAACCAATCCAATCTATGAAAAAATGAAAATTTACAAGAAATGAGTACGGTTTTCGAGATGAGCACCCTCGAAAACCCCAAAATTATGAGAGAAATTTTGAAAAAATGAAAAATGACAACGGCCGAAGCAGCTAAATTTTTGCATTGTTAAAATATTTGTTTTGCTTGTTGTTGTTGAAAAAATGAAGAATCAAGCTACAAACTTGAACCTTATCTAGCTAGTGTAACGAGTATTTTTTGCTTGGGCTTTGCACTAAAGGTCTCCCAGAATGATGTGCGGTTGATTTTTCTTAATAATCGGGAATTTTATCAGCAAAATCCGACCGGTTATGGATATTCTAATAGATGCGGCCTTTATCTTGCAGAATTTTGTGATTTGAGAGGTCATCTATATAATTCTTAATTTTAAACGCTCCACAGTTCGATAAGCTCGGATCAAATTGGTGAGCTGAGCTGACTCAAGTCCCAAAATGAGAAATGTGTTTTTAATGACCTTTTTCTCCACCGACGACTTGTAATACTGGATGTGGAGTGATTTTTTTGCTCTTATCGCTCGACTTTTGATCTTTTCTTAGATCGGTCCATTTCTCAGAGTTCCCAACTTTTGGCCCTATGAGTCCACGTGGCCAAAGAAAAGAAAGAGAAGATCCAAAACACAAAATACGCAACAAGAATTATAGAGAATCTGTGTATTACAGTCAAAAGCAATATTTAGTAACGAGGTTTGTTTATCCGAAATAAACATTGCCTAGGCCCCCTTGTTTATGGCCATTTCAACGTGTTTAATTTGAAACATTAAAATTAAGGATGCAAATACTGCAAATGAAGAAAGTCGTAAATTTGGACGGGGTCGGATTAAGATCCTGAAGATATATCCGAGAAAATTTAATTGCTTTTATTTGCAAAACCGTTCGTAACGAAAGACCGGTTTGCAACGCTGGGGTCAATCCAGGCGCCTGACCCCATGTCCTGGTAAAGGTGCCGCCCATTTTGATCGGCCATTGTGGCCTATAAAAGAATCATCGGAATCTTTTTCGAATCAAGTCGCTTGGATTTCAACCCTGTAAGATGGTTCGTTTTCTGGTTGGGTTGTCCGTTGTGTTGGCCTGTGCCTACGCCGCTAGCCTTCCCATCAACTTCCAACAGCTTCCAGAGCAACTCAAGGGTGAGTAAAAAGGGCATGAACTTTTAATTTCCGTGTATCGTTGATTGTATCCCTGTTTAGAAGTGGTTCCCGAGGCCGTTACCAAGTTCTATGCTGATCTCACCGAAGATGACAAGAAGATCTTAAAGGAGATTGCTGCCAACCACGCCCAATACGAAACCGAAGACCAGGCCTTGGAGGCCCTTAAGGGAAAGAGCGAGAAGCTGTACAACAAAGCCGTTGAACTCCGTCAACTTCTCAAGACTAAGATCGATTCTCTCAACACTGAAGCCAAGACGTTCGTCGAGGATGTAAGTTTCAATTGCTATTTCATTATAATCTGTTTGTTTTTTTCTTTTATGGTTATTTTTTAGATCATTGCCAAACTCCGTGCCCTTAAGCCCAAGACCGGTGAAAAGCCAGATCTGAAGAAGGTCCGTGAGATTGCTCAGACTGTTATCACCAAATACAAGGAACTCTCTGAGGAGGCAAAGACCAACTTGCAGGCGACTTTTCCCAACATCACCAAAGTCGTCAAGAACGAAAAGTTTCAGCAGATCGCCAAGGGATTGATCAAGACCGAGAACTAAATCTCATTGAATTTATCTGAAGCTTTATGTAATAGTGGATTAAATAAATAAATTGATGAAATTGGATGGCTGTCTGATGGCGCCCTCTGATCGGAATCGTGTTATTTATGTTCTTCTTCGTTTATAAGAGACCAAATGGCCACGATGATAGATTGATTGTCGTTCCCAGGCCGTGAGGATCCTGTCTTTCTGATCAAAAGACTCGGCTCGGATCCACAAACATGTTGGTTCGTGTAATTTCGTTATCTCTTATCATATTATTCTACAATCAGGCCTATGCCTTTTTTGATTACGGAGAAGTGGACAACCAAGTCTCTGGTGGGAATATTTATTTATTTTTATTTATAGCAATTACATAATTAATTTCAAGTAGTCATAGCTATGACATGAACCACGGTTTTGTCTTACTTAATGGTTTTATATTGTGTCCTAGAAATCGTACCGAAGGAAGTCAAAACTTTCTACGATGGGCTGACCACTGAAGATCGGGCTGTTCTCAAGAAAGTACTCAGCAAGGGCAGCACTTACAACAATGTCAGCGAAGTTTTAAACGACCTCAAAAATGGTTCTTCTTCGCTGTATGACAAGGCCGTCGCTTTAGTCACCGACTTTAGAAGTACCATGTCCAAATTGGGATCTAATTCCACTAAATTCATTGATGAGGTGAGATAATAATTTAAATAATATTATTGTTCAAATTATTATTTTCTTTAGACTGTCCTTCAAATCCAAAGAGCCTTGGGAGAGACCTTTTCCATTCAGAAAGTCAAAGCCGAGGCCAACGTGGCTGTTGCTCGTTATCAAGCTCTTGATGACACCACTAAAAACGAAATCAAAGAGGCCTTCCCTGTTGTTGCCACTATCATAAACAGTAAGTCTACAGAATCTTTAATGTCTCTTCTCTTTAGACCCAATATTCCAGACATTGGCCGCCGGACTGTTGGGAATTACGGCCAACTGAAATAATTAATGTAATCTTACACCAGACATATAATCTCTTCAAAATAATCGAATAAATGTCTCTAAAAGTCGTCGATTTTATTTCTTTTAAAGACGTAACAGGTAGTGTCATCAACGGTTTCTTGGCAGAACTCGTCGGTTGTTGTGATGTAGGAGAATTGGCCCTTTCCGCATACAACATTAAACTGGTCCTCTAGCTCCTTTTCGACCAGGTTTTGAATGTTTCTTTTAAATATCGAGGTCTTTGTTCCTGTCCCCTAAATATGATGTTATCTTTTATTTAGTTAATAATCAAAATAGGAAATAAATTTAAGAGATTGACGGGACCTACTCTTTTAATTATATTCCGTATGTTTTCACTATTACAAGTGTCATCATCTTGAGATTTGTGATAGTCTAAGTCGGCCAAAGGCCGCTTGTCAAAGTCATAGTCATCAATTCTTGGCTGTTCGTTGTCCACCGTCGGTTTGAATCTTTTAATTGCTCTCCTCGGCCGTTTTTTAATTCTTTTTCTTGGCTTGCGTCGAATAGCACAATCCGGACATCCTGAGGGCTTTTCTTAACGTTATACAACAAATAAGAACAACTTACTACCGACAGTCCTCTGCACACAGCTTCACAACAATCATTATCAAATGATTCTATTTGTTGGACCTCTGAATAACAAGTAGGAGGGGAAGGAAGGCAGATTTGTGGCAAGGGGAAGATGCCACATTGGCCAAGAAAATTGCCCAATGAAAACGTCAAGACGGGGAGCCAACATAACAACAAAATATTGTACATACGACGTTCGGTGTCTGCTGAACAGCATTATAATTACTCATATTGTATGCAGTAGTAATTGTTCTCTAAACGGAAACGATTTTCGGCACTTGCTGTAAACGGCGTTTTTTAATTTGAAAATGCCTTTTTTTGGTTTCGACAGGTGTTTTAAGTGCGACTCTGAGAGCATGTGCCGGACTGAGTGACGGAATCGTGAAGCCAGTCTAGGAAGAAAAGTTTTTCTGGATGAGTTGTTGTGGGGTCGGGGGTCGGGGAGGGGGCCTCCCGACCACGCCCAACAAATCTGATGACGGAACCGAGGCAACCGGTTTTGATACACATAACAAAAATTTATGAACATGTTAGCACATTCCCGTCCATTTTCCTTTCATGACTTGAAGGCGGCCGAACCAGATGAATTGGCCGACTTGGCAAAGTGGTTTCTGAAGGAGAAGATCTTGTTTCACTTCCTCTCGTCGATTGAATGACCTGTGACATCAGGGATGGGGAACGACGGGCTCTGCTGTTTCCGGCTTTCTTCGATTCGGCCGCTCCGTTCTTTTGTAGTCCCATTCCTGCGGCCAGGTGAAGTGTGCCCAACTTGTCTTTTAGCGGCACTCGGCCTTTCAGTTACTGTGCTTGACGGGGCAATTGCATTAGATAGATGTTGGGCCCGGAGGGGAGATGGCGGTCCTTGTTTTTAATCGGCCCTTTTCGCAATTTAGCTACCTCAATTAATCCGTCGAAGGCGGCTCTGCACCTTGGACATGTCCAATCTCGTTCGTCTTCTTTTTCCATTTTAAGCGACGTGACGCTGAAACGAGAGCTTGGCTGACGCCTCGGGCCGACTACTTGAGAAGTCCTTTTGGACTAGTGTAAACCAACAGAGTGACTTTCTTGACTTTCATATCTTTTATGGCCGCTTAGAATGGCCAAACTTTTTGTTTTCGCATTTTATGGCGAGCTGGCTGTCAATTAATTAAATACAGTAATCACTTATTCAGGAGAATGGCGGGCACTATGGCCAATATGGTGGGCCAATCTAAGAACATGCTCACGAATTACGGCCAATCCATTTCTCGGTCGTTTGATGTTAATAAAAACAAGCATTACAATCAGAATGGGGAAAGTGCCACCAATCCAGAAGGACAGGTCGCTCGCGAAGATGGTCTTTATGTACATGTTAATCCCATTCTGAAGGTACAAACTGCCTGCACCTTCATTCTTGCACTTTTTTCAGGCTTTCGACAACATCGAATGGATTAAAAAGTTCAAACGACGCTGGCAGTTGGCCATTATGGCTAATCTTGGCTTTCTAATTGTTTTCGGAATCAGATGTAACTTTGGGGCCGCGAAGAATTACATGGCCAGAGATTATGTGGATCCATGGGGCGTGAAACATGTAAGTAAAAAGAAGTAACTCTATGACAGATTCAGTTTAGCATGGTCAGTTTAACTGGACTCGAGGAGAGCTGGGAGTAATGGAGAGTTCTTTTTTTTATGGATATCTCATTACTCAGGTCCCTGCAGGCTTTTTGGCTGCTAAATTCCCTGCAAACAAGTAGGTAGAAAAAAAAATGAAAAAATATATCTGAACAAATATTTATAACTTCAGAATGTTTGGGATTGCAATCGGTGGAGCCTCTCTTCTGAATCTCTTCCTTCCGATGGCTTTCAAAAGTCGCAATGATGTTTTAATTGCGGTCATTCAAATTATGCAGGGATTAGTCCAAGGGATGGGTTACCCTTCGATGCATGGAGTTTGGAGACATTGGGCACCCCCATTGGAGAGATCCAAGCTGGCCACAACGGCTTTTGCTGGCTCTTATGCTGGCGCTGTTCTTGGCCTTCCAATGTCTGCCTGGTTGGTCTCTTATGTTGGATGGTCGACGCCTTTTTATGTTTATGGTATGTTTCAAAGAAATGACATGACAATGTTTAGGTATTGCTGGAATAGTTTGGGCGATACTGTGGTTCTCTGTCACCTTTGAAAAACCTGCATACCATCCAACGATTTCCACAGAAGAGAAAGAGTTCATCGAAGATCACATTGGACATGTTTCTCATACACCTCCGGCGGTAAGAGTTATTCTAAAACCAATTAATGTTTTACTTACAGTTAAATACAATCCCCTGGAAGGCAATCTTGACCTCACGACCAGTTTACGCAATCATAGTCGCCAACTTTGCCCGAAGTTGGACCTTCTATCTGCTGTTACAAAACCAATTGACATACATGAAAGAAGTGTTGGGAATGAAAATCAATGACGTAAGTGATAACATTTTTGCAGAAATATAGTGACCTTATCAAGACACACATTGTCATTATCGTTCTTTTATATACAGAGTGGAGTACCGGCAGCTTTACCTCACGCCGTAATGGGATTGGTGGTATTGTTTGGTGGTCAACTAGCTGATAATCTTCGATCTTCTGGTAGGATGTCAACGACGGCTGTCAGAAAGTTGTTTAATTGTGGTGGCTTTGGAGGGGAAGCCTTCTTTATGTTGTTCGTTGCATATACCAAGAGTGAGAAAGTCGCCTTGATATCATTGGTTTTGGCCGTTGGATCTTCTGGATTTGCCATCTCAGGGTTTAATGTAAACCATCTTGACATTGCCCCAAGATACGCAGCCATTCTGATGGGATTCTCGAATGGGATTGGGACACTGGCTGGATTGGCCTGTCCTTTTGTAACGGAGACTTTAACGGCCAAAGGGCCCCATGGATGGGTTACTGTATTCCTGTTGGCATCTTTGATTCATTTCACAGGCATTACTTTCTACTTCTTCTATGCCTCAGGGGAACTGCAAGTAGGTGATTGGTCTTTTATTTTCTTTCCTTTACTTTTACCCACATTTTGAGTCATTTTAGGAATGGGCCGAGCCAAAAGACGGAGAAGAAGATGCTCCATTTAAGGCGAACGGAACTCACAAAATAAACGATCAGGTTTCTTATGGGGCAGCGGGGGAACAATCTATAGCTCTGGCACCGCTGCCTAACGTGGCCGACATTCAAGCAGGTGGTTGGATTACTCAAATGTTATTATTCTTAATAATACATACTTTAATTATAACTGCAATATTTTCAGAAAGAGGCTTCCCACCACCACTGCCGACAAGCAATCCCTTCCACGACACTTACACTGTTCGGAATGAATATTACCAATAGATTTATAAAAATTTTATTTTAATGAATACAATCATGTCCCTCGCCTGGCATCTTAGCCTCCAGATTCCAAGTTCCAATATTCAAGACTTTGGAAGGGAGCGGGCCCTTGGTGATATAACTATTGGGCAGCTCAAATTTCCATCGTCGTTGACACGGCTGAAACGAAAGTTATAAAAAAATAAGAAAATACCAGGAGATCATTGCAATCGTGGTATATCTTGAGATGAACATCGATGGTTGTGACTTCCCGAGTATCCCCAGCGAGACTAAAAAATCCATTTTCATCAGTATATCCACTTTCCAAATCATCATCGGGATCAGGCCCTATAACCGATACTCAAATATAAATATTATACATCATATACATACCAAAGTCATCGTCCACCAATTTTACCCTCACATTTTTAGCGGGTTCTGTGCCACAAAGAAGATTTCCAGTCACCTAAAATAAGCGCAACAGTGATGCCACTTACCTTATAACTTTGAACACCGGTAAATTGTTCAGGGATAAGTGAGCCTGAGCAGAAGATCAAGCCCAAGTTTAACGACAACACTCGTAAGAACATCTTAAAGAGATTAGAAAAGCAGTATAATAAAGTACTTGGATAAAACCGTTTCTAATAAAAAATTACAGTTATTTTACAATTTATTATCAGTGAATGCAATCCCGACTTTCATCTTCGAGTTCAACTTCCAAATTTACAGAGCCAAGGTCGAATTTATACTCGGGTACCCGGTCAAACGTAATGTACTTATCGGGGATTCCAATTACCCATTCTCGTTTACAAAGCTGTCAAAGTAACCACTTTACTTTATAGATCACTTACCGGAACGTTCATACTACAAGTATGATAAATTCTGACCTCAGGATCGATGTTGGTCAATTCAACGGTATCTCCTTTCAATTCAAAATACCCATCTTGATCTGTATATCCACTCTGAAGAAGATCGTCGGGATCGGGGCCTAAAATATTTTATTTTGAAATTAATAAAACATTTCTAGATCATTTAGGAGGATAATTTATTGGAATATTTCCAAATCAAATAATCTTATCAGAACCTAATATTACCATCGTCCTGGTCGAATAACTTGACCAAAACTTGAGAAGCGGGCTGAGTCCCACAAAGAAGACGTCCTTTAATCCAAGCACTCTGTCTTCGGAAACATTGGGCCAAGGGGAGCAAGAAAATCAACAGTAATGTAACTGTAGACACATTCATTTCAAAAAGAAAAAAGTTTTGAATTAGAAATAAAAAGGAGGAAGGAGGGGGTCTTATCAAAGGGCACTAAATAGTAAACAATCTGATAAACGAGCGATGAGTAACACAGGATCAGGGGACATACAGCTCAGTGATCAAAGCGGCCAAAAAAAACGACGCCTACGGCTAACGAAATAAAAGCACTGATGACAAACGGAAATTTTATGGGAAGGAATTTCGATGAGAGATGGATGCAGTAATCCGGTTATCTTTTACGACGGTCGCTGACATAATTTCCATAGCCAGTTATCCATTTGTTGATAAAACCATGGTCAACCAAACGAAGGACACTTGAAAATATAAACAATAATTATTGGGTATACTTACATTTTATTCACGGAATCAATATATAAGGATGGTTACAGAAGACTCCGCCTCGGATTACTTCCCATGAGCCGAAAATCAGTTTAATTTTTCGAATCACCAATTTTTGAAATTCATTGCTGACTTTATTTTCGTTTTGCACCGATTTTTGGAATCCATTCCCGACTTATCAAGTCAGCAATGGATTTTGGAATTCATTCCTGACTTATTAAGTCAGCACCGATTTTTGGAATACTTTTTGCGAACCCCGTCAATTCCTGCGAAAGAATTTTTTGCGAAACTAATAGTTGCCAACCCTCGAAAACCCAGTCACTTGTAAAAACAGACAATTAATAACGCGAAAGCAGACGCATTATTCCTTCACCAAGCGGAACCAAAAATTTCGAAAAATTTTTCGCTTTTTATAACCCACGAGCTCCCTGATTCTGAAATGAACTGGGTTCCTTTTTGTGTGAGAGAGCACGTGTGTCCGGTAGCTCAGTGGTAGAGCAATGGGACCGGAAGTCCGGAGGACGTGGGTTCAATTCCCACCCCTTTCCAAGACAGTTACAAATTGTGTCGCGTAAAGAAAATTCTTTCGCAAGATGGCGGTTTTGGGAATGAATTCAAAAACTCATTGCCGACTTTTTAACTCCAAGGTAACATCCGGGGTGCTTAAAACATTCAACGGCTTCCAGATTTTTAATAAGTATGCCCTCTAACGGAAAGTACATAAAAATTAAGTCTAAAAGCCGTTGAAACATTTGCTATCTCCCAGTTTTTCTTGGGTTACAGGACCAAAAACACCGCATAATCACACATTGTAAGCATCATCATCAGCGTTTCAAAGCCAAAAAAAAAGTTTCCTTTTTTGATCTAGGTTGAAGCGTTCGATCGATGTTATAGGTGATTATTAGCCATGTGAAAAGCAATTGCGCAATTTCGTTAGCCCCTCAGAAGCAGAGTCCAAAAATCCATTTGGGATTTAAAAAAAAAACGTCTTCTGGCTAGCGCGTAAGGCAAATCTAGCAGCTAATTTAAGGTGGTCCTAGGCCAGTTTTTTACGCTCTTTCAAATGGTACATGATCCAAGAAGAAACGGGACGAGGTTTTGCCGATCCCTTGTAAGACATATGCGAGACTTCTAGGTCGTGCTTTGCAGAAACGACCGACATTTTTAGATCGAAAGTTGGCGAAGATGTAGGAGTGAAGGAATAATAATTGTTTTTTTGAAACCTTTAAAAACGGCAAAATTCACTTTCTTTTTTTGTCGGAAGCGTTTCGAGCGATCCTCTTACCAAAACGGAAAGAGAATTTTTGGCGGGAAGCGTCTGCGAACAGGATGAAAAGATGATTGACTGAAAAATGAGGGGGCGGAGTCAATTGACCGCGTCGACAGGCTAGAGTCTGGATACACACTCTTCTCAAAACGGAAAGTGAATTTTTTCGTTTTTCAAGTACGCACTTCTAAAAGCCTAGCAAGCCCATTATGGACAAACTTAAAACAGGGTGGTCCACGAAGTCCTCCCTGGTTTGCCTGTGTAATAATTCTAGAGTGAATTACAAAAATTTTATGAAAATCATATTTTTGTAATTCACATGCCCTCCACAGCGTTTTGTCCTTTTCGAAATGAATCCGTCACCGATTTTTTGAATTTTCTTCTAGTAGTCGGTATTTACGCATACTGTAAGGTTGACGCGTGAAATTTGCAAAACATATAGAGTAAACAGAAATTTTTCAAACCATCCCACTTATGACAACTGTTAAACAAACTGAATTTGTCGCAACCTTTCATTTGGGGCAGATTTCATTTGGGGAAGATCGAATTTCTGTAGCTGGTATCAGACGGGTTTAAATTGCTAGAAAATGATATAGAATGCCCCTCAAGTGTCTTAGGTCGCTTGACAAACGGTTATAACAGTAATCAATTAGCCTGGATAGCTAGAAAAGGAGTTGAAATAGCAGCCCAAAACGTTACAGAACTTCTAGGAGTCCTGACTGCTGTTTTTATCTCGCAGGTAGCGTTATATACCGAATCGCTCCCATTTCTACTCATTTTGAAGACACTAAGGCGGGTTGGAAATTGTTCCAGCCGTCTATTTTAACTTCAAGCCGCCTGGCAGCCTTTACTTGCAACGACTTCGCTAGCGATTCAAGGCGTCCGTAACCAACTTTGACCATTTGGATAAGGACGTTTCACAATCCTAAGCACTTTCTGGCTATTAAGAACTCAGATTCTAGCCATATCGACCACTGAAAATCGGACTGCCCCAATTGAAATCTGACCCAAATGAAGGGTAGCCATAATTTTTGGCCTTTACAATTTTTCACCGCGTGAAAAATTCACAATTTTATAGCAAAAATCTGCAAAAATTTCCAAAAAAAATTTTGATTTGACAATCAAAACGACAGAGCATGACAAAAATGATGGCAATTAGAAAACGCGTCCAGACGCGTCAAGTTGACGGTTTAACCACCCTACTGACAACGTAGAACCAAATATACTACTTAAATATTCAGTCATCATGAGTAAATGTTATATATATTAACAGTTTTTAATTTTAACTCTCACTTTGACAAAAAAATGCCGATAAAACTGTAACACAAGATCTGTTTGTATTTGTGCAATAAATTGTAGAATAGTCACATCCCAAATAAAATAAAAACAATGTACATAGCAGCAATCAGACATGTTAAAATGGCAGAAATAACCTGTAAAACCAGAATTATGGATGACTGGCTTATATAAATAAAACTTACGGCAACGGGGAACATTGAAAAGACGTAGCATATCTCTGGTAAATCTGCGCTTCTGACAGCTGATATAAGACACCAGTCGCTTCAAATAAAAAGGGATGAGAAAAAGTGACATTGGCATCAGCATTTTCTTGCAGGACTGCTGCTCCAACTACAATCTCAGCCTCGCTGTGATGAAGGGCAGAGAACGCGTCATCCCATCGAGTGGCCATGGAGTACCCCACCATCTTTACATTATATGTCAGATTCATCTCCTTGGCCCATTGTCTCAACACTTGCCATACAATCCCAGGACGATAACCCATCGTCCCCTCATATTCTTCAGTAAAATTTACATAATTCACAAAGGGAGGGGCAATCTCCGGAACAACGGCTACAACCTCTCGGTTACTCATAATTTGTAACAATGCCACAAAGTCCCAAATATCTTGTTCGCCATTATCCAAACAAGACCAGGTCATAAAACATTCTAAACACACGTTGGGAGAGTATTTTATGCACACAACAAACAAATATCGGTAATGTACACATGGTTCATAGCCTCAAAGGCAGGGCGGAGGCATCGGTGGAGGAGGTAACTCGGATTCATCAACGACCTCCTCCTTAATTCTCACTGGGGCAGGACTCGCAGCTCTGGATGACCCCGAATCCAATTCCATATCCATCTGATCATTATTATCCATCGATGTATCTATAACTTCAGCCTTCACATGAAGACGCTCCTGACTGTTAGTGTAATCAATAGAAGCAGGAACTGGGGGAAGAACTACCGGCGTCGGTATAGATCCCATGTCAGCAAGATGAACATTCGGAGGGCATGACATCATATTCATTGGGGGAGGAAAAGAGAAAGGAAGAGAAGGTGCAGAAACTTCATCAGATGACGCCAATGTTGGCGGGGGAATACCCATAATAGACGCGTTCATTGGAGGAGGCATCGGGTACATTGACGGAGCCGGTACTATCGATGTGGGTGCTTTGTCTGGCAATTGAAGGCTGGGCATGATATCCACATTACCCGTATAAGGCTAAAAATACACATAATTTGCATGCAAACAACCTCAGATGGTCTATAAGCCGGATAATGCTTAGATACAACTCGATCCACTTCCTCTGCCAACCTATCGCATGCATCCTTATAGGCATCGCTCTAAAACAACACAGATACGCTTCTTCTCGACACTCTTACCTCCTGGAAATAATTGGTTAAACTCTTGTACATAGAACCCTTTCTTATATTGTCCTTCAACTGCATTCTTCTTTCGGCCAAGCTCATCACTCCCTTCATTGACCTATTCTGCTGCTCAAAGAGGACCTTCATTACACTGAACATCAGTGAACTTTGGACTTGCACTTGTTCCTAAATTCAAAAATAAACTAATAAGTAACAGATTACCCACCAGCATCTGCAAGTCGTCAACTGCAGATTTTTTGATGTTATCGAAAGCCCCAGATCTCTTCACAACCCGAGTAATTTCGGCCGCCGGCCCGTCTAGGTCATTTTCCTTCATATCGGTCATTTTCGATGTTCGCTATCAGATATCGCCCGGGAATATTTTTGATAGAAGGCTAACTTCCACACAACGTTTTTTCACGGAATTCTCGTCGCATCACGCCACGAAAACAAATAATTGGCGTACTGTTGAATAAAAAAATTCTTTCTGAGAGAAATCAGAAAAATTGTAATTTAGCCTAGTATTCAGTAAAATATTGCCAGAAAAAAGCTATAGACCTGATCAGTGAATTTTTCTTGTTACAGCAAGTCTGTTTCATCCTTCGAAAACATCATATTTGCAAAGTTTGGAAATTAAATTCTTTTAGTTGCGGAATGCCAAGGATTTCGCAGTTTTGCTAAAAACCCGGGAAACTGTTTTTAACCATTCTATAGGCTGGAAAGATGGCCCAAGAAGTCGAGTTACGAGTATAACAAAATCTTTAAACTTTGTATGGTGATTGACAAGGATGTTGTAATGTTGTAGGACAAGTATTTGTAAAATCGTGGCTAAAAGTCGTCCGAAGTCGGACGACTACAAAGTTCACGATTTTTCGATTTTTGAAGGCGATTATCTCAAAGATGGTATGGTATAGAACCGTCAAATTGTTGAACTTCTAACAGAGAGATACACGTCTCCTCTTTCTAATTCACCTTTTACCGAATCGCTATATTCTGGATTATTGGATGAAAAGGTTGTATCTTTAAGACCACCTTTTTGGAACGAAGTGTCACAAAATTTCAATCAATAATGGCGAGTATTGGCCAGAATTTCGCTTTTCTTCAGGGACAAAACGTTGTGCCACGGCTAGGGCCGGCTTGCCCAAATGGCTCGGCGGTTTCAAGAAACGAAAAAAGTTTCCTTCGTTTTGTCTTTTTTTTAAGCCCGGCGGCAGCTCGCGGAGCGGAAAATGGTGATTTTAGCACCCTTTTTGGCCATAACTTCGTTATAAACAATCGGATTAAAAATCGACCAATAATTAAGAAAGAGGATTGCTACACTGATATAATGACATAAAAATTTCCAGAATTGGTTGGATTTGTGATCGAAAAATCCGTATTTTACAACTGGTGTAACATGCGTAAACGGTTTAGTTCGGCAAAATTGATGGCATATTTCTATAGATAAGCTCTTGGCGAAGCCAACAACACCGCAATAAAAAACGGTGGGATATTCGAAGAGTTATGGTCTCTTGAAAAACACCAAGAAATCACGTTTTCACTGAAACTACAGTATCTTTTAAATGAAGCTTTTAACCAAAAATCGACCAGTAATTTAGAATATACTTTGTCTTAGCTACATCTTAGTATATGACATGGCGATTTAAGTGAAAAAATGGACTTCATTGTGGCCGAAAGTACCTGTCCTATGTTGTTGTAGGTCAAAGTTGATCCTGTATCAAATCCAAAGCTAATTTTTGACGTGCTAGGGTGCTAATACAACTCAGTAAGCAATAGTTGTTGAGAATCTGTGCCGATTTTTCATTCTCAACGGGTTTCGGTACAGTACCCACCTTCACCTTATCCACTTCAACTATCAACGTTAAAGTTATTAAAAGACGATGTATTGCGCTTAGCATGCGCTCCTCCGTCTCTATGTATCTAGATTAGACATCGAACTTATACTTCAGCCGTATGTAACCAATGCTGGTGTTCACTGGACATTAGACAACACAATATTGCTATAAGAAGTGTATTCTTTTAAAAAAGTTTTGCTTTTCGTTGCTCTTGTAGCTTCTAAAGCTTCTTTTCTTGGAACGTGTCTGCTTCCTTAATTTTATTACGGGACGGCTAATGGACGTTATTATATTGATTTAAGTAAGCAAATGAACTATTACCTCATTTGGTGTTTTTAGAATCTTTAATGTGCATTCTGAGACAATTACTGGCCTGAAAAGGTCAACAAGATTGTTTTTTATTCTATTGGTATCGATTACATCACGTTTATAATAATACGGTGCGATTTCTTCCTCAAAAAGTTCTTACGTATAACTTGGTCCCGAACGGTGCTTTTGACAGGGGTGGTCACCAGGCCCGGCGGCCCGGCCCCATCGGGCCGGGCCTGACTCAAAAATGGAAGATTGAAACCGGGCCGGGCCCGAAATTTCCGGTCCGGGCCGCGGGCCTGGGGTCTTTCAGGCCAGGCCCGGCCCGGTTTTTATCATAATGCCAAACCGTTGGCATTCATTGTTTTCGTGCCGGGAAAATCTTTTGATGGGGGTTGTTGTTGTAGTTTATCAAGTTCTAACACATTTACAAGCTTTTTTCACGTTTACTCTCAAAAATAGTGCATATATAATAATGTATTACAATAGCACTACCGGGACCGAAGCTTTTTTTACAGACTTTAGTTCCCAATAGGCTAATAAACATTTATCAGTAATTCTATTTGCAATTTGTTGAAAGAAATCCAATTAACTAAGTAAGAACAAGGACGAAGATGATCCGAAATTGGTCTATTAAAGTCCTTTTGTTGTTATAAACTGTTGTTTTAATGTGTATAGTCAAAATCACAACCCTAGTTATAGCAACACGGCAACGATTTTTTGGCAGGTCGCGCCCTAGCCGGGCTTTCACGGGCCGGGCCGGGCCTGGTTTTTGACGGGCCGAGCCGAGCTTGTAAAAACCTCTACCCGGGCCGGGCCAGGCGTTTGACGGACCGGGCTTCGGGCCCAAAATCGGAAAAATAGGTGCCAGTGACCACCCCTGGCCAGTGACCATCCCTGGCTTTTGAAACCGCCGTAATGGAGAAAAAACATCCAAAGAAAAAATAGCGACATTTTATACGATGAAATATTTCCAACCTTATTTTATATCAGAATGAAACCCATACTGTCAATATTGATAGGAATTGGTAGAAAACCCATTTTACATCAATGCACACATATTATAAAGCGGGCCAATGGGGTAAATGTCATGACTTCGCCTGTGAAATCTCACAAACTCTGTCAAAAAAACTGAAAAATGGCAGCAAGGGTGTGTGTTATTAAGGTGATATGCTGTTTCGAAGCACGACCTCGGGTTTTCTGCGTGAATGAGACCGTGCTTGTCCTAGAAGACCATAGGAAAAATATTTTTGCCGACTTCGACCGTTAACATAGTTATTTTTACAATTAATTTTTTTACAGTAATCCTCCATAAATCCGAAATGGATTCGCAGAAATTCATGAAATGATGAATACTTATGTTTTCGCACGTGCGGAATTCAAAAAAGTCGTTTTGACTCACTTGGATTACTGTCACATAACGAACTATCAGTTCGGCCGCTAAAAATCGGCCGTAAAAAATTTGTTTCTGAAAACCCACAGCTGATTTTTAGATATGTAATCACGACAAAATTCTGCCCTAGAAACATTTAAAAAAAGTCCAAAAAGTGGTACGGCATTTTTCATGCTATAGTGATTGTCGGTCAGAACTACCAATCCAGCGACCCGGGTTCGATTCCGGGTGGGTGCAAATACCGAAAAGAAAATAGAATTTACGTTTAACGTGGATTTTAGGGCACTATGAGGGACACTGAGCAATTATAGATGTTAAACATACTGAGAATTGAGATTTAAACGGGTGTCGTATAATTTTATAGGATGAATACATGAAAAAATAAAAGTGCTCCAAACCGGTTGAAATTGATAACAATCATTTTTTGGGTATCTAAATTTGCCATTTCTTGAGCAGAAACCTAAACCCAAGATATTGTTGATTTTTTTTGATATTATCCATGATTTGTTTTTCGACGAAAAAGATGTTCAGATATTGGAAATATATGCAAAAAAGCTGAAAAGCATCAAAAGTTTGAAGATTCGGAAATGATAATCAGAACCTGAAATTTTTTGTCCCAAATTTTGATGTTTATTTGATTTTTTTAAAGGTCGAAAAATCGAACCACAGGTATTCATGTCATAAGAGTGAATAAAAAACTTCAGATGGGCTGCTCGATTGTCAAATCCATCGTCGAAATCGTAGAGAAAGAAAGGGAAAAAAGTTTAGAGGAGAGAATATGTTATCCATGACAATGAAATGAAATCCTTGAATTAATCGCCGTTGAATTTTATATTACAGGTTCGACGAAGCGATACAAATCCTATAAAGCATGCAGCCCACACGGGAGTTCTATCTGCTGACAGTACCACCACCATTTGGCCAAAAAAAAAATTTACTTGCGGATAACGAAAAGCCGTTTGGATTCTCAATGTCCGCAAATTACAAATTTTTTTGAAAAGATATGTGGTGCTTTACGGGAATCTTATTGTCGGTTTTTAAACTTTAAACAACCCTAATCGAAAAAAAATTTTTTGGGAAGAAAATGACCAAGAGAACGTTAGGCCCTCGGCCCGGCCCGTTTAGAGTTGGGCCCGGCCCGGCCCTTTTCAAAATTTCCGAAACCCGGCCCTCTTGCCATGTCTGTTCTTGAGAGATCAAAAATAAATGAGAGGCAGAGAAGGCGAAATAGCGCGTGTTTCTGTCTTTCTCGTCTTTTTGCTTCCTCGTTTCTAGGCTGATTGGAGTGAGAAGATGCCGAGCGACGTGATAATAATGAAAACCTGCTGGAGTGGGCGGAGTCAACAGGCGGAATCCGTGACAAGGTTCGGAAAGAGCCTGGTCGCAGACGCTTTAAAGCGAATTTTGGCGTTTTTCAAAGTTTCAAAAAACCTTTATTATTCCTTCACTATATTATAGTTCTCTTAAAAAGGGAAAAAATCTTGTGTATCTACAATGTAAATATTCGCAGATAGAAAATCAGTGGACTAATTTTGCGGAAACTTGTTTGCACGACGGCCAAATTTCAGTTTGTTCGAACGGCGTACCAAAATCGGCGATTTTTGTTTGCAAGCCATACAACACGTCAAGAAAAGCGATCAATAAAAACGAAAGACACAAGAAATATCGAATTTCGCAAAAAATATATTTTTTTCCGAAAGAATTTTTATTTTGTTGCCCGATAAATTTTTGTGGCGTTTCGCCGTTTCCGACAATTTCTGTGTCGTTTCGATATTTTTGGAAGTTATTGAAGGGAAACAAGGGAAACATTTTCTTCTATTTTTTATTGACGTGGACACAAAAACTCTTTTTGTACTCCGAATCGAAAAACGTTTTTAAAATTTCATTCAATTTTCAACAATAAATCTTTTTTTGTGTCCCGAAGCGAAAAAATTTTAAAATTTGACTCCTGTATATGATATACCGTTGACCCGAGTTGTCCCTGACCCGAAGTGTCCGGACGCGTATTTTTCCAGTGTCAGGAAAAAATGTGCTACAAACTCCAACAAGAAATTTTTACTATTCTTCAGTTTTCTCAATAATTTGAACTTCAGAAATTTCCATATCTTTGACTTTGACTGCAAAACGTACGTGCGATTGGATGACGGATTGGATGGGAATTAGATCTACGAGGAAGGAAGGGGAAATCTTTAATGGCCTTTTTTTAACAAATTGGCCAGATCGAGTCGGAAAACAAGTCCAAATCCCTTTCGGCCTTCTAAGCGGATGGATTACGAGAACTACGAAAAACAAGCCAATCAAAAAATAAGCATTTATGTGTTCTACGGTATCTCTAGTTTATAAAAAACCGGAGAAGAGGACAGAATTCGTATAATGTTTATTGAATTTCAACATCTCAAGCACTAACTACTGTAACATAAGCTTTTTTCTTTTGATAAACAAATAAAAGTTTTTTTGGTTCCTCCACGGTGCCAGGGAGTCTGAAGAACGGCGAATAAACATTGTGCAACCTGGCTGCAGAAGTCTGTCAAGGAAAGGAGATTCTTTGATCTGCCGCTGGAAGACTGATGACTAGTAATTTGGCCCCGTCTGAGCTGGGAATCCATTTTATTTTGGCCAAAATAACGCGCACATAGATTTGAAAATCTTTTGACCACATTGGTCGGGGATTTGGAGACCATTGGCTAGTGTTCTGAACCACTGGTAACATGAGCCTGAGGGCGCGGAAATGCGGTCTGAATGAAAGTTTTGGAAAATGCAAAAGGCACCTTTTTAGCCTTTAAAACCATAGGCCCAGAGGGCAAGAAATGATTGAGAGACCCTTGACTCAAGTTGTTTGGCCTCTCGACGTCGGCGTGCGCAACTTCGGGGATTCTGCTGGATGACTTACAATTTGTCAGAGCGGACTTGATGTCCGAAGTCATTCGCCGTTCGCCTTAGCTGGGTACGGGAAACGGCTAGACGGACGGACACTTCCGGGCGATAATTATCGGTTTGCCGGGCAAGTAGTCGAACCCGGGTCGTACCGAGGTGGTTTGCGGTTTGTTTTGCCGAGCACATGTGTTCCGTTGAGGTGATTAAGCCCCGCCAGTGTTCCAGGATTCATGTTGTCGGCATGAGTCAGTCTTGTTGGCTTGTTGTGGTCCAAGCCCAATGACCAGGTGTCCGGAGAACTCACCCGTAGGCACTCTTGGGATCGATTTTCTCTTTTAGTTTATATTTACAGCTGAGGGATGCCGGAAGAGAGGGAAAGACATTAAAAGATGGCTGGTCCCACTTTTGCTGTCATTAACGCCATCAATTCCATGTCCAAATATTTTTGACTTTTTTTATTTATTTCAATCGGATGTGATTGGGCCGGTTTCCGTTGAGGTCGGAGCTTTAACTCGCGCAACAGCTGGCCGTTTCTTTGTCCCCAAAAATGCTTTGGCCACGGAATCCGACAATGGTTTCCAAAAAAACAAATGAATAAACATCTTCGTTTTCGGTTGGACTTTCTTCGTTTTGGTTGATAGTGGCTGATAAAACATCTCTTTTTTAGAAGATCGCCGAACTTGACTGACCCAAAGATCCGCCGACCCCTGCCTTAATAACACTGCCAAAATGGGTGTCTTTGACCGTAAGTTTGTTGTGTCTGTAATATTCCTGACAATTGTTCGTTTTATAAATAGATAAGTGCAAATAACATCTGGCAGTTATGTCACACACGATCAGGCGTACCCATTTTATGAATGGGCTTTGGGATAGCGCCGAAAACAAGTTTAACAACCCTTAGCATACGATTAAACAAGCTTGAAATACTGTAAATTAGACATATAATACATGAATGTTACAGCCGGCCAGTATGGGCAAACAACTCGTTTGTTCGTTGTGTATTTGGCATCGATCACAATCTTGTCGACCGTCTCTTTGGCATTTTCTGAAGCTCATGTAGATATCACCGTGCCCGGATTAGAAGCTCCGAATGATGGATTCGAAAGCGCCGTGATCAATTTGAACTTACAAGATGCCATGAGAACCCTGAGGCGAATGAAAAGAATGACCGCAAAACGTTTGTTTTTTTTGAGAATTGTGTTCGAATACCTGACTTAGACGGACTCAGCCCAGCAATGTTCTTTTTATTTAAGTTTTGGCTTCGCACGGAATTCTTGTCCGAATCTGGCCCCGTTTTCCTTTTTTGGCGTCACTTCTTGTCCCTCATCACGCCTTATCCTTTGCCGTCGATTATTTACGAGGATACTAGAGACTAGTGTCTTTCTGTAAATATCAACAAAAAAAAATTTAATCCTCTGTCTTTTACCTATCCCTATTTGTCATCCGGCTTCTTTTTTAGGACGTGCAGTTTTAACGGTTTGGTAAGAGATACCTAACATTTTAATGGGATTTTATAACAGTTATACAGTATGCAAACCTTGGTTTACAGCAGTCGAAGATATCCTGGCTCTGGATACAGCAACGGTCAATGAGGCTCAAAGAAAACTGAATGAATTAGAAGCGCTGGGTCAAGACTCCATTTACTGCCTCCGATTGGGTAAAGCCTTTTATAGAGTCACGGTGAAGGCGCTTCCTTTCGCTTCGCCCTAAGCACTGTCCGGTCCGTCCTTAATAAGATCTTTGGAAATAATGTATCACTGATTTACAGTAATCCGTTGCCCCTTTTTAACTCACAGAATCCTGGCTTGGAATAACTACTGATAACCTCGGCTTATCCTGTCCTAGCATCGCCCGAGGGGTCGTAGATAGCGGTGGGAGGGTCTCTTAGGTGTGCTCTTTACCTGTGGTTGCAGTCGTGCGTGAAGCAAAGCCCAACAAGTACACGGTGCGGTCGGCACGGCCGTCGCGATGCGAACCCAGCCGGCAAAATCTGTCATCTCCTTCTTCTCCCTCATCCTCTGAGTCGTCTCAACTCTCTCCTGAAGCTGGGCGACTGAGTCGTTCTGAGATGGAACTCCGTAAATTCCTGCGTTTAGATCCGACGCGACGTCAACAGCCCCGCAACGATACGGGTAAATGTGTGATCAGCGCGGACCAGGCCGTCCATTATTGCGGCTTCACTGAAGAAGGTAGGTGTCCATTGAGGCGATATTGTGCTCGTGATGTGAGCATTGACACCCTCGACATGATCTTCTCTTCCGGCTATCTGATTAACGATAACTTATATCGCATTTTAGCTGCTAACATAGCTTTGCTATTTTTCGTTTGATCGTGTGCATTTTTGTTTGCGGAATTAGTAAAGATTTTATTTAGCTGATTCTGAGTATGTTATAGTCACAGCCCCAATTATTCCGCCAACGCAACAAGGAAAATGCCATGTAACTCCGAAAAGTGGAAGAGAAATATGTTTCCCGACCTATGAGACACTTGATACAACTTGTACTGACCCCTCTCCCAATGATCATCAGAGTACAGGTCCAGTACCTCCACCAGTTATCAAACATGCTACGTATGTTTTATTTAAATAATATTTTTCTCCCAGCATTAAAGGGTACAACGACTTTTGAATTGCGCTTTTTGCGGCGTGAAAACGAAATGTCAAAAAAGTTTCTGCGTCTATTGTACCAATGACAACGGAAAAAAATAATGGTGACATTCTACATGCCTACTAATAATTATTTTACCGTTTGAAACTCTGCTGCCTTTCTTTTCGTTGCAGGACTTAAAAAAACTTTTTTGACATTTCGTTTCACACGCCGTAAAAAACGCGATTCAAAAGTTCTGGCCCTTTAAAAAATGGTTTTCCCTAGAAGAAGGATTTATATTATAGAAAAAATGCGATTTTTCCCACAAAGAAACTATTTTTTTCCCAGAAAGCGTAAATTTATAAAAAAGTAAGGCATGGAAGTATAATAGATAAAAATGATTAATACGTTATTTTACTACTATTAAAATCTACTTACTAGTTATGTAAAATAGTAGTAGTAGGCATATTTTGAGGGGGTCAGTAATCTTCTTCAGGTGATGGATTAAGCTTGATATTTTGCGACGTTTGACTGCCAGACCATTTGAATGTATTGACTTTGACTTGTTTTCAACTTTTTTGCTCAGCTAAACAACTTGCAACGGTGAATTTAGAGTTGAAAATATTGCACGTGGAGCTCGTGGAACCTCTTCTCTGTTCAAACCTTAGTGTGACGTCAGATAACAAAACCTTGACTATTTCTAAGTGTGTAGTAGCATAGCACATTCGATCAGCAAGAAGAGTCACCCGATCATCTTCCCGAATCACCAAACTGCCTAAATTTTCCGGTTTTACGAACCCTGGCAGGACGCATTTTTTTTGACGTGCGTGCAAATTTAAAGAAAATCTGAGCCTCGCACTTGGGGTACATCCTTTGTTAGTAGATTTTAATAGTCAAAAAACGTATTAGTCATTTTTATCTATTATACTTCCATGCCTTACTTTTATAAATTTACGCTTTCTGGGAAAAACGCAACCTTTCATTTGGGGCAGATTTTATTTGGGGCTTTTCATTTGGGGCAGATTTCACATGGGGCAGATTTCATTTGGGGCTTTTCATTTGGGGCAGATTTCGTTTGGGGCAGATGGGCTATTTGTCTATGAAGTCTAAAAATAGCTAGCCAAAAAATCAGAACAGGTGTTAAGAATCTAACTGACAGCTAAATTTTTTAAAAATCGCTAGCCAAATACCTGGATTGGCAAAGTGTCATTATGATTCTAAAACTCCAGAAATTGCTAGCCAAACGGTTGGAAAGGGTCTTAAGCAGCCAATCCAGGTTTTTGGCTAGCGATTTATAAAATTTAGCTGTCAGTTAGATTTAATGTTTTGGCTGACTATTTCATAGGCTTAATAGGCAAATATCCCAGCTGCCCCAAACGAAATCTGCCCCAAATAAAAAGCCCCAAATGAAATTTGCCCCAAATGAAAGGTTGCGTTTTTCCCAGAATAGTATTTTTAATTCTGGGCGAAAATTTTTTTCCTTTATTTAATATACTGCAATCACATATGCTTTTCAGTGTTCGCGCAATGGCATTTGTAGCTCCAGATGACCTTCAACGTCTGATAAAACAATATTATCGACAAAATCAACAGCCTATTCCGAAGGATTTGAATTATAATCTTAAGCCTTATCTCTTTGCGAGATATCGTTGCGATTATGGCTATGAATTAGTGGATGAAGTGGATACTGTATTCTGCAGTGACAGACAATGGGTAAAGACTCTTCCAGAATGTCGCGGAAAGGGTCCTTGTGCTCATGAAAACGGCGGATGCAGTCATTCTTGTATATCTCCAGACAATTCGACTGTCGAATGTAGATGCCCCAAGGGCTTGATTCTGGATATGGACGACAAAACTTGTATTAGTATGTATATTTGACCGACTACTTCCTAAAAAGACAATTTAAACAAACGAAAGATTTTTTAACAGTCTTTTCTTAGAGACGATCCATTCCGGAATAAGATAAATGGATTTGTCCCATTGTTTGAGCGACAGGAAAATCCAAACATATATCTCATCAGTCAAATATTTCAGAACCTGCCCCCAAGAACGAATGTAAGAATCTCCAAGGTTGCTCTTGCGAATCCATCAATGATCTCCAACTTTCCTGTACTTGCCGACCATCTGGCACTAAATGTTTATGTAAGTCTAAGGCTATCTTGTCAACAAATTTGTTATCTAGTGGAAAAAGGCGCTCCAAAAATATATTTGCATCCTCCGCCGCCTTATCAAACGGAACCTGGAGGCAGTTTGAATATAACTTGTTCTGGAGTCGGATATCCATTCCCCGAAACCACCTGGACTGGGTAAGTAAGATTTGCTCGCCAAATAACACTAAAAGTTTATCAACTTTTATGAGGGGTTAACCATTAATGTTGATAAAAGTAATAGCCAAGCGCCTGTTTTGACTTATATCGTAACAGAGACCGACTTACGTAACGGTTTGATAGTAGGAAAGCACGGGGTACATAACCTTGCTTTCTACAAAGGTTACGTTTTATGTTATTGCCCCTTTCAGGGGTCAAGATACCGCATATTATAATGGTATCTAAAGGTTGCTTAAAGTAACTGTGCTTAACGGAAATTCAACGCAAAGTTTTCGAGTATGCATAATACCTTTTGAAATTGCCGAAATATTCTCCCCTAAAAGTCGGAACTTTTTATGAATTTTGTCTAGCACGCTTTGATGAGACGCTTTGTTGAGACCTTGTCGGCCAAAAATTTTTGAAACGCCCATTGCACAGTGCATTGAAAGTGCACAGCTATGAAAATTGGCACTTTGCATCAGAATTAGGTACAAAGCTGTGTTAAAAAATTTTGCTTCAGGGTAATAGCGTACTCTTCTCTTTTAACTGTCGCGCACTGCATACACATATGGGAGAGTGACTTTTCGGCTCTCGCCTTTTCGGCTGGCACTCTTCATCCGAAAAGTCTCCCAGCCAAAAAGCCTGTAAGTCGAGAAGGCGAGAGCCAAAATGGGGTGGTCCCAAAAACCTCTCCCCCCGGTACGCCCATGGACTCCGATATAGTATATATATGTATATTTTAGCAACAATGACCAAGTATTTGGACAACAAAAAGACCCGATTTTGCTTTACAATACTCATTTATCAGTCACCGATGTTGTGAAAAACGGATTATTTACTTGTACTTCTACCAATAAACATGGCCAAACTGAAAAAGTTGCAGATATTGTGGTAGCTGGTCCCGATGCCACCAATCTTGATAAAGTAGACTCTGATAGAACCAGTGTGGAGGTCCACTGGACTCCCCCAGATCATGTTAACCGACCAATTACTCATTATACTATTTACTACACAAACAATCCTCAACAACCAGTAAAGAATTGGAAATCTGTGGATGTCAACGAACCCAAGCGAAACTTTGTTATCGAAGATCTTCGTTCGGATACGGAATACACTTTCAGGGTTCGAGCAAATGACAATCTTGGGCCAGGAAAACTCTCAAATGCAGTTACAGCTAAAACTCAAGAAGCAGGTAAGCTCAATGAAAACGAATATTTTTAATGGGACTTGCGGAATATTTCATAATACTTTTAGCAAAACGACCGGCCGTTGAGATTGTGGAAGGAGAAGAGTTGAGAGTTTCTCCAAATGAAGCCTTCACACTGAATTGTAATGTCATCAGAGGAGATCCGACTCCAGTAATTGTATGGGAATCAAAGGGCCGTCCAATCAGTAATCCCCAAGAAGGAAGATCCATTGCTCTTCAACATAAAGGACTCCTGGAAGAGACTAGTTTTCTTTGTGTGGCTGAGAATGAAGCCGGCAAGACGTTGAAACGCATCCACGTTGTTGTAACCGGGCCTACGGCTCCTGAACGAATCCGAGCGAATGTTGATGGAGATGATGTTGGATTACAATGGGAGCCCCCCAGGATTACAAATGGACCTATCGAAAATTACGAAGTGCTTTACACAGATGACCCTGATCTTCCAGAGGATCAATGGAAATCTGTAAACAGTGATGGAAAGACATCAATTCTGATTCCAGATCTCAAAGAATTGACTGATTACACCTTCAGAGTGAAAGGAAAAAATATAAATGGAGTGGGACTTCCAAGTAGAGATTACAATGCAACAACATGGTTAAAACGTAAGTGTAAATCAACTACAATATAATAATTTAAAGCACGTCCTCCATCTATAACGTTGAAACCTGAGGGTGATATTGAAGCCAAACCAAGTACTAATGAGTTGGTAATCGAATGCGAGGCCACCGGTGTCCCGAAGCCAAAAATTGCGTGGTTCTGGGATGATAATCTAGTCTCGGATGGAGAGGTAACTGACGATAAAGTGCTATTACATATAGTTTTAGAATGACTTCCGTGTTTATGACGTCAGTAAAATGGATACTTTGAACGTGACAAACAGTAAATTGATTGCAAGATCTACAACGAGGACAGGAAAGGCCAGATGCGAAGCTGTAAACAAAGAGGGGACAGATGAAAAGGAGATAAATGTAAAGATTCTTGGACCAGGAACACCACCGAAAGACATTCATCCACAACCAGAAGAGAATGGGATCAAAGTCGAATGGGAGGAGCCAGATATCGCCAATGGAAACATCAATGAATATATTATCTACTACAGCAAAGACCCTGACAGTCCTCTGGATCAGTGGCAAAAGGTCGCCGTCCCAGCAGATAAAACTGTTGCTATTATTGGAGATAGAGAGGAAGATACTCCGTATGTGGTTCGGGTGCAAGCTAAGACCGACGATGGTCCGGGAATCATCTCCGAACCAATAGAAGTAACTACTGGCAAGAAACGTAAGCGAGGTGATTTTGCATAGAAACTCAGTTGGTTTCAGACATCCCGTTAACCACAAAATTGGAAGTTTTGGATCCTGTGCCCATTCCTGGGGCCGAGATCGTCGTGGAACCAGGCCAGAAGATCAAGTTCCGTTGTGTCACAGAAGGCCGACCAACTCCATCTCTCTCTTATAATTGGTTACCCATTGACAACACAGAGAGTGGGGAAGAACCCATTCACATTCGAACTAATCCAGTCCCCGATGATGAACACGCTTACCGTTCAGATGAAACCGAAACTCAAACATATACTAAGAGAAGACTTGTCTGCCAAAGCCGGAATCCTGACGGGTCCGTGGATGACAGCGTTACTTTTGATGTCAAAAAGCCGGGAAGCCCACCAGTTTTCATTGATCCAGATGTAGCGGTGGACAACAAGGTGACGATTAAATGGAAGCCACCAATACATCCCAATGGAGACCTTACCGGATATAAAGTGTACCTCTCAGCCGATCCTTCCAAACCCCTCGATCAATGGCAGACGTTCGACGTCCCAACCAGTGAAAATCCTCAGATACAATTTGGAAGAGGAGAACTTGAGCCAGATACTCCTTACCATGTTCAGGTTGCAGCTATCAATAATAATGGAGAAGGAGTAAAGTCGGATCCCATTCCATTCCAAACCCAAAGCGGTGCTCCAATCGACGCCCCCACCGATCTCTTAGCTACTATAGCCCAAGATAATAGTGTAAATCTTTCGTGGACAGGCCCATCTCAACCAAATGGTCCCATCCAGAGCTACACTATATACCAAATACCTGCTGACGACACAACGAACGATGAGAATTATAAAAACTGGCCTCAAATTCCCGTGAAAGCAACTGAAGGCATCGGAAATATTACCATGGACAAAGATGTGTACCAGATCTTGCCGAAGAGAGAGTATCGTGTTCGCATTACGGCCACCAATGATCAGTCAGAAGGTCCGCCAAGTGAAACACTTTCATATAAAACCGGCACTGGTGAAATACCACCTACAATCACACTGAAGCCAGCCGATAATCCAGCTAAAGTTCCACCAAGAGGAGACCTTACTGTAACATGTTCGGCTACTGGCATACCGGAACCAAATATCTACTGGATCGTAGATGGTGACAAAACAAGCAGCAATGTTCTCCAACTGAGTGGTCTTATTAAAGACAAAGTAGTCGAGTGTAAGGCTGAGAATACTGCAGGGGATGCCACCGAACCTCTTCGTATTGAAGTCCAAGGTCCTGGAACGCCTCCAGTCATCACCAGCCTTCAATCCCTACCTGATCAGGAACTGACCGTCGAATGGACAACTCCAGACGAACCAAACGGGCAAATCACTAATTATATTGTGAGATATGGAGAAATCCCGGAAGGAGAGACCTCTCCGACTACTTGGGAAGAAATTACAGTACCCAGTAATAAAGTTGAAACAACGATCACAGGACTGAAACCAAAAGTGACTTACATGGTTAAGGTCGATGCTGTCAGCGACAGAGGACCTGGTGTCGAATCCGAGACTCAAAGAGCAAAGACCTTACCAATCACACCCCCACCACCACAGGTCTCGAAGGTCGATGTTCATCCCAACAACACCATCGCCATTCAATTTGATGCCGTTCCAGATCCCGAGAATCCAGAAACCAAGATTAAGGTAGTAAATATTATAACCCTTCATCGGTTTAGACCTACAAGATCCATTACACTTCGGATGATCCGCTGACTGATGGAACGGAATGGAAGGAGATGACATGGACCCATCCAGATGACTCTCCCACTGTTTCTATCCCCATTGATGGAGATAATTTCCAACCCAATAAGAAATACAGCATTAAGATCACTCCAGAAGGAGAGATTACTGGTACCTCCAGTGATCCGTTGCCATTTGAGACAGGAAGTGGAGGTAGGTTTGATGGAAACAACAGTGAAAATTTGTGCATTACACACCAATCACTTTGTTTTAGTTATCGCTCCAGAGAAACCAACGTTCAATGTAGACGCTGCAGATAACAAAATCAAGGTTCCCGCTGGTACTGATTACTCAGTTACTTGTTCTTCTGATGGCAGACCCACCCCGAAAATTACGTGGGTAGATGCGAATGGGAATGTGATCATCGATGGCCCTGTTTTGACTATAAATGACATCAAGACAACAAAGAATGTGAAATGCCGAGCTGAGAACGTTGGAGGAACGGAAGAAACTCCATTTGAGATCTACGTTGCTGGTCCTGGTGATGCTCCTGAGATTACAAATATCCACGCCCATAAACCAAGAACTATTGAAGTTCGATGGGACCCTCCTAAGATACCGAATGGAGAAATAACTCGATACATCGTATATTACACACCCTTGGATGATCAGGTATAATATTGTATTTATGTAGCGTGTAATATATATTCAGGATCCTGGCCGACAAGTTGGACAAGTCCCCAGCATGCCAATTTCGGAATGGTTGACCCATCACGTTGTCGGCGAGAATTTGAACGACGGGGAAAAGGAAATAACCATCAAAGACTTTGTCGATCCCGATACATCGTACGCTGTGGTCATCCAGGCTGTCAACGACGACGGACCTGGTCCATATTCCGTACAACAGAACATTAGGACAATGTCAAAAGGTAAGTTGCTGGCATGTCCTTCCCAAATGGCATATGATTTTAGCACAAGAAGGACCTCCAACCGATCTTCGAGTCGAACCGATAGACCAGAACTCCGCCGAAATCGATTGGAAAGCACCGGAGAATGTCGAAGAGAATCCGATTGGGTACGAAATCTTCTACGTTCCGGCCAATAAAGAGATTGAGATTGACGAATTCGATTCTCTTCCAAAATGGACCAAGATCTCTGTTGAAGATGGTGATGCCACTTCTCATGTCCTAAAAAATGAACTCCAGCCAGACACCGAGTATGTTTTCAAGATCAGAGCCATCTATCCAAAAGGTCCTGGTGTCTTCTCAGAACCTTGCATCACCAAAACTTTACCTGAAGGTAAACGTACCGTGTGGAATGTCAAATCCTTTGCTGTTTAGGTCATCCCCCAGTAATTACGGTATCATCTGGCGGCGAAGGGACCGAAGGAACCACAAAAATTGATCTTCTTCCCGGTTCGTCCCTTGTCGTTTTTTGTAATGCCACTGGAAGTCCATCTCCATCGGTGAATTGGATCCGCCAAGGCTCGATTCCAATCGACCCCAGTACAGTAAAGAACGAAGGATATGCAACCAGGTGGACTTTGAATGTGGGAAACATCACAGAAGACACCACTTTTAACTGCGTTGCGCAGAATCCTCTTGGAAAAGCAAACTGGACCATCGATCTTCACATTGTAGATGGTAGGTTCAACAATTTTGAAAAAACTGTTTCGCTTTTTTTTCTTGGCTTATTGATATAATATTATACAATATAGCATTTCTAATTTTTTGATTTATCGATACATTGCATTGCAATGCGACGTTTCGTCCTATTATATAAGGTGTTCAGTGAAATGTGCCGGTTTTGTTTTGTCGATGGAAACAAGGCTTCTTGCAGTAAATTGCAAGAATTTTTGGCGAGACAGTTTTTCGTTGCGGTTCAAAATTCTCGATTTTTTGGCAAAATTCAAAAAAATTCCCCAAAAAAATCAATTTGACACTGTAAATGACAGGGCAATCTGACATGACGAAAATGACGGCAATTTGACAACTTGACAGACCATCAACTTGACGGGCGGCACAACCCTAATAATCGCGGAAAATTTTTTATATACTGAACTTATTTATTTTAGATCTCCCTGAAAACTGGAAGAATAAGCTGATAACGGCTAAGAAGGATGGGAATGATATTGTTGTTGATGTAAACGACAAAGTAAAAGAAAGTTTGAAGGATCCCAACGTTTGGACACTCAAGATCACCGACGATCCGTCAAAGCCAAAAGATGAGTGGAAAACTATCGAAAGTGACGGAAGACCTTTGGACGATGTTAGAGTGGATGACACGATCCCCGGGAAACCATATTATCTTACATTAACTGATCCAAACACTGGCCTTGAGAGCACGATCTTATCATTTGTGACACCAAAACCTGCTGAGATTGTGAATGTGGGAGCCAATATTGACGATGATATAGTGGTTGATTTCAAACCGGCTGTTGGTCTATCAGAAGTCGAGGTATGCATAGTAATATTGAAAATTTTTTTGTTCCAGAGTTACGACATAAAGTCGTGGCCATCAAATGATCCTTTGGATGTGAGAACTCAACAAGTTGACCCCACCAAATTAAATGGAAACCAGATTCCCGATCTTCTCCATGATACTGATTACAACTTCCAAATTGTGACCAACTTCAAAGATGGGAGTAAATTGGAAGGCGATCAAGTGTCTTCGAAGACACCTCCGCAGGGTAACCTCATGGTTTTTATATAACTTGCATTTCTGCAGATGTAAAATGTGATTGTTCTCATGCTTGTCGTCTGGAGAAAGATGACGATGGAAAGGCCACAGTAAAGTGTTATTGTCCTCAAGGCTACGACCTAGAACAAGACGGAAAGACTTGCAAGAAGGTGGCTGACACAGAGACCAAACAGATTGTAGTCGAAGTAACTCCAACATACGAAGACAAAACTCCTATTAGATTTGATGATCTCACCGAAAGGCATGGAGTTGATGGATCTCCATTACCTACCAATGAATATGGGAAGCCGGTCTATGTCGATGATGATGTCACCAGTCAACCTTTGCCCACCGATTCTTTGGGTCGCGAGATCCGGCCGATTGTTCGAATTGATGGATCGAGGCTTCTGGTCGACTCGGACGGAAATACTTTGAATCAGTTGGGCCAAATAATAGACAGGAATAATGAGGGACAACCGTTGGGACCAGATAATGAAGTCCTTACTAAGAATCTTCATGGTGATTGGCTATATCCGGAGATCGACAACCACGGGCATCCTTTGCCTTTTGATAAAAATGGAAGACATGTTTATCCTATCATTGGATCGGATGGGAATACGCTCAGAACCAACGAGGATGGGCAGAGGATTGACAGGAATGGAGAGCCTATTCCCACCAATCCCTACGGAAAACCCATCGGTCCTGATGGATCTCCGGTAAGTTTATTGTTGTAATAAAAGAAACTTCTTCAGTTGCCCACTGATGCAGAAAAGAACTTCCGATGGAATGATGATATAGATGACATCACCGACGAACCTTTTCCAACCGACGCCATGGGCCACATTGTGTATCCGATAGTCAATCAACATGGGACACTGTTGCCTCTGAATGATGAAGGACATCATGTGGATGAGAATGGGGTTGAGGTCCCTACCAACGAGTATGGGTTTCCAGTACACCCGCAAACTGCTGATATCCTTCCAAAAAACTCACAAGGCCAATACGTGCTCAGCGACGGCAAGGAGGAAGTCGTCTCTCCTGATGCTCAAGAGAAAGCTGAGGACGTCACTCCCACAGAGCGTCATGCTCCAATCTATGACACCGCAGGCGATGTTCTTCCAACTAATTACGATGGCGACTACCTAGATAAGAGTTATAATGCGATTCAAAGGGACAGTATGGGTAGACCGGTCGATTCCATGGGGAAAATTCTTCCAACCAATTCAAACGGTGATTTTGTTCTACCAGATGTCTTGCCAAGTGATGCCAGTGGAAAATCAATTCAAGTCGTAGACCCTCGAGGGCAGCCCTTGCCAACTGACAACACTGGAAGACCTTTGACCGAGAATGGCAGTCCAGTTGAGATTAAGGATGGTCAGTATGTTGATGAAAATGGATCCGCTTTACCTACTGATCGTGCTGGTAACGTTGTCTTTGGTACGGCCGACTCTTCGGAAGAAGAGCCTGAGATATTTGAGTATCCAATAGTCGACGTGAATGGGTATCCACTTCCTAAAGATGAGCACGATCGTTTTGTGGACAGCCGAGGAGAACCATTCAGGAAAGATGAAAATAGCAGACCTTTGGGAGCAGATGGAAAGATTTTGCCAACAGATTCATCTGGGAATTATATATACACTCCAGAGAAAACGCCTACAAACATCGCCGGGAAACCAGTTGTTGTGAAAGGCCCAGACCACGAACCAGTCCAGACCGACGAACAGGGAAGACCTTTGGATTCTGATGGGAATCCGTTGTTAATAAAAGATGGGCAATACGTAAACAAGGACGGAAATCTCTTACCACTAGATCCAGATGGAAATGCTCTACTCCTTCCAACCGACGACTCAGGAATATTTATCTTCCCAATCCATGATGTCAGCGGAAACCTTCTTCCCACGGCTAGGTCTGGCCATCATCTCGGTGCTCCTGATGGGGAACTTATACCCACCGATGCAGGAGGAAGGCCTCTCGATTCTTCTGGAAAACTGCTCCCAACTGACAGCACAGGAACCTTCATTTATTTGAAGTCAAAACCTACAGACTCCACTGGTCGTGAAGTAACTCCAGTTGGACCGGACGGGTTACCTCTTTCGAAAGACAATGAAGGTAATTACGTGAAACCGGATGGTTCTGTGGTCCCTATCAGTGACGATAACCAGTTTGTTGATTCCCAAGGACACCCCTTGCCTATTGACGACTACGGACGGGTAGTAATTCGGCCTGATGATGGTCTGCTGACAACTGAAATAACTCCAAAACAGGTACCGGCGGGACCCCCAGTTGATGTCTCAGGCAGTCCCATAGTTGTTTTTAATAAAGATGGAAATCCGTTGCCAACTGACGCTAATGGTTACTACCTCGATCAAGATGGAAATCCAATTCCAATCAACGGCGATAATCAATATGCAAATGAAGATGGGTCTCCCTTGCCACTCGATCCAGAAGGCCGAGTTCATTTGGTTAATCCTGACGATTTTGTTGAATCCGGTGAAGCTACTGATGCTTATGGTAAAGTAGTTTATCCAATCGTCGATTCGGATGGAAATCGTTTGCCTAAAGACGAATCGGGCAGGCATATTTACAAAAACGGAGAGCTGATCCCACTGAATGACTTCGGAAAGCCGTTGGATAAGGATGGTAATCCTCTCCGTTTGAACGAGAAAGATCAATACGTTCTTCCAAGTGACGTCCTTCATCCGGATACCGCAGCCGATAAGCCAATCCAAGCCGAAGACGACAAAGAAGATCATTATTCTCATGGTCCACAAGGACAACCAACAGTCACCGAGCTACCAACCGAAGCCACTGGTGGGAAGCCTACACAGGACTCTGGGAAACCAATTATCGTCGTGAATTCCGACGGAATCCCGCTCCCCACGAACTACGAAGGGGCCTTTGTGGATCCTCAAGGAGAACCAGTACCCACAAATGCTGACAATGAATACGTGGGACCCGACAGTTCTCCTTTGCCAACTGACCAATTTGGAAACGTTGTTCTTCCCTCGGGCGATGAAATTGTTGCTAAGACACTGCCTACGGATACGTATGGAAAAGAAGTACATCCAATTGTAGACCCACACGGAAATCCCCTTCCCACTGACACCTCAGGAAGGCATGTTGGTCCAGGAGGAGAACCAATCCAGATCGATGAATACGGAAGACCTCAGAAAGCAGATGGAAGTCTCCTTCCCCAGAATTCTGAAGGAGAATTTGTCTTCCATCCGCAGATTGCACCCACCAATGAAAACGGTAAACCGATCGTTGTGATTGGTGCGGATGGATTGCCACTGCAAAAGAATCTGGCAGGAAATTACATCAGACCGGACGGAGTGCCTGTGCCAACAAATGATGCCAATGAGTACGTCGGTCCAGACGGATCTCCTTTGCCGACTTCTGATGACGGAAGCGTCATCCTACCCGATGACGAGGTAGCCGGGAAAGTATTACCAACCGACAGTTACGGCAAACCCGTCCATCCAATGGTTGATCCACACGGAAACCCGTTGCCTACTGACGATACTGGAAGACATGTGGGGCCGGACAGTGAGCCAATTCCTGTTGATGACTCAGGAAAGCCGATTAGACCGGATGGAAGTGTATATCCGAAGGATAAAGAAGGAAATTATGTTCTCCTACCCCACATGGTCCCAACTGATGACACCGGTAAAGCAGTCGAAGTTGTTGGACCTGATGGACAGCCCGTTCCCAAAAACAGCGAAGGTCAATATATAAAACAAGATGGACAGCCGATCCCGACAAACTCGGACATTGAGTATGTCGCTTCTAACGGATCTCTTCTTCCCAAGGATTCTGATGGTAATGTGGTTATCCCCGCTGAAGAGTTGACAGCTAAAACACTTCCCACTGACAGTTATGGCAAGCCAATACATCCACTGGTAGATCCACAAGGTAATCCAATCCCCACCGATGCCAGTGGAAGACATGTTAGTCCGGATGGGGAGCCTATTGCCGTAGACGACTCCGGAAGACCAACTAGACCTGATGGGAGTCTGTATCCAAAGGATAAAGATGGAAACTACATTCTCCAGTCTGATGTCGTTCCAACCGATACCAGCGGAAAAGCGGTTGTTGTGATAGGGCCAGATGGAACCCCACTACAGAAAGATCCGGAAGGCCACTACATTAAACCAGATGGAAAACCAATTCCAACAAATGCTGGAAACGAATACATCTCTGCTGATGGATCTCCATTGCCAACAAACACTCTAGGGGAGGTTATCATTCCTGCTGGGGAACTTGAAGGAAAGACACTCCCGACTGATAGTAATGGCAAGGTCATTTATCCAATCGTGGACCCAGAAGGCGTACTTTTGCCTACTGACGGTACAGGGCATTACATTGGACCAAACCAGAAACCGGTGCCTGTTGATGATGATGGCAGACCGATCAATCCAGATGGAAGTTTTTATCCCAAGGACAAGGAAGGAAATTACATCTTACAATCTCAGATAATCCCTACGGATAACAGCGGGAAAGGAATTGTAGTAGTTGGAAAAGACGGTGTACCTTTGCAGAAAGATCCAGAAGGCCACTACATCAAAGAAGATGGACAACCCATTCCCACGAACGCTGCCAATGAATATGTTGGACCTGACGGTTCGCCTTTGCCGACAAGTGCTGACGGAACCATTGTTCTTTACCCAGAATCCGATCTTGAACCAAAGACTTTGCCAACTGACGGAATTGGAAGAGAAATACCTCGAGTTGTCGACGAAGGCGGAAGTCCTCTGCCTACCGATGCCTCTGGAAAGTATTTGGGTTCGGATGGTGTCCCACTTTCTGTTGATGAAAGGGGAAGGGTACTGAAAGAAGATGGGACGCTTTACCCTGAGAATGACAAGGGACAGTTTGTGATTCCCACATCTCAAGATCAAGGGCAATTGTTATCAACTGAAATTCCGATTAAAAAAATTACCGAAGCACCTCGTCCAACAAATAAGGATGGAACTCTTGCTGTTGTCGTAGGCTCTAATGATAATCCCCTTCCAACCAATGATCAAGGCCAATTTCTGATGGAAGATGGTAGTCCTGTACCAACCAATGCTGACTTGAAATATGTAGATCCTCAAGGATCAGTGCTCCCGATTAATGCAAATGGTCAATATGAATGGAACGCTGGAGAGGACGAGACCTCCAAGGCTCTCCCAACTGATGATACTGGCAGAGAAATCTATCCCATCGTGAATCCTCAGGGAATTCCTTGGTCAACCGATGTTACAGGACGTCACGTCGACCACAAAGGAGAACAGATTCCTTTGGATGACTTTGGCCATCCTATCGGCTCCGATGGAAACATTCTGGAAAAAAATGATGAAGGGCATTACGTATTTAAGCCAGACATAAAACCTACTGATGCGAGTGGTAGAGAAATTGTGGTTGTGGGACCTGATGGACAACCGTTGAAGACTGATGAAAAAGGTAAATTCCTTGACAAAGACCAATCACCTATCCCAACCAATGCCGCTAACGAGTACGTGGGTCCAGATGGGTCTCCTCTCCCCACCACCTCAGATGAAAATGTTATCTTCGGCGCGGATTCGATACCTGAAGCTAAGACTTTGCCAACTGACGATACGGGGAAACTTATATACCCGATTGTACGGCCTGATGGGTCTCCTCTGGCAACAGACGAAACCCATAGGTATATCGACGAGCATGGAGAATTGATCCCGGTAGATGACTCTGGAAGACCACTAGACAAAGATCAGGAACCGCTACCGACTGATGATAATGGAGCTTATGTTTTAAAGAAAGATATAACCCCGAAAGATGACAGAGTTACGCTCGAAGTAGAACCAGATGGCCAGCGGAAAGTAACAGAACTGCCTACCGACTCCACCGGCGGTAAACCTACGAGTGAATCTGGGAAACCAATTATCGTCGTGAATTCCGACGGAATCCCGCTCCCCACGAACTACGAAGGGGCCTTTGTGGATCCTCAAGGAGAACCAGTACCCACAAATGCTGACAATGAATACGTGGGACCCGACAGTTCTCCTTTGCCAACTGACCAATTTGGAAACGTTGTTCTTCCCTCGGGCGATGAAATTGTTGCTAAGACACTGCCTACGGATACGTATGGAAAAGAAGTACATCCAATTGTAGACCCACACGGAAATCCCCTTCCCACTGACACCTCAGGAAGGCATGTTGGTCCAGGAGGAGAACCAATCCAGATCGATGAATACGGAAGACCTCAGAAAGCAGATGGAAGTCTCCTTCCCCAGAATTCTGAAGGAGAATTTGTCTTCCATCCGCAGATTGCACCCACCAATGAAAACGGTAAACCGATCGTTGTGATTGGTGCGGATGGATTGCCACTGCAAAAGAATCTGGCAGGAAATTACATCAGACCGGACGGAGTGCCTGTGCCAACAAATGATGCCAATGAGTACGTCGGTCCAGACGGATCTCCTTTGCCGACTTCTGATGACGGAAGCGTCATCCTACCCGATGACGAGGTAGCCGGGAAAGTATTACCAACCGACAGTTACGGCAAACCCGTCCATCCAATGGTTGATCCACACGGAAACCCGTTGCCTACTGACGATACTGGAAGACATGTAGGGCCGGACAGTGAGCCAATTCCTGTTGATGACTCAGGAAAGCCGATTAGACCGGATGGAAGTGTATATCCGAAGGATAAAGAAGGAAATTATGTTCTCCTACCCCACATGGTCCCAACTGATGACACCGGTAAAGCAGTCGAAGTTGTTGGACCTGATGGACAGCCCGTTCCCAAAAACAGCGAAGGTCAATATATAAAACAAGATGGACAGCCGATCCCGACAAACTCGGACATTGAGTATGTCGCTTCTAACGGATCTCTTCTTCCCAAGGATTCTGATGGTAATGTGGTTATCCCCGCTGAAGAGTTGACAGCTAAAACACTTCCCACTGACAGTTATGGCAAGCCAATACATCCACTGGTAGATCCACAAGGTAATCCAATCCCCACCGATGCCAGTGGAAGACATGTTAGTCCGGATGGGGAGCCTATTGCCGTAGACGACTCCGGAAGACCAACTAGACCTGATGGGAGTCTGTATCCAAAGGATAAAGATGGAAACTACATTCTCCAGTCTGATGTCGTTCCAACCGATACCAGCGGAAAAGCGGTTGTTGTGATAGGGCCAGATGGAACCCCACTACAGAAAGATCCGGAAGGCCACTACATTAAACCAGATGGAAAACCAATTCCAACAAATGCTGGAAACGAATACATCTCTGCTGATGGATCTCCATTGCCAACAAACACTCTAGGGGAGGTTATCATTCCTGCTGGGGAACTTGAAGGAAAGACACTCCCGACTGATAGTAATGGCAAGGTCATTTATCCAATCGTGGACCCAGAAGGCGTACTTTTGCCTACTGACGGTACAGGGCATTACATTGGACCAAACCAGAAACCGGTGCCTGTTGATGATGATGGCAGACCGATCAATCCAGATGGAACTCTTTTGCCTCAGGACACTGAAGGGAGATACGTATTCAAACCAAATTTTGTCCCCACGGACAGCAGTGGACGTCCAATCGTAGTTGTTGATGTTGATGGAATTCCCCTATCAAAAAATTCTGACGGTAATTACGTGGATTCGGATGGCGTTCCAGTCCGAACCAACTCGGCCGATGAATTTGTTGGCCCAGATGGTTCTCCACTCCCTACCAATGCTGATGGAAATGTTGTTGTTCGTGTTGATGATGAAGTTCCGCCAAAGACGTTGCCAACGGATGAGACTGGAAAAGATGTTCATCCTGTTGTAGATCAAAATGGGCATATTCTTCCCACGGATAGTTCTGGGAAACACGTCAAACCTGATGGAACTCCTTTAAAAACCGATGATTTTGGTCGGCCACTGCAGAAAAACAACGTTCTTCTTCCAACCGATAATACAGGAAACTTTGTTTATACAGACAAAATTCCAAAACTGTACGGTGAAGATGGCAAACCGTTGATCGTTGTTGGGGCAGATAGTCTCCCCTTGGATACAAACGCCGATGGCCAATTCGTTGGACCCAATGGAGCTCCTATCAATGTGGAAAACAACCGTTATGTTGACGAAAACAAGACGCCGTTACCCATTAATGAACATGGTCAAGCTGTTTTTAGTCCTGGGCAAGAACCAGAACCGAAGATATTACCAACAGATGATACCGGAGCCATTGTTTTCCCAATTGTAGATAGAGAAGGGCATCCGCTTCCAAAAAACGCTGAAGGAAAATACATTAACAAGGATGGAGAACTTATCCCGGTTGATGAATTCTCTCGGCCTCAAGGGCCAGACGGCGAACTTCTTCCGAAGAACGGGAAAGGACAATACGTTCATCCGGATTCGTTCCCTGCCAGACCAACCGATGATTCTGGAAATGCGATTCCAGTGGTCGGCAAGGACGGAAAACCATTGCCCATTGACGCGGGAGGTAAGATTTGTCATCATTAAACTTCTTATGACGTAATATTGTTTTTTAGGAAATTTCGTAGGGCCGAATAATCAACCTATCAAGATCGATGACAACAATCAGTATGTGGACTCTAACGGCGCTCGCCTTCCCATTAACGACAAAGGTCAGGCGGTATACGATTCAACAGCAAGGACTCTCCCCACTGATGACTCTGGAAAACCGATTTATCCAGTTGTCTCAGCCGATGGCCTTCCTTTGCCCACTGATTACACTGGTCATTATACCGACGATAGAGGAGAGATCATACCCTTGGACGACTATGGTCATCCACTTTCTCCGGATGGAAGTGTTCTTCCGAAAAATGAACTGGGACAATATGTTCATGGGGAAGATTCTGTCGTCACTCTGAAGCCGACTGATTACACCGGAAGACTTGTGGTTGTTGTTGATGGAAATGGAGTCCCTCTACCAACAGATACGATTGGAAATTATATTGGCGAAAATGGTTATCCAATTCCTACGAACTCTGCTAACCAATACGTTGGACCGGATGGATCTCCGCTTCCAGTTGATCCAAAGGGTCGCGTTGTCGTTGGTGCAGGAAATGAGCCTGAAGGTCGAACTCTTCCAACCGATGATACAGGAAAGGTGGTCTACCCAATTGTCCGACCCGACGGATCTCTTCTTCCTACCGATTCAACCGGCAGATATATCGATTCATTTGGTGAACAGATCCCAGTCAATGACTTTGGGAGACCAATCAACAAAAACACTGGCGAAGTCCTACCCACCGATCAATACGACCAACACATCTTGTATAATGCCAAGCCAACTGACTCCTCAGGACGTCTCATACAAGTAGTTGGCAAAGATGGAAACCTGCTCCCAACTGACGCCACCGGCCAATTTGTGTTGAGTGATGGATCTCCGGTTCCTACCAACCCCCATCTTGAATACATTGGGCCTGATGGATCTCCTTTGCCTCTGAATGAAGAGAACAAAGCTGTCCATCCGGGAACTGAAGCCCATGACAAGATCTTGCCAACAGATCATGAGGGAAAACTTTTGTATCCAATTGTTAGACCAGATGGCACCCCATTGGAGAGAGATTCGTCTGGAAGATACGTTGATTATTCGGGAGCGAGAATACCCATTGACGACTTTGGAAGACCGATCGACAAAGACAAACGGCTTCTTCCCAAGATTGATGACACGACTTATGTGTATGCTGGCGGTGTTGTTCTTCCCACTGACGCATCCGGAAAGCTGATCAAAGTGGTTAATCCTGATGGAAAACCTTTGCCTACTTCCATCGACGGTCTGTATGTTGCCAGCGATGGAAATGTGATTCCAACTGACAACCAAGGTAATTATCTGGGTCCAAACGGACTACCTCTTCCAATTTCTGACGAGGGCACCATTATGTATACACATAAGAGTCCTTCGCCAACAGGCAAATCAGGTAGAACACCGCTACCAGTCGTCGATGAGAATGGTTCTCCTCGCCCAACTGATTTAACTGGGCGTTATCTTGACTTTAATGGAGTTCCACTGGAGGTCGACGAAAATGGAATTCCTCAGTATCCCGATGGCACACCTCTCAAACAAGATGACAATGGAAATTACGTTTATCAAGACCAGAGGTAACTTTTGTTATGCGAATGCAAGATGGTTTAATCATCTTTTTACCGCTCAATAAAAAAAATTTTTTTACTTTTTTCAGAGCGAAGGATTCCAAGCATTGCTACGTGGACCGTTACGTGGAAATTATTTTGGTTATTGATACTTCGGAAAACGTGAAGATCCTGGAATACAGATTAATGAAGGAGACTATCAAATCATTCCTTAAGGAGAACTTCGATCTCGGAGAGAATAAGGTTCGGATTGGTCTTATCAAGTACGGTAGTGAAGTCGATGTCCCCGTGGCCCTCGGTGATTACTCAAATGCTGGGGAACTACTTCGGAGAATTGGAGATGCTCGTCGTTTGAAAGGATCGCCCCAGTTGGGAGAAGCCCTAAGGGATGCGGTCAGTGAATTCAAGATCTCTGGAGCTCCAGGATCATCCAAGATTGTGATCGTCTTCAAGGGAGGAAGAGCGGCGTAAGTCGTACAGTAAAAACGCTGTTTTCTGTATGTTGTATATACAGTAGCTGCCAAAAAACTGTAAATTTTTTTGTTTCTCGTGTAACTCTACTCAACGTGGATGGATTCAAACGAAACAAATACCATTTTGTAGTGAATTTGTACTGCTATCTAATGGTATAACCACTTATGCGATAACATCTTAGTGTGTAGCAACTGTCGATGTAAAATTTTTGGTGACGTTTAAGCAAAAATCGATTTTTTATTTTGCTGTAGCAACCCACAATCAAAATACTACAATGATTGAAAGCCGAAATATACGTTTACAGTCTTATAATGACATTCAAGTTTCTCCGACAATAGGTTTTCTTTAGCAATTCGGTCTAGCTGCTCTTGCCATTAGTTCTATTCCTTCATTACTTGTCAAGAAATGAGGATAGACGTTCTGGAGTCATTATATAAACATTCATCACAGGGCCCTAAGAAAGAAGTCCGGCCCTGCAGGGCCGGACTTCTTGCAAAAAAAATTGAGCTCCGGATCGGAATGTTTAAAGAAAAATTTTTGTCGCAATTTGAATTCTCCAGAGCGTGGAAATTTTAAGGTCGAGAACAGTGTTATATCATAGATATACGGCCATTTCTGCCATTTATAACGTAAATTTTCTCCATTTGAGGAGTTGTTAAAGTTGTAAAATGACTTGCAAGTTTCCACTAAAATTTTTTTTGGTAATTACCACATAAGCTTCTGTAATTCTTATGGAATTCGTAATGCTGGTGTATGAATGCTTATATAATGACTCCAGAACGTCTATCATCATTTCTTGACAAGTAATGAAGAAATAGAACCAATGGCAGGAGCAGCTAGACCGAATTGCTAAAGAAAACCTATTGTCGGAGAAACTTGAATGTCATTAGGAGACTGTAAACGTACATTTCGGCTTTCAATAATTGTAGTATTTTGATTGTGGGTTGATTAGCCTCAACTGCAAGGCATTATCTTACGACTTGTACAAAATAAAAAATCGATTTTTGCTTAAACGTCATGTTTTGTGGTACCGAACTTGGGGCCTCCAAAAAGTTAACTAAATTAATCTTTTTGGTTTCCTTTGGTGATTAATTATGTGTCGTGGGACTTTGTTTATAAATTAGAATATCAAAACCCACGATTTGCTGGGGCGTACGGGAGGGGTAATTTTTTTTGAAAAAATTGACAGTTTTTTGTCTTTCCAAAAATTTTAAATCGACTGGTGATACACACTAAGATGCAAAATCGCATAAGTGTCTATACCATTAGATAGCAGTACGAATTCACTACAAAATGGTTTGAATCCATCCACGTTGAGTAGAGTTACACGAGAAACAAAAAAATTTAGTTTTTTTGCAGCTACTGTATACAATTAAGCAAACTTACAGGGGAAGTACCCCAAGTGCGACGCTCAGATTTTAATGAAACTTGGCACTAATTTAGTATTATTTTTTCTAAGACATATGCGAGACTCCTAGATCGCGCTTTGCAGAAACGACAGAGATTTTTAGATCGAAAGTTGGAGAAAATGTGACACTGTTTTGCGAATTTTGGCATGAAAAGTTTCATGCCTATTTCTACTATAGAGGGCAATTTTTCCATAAAAAATAAAAAAATTTCTGCGCGAAACTGGCCAAGTTATGGCCAAAAAATGTTTTCCTCAGTGACCGCTCTCCGCGTTTCGCGTACTCTCTCGTCCGCAAAGATTGTTAAATATCTCGGCTAAACCTGCAAAGCGCGAGCTAAAATTTTCAGGAATTGATAGGTGGCCGAGGCCTGAAGTGTGTGCAAAATTTAAAGAAAATCTGAGCGTCGCACTTGGGGTATTTCCATTGTTACTTGCTTCTTTCAGAGATGATGTGGCTCTTCCGTCGACCCAGCTCCGAGGTCACATCAAAGCGGATCTTTTCGTTGTCAGTGTGGGTCAAGATGACGACGATGACAATGAAATTGTCGGGCATGATTCAAGCAAACTCTTCAAATTTAAAGAATGGAAGTCCATCGAGCCGAGTGATCTCGGTCCAATTGCAGATAAGATTTGTGAACTGGTTCCTAGCGATCAAGCAGGGCCTACAACTTGGCCGTCTCGACCAACTCAACCTTCTACTTCTGGTATGCCAAAAGAATGCTCCACAGTGGAGTATGAAGTTGACCTTGTGGTTCTCTTGGATTCTTCCAAATTTACACATGAAGAATTTACAAAGACCCGTGAGAGCATTGGCGCCCTGGTCGACGAATCATTTGATCTCGCGCCTGATGTTGTTCGTGTTGGATTCATCGTTTTTAGTGACAAAGTCAGTGTCCCTGTAGCTCTTGGGCATTACGAAGATAAGATTGAATTGTTGGAGAAGATTCAGGAGAGTGAATTAATGGATGGAACTGCCATTGCTTATAAAGGATTGGATGCAGCTCGGCAACAATTCAGACTTCATGGAAGAGGGGGTGTGTCCAAGGTTGTCCTGCTCATCACAAATGGCAATTACAGGTATGAAATCTTCCGTGATTCCTTTAAACTGTATTTCAGAGGAAATGGCCAACAATTTGCCCAAGAACTTCGTGATACCCATGACATTCAGCTGTTTGTATTGGGAATAAACCCCAGTCAAGCGAGATTACCATCTCTGCAGCGACTTGTTGGGGTAGAGTTCTCGAAGGAGAGATTGTTGTCCATTAAAAATATTGATGACATTTCTAACAAATTGGACTTCCTTCGAACAACCTTGTGTAGCCGGATCAGCAAGACCACCATCGCTGATGATGATTATTATACAACAGAATCTCACCGTACCACAAAACGAGATGTTACCAAGATTCCATTAAGCGAACAAAAAGAACCTTGCAAGGACGAGGCAAAGATGTCCATCAACATTGTAATTGATAGTAATGGAGGATCTCAAGATGAAGAAGTAAGGGGTCATGTGTAATTTAATTCGTTTTGCAGCAAGTAAGTGACGTCAAGTCTATAGTGCAGACTTTCCTGGATGAGCGTTATGCGGAGAAAGATGAGGATGACAAGCCACTAGTAAACTTGATCAACATCAACAGCAAGGATAAGAGCGTTTTGCACAGTAAATTTGGTGTCCCTGTCGATGATTTATTCAATAAAATGAGTGATATATTTGACGACGCTGTCAAAGAGAACGAAGAAATACGACAAAAACTGCCAGACTGCCAGCATTAACACGATTGACATTATTTTGTGATTATTTTAGAATAATTAATAAAAAGTACCTGTGAAATTCATATTAGTCTGACGTTCTTTCCAAAAACTGCTTGAACACAACCAATTTAAAACGGAAGTGTTTTCAATTTTAATTAAATGACGTCAAATTGCGTTAAATTGGATTTTAAGTTCCAGACATGGCAACCGGGCCGGGCCGGGCTTTGAAAATTTTGAAAACGGGCCGGGCCTACCTTTTACCGGGCCGGGCTTTGGGCTCGACGTTTTTTTTCGGGCCGAAGCTTCGAGCCCAAGATTTTGAATTTCGGCCCGAAGCCCGGATCCTTTCTGTCTAAAGATAAAACGAAATTTTACAACCGGGCCGGGCTTGTAAACTTCACCCCTGTTACTTTACGATTTTCTGCAGCATCGCACGGCAACCAAAGCAATGGACAACATAAGTAGTGTGATAGGGCCTTCAACGGTCTCTTGCGCCACAACAAAGAATTAGTTCCAGAAGTTCCGAAATGGAGACTTTACTTTGGTCGACAACCATATACCTTCGGTGGAATGTCAAAGGGATTATACACTGGGAACTGTTAACATCAAATGGTACAATCACTGAAGACTTGTACTGCAGACAATTGAATTCAGTGGTATCTGCGTCGAGAGGACACCAAGACAAAGTTTACTTCCTGCATGACAACGCCAGACCGCATGTCTCAAAAGTCACCCAGAAGAAACTGCGAAGTCTTGGCTGGACTGTGATACCACATCCACTGTACTCTCCTGACCTTGCACCAACGGACTACCATTTGTAATGCCCTCAAGGGTAAAAAGTCCGACGATCAAAGGGACCTCGAACAGTGGTTGACGGAACTCTTCAAAAGCAAGTCTTCTGATTTCTACAGATGAGGCATTTAAATGCTACCACAGAAGTAGCAACATGATGGTGCTTACACTTGTTAATATTTGCTGGGTTTAACCAGTGCTGGGAAAAATCAAAATTTCGGTTACGATGAACGGCCGATATCGGTTAAAAATCTTTGAAAAATGAAAAGCCGGTTTATTTTCGGTTAATTTGAAAAAATTTTTAACCGAGAATTTCCGAAATCTCGGTTAAAATTCACAGTCTTGTCCTAAAAATTGACGACGTATGGAACAAACTTACATTTAGCCAGTTTCTTTGTCGATTTGAAAGGATGACATTTTATATTTTCATAAAATTACGTTTCTTAATATTATTTCTAGGGCGTAAAAAATAAATTTTGGCAAAAAAAATTTGTTTTCCAGACTTGCAACTGCAAAAAAGTTGGCTCGGCCCAAAATGGAAATCGAACCCGTGCGGCGTGATTAAACCGACCGGGTTAACCGTTTTTTCCCTGCACTGCTTTTAACAAGGAAAAATTAATTTTTAAAAATAAAAAATGGCTAATTCTGTTTCTTCTAACCTAATAGATGTGCTAAAATTATACCGCACATCAACTCAGCTCTCTCCTTCTCGCAAAATCTCTTTTAACTGTCTTGGAATAAGATCACCGAACCCTGGTCATCGGGCAATAAATAGTTCAAAGAACTGCCTTCGCTTGTCATATGACCTCTTTGGCAAGTCCATTCGGATTAAAGTATAGGATAATGTACAACCTTTAATTCATAAAATGCTGTTGGTTACTGTAAGATACAAAATGTGTTTTGCAAGGAACAGAATTAATACTTGGTATTTAGTTTTGAAATTTTGAGTAAACTAAAAATAATTCTAACGAACTAAGTAAGAGAAAACGGGCCAAGTCCACAAATCTATTTTTAGAAAAGATCATTTTTATTTTTTGAATACGAATGACCGATTTTATAGATTATTGGCGTATTTTGAACAAGTAATTTTGTATAGAATTTCGAAATTGTTGCAATTGCAATTAATTTTGCTTTATTTTTTGAAAAGGAAGACTATCCAACCTTTAAAAGTATTATTATTTGATAAGGACACGTGGTATGAGTTTAGGTAACCGAATCCTGTTGTTATCACAAATGGAATTCCTTTTGTGCCATACATATGATAAGCACGTGGAATTCCCTTTTCCTATTTCCCAACAAGTTGTTTTCCACAGCTCGAAGCAAAGAGAACGAGAGGGAGAGTGAGAGCGAGAGAGAGAGAGTGAATAAGAGAGAGAGAGTGTGAGAGAGAGTGAGTGAGAGATCTTGTTATATTCCCCATAAGAAACAAGCCATAGAAACTTGCAGAGTGTGTTTTGGGAAATGTGCACCCAGAATGATTTCAAAAGTGTGCGAAGGAGTGCAGTCAAACGGAGAGAACCGCCGACCTAAAACAATCTATTCTCTCATCCACAGGGCCCGCCTTCTCTTTACTTACATTTAAAAGGCCGGGTTCTGTCTTTGACATCTTACCTTTAAAGCTGCTTTCTGAAAGACTACAGTACACTCCAAATGGTTATTACAACAACCATTGCTGTCCCCACATTTCACTCCGAAATCCGGCTCAACTCCAACCGCACCTTGAGCTATGTGGCGCCATTCCAAATCGATAAGAATTACCTCACCGATGGGGTAAATACAAAACGAAAAGTTTTAGATTGTAAGTAATCCTTACAAGTATAAGACCATCGTGTTTAGCGCAAGATGACAAGGAGTCATGGGAAGGAGTATTGGATATGTGTCAAGCCATGGATGATATAATCGAAATCGATAAAGAGACCGAGTTGATAACCGATAAAAGTGTCCTCGAGATTGGATTCTGCACTGGTCTGCCAAGTGTGTTCGCATTGGAAAGTGGGGCTTCTTATGTTACAATCCATTCATGGTCATCTACAGCCTTGAAATTCTACGTGAAGCCCACCATGAAGAGGAACAAGGTGCCCAAAAACATATGCAAATTCAATTCATCCACCATGAAATCAACGATCCACAGTCTTGGAGGAAAGAAATTTGATGTTATTGTAGCTCCAGAGCTTCTCCAAATGGATGAAACTGACTTTGAAGAAGTCCATGATATACTAGATGCCGCTTTGAAACCCTTCGGAATAATCCTGATCTGCTCACGATCGTATTATCCTCAATGTTCTGGGAATATTCCGACTTTCATGGAGATGTGCAAAATGAAAGGAGTCTTCGACGCTTACTTAAGATGGTCTTCAACAAAGCCGGATCAAGATTCTCATCGAGTTATCCAATTGACTCGGACTCTGCGTTAACTGATCTCACAACTCTACCGGTTATATTGTTATGATTACTATCCATGACCTCCAAATATTTCTTTCCTTGTAAATATAATATTATCATCTATATATACATAACAAAACTAGTTGCTTGACTCGTATTTTACTCCAAATATCTCTTACTATTGCACACGTTTAAATTTGAAACCGGTATCAGATTGAAGTTTGAGAAGAAAAGGGCCCTCCTGACCTGGGTTAAATGTCATCGGCATTATCGAATACGTGCCCGCAGGCACTGAGTTAAATTCCAGAACTGTGCAACCGGACCGAAAGTCTCCAGAAGTGCATCTATTGAAGGGTTTATTCCTTCGTGAGGATATCTGGACCACCTCAAATCCCACATGAAATTGTTTGGGGCCTCTGAGGTCAATGACCACTGTATTTTCATCACTTCCATCATCAAACTCAATGTGGAAGATTGGATTATTTCTGGAAATAAATAACAAATAGTGAATGGAGCAATGGATCCACGTGATTTTATAAGCTGTTTACGGAAAACAAACGACGTACCGGACTGTTTCGCGGGATGCACCGTTCCCGCACCCTCCGGCAGTGACCCCCTTCCATTCCCCTGGAATTGTTTTTTGAATTTTCGGATGTTTAATCTCCGAACAAGAGAATTCTGTAGTACTGTACAACCGAAGAGTGTAATATATAGTTGTCGACTTTTCGTACTGCAATCAAACCTATCAATACTCTATTATAAACTTACCTGAGCAACAACCAATGTGTATCTCTGTATTCCTAGGCCAGTTATTTTAAGTTGACATAGGTAATGGGGACTGTTTATTCTGGCCCCGTCAATTAATGGCTTGGGTAAATATAAAAAAATTGCATAAAATTATGGTACTTACTAGGTAAATGTATTCTCTTCCCGGTCGGATACACAACCACTGTAATGTACTCGGTGTTATGCTCAAAATCTTGCTGGAATGCTTGTTAATCAATCATACCGAATTTACTTTATCCACAATGTGTCGTGAAAGTAAGATCCACACAGAAGCCAATCCAAGCTTGTTATTCACTTCCAATTTGTATTGAGGATTCTCACTTATTGAATATAAATCCTTAATTGGCCCTTGTCCAGCTCTCCAACATCTACAAATTTGTATAAAAGAAAAATAACACTTACGAATGTAAAACATAATTGAAGGGGAAAAGAATGGGATTCCAGTTGACATAAAAGACATCAAAAAAATGACACACCGACTCCAGATCAATCCAGAAAACCCCATCATCAAATTGTTGAGCATCTTTAGGGTTGTAGTCGAGTGCCTTGCACAATTCTGGAGTCCAACTCTCCGTGTCCTTCTCCGAATATCGTCCTTTCCATCTAAGATGAGTCCAAGGATTCTTTACAAGAAGTAATTTTTTGTTTTCAAACTTCCTTAGGTCAAGAACAGCATAGGCATGGGAATCAACCAATCCAGATCTCTCAACCTCATTTTCAGGCATCTTCCCTGTGGCCAGTGTAACAAGACATTGACCTAAAATTCTCAATAGAAAAAAAATTATTACCGTGATGATATCTTTGGAATAATTTCTCAAATACAGTGTCCTTATCCACAGGGTCAATCTTCGAATGCAAGGGAATCCGTTCAGGAATCCATCCAGTCAGGGCATTCAGATCAATATTCTTAATAATGCTGTACTTACACAAACATTAAGGACAAACCGAGTTAGATCCTGGGAAGTCATATCCACCCATTACTTTCATATAGGCCTTTTCCAACAACTGAACCCAAAACTCGTTCTTTCTCTGACTGTAAGAGCAAAGGAACTCCCCATCAGCACCCACTGGCAGTCGATCATCTATCAAGACCTTCCTCAAGATCCCATTTAGATATAACTTCACCATGTACTTTCCGCAAGGATTGTAAACAGGGATCCCTTTCTTATTTTGTGGGTATATTATATTCGTAATCAAAGGTTTCTTAAATTTCCTCTCATACTGAGCGGAAACAGCTAATGAGGCCACAAAGGAACAATCGGACACCAGATTCTAAAACAGAATAAAAAAGAACGACATATTTACCTGTTTTATGGTCCCAGAATTTATGCTCTCTATGATTTTTGGCTCTTGACATAAATCGGAAAGGCGATACCAGGTTTTCAGCCTTACTTTCTGTTTCTCAGCCAATGCTAAAAACCCATCATGGTCACTACAATATATTATATATTGATCTAAATGACCTACCAAAATGGCATTGGAAATGCAAATCGCTCTCTGATATCATCATTGATGAATGGCATAAACGAGATCCCATTAATTTTCGAGGTAAATGCTAATAGTTTCAATTCGTGTAAATTCAAACATTCCTTTCCTTTCACCATCAAACTTGATTTATTCGATGACAGCTCAGGGTCCTCATCTCGAGGAATATCCAAACCCAGAATTCCATCCTCAGGAACATCGGGAAAGTTTGGCAGTTCTGAAGTTTTATTCAACTTCTTCAATTTCTCTGCCCTTTCCAGCGCCACTGTAGCTAGTGCTTGAAACCGCCGTTTGAGCTCATTATTTTGTGTTTTCTTTGCCTACGAATGGTATTAATTTATAGAAAAACTCACACAATCGAGGCAATATTGGACTCCTTGTGTGTACAACGCTAATGCTTCTCCGTAGCTACCTTCTTCGTCTTTCGAGAGGCCTTGCGATAAAATAAATTCAATCCGCTCCTCTGATGTTTGTTCTTCTGATTTCGTTTTATTTGAAATGGCGCATTCCTCTAAGAAATTTAGGTAAAAGATCAAATATTTTTGAATTACCTTGAATTTTTATATTTTCAGCACGTTTTCGGTATTTCTCAACGGTCTCAAAAAGTTTTCTATCAGCTTTTCCTCGGTTTATGAGATCTGAGAGTGTTCTGGCAGCCTCCTAAAGTCATACTATTCTTTGATCCGACATCCTTACCAAATAGAAGTATTCTGCTGCTTGAAAATGTCCGGTTTTGTCATAAGCGATCGCTTGCTTGGCATAATAATTCGCCACATCCATCGTGCAAAAAAAATAAACTTTATTTTTATTGTCGATTCGTCATTGGAACGGAATGTCACTATCGATTCAATTTGGAAGTTGGCCCTACCGTAGACCCTAAACATTCATTCAGTTTCGGATATTTGTGTACAGAAGTAAAAATGGTCAGAATAAAAAAATTTGTTCTGACCTTTTTCGTGAAACCGTAGCCTAATGATTGAAGACTTTCTTACTGAACGGGCTGGTTACTTTTCGTATTCATAATTGGGAAAGTTTCTTCTCTGTTTCCATAGAAAACGTCCAAAATTAAAAGGTCCCGAAGGAACACATCTTAAACCCCGCTATTCAAAATTAACAAGTATTCCCGGCATTTCTACTGGATGTAACAGCCCATTAACGTAACATTCTTTTAAAGATTTCCATTATTTTATATTGAATTTCCGCCTGATATTAATCGCTGAAATACTACGCATACAAGGAAGTGTTTGCTTAACCTCTGCATCTCATTTTTTATTTCTCACAGGACAGTTACGGAGAAATTATGCTAGTCTCTGTTTCCGATCCTCCATGATAACAGTTTTCAATTTTAAAAAAAATTGTGCGGTGCATCTCTTTTTTTCATGATTCATTTGAAAGGCCAGCCGAGGAATTGTAAATTGGCAATTGTTTTACTTTTTACTCTTATTCTAAGCAGTATTTACCTCTTGAGCTTTAATATTCAGTTTCTTGATGATAAAAAACCCGTGACAACAAGAAAGGTAAACGTCATTTGAAATACTTTTATATCTTTATTTCCGGTTTTATCGTCGAACCTTACTGTCACTCATTTCTATTATCTATATAATTACACGGACACCACCCCCGTATATTACATTTCGTCTCCATCAAATGTTCAGAGAACAGCTCCAGATATTGTTATCGCCATTCCCACTGTACCAAGGAATAATGTAAGACTCGGAAAGCGCATTCGTATTCTTTTGCATACAGGAATCTTACATCATCAAGACCATTGAAAACCTGCTTGTCAAATTATATGACGAGGAAAAACATCGAATTGTCATTGTGATCTCATGCAATTATGACGCAAACCAAGACAATTCGGAATATTGTGTTCAACTAGCATCAACCGCATCAGCGATCTTTGATTGGGCCTGCAAACAAGGGCTGATCGAGTTGATTTCTTATCCTGAATATTGGACTCCCAAAGAATTCCCCCAAGATCCACTTAACCCCTTCAACATCACCGATCCCCCAGATCGCTTCTATTGGAGAACAAAACAACACACTGACTTTATTTATCTGATGTCATACTGCTTCCATGTTCACTCGTCAAGCAGTTTTTACATTCAACTTGAAGATGATGTTTTAACAAGAAAAGGTAAGTCCTGATGTGACGAGCGGAAAGTTGGATTGTTTGTTAAAGCATATTTTTTATCCAATTGCTAATTGCTTTCAGGATATGTGAGCGAGATTCAACGATTTATCCAGAAGGTGCAAAAGAAATCCTGGCTGACTCTAGAATTCTCTAACCTTGGATTTATTGGAAAGTTATTCAGAATTCAGAGTCTCCAAGAGTTTGTCATTCACGATCTCCCCCTTTACAATCAGATTCCTATCGATTGGTCATTCGACGAATTTCATTTCCGGAGATTTTGTAAAGATTTGCCTCGTAGACCGTGTGTCCGGAAAGTGTACAAAGAACATAGAATTTCCCATCGTCCTCCTCTCTTCCAACATGTCGGCCTCTACTCATCATTGGCAGGAAAACAGCAGTGGCTCAAGGAAAAACGCTTTAGTGACACTCCTTTGCCGCTTTTAATCGAAGAAAACAAAATTCAACTGGCCAATGCAATTTGCACTGATAACAGTGTGACAAAAAATATGATTTATGACATGTATTACAAAGAAAAGCCTTTGGAAATCATAAATCCCTTGCCGAAAATGGAGTTGAAACTCTCCTTTTCGGAAGCCGTTTCAATCAGCGGTAAGAACACAAGAATTGCCGTTCAAATGATGACCATTATAATTGATTACCTTATTTCAGCAATCGACTTCCGCTACCATTTTGAATCCTCATCGGCGTTGCATCCATTCAGAGTTTTTATCAACTCCGATGTTCAACTATCACCACCATTCAATGACTTGAAAAATGTGCACATTAATGAGCTGACAATCCGTGTACACGGAGAGATCGCTACTTTTGTTATAAGCCGTCTGACATTGAGGCGTTGACGATAAAAAATAGGCCCCGTCTACTGATAAAACGCCAATGACCTTACTCTTTCTGATTTTCGAATCCTTTGAAATTTGCGGGTAACAACCACTTTATAAGGGTAACGTAATTTCGTTCCTTTCAGTTTTATAACAAAATATCGTATTTATAGATACACAAGATTTTTTCTTTTTTAAGATAACTATAATATAGTGAAGGAATAATAATGGTTTTTTGAAACTTTGAAAAACAGCAAAATTCGCCTTCTTTTTTTGTCGGAAGCGTCTCGAGCGATCCTCTTACCAAAACGGAAAGAGGATTTGCGGGAAGCGTCTGCGACCCACAGAGAGACAGAGAAAAGTGCGTAAAAACGTACTCTCTCGCCCATAAACTGGACCCATTTCATTTCCGAGTGAGCAACCAGACATGGCAAAACGGGCCGGGTACGGTGCCCTTCGGGCCCCGGCCCTTTTTTTTGTTTAAAGTTTTTACTTTAAACTAACATCATGACGTTGTTCGCAGTGCTCGAATTAGTCCAAAAACGTTTTAAAATTTAAAAGTCGATCAACCCATACCCAAGATATCGTTGATTTTTTTTTGAAATTATCCATGATTTGCCTTTCGGCGAAAAAGATGTTCAGATATTGGAAATATATGCAAAAAAGCTGAAAAGCATCAAAAATCTGAAGATTCGGAAATGATAATCAGAACCTGAAATTTTTAGTCACAAATTTTGATGTTTATTTGATTTTTTAAAGGTCGAAAAATCGAACCACAAGTATTCATGTCATAAGAGTGAATAAAATACTTCAGATGGGCTGCTCGATTGTCAAATCCATCGTCGAAATCCTAGAGAAAGAAAGAGAAACTTTAAACAACCGTAGTCAAAAAATTTTTTTTGCGAAAAAATTACAACAAAATGCCAAAAAAAATTTGGCACCTAAATTTTTCGTTGCAAAAATTTTTTTTTTTGAAAAAAGGGGCCGGGCCGAGGGGGCCCAAAAAAACGTTAGGCCCTCGGCCCGGCCCGTTTAGAGTTGGGCCCGGCCCGGCCCTTTTCAAAATTTCCAAAGCCCGGCCCCCCTTGCCATGTCTGCGAGCAACTTTTCGGCGAGTGGGCGGAGCTCGTTCGAATTGGTTGGAGTTCGGCTTTTTCGGCCAGAAACGCAACTACCCGCCATTTTTTCATAGGAAATAGAGATTTTTCGACTCGCGCCCGAGAGTTTTACGAACTGCGGGACAATAGTTCTACGAATGTGTCATTCGTGGTTTAATACCATAGAACAAAAGAAAAATTATATCATTTATATGTTTAAAAGTAAACAAATAGGCCATGCAACTCGGCCGGAAGTTATTTACATAGTTTACGAGGTCTTCGAATCTCTTTGGATGGCTAGTGCAATATAGTTGCAACTAATCTCGCAGGAAACTCCGAAGTTTCCAGGCGACCGTTGCCCCTCGCCGTGGTCGAGGCCGGCGACCGTAAGTCGTCGGTCTCCGGTTTCGGCGCCTGGACAGGTTCTGCCGTATAACTTGGGCGCTGCAACCTGCGCTTTTTCCCTGGAGAAGTGGGGCTGCGCACGGAAGGAACCCTTACCTATAATATATACAGGGTGGTCCACGAAGTCCTGCCTAGTTTGTCTGTAAAAGTCCTCCCTAGTTTGACTGTAGAACTGTTCTATAAAATTTTATAAAAAATATATTTTTGGAATCCTTAGTCCATTTTTTCCGAGTAGAATTTTAAAAAAATCTCCCGGCTAAAATTTTTTTTGTGGTAGCCTTGGTTCAATTTGAACTGCACCGAACTCATGGACACACGTACTGCAGGATGAGCCACGTCTTTCTCCCTGGGTGGTCAACTGTTTCTCTCAATTTTTTCTTTAGATTAATATAAAAAACTTTTTACTTAGTTCTTCATCGATTGAGAGGAGGAGTGCTCTAAAAGTAAGTTAAATTTTCCCTCTTTCTGAATATACAAGACTTTTTACCTTTAAATATTGTTATCCTGTTCGTCCTTCTGAGTTAATTAACGAATTTTGAAGGTCTTCCCCACAAACAAACCGGAGTCGATCGTTCTTCGTGCCAAAGTTGGTCTCAGCTCCATAGGACTAACGATTTTTTGTTATTTAGATTTTTCGATATTACACTAGATGCCTTTTTCACGTTTTTGGCAAAATCGAATGTTTTCAAGTTCAAATGCCGGAAACTGCAAAGCCGAGCCATTACCGAACCGCCTTTTTAGGGTCTGAATGATCAAGTGTAATCTCGATCTAAAATGATCTCAAATACCCCTCATATTGTTCGAAACATGTTTTAGACGAAACAAGTATCCTTTAAATAAGGCTTGCTAAGTATTATCTCTCGGTTGGGTTATATCAAAGTTGTTTCAACCCCTGAAATCTGAAAGAATCAAAAACAACAATATCAGTGAGAAATCAATTTTACGACATCAATAATGTTAAAAGAACAGTTTATCGTCTCTTTAGACCTTATGTGACGTAAACCTTAACGAAATCTCACGTTAAACCTTCGAAAGTACCTAGTGTAATATCGAGAAATCGAAGTAACAAAAAAACCGTTAGTTCTATGGAGCTGAGACCAACTTTGGCACAAAGAACGATCGACTCCGGTTTGTTTGTGGGGAAGACCTTCAAAATTCGTCGATTAACTCAGAAGGACGAACAGGATTACTCTAAATATATACATTAACTTCAATGTCTAAAAGCACATGGATAACAATTTAGATATAACAGTTCTTTGGGAAGAATTTTTGGTGGACGAAATTGGTCTCAAAAAATCAAGAAATATTTTAAATATTTGTTTCTAACAGAGAGCAAGGTTTTGCCCCTGCTAGCAAACAGTCAAGGATTTTCTCAAAACTTTTGTTTGTGACGAAACGCCACATCAATTAAATCTTGGTCAGGAAATACGGTTGTGCCGCCCGTCAAGTTGAGGGTCTGTCAAGTTGTCAAATTGCCGTCATTTTCGTCATGTCAAATTGCTCTGTCATTTTGATTTGTCAAATTGATTTTTTTGGGGAATTTTTTAGAATTTTGCCGAAAAATCGAGAATTTTGACCCGCAGCGAAAAACTGTCTCGCCTAAAGTTCTTGCAATTTACTGCAATAAGCCTCCAGTTTCACTGACTCAATTCATCAATGAAAATTTGGATGATAGTGACAGCGGGAACTCCTTTTGTTGTTATAAACTGTTGTTTTAATGTTTATATGGTCTTGAACATGTTTGAAGGCATTATACTACCTTCAATAATGTTTGTTTTATCGTTAGACAACTTCCGACCAACACAACGGCAATTTGACGCAATTTGACGAAAATGACAGCAACAATTTGACGTCACTTTGAAAAAATTATGTCAAAATCACAACCCTATCAGGAAATAGCGATAGGGTGGTGAACATATCCAAATTTCGAGGGAAACATCCTGGCTCCAAAATTTGTTATTGCCCAAAAACTGTGCATCGTAGTGCAATTTTTGCCCATTTTTGAAATATTCCCGCGCTAAGGGCATATTTTGAAAAATTTACAAAAAACTTAATCTACACATTGAGTAATTATGCCAAGTTTTGTTACTCTACCTCCAAAATCAGCAGATCTTTTTTGATTTCAACATTTACCCAAGTTGAAGTGAATCCTTTGTGCTTACCCGACTTAAGCCCACATCCCTTCTAAATTAATTACTCAAAGAAATTACACACGATCATATTTATTTATTCGTCTATCTTTGTCTTTTGAGTAACTGAGTACCATCAAGGGGTACTCTTCTTCCATGAATTCGCGGATGTGATGGGGAATGAAGTGAAACTTTTTTACCTCCGGCACTTGGGAATATTTTCTCAATTTCCGTTGTTAATTGGGTTGATTAGCGACACTCTCGCGTATAATGACTCTGGCAGCAGTGAAACGCTCAAATTTTGATAAAAATTTTGTAATATTTTTACTTTAAAAGCGTCGACCGGTCGACGCTTTAAAGGTCGCGACCACCAATTTTTATTTCTCAGTTAAGACAACTTTCTCCAAGTTTGGAATTGCTCCGCAATGTTTTTTTGATTGAGGACGAAAAGGTCCGCTGAAAAAAAAGGTCAGCTGCCCGAAAAGGTGCGCTAAAAAAAGGTCTGCTAAAAAAAGGGGGAGGGGGCGGGATTTAGGGGTTTTGAATTTTTTAAGCGAATACTGGATTTAGGGGTAATCGATGTGGTGCTGATTTCGAATATCGCACTTTATTTTTTCTGAATTTTACAATTTTGCTTAAGTAGTAGTGTAAACTAGCAATTTTTTAAAATTTTTTTGAGCGAATAGTCGATTTAGGGGTTTTCAAGGGTGCTGATTTCGAATATCGCACTCATTTTTTCCGACCCTATTACATCACAGTCTTTTCGTATGGAGCTGGACAAACGCATCTTGACTAAAATCTAAAAAAACTTCCCATTTGCTTAATCAGTCTTCCCATACTTCCTCCTTACCTAATTCCCATTATTTGTTAATCGTCTGTTGTGCCTTAAAAAAATAAAGTTTATGCTGAAAGAAGGTTTGGACATATTTTTGTAGAATTGAAAGTTCCGGATGGGAAACGCCAAAGTAGCCAGATTTCTGTAGCCGAAACAGAAAAAAAGAGATGATCTTAAAATCTCTTTGCAGATACGGACAGCAGACTACTACTTAAGCAAAATTGTAAAATTCAGAAAACATGAGTGCGATATTCGTAATCAGCACCCTCGAAAACCCCGAAATCAACCACTTTTTAGAGAAATGACAAAAAATGCATTATGACATAGACAGCTTCCGACCGAAGCAAAGGAAATTTGACGAAAATGACAGCAATTTGACGTCAAGTTGACGTCACATTGAAAAATTCTGTCAAAGTCACAACCCTACTAGCGAGATATGGGGTGAGAAAGAAAGTGCATTCCCAAAAAATAAAAAAGTCGCGGAGTCCGGTCGTTGCTCTAAAGTACGGAATGCCGTGCGCCACCACAATTTATCGAGTAGCCACACTTATCGCCCACCTGACTGTTTTTCCTTTTTTCGGTTTTCCGCTCAACAGATTATATCTACTATTTGATCTTTTGTTTGTTTTGATTTTACTATTTGAACTTTATAGAAAAGGTCTTTTTCTCAATTATTTCCAAATTCAGTGGAAAGAACGTGTGTACAATGACGCTGGAAAAACTGTGTCAGTAAGTTCTCAAATCCATGGTTTATATGGATCTTGACCTTATCTTAATATTTCCATTTTCCAGAGAAGTAGAACGTCGGCAGAACAAGTTCATTGAGCGTCTCCGCGAAGCAGTGGCCATTCCGAGCGTATCGGCTGATAAGTCGCATCGTGATGATGTTTTTAAGATGACTGATTGGGCGGAAAAAGTGAGTGGAATGTGACCAATTAATTAAAATTATTGTTTAGCATCTAACTGCCTTGGGAATCAAATGCAAACAAGTTGAGAATGGAATGCAGAAGTTGTTAGATGGATCCTCCGTTAGATTACCTCCAGTTTTATTCGGCACGTTGGGAGAAGACAAGAACAAGAAAACTCTCCTTGTTTATGGTCATTTGGATGTCCAACCAGCTCACAAGTTAGATGGATGGAACACCGAGCCATTCGACCTTATCGAAAGCAATGGCAAGTTGTTTGGAAGAGGCTCCAGTGACGACAAAGGACCTGTGATTGCCTGGATCAACGCTATCGAGGTCCTTCAGGCACTCAAGATCGAGATTCCGGTTAATATCAAAGTAAATATAGTTACCTTATGTATGATCTGTTTAGTTTGTATTGGAAGGAATGGAAGAAAGCGGATCAGAAGGATTGGATGAGGTTTTGTTGAAACACAAGAACACCTTCTTACATGATGTAGATGCCACATGTATTTCGGACAACTATTGGTTGGGAAAGAACAAACCTTGTCTTACATATGGACTCCGAGGCGTTTGTTATTATGCCGTGGAAGTGTCGTCTCCAAAACAGGACCTTCATTCTGGTATTTATGGCGGTACGATGTAAGTTGAGCGTTGTTTCACCATAATACTTGTTTAGTCATGAGCCTATGAACTCATTGGTCCATATTTTATCTCGATTGTGTGATGTTAATGGGGATATTAACATCGAGGGCTTGGATAAACTGATAGCTCCGGTAACTGATGCCGAAAGAGAGTTATACAACTCTATCGACTTCGACGTAAAGGAGTATTCGAGTGATATTGGATGCGAAAAATTGGTTAGCGACTCTCCGGAGACTATCCTGATGAAGAGATGGAGGTTCCCCGCTCTGTCATTACACGGAATCGAGGGTGCATTCCATTCCCCTGGAGCCAAAACAGTGATTCCTTCTAAAGTAATTGGAAAGTTCAGTATTCGGATTGTCCCCAATATGGAGCCCGAGGCTGTGCACCAACTGGTTATCACTCATGTTGAGAGGGAATGGGCAAATTTGGGATCCCACTGTATTATGAAGTTGAAGGTAATACAAGGGGGGAAGCCGTGGGTCGCCGACTTCGACAATGCTTTATACAGGGCTGGGGCTAAAGCTTTGGAGCAAGGTGAGTAATTTGTCTTCACTACGACAATCCACACAAATTAATTTTAGTTTATGGAACTAAACCAGATTATACTCGAGAAGGTGGGAGCATCCCTGTGACCCTGACTTTCCAAGAGATTACCAAGAAACCGGTTATGTTGCTCCCTATTGGTGCTTGTGATGACATGGCTCATTCCCAGAACGAAAAGATTGATATCAAGAATTATATTAAGGGTACCCAGGTTCTGGGCGCTTTCCTTTTGGAGTTGTCCCAACTCTAATCCCACAGCTGTAACTCTAATTTTATCAACAATAAATATTTAACACGTTACAGGATTAGTAACCATGAACTGCCTTCTGAATGTCCGCGTGTTCTCTTCGATCAACCAGCTCAAAGAAAGGCTGCATTGTGTCCATAATTCGACTTCCATACTTTTGGAGTTTGGTCGCCGTCATAGATTCCACTTGTAGAATCTCGGAATTTGTTCGAGGCATCATCGCAGCCAGCTGCTCGAGTCCCTCAGACGTGACAATCGACTAAATAACAGAATGTCATTCGGAGATAATTACTTACAGAATAGTTGGAAAGCCCTTCCTCTTGTGCTAATTTATCGAAAAAAGAGATCAAGGCTTTCTTACAGCTCTGGAATACATCTACATGTCTCAGTTTGTACTTTTCTTTCAAAGCCATCGCTTCGGAAACGGCAGTCATAGTGAAAAGTTTGGGGTTGTTATCTTTCTTACCAACCGAAAGATGGGAATACACCTAAAACAACAATAACGAGTAACTAACTTATCCTTACCTTTGGTGATTTCATCTTCAGGAATTTATCTCCAAGATCGGTAATATAAACATAACAAATTTCCTGCCCATGAAAATTGGAGACGGAAATCTTTTCTTCCAGGAATCCATCAATTACCAATTTCCTCATGAATCTACTGCAATCATCCTCAGTGAAACCTTCACCTCGCCTCGAAATTTCCATATTCAAGAAGCTCTAAACACACAATAAAAATTAAAAAATGCCTTACCTTCTTTCCTTTCTGGGCTTTCTTGGCACTCTTTCCATTATAAACCTCTACCAATTGATTCAATGTAATCTTCTTCACTTGTTTTACAGACTTCAGTACCAATACGGCTTCTTCTGTAAAGTCATAAGGTTTGTACATGGGAATGGATCGGGACATTTCGCAAATGCTACAGGGTGTACTGCTACCATTACAAGTGGCCGAGTCGTAGAACTAAAAGTTTTAGTGCCGCTACAGGCACTCACCTCCCCGAAGTGTTCAACCAGCAGTTTCCGTCGACACATGGATACATTCTCACCATAGGCCACCATGTTGTATATGCCCTGGAATCTCTTCTTTTTCAAAGATGGCATTTCTGAATTGTCCATCTTCATGTGCCGGACATGGTCGTTATATCCATACATTAGAATGCAAACAGCGGGCAATCCATCTCGTCCAGCTCTTCCCGTCTCTTGATAATAAGCTTCAATTGATGCCGACATACTAAAATAAGAACAAAGTACACAGTGAACATAACAAACCATACCTGTGATGTATAACATAACGAACGTCTGGCTTGTCAATCCCCATTCCAAACGCAATTGTGGCACAAATAACGTTGACCTCTCCCCTCATCCATGCCCTCTGGATCCTCTCTCGATTCGCATCTCCAATCTCGGAATGATAAGCAGCAGCCGAGATTCCATTCTTGATCAAACTCTCAGCTACAGTCTCCGTGTCCTTCCTAAAAATAAATGTCTTAATAGTTAATCACTTACCGAGACAAACAGTACACAATTCCTGATTGGTTCGGATACTTATTCTTAAGCAGATTCATCACCTTCTGGAACGATTTCGGATTCTTGGGTACAAGATCGTAGATAAGATTAGGTCTTACGAAGCTACTGATGAATAATTTGGATTTTGACATCCTCAGAATACGTCGAATGTCTATTACAGCGTTTGGAGTAGCAGTAGCCGTCAGAGCGATCACCTGCACTTTATCAAACTCTTTGAAGTAGTCAGAAAGTTTGACGTAATCTGTCCTGAAGTCATGTCCCCACTGACTAACACAATGGGCTTCATCAACAATGAATCGATCTAGTTTTCGCCGCTTATGGAGAATACCAAATGCGTTCTGAAGAGTTGAAGATTTCCCGATCATCTCTGGGGTCACATAAAGGAGCTTGACCTGGACATCTTCACTTGTCAAGTCGGCGTAAATCCTATCAGTTTCTTGTCTTGAGAGCCCACTTCTGAGACAATAACAAGGTACCTAAAATCATATGAGTACGAAGAGACCTTCCCCACCTTCCATTCTTGCAGTTTTTGTACTTGATCGGCCATCAGAGACTTGAGTGGAGATACAACCACAGTAACACCTGAAGACATCACCGCTGGCAATTGATAACATAGACTCTTGCCGGCACCCGTTGGCATCAAAATAAAACAATCGTGATGCTCGAGAATTGCTATAATTACAGCCTTCTGACAATGACGGAACTCTCGGAAACCAAAGACGCCATTCAGTGTTCTGTACATTAGAGATCGCGTAGCCTCGTCGAGATCACCTAAAAACTACTTTTGGAATCCACAAAATTACACTTACTATCATCGAATTCGGATGTATTATCCTTCAAATATCCTTTGAATTTCCCATGCATATCTAAACATCAAAATTACGGCAGAGAAATAAAAACGGACCTGATCTATGTTCCCCAAACATGAAAAACGTCTTCGCTTCACCGTCAGTTAAAGACTCCTGAGTAATATCAGCTGAACCCTCACCAATCGCAACAACTTTTTCATCATTCGTCGGTAGAACTACCTCCAAGGAGTCAGTCAACTCTACAACATCATCGTCTTGCGGAGGACTTACTGTGTGATCAGTAAGTCTATCAGCCAAGGAGAGGGTCACAGCCATCGAAAACGCTTCTTCTTCTGTGAAGTCTCCATTTAGATTAATATCATTATGATAAAACGTATCATCTAGACCAGCAAGTTTATCATCTTTTGGCAATTCCTGTCTGCATGGAGTTACTATATGTGTATTCTTCCCGAGAACCCAAGCGTCTTGATGTTGTATTTCTTTCTGTGTTTGTACTTTCGCCTAAAATTAAAAAAAATATACATAAATCTTACCTTCTTCAATGTCGGCTCATCCCACACATCCCAAAAGTCGTCAGGAGGAGGAACTTCCTCAACTTTAGCAGGCTCAAGGGCTCCGGTCAATGGAATAAATGCGGGAACACTTCGAGAAACCTCTAATGGAACAACAAACTCGTATCCTTCAAATTCACAAAATTCTCTTTGCAAGGTACTCATCAAATTTACAACCGAAAAAAAATAATTTACAACCGACGCACATCGTTCTTTTTCAATAGAAAAGCACTCATTCAACGGGGCAGCGCCATTATTGAGTGAAAAACCGATAGACGAAACGCCACAGATTTCAATTTACCAAAACCTGATTTACACATAAACCATCGACACACATATACATTGAATGAGATTTTCTGAAATTTCGACGGACATAGCTCCTATAAGAATCAACGTTACATCTGTTATGTTCTTAGTTTCCCCATATTCATGTAAAACATCAGGGGTCTGAATGCTGAAGATTGGGTCATAGCTCGATATTCCAACGTTACTTGGGCATACCCGATATGACATTAGATGCAGCAGGTTCCAGAGCAAGGATGTGCTGAATTTCAGAATTTCCTGTACGGGAACTTTTCTTCGGCACCCATATTATGTTATACTAAGGAGAGGTATTGCCGAATTTCAAATAAATAACATTATTAGCATTAATGACGTTTCGTGAGTGCACATTCATGTACTTTTTGGCACGAATGACGTTATTCATGCTGTTACACTTCAATTTATGAATTTGGTCGCAACACACGGCTTGCCCAAATAGACTAAAATCGGAGAAAAAAACGTCCACGCCCTGCGCAGCTCGCGTCCGACCCTTGAAAAATTTTTGGGAACTGCTCAAACTTGATGCTCAAAACATACAATGCTCTTATTATCACATAAAAAAACGTATATTAAAATTTTCTTTGAATCTCTGCCATCTATTTAAGCTATCACTCATACCATTGCCGTATCTGAATCGAGAAATATGACCTCCTCAAAACCAACAATTTTGATGTACCTTGTACAACATGTATAAGGTCGAACAGATGTAATAAACGAAATGTGCTCTACTAGTTCCATGAGGACCCTGTAGTTGATTCTCCAGAAAAAGTTTCATCTTAATTGGGTAATTTTTTGATACACTTTAACGTTTCCCACTGCAAATAGCGGAGTTGTCCACCTTCGAAGCCCTAGTGCTCTGTGAAAAATTACTAATTTCATAGGTTCTTTGTGTTGTTTAACACTACTGAAAGTCTACCTCTAGGCTTTATACTTTTTACAGCTTCAAAAACTGACAAAAAAAGTTCTGTCTAAATTTGTGCAAAGGTGACAAACAAGTCCCCAAGTACAACATGCCACAACACTCGCAAATGATATAATTTTCAAAATGTTTCCTATTTCAGCACCGATTTTTGGAATTCATTACTTCCGGTTGCACTTTTTACGAAACCCGTCAATTCCTGCGAAAGAATTTTTTGCGAAACTAGTTGCCAAACCTCGAGGACCCAATCGCTTGTGAAAATAGACAATCCTCAAAGATTTCGTTTTCTGCTGTCGTTTTTTCGGACAGAAGATAACGCGAAAGCCGACGCATTCCTTCATAAAAGCGGAACCCAAAGTTTCGGAAAATTTTTCGCTTTTTATAACCCACGAGCTCCCTGATTCGGAAATGAACTGAGCTCCTTTTTGTGTGAGAGAGCACGTGTTTTTTCTCTCTTTCTCTTCCCACCGTTATAAAATCCATTGCTGATTTATTAAGTCGGGAATGAATTTCAAAAATCGGTACAGACGAATTTTCGCACTGATTTTCGGCTCATCAGAAGAAATTCGAGGCTGAGTCTTCTGGAACCATTCTTATGTGAAGAGAAACAAGCGCATTCCCAAAAAACTGTAAAAGTCGAAGAGACCGTCCTTGATCTAAAGTACAAAATGCCGTGCCTCGGTTATAGGAAGGTAAGTCCTTATTTTAATCTGTTCTTTGATTTTTAGAAATCCGTTTAAATAGGATGCCAAGTATAATATAAAGTTGAATTTTCTCGAGAGATCTAAAAATTGCAGTAAAACCCGGTCTGATTTTTGTGCACTCAGTCCGAAGATGTAGCAAATGGCTTGATTCAGAACAAGAAATTGAATAAGACCGAAACGAAGTCCGCCATAAAACTATTTGTGTCGGACATTCGAATCTTTTGATAATTTTGTTCAGGTCAGTCAGACATCCGGCCAGCGCCTGTCACCCGTCTTTTCCCATCCATCCCACTTTCCCCTTTCTTCCTTCATCCCGCGCCTTCTTTTATTTGCAAGAAAGCCACCACTATTAGCGTCCTTTAAACAAAACGCTGGCTAAGGGAGAGGAAATGGAGGTCATGGTGGGGCAACCCCATCCATCGGCACATTTTTATTAAATTTAATCTGACATAAAAGCAATCGAAGATTTACTTTCAGAGATAATGATGTGAGTATGCAAAGTCTTGTCGTATTTGTAAGGGGTGTAGCACGACAGATCACCGGCTCGGTCGAGAATGCAACCACGAGTGACGTGATACAGGCCCTGGCTCGGGCCGATCATTATATTGGAAAGTTCACTCTCGTTATGGTGGACAAAACAAATGTAAGGCATAAAACGAAGGGTTATGAAAACCCACCATTTCAGCAGGTCGAGTACTTTTTGCGCTCCGGTGAAGTACCGATTGAAGTAATTCGAAATTTCATTGCTCAACGGATTGAAGTTCAGTTGGAAATGAGGGGAGTGGACCTGAAGGCCGAGTTCGTGCTGCCCCGGAGCAGATCACTTTCAAATGTTTTAGGGAAACGAAACCCTCCAGGTTTGGTTTTCGATTAAAATTATTTACTATTATTTTTGAATGTCATCGAAAAGGACTCCTGAGCATCGAAAAGGATCAAAAAAAATCCTTCAAACAGGGGGTACAGGGTAATCGACGGCGTAGATTTCGAAAATCGTACAAATTTTTTCGGAATTTTACATTTTTTTGTAAGTAGTAGTGTAAAGTAGCAACTTTTTGATTTTCTTCTAAAAAATAGTAAAATTATGCTACGCGTAATCAATGATGCTTCTCACGATCCGACGCTTCTCAAACTATTGGGATGTGGGAACCGCAAAACTCCTTTCAAAAAAAAAACCTGCCAAAGTATTTTTGGCAACGTGCTTTTTGCTATGTAGTTTATCAAATGAAAATATAACAAAACTGCTGTGTCCGTAGTGCTCCAGTTAGTCTTAGAACTTTTTACAAGTGTTTTCCTCCAAATTACTGCTTACTGTACTCTGTCCATTGCGCAATCTGACACAACGTTGCGCAATTTCTCTCTGTAAAAATGTCTGTCCTTCTCTGTCGCCTCCTCCTCCCCTCCTCCTTTTTTGTGAACTTTTAAACTTTGGACAAAATTTGGGGGTCAGAACGGACAGCGCGATTCAATTTAGATTCCCTCCCCGATATATGTTTCCGACCATGTAGAACATTTTTGTAATTATTTCCAAAAACTAAAAATTACATCTAAGCATCTTTACAATTACGGTTACATACCATCTGGCATAAAACAGACCAATCTAATGTTTTGCACTATTAAATCCGCTTAAAAGAAACTTCGACCATCAACTAATCGGCCATGGAAATTTCAGAAAAATCGAAGAGACAACTTTTGAGGAATAACGCTTTCACTATCTCATGTACAAGATCATTAGAAGCCAAAAAATCTGGCATTCTTGAGGTTTAAATTTTATTGCACTCTTTTAAGGTTTCGAATACAGTTTTCGAATACACGTGCTGATCTCGAATTTTTGTAATTCACACGAAAAATTTTTGAGTTTTTCCATCAAGGTTCCACAAAAATTTTGTATTGCGTAACACATTAAGGAAAAAAAGTCAAGAACAGAGAAAATGAATATGATTTTTGAATTTAGCGCTCTTAGTTAGCTATAAATCGACAGTAATCCAAAAATTTTCCAATATTTATGATTCTGAAATTCTATTCTAATAAGTATAAAAAATCCGTGTCCGCGAGTTGGGAGTCTGCGAAGCGACATGTCCGCGAAGTGTCCGACACCCGTTCTAAGGTGCCGTGGTCCATTCGACGCTCGGGGGTCCTTTTAGACCGAGTCTTTATCGAACTTAGCGATTATTTTCCCCTCCAGGTTATGTTTCCAATCGTCTCTCAACTCCCGAAGACAATCATATAAAACCCACCCAAAGTGAAAAAAATCTGTCCAATGTAAATCTTGAATCGTTGAATATTACTCGAAAGGATGTAGAGAATATTATTTTATGTCAATTGTAAGAATTAATTCAAACATTTTGATTCCTCTTTCCAGACAGAATATAGAACAACAGAAAGAAGATTTGGCCCGTTTGAGTGCGGAGGTAACTGATAAGACGGACAAAGAGTATCTACAACTTCTACGACAAAGGGTAATCAAATATTTGCTTCTTATTCAGATTTTAGCGAAATCTGAGAAAAACAATAGAACAATTAGAGGCAAGTCAATGGGAAAAGAAACAACAGATGGAAGAGGAGAAACTAGACAGACTTCAAACTGCCATAGATACTATGGCGATTGCTCTAAAGAATAAAAAGACGTAAGGAAATATAAGGCAAAAATCACATGATTAGAATATCGAGAACAATAATATAACTTAAACTTTAGGGAATTAAACCAAGTCTTGAGGTTGCAGACACAACTCACTTACCAGATGAACAGTTTGAAACAAAACGACCTGTTTTAAACACAGATATTTATATGATTGCTTTACATAGAGAAATAAAAGATTATATAAATACCTGGTCGCACTTTTCCGGATTTAAAACCAGGAACAATTGGTTTTGATCGTTTTTGGAAAGTATTTCGTTTGTAAAGAGGATAAAGTCGTTGATCACGGTCGGCTCTGGCAATTTCGAATTCAAATTGTAAAAAATATTTCCAATCTTCTTGACAGAGAACTAAAAAAGTAGGGATTTAAAAAGAATAATGTCTCACCCAATGCCTCCCGTTAATTATCGAAGATAATAAGGAATCCGAGGGAATATTGAAAACAAAGCCAATCACATTATCACAATTGATTCTTGCCGCAGACCTGAAGGAATAAACTCTTCAGCAAAGACCTTACTTTCTCCGATCATACCAAACTCCTTCCAGCCCTCTGGACTCCAGACATTTTAGTAAAATGTTCACGTCATAATTCCCAAGTCCAATAATCGAGCGATGAGGATTGAACCAAATTCGTTCATCGAATCTAAATACGGGATATATAAAAATTATTTATTTTTCGCTTACTCCTCGCAGAATCTGTCCAGTTCTTCTTTTTTGAACTCTTCCCGTTGAAATAAATTGTTCAAGGCATGAAGCAGACAGAATTGTTTTCTCTGCTGTTCATGGTATAACTTTTCCAAGTTGCTCATCCTTCCATTCCCAAAATGTTTTTTTATTTTTTATTTATCTTTCCGAGAGAACGAAATGTCCCAATCGATAATTCGCATAGCGTTTCGTCCTGAATTGAAGACAGTTGATAAAATTGATGAAAAATCAAAAAAGTATTATTTTTTATGACATATGCTTTCAGAAATTACATGAAAAAAATTATCGACAAAATTACCTGAAAATAGGATTTGTTTACTTGGAAACGTCATAATTCGACCATGACGTAGAGTAACTAATACAAATTATTTAGGCAGCTTTTGGCCGCTGTTCAATATTTTTCGCATAATTTTTTTGTGTTATTCAAATAATCAATAAGCTTAATTTCCGCCAAAACCCTTCTATTCCTCCAATGTTGTATTACATTTCATCTTTTTACGATTTTGTTTCAATCGAATTGCCGCTAAATGCAAACATTTGACGATGACGCCATGGTAACTTTTAGAATTTCTCTTTTTGAAGCTAACGTTATAGGCGGATTGGAGATCGTATCGATTTATGGTCTTGAGGCTGGATGATAAGGTTTAAACTAACTGGATTGAATTAGTTCCACATACGGGCATCTGAGTAACTGCATAGTGTTAGAATATGTGGGACGGGATTTGAGGCAGACTAATATGGTAATTCCGGCTTCAATTAGTGTCCTTTTTGTTGGTTTTGAAAACATTTCTATCCAAGGGTAGGTGCAAAAAAATGAGGAGAGGGAATCAAAACACTTTGCTTGAATCGGGATATTTGAAGAGCTTCGGTGTCCTTATTAGGCTTCTGTTAGAGAAGGGGAGAAGAAGAGCGTCGTTCCCTTCTCGGGTCGGCTTCAGTCAGCGCCGCCCTTGTTTTCCACAGGAAAACGAGGTTTCCGCGGTTAGCCATACGGCTTTGTCAAATCTGCTTCTTCGCTCTTCTGGAATGGAATGCGGCTATAATTTGTTTTTCCTCCCGTTTTACACCATTATTAAAGTAGAGGAGAGTGAACTGACGCAGGGAAAAGGCCTCAATGCTGAAGCGAAGGTGTTGCCAGGTTCCGATTCGCTCGCCTCGACTATGCAAAAAAATGACATCAGACAGCATGCTGTCTTTATCAAGAAGAAAAATCCCTGTTTATGCCCGGACAGTTGAAATCAACTTTTTTTTATTTTGCGCCTTTATAGTATGATAATTGTAATTTAAGCGCTACGGAAGGGCAAAAGCAACAACACTTCGCCGTAATATCATTCTATATGAGTATGTAATACTATTTCCCTAAACCCTCGAGTTGTTTATTACCCATTCCAAAGACATCTGAAGAGTACTCGTTGACTTCAGGAAACAGTCAAGTACGCCCCGCCCTCAATGTGAGTTGGATTCGGAAAGAGTCAGACAAGAACGGAATTAGGAACAAGAAAAAAGGCAGTTGCTCACGCGCAATCAGTTAGTTGGACAAGATTCAGAAGCCGATGAAGCCAACCCGAAAAAGATCCTCCGTCTTCGCGGATGCCCATTTCTCATATACGGTAAGTCTTTTTCGAATTATTTTTTTCTTTGATTATTCTTATCCTTAGTAGTTGAGTGCTTTTGACCCCGAGGTTACCGTGAATACGGTAAAAATGAATACACCACCCAGGAATGTGTGGTGCAAAAGTTATGGCCCGCCAATGCTATTATGACATATGCATTAAGAATATTCGTACCGAATATGGAAACAAATTAATAAATCATTTCAGGTTATGCTATTGGGAGATAGTTGCACTGGGAAGACGTGCCTTCTAATCAGATTCAAGGATGGAACTTTTATGAATAACAATTTTATTTCCACGGTCGGCATTGATTACAGAGTAAGGATAATTAAGATTTACATAATCCAGCTTTTCTAGAATAAACTAGTCGAAGTGGACAAATTCAAAGTGAAGTTACAGGTAGGGTGATTACTAGGTAAAAAAGAAAATCAAGGATTAAGATCTGGGACACTGCTGGACAAGAAAGATTTCGATCCATCACAAGTTCTTATTACAGAGATGCGGACGCCCTACTATTAGTATACGACATAGCAAACAGGAGTAGTTTCGATAATATTAGGGTAGGTAATCCTTTGTTGAATATGTCTTAGAACTGGCTGACACAAGTTCAAGAATATGCAAAGGAAACAGTCCAGATGACATTAGTAGGGAACAAGGTCGATCTAACCTCTCAACGAAAAGTCAAATATGACGAAGCCAAACAACTTGCCAAAGTGAGTAATCTAAGAAATATATTTAAGAGGAGAGAACTCCCAAATGCAGGGGTGGTCACGGGCCGGGTCGGCCCGTTTTCGAACCGGGAAATTTTCTGTTTTCGTGCCGGGAAGTTTTCTTGAGGGATTGTAGTTGTAGCAAATCAAATTATCAATCATTTTACTATCTGTAAATACATGTTTAAACCTTTACGGTGAAAAATAGAACGTCTGTTGTAACATATTGCAGTTCATAGTACATTTTGGCGTCAAAAAGTCGGTAAGCTCAAAGTAAATTCGGCAGTTCGCGCCCTAACATGCTTAACAGGGCCGGGCCTGATAAATTTCGAAACGGGCCGGGCCTTACATTTGCCGGTCCGCGGGCCTGAAATTTTTAAAGATAAGCCCGTTTCACACCCCTGTCCAAAAGGGATTCAAAAATGTCTCCAAAAAAGCTCAGATTACGAATGTCCTCAGCACTGCTGAGGTATCGCCGCTTTGATTGTAAATGCATCTAACAATAACAGCTTTTAGGCTTACAATATCCCGTACATCGAAACGAGTGCCAAAACAGGACAAAATGTAAAAGAAACATTCGATTCCCTTGCCAGGTAAGTGTGAAAAAACAGGAAAATCTCTAATTTGTTTTTTTTTTGAAATTGAGATTTCGCGGGATTTCCGTGTTGCAAATGACTCATGCGTAAAGTTTTTCCCCTATTCTTTTAATTTTTGTCCTACAATTTTTCAGAAGGTTGATTGTGGCTGCGCATGGTCCTGAAGCTGACGCCGCCATTGTAAATCTTGCCAAAAAACAACCGGCTGCCTGGTACGGTGGGAATGCTTGTTGTAACCAAAGCTGAAGGTTTAATTTGTGCAAGATACAAATGTTATGTTCTTTTAATTAATCCGTGTATTTTGATTCAATGAACCTTGAAAGTGTTCGTTTAATTAAGTTAATGCCCGAGAGAGTACTGTATCTTTTGTCATCGGGAAGTGGAGACAGTTAAGGATTGAGGAGGAATGGGGGGGGGGGGGGGGGGGTACATTAACTAATATATCATAATCATAACAACGGAAGACTATGTATTGTCTGAGACAGGGAGAATTAAAGACAGAAAGATGCCTACATAACACTAGACAGTATTTCCCCAGCGATGGCAAGGGGGGCGAAACGAAAGAGTTCGGTAAAGAAGAGACGGCCAGAGTAAAGCGAAGACATCGAGGCAGAAAGGAAAAAAGACACCCCGACCAGAGACACATCCACCATTCTGTGTTTGGGGGATGGGAGAAAGGAGGAGAAGAGGAAGGGGTTAGCGTTTTCCCTTCTCAACACAGCCCCTGTCCAATTTTCATAGTGTAGACACTTTTATCCGTCGACGCAAAGACAGGAAAGGTATTTTGGATACTGTCATCCTTGGCTAACATTGTTTCTGTCATTACTCTTTCGCTTGCAGTTAAGTCTGTGACCAGCTGGGTCATCTTGCGTTGTGCGAAATTTCAAAATTTTGCAAAATATTTTTTTTCTCGCGACATCTACGGTTATTGAGCTTTTTTATTGATTAGCTTTGTTTAAGGTTCAGTCAACCGATTGCGAGGGTTACCACGGAGGAGAAAACAAGAGTCCCAGCATTCAGCCGGCCGTCCCATACATGCCCAGATGATTGGAAAGTAGAGATTGGAGAGTGAATACGTATGTCTGCGACCCCTTACTCTTAAATTTTTCATAGGTTTTGGATGCCCGGAGACGGCACCGTAAATCGAAAGCGTAAATCCACGCCGGTCGAACCGGCTCCACAGAAAAATTCAAACCCCATCCAGGGTGCCTTGAATTATCCTGGATTGGTCGTCCAGAGCAGTCACGGCTCTCCGACTTGTTCCCGTCAACGTCGTAGCAAGACCCTTGTAGAGGAAATTGTACTTGACGACGTGAGTTGCAGATCATTCTCATTTTTCTGCTAATTATAACGTCATACATTTGCATACAGTTTACAGAAATTTAAACTTTTCTCTGTAGAGCCAAAATTGCGAGTCCAAAGCCTCGATCGGTGAGCGCGTCTCGAACGCCGCTGACGCGGCAGTCAAAGAACTAAGTCAGTCGCGGAAACGCGCCCTGGAGTTCACCGACTCGTTGCCACCATCAGCATCCAACTCAGTTTCGACAATCACCCTCGACTCGGACACAACACCGGAGAACGGATCAAATCCAGCGTCCAGTTCCCGCCGTAGTCTGAACGTTTCTTCCAGTGTTATGACAACGGCCACTCAGCCTCTCCATCTCGGACAGAATGACATGCAAGATTTAGATTTCCTGAATCAAGCCGTTGCCGCGAATGTCCAGAGAATGATCGGCGGAGTTCAGAACAACCTGGCCAATTCGCAACTCAACTTAGTGGTTCAGAATGCACTTCAACAAGGATCTTCGCACAGTCTAGAGCCCTCGATTGTCCGAGGAAATGGTCCCTTCCATCACCAACATAATCTGTACGGAGGGTCGAGAAACAATCTTCTTCTTCATTCCGTTGACAACAAGCCCAAGTTGAACATTGGTGGGCATCATAATGGAGTTTCCAACGGACTGCATTCTAATGCCGGGAAACAGCTCCTCAACCCAAAGTCGAACAGCAAATGCCGTCAAGGAAGCGATGGAGAGTATCAGGTTAGTAAATCATCATCATCAGAAAAGGGTACCAATTTCTTTATTTTACTTTTGTATTTATTTCAGCTTATCAAAAACGAAGTTCTTTGCTCTCCTTACGGTAATCAGTACGAAGTGTTAGAATTCCTGGGAAAAGGAACTTTTGGACAGGTTGTGAAGGCATGGAAGAAGGGGACAAACGAGATTTGTGCTATCAAAATCCTTAAGAAACATCCGAGCTATGCACGACAAGGACAAATTGAGGTCAACATCCTAAGTCAACTGTCCAATGAAAATGCCGAAGAGTTCAATTTCGTCCGTGCCTTTGAGTGTTTCTCTCACAAGTCGCACACTTGCTTAGTGTTCGAGATGTTGGAACAGAACTTGTATGATTTCCTGAAGCAAAACAAGTTCACTCCCCTTCCAATGTATCATATTCGGCCGATCCTTCAACAAGTACTAACAGCCCTGTTAAAGTTAAAGCAATTGGAGTTGATTCATGCAGACTTGAAGCCGGAAAATATTATGTTGGTGGACCCTCAGAACCAGCCTTTCAGAGTTAAAGTCATCGACTTTGGATCAGCGTCACATCGAAGCAAGGCTGTTACCAACACATATCTCCAGTCCCGGTACTATCGGTAAGCAGAATATTTTTTTGCTAATAATCCTGTCCTCTGTTCTAATCTTTTATTTGCAGAGCTCCTGAGATTATCCTTGGATTGCCATTCAAGGAGTCCATAGACATGTGGAGTCTTGGCTGTGTCATCGCTGAACTGTTCCTTGGATGGCCTTTATATCCCGGTGCTTCCGAATACGATCAGATCCGGTTCATAGTGCAGACACAAGGACTTCCTCCTCAACAGATGCTGGAGAATGCTACCAAAACCAATCGATTCTTCCGTCAGATCAGAAACCCAACTCCGTATTGGCGTCTAAAGGACCCGGGAGAGTTCGAAGCTGAGAATTCGATTAAGTCAAAAGAAACACGGAAGTATGTATTCAATTGTCTTGATGACATAGCTGCCCTTCATGTGCCAAATGACATGGACAGCATTGATACAATGTGTGAAAAAGCTGATAGACAAGAATTTGTGGATATTCTGAAACTGATGTTGTCGATGGATCAGGAGAAAAGACTGACACCTTCTGGGGGACTTCAACACAAGTTTGTGAAAATGACTCATCTTTCTGATATGGGACGCACTAGATAGTAAGTTAAATATTTCTAAAATGTAACTCGTTTAGTCTGCAATTATCAACTCAAAGAATGGAAGTATGTTATCGAACTGATCGCCATTCTTACACAACTCAAAGGAACAGAATCGAGAGCGCGACACCTGTGCTCAGTGCTCCTTCTACTTTTATCCCACCTTCCACCACAACTCCGATGATTTCCAATAATGCAAGCACGCAGCAGTTGGCCAATCAAGTCGCCGCTTTGGCCGCCGTTGCTAATATGCCTGACCTGAACATGTTCCAAACTTACATCAATTCTCAACAAACTCAAGCGGCCCAACCCTACATTTATCAGCCTTTAACGGCTATTTTGCCTTACGGTAAATTGAGTTTTTTCAAGTATGATGTTTTTAGGACGTCAACCACAATTTGTTGGATTTGCTGGCCCTCAAGCGGCCCCCGCACTCATGTCTTCATATATGCCGATGTTTGTGGATCCCTTAACGGGGGCTGCACCAAACGCCGCTCAACAACAACAGCTCGCTAATCTTGCCGGATGGCCTCAGGCAAATGGACTAGCCGCTCAACCGGCTGCCACTTCGTTGTTTCCATGGCAGCCAGCAGCCGCTGTTTTCCCTCCGGAGTTTTTTCTGCAAGGCGCCGTACAAACACGTAACCCGGCCTTACCTTTCAATCCCCAGTTGTTCGCTCCGGCGCCGCAGATCTCCCAGACTTCGCACCCGCAGGCCAAACCCGCAACCAACACACTCAAATGTCCCATGAATGGCAACGGGACCATCGACCCTATCCAATGGGAGATGGCTTTAAATGGGTTCATTGGCGGGGCACCTACCTTCATTGCGCGCCCTTCTCACAACGGGCAGTTTTTTGAGAGTATGGACGTCTCGTCGATGACGTCCAGCCAACCTCAAAACTCGACTTTTCAGCCGGGAATGCTGAATCTTCTAAACCCGGCTGGATCATCAATCCCAGTGAACATCCACAAGGATTTAAACTTTAGCCGGCCCAACAATTCGTCGTCCTCCAGGACCCTCGACAGTGTCCAGTTGCCTTCAGTGAACGGTGATTCCGACACCGAGATATCTGGCTGTTATCCTTTTGTGCAGAGATTTATCCCCCAATAACGAACTACATTTTACTTTCATTCAGCGCATTGTTAACCTATACATTACATTACTATACGAATCTTTTCTTTCCATTCGCTTAATCTTTATATTACTTGGATAACAGGGTTTCCTTCGTTTATTGTTGTTAGTACAAACCATCTTAAAGCACTAAATATTGTTTGTCATCCAGTATGTTTGTTAAGGGTATCTTTTATGTACCAAAAATATTATTGTAAAATCAAAAAAAATACAGCGTGATGTCTTTAACGTTTCTTCCGAATACCAATTAAATCTTTCTTGAGTTTTGTTGATACGACCGTGATAATATATTAAGTGAAATAAAACGTTTATTTTCAACACCTACAATATAATTACAGTAATATAAAAAATTTTAAATCCGGAGGTATGAGACCAAGAGGACTTGAAAGAAAAGGCACGTAACAAGAACAATATGCACAAATATAACCGGAAACAGATCTGACAATTCTTAAAAGAGGCGACTAGAATTCTTCGCTTACTTCTTAAGGTTTCGGTCAATAACAGCAAGCCGCTGATCCAGAGCGTGGTTTTTCTTCGAACTTGACTGCCCGGTGGAGCCATGTACCGTGATATTGTACTTCCGAAGAACGAAGTCAATGTCTTTGGTTTTAATTTCGTTGCTCTTCCTGACCGTAGCAGCTTTGGCAGTTTCCCTGACTAGATCATCTACTAGACTCTCCATATACATCATAACACCCGATTTCACGTTTTCTTCAAGAACCATCGGCGGATCCATCGCTTGGGTGACTTTATCTAGAACTTCCTTTGTTACCACAGCATTTTTGCGATCTATGAGAGCATGAGACCGCGGCTTGTCATCATCCATTTGACCTCCGCCCATTTGTCCATCCTTTTTCCCGACCTTTTTTGCTAGTGGTTTTACGGTATTCTTGAGAATTTTGACAACGATTGGTTGCTTTGCCTTTTTAGGAGATGTTTCACCGTTTTCGGGTTCGGTATTATCCTAGCATATAAAAATAACTGAAACACAAATGACACTTACTTCAACCGGTGTCGTTTCTATTGAGCCGGAGGGAACACCATGATCGACGGACGGTCTTCTGACAAAAGTCGGCTGTCCATTAAATATAGGCCTTACAACCGTGTTGGGCTGACTGACTATCACATTTTGTTGTGGAGCATCATGGCCAAGAGCCTGTCGCAAAGAGTTGTTCGGTGTCGCCGGACGGAAGAATTGCTGAGATCGGGGAGGTTGCTGGTTTATTATCACATTTTCTGGCCTTGCACCCGACGCTTGTTGGACTATCATTCGACTCTCACTTCTCGAGGAATTGTCTAAAATAATATAAATTACCTTGATTATACCTAAAAAGTAGTAAAATTATCCTTACATTCATAAACGGATACCCTGCCCGCCATCTGTGGATTCCCAGGCCCTGGGCGAGGCGGCGCATAGCGTACTGCTTGTGCGACGAATGGACCTCTGCCATTAGGAGCAGTCATCCTCATATTCCTGACTAAATGCGGCCGGGGTTGTCCATCCTGAACCTAAAATTAAATAAGGTAAAATCAAAAAGGCTCACATTAGATGGTTGATTGTACGCTGGATACTCCTCGTTATTGTATTGACTCTGCACAGACGAGGGCTGACTACTTCCATTCGACCGCTGATGAGGTGAATCGTTCATCTAAAAAGTACTCTATGACGGATAGCGCAAAATACCTGCAGCTGCGGAGTCATCGATCGCTGACCCGGAGGTTGTGCAAAACTCTGTGGCGAAGAATCAACTGACTAAAATCAAATAAATAATTCAAGCAATTAAAAGACCAAAAACTTACAACCTGCTGCCGTACCACCATCCTTGTCTGCCCATTGTACTGCACTTGTTGATAACCAGGAGAAGGAGCATGACCTTGGGGAAGCTGAGGCTGCTGTCCGTAAGAGTTTTGGTTGTAAGAGGAATGTTGCATTTGCGGATTTGAGACCTTATTCATTGTCCTATTAACGTTCGGGGTTTGTTGTCCTCGGTACATTGGTGGAACTCCTTGAACATGTTCTAAAGCAATAGAATGATTAAAAATAAACCCGTCAAACCCAAAAACGGAAGGGCCAGGAGATTTTCAGTGAAAATAATTTGTTTTAAGTTCTGAATATGACGAATATAAAACATTAGAAACACATAATTTAGAATGTAAAAGAGGCACCTGGATGCACATTCTCACCTAAGAAAAAGCCATAACAGGCGAGAAATTTACCTGATCGAGGCTGTTGTGAAGAGGAAGGTGAATCTGCCAGTATTCCCATCAACTGGGACTGATTCTGCTGGGAGTTATTCCCGTACTGATTCGAGTAGTTCTGCTGATTCATTAACGGGAACAATCGCTGCAAACAACTACTTAGTCTAATCTCTTCATGCCCACAAAATCGCGACTCTTTTTCGCTAGCTCTGTCGATTTTTTCAAAGCGCGTTTATTCTATGGCACAATGCCAATGTAGTTTGTTTTCGTGTCGGAACCCTCATTGCTGTGGCGACTGTTATGATCACTTCTAATTAACGACTATAGTCGCGACTACATCCCAAAGTTTCGTATAGGAACACAATTAATTGCTTCTTAAGATCTATTTTTCTCTCAGTTTTCCGCGCCATTTTTGTTGCCAGCAAAAGATACAAAATTTTGGAACACAAAATAAATTTGCGCAATTTTTAGAAAGTGCGAAACTCGTATACGAAATCGCTGGCTTATAGCTCTGATCAATTTGTATTAATCATTCGGTAAACGTCAATGTTACATCGTAACTGTTTCGAGATTCCAATGTTACTTTTACAATGAGACGCAAAATGTTTTTCAAAATCGGGTTACTAGCAAAAATAAAAGGGTAAACACATACCGGATTACAACTATTGGAAAACCGCGAATTTCCTCCCATCCCCATAGGCGGGTAGCGCACCTGGCCCGAGAATGGCGGTCGGAATGCAGGATTGGGTTGATTATTCTGCATTTCGTAGAAGTTTGACATGATGTCTCACATGGAAAAGGATCTGTGACGTTGTTGATCACGCACTTTAAGGACTGATGGAGTCGGCCAATGACGAAACTTAAATTCCTGTTACGTTTTGAGGACGATGGAGATAGATGCGGATCGGGCGGTTCCGACAACTCTAGACGAGAGAACCGAGAGGAGGGAAACGTGGAGAGAAGAGACTCTACGCGTCGTCTGTTTTCTCCACCGCCGCTCACTGTTCCATGCGTTTCGCCGCCGGTTGCGCGCGTACGCAGTGGTCAACGGGTTTCTTTAATCGGTGTGTTACTGAGTTCTGGGGTGTTTATTAACCTGGCTGAAATTTGAACCCCCTTCCCGATGTATTTTTGCGCATCCGATAACTATTACTTTCACGTCAGTTTTGCACACGAAATTGTCTTACATAAGCGGGTGCTACTGAGAAGCGACACATGACTTTGGTCACATATTAATAACCCTTTTTTTGATAAGCCTAATTGTATTAGCAACATTAAGTATCCAGTGCTCTCTCTTTATTTAACCGTTTTAATAACTTCACATGAGATCGCTTGATTTGGAATTGCTTTTCGGACGGCCGAGTTGGTGTTCTCTTTTTTTTGAGGAGAAGAGTGCAGCCGGCTTTCTTCACTCCAGTCATGGCTGTCTCGTCGCCCCTAAGCGCTCTTTTTTGTTTTTTAACTCCAACCTTGTTTTAAAGTTTTGAGAATTTCCTGAACGTTTTTATTAATATTTTGAAATGTTGGTATCGAAGAAAGTTCCGGCTTTGTTTGTTATAATTTGTAACTAATCCAAATGTCTGTTGGGTTATCATTCATAATAGTTTAATGGGAAGAGAGAACACGGTATCAACTCTTCCATGGTCGGTTGTTGGAAAACGAGGAATACAACTTTGTTCGAATTAATCGGGCAATGACGACAGAACGAAGCCATGGATTTTCGAAAGACGGAGGCCGTGAAGGCCTCACTTTTTTGGCTGTTGGACTGCCAGCCAGTCTGGCCACGGCACGAACGCCGTTACTTCCTTGTTTATGGGGCCTCGTGTTTACTTCGAATGTTAAATTTCGTCGCCCTTAGACTGTTTGTGCTCTTCGGGCCCGATCTCTCGCTCTGAATTAGCTTTCTGACCACTCGTCTCCAGCCTATTCATATCTGGTTTCCTTAGAGGCAGGCGATCGCGCTTTTTTTAAATCTTTGGAAGATTTCTTTTGAATTGAAATATTGATTACTTGCTTAGGTCCTCATTTAGCCGAATTGAAAATGCCGGCAGAAGATAATTCCTGTCTTGTGGCTAGGGCCGTTCCGGTCCCTGCCAAGAAGACCATAGATGTCATTGAATCGGAAGAGTTTCTGGTCGAGAACATGAGCAAGATGTCTGTCAACCTCGAGAAGAAGTTATCAGCCTCGAAGAGAGTCAACGACCTCAACCCAGCCGATTTTGTTCAACTTCAAAACCTCAGATCGAGCGCTTTGGCTAGAAAAACAAATACTACAACCAAGTTTAGCAAGGACAGCGACAGTCTGTTTGATGATCTTCTTTTGAAGGATACAACCACTTTGATGAGCAAGATCAGCCTGAAGAAGCCGTCGGCCGAAAAGGTGACTGATAAGGAAAACAGTGACATACAAGAGAAAAAGGATGAGAAAGATGAGAAGCCAAAAGAAGCGAAAGAATCCAAGCAAGATTTACTTTCACGAGGTCCTGTCAGAACGTCCAGACCAAACTTGCAGTTTCATCCCTATGAACAAGTCGGATTTGATCAGCACTCCCCTAACAACTTCTACCCTTCCGAATGGCAATACAGAGAGCAGCTCTCCAATAGTTCGACTCCGGATACCTTCAATTCTGATCTTGGATATTCATCCAGCACTAGTCCATCTCAAGGTTTTCAAGTTCCTGCTGAGTTTGGAAGGAATGACCTGAAGGGATTGCTTGCTCACGCTGAGGATAGTGAGCTACCGGACGCCTTGTCGGACTTTATTTTAAAATATTCTCGAAGATACACAAACATTCCTCATACTCAGCATAACATGGCTGGAACTTCAACTTCAGTTTCGCCGGTCGAACTCAGCCCAAAGTTTGGAAAGCGACCAGGATCGGTAGAGTCCAACTGCGATTCTCCCATGAGTGGTGTTAGCGCTTCTCAGTCGTCGCCCGCTGCTCCTCATGGAGGGATTACTGGTCCATCGACACCTCAAAGTGGATACAGAATGGGAGGTGACATGGGAGGACTGAGAACACAACTTCCGAGCACTCGATTCTCTACCTACGTTAACAAGCCAGGAAAAACAGAACCCCCACACCGTCCTGCTAAAGATGTTCTACGAAAATTCATTCAAGAAGTTCACAGTGACTCTCTCGATCAAGCTTGGGCTTGGACCTGTAAATGTCAGCAATATTACCCTGGAGCTCTATGTTATCAGGATAGCGACAAAGATACTCTATTACACATTGTTACTCAACACATGGACCTCCCAAAAGTTTATGCTTTGGTTGAACAAATGTTGAAGATAGAATACTCAAGCCATGAAAAACCATTCGATATGCCCAACAAGCAGGGAGTAACGCCTTTATTCTTGGCTGTAGAGAAGAGAAACAACATTGTGGTCGATTACCTGTTGGAGGTTGGGGCCAATCCCAACACCCAGAACGGTCGATATGAAAAAGACGCTCCACTTCATTATGCAGCAGCCCGAGGAATGGTCGATATTGTGAAGACCATCTGCTCTTACAGTGCGGCCAATCTAAACATGACTAATGGAATGGGATTGACTCCATTATTGTGTGCCATCAAGAATCATGGAGTTTTTGACGAGGAAGGCAAGAAAATCATCAACAATCTCGACATAATCCATGTACTCCTCAAGTATGGAGCCGACCCCATGATCTCAGTAAGCGTATTCTATTGAGATTTTCTGGCTCTACTGGATTTGAATTAAGAACATATTTTCAGGACTCCACTAACGGAAGAACTTCTATTCATTACGCTGTTGAACGGCTCTCAACTGATATTATTGATGTAAGAAATGTATTCCCAACCAGTTCTAATTACCATATTTTAGGTATTCAAAAACAATGTAGAAGAGAGTGTTCTGACTTTGCTTGTAAATCAGACCGATAACAACTGTGAAACCCCATTAGAGTCTGTCCAATGTCTTGAAGCAGAAGAGGCACTTAAGCAGAAACTCGGCTTGTCATTGATTATGTGTGGTGCGAACAGCGAGCTTCCATCACCCGATGATTACAATTGATGGAACAGTTCGCTGTTGAGGAAATTCCCGGTGATATGCCCTGGTTTGGTGGCGAGAATCAAGTCCTCTTAACGTCTATACATATGAAAATAAAATAAATAATAAAATGTATTAAAATTTTGGAAATCATTCACTAAAGTTGCAGGTAAAATTCTTGTATGGGATGCATGGGATTAATGTTTGTAATGTCGTAGAAGGAGAGATTTGAGTTGAAGTTCATACCTTCCCCAGTAAAAAATGCTAACAAAAAATCCAATAATCACACTTTACCAATCGCTAAACGGATTCGTGTTTTTTACGTGGCGCACTCCCCCTCTTCTTTTGTCCCTCTTCTTTTTATTCAGTCCCTCGTTTGTTTTATTTTTTCGGAAAAAATTTGCCACGAAAAGGCGAATTTCGGGGAATGTTTTCTTCGAGTAACCTCCACTGAACAAGATGAACCTGTCTTGGGCCGAAAAGTTAGCGAAGAATGCTTTATTAACAGCCCAGAAGAGGATCGACTCGGTTTTGGACATCAAAGCTGAAGAAAATGAAGAAGGTGAGCGACTCGACAAGCAAGCGGTTCGAACAGAAGACGAACCTGAAGAAGAAACTTCGAATTCTTTTACGAGTGAGCTTAATAAAAATACAAGCGAGGAAGGTGAAGAAGAAGAGCCGTCTTCAGAATATCAGGTATTTTTTAGTTAACTGTATTGATCTTTTCTTTAGGATGCAATCGAACAAGTTGAACCTTTATTCCATGTTGATCTTCCTGACCAGCACGAAGGGGATTGGGCGCAAAATTTTTCCCCGTTAGCAGTAAATAAGGTTTGTGAAAACTAGGCTGTCCTCCATTTGGGGCAGATCGGCTGAAGATCGAATTTTCATAGCCATGTTGCAAGACTGTGTGAGTAGCTAGCCGATGAGTTGATGTTGCAGTCAATTTTTTGCCATTTTGTTAGTCAAAAAGTTGGATTGGCTAGCGAAGGTGTTAGAATCGGTGTGCAGCCTCGAAAATAGCTATCCAAAAGGTTGGAATGAATAGCAAAGAGTCGGCGTAACAGTCCACATCCCGTATATGGAAAGAATAGCCAATTTGTTGGAATGATAGCCAAATTCCACAAATAGCTAGCCATTGTATTTAATCAATCGTTCCACAGCCACCCCAGCTTTTTAACTATTATATCAGTATGTAGCGAAAATAATGACCACAATGTGACTGCGCCGATCGCGTCGCTGGAATGAAAAGCAATTTGATTTTTCTGCGACACGATTCATTTTCTCGGCGGCGATGCAATTGTCGATGCGACAGTGTGCTCATTATTCCCGCTACAGACTGATAGATATTTATGAATTTGGCCGCAATTCCTATTCTCTGACATTCATTTGAATCTATTTCTGAGCCTCCACATTGATTTTAACACTTTGGCTAGCCAATCCAACTTTTTGGCTAGCTAAACGGCAAAAAGTTTTGGTTCTGTGTCAACTCATCAGCCAGCCAGTCAAACAGTTTTGAAACATTGGTTATGAAAATTCGATCTTCACCCGATCTGACCCAGGTTGCGAAAAACTAAGAAGGTGTTTTCTTTAGCTATTTTATAAGATACCTAAAAATTTTAGGAAGATGTTGTTGAGGCCGAGCCAAATCCTATAAGAGATGCTCATGGTGAGCCAAGAACGTCGTTAATACATTATTCGCCGTCCTCTAATTCCCCAGACGAGGAAGAGTGTCAAAGATGTGAGTCGAATGAACATCAAGAGGAAGCAAATCAGATTGATTTATCTTGCGTGAAAGATATGGACACGGTGAAGGAAGAAAATAGAGAGGATGTTGTTACGGTTGCTTCCAGTGATATTGTTGTAATTCGAAACGTCGATGACTGGTATGTTTTATGTGACGTTTTTCATGTAATAAGCCAGATTATTTTTATTATATTTTGCGTTGCAGGTCTTTAGCCAGTGGAAGCCATCGACGAGCTGTGAGTGATCAGATGTCTATCATCGGCAATAACGGTTTCAATCATGGAGATGGCTACGATGAGACTCTACATGAGAAAATCGCAGCTTTAGAAGAGAAAATAAAACATAGAGATCAACGGATTGCTGAATTGTCACATCAGAATGAGAAGTTGAAGATTCAAAACACGAATCTCATCCAGAAAAATAAAAGTATAAACAACAAGTGAGTTATTGGCTACTTTTTTTTAATACACTGTCACCATAATTATAACCGCGTTTACAAATTGTGAATACTGCGTCGCGGTATACTTCACGAGCCATAAGTTACCTTTGTATTTTTAGGCTGGACGCAGAATCGAAAGTTCAGAAGAGGCTAGTCGAGAAGGAGAACGAGCTCGCTGAACTTATGGAAGAAGGTAAGGGCAGGTGGTAATTGAATATGCTCTAGGCAAAAACTTATCCATTCTGAATGGAAAACAGGCTAAGGAGTTGAAGAGGCTGAAAGACATCGAGAAAGACTTCGAAAGTCAAAGGAATCTTTTGCAGGATGCGATGGATAATATTCATACACTAACCGATGTTCAAGAACGGTTGGAAAGTAAGTAGTTCACTTCTTATGCTTACCTTGGTTCTTAGGGGAGAACAGTAGTTTGAAGCAGAAGCTCGGTGAACAATTGAAAGAGTTTGAAGAATTAAAAAGTGCTCTCAATATGAAAAAAGAAGCTGCAGAAGATTTGAAATTAGCGGAGCAGCGATGTCAGAGCCAGAAATATCAGATTGCACAGCTTGAACAACGGGTGGATGAACTAATGACAGCTCAAAGAGAAGCGGCCGAACAAATAGCAATATGTAAGATAGATAATATAATTTCAATATTATTTTAGCTAATGCACCTCTGCATACCAGAATCGAGGAGTTAGAAGCGGAGCTTAAAGAGAGTCATAGCTCCAAGTATGCAATCCAAAAGAAACTTCGATTTGCTGATGAAACCATCGACAATCTAAAGAAGAAACTTAATGATGAGATTGCCGTTCTCAAGCAACAGTTAACATCGTTGAGGAGACAGAATAAAGTATTTGAAGATAAGATTAGCGAACTTCAAAGGTAAAATTTTCATTCATTAAATCAATTTTTTTCAGGGGGAAGAGTGATTTGAATGAGGAAATTACCAATCTAATAAACTTATCCAATTCCACGGAAACTGAACTTATAGAAGAAATAAATGACTTGAAGGATCAGCTATATAAAAAAGAAGAGGAAGTTGCTGATCTGAAGTCCGAATTAATATCTGCCCATCAAAATCCAGCCGAGAAAGAAATTATAATACAGCAAAATGACCCGGTATGTTGACTCATGATGTTATAATATATTCTCTCTTAGGATATTGTGGAGCGAATTGAAGAGTTGGAAAGAGAAGCCAGCCATCTCCGAATAAAGTACAAGGAACTGCAGGAAGCCCACGATACTCTTCTATTAATTCATGGTGAAGGAACAGTCAAATTAGAAGAATTAGAACAGGAAAATCAGGTGATCAAGAAGTTCTGCAAGGAGCAGACATTACTGTTGGCGAAACTACATGATTGAGCGAAACGGATGCCTAAGGGTGTAATCCTTAAACTTGCGTGTGATATTTTTAAATCTGTTGTTTTTACGGGTTTTGAAGTAAGTTATTCTGTATATGTACATAGTAATATATTGTGCGAGCCTGTGATCTTTCGGGGAGTCTTTCTTATCCCAAATGCAGTGATTGGAGCCTTGACCGGTAGTTTATTTCGACCAATTATTTATTGCACTAACATAAACTTTTTAAAAGATCAATTTTTTGTTTAACAAAGGGGATTATTGTGTTGTATTTTACATCGTTTCCTTATAGGTTCATCAGATTGAGGGTTGCTGCAGATTTCCTGAGATTTATAATAGGCAATCTCTTTCAAGGTTAAAGACCTCAGCCAAATAACATAAGATGGACGTCCTAATGTTATAACTGCATCCTCGGTACAAAAGTTGAAGGATTGAATAATCAAATGATCAACCCGGCCAATCTTTTTGAGTCTGAAATAATAATTTAGTGGACAAAGTATTGATCAACCTACGTGAATGTACCCGCATCCTGATTCAGCACTAATCGAAAGAAGAAAGCCTTGTTGTTGACCTTGTAAAGAAAAATACAATGTCCAAACCCTGTGATCAAACTTATCGGCGACTGAACCATGGCTGTTCTGAGATGTCTTTCGTTGTAGGTCACCCCGATTCTTTTGTAATCCGAGCCAATTGCACTTAAATTTATATCAGAATCATAAGCGTTTTGGTGAAGATGAATCCAGTGTCCGCTTTCATTGTCAAACATATGGATGTCGTTAGAATCAGACAATTTTATCAGTTTCCTGCTGTCTGGATCCGTAAATCCACCGAATAATGTGAACTTGGCATTGCCGTCTGGAGGAACTGTCACACGGGTTCCGGTAAAAGTCTTCTGAAACCATTGTAAACTCAATTAGCTCTACAGTTGGCCTACGTCATTATGATTTAAGGAGATCCGAAGTAGCGGAGTAGGACCTTGAATCATTCCTCGGTCATAAATATAAAGATCATTGTTTCCCGAGCACAAACGATCCGTTTCTGGGTGAAGATCATAAGTTTCCATAAGCTGCATGACCTCTTCTCCATCTGATGACTTGTACCGTATACACTCAGTATCATTAACCTCTAGTTTGATCACTTCTATTGTTAATTCATCTTTGTTCTCCTGCAAAGTCCATTCTAATCAACTACAGTATTCTTACAATGCATCCTGTAAAGAAGATGTAAATACATCTATGTGGTGATGTGGTAAAATAGCTATACACAATCTCTTCGAACTTCAACACCCATCTTTGTTCCCAAGAGTTAGGCAGGAACAGATTTACAGACCAAATTACAATACTGTTGCCATTTCTGTAGTGAACATACAATTCCTTATCGATTACTCCGACGGGTCGCACAGTGAATCCCCCGATTTTGGGTAATTCAATCTTCCAGGGCTTCATTTCACAAACAATCCCCGATCAATATCCAAGGCAACAGATAAGAGAGAGACAAAGACCGGAGAGATGGATCACCAATTTTTTTGAGACAAACTATCATCAGTTTTTGAGTATGGCATGCACGGTGCTTTTCTTTCATCTCCGAGTATACAATAAAGGGCTGAAATTTATTCAAAGCAAATCTTTTCCATACTATAAGCTCAGTTACCCTTTCGTGGCAGATTTCGAAATCGGACGGCCGAAATACCAGTTCGAAATCTTTTTTTTTGTGGAAAAGACTGGGGGCAAAGAAAGGGTTGTTCCGTAAAGCTCGTCGAAATAAAACTAGTGCGTCCTTCCGACGGCTAAACGAGGAGTGACGCACCACTTTAGTCCGCTGAACATCTCCAGCCGCGCAGTTAAAATGCGGTCGAGTAAGAGAGTGCATTGCGGTAAAAATTCGCATTGCATTTCCAATTTATAACTGCTAGGATTGCAAAATATAGCGCGGCAAGTGTAGCGGAGACTTCTAGGCAAATCGGAGGGTTTGTCCAGCTGGCCAGGTGTCCAAAGTCTTCGATCCTTTCTCCTGCTCCATTTTTATAATTACTTTGAATACAAAACCTCGGGATTATCAGTGATTCACCAACTCCGAGCACATTTTCGCGGGAATTCTTGTGATAATTTTATTTTCTTTATCAGAAAATTAGTCGCGCTGATTCATTATTTCATTTCTATTTTTTAGTTCTCGAAACTTGAACTGGGTTTTTGAGCCCGAACATGGCGCAGGACCCATCGGAATGCTGTATTCAGGTTTTTTGCCGCGTTAGGCCTCTAAACGAAAGTGAGAAGAAGAATGGATCTGCATTTGTGACTCGATTCCCCTCAAAAGACTCCATCAATGTCGGAGTACGTTGAGTTATTGATTTTATGACATTTTTTAGGGGAAAACATACACGTTTGACCGTGTATTCGATCCTAGCTGTGACCAGGAGACTGTTTATAAGGGATCAGCCCACCATATTGTACAAGATGTTCTAAGTGGATATAATGGAACTATTTTTGCGTATGGGCAGACTTCCTCCGGCAAGACTCATACCATGGAAGGACAGATGAGCGTGGATGAAGCGGATCCTAATCATGGTGTAATTCCTAGAATTATCAACGATATCTTCACACACATTTACAATATGGAAGACCAAGCTTTGGAATTCCATATAAAGGTCTCGTACTTTGAGATTTATAACGAGAAAATCCGGGATCTTCTAAATATTTCCCAAACAAACTTGACGATTCACGAAGGCAAAGATCGTGTCCCTTATGTGAAAGGTGTTACCGAGACTTTCGTCAGCAATTTTGTTGAAGTGTTGGAGATCATAAAGGAAGGCCAAAACAATAGACAAAAGGCGGTTACAAGTAAGAATGTATAAAGATAATAGTAATGTGTTTAGATATGAATGAACACAGTTCTCGATCTCACAGTGTTTTCTTGATTCAAGTAGATCAAGAAAATAAACAACTCCAAAAGAAACTCTCCGGGAAGCTTTACTTGGTCGATCTTGCTGGAAGTGAGAAGGTCAGTAAGACGGGTGCTGAAGGAACAGTTCTTGAAGAAGCCAAGAACATTAACAAGTCATTATCTGCTTTGGGTAATGTGATCTCGTCTTTAGCCGATGGAACTGTAAGTGGCAGATTTTGTTGATGAAGTCAATATGTTTCTAGAAAGGGCATATCCCCTACCGAGACAGTAAACTGACGCGTATTTTACAAGAATCGCTTGGTGGAAATTCGAGAACAACCATTGTGATATGTTGTTCGCCCGCATCTTTCAATGAAGCGGAAACAAAATCAACCCTTATGTTTGGCCAAAGGTAAGTGAGGTTAGTTTTGTCATAATTTTCTCAGAGCAAAGACGATCAAGAATGTTGTTGTGGTTAACCAGGAACTAACTGCCGCCGAATGGAAGCGGAGATACGAACAGGAGAGGGAAAAGGTTACACAGTTAAGGAATCAGCTCAAGTCGTTGCTTAATGTGGAGGCCGAATTAAAGAGATGGAGAGCTGGAGAAAAGGTTCCTGAGTCAGAATGGTTCAGTGTTGATGCCCTTGAATCGGCTGCTCAGGTGGCCATGACTCCATCGATGAGCGAGTCCATGATGTTGCCGACGATGAGAGTAGCTACTGCTTTGGATCATGAACAACTTCCAGTTGGTCCAATGACTGATGATGAGAGACGGAAGTATGAAGAACAGAGACAGTTGCTTTATCAACAGGTTGATGAGAGGGACGAGGAGATCATGCAGGCAACCAGATTGGCTGAGCAACTGAAACAACAGATTGCCGACCAAGAAGAGGCCATCAACCAACGAAAGGCTGAATATGAGAAGGCTGTTCAAGAATTGGCTCAAGCTCAAGTTGAGAACGCTAAAGCCCATGATGAAGCCGAAGAGTTGTTCTCGGCTCTTCAGGAATTGGCACTGAACCTTGAACAAAAGAAGAATGAGGTTGTTGATTTGAGAAAGGAGAATGAGACATTACAAGTAAGTTTTTGTCTGTTCATTATAAAATATTTTCTTAGGATGACATTTCCAAAACCCGAATGGATATTGTGAATGTGAATAGTCAGCTGGATGATATGAAGGAGCAATACATGGTGCAGAAACGCCGCATATATGAAGACCTCCAAAGTATGATCACCGAGCTTAGCAGCCTTGGCAATTACAGCATGCCAGCGAAGGTAGGTTATCTATGGTTTGTACCCAGGGGACTATCTGTGGAATTTTTTTGGAGGGGGGGGGGGGCTCAATTTGTGGACTACAGGTGGGTAGGTACCCGGGGTAAATATTTTTCGCCTTTACCGTTTTTTCGCCGGCTCTTGGTTGGGGCCAAGATACGCCTCTGTTTGTATCTATTTTTGTTTTATTTCAGTTGTCTGCTGAGATGGAGTCGGACAAGCCTTTCGTGGATGAAGAATACCTTGCTCATGCTCGAATCTGTGTTTCCAAGGTCGCCAGCGACTTCAAGGCACATGCTCAGAAGTTGAATAGTTTTGAGAATGGTGCTACGGATGCCGGAAAGAAATTGGAGGAAACCCATAAGGAGCTCAACTCACTCAAGGAACAGATTCAACAGAATCAAGTTACCCGTTCCTCCCATGAACAGAAGATTACTGAATTGAAATCACAAGTTCAAAAATTGGAGGCGGAAGTCACCACCTTGAATGTGAAACTGGCGGGATCAAACGGAGGAGACTCTTCTAATGCTGTGAAGGAATTGGAACATCTGGTCCAGAAGAAGAATGAACAGATTCAAGAGATACAGGTAACGCCATGTTAGTTTATTTGATTCTTGTTTAGGATAAGATGCAAGCTGTCCAGCTTGAAAGAGATCAGCTTCAGCGTGAATTCGACAACTTGAAGAATGAGGAGATTGAGAAGGAGAAGAAGCTTAAGGATCTCTCCGCCCTTTCCGACAAACGAGAACAGACACGTCAAGACCTCAAAGGATTGGAAGAGACTGTTAATAAGGAACTCAACTCTTTGCACTCTTTGCGCCGGATGTTTATTCAAGATCTGTCCCATCGTATGAAGAAGGCCCCAACCGCAGCTGATGGAGAAGATGAGTTCTTGTCTAGTCCTGCCCAAAAACAGAAGATCGCCTTCCTACAAAACAACCTTGATCAGCTCACTCGGGTCCACAAGCAATTGGTCAGGGACAATGCGGAGCTGAGGAGTGAGCTTCCTAAACTGGAGAAACGCCTTAGAGCATCGATTGAACGGGTCAAGAACCTCGAGACGGCTTTAAGAGAGACTAAGGAGAATGCCATGAGGGACAGAAAGAAGTATCAGTATGAAGTTGAAAGGATCAAGGAGGCTGTAAGACAAAGGAATATAGCCAGACGAGGCGTTCAGATTGGTATGTATATGAATTCTTTTACGTATTTGTTATTATGTTCATTGTTTAAAATGAAATCTTTAGCTAAACCAATCCGACCTGGTCAACACTACGTGACCACGCCAATGAAGCCAACCGATGGTGAGTAGACTTCTCTGTAGAAATGCTGTGATTAATAAATTTGATGAAATTAACTTGTTTTCTCTATCAATTAACTCAAGTCCTGGATTTCAGCGGAATGAAGCGCTCAGTCCACTTAGATGGTCCCACGCCTGATCAGAAATTCAAAGTTTTTTAATTATTTTTTTTATGTCCATAAAGCTCTAATGTTACGTCCCGCTTGATGCCGGTCTGTTCTGTTGATCCCCTAATTGCTGACTGTGACTCTAACGGTGTATAATGAAAGGATCATCATGCTGATGAAGCTTGTGTTACCTTCAATCATTCCCTATTCTTGATATATTTTCTCGTCCCCACATCCCTTCCATGCTTAATCCACCCAATCAACGGTAATATAAATGTTTTGAAGTGAGAGTTCGGCTTTACTGATATGAATTCTTAAGAAAAAAGGTTTCCATCAGATAGAAACGACGTCATGCTTCGATCGGTTATGTACTATGTGTAATAATGGAATCTTGATCTCATGGACTACCATAACTAATATAATGAAAAAGTTCAGAGACCTTGCTAAGAGCTTGAATAAAGTTTCTGTTCTTCGAAATTCCGACACTAGAAACAATCCTATAGCGACGTATTAATCGTTGAATACTTGAGATTTTGTTCGCTCCTAAACGTATTTTAGAAGAATAATAATGTCTTTGTGGAGAAGCGCCGGACTCACGTATCTGAGATACTCTCAGATTGCCAGTTCAGTTGTAAGAAGTTGTGCCAAAGTAAGTTGTGCTTAGTAACCATACTTTTTTCTGATTCAGAAGGTTGATACAAGAGCTCCAGCAACTCTGAAGCTTATAGAGTGGCAAAATGGGAAACCCGTAAAGGCAAATGAATGAACGCAACAACTTGCACTCAGCTCCTAGGAAGTTTTAAAAACATGTATCACAATCTTTTTAAACGTAATAATCAAAGTAAATGATTAGCATGAGGTTTTCTTCACGGGAGTCGGTGGTTGAAGACCGAGTGATTGACAACCTTGAAAGGAAGGGGCGAGAGGGAAAGAAAGTTCGTTAACTCTTATTTGTTCCAAAGACACGCCGAACCGGCAGCCGGTTTGATCTGACCCGATTTCCCCATAAATTAGACTCACACGCGCTTGGGACTCTCTTCTTTCATTTATTTCAAACTTGTACTAGACTTTTTATGAGGGCTGAAATATGACCCATACGAGAAATTTGTAATCGTTTGAATTGGTGTTGTTATTACTGTGAAATTTCTCTTCAGTGTCACAAATGCGTTTGGTTTTATTTGTCTTTTTTTTTGTACATGGAGGCTGTGGTTGTGTCCTCTGCCCCTTCAGAATCCCGCCGTATCCCCGACCATTGGATCAATTTCGAATTCCGTCCATTGAAAAAATTTTGGACACATCGGATTCTGTGGTAACATTATGCCAAAACAGTACCAGGTAACAGAGATAAGGTGCTATTACGTTGAAAGCAGACTTGATCTAGTGTCTGCATCTTGTCGGAGCGAAGTAAACCACCTCTTCTGCTCGTTGAAAGATTTGGTCGACAACTATAAGACCGAATGTCCAGGATCCGAGTCAGCAGAAGCTTGCACAACTTGTCGTCGCAATCTGACATCACAAAAGAATAAAAATTCTTGGGTAAAAACATGTAAGACTGCACAAAAATGATAACTGAATTTCAGGGATTGATTCTCTAGGGAAAATGCCGTCCGGCATTGGTGATGGTAATTATCATTGGCTTGGTGATTACGAGCAATGCAAAAATCTTCAAAGGTATACTGTAATTGTAAATGACAGCATTTATTTAGTGCGGGAATATTTAATGGAAGGTATTGTTTGATTGATTTCGCTGTTCCTGACTCTGTATCTACCTTGAAATGTGAACATACCGAGCCCTTAGAGGTATCTTTGGGTGCTTGTCTGCCTTCTAGTTGCTCCATTCCGGAGGATATTGAACTTGTCGAACGTAAGAAATGTCTCTGATGCATATCATAAAGACTTTAGATGTTACTGAACTTGATGTAAAGATACGGTGCGAACCACAGGAAGAATGGTCGCTGCCTTCTTTGATTTTCTTGTATGTTGTCCACAAATTTCAATTTACTTTTGCTATGATTACCTGGGCGATTATGACCCACGATTGATTTTAACCCACTGTGGAAAAAAGTCGTCCCATTCAAATGACTATTGCTAGACATTTTCTATTGCATGGGATGACTTTTTTCGACGGGCTGTCATAATCGACGTGTGTTGGTCATAATCGCTTTCTTTCTTATGTTTGCAGTTTCGCCATCGTTGTATGGGTTGTTGCCTTGTTTCTTGCCACATTTGTTGACTGGCTCGTTGTATTATCCCAAGCTTCCACCTTTAAGAAGTTTGTGCATGCCCTATCCTTGCAACGAAATACTCAAGAATCGTTGAGGACTACACGTACACAGAATCAGCAGTTATTTGCAGTTCAAGGATTACAGGTTCTGTTTGTGATCTTCTTGGTATCCGGCAATGTTTTCTATCTTGCTATCCCATATTTGGGTAGGTATATTTTTATTTTATTTTAAATAAAAATTTGTTTAGAGAATGTTTCATATGCGTATGATCTCTCAACTTCATTCTTCTATCAGCCGATAGTGAACTACAGTTTCTTTGTTGACGGTCTTCTTGCTTTAGGAGCTCTTCGGTTGGTATTAAAACCCATAGAAGAAATGAGAACAGCGCGTGGGATCGTGTTATTACTCGCCAATAGATTAATTCGGTAATATTTAGTCTGCTCTTCTTAAATATGGCTATTTTTGAATTTTAAACATTCGAAAACCTTGTTTTCATTGCGGAAACTAATTTTTTACGAAAAATCGCGGGAAATTAAATTTGATTACAATTCAAGAGTGTTGCCTGCCTACTTGTTCATCAACTTCTTCATTGCATACATCTATGATCGTCTTGGTGGTGGCCCCATGTGGTCTTACAATGATCTTTCCAAAAGATGTTCAGAGAATTTACTCTCCAATATATTCCTTTTAAACAATATTCTTGGGAATAAGCATACTGTATGTGTAACTTGTTTAATATAACCTCGTAAGTAGTGTTTAGACGGAGGCTTTTTGTTTGCCTTGAAAACCCAACTCTTTACCTTTGGGATAATTATATTGTACATGAAGAGCAAGATTAGAAGAAGGGCGATTCTCTGGGTCTTGCTGACAATCCTCGCCGTCTCCATTGCCTACAACTTTACACATTCATACCGAGAAGGTCTTTATTCTACTCTTATTCCGACCGAGAATATTAAAGAGTAAGTTAATTACTGGTTTTCGAAAATATTATGTTATGGTAACTGGGCTTGGCTGACGCGACAGTCTTTTTTATTTCAGTGTGAAGGGATACGAGGTATTTGTGAACCGAATCTATATGAATCCGTTGGGAAGATCGGCGCCTTACATCATCAGCATGATCATGACAATATTGTACAAGGAATCACAGAGAAATACGTTCAGTCAAGTATGTTACTTTAAAGTCATCTTTTCAAAGAGATTTTCTACGTTTACATAGTATAAGGGTTCGAATTTCTTTATGATATAGAATATCGAAATTGCAAATTTCAGATTCGGGGATCGGTCGTATTCTGCATGAATATCATCGGCCTCTTACTAATTATTTGGACACCATTTTATCTTGCTTCCAGCCATAGCGGCATATTGAACGCCATATATTCGAGTGTCCATCGCACAGTTTGGGCTTTTCTGGTAGTTTGTGCAGTGTTCAGTCTGAATCACATGAGCAAAGGGAATGGTAAGTCTGAAGCAATCGAGAGTCACTGCCCATTACAGTATTCCGGGGGTTTATCTGATACCTTTGTCCAACTTTTGCTCCTTTTTTTATAATATTTCCAGCGCTGAATGCGATCCTCGGGTGGAGAGTGTTCCTGCCTCTGAGCAAGTTGACGTATTTGGTGTTTTTGATCTCGGAGCCCGTCGCCCTCTCATTGTTCGCTTCCCTCCATCGCCCCACATACGCCACTTCTCTCTCCACGGTGGGTCGCAAAAATTAAGAAAGGGAGAAAACACCCCGTGGTTACTGTAGCGTCTTCTTTCAGCTGCTGACTTGTTTGGGAAGTGTCTATGTGTCGTATGTGATCGCCTTTCTCATCGACATTGGAGTGGCTCGACCAGTGCGGCATCTTCTGGAGGCATCCATTCCGTGGATTAAAACCAATCAAGGCTAAAAAATATTGGATACAGAAGATCAGTAACATTTTTATTTATTCAAGAAATTTATTTTCACAAAAATTTAAATACAATTTGAGAATAAAACATCGAGATCAAAAAGGTTACAGAAGATTGTAACTAATTATTAACACAATCACGATTGCCTCAGGTATCTAACCGAAGAATTGTTGGGAAGGAAAACAATTCGGAGTTGGATAATACGAAGACATAGCATCGTACGCGGGATACTTCACATCCAACATGTCGATCTTGTTGTCCGTATAATTGGGCGCCTGAGGGAACATGGGATGAGCTGTCGACCAGGGATTGAGGGAGTTATCAAGCATTGGCTGACTGAAGGCCGAATGAGAGAAAGGCATCTGATTCGCTGAAGAAGGTAAGGGAATCATTGGAGACGAGGTGGGGGTGGTCGACGTGGATAACGAAGGGCCTATAACCGGCCCTAGACCCAGTTGTTGGTCTTGGGATTGACCATTCATCATGCTGAGAGTATTCAGCGTCTTCAGAGGGTCTTCTTCGTGATTCATCATTACATTATTGACTGGTTCTACTGAATTTGGGGTGCTTATCCCAGTGGAGTCATTGTCCTCATCTGAAGTTCGACTTCGGTTTCCTTCGTTTGGTCCTCCTCTTTTTTGTTTCTTCTGTTTCGATCGTCGGTTTTGGAACCATATTTTTACCTGAAATCAATGAATTGCAAAATAATATTTTTCAGTTTCCCTTGCTTATCATTTTAGATTACCGGACGCTCCAATCCCCAGGTAACATGTCTCTACGGATATATAGGTAAACAAAGGCGCTTCCTTTGTTCCAAGAATGTCATTACTCTAAGCAATCGGAATCAAGTTAACGCATCTTGACCCCAAATAAAAAGAGGCCCCTACATGGACACAACCAAGAAACATCCCTTATAATGATGCAATTCAATGCAACGGCTTCCGTACTTGGGTAACATATGGAGGAGCTATGGCCCCACGGGGAAACCCGGAGTCATCAAAGCGCGTGCCATTCAAGGGATTGGGGACTCATCAAATTGTGACAGGTAACATGCAAAAAACACAAAGCTCCCCCAATTCCTTCCTGCTGTCACCGCAGCAGTTGTTTGAAGGCCGATCGATCCCGGAGATAAGACTCCGGAAATGGACTCACCTGAGTTTGGGTCAAACCAAGCACATTCGCTAACTCGGCTCGGTCCGGCAACGTCAGGTATTGGGTCCCTTCGAACCGCTTCTGAAGTTCCTGGAGTTGTTGAGCTGTGTAGATTGTACGGGGTTTTCTCGACTTTTTGCCTTTGGAATTGATGTGGACTTCTGTGCCTTCAATGATCCTCGTCTGGGATTCACTACCCGTAAAACCTAAAACTAACAGTCAAAGTTCGAATCTTGGCCAGCATATATAAGTAATTTATACACAGCTTTTCAAAAAAAAGTATTATGTAAGCGTGACCGGATGTCAGTAAACTCCGTATGTATAATTTTTTCAAATTATGAACCTACAAGCATGAACTTACTTTCTGGCGACGTACTGGCCTGTTGATAGTATTGAGGGGCATATGGCGGTAGATTACTGGGATAGAAGCTGTTGAAGACTCCATTTGTCATAAAGTTCTGCTGAGCATAGTAATTATTGGCCGTTTGAGCTGCCAATTGTGATTGTTGAGCTTGAGAGACAGTTGGCAGAGTTGCCGGAGATGTTGAGGGGTCAAGAGGGTTGTTGGAGAAATCTTGGAAGGGCTTCTGATCATACGTAAGGTGCGGTTTCTGTTCGATGAGGTCACCATAACTGTCTCGAGATCCCGGATGGTTCAGGTTAATGGGCTTGGAGTCGCAAACTGACTGAGGTGATGTCATCTCCTGACTGCAATCGCTCGAACAATTATGTGTAATAATTAGTCACGGACGTCCGACACTTAACCGACGCCCCCGCGCCCGGTTATTAGCCGCGAATAACCACCAATTTCGGAAATCCCCGCGATCCTGGGCCCTCTTGGCATTCCGGATTCCAAGCCCTCCCCTCCCCCTGTTTTCCCTAATCTCAAATTATGGAAAATTAGGGGAAAATTGCAGAACCGCGACAAGGCGCTTCAAGACACCATAAGACAACCATCTCCTTTTTTGGCTGGTCGTTTCGTCGTCAAGTTAGGGAGCCCTTATTCTTCTTTCTTTCCCCCACACCATCAAAACCTTCCTTCACCGTCAATCAAGCCCCCCTCCTCCTATTCTCGGCCTCTCTAAAAGTGGGCGGGGTCTACTCTACTTTTCTGTATACGGACAGGTCGCGGAAAGAGAAGACGAAGAAGAAAACGCTGGGATCCTTGCCCGGGCGTTTGGTGGAGGTGCAATTCAAAAGCCGGGTATTTTGAGGAATCCCCCCCCCCCCCCTTGACACACACAACGAAATAGAACACACTCCATGTATGGGCAGCCACCGGCGAATGACTCCGCTCTTGTTTCACGCATACGGTAGAGAAAGAGGCGGGGTCTAAGAGGTGTCTAGAGATTGGCTGATAGAGAAAGAGTCAAAAGCCACGGGGTTTCAGTGTAGGTCCACAGTCCTGTTTGATCAGGAAAGCTCGCAGTTTGGCATGTACTTTGGATATCAATGCGTTTTGCATGCTTTCTTCTTTTCTCGCACACACGACAATGACGGATTTGTGGGTGATAGACGTGCGCCTTCCGGAAGCCTGGCCTCGCCGCAGAGGACGGAAACGATCAAGAGTCTAGGGAACGGAAAGGCCTGAAACGCCGCAGGAATCTCGCCTTTTTTGTGCATACATAAAGAAGAATGGAGACCAAAGAAGTATAAGGACAATATATAATTGGGCCGTCAGGATTGGGGATGGCCTCTGCACCAACCTCCTGCGACAAGGAAGCCCGCCCCAAAACCTCCAAACTGTAATTGACAAAATTACTATATCATTTGCAATTGATTGCCAGTCAAAAACAAATAAAAGGGCTCAGTCCGTTGAAGAACGGCGACAGGAGGCTGTTGTTTAATACCCTCCAGAAAAGAAGGATTACTCCATTCTACCTCTGGCTCCCGGATTCATGTTTTCATCCTACTAGCTATGGCTTAGGTCTTCTACCGCCATGGAAGTCGCTTTAATTCTCCTTTTAAATCGTGGGTTTGCTTTTATTATTTAACTCGGGCCTATCTATTCTGTAGAGCATAAAAAGACGTTAGCGTTAACTAAGTTTTTACCTTACATAGGCAGATGTCGACTATAGAGGTACGTGAGACCAAAGCGCACGATCTTAATTCAGGGCTAATCCAGTGAGTTTGTAATCCAGAGGTCACTGGATTTGTCTACTCACATGTCCATTTCTTTACATGGCCCTTCCCCTCCCTGTTCGCATTCGTTGCGCAACTCTATCAGTTTGATCTTGCGCCTGGATCCAGGTGAAAAAACAGCAGCTGCGCGGTTCTCCCGTCGCCGCGCATGCCGACAGGACTGGCATACGGTAGACTATAAAATGAGTCAGGATTTACACTGGACACGTACAGAAATACGCAAGCTGGCTTTCAAAAAAAATTCCCAGGTTGACAGTTTCCAGGCCCGAACGGATTCGAACATTCAAGTCAGTGGGGTGGAAGTGATGGACCCGGAGAGAAAAGCGACAATGAGCTTGGGATCCCATAAAACGGATACCAAAGTTGAGACCGGTTCCGGGTAAGAAATCCATTTTGAATAAGTTTTCAAAAATTTTTTTATATGAGAAGAATGCTGATTACAATCGATTGCATAATAATTTGCGATTTTTTGAAATTAAAAATTGAAAATTTTTTATCTTTCTAATGCATACGCAAGATTACGTTCGGATATTTTAAGCCTCGTTAAATTTTCTGCCGAAATCAGTTGAAGCTGGAGAATCGTCTCAGACCCCATTCGATGCTCTTGACATTCCCCGTCCCGGTTACTCAAACAAAGCCCAAATTTCTCCTTGATAAATAGATTCATGAAGCGAGTGCATGATTTGTCGGCTCCAAAACAATGCCCGACCTCGCGACTGACCTTGCCTGTGTCGATGGAGTTCCCTGCGCCGTTTCCAGTGAATGGCCAGAGCGTCAAATTCCATAGGGTCCCAGGCTCCCCGCTGTGAACACATGTTTCCTCAGTTGGGGGTCAGTACTACAGTAACCCCTTGGATTTGGGGAATAAGACGAAAGCCGGGATCTTTGTCTCGCCGCCGGACGTCGAGACTCAGCTTCCGTTTGGACATAGTATACCGTTTAATAGCCCGAGGGGATTCCACCTGCAGACTCCGTCCCATTTGCTGGTTTTTGTTTTTTGGACTGAGAAAATTGTTTTTGCCTGTCATCTCGAGTACCGTAAGATACGTACGATACGGCTGTCAAAATAAATAAGATTTGATGAAAACAGTCATTTTACAATTAATCCAAGACAACTCGACCGGTGTAATAACAAGACAAACAAGAGTGCTTCACATGGCCAAACGCACTTTTGGTTACAGTAACTGAGTTTAAAGATCTTTTTTAAGGTGGGGCATGTGCGGGTTATATTTCTTCGATGGATGAGCTTCAGACATAAAATCATTTATTCCAATACATAAGGTAGAAAATCCGACAAGAAGAGAACTCTTTGCATTTTTATATTCCGGTAGCAGGAAACGAGCGCTGTGGCACTCGCCAGGTCCATCTAATTGCTCTAATTACCCGTTGCGTATTTCAGAGCCCGAGGCCTAATCTTGGCCCTTGGAAATGCCCGGAAATGCCGTTTCTTTGACAGAATGCCGTAACAGGAGGAGGTAAACAAGAGCGCTTACCGCAATCATATACAGTAACCCTCAAAACAAACAAAAAGAGCAGTGACGAAAGTCGTGTCAGACTGACGTCCTTGAATCCACGACCTCAGCTCTCCCTTTACGGAAACCGAGGCCGACGGAAAAGTCGACTTTTGTGGATGTCATCCCATCATACCGTAGCACCATATTTTCCCAAAAATAGAGCGAAGACGCAGTAAAAGAAAACCGCCGCGACAACATCAAAAGTGAACCGGATGGGATTCAGAGAGCGCAGAAAAGACGATCTACTCGGATCAAATTGTAGTCGACTGAATGCACATTGCCGGCGATTAAAAGGGAGAGATTAGGCCGTGAGGAGGATCCAGGGAAACTACTTAGATACCTTTCCATATACCGTTCAGACACTTCCATTCCTATCTACACTGTCAGCTTTACTGAGCCTATAAAAAGTCCCATTCCTCAAAGATGAAACTTATACGACCGCGCGTGTTATACCACAACAAGTGAGTAGAGCGTCGTCCGAGCGGAAACTACCCGACTTGATTACAGGTCGGGAGTCGGCCTTTGATGTATAGCCATTGGCCACTGCGACCCTACAAGGTCTTACCTTTACGACCCCACCTGCCTCGGCTGAAGAAAGGAGATGATCCCCGTTCGGTTACACAATATTGGCCCTAAATTCACTTTTGCATCCGCTATTTTGGACCAATAATATAATTGGTCGGGAGTGACCGTTTAATCAGAGTTAACAGAGAGAAAGCGACATAAAATATTATATTAATAAAAACTATAAAAATCACTTTCCGCATTTTACAAATTCTATCTTTATTAGTAATCACAAGCCCATATTTTTTTAATCATATCACAGAGATCCAGTACCTCGTTCACTCTTCTAACATATCTACGACCACACATCCGCCTGGAAGTTGCGTTTTCTTTCCAGATCCTTGAAGAATTTCTGGGCTGCTTCTTCATTTAGTTGTCCAACTTCTCGGAATATTCTCAAAAGAGTAGCGTGGACATCCCGAGCCATGTTACGGGCATCACTAAAACATTAAATTATTAAACCCATATTTCCTGACAAAAAATTATTCACTTACCCGCAAACATAGATATTGCCTCCTTTCTGTATAATGGACCAAATATGTTCCCTCTCGGCCCAGATCAAATGCTGCACATACACTTTTTCATCCTTCAGACGAGAATAAGCGACATGAGCCCGATTTACAATGCCTTCTTTAACAAAATCGTCGACTTCATCCTTGTAAATGTGGTCATGATCTGGATGACGACAACCAAAGAACAACAACATCTCTCCAATCTCCTTTCCTTGGTTCTTGAGCGCACTCCGTTCTTGGATGAAGCCTCGGAAGGGTGCAAATCCAGTTCCAGGACCTATCATGACCACGGGAATTGCTGGTCGATGAGGTAATCTCATGGTAGATTTGCGAACGAAAATGGGGACGGCGTCTCCAACATTCCTATCAGCCAGATAATTTGTGCAGACTCCTTTAATCTCACGGTCCTTAACACAGTACTTCAGAACAACAGCGGTAACCGAGACAATATCCGCGTTTATCTTGGGTGATGACGAGATACTATAATACCTAGCCTGGAGACGGGGCATCATTTCCAGCACCACTTCCATAGGAGGTTTGCAAGTTTTGAAATCCAGTAGAATATCGACCACGCTTCTTCTTTCCTTGAGGACATATTGAGCGTATTCTTTCTAAAACAAAGTAGTTGAATAACTTTCCCTTGACGCGTAGTATTATCCTGCTTACCAAGCCTTCTTCCGAAGCGGTGCTCAGTACAATAAGTCGTTCCTTTTCTTCCGGATCAGATGCAAATTCGGCAAAAGCCCTGAGGACATGAGATTTCACAGGAGCCACAATGTCGACATAATGAGTTAAAGCAGTACGGTAAGTAGTGGGGCATGGGAAGGGATGACGTTTCGAAGCATCAGCTAAAAATAATAAAGTAATCGTGTTGCAAACGTTTCCAATTCTCCCTAATTAACAACATTACTATCAAAAGTAACGTACTATCCACATTAATCAATTTGAAGATGGTTTCCAGGTTCACATCCAATATTTGCCCTATCTTCTCGACCAAAGAGCTGTCATTAGTTGGGAAAATTCCCAAATGATCACCGGCTTCATAGCGAATCCGGGTTGAATCCACTTTGAACTCAACATGAAGACAGGACCTTTCACTGCCAGCGGCATGAAGTTCCCTTTTTTCAACGATCTCGGACAAGAAGGGGTTCTTCTGATCGAAAGGACTAAAAGAATTAAATAAAACCGAAAATCCCACAAATATGAACCTACGCTCGCTGCTTTTCGTACGCTCCAATACGACCGTATTCACCGGTAAAAATAGCAGCGGGGGGTGTTTCAACAATCTCCAGCCGGTATTGCCGATCCAGGCCATTGGTCTGACTCAGTTCCCAGTCAAATTGTTCGGCTACTTTGGGCAAAAACGCTTCCCTCCATCTAAAATATAAAAGGTACACGACGAATTACTCTTTATATTGAGTATTTATAGATACGGGGCTTATAAATTTCAGCGCTCAAGTTCATCCGAACCCTGCAGATTTAGTCCAAAGTTAACTTTGGTCAAAATTTCAAAATCCGCCGGGTTCTCGGCCAGTTTCCACCATTTTCCATAGTTTTTCACTAAAAAAATGTCCGAGTTTAGACAAGAACCCCGCTAATTTAGTCCAAAGTTAACTTTGGACTTCGGATGGACCTGAGCGCTAAGATTTATTAGTCCCGAGCCACATATCTTGGCAAAGGCTCTTATCTCATGAAATCCTCTTCCAAGTTGGCATCATCATCCCCAAGACCCAATTGGAATATCCTCTTTCCTCCAAGCTCCTCAAAACGTTTGTCCATGATTTTTCCGGCTTCATTGTAATGTTCGTATGTTTTATTTCCCAATCCGAAAACGGCAAAATGAAGACCTGAGAAGTCGGGATCATTATTACTTAGATATTCGAATAAACCCTGGGCATTATCAGTAGGATCTCCTTCTCCATAAGTGGCCATACACGCAATTAGAAGAGGGTTTTCAATTTCTGAAGTAAATGAAATAAAATCCTTAAAACAAGGCCTAAATCTTGTTGTGTAGGCAAAGAAAGACAACTTACGAGTAATCTTGCAAAGTTCTTCAGGTTCGATTTCCTCAGGATCCATAACCAAGGCCTTCTTTCCATAACGACCAAAATCTTTGGCCAATCGTCCCGCTAATTCCTCGGCGGTTCCTGTCTGGGATCCAAAAAGAATTAACACTTGACGATTTTCTGATTTCATTCGCCCTAAAAACGACCGGTCGACTTTCTGCTGTTGCACATTGAGAGACTTGGAGGCTGCAGGTTGGAAGTTGAGAGATTGCGGGGATTCTGTTCGATAGTAATTCCAGTAAATGTATGCTCCAACGATAGCAAGCACGGAGAGGACGACGAGATCGGTTTGGTCAATATAGCCGTAAATCCAGTCCATTTTGGGGAGAAATGAGTGAGAAAGCCCTGCAAATGGAGAATTCAGAGTGTAAAGTTGTTTAATCAACGCGTCAGACCACGTAACTTAATGTAGGATAGGCAGAAACATCAAATTAACAGTAAAAAGCCGAAGAGGTCTTTTTGTTTTATAAACCCGGTCTCCTCTCGTAAAGAACTTACAAAATGACAATCGACACGTAAAAAGTTTTCACATAAGCTATGGAAAATTATAAAATATCAGAACTCATTGAATGATTCCTCACTTATCTTATCAATGATATAATTCCCTGTCTTTTTTCAGACATTCATATGAATTAAGTATAATATTGGTATACAAGAAAGATAAATCGCGTATAACGACGCTCTTGTATCATACCATTCACTTCCCCATTCTTCAAGTGTCTGTAAAGACTAACCCTAAAGGGCGCAAAAACTGCCTGTCTGAAGGCAGCCCGTTAAACAAAGGCTCGAACACAAAACAGCCGCCTAATTCACTAAACCCACATACGAATCACAAAAATTATAAATATATCACCTTAAATAATCTTTCCTTACATTTCTTAAAACAAACTACGAAGAAGGCGCACAAGTCAAGTATAACTTCATAGTATCAGATAACCTATCCTAAACAGTCAAATAATGCGGAACATTTCCATAATCCATAGACGAGAAGAAAGAAGTTAGAAATGAAATGCGCAGTCCCGAATGAATGACCTCCATTTATCTAATCATCCAAGTGATCACCTTTTATGTTTTGGAAACACAAATTAAGCAATAAGGTCTGAACATAAGACTGTCTGACTGATAAAGACCTTCTTTTGCGGCGGTAACAAGACACGTACGTCACAATTTCCACAATTCACAAAAATAAGGTTGTGATTTTGACAGAATTTTTCAAAATGACGTCAAATTGCCGTCATTCCTGTTTGAAGCTGTCTAATCATAAAAAACATTGTTCAAGGTAGTATAGGAGCTTGGAACATGTTTAAGCCTATGTACAAATTAAAACAACAGCTTATAATAACAAAAAGAGATTGGTAGACCCATTTTCGGATTATCTTCCTCCTCGTTCCCGCTGTCACTATCATCTAAATTCTCATTGATGAATTGAGTCAGTGAAACTGGGCTTCTTGGAGTAAATTGCAAGAATTTTTGGCGTGAAAATTTTTCGGTGCGGGAAAAATTCACGATTTTTTTGCAAAATTCTAAAAAATTTCCCAAGGAAATTTTAAAATTCAAATTGACACTCAAACAGACCGTCAAGTTGGCGGGCGGCACGGCACAGGGGTGGTCACTCGTCAAATGCCCGGCCCGGCCCGGGTAGAGGTTTTTACAAGCTCGGCCCGGCCCGTCAAAAGCCAGGCCCGGCCCGGCCCGTGAAAGCCCGGCTAGGGCGCGACCTGCCAAAAAATCGTTGCAGTTTTGATATAACTAGGGTTGTGATTTTGACAGTGACGTCAAATTGAAGTCATTTTCATCAAATTGCCGCCGTTGTTTCGGTCGGAAACTGTCTAACGATTAAACAAACATTATTCAAGGTAGTATAATGCCTTCAAACATGCTCAAGACCATATAAACATTAAAACAACAGTTTATAACAACGAAAGGACTTTAATAGACCTATTTCGGATCATCTTCGTCCTTGTTCTTAGTTAATTGGATTTCTTTCAACAAATTGCAAATAGAATTACTGATAAATGTTTATTAGCCTATTGGGAACTAAAGTTTGTAAAAAAAAGCTTCGGTCCCGGTAGTGCTATTGTAATACATTACTATATATGCACTATTTTTGAAAGTAAACGTGAAAAAAAAGCGTGTAAATGTGTTAGAACTTGATAAACTACAACAACAACCCCATCAAAAAATTTTCCCGGCACGAAAACAATGAATGCCAACGGTTTGGCATTATGATAAAAACCGAGCCGGGCCTGAAAAAACCCAGGCCTGCGGCCCGGACCGGAAATTTCGGGCCCGGCCCGGTTTCAATTTTCCATTTTTGAGTCAGGCCCGGCCCGATCGGGCCGGGCCGGGCCGCCGGGCCTGGCGTCCACCCCTGGCACGGCACAACCCTAACAAAAAAATCACGCAGTTTTTTGAAACCTCAGGGCGCAGTCTGCTGTTTCAAAAACCAAAGCAGAATTAAAGGCAAATCAAAAAATGTACTCTCAAGACCAGGGGTGGACGCCAGGCCCGGCGGCCCGGCCCGGCCCGATCGGGCCGGGCCTGACTCAAAAATGGAAAATTGAAACCGGGCCGGGCCCGAAATTTCCGGTCCGGGCCGCAGGCCTGGGTTTTTTCAGGCCCGGCTCGGTTTTTATCATAATGCCAAACCGTTGGCATTCATTGTTTTCGTGCCGGGAAAATTTTTTGATGGGGTTGTTGTTGTAGTTTATCAAGTTCTAACACATTTACACGCTTTTTTTCACGTTTACTTTCAAAAATAGTGCATATATAGTAATGTATTACAATAGCACTACCGGGACCGAAGCTTTTTTTACAAACTTTAGTTCCCAATAGGCTAATAAACATTTATCAGTAATTCTATTTGCAATTTGTTGAAAGAAATCCAATTAACTAAGTAAGAACAAGGACGAAGATGATCCGAAATTGGTCTATTAAAGTCCTTTCGTTGTTATAAACTGTTGTTTTAATGTTTATATGGTCTTGAGCATGTTTAAAGGCATTATACTACCTTGAATAATGTTTGTTTAATCGTTAGACAGTTTCCGACCGAAACAACGGCGGCAATTTGATGAAAATGACTTCAATTTGACGTCACTGTCAAAATCACAACCCTAGTTATAACAAAACTGCAACGATTTTTTGGCAGGTCGCGCCCTAGCCGGCTTTCACGGGCCGGGCCGGGCCGAGCTTGTAAAAACCTCTACCCGGGCCGGGCATTTGACGGACCGGGCTTCGGGCCCAAAATCGGAAAAATAGGTGCCAGTGACCACCCCTGCTCAAGACAGAAATAAAATAAATATCTGCCAAATTCGGCAGCGTTTTTCATTTTTACCCCTGGACTAAGGTAATTTATTTTGTCCATAGCTCTTAATTGGGATGTCATGTCCTAATTTTTGAGTCTATAGAATTGTAGCTTTTTTTAATGCTCTATCTGATGGGCATAAAGTTTTTTAATTTCTATGATTGTGTCGAATGTTACAAGTCGAAAATTGTAAAATTTTTGAATTTCTGCAGATGAATTTTCGCAATCTGAGAGCCGAGCCAGCTTCGCATAGAATGCCAGGACGAAAAGAAAGAGACAACAGAACCTGAGGAACCAGGAAATGCTTGAAGCTAAGCGTTGGAAGAAATTGACCGCCGACCAGCCCGATTCTACAGTAACCCAGAGTAATGGAAATTTCAATGTTTCGAACAATGACGTATGTTTTTATCATGGGATTGCTTTGGTTTTTAGACATTACATAGAATCGTACAAGGGCTTTCAAATGCCGTCAAAATTTCTAATATCTGATGTCAACTTTTTGAGAAATGGGGTTTGAAGTTAGGGTCCTGAGGGCATACTACATTCGGTAACCCGCCAATTTAGGTAAGTTCTGCTTTATTTTGAATTCAAAACGTATAGAGACCTCACCAGTGACACCGTGCAGTGTTAGAATTCTTTTAAACGGAATTACAACTGCATCAAAGGCTACCACAAACAGAAGTACCTTGTGGCATCAAGGATTCCATGGATTCCAAATCACAAAGAACTGTGGGCAAAATGCGAAACCCCGAAGGTATACTGAACATTCATAGTCTCTTGAAGTACTTATCGCACAAAATTAACGATTCCCATTTAGATCACTTTTTGACTCGTCGTATAACTTGGCACCCGCAGCTCGGAAAAACATTTTTTAACAAAAATAAATTGGCGTGCCTAACAAGCCCCAGAGATTAGCTTAGATAGATTATAAATAATTTACTCCACCAATATTAAATGTTAGAATTATACACCTTAGTTATACAGATTTGCTCGTGCTTATTATTGATCTTTCTTCCCACGGCACTTGGACATGGCACACGTTGTATTCAGGAGACAAATCTCGCATTTCGGACGTGGCTTGCATAAAGTTTGACCAAAGCCGACCAAAGCCACATTTACAGCCCTCCACTGACTTCTAAGACATTATTACGAATCCAGACGTTTACCTGGGCACCAATTCTTTGAGAGCATCATCGGTTCCCTTAGGGGTTGTGGTCTTAACCCACTTCAGCATGTTAGCAATGCGATGAACATGAGTATCAACACCAATGAATTGATCTGAATTGAAGCAATTTACCATAACCAAACTGGCAATCTTGTCCCCGACACCCGGAAGGGCCATCAATTTTTCGTAGTCATTAGGAACTTTGTTGTTATATTGTTCATGTAGGATCTTCGCGCATTTATGAAGTCTCTCTGCCTTCTGATAAATAAAAAGAATTAATGGACAAACCATTCTTAACTTACGGTCTTTGCCAATCCAATGAACGAAATAATTTTCTGAATCTCCTCCACCGGAGTGTTTCTAATGTTCTCAACTGTCAGGCAATGTTCTTTCAGTTTCTAAACAAGCAAAAAACAATAGCACCAGAAGTAAAACAAATGTAAATGCAAACTTACAGTCATTGCAATCGCAGTTTGTTGATCCTTGACTCGAGGAGACAATATCAGAGCTGTAAGAGTTTGGAAATGTTGGGTGTCAAGGTCCGCACTCTTATCTGCAAGCATATGGCATCCAATAGAATCAACGGGCGCGTCATTTCCTTTTCGCATCTCCAGAATCAAAGGGAAATCTCTCTGGAATCTTTTCCTCTCGTCGGAAACTAAGTCCTCGATGTCTTCTTCACTCCTTTCGAAGGCTTTCTGAATCACTTTCGTGGATATCTTACTCTTGGCAACCTTTATTTTCAGTGGAGCCATACTGTCTCTGACTTCCGTGTACTAATCCTTAAAATTGGTAAGGGTTCCGTACGCCCAGGGGTGGTCAGCAGGCCCGGCGGGCGCGACCTGCCAAAAAATCGTTGCCGTTTTGTTATAACTAGGGTTGTGATTTTGACAGTGACGTCAACTTGACGTAAAATTGCCGTCATTTTCATCAAATTGCCGCCGTTGTTTCGGTCGGAAGCTGTCTAACGATAAACTAAACATTATTTAAGGTAGTATAATGCCTTCAAACATCTTTAAGACCATATACACATTAAAACAACGGTTTATAACAACAAAAGGAGTTTAATAGACCTATTTAGGATCATCTTCGTCCTTGTTCTTACTTAGTTAATTGGATTTCTTTCAACAAATTGCAAATAGAATTACTGATAAATTTTTATTAGCCTATTGGGAACTAAAGTTTGTAAAAAAAGCTTCGGTCCCAGTAGTGCTAATACTATATACGCACTATTTTTGAGAGTAAACGTAAAAAAAGCTTTTAAATGTGTTAGAACTTGATAAACTACAACAACAACCCCCATCAAAAAAAATTCCCGGCACGAAAACAATGAATGCCAACGGTTTGGCATTATGATAAAAACCGGGCCGGGCCTGGCCTGAAAGACCCCAGGCCCGCGGCCCGGACTGGAAATTTCGGGCCCGGCCCGGTTTCCATTTTTCAGTCAGGCCCGGCCGCCGGGCCTGGTGACCACCCCTGCCCCTGCGTACGCCGCCCCACTTTTTCCAGGGAAAAAGCGCAGGTGGCAGCGCCCAAGTTATACGGCAGAGTCGGGGCCTGGCTGAACGGTTGAACCTATTCGGACTATTAAATCCAATTTCTTGAAGAACTAGGGCATCTACATCGTCGACATCGATATCTTCTAGAAGCTGGAGTTCGCTCGAGTCATCCATCGTGCTGACAAAACGAAATTCCGCAATATTACACGGAGGTACACAGGAAATGAAATCAATACTCCAAGCCGTTTTTTTCTGCCATTTATGCAGAAAAATTTTTGCTCATGATTTCTATACACAACAGCAGAAATTTGATTTCACAATATTCAACTTTGTTTTGAACTTTAATCTTGGAAATTGTTGGCAAATATACCTCTGAATGAATTTTCTCGTATTTTATTCTTGATCTTTTGTTTCCGGATGAATATTAAGATGAGTTTCTGATATTGTAATTGAGTAGACCAACATTTGAATTATATTATCCATGATACGTGAATGTTCGTTCCGTCGCAGAAGGTGACAAAGAAAGGCCGTCGTCGTAGTTGCAGCAACTTCATAAATGCCGATAACATTAATGCCGAAGTGTCGAGTACAAGATCTTGAGCCATTACCGCCGAAAATTTTGAAAATATTGCTTCTTCGCTACACTACTGCTTACTAAATTTTATCAGTAAAATCACTTATTAGTAATGTTTGACGACTTATATGCCTTATTTTTACAAAATTTGGCTTTCTGGGAAAAAAATAATTTCTTTCTGGGAGAAAATATTTTCTTTCTGGGAGAAAATAACATTTTTTTTATAAATCTCTATTCTGGGGAAAAGTATTTTTAATTCTGGGCGAAAATATTTTTTCCGTAAACAAAATTGTTCCAGAAAACAACCAAGTTAAAATATTTAAATTTTGAGTGTTTTTACACTATAAACATTTTTGCGACACCTTTCGCTTCTTTAGGCTTATAAAGTGCTCTTGTATCATGTATAATGTTGCTTCTTTCTGAGTTTCAGGGAGAATTTGGGTTTTTAACAAGGATAACATTGGTAAAGGTAAGATAATAGCGTTAACATGATTTAAATCTCCATCCCCCTTTAAAAATTCAAGTGATTTTAGGAAACAACAATCATAAAATCAGGTCGTATAGTGCATATATAGTAATGTATTACAATAGTACTACCGGGACCGAAGCTTTTTTTACAAACTTTAGTTCCCAATAGCTAATAAACATTTATCAGTAATTCTATTTGCAATTTGTTGAAAGAAATCCAATTAACTAAGTAAGAACAAGGACGAAGATGATCCGAAATAGGTCTATTAAACTCCTTTTGTTGTTATAAACTGTTGTTTTAATGTGTATATGGTCTTAAAGATGTTTGAAGGCATTATACTACCTTAAATAATGTTTAGTTTATCGTTAGACAGCTTCCGACCGAAACAACGGCGGCAATTTGATGAAAATGACGGCAATTTGACGTCAAGTTGACGTCACTGTCAAAATCAAAACCCTAGTTAACGGCAACGATTTTTTGGCAGGTCGCGCCCGCCTTCGGCGGGGCGGCGTTCGGAACCTCAGCCTTAAAATTTTATAAGTATTAAAATTGTAATATTTTTTCTATCATAATCGACCAGTCTACATTTCATTGCAATGGATATTGAAATGTATTTTGGATACAAAGACTTTGTTCGAGTCCTCTTTTTCGTAAAAAAAAATGACAGACTTGAATCTGATCTTGTAAAAATTCGTTTTTCGTGCAAAAAGTCCGCAGAAAGGAATGTTACGCGGTTTCTATTTTGGTTTATGAACATAACTATCTTAGTGACTAGGCTGGGAAGTTGTCTCGGCAATAAGAAGGTTGGATGGGAATAAATTCTCTTCTCAATCAATATTTGAGGACTCTCGCGACGAGAAAAAGCTAATTGAAGAAGAAAATGCAGCCATTATGTTATAATTTTTTTAGTTCTCTTTCATATTTTTACGTCGATATGATAATTTCGCGATATTGTTTCTCTGGTTTTTGATATATCTTTTATAGGACGCTTTGACCTGATTAAAGGTTTTCTCTACCACCACGAAAACGTTCTAAGTTTTCAGACGTCCCATCGACCGTCAAGACGAATTCGCCGAGACCTCAGGTGGACGGGAGGCCGAATATGGTTCGGCTGACCATGCCCACCCATAATATTCCACATGTCTGGTCCGACAAACGATGTAAGAATCCTAACAAACGGAAGTGTGGGGTTTGTGGGGGGACCATGGGCTTCTTTTCTACATACGAGAAATGCCGTAGTTGCAAGTAAGTTATTCTTGTACGTTGAGATGTAGTTGAGACCATTTACAATAATATTATATTAGAATATGTGTACATACTGAATGTAAAGCAAGAGTTCAAGACAACTGCGGATTAACATCAAAGCATTTCAAAGAAATTCTAACTCATATGGTGATCTCAGCGCGCCAAGTAAGTCTATTGTCATTATTTATTCATATCTTAGGATAACTGGGCTTCACCAAGCATAGGAACGTCTAAGTCTATGAATGACATGCCCGTAATCCAATATAATGATGCTCAAACGCCGACAGTTGCTGACAGTTCTTCGTCAACGAATAGTTCTGCTCCTTCTACTCCTGGTAGGTGTAAACAAATTTTAGGTAACACTTGTAATGTTTTATACGGGAGGAAAAGCATACTGTTTAATTTTAGCTTTTATAAACCAAGTAGGCCCTGTCCCGACAATTGCTGTTCATCCTCCTCCTCCTTCTTCCTCTGTTTATGATCGGCTTACTGCGCCTCCTCGGACGGCTGATCTTCCTTCCAGATCAAAGCAATTTACGTTTCCCGATGTTGCCAATTCATCTGGAAATGAATCTGATTCAGCCCATTCTACTACCAGTAATGGAACTATTCATTTCGGTGGACATAAATGGGATCGAAGGGCATGGAATATGTTTACCATCAGACATGGATCAATGTCATGGAAAGATGTAACAATACCAATGAAAGATATAAAAATCAACAAAATTATCGGAAGTGGAAGATTTGGAGACGTACGTTGTTTTTTCCGGCTTAGCTGATGCAATTTTCATTTTAGGTATATGACGTTGAACATTTCGGCACAGTAGCCATCAAGTTCCCTCGCATGGACCATGTTGATTTGGACAAGAGAATAGAGGCTTTCAAACAGGAAACGGCTTGCTTCCAGAATGCAAGGCATGAAAATCTCATATTCTTTGTTGGTTATACTATGGATGTGAGCATGTTAGGAGTTGTCACCGAACGGATTCGAGGACCTTCTTTGAATAAAGTAATTCATGAAGAAAGCTTTAGCTACAGAATTGATTTTAACGACGTTATTGATTATGCAAAACAGATCTGTCAAGTAAGTTTATAAATTTTTCCATTTTCGGCTTTTAGGGCATGTCATACTTGCACACCAAGAATATTGCTCATAAGGATCTCAGGACAAAAAATATTTTCATCGAAAATCGAAAAGCCGTGATTACAGATTTTGGTTTGTTCAATGTAAAACGACTAGCTTATCCGAAATGGTAAGCAGTTTTTTTTGTATGGGGGACGTTTCTTTACTCGAATGGAAATGTGTTTCAGTACTCACGGGTTTCTGGTACCAAAACATTGGATTTCATATCAAGCGCCAGAAGTTTTAAGAGCCCTTACCCAAGATCTTGACCCCATTTACTTCAACGAGAGGACGGATGTGTATTCTTTTGGGTATGGGTTTACTTTCTTCATTGATTTTGGTTTAGGACAGTGTGGTATGAACTGATCGCCCGAAAATTCCCATTCAACAATCTTCATTCGGATTCTGTATTCTGGCAGATTTGCAAAGAAGGAAAAGCACCAATTGGGAAAGTGAATGTCTGTCGAGAAGCCAAGGTCCTGCTAATGCATTGTTGGGCAACGCGACCGCTGGATCGGAAGTTATTTGTTGATCTTCTGGAAAGTCTTGAATTGATGCCAAGGAAAGCTCTGAGAAGAAGTCCCTCGTTTCCGGTTTGTAAAAGTTTCGAGTCAATATTCTGATTATATCGTTTCATTTACTTTGTAATTTACGGTCAGCTTTTTACCATTTCATATCAGTGTTTTCAAAATATAGTTTGAGATCAGGATGTTATTATTTTCATCTTTTTCTTCAACGCTCAAATTTAGTAGCATTCTCTATTTTGTAACCAAGTATCATGTGTAGGACGTATGGAATATTTTTTTATCGGTGGCGGGCGGTTGTTTCTTGTTGTGTTCGCAAACCTTGGTTGGTAATAAACGCTATCACTAATGTTCTCAGACTGAAAATCGCGTATCTCAGTGTCTTTAAACGTGCCTATGATCTCACAACTCTTTCCAATTTTTCGATTATTGTCTGCATTTTAACATCATCAACCTGAATAAAGTTTCATTGTTCTCTTACGTTATTTTAGGCAAGTAAGGCATCTGTTTGTAATAACCGTATACAATGACTGATAAGTTAAAATAAATATAAATCTACAACCCGAGAACTAAGATCTCAAATTGGCATGGAATCGAGGCTCCGGTCCTCCCAAATCTCCAACGAAACGTTCTTGGTCGGATGGCCTGAGTCCACATGGCCGTCTAAACTCTTGGCCTAATTCGTGGATCCATTTATTGGATACCCATTTGACTCCTAAAAGTACGGGACAAGCAGCATGTCGAGTGCGGAGATCTCCTTCCCCACTTCTGTAGAGATTGTACCAAAAAAGGGCATCGTTCTTGGATGGCATTACAGATGTCTTCAATTCAGTGAATACAGTCCCGCCTCCAGTTTGTGGTTGGGTCATCTGTATTAGTGCATTAATTTTTAAGATAAAAACTTACATAGAATAGGACGGTTGCAATACGATTCCCAGTCCCGAGGTCACTGAAGGCCTTGGTCTCTTCTTTCTGAAAAAACAATTATATATATTATATTTTATAAAATTATAGAAATGTTACTGTATACTTACTCTGGCAAAATCGAAATGAGGATCGTAGTGCCCACCAATTCCATAATTAGCAATCTGCAGTTCTTCAGCAGTTTCTTGTTCCATATTTGTCATCAAATCAATTCTTTTATTGACTCGGTCAACAACTTCATGTTCGATGGCTTTGAGCCAAGCGCTGAAAAGAAAATTCATTAGTGCCCATGGTACTAGTCCGTTCGGAAAGTCGCTGGAGTGATTTTTGACGGTTGCACTGTGCAAAAAGGATCAGATGGGAGCGACAGCCGAAAAACGCCTATTGCACGGTGCAAAAAGCAAGAAATTGCACAGTACAAAGTGAACGTTTGTTTTCTCACAGTGCATGTAGCCGAAATCACTCCAGCGATTTTACGGACGAACTAGTAGATGAATACTCACCTCTTACTGATGCGATAAGAAGCAGTCTCCAACTGACCGGTCTCACTGTTCTGAACGGTTGCTCTAGCTAGTTTGGGAGACGCCAACGACTGGATTACACTAACCTCGTTATCACTCATAACACCGCGGAATAATACTGCCAGAGGGTTATAGCGAAGGATTTCCACTTTGAAAGGTGCAATAAATAAGAAAGGACGGTCTCGTTTGTAGTAACAGTAGAGTTGAGAGGTCGCTTTCACACTCTGAGGATTATATCAATCATTATTGGATTCCGAGACTCACCACTGGAACTTCATTCCGGCACAGTGCTTCGTATATATTCCTCTCAGGAAGCTCGAGCCCGTCATTAGGTCTGGGGTTGGAGACTCGGCCTGGATTCTTCCTGAAGTCGCTTCTCTTCATTCCGTCAGCCGCCAATTGATCTTCGTACCATTTTATATTACCCTTGGCACGAGGATGCTCGGGCCATAACTTGTAAAGACGATCGGTGGCAATGAGCGCATGTTTTACATTCCCTTGTTTAAAGTAAGCAAAGGCCAAATATTCGAGGATATCATGTTCGCCGATGGTTGGGGGATCTTCCTTCTTTGCACGCTCTAGGGCTTCTTCCATCCACATTAAGGTGTGATAGTAATCCTCCGCATTGTATGAGATTCGTCCCACATCGAAGACTTCCTGAGCTGAACCATTACTTTAACTGGACACCGGATGCACCCTACCTGTCATTCCTCTGCTTGTTTGAACTTTCCCCACCTTTCCATTGGCCAAGTCTCTTGTATCAAGTCTGTAAGTGTCTTGCAGTCTCAGCAATCCGACAACCGCGCCACTCAGATCTTCTTGCTCTGGAAGATGGGCTCTTCCAGCATAAGAAATATTTTGTATAAACTCTTCTGTTCTGTCAGATCTCATCCTTTCCTGAAGTGTCTTCCATGTGTCTGATAATCTTTTAATCATTCTGAAGGCATTCACTGGATTTGATGCGTATTCCATGTTTTTCTCAACATTCGAATTTTTGGACCGATATTTCTGGACCATCCTAAGGATAAAAATATAGAAATTGAAATGGGATTTTACTTTTTCAGGTTCTCTAAACGATCATTTTCAGATTTAATATAGTTTTCGATTACTCTCGGTATGTCCTTTTCCATCTGAAGAAGTCGTTGAAGGTCGGCCATGGATGTGAAAAGGTCAGTTTGACCATAATGAACGATAAAAAGTCCCAGCAGAGTTAAACGAAGGTTCATCCTATAATACAAACCGAATTGATTATTCAAAAAAGCAACAAAACCCGCATAAAAATTTCAGAAACATGGCTATTCAAAGGTCAGTCTGTCAAAAAAATATTGGCCAGCAGAGGGCACAAAGGAGGGGAAGAAACGGGGAAATCCTCCCCGAAAAGACGGTCTAGGGAGAACGCGTGTAAAATCTCCAACGCGATCTCTCTCTTGCTGCGTAGAATAAAGGAGAATAAGTGGAGGGGTACCTTCCTTTTCTCTCTGTTATCCAGCGTTTTATTAGAATTTGCACGCAAAAAAGATGGAGCGAAATGTTTCGTCAAAGGTAAAACAATGACATGACATCGACAATGATTGAGACTTCTTAAAGAAATTTGCAATGGAATCTTCTTCACAACTTCGAATATCAACTCTTATAGGTACATGGTTGAGGGTAGACCCGCAAAGGCAACGTCATCAAACATAATAGTTCTTTTATTTTACAACTTTTTAGCAAAACAATCTTGTTTAAAAAGCTCTTTAACCACAGCTACTCTCTATCTTCTCCATTTGACCCCAATTAGGGCCAATCTTGATTGAAACGGGGAAATTAATCCCGAGAAGGGAAGTCGGCATCAGTTTCTTGATGAGTTCGATGGATTCGTGGATGAAATCCCTTCTGACTTCACAGATTATTTCATCATGAATCTGAAGGACCATTCCTCCCATTGATTTTGGAAATGAAGTTCTTATATTGTTTAAAGCGACACGGAAAGCATATGCAACTGATGACTAAAAAATACTAATAATAAATCATAACAAAAACTCCTACTTGAATGATATAATTTGGAATCCTCCTTTTTGCCTCTGTCGATCTCATTGCCGCGAATCCCATGCCGAGACCCCAGATATTTGCAGCATAATGTCTTTCCAGGGCAGTTTGGGTAACTCTTTTCAGCCAATGATCCACACCTTTAAAATAAACAGTTTTTAATCCAAAAGCAAATTACCTCTGAATACAGTTGAGAAAACAGAAATCAATTTTTCGGCTTTTCTGACATCAATATTCAAGTCCAAGCTCAAAGCACTTGCTCCAATGCCATACACAATAGAATAGAACAACTTCTTGGCTGTGTCTCTATTAATATGAATACCATCCTCCCTTAAAGAAGAGCTCAGATATTCAAAAGGATCAATATCATCATTGATAAGACGAGCCAGTGTCTCATCTCTACTCATTGCCAAAATCATTCTCAATTCGAGTTGGGAAAAGTCGGCCGAGATTAAAACACACCCATCTTTGGCCGTGAAGACACCCCGAGCTGACTGCCCATCAATAATCTTTCGTTTGATTAACATTTGAATTGGGGGATTCTCGATTCCAATTCTTCCGGTGACATGGGAAAGGGTATTGTAGAAACAACGAACTCTCCCATCTGGGTCACAGTGAGATGCAATGGCCTCTATTTGCTGTAATTAAAAATATATTAAATCTACAATAACTGTCACCGTATAAGCAGTGTAAGCATTTCTTGCGCTGACAATTAACTCGGCGATTGGATGATTGGTCCGACTCAACTCATCGACGGATCCCGGTGCCCGGGAATTCTGATCCATGAACACATTAATTTCGGATAGAACCTAAAGAAACAGTTAGATTCATGAATCAACCGACTTTTCTCGTAGAGGAAGCCTTGTAAATGTTAAATTTCTGGTCAGTCAACTTCCAAATCTTCTCTTCCGTCTTTGTCATCATAGTCTGCAAGCATTGTCGAAGACAATCTACTTGTTCCAGATTCAATTCTATACCATAATATGACATATAAATGGAGGTCTGCACACTTTCATTCCAGATACTCGTCAATTTTACCATATGATCAGAGATCTTTTGAGAAAGGATAACATTCTTGATCAGACGACATAAGGGATATATACAGGGTTCAGCTAATGTTTTGTTACAAAAACTGAAAATAAAAAAACAGCAGAGCAGAACCCACCGAGATACAATGCTAGTAAAATATGAGCGAAGTCCTTCAGGGTCTGGATCCAAAGTTTTGTTTCGGACTCTCAGAATTGATAAAACACAATGAAATTTGCTCAAGAACGAAGTCCAATGTTCTTGGATAAAAGATACTGATAGGAAATGATGCTTACAGTGGTAGAATAAAAAGGATAAATCCTTTGCAAATATGGGGACAGTAGATGAAAACAATTTCTCCAACTCGTCAACAACACTTTCGGAGCATTTGCAGCACTCTGAAAAAGTTTATACAACAATAAGAATGTACCTGGGATATCAAAATCAATTTCCATTAAATCTTCATCGTCGTTTAAAATCTGTAAATGATCTTCCACATAATCCAAGACAAGGAACTTGGCATTCGAACACAATCTCTCCAGACAAGATCTAAAATTGCGTAATAATAGCGTATTAACAATACTTGCCTTCTATTTGAAATCAAAGAGCATATCGTATCCCCGGTTTCCATTGACCTCTCACTTTCGTCTACTGTGAATTCAAAAGTCTTGTCCGAATCTCTTAAATTAACGACTACATACATAGTTATCAGATTTTCTTACCTATTTTTTAAGAATTTTTCTGCATTAACAACCAACGTTTGAACAGCAGTTTTACAATCGGTTATTTGTCCTTGAAGCCATTCATTCTTATCGCCTTTCTTCTCACCTTCCCTAAAATAAAGCCCATTATATTATTAGACATGAGTAACAAGAAATTGGAACGGGCGCGGGTAATTGAGGTCAGCAGTCTTAATCACCGTAAATAAGTAAAGAGCATCTTGTTCCCAGGTTAGACATAGCTCTCGACCTCTTGCAGTATGCTCTGTCCTCGGGAATTAATTATTCAAATACGGGGATAATATGGCCACAACATTGCGTAATAACCGGATGTTGAGCGCGTAACATAAGGAAGGAGTGTTCATGAAAATAAAATTTAACACAGCTTACTTAAAAGGAACAGTATGCCTTAAGATCTTCTCCAGAGCAAGCGCATCTATCATTGCCAATTGTCTGACGCTCTCGATCCCTCGTTCAACAAACGCCAATGCTCTGACTCCATCGATTCCAGGCAGATGCATAAGATCAATGACATCAGTGCTAATGGTCATTTCAACCTTCTGACCAAACGATTTCATTAAAATATTCAAATAATGCCATCCAAGTTGATCAGTAATGGAGATGATAGTTTCTAAAATGGGATTGTTGTTTAATAATAAGTCACCCACTCAAATAAACGATTGTCTGTGCCTTCAACAGATCTAATTGCATTTCATTCAATCCGAATTCCCTCAGAATCTCGGCTTCATTCCTATTCCCCATTAACTCTCTAAGAACCAAAGCAAGGTAAAATCGACCATGGACCTGCAAATGGCAGTAGAAATTATAAAAATCCGCTCACTTCATCTTCTCTATGACCAAAAGATAATTTAAGACAAGACGCATTGGTGATTCCCATCTTCTTGGCCGCATCTCTTTCAGTGGGGGTTAGTAATTTCTCATGATATTTGAATAAATTAGTAAGTTTTAATCCTTTAAAGCCAATTCGATTGGGTAATGGAGTAATCTGGACTAAAATAAAATTACCTGAATACTAAGCCCACCAAATATAGCAGCTGGAGGTCCGTTCTAAGATCAAGTGAGGCGTTGGCTCTAACAAGTTGTTTGTAGATAAAGTGCCCTTCTGATGGAGTTAGGAAACTAGATGATATGGCAGACCCAAGTTGTGTAATAGCCACTGAAATCTTCTCATTATCCTCAATTCCAATAAGTTGACTCTGCCTAAGAGATTCCAAAATCTCATTGAGGGATCTGGAGAGTTTATTCTGACAATGAGAAGCAATTCTGAAGGCATCGCCCTTCGTCTTGATTAATCCGATTGATATACTCTAAAAAAATTAAATAAAACGTTCCTTTAACAAAGCCGAGTCAATTGAAAAATAATTACATCAAGTATCAGATGGGTATAATCGTGGGGCCTTGGAACGAACTTCTTCTTTTTCAATTCGCTTAAGGTTACTCGTAGTTGACTTATATCACTAGCCACAAGGTACGAATCCCCTAAATTAATTATCGGATAATTGGAAGGCCGCGTTGATTGGCTAATAAGGATTCCTCTGGTACAAGACCACCCCCTGCCTTCCCGCTCTCGAGTAATTGCGGGATTACGGTACCGAGTCCGTAAGAAACGGGAGGAGTTGAAAGTCGAGCAAGAGCAAGAAGATGGAGAAGAAAATACAATTGCCTCCATCTCTCCAGTTGTTCGTCTCGAGGCCAATTCGGTGGTAACAGCCACTTGTTCTATCAGCGCTTCAAATTGAATCTCCCCACCCCCGATGTTGCCCAGTCGCAGCGAAGCCGAAGGCAACAGAGACTTTCTCAGTATCCCCAATTCTCTGCATTTTGCCAGTTCATTTCCATCTGCATGTTACAACAATGCTCGCACAACCTTCGACATCAACAACATCCTCGGACTAGGCAACATTTCCGTTGGCATGCAGATGAGAGCCAATGCCAACAACACCAGCGACGGGACAGACTCGGCGGCTCTCCAACAGTCTTACCAGTTTGTTCCAACCGGTCAAAACTACTCTCAGACTTGTTTTTTGGAGCAAAACAATCTGATTGGAACGATGCCTCCAGTCACTCACAATACCGTATTTCCTTTGGATATGAACACCAATAACTTTATACAATTTGACTATCAAAATGGGAATTGTGAAAGTAAGAATCACTTGGATTTCTTTTGTATAGATCTTTCAGGCTTCAATAATTTGATTCTGGAAGAGAGTTCTACGTCAAAAAATGTTAATCGAAGCAAGGATGACTGCCAATCTTCTGGATCTTCAGCTCCAACAGGAGGAATATCCAAGAGAAAGAAACGAAGACATCGAACAATCTTCACGCAATATCAATTAGATGAACTGGAGAAGGCGTTCAAAGTAGCTCACTACCCCGAAATGACGGCTCGTGAGCTTCTGGCACAAAAAACGGAACTTCCAGAAGACAGGATTCAGGTAATCGCACCAAAAACCATGACATGACTAATTCTAACACATATATACATTAAGTCGTTCTTAGGTGTGGTTTCAAAACAGACGAGCCAAATGGAGAAAGACGGAGAAAACCTGGGGAAAGAGCACAATAATGGCAGAATATGGACTATACGGAGCCATGGTGAGACATCAACTTCCGTTACCAGAGACCATAGCCAAGAGCACTGAAGGAGATCCAGAGAAATCTGCTGCTCCATGGCTATTAGGTTAGTGAAAAAATCCTATTTATAATTCTCAACTATAATAACAATCAAGATTCCTTTTTCAGGAATGCATAAAAAGAATATTGAGACCAGAGGTCAATGGGATGCGGATGGATCAGAAGACGACGAAGATGTTGAGGAACATAAGGAGAAGAAATCACTCCACTTCGACCACTTGAAGGCCAAAGAAGAACTTAATCTGGCCAACATTCCCTTATCACTCCAATCCTATACAGTATCCAATTTTCCATACGGCCCATAAAACATGATATTAAATATATTGACAGGACTTCCCGAGTAATTGGCTCAATCAGTCGCCCCGAGTCGTCAAATAGCAATTTCCGGCATTAACACGTCGAAAGGAAGGCAACTCGAGCCAATCAAGGGTTGCCGGAACGGAACTCGACCGTGGGTATGCCGACCCCTACCCACCAAAGTTGCGTCATCGAATTTCGGCGCGGGAAAGGCCCGGCTTGACCTTTAATGTCATTAAGTGCTCGGATGTCCCCAATTCTCAAGCGGGACTAGCAGGAGTTTTAAGCGGCCAATGAGAAGTCGGCACTCCCTAATGGGCAATCAAAAGAAACAAACGAATTTCACTAATTAATTCAAATAAAACCGACTTGTTATGTTTACGGCGGCAATTAATTAGACTCACCTCGGCCAAATCCCCGTCTTCCGGTCCTTCCAATCATCTGATGATATGCCACGTAGTTCAAGGACTTGCCGAAGTTGTCAGCCAGGATTATGAGGACTCGGGAAGCAGGTAGATTAACCCCAGTACTCAATGTGGATGTGCATACAATAACGGCGATCTTTTTCTCGCGATATAAGGTCTCGATTTTCTTTCGAATTTCGTTTGGAACACCTTAAAAAGTCTTACAAGGGCTCGGCAAAACCTCGTTTCCTGGTTTTTTCTTGAAACATACACCATTTGAAAGAGTGTAAAAAAACTGGTCAAGAAGCAAGCTTTTTTAGCTGCTATTTTTCATTTCCGTGCTGGCTAGCGAGCATTTTTTAGTTGCGGGCTAATCACACCCTTCTTCGGAGAAAACAAACGGAATCGATTCCCAAAGAACGGCGGATCAGTGCTTCCGTGGGCGACAGACATGGCAAGGGGGGCGGGCTTTGGAAATTTTGAAAAGGGCCGGGCCGGGCCCAACTCTAAACGGGCCGGGCCGAGGGCCTATCTTTTTTTGGGCCTCCTCGGCCCGGCCCCTTTTTTTAAAAAAAAAAAAAATTTGTCTTGCAACGAAAAATTTAGGTGCCAAATTTTTTTGGCATTTTGTTGTAATTTTTTCGCAAAAAAAATTTTTTGACTACGGTTGTTTAAAGTTTCTCTTGCTTTCTCTAGGATTTCGACGATGGATTTGACAATCGAGCAGCCCATCTGAAGTATTATATTCACTCTTATGACATGAACACCTGTGGTTCGATTTTTCGACCTTTAAAAAAATCAAATAAACATCAAAATTTGGGACAAAAAATTTCAGGTTCTGATTATCATTTCCGAATCTTCAAATTTTTGATGCTTTTCAGCTTTTTGCATATCTTTCCAATATCTGAACATCTTTTTCGCCGAAAGACAAATCATGGATAATATAAAAAAAAATCAACAATATCTTGGTATAGGTTGATCGATTTTTTAATTTTAAAACGTTTTTGGACTAATTCGAGTACTGCGAACAACGTCATGATGTTAGTTTAAAGTAAAAACTTTAAACAAAAAAAGGGCTGTGGCCGGGCCGGGGGCCCGAAGGGCACCGGACCCGGCCCGTTTTGCCATGTCTGGTGGGCGAGTGTGGAAAGGCGCTGCATACGGAGTAATGCAAACCAGGTTCGAATCCTCTTTTGATTTTTTTTAGAAGAAGATTCCTACCACAAGAATCTCTCAAGAAGATTCTTGTGGTATACTGGGAGCCGTTTTATAAAAAAAACGGACAATTTTTTGGAATTTTTTTTTGACTTGGCTGCTTGACCTCGTAGTGATATACTGGGTGGTTAAAACATTCAACGGCTTCTAGATTTTTATTAAGCGTGCCCCGTAACAGAAAGTACGTAACAATTAAGTCTAAAACCGTTGAAATTTTTGCTAACTCCTAGTTTTTCATGGGTTGCAAGGCCTAAAACACCGCGTAATCACTCTTTAAAAGCAACGCCATCAGCGTTTCAAATTCAAAAAAAAGTTTCCTTTTTTGATCTAGGTTGAAGCGTTGGATGTCATAGGTGACTATTAGCCATATGAAAAGCAATGGCGCAGGTTCACTTGCCCGTCCAAATCAAAGAGTTCAAAAATCGAATTGGAAATTTTTTAAAACGCCGCTAGCTAGCGCGTAAAGCAAAAATAGCAGCTAATTAAAGGTGTTTCTAGACCAGTTTTTTACGCTCTTTCAAACGGTATATGTTTCAAGAAGAAACCGGAAACGAGGTTTTGCCGAGCCGTTGTTAATTGTTTGGTTTTCTAGCTAATCCAACCTGCATGATGAAAGGCGACACCAGTCTTGATATAAGTATCCATAAATCCACATTCCGACAATAGATTGCAGTCTTTAACACGATCACCAAGTATTTTAAAGGTATCATTTTCCTTTTTTGAACACTGTTCAATGCACATGGCGATCAATGTTGTAATTTTTTCAACTAAAGCTTTTGTCCGGCAGAATATTAATACTGATTTCCATTCTACAACAGACTCCATCACTAAACTAAAACAACATTTTTAGTCACACAAGAGCTCAAGTCAGGTAAATGAAAGGAAACTTACTTCAAAATTCCTGTTTCATCTGACTTAAAGTTGAACATTGGTTGTCTTTCCACAAGTGCTAGCTGTTCTTTTCTCTGGCAGTAGTATTTGTTTTTGATGACATAATATTCATCCAAATCTCTTTCTTCGCAGATACTGTAGTCTAGTATTTTTGTGTTCAAAAGGCCTTCCAATGGTGCGGGATCTTCTATCGTCGCGCTCATTGCTATTATCTGACAAACCGTTTCAATACTATAACAAACATATAAAAAATTTTACGACAAACATACCTGAAAGTGTTCATGAACTTTAACTTGATTAACAAATCTTCAATAAGGGTACCTCTATCGTTGTCAAACGTCATATGGACTTCATCAATAACAATAGTGCCTATAAAAGAACTTAGCATGAGCAAGATGGCTTACAGAACTGATCCAAGACTTGCTCCTTGATCAGTCGACTAATAAGAGAAGCTCCTTTTTCGATAGTACATACCACGGCATCAAATTCTTCTTGTAAAGAGAGGGAAGCAGCTCCAAAATGAGCCTTGACAATCAATCCCAGGGATCTCCAATGTCTCTAAAAAATGTCTTTGGCCAGGTGTGTATTACCTGTAGAGAAAAGAACAACTCACTGGCAGAGGCAATGTATGGTTCAATAAAGATACACCGCTTTCTGCTTAGTAACACGTTAACACAGGCGATTGTCTCCGCAACTAGACTCTTGCCACTCCCTGTTGGAGCCGAAAACAGGATATTTCGAAGGGTCGGGTAGTAGAGTTCGTCCCGATATATAATTTCTTCTTGGAATTTTGCCAAGTTGTCTATTTTGTAGGCGTCGCGGAGTTTTCTCAACACAGATTCTCGGACACTTGAATCCATCCAACTTGGCACACAACGTCGTGTCCAACCGTAATATGCATGCATAACAAGAAAATCTCTTAAAGATTTTGAAAAAATTATATCTCCGTTTCAGCGCAAAATTGCACCAGTTGGCATTCTGCAACAAGGAAAAATATTTCCCATATGCACGAACGAGTTCAAGAAGGACGGTAATGCGGAATGCCAAAATGTTTCGCATTAATTGTTTTCGGCACGGAGTTTTAATGAATGATCAGTGCAGTTACCAAGAGCAAATATATACATGCAGAACTTGCTCATTGAGTCCTCATTTCAGCACATTCAAAGCGTTCTCTTTCTTGGTCACAGCCCAAAAAAGCCCGGAAAACTCCTAGAGATCATACCGTTTGCTCTTTGTAAACACGGTGTACAAAGGGCGCAGCTTTCCACTATCCCAACAAAAAACTCTGGTGAGGCGGACCGAACTTGTCAAAATCTGTTTTTCGTTTATAGTACACTCACTTTAGCAGTAGAAAACAAAAAATGCTTCGACTTTCCCTCCAAACGGCTGTCCTTTTTCGTCGTGCTATGGCATCTGGGAATTTTCGAGTTGAGCGAGATACTTTTGGGGAGCTGAATGTTCCCGCTGATAAGTACTATGGTGCTCAAACTGCTCGGTAAGTATTTTATCCATGTGTGAAATTATTTTACCTTCAGTTCCATGCAGAATTTCAAAATTGGGGGGCCCGAAGAACGAATGCCTCTTCCTGTGATCCACGCTTTTGGATATCTGAAAAAAGCTGCTGCTATTGTAAACAAAGAGTTTGGGCTTGATCAGAAGGTCTCTGAAGCTATTACAAAAGCCGCTGGTGGGCTTTTTTTCTGGGATATATGTAAATTGTTTCAGATGATGTGATAGCTGGCAAATTGGACGATCATTTCCCTCTTGTTATTTGGCAAACCGGCTCTGGAACTCAATCGAACATGAATGTAAACGAAGTTATTTCTAACAGAGCTATCGAGATTTTAGGTATGTTTTGAAAGTTGAATCAAATGGTTTTTGTTTAGGTGGTGAATTGGGATCGAAGACTCCTGTTCACCCAAATGACCATGTAAACAAGTCCCAATCTTCCAACGACACATATCCTACTGCTATGCATGTTGCAGTTGCTTTAGAAATCAACAGAAGGCTTCTGCCAGCTTTGCAAAAGCTTCATCATGCATTGGATGTCAAAGCTAAGGAGTTTGAGTCAATTATTAAGATTGGGAGAACGCATACTCAGGATGCAACTCCGTTGACTCTTGGGCAAGAGTTCAGCGCGTATGTTCAACAGGTACATGTTTCGGATTTTCCATGTATTAAAAAATTTAGATCAAGAATGGTATTGCAAGAGTTAAGGGAACTTTGCCAAGACTATACGAATTGGCGGCAGGTGGAACAGCCGTTGGAACAGGTCTTAATACCAGGATTGGATTTGCAGAAAAAGTTGCTTCCACTCTAAAGGATCTGACTGGAATTCCTTTCGTCACTGCTCCCAACAAATTTGAAGCATTAGCTGCCCACGATGCTTTGGTTGAAGTCCACGGAGCCTTGAATGTTATTGCTGTTTCGCTGATGAAGATAGCAAATGACATCCGTTTCCTTGGATCTGGACCTCGTTGTGGTCTTGGTGAGCTTTCATTGCCTGAGAATGAGCCTGGAAGTTCTATTATGCCCGGAAAAGTGAATCCGACCCAGTGCGAAGCCTTGACAATGATCGCCGCTCAAGTTTTCGGAAACCAGGCGAGTATCGATATTTATTAATTTAAATTTTTTTATATTTAGGTTGCCGTAACTGTTGGCGGATCTAATGGTCACTTTGAATTAAATGTTTTCAAGCCATTGATGGTTAGAAATGTTCTTCAGTCCATTAGGCTCATTGCCGATGGATCTGTTTCTTTCACCGACAACTGCGTTATTGGTATCCAGGCGAATAAGGAGCATATTCACAGACTGCTTAACGAATCCTTGATGCTGGTTACTGCTCTGAATCCGCATATTGGATACGACAACGCTGCGAAGATTGCCAAGACTGCTCATAAAAATGGAACTACCCTGAAGGAGGAAGCCATTAAATTGGGAGTCTTATCTGCTGAAGATTTCGACAAATGGGTACGGCCTGAGGACATGTTGGCCCCCAAGTAACAACTTGCAAAAATATATCGTCATTGCTCTAATGTAGGAGATAATTTAGAACAAATAAAAATTTTGATAATCATGTGTTGGTTCTCTTTCGTTTTTGTTTTTATCGGTGAATACTTATACGAAAATTGTTATTGTAAAATTGTTTGATTGACAGGATGACATCTTTGGCGAAAAACTTACTAGCTTTGACGAAGCTGAAGCCGAGGCCAGTAATCACATGGGACAGAGCTGAGAGGATCAAGCTCAATGAGGATATGTGGCAGGACCCAAAGTCGGTTGTCCATCGTTTGCCAATGCATTATCAGAAGAGATACTGGACCAATGTATTAGCAGACGCAAAACCGGTCCATTACGAAGCACCACAGAACAGATTTATGTGGGATTCAGATAGGAAGGTTGAAGTGGAACTTCAGGTTGGTGCTTTTTTTAAATGATATGTTTTTGGCGTTATTCCATCTTACTATTTTAGGAATACCCTATCCGTCCTGTGAGGACGCCGGAGATGGAAAATGGTTTGTGGGGTGGTGAAGGTGTTGTAAAAGGGTATGTGGAATCTCGCCCCTTTGTAAGGAAGAAGATCCTTCCACGGCATTGGATTCCACATTGGTTTTTTCCCAACGTTTTCCACGGATGTTTGTATTCTGAGATTCTGAACAAATACATGAAGATCACTGTTACAAGCCGAAGTCTCGGGCTCATTCACGAAGCATTCGGCCTTGATTATTATCTTTTGCGGACCCCTGAAATTGACGTCAATTCAAAATTAGGAATGAAGTTGAAACGTCTGATCCTGGTTTCCCTGGCGAAAGAAGATTACTGGATGGATAATACCGAAAAACACAATTACATCAAAGAAAAGTATAAGGAATTCAAAATACCGTTAGAAGAAGCAGAATGGGTGGGTCTAACGTTAAACGAGGCTGCTCAGAAGCAACAAGATATTGAGAACAACACTGCTCAAATCCCGGAAAAATACAAATTCGAAGAGGAATTGATCCAAAAATTAAACGAAGGTGAAGATTTGGCAACGGAAGAAGCTGAATTTATCCCGAAGAAATCAAAATCCATGTTCGGAGAACGACTGGTTGGAGAATACATGAAACCTATAGAGGATCGTGTTCGCCGTTATTAGGGTTTACTTGTTTTTTGTTGAAATAAAATGTTTCGATGGCTTGATGACAGAAAATTCTTACTTTCCGACGAATTTGAAGAGTCCATTTATTCTATTAATATTGATCAAGTGGTCGAAAGGTTGTTTTTTCATCGAGGACGACGTTAATCCATCATCGGGGCGTGGGTCATATTAGCGACTGATGATTATAACGGTAAGGTTCTCTAGATTCGTTACCATGTGCTTCTGGGTGAGCTAAATATGTATACAAAAAATGGTTCGAATTAATCCGGCTTTTCTTTAAGAGTTTCGAAGTAAACGATGACATTCTGACGTGTTTAAATTCAAAAAACTTCTCTTAATCAACCGCGTTTATGTCTCCTATCAGCGACTGATTAGACCCGGCGCCTTTGCAGATTTTTTTGGCCGTTTTGAAGATTGATAAGTTATGAGTCGAGGGCGGGCTTCTCACATTTAATACCGCGAACATACACGTCAGACATATAAGTCGTTTTCGCAATTCTTAAGCAGATATAACCACTAAGTCCGCGCGTCGCGAAGATGTAGATCTGCGGCGAAAATTCGAGAAATGGCGCCTCGGGCTTTCGGAGTGAGCAGGCTGGGAAGGGAGAGGCCAGAAGAAGGCAGGACAGGCGGTTGAATGACTCTGAAGCAACCCCCTTCCACCCTTTCGCGGCCAATTCGTTCTATAGAACTTGCGGAAGGCCGAGGAATTGTTTATGCAGGTCGCGATTGTATGCATGTCGAGTAACAATTGTCACTAGAACATTGTAAAAGAACTTTCAGAACAGTAAATGAAGATGGGAACCACAGAATCTTTCGATGCACCTCAGAACATCTACAAAAGAGAGCCGGCCAAGAGGTTTGTTTTACTTCAATTGTAATAGGGTTCAATTACTAATATCTGTAAAATATAGGTTGAAATTTGTTGCAGAGTGTTTGTGAACAGAAATCTGAGATTGGATAAGATAAAATTCTTTGGATTTGACATGGATTACACTCTTGCAGGTAAGTTAAATGAAAATTACTTAATTTGTTTAAAGAATACAAATCCCCCGCTCTCGAAGAAATGACATTTAGTCTTGTGGTTCAACGTTTGATTGACATTGGATACCCCGAGGACTTCAAGAAGTTTAAGTACAACCCCATTTTCCCCGTTAGAGGTCTGTGGTTCGATTATCTGTATGGGAACCTCCTGAAGGTCGATGGATTTGGGAACATTCTGGCTGCCGTTCATGGATTTAGATTTCTGAAGCCGTAAGTTTCGATTTTTTATTAATGATTTTTGGGCTCTGGTGACATAAAAATAAGAACGTAGAAGTTGGTTTATGAGAGTTATTTACGGTAAACAAGTTTCAAAAGTTGTTTTCCAGGGATTTCCCTAAAGATTTATTTATGCCACATGTGAATCCTTCTAGCGGGAAGTGCAAATCTGCAGGTATACCCACGAAGATCGCGTAAAAAATTAGATTAAAAAACATTTTAATAATATTATTATTAAATAATTTATACATTTAGGAGTGAAATGGATGAGTTTTACCCCAACAAATTCCTGCATCTTTCGGATCAACGGGTCTTTGTCTTGAACACTTTGTTCAATTTACCCGAGACATATCTGCTAGCTGCTCTGGTCGATTACTTTGACAACTCTCCGCATTATCACATGACGTCTGACAAAACGGGTGTAAAGAGTGGAGAAGTTGTGATGTCATATAAGTCCATCTTCCAGGATATCAGAGGTGCTGTAGACTGGGTGCATTTCGATGTAAGAAATACTTTTTTTTATTTGTTGGTATAATTGTATATGATGACTTAATGTTTAATTTAATTTTTTCAGAGTGATATGAAAGATATTATCTTGAACAACCTTGGCAAATACGTTGTTAAAGATGGGCGAGCTGTGGACTTGCTCACTCAATTGAGAGCGGCTGACCGAAAGACCTTCTTGTTAACCAACAGTGAATACTCATATACAAATGTAAGCGAAGGAAGCTGACTGTTAATTTTTACAGGGTATTATGACATATCTCCTGGGTGAGAGGTGGACATCTTACTTTGATATTACTGTAGTCAATGCTCGGAAACCCTTATGGTTTGCTGATGGTACTGTATTCAGAGAAGTGAACAAAGAGACGGGCGCCCTGAACATTGGAATTCATACTGGACCTCTTAGGCCAGGCGTTGTTTATTCTGGAGGTATGAACTCGTAATTTTTGCTTATACTATCAGATTTACGAGATTTACTATTGATATTGTTTCAGGTTCTTGTGATGCGTTCAGACGTCTTGTTAAATGCCGTGGAAAGGACGTGTTGTATATTGGAGACCATATTTTTGGAGACGTCTTGAAGTCAAAGAAGACTCGCGGATGGAAAACTTTCTTGGTGGTACCGGAACTCACTCGAGAACTGACTGTTTGGACTGGCAAAAGGAGCTTGTTTGAAAGATTGGGAGAATTGGAGGTTTCTTTGTCTAATTTGTACAAAGATCTTGATAGTAAAACAAAGGAAAAACCGGAAATAAGCGATATTACTGGAAGTATCAGAGTGAGTTAGTTATCATAATAACAGAATTTTTTTAGAGTGTAACATACGAAATGGATCAAGAATATGGCATTATCGGATCGTTGTTTAGAAGTGGGTCTAGAACGACATTTTTTGCCTCCCAAGTAGAGAGATACGCAGACATCTACGCATCTAGCTGTTACAATCTTGTCTATTATCCCACTTTTTACTTCTTCAGAGCTCCCATGAATCTGATGAGTCATGAGAGGACAGTCGATCATTATTCAACGATGCCAGGAAAGGATGATCCCGAAAACATTGGACAAAGAGGTGGGTGATTTTAATTTAGGCTTTGATTTATGTTCATTAAAATGGAGCTTCTTCAACCTGAATGATATGTTATTCTTGTCTTATATTCTAATTATAGTTCGGGGCTGGAGTCAGCTGTCCAAATCCGGGACTTTCTGCTACGAGGAAGAGGAAGAAGAGACTTCTTCCAACTCCGAGAATGATTCCGCACATGATCATAGTGGCAGTCAATCACATCGGAGCGATAAGAAGGAGAGTCAGGCCGATCTGACGGCGTCTCTCAACAACCGTGATGTTCTTGTTCCATCTGAAGGGCATATCGATGACGAAGAATCTTAACCGCCTTTCCCCCACGTGCCTTCAATTCTCGCATTACTTGAAACGGTTCTCAGGTTACATTACTCTTACCTTATTTTGACTCTAAATCCCGTCCTTCCAATAGAGAGATACTGTGTATTTGGTCACTTGTCTCTCCATAACGATTGTAAAAACGGATAATAAAGCTATATTTTATGGTTCGCCCCGTTTATGATAGTCACCTTGATCGTTTGTTCATTTGAATAAAACTAATGTTCTTGACCTTTTGAGCCTAGTAATTGCCTCAGAATGGACATTAAGATCCTAAAAAAATCAAATAAGGTAACTATTCATTTTCTTAATTAAATAAATTTTATAACAACCATGAAGCCGTCCCGCAGTGAAATTAGAAAGCAGACCAGTTCGAAAAAACAGAAGGAAGCTTTAGAAGCTACGCGAACAACGAAGATCAAAACTTCTTAAAACATGGACTTCTTATTGCAATGTTGTATAGTATGGATAACAGAGTATTCGGGTGATCCCCATTCGGGTGGTGAAAATTCGGGTGAGCGCACTCGGGTGAGCGCTCACTCGGGTGGTGAAAATTGCAATTTTAAAATTGGGGTGGGTGAATTTTCGGGTGATGAACAAAATATTGTACTGAGAGCCATTTTGAAATTTTATTTCTTTTTGGGGTTTTCGAGCATGAGGAATACAAAAATGGAATCCATTTTGCTCAAAAATCGTTGTTAATGCTATTATCATCTTCGTCGGTGGCATCGTCCAGAACATGCGAAATGAACTTCATTTTTGAAATCCTCATAGTCGAAAACCACAAAAACAAGTAAAATTTCAATAAATTTAAATATTCTAACAATGCTACGACTTTTGAGCAAAACGGATTCCTCATGCTCGAAAACCCCAAAAATAATTAAAATTTCAAAATGTAGTAGCAGTTAGTACAATATTTTGTCCATCACCCGAACACTCGGCTGAAATAGAGCTTAAATGTCTAATTTAGAAGCATTGAGATGGAGGAGTACAGCCTAAGCGGGATGTCATAACTTCATCCTCAGTTAACATTTTTTGACGTTTTCGGTGTCTATGAACTCAGAATAATGCTTTTATATATCCACTTTCGTTCCTCTTTTATTTTTGACTCTGGTACGGTATTCCCAACATAGGCCAATTTAGCGCCACAATAAAGTGATCTGCGATTTCATTTTTCCGATCAGTAATTCTATTTGCAATTTGTTGAAAGAAATCCAATTAACTAAGTAAGAGCAAGGACGAAGATGATCCGAAATAGGTCTATTAAAGTCCTTTTGTTGTTATAAACTGCTGTTTTAATGTGTATATGGTCTTAAACATGTTTGAAGGCATTATACTACCTTAAATAATGTTTAGTTTATCGTTAGATAGCTTCCGACCGAAACAACGGCGGCAATTTGATGAAAATGACGGCAATTTGACGTCAAGTTGACGTCACTGTCAAAATCACAACCCTAGTTATAACAAAACGGCAACGATTTTTTGGCAGGTCGCGCCCTAGCCGGGCTTTTGACGGACCGGGCTTCGGGCCCAAAATCGGAAAAATAGGTGCCAGTGACCACCCCTGATTGGGATCAAATGGTAAAACTAAAGGACAAAATAAAAAAATGTCGGGCCGCAGCTAGCAACGCAATTATGAGAGCCACACCGGGCTTCGGGTCCAAAATCGGAAAAAAAGTAGGTGCCAGTGACCACCTCTGCCCCTCACGTCAAGAAAAAATAAAATAAAAGCGCTCAAGCAATAAAAAATTCTTGGCTTTCTGCTTCAGCTCGAAAAGAAATTTTTGCTCCAAAGTTAACCTGATTACACATTGAAGGTGAGGTAGAATAGGGTTACTTCATCCATAAATTTGAATCTATAAGAGGGAAACGGAATGCCAATTTTCGTGTTGAGAAAAAACCCGTTGAGCGCAAAATCTTGACCCTTTATCTACTATTTGAAACCGCAGTGGAGTTGGTTGCCGGACGACGCAAACGAATGTCGTCGGATTCTGACATTGGACGTTCAACACCGTCAAGAAATGGATAGGAATTAATTGAAAATGTTTTAGTCAGAAGGTATCTATTATAAATCACTGCGCACGCCTTTTCTTGCAATTATCTGTATTTTCTGTTGGATTTAGACAGAAATTTACGACTACGACTTCAATTCATAAACAAGGAAAGAAGTTCTCAAAATTCCCATTTTGAAAAAATCACAATGATTTTTATTTTCGTATTGTTACAGTAAATTCTGACGGCTCGGATGCAGTTACTAAAATTTTTATCGGTGTCAAAAAAGCATAATACAAGTTTACGGCACTATCTAGGCAAAACTGAGCGCGTAGTTAGGCTTGAAAGGTCAAAAATTAAATGCGGTATAAAATCCGTCACAGTGACTTATTTTGTATAAAGTTGGTGAATGTATGTTCTTTGGGCCTAGAAAACTGTTAAAACCGCTCTGGATTGAGTGTCACTAGCGTTTATCAAACCTAACCGACATTTTCCACATCTACACATCGATTTCAAACGTGGGTTACCACAATGAGGGCTGTACGGAGGAAACTAGACCTCTTAGAGTACTATATAAATGCTGTAGAAAAAAACGCTGAAAAAAAGTTTGATCCAGTTAGACGAGGGGTACATTAAAGTCAAATATTGGGAAGTTTCGGCTTTATAGCGCCTTTCATGAAAAGCGAGAGAGAGCGCAGGTATTTTCAAATTTTGACGGATTATGAAAGCCCGTCCTTCAAAGTATAAAACATCCAAAGATGAAGAGGATTGTCCGGCAGAAAATTTTGACACCGACAAAAACCCGATTTTGACAAATTTTTTTCTATATTTTGTGTGTAGACAAAATGGCGTGCTGAACACCATGTAGATATTAAGGTTGGGTTTTTGACAGAATTTTTCAAAGTGACGTCAAATTGCTGTCATTTATGTCAAATTACGTCAAATTGCTGTTGTGTCGGTCGGAAGCTGTCTAACGATTAAACAAACATTAGTATAATCCCTTCAAAGATGTTCAGGACCATATAAACATTAAAACAACAGTTTATAACGACAAAAGGAGTTTAGTAGACCTATTTCGGATCATCTTCGTCCTCGTTCCCGTTATTATTATCATCCAAATTTTCATTGATGAATTGAGTCAGTGAGACTGGAGGTTTCTTGCAGTAAATTGCAAGAATTTTTGGCGAGACAGTTTTTCGTTGCGGGTCAAAATTCTCGATTTTTTGGCAAAATTCTAAAAAATTCCCAAAAAAATCAATTTGACAAATCAAAATGACAGAGCAATTTGTCATGACGAAAATGACGGCAATTTGACAACTTGACAGACCGTCAACTTGACGGGCGGCACAACCCTAATATATATGTATGCATAATAAAACACGTTTTAAGTTCGACGTCTTTTTTATCGGGTATTTTGGTATTGTAAATCATTTCTGATTTCATGCCTTCTGACGCCAATAAAAAAGAGTTCTCGGATGTCAGTCGGCTGTGAATGTATTATCTAGACAAAGCGAAAGTCGAGATTCCGGATGGAAAAGCCAGTTTACTCCTCCCCTCCCACATAATAAAGGAACTTTTACTTTCATCCAGTCTGACCTAATTTTAAAGAGATAGTAATGTAATTTACTCCTTACGAACAACAACATTTCAAAACATAAATATGGCATCGGTTGACGTACAAATCTGAGGCGAAAACGATTATTAAGGACAAGAAATGGCAATAAATTAATATTAAACAGTGTATGAGGGAACCCATAATCCGAACAACAAGAAGATGCTCTCCTTTAGCAAAGAGGCTTTGCATTTTCGACATTCTGATCGTTGGCATCAACCACTTGTACATCATCCAAGGCACAAGCCCCTTGGTTGGTTCGTGTATTCTCGCAGAAGAACAGAACCTAAAAAATGATTAAGATAAAATTGTAACCTCATCGTTTTTGTAATATAGAGTTCCTTACTTGTTTGGTGCCCCGACTACAAACAAAGTCACCAGATTTCCATTCTCGATCTCCTACTGTAACAAATCTGTCAGTGTTGAAAGGGCATTTGTCAATGGAATCACAGCATCCCTTCAGCTGAACTCCATGAGTTCCTTCATAGTATTTGAATTTGATTCTACTACTCTCATCAATGGTTCCCACATCAGAAGCCAAGACCGCCTTCTCTTTGGGATACAAGAAACTGGCGGCGTAATAATCTCCTTCTGCAAGTTAAATCCAGATAAAAGGAAGACAAGTGGCAATAGTTACCTGGATTATCCTTAATACCAGTTACACGGTTCATGAACTGTCCTTTCACCACCTGGAACTTGGTTGAAACACCATTCAGATTTTCACTTGAATGTTTGTCTACATACGAACATATGGTACCATCTTCGAAGTTACACTTCGTCTTCCGGCATGATTCTCCATCAAAAATCACAGGTCCATCAGTCTGAAGGGGACTTCCCAGAGCCTTGGCGCCAGTGTTTCCATTTGAAATGGAACTTGTTCTGACCGCTAAAAGAACAATTTCAATTGGAACACATTAACGAAACAGCAGGAAGTAACAGGTATGATCTACTTACAGTTGATGCTGATCTGCTCTCCAGTAGCAGTGTCAATGTTGGTTACGGATCCCCGGGAAACGGAGGCGGCGGATGATCCCGAAGCCGCTCCAATCGCTGAAAGTTCGGCATCGGATGAGCCGTCGACGTTAACAAAGCCTTGGGAACTCCTTCGATCCGCCTGGAATCCATTTCGGGAAGAAGATTGACGGCTTTGGGAAGACTCTGAACTCTGCGAAGACTGTTGAGAGGGAAGAGGACATTCAGATGGATCACTCTCATAGTCAATCTCAATGTCATCCAGAATGGCCAGTGATCCCTCTCTGTCCACAAAATTACTGGCCACAAACACAATCTAAACGATGAAACATAAATATTGCTGAACAAACACACGTATGTAATAGTTTAGTAAACACAAACGTCGACACTTCTTGCATAAACACAAAAAATTGTTCGAACTTACGTCAACCAAAGATGCCTTGGGCAATACCAGCTCAGTTCTTTTCAAATTGGCATCCGAAGGGAACTCTTGGCAGTTTAGAAGGGGATTGTAATCAACAGAATTGGGGAAACTCTCACGTTGGCAGACTTGCAAGAGGACGTTGTGTGATTGGAAATGTGTGGCTCGGACCTTGATTGGTGAGCTGGCGCAGGCAATAGCACAAGATACGAACTGCGCCTCATCTGATGGAGCAGCAGAAACAGCATGAGCTAGGAGATAGCGACCTTGCATGGTCATATTATGACGAGCAACAACGTCGGGGGTACCCGAGGCATGTTGCCAATCAATCTGGTCATCAGGGCTTGGGGCATTCGCCCAGCAACATGGTCGGCCTTCAAAGTCACAACTCAATGCCTCATCTTTGTTAACCGGGCCTCCACCAGCCGAGTTGTACCCATTGGAGCTGAATTCGGTTAAGGAAACCCGTTGCCCTAAGGCTGGCCCTTCGTTCTCTACCAAGTGCGAACTTGCAATTGGCTCGGCTGGGGCAACGTTTTCAGCAGCAGCAGCACGGGGTAGACCAGCTCCGGCAGCCGCAACTTGTTGTTGGAATTGGGCCTGACCTTGAGCCAATGGGGCAATGAATTGACGTTGAGCTTGGGCTGCTGCCCCTGAGTAATCTGGAGTGGCGGAGAACTGACGGGGGGCCGAACTAATACAGCCTAAGGCCGTTCCGACCAGCAATAGAAGTGTGACGGACTTCATTGCCGGAGAGCAAAGTTGGCTAAAATAATATACAATTAAGATCACACATAAACGGTTGTCCTTGAACACGAAAAGTGAAATCCAAATAATAAAAATAAGAATGAGGCAATTAGTTGCGCATTACCTTGGCAGATCGAGCAAGGTAAGAAACGCCGGCAGAAAAATTTGAGTGGATCTCGCTTAAGTGTGTTCTATGCCTGTAGCGATGGAGTAAGTTGTGGGCGCCGTCCGACTTAAAGAGATACCCCTCTCTCTTATGGAAACTCTGCTCCAAGGCGAAATCCATTAGAAAAGACGCCGAGCACGGGGGACCCGGCATTGCCTGCTTATTTGCTATGCTCGGACTGATAACTGATGGACTAGCCGGTTTTAGCACCAAATCAAATCAACCCCTTCACTTTAACCACCAGCAAATAAGAACTGAATTGATCTCAAGAATTAAAATGAAATCTCGAGCCTTCGGGATACGATGACCTTTCCGGGATGACGGGACGAGTCCGCTCCACTTATCACAATTCCGTCATCCACGCAGCCTCGAATGACCCTCAACGAAAATAAAACTTTACTCAAGACACGACGAAAGGGAAATCCCTGAGGGCACAACAATGAGGTTACGACACCCCCGGGATACCTTACAGCGCGGAAAGGAAGTTTTTCCGTGATTGAAGCGCCTTTTCTTTTCTCGGAAATGCCTCCGGCGCCTTCCTTTCCGATCTGACGTTACTCCAGCTGGAGTTGGTTCCGAGCTTCGAACGGCGTCGCACCGACTCTCAATTTTCGTAATAAATCCGTATATAAACCGTGAAGACCAAACAAACGCCGGGATCTGAATGGACTTGACAGTTGAAGTCTCACCTTGAAAGATTTCTAACTTCGGGTAGACTTCAGAATCTTTCTTACACCCCCCCCCCCCTCCCTTGCCAACACGCCCATTCTCATTCTTATCAGTGAAAGATGATAAGACCGGTCAAACTTGTTCCCGCGCGGCTGGAATCGCGCTGATCATGAGATGAATAATGCCCCGGGCTTCCGGACATCTTCAGATTAACCGGTCTCTCGGAACGGCGAAAAAAATTTACATTTGTATGTTATTTATTTAATGTCATGTCGCCAGAAAAGGAGGCTTTTCACGCATCTCGGAGCCCGGACTCGTGGATTCTTGCGCAATGTCAGCAGAAGATCGTATCGGTCCACATCTTTCCGAATATCCTTGGATAAAAAAAAGAATAGAATTTCGACTCCAGCCATTAATGTGAAACTGGTGTAGAGAGAAAGGGTTCCGCCTATCTCGCCTGCAAATGCCAATTCTTAAATTAACATAGCGTAATTGTATTTTTTGTAAATGTGGGAGCATCTCCATACAACGGAAAATTAATTTAGACTACAATCCATACATACTATAATATAAATATTAAGTAATTAAGCGCTTAGGCTTTACAATCTCATTAATAACACTAGAAACGAAGGACCAGAGAAAGAAACTCCGCCCCAACATGTTTAAAAAGTGAAAACAAAATGCTATAATTGGGATGTATACCTTATTTTAATGTAGGCCAGCTAATCCCACAAGTAATTATTGTTTACCTTTCATGAAAACGTTTGTAATAACGGGGCGGTTATATAATTTTGATTACAAAAAATCAAGTGCCATTAAGTAAAGGGGAGCTGGATTGGTAGTCCCGATCACTAACCACTATACCACGAAATTTGTCACTGGTATTTTGAACTTTTTTAATTGCCTCTAGAGCAGAATTTTATGCTGATTAACATATCGGAAAATCAGCTGTGGGTTCTCAGAAACAAAGATTTATACGGTCTTACGGTATGTTACAGTAGGAAAATCAAAAAAAAACGATTGTTCGGTCGCCTTCGCAAGGGTCGAAAACATTGTAGCCCGCGGAATCATTGGATTTCAAGGTAAAATACGACCCGATTACTTCAGAAACAGTAAATTGTAAAAAGATCGTATCTTCATGAAGGATTTGGGAAAAAATATTGTTCGCTTTTTCTTAGCACATACCATCACTCATTTTAATGCAAAAAACTCTAATTCGACTTTTTCCTATGTCCACGCCTAACGGCTGGATGCACTGACTCAGAAATTGTTTTTTAATATAGCACAGTGACGTGTTTATATTGTGGGTTCTATTTACATATATTATCAGTGGGTTTCAGCCATTGCCGGTTTACAGTTTTACTCCCGACCCAGGTGGGTCGGCCTTCTGCTAACATTGATCATGTTTAACCTCATATTGGTCAATCCTTTACAACCCTCTGAACTGAAGCATCGACAACGACGATCAGGACCCCTAATCCGAAGATGTGGCAACATTTTATTGGGCCACATTTCAAAGATTTGCGAGAACTGTGTTAAGGGCCAAACTCGTTTTGGTAAGACCAAAAAATTAATCCCTTAATCCCCTTTTGCAGCCAGAACCCTGAAAAGAGTTATAGCTGACAAAATAACCGATGCTTGTTGTCGCCAACGATGTTCGGATGATGAACTTCGAGAGCGAGTTTGTTGTTAAGAACCTTGCCTTCCTTTCAACGCCTTACAAAAACCCTGTTCTTTCCGTCTATCAATTGTACATATTGTTTTAATAAACTTACTCAATATCTGCCAGCCTTGCCGAGAGGATACAGTATGTCTTCTCTGGTAGACATTACGTGCTGTTATGTCACATTGGCTCTCATTTCCAGTCCTAAAGACAAACAAGTTACCTAATGTTTTCGAAAACATTCATGTTTTGAGACATAATCAGACCAAAACATTCAAAAGATCCTATTTATGCTTGAAAATATTTTATTAAGTATATTTACCCCTGACTGCTGGTCGAATAAGTAGTGTAACCAACAATTAATGATGACATCGCCCTGGTATGACATTCGTTTACTGCTGGAAATACCACTTTACATCTCAAATGCGCTTTGAAAATGTGCCAACACTTCAAGATTCAAATTAAACAAACCTCTAACAGCCAACCCGAGCGTGCAGGGATTTTTTTCGTAAATTTCATCATCTCTATTCGTGCTGAAAAAAATTGTATTATTGTAGCCTGACAATAAAGGTTGGCTCAACAATGAAATTACCCCGAATACAATCGAGTCCTGTTGCAACTGGTGGAATTGGTCAAGAGATTGTAATTGTTCCATACGCAGAAGTTGTTTTTCCATTGTCTATCCGCATCCTCTTCCTGAGATATAAATAGATGATAATTTGTTCTCTTACCCCAGTAATCCCGGCTACTTCATAGGCCGTTCTTTTGCCTGGTTTAAGTGTAAAGGATGGTGTTCTGAATACCGGTAGTCTTACAGTATTCAATGTGTCCGATGAGTAGAAAATATAAACCTTTAACAAACTCAGACTTGATGAAGAGCTTACTTTGGACAGCTTCGAAGCATCTTGAACCGACAACGACAATCGATAATATTCAACCTTTTCTGGAACGGTCTCTTAACACTGGAAAGTAATAGAAAACGCTACCTGGGATCTGCAAAGCCCGAGTTACTGCCCCAATCACTTTTACACAGTACCCGGTGGGTGTCCAAATACATGAAAATTGGCATTGGAATTGCTCTCTATCTAGAATTACATTACATCTGAACGATTACAACTGCTATTTAACCTTACTGACTAACTAAAGCGAAGTTTGCAGAGATCCCATTACAATCTGGCATGCTGTAAAACGGAAACCCGCTAAAATACGAAGACAGATTTTGATTACTTTTCTTTATTACCTTATTAGTTTGGAACAAAGAATGATTGTGAATGGCTTAAAATATTGGACATTAATCCGATAACTGACAGTCGTACTTCTGTTACGGGTCCATAGATAAAACAACTGAAGATACATCCCATATACGGCCAGGCCGAACATGAATCCTGTAAAAACCCTTAAGCAAAATAAATAAAGTTTATTGCAAAAAATAAATACCTTATTAGAAGTTTGTGATTTGAACTCAGGAATCTGATACAAGCAATTGAAGCAAAAGTACAGAAGCGATTCCAAAATTGGGATACCTTCTTTACAAGATATATGGATATCAGACCTTCGGAATGATTAGAAAACATCAAAAAGTGAAAGCAATGGGACTCCGTAAAGCATGCCGAATATAATAATATGATAAAAGAGAAATGAAGGTATAATGGTCTTATGGATATACGAAATATTCCCTCAGTTTCAGTAAAAAGAAGGTAAAAATCGGCAAAATAATATTGTCCCCTTTGTCGAGAGCGGCTTCCAGGAGAGTGGAAAGAGAGTATATGACAATGACGGCAAGACCCATCTCACTAAAACCAAACAACGTAATGTGGGCGACAATTTGTCCGAAGAGCATTGCGGCTGATCCTTCTGCCGTCTTCCTCAATTTTACCCCCCATCGAATTCTACCAAAATTGCTTCCAATCAGAGCAGCACAAGCATCTCCTACACCCACTGTTAAAACCCCACTGTAATATGAGGGCCGTAGGGCATTCGAAGGCTCGCACAACATAAAGTCCAGTAGACTCGGGACAAAAACACCTCCAATTAGGTGGATGGGCGTCAAAACAAGATTTCTGTTGTCTTGTCCATCCAGAAAGGGCAGCATGTTTGCATCCAAAGTATGATACCAAGGTTGCACACGATGGACTCTCAAGATCTTAAAATTGCTGCCAATTAATTATACACCTTACCTCCAGAATAATAAACAGTATAATCATAATATGACCACAAAGCACAACAAACGAAGGGTCATAAAGAAATCCAGAAATGGCGACGGCAGATACTGTAACGTGAAAAAACTTTCGATGAGAAGTCGTCACTTGGTTCACAAAATATGCTGTCCTCACACAAAATGCAACTGAACTGAACACATTGATCAACCAGAAGAGTAGAAGACACCTTCTAAATGATATTTGGAATCTCTATTTTTTTATTTACCGCATGACTGACCCATCATAAACTCGTCCAAGTAAAGCAACAGGAAGATACACTACGTTGATCTCCAATCTCCATGCAAAGATGACCAAGGCCACAGAAACGCAAAAGGCGAGGACAATATTGTGAGTCCAAGGATTGAGTTGTTTGAGGGCCTTGCATAAATATCCAAAGGTCAGACTCACCCCATACCCGAGTAATATTATTGTGATGTCAAACCTGTTGTAAGGCTCTGCCCAGTCAAACATTCTAACAAGAGAAGTACCCCAAGTGTGACGCCCAGATTTTCTTTAAATTTTGTACGCACGTCAGGCATAGGCCAAATATCAATATCTAAATATTGTAGCTCGCGCTTTGCAGGGACACCGCATATTCAACGATCCTTGCGGTCGAGAGAGCACGCGAAACGCGGTCACAGAGGAAAACACTTTTTGACAATATCCTTGTCAGTTTCGTGCGAAAAAAAATAATTTTTTGTGGAAACATTACTCTCTACGGTAGAAATATGCATGAAACTTTTCATCCAAAATTTGCAAAAAAGTGTCATATTTTCGCCAACTTTAGATCTAAAAATCTCGGTCGTTTCTGTGAAGCGCGAGCTAGGAGTCTCGCATATGTCTTAGAAAAAATAAAACTAAATGTGTGCCAAGTTTCATCGAAATCTGAGCGCCGCACTTGGGATGTTTCCCTTTAAATTAATAAATAACATATTAAAAACAAAATTTTACAAAAAAATATGAATTTCGACTCAACAGATATTTTTTAATAACGAACTCATGTCGATTCTTTATATCAAAGATCATTTTAAGTTTTCTTACAATCCTTTGAAGAATTTAAGCAGTTGATATGTTGTAGAGGATTGATCGCGTTAGCTCTTGTACATTAAATGTAACATCGATTTAGACTGGTTGCTCCAATTAATTCTCAGGGCTAAAAAATGGCTTAATATTGCAGTATTTGCCAGAAGACAGATAAGCTGCAGCGCTGACTTTACACCGGTTTAAGCGAACCTTAGCCCAGCTATGCCATGTTCTAAGACTGTGGCAAAGTATTCACTTAACCAGGGGGTCAGTAGTAGAATGGGGTGGCATATCACGAGAAATATAAGCAGAGAAAGAGCTCGAACAGAAGGTGAATATCTAAAGATAGAAATGGCAACGACCTGAAGGAATGAACCGCCGATCGGCCGGGTGCCAGGAAACAGACTGAAAGTTTTCGAGAAGACAAGAGGCTGCCATCGATCCTCCTCGAGAAAGGCGGGGCCAGAGACTGACCAGATAGATCCATCCGAGAGTTAGACCGAGGAAAGTAAGTAACAGGCGTGCCGGATTAGAGCTGATCACAAAGAGAGGCGCGGGGAGGGAGCGCATCTGTCCAGGGAGTGCATCATCTGGCCACCATTCCCTCACCCCCAAACAGATGACGTCTCCGGAATGTGAACACCATCCCTCGCCCCTCTCTTTAATGTAATCCACTTTACACCAGTTCGAGATGACCCCTGTATAAGACAAATCGGTTGGGCCCTCACCTTTCCTCCGTTTGTCCGGGCCCTGCTGTCTTTAGGTCCTCCAACTTCTTTTGCAACTCACCAATATTACTGTAACATTGATAGATCAGGAATCAATTCATTGATGAATTATAATATCTATAAATTAATTAAGCTTACTTCGTACGATCAACAGCCTGTTGTATAGTCTGACTGATGTCCATCATGTCATTCAGTCTAAGACCACACTCCTTCATCCTCTGTCTGCGCGTTTTTATGGATTCAATATGCCTCTGAATCTTCTCATTAATTTCTTTCTCTTCTTTCGAGCGAGGTTCCGGCAAAACCTTTGGTATTTCAGGGACTCGTTCATCAGAGTCAGACGGGAGGATCTCTTCAGCCAGGGGTTCTTCACTTTGTTTAGCCAGTCCTCGTTTCAGGAATTCTTTCTTCAGCCGATCTCGAACTTGTTCAGCTCTTGACAAAGCCTCTTTTTCGGCCAACACTAAAAAAAAATTCTTAGCTTGTAGAAAACCCCAAACCCACCCCTTTCTTTCGCCGCCTTGGTTTTGTCTAATTCCGCATCTTTTACATTTTTTAAGTGATCAATCAGTTGTTTCTACAATTACTTTACATGATTTTACCAAACAAGCTTTACCTGTTCCAACTTTTCCCTCAATTTATTCATCAACTCTTCGTTTCGATCATAAGCCGCGCGGGCGCTCTCTTCCACTTCATCGACCTCCTTCAAGAACTCGTCCAGAAGCTTCTGTTCTTCCTGAGTTCTCTCAGGTTGTCCATCTGTTTCTTCTGCTTCCCTTTCTTTTTCTACTCGATTCTTCTCCGCCTTATATTCAACAAAATGTTGTTGGATGATATCCTTAAGAACTGACAGGTATTCATCTTCTTGAATCTTTAACTTATCATAAGCTTCCACCAATTGGCCAATCAATGTCTTATCAATATCCTAAAATAACAATGATCTTTATGACAGGGACACACCTCTCCTCTTTTCTCCGCTTCCTTTAAAGATCCAAGCATGGCCAACAACTTTGTTTTTCCAACTCTAATCGACTTTAAATTGGCCACTACTACTTCCCGTTTTGTCTGCTGTAATGATAATTACGATATTTATAATACTTTATAAAATAACTCACAGTTTCTGACACGGTAAACATTGTTGAGACGTTGATTAAAACTAAAACAGAGAGTAAAACGTGCAACAAGCCAAGAAGTATTATCATGATATTCAACATATTTTAATTAAAACCTTATAAGATCATTAATTTATTTCTTGAGATCAGCGAAAAAGAAACCTGAGTGGATATCGAGTTGAAAATTATATTTCTCTCGTAAGATCCTTTGTGGTCGAGTAATACTTGATGTTCAAAGCATGCACAATCCTCAAGGCCGTCAGATGCTGACACTATAATTCAGGACATCATAAACAGCTCTCATAAATCATACCAGATATGCCTTGGACTGCGTCATCACTAAAAACAATATAATAAAAAATATAAAACGCACCTATCTCCTTGAAGCAATAGCAGTTGCAATGTCCAGCATTCATACGAATCTTATTCACCGGGTGCCAGCTAGTCTCGTTTCCCACTTTGAAGAACGAAGGTCTTCGACCCTCTTCATCGTGGAAAACCGCAATCCTCTTCCCATCAATAATTTTTAAAGCATTCCTTACTATTCGTTTGCCTAAAACCTTGGTCCACCTGTAACAAATTTCAATTTAAATGTAAATTTACCTGTAAATTCTTTTGATTTTGGATTTCATAGCCATCCGATCGTTCACATCACTAACACAATACTTCATATATTCGTCAATATACTTTGGAAGGTTTAATTCAATGTCCATTGCTTTACTCTTCTCCATCTTCGATCAATAAATGAATAAAAAAAATCAAGATAGAAACGAATACGAAAGAAGGATGACGAATTTTTTCCACGAAATATTCAAGACAAATAATTACAATATCCAGCAGATTAATCTTACATCGTTCAAGGTATCATTCTATAGAAAATTATTCTCAAATCTAAAAAAATATTTGTCTAAAATAAGACGATAAAAAAGATGTCACGAATACAGATTTTGTGTAAATAAATTCTTGAAAAATCATTTCAAAAATGATTTTTCTCCGGAAAGAATTCTTCGAATTTTTCTATAATAGAAAAACCTTTTTTTTACTAGCAATAAACCTAGGAGTTCTATATATAATACTGACGGAAATGGAGAGCATAAAGTAATTTCATAGCTCCAGAAGTTCGTGTGAGTTATGAAAATATGCCTCTCATCTCAAACATTGTTATCCTATTTGCTATATGTGGTGTTATTATCAGTTGCTGGCCGTTCCTCCTTTTCACCTCATTTATTTTGATTGCTGCAATTTTAGGGTGAGTCGTATTAGACAGGTTAGATTTTTTAGAAGTTTCTTATGTCTTTGGTACCTTGGTGTTAAATGGAGGGACGAGGATCAGACTAACAATATGATTGAGTCTTCGAAATTCCGGCCTCATTTGCATGAACTTATCCAAGAGAAGCAACCTTGTTTGAGTGATCGGCTTGACTATTTTGTGGTCACCGGATCTCCTCAAATTGACGATCTTATACATCAGGTATCTGTAGTCTTCCAGTTTGTGTTACTTTATAGATTATTGATAACTTGATTCGGACTTACATTTTTCCATGGTATTCCCAGTTATCTAAGAATTGTAGTTTTCCAAATAGTTTAAAAAGGTGTGCTTGTAGAACACTGACAACATTGAGCAGAAGGTAATTTTTTGTATTGAGATTTATTAAACATTTCCTAGGCTTAAACGGGTGGATTGGACTGTATTGTTGACAAGACACATGGCCGATGATGTTGCGTCTCATTTTCGGTTGTTTCGATTGTCAAATGAACGACGGATGGAGCAAGATCGTCTTGTCAAGGAAGGGCTCCTTAAGAAGTCTGAAGATCTGGAGTCCATATTCTTTGATATGGAGCTTGAAATGGAAATGATGTATTGCCGAGATCTTATTTCAACCTCCACTGCTTATGAAAGCGGTAATTAAGGCTTACACTTTCCTTAATTTTATCATTCAGCTTGTTTACACGACCTCACAGATATATTGCTCTTCTTGTTAATGCCCTCCGAGGAGTTTCGATCAAGGCCGTTGAGGTTTTTAATCAGGGAAGTCCTTATCGGGCGCGTGTTTGTACCTTTGCTCAACAAAGTCTGTGATTCCAACTTTATCAACCATTGCATCATAGTTTGGGTAAGTAGCCCTTATTGGATATTTATTATTGGTTTAGTTGAGTGATGTAAAATTAACCGCCGACGATTTCTTAATGATAATGCACAGATGTCGGTCAATTCAAGACCTTGAAGTAATTCTGGAGGCTGCATATGGAGAACGATCAGTTTTATGTTCCCGAGATAATTCTGCCAACATTGAGGATACCAAAAGAGAAATACAAGCGCTAACTACGCTTATCGAGCTGATCAAAAGGAGGATGAAGAGATTAGAAAATTCCCCTGTGAAGACCGAACCTCATACAGTCTTCCTGAAGAAGTCTACCGATTCAGATAGGATCATTCTTCCAATTACTGTGGTTTTAACAAACAATGTGGCCGTTACGTACTTTTCGGATTATTTAGCGGGCATTGGATATCAGCATTACCTTGACTGTTTTCTCGCAATTGAAGGTTTCAAATCCAGCGTAGCCCATCAATTAAGAGCGATGGCCGGAGGTGTTACTTCTGATCCTGATTTCCAAGAAACAATGAAAGAAGCGTCACTCTTTTTATATAACCAGTATCTTTCGGACACTGTAAGATTATTCATTATTATTGATTTAATGTTTTAGGCACCGAGAAGAATTCCACTGGAAGAAAGTTTGGTTAATACTTTTCTGGTCAGAATGCGGAACGACGAGCCTTCTGACAGTTGGTTTGATCATATTCAATCTGAGGTGCAGTTTCTTTATTTATTTTACTGTCTTATTTAAGATTGTGAGCGTTTTAGCATCTGAGAGGATGTTTTATAATGATTTTACTCAATCTTTGTTCTACCAAAAAATGTTATGCGATCTGGAAATAACGGATTTAGATGAAGTCAGTGGAAACTCGATCAATGAAGAGGTCTTTCTTACTCATGACTGTAAATTGACAGTAGAAGTTGGAATGTTAGGAGTTGGCAGACAAAACAAGGGACCCGGCACTCAATTTTACGCTGTGTACAGTGTAAGAGTTAGCAGAATTGATAAAACAGGAGAAATTATATCATCCTGGAATGTAATCAGACGTTACTCGGACTTTTACAATTTCAATTCGGATATTCAGAAGAAGGTATCGTGAATTATTTCAAATTAATTGTTATGTTTTAGTATCCGTCTTTGAAACGGATTGAATTCCCGGCCAAAAAGACGTTTAATAATCTGAAGCAAACGTTTCTGGAGAAGAGATGTAAGGACCTCAATAAATATATGGAAGTAAGTCGATTTTAGGTATTAATATTTGTTTTACGATTTTATTTTGATTATTTTTTTTAGCAGTTGACAAATACTTCGCTCCTCAGTTCGACTCCTGGACTTTCTGATGATTTATTGGACTTTTTAAATCAGAAAAAATACATAGGGATTGGTCAAAAGTTCCCTAACAAGATTGCCTTGGCCGTGGTAACACCAATTATCGACAAAGTAAAGGCTATTAAAACAGTGGTCAAAAATGTCCCCGATCATGTTACAAAAATGGGCAGCGAGATTAACAAGGCTGCATCCAACGTTATCAGGGTAAATATTTGAAGTCTTAAGCCTTGTAAATCCTGTACTTTATCATTTTTACTTTTTCTCAGAGTAACACAACATTTAAACATACAGAAATGGACTTCCAAAGAGTTGCTTCGTCGTTGGATCTGGAGGTCAGTGCTTCAATTCAATTGTCGCATAAATTAGCTTTAGGGTGACGATGAAAGTATTCCCCTTAGGGTTCTACTGCTTTTTGTCAACGAACTGTTTGGTCTTGATGGTCGAAACCAATGGTTTAAGAGTCGAGTGATCGCAGCTGTCCGTCATTTCCTTCATGCTGCCTTTGGAACATCTCTGAATAAGTTGATTGTCGACTTTGTTAAAGATAAATCGTCAGAATTAAGTGTGGCCAAGTACTTAACATTTTTAAGGTAGGGTGATGTTGTTTATCCATTACGTTTTGATTTAGGAATAGTCTTCAAACAAAACGAGTGAAACCGAAGCAAAATAGTGCCAAAACCCGCATCTTGTCGCAGACGTTGATGTATGCAGCCATTCCACCGGAACTGAAATTTGTTTTTGGGACAACATCATCATTGAATGCGGTGGCCAACTTCAGCGAAATGATACATCAGAGGGCTTTAAATCGACGCTTATGCTACGTTCTGATTGAAAGGCTCTTGCTAACCCTATTTCCTGAGGGCGATTTCCCTCAGCTTTTATCAAAATTGCATTCCAAAAGTCCTAGGTTTATAGATATTTAGGTAGTATTTTTTATATAACATTGTTCATGTATCTCCAATGCTTCCCTCCCTTGTTTATTTCTAGAAGGTCAATTTTCGTTCACAAGAATACTATTTTCGTCCAGAGATATGTTTTGTAATATTCGGTAAAGCTTTGCCTAAGCAACCAGAAGTATTGTTAACACTGAATCCTGCCCGCACTTTAATTCATAGAAATATTATTACCCGATCTCTCACTTGCATTGCCATAATGCCAACGTATGAATTACGATATCTATACGCCTCAATGAAGATTTTATCTGCATTTATTTCGTTTTTTCATTTAATGGGGCTGAGAATCCCTTAGGCCTTATCAGAAACCGGATTTCGATCACTCTTTCCCCATTCCACGTGACTCCTTTGTTTTCATGAAAAGCATAGAAAGATGTGGTTGGGATATCCATACTGCAGTCATCACTAGCCGTCCACCATCCTCCTGATATCTGAGGGCAGGGTTTTGTCTTTGTGTTGAAAGTGTGGAAGGCTTTGTCTCGGGAAAACATTAGACCATCAATATCTGAAAACCAATTAACAGGGGAAATAACCCAAGTGCTAAGCTTAGATTTTGATGAAACTTGGGAAAAAATTAGTATTATAATATTTTTCCTATTAGAGTTTCCCATAATTCCTTTTATATTAACGGCGTTAACTTCTCGCTGTCACCGTGGGCGGCAAATTCAGCCTGGAGATGAAAGCTATATATCGCTTTAAAGAACAATGATCATGCATATTAATGGTGTGTCTCAACTCGCTTTCGACTGTAGGATAGCCTCAGGTTGGATTTTTTCTAACGGCTGCCATTTTTTGGTTTCTCGGAAAAACCGGCCCGTCCGTCGTAGTAATTGGCTTTTGCAGAGAAAATACGTTGTATAAATAAATACAGCCGCAACACTCTCGATTAATAATCAAATTTGAATTTAGTTTTTATTTTATTATCCTCAGGGCAAAAACCCAACTTTTGATCATACAAAAATGGGGCTTAAACTATTTTAGAAAAAAGTTTATTTTTGAAGCAAGATAGGCTTGTTAGGTTTGTTGGTACCACTACACACAACCATCACGTTCGTATTGATGACATGTGTCTTCCTTTACCGAATGATAGAGGGTTTTTTTGCAACGCCAGATCAATTTCTACCAAAAAATGGTGATTTGACCAGTAAAGTTCGATGGCCCAAAAATTTTTTCCTGTCTATTTCCTGCGGAAACTCGGTTGTATGAATAACAAGCGATGCCTTCCTCAAAAATGATTGCGGAAAGCAACATAACTGATTTAGTTGGACAACTTGACGGCTTCTGGTCAGCGCGGAAGTAAATTTAGAGTTGTCGAGTTACTCGCAAGTTCGTACTACCTATACAGTTGTAACATGACCACTTTTTGCTGTTATATGCATAACGCCCGAGGCCAGCGACCTTGGATTGCCAAATGGCCACGATAAGACTGCTAAAGATAAGCTTGAAAATGGTACAAAGAGCGGTGAATTACACCTAGCCCCACGGTTGAATCAGAATTATTTCCAAAACCTTTTTTGAAGAAAAATTTTCTTAAAAACTTTGGAGATTGCCCTGAGGCAAGAAGAGTAGGAAATGTAAGAGTGTTATATTTTTTTAAAAAGTCTTTTTGGAGGGCTATCCTATGGCGTATAAATCTACTCTCTGTTGCTATCGTGAAGACAACAGCACCAGTTAGAAGTTTGCCCGTCTAGAATATAACAGGAATTATGCGACACCCTAATAAGACATACGCGAGACTCCTAGCTCGCGCTTTCCAGAAACGACCGAGATTTTTAGATCGAAAGCTGACGAAAATGTGACAATTTTTTGCGAATTCAGGTGTGAAAAATTTCATGCCTATCTGTACCATAGAGAGTAATTTTTCCACAAAAAATTCATATTTCCGCACAAAGCTGGCAAAGTTATGGCCAAAAACTGTTTCGCTCTGACCGCTCTCTGCGTTTTGCGTGCTTTTACTTCCCTTGTAGGTTCATTATTTTTATCTGTAAATTAAACGTGGCTTACTCTCAAAATAGGGTAGAAACCCTGAAATCCAGCCTAAAATGAGTTTATAACCCTCCGTTTCGTCGCAGACGGCGAACGAATCATACTTGGTGTACTTGACTCGTCCTTCCCGCGATGTTTTGGCATAAACAATCAGCTCGTTTACACAATGACGACGGGCTGTCAGACTGTGGATGCGGTCGTTTCCTAGCCAAAACTCGGAGCTTGACGACAATACTCCAAATCCGTCTTTATATTCTTTCCATGTTCGATTAAAACGGATTTGGGGTGGAAATTTTCTTTGGAACAGGACAGTCCATCCACCTCCAAACAAATCAAAGTCGCACATCACCTTGAAGGAACATTGTGCCGGATCATGACATCTCATATCATAAACAGTTCGAGTAGAGGTCCCATTTAGTAGGGCGTTGTCAAGGATATGGTCAGCACAGTCGGCAGGCCATGTTGTGTTTACTACATTGTGTAAATTAATGTCATACCTACATACCGGATCTCTGTGTATATTCATTCGATGATCCTGTCGTTGTATGAGCCTGACCGCGGCCTTCGTTGTTGCTGAATGGGCATTGAGAGCCAGGGCAATCTTCAAAACAGATTTTTAATTACAACGTTCGACTTGTATTTGTTTTACTTTCATCGGATCCATCACCGCAATCATTTTGGCCGTCGTTGATCCAACTTTTGTGGACGCAATTCTTGGTGGTTTCACATTGAACTACGTTATCTTCTTTGCAGAGATTCTCCCCTGACATGACGTAGATACCTAATTGGTACTTACATTTATGATCCACACAATACTTGTTCATCTCGTGTTCCTTCACACACTTTCCGCATCTCGAGTTGCCTGTCTTAACCTCCATATCACATAAAATGAGATCTTCTCCACATTCTACAAAAAAGATTAAATTTTATAAAGGATTTGAGATAAATAATTTCTTGAGTCCCACTTTCATCGCTTCCATTAGCACAGTCCAATATGCAATCCCGGACAGTGCTGAAAGGAATACAGTAAGTTGAATTGTTATATCCACAATCAAAGTATCCAGGCTCACAATTCCCGTTCTTCGAATAATCTAAACAACCCCCTGATTTTATTTAATCTATTTACCTTCAGGCTTTGGAAGTTCAAAAGCGATTGTTAAGTAAGAAAACAGTACTGAACCGGCATATAAAAAAATCATAACAATGGAAATACTCTTTCTATGCCAAGTGAAATTAAACAATGATACTTGTTTTTGCAAAGCGCACAACAGTTTACTCTATTGTATTGCTTCCTGCATGCCTCATTGACTTCTCTCATTGCGCAAGGGAGCCAGGTTTTATATTGTTTGTTCATAACCATGGTATTAGTATCCAAAAAGAGCAGAAATGACATTTGATAGAGTTCATGACTTCAACAATTTTTTTTGAGGAATGAACTGCAATATAACACGGCGAATTATGTATAAAATAAAAAAAGACCTAACCATAATACCAGATATAGATAAATTGTTTTCGCCTGATTTTTCTGTGTGATAAACGTTTTATATAAATTATTTGCGCAACATTTCAGTGAATGGGCCCGGTTTTGTTCCCAAGACGGTTTTGTCCCCAGGATGTGTTTGTCCCCGCTTTTTTCGGGCCTTTTTGTGGTGCCCGGACCGGTTCTGTCCCCAGGACGGCTTTTGTCCCCAAGCCGGTTGTGGCTAGGCACATTGTGTGTCCGTTGGAGTTGGTAATTTTACAAACTGCAGGGTAATTGAGGTACCACAAGCACTTAATACTATATAGTACTACTAAAAATTATGCTTTCAAATTTTAATGCTGTTGGTTTGGTGCCCAGTAAAGACCAAAAGTTTATTTTGTTCAAAAATAAATTCGTGCTGTATGGTACCAGCTTGTACCAAGTGCTAAAACACATTTTTTGAGCAGTACTGGGCACCAAACCAACAGCATTAAAAGCTGAAGGTATAATGTTTACTATTGCTATGTAGTATTAAGTGCTTGTGGTACCTCAATTACTCTACAGTTTGTAAAATTACCAACTCCAATGGACACACAATGTGCCCAGGCAGAACCGACTTGGGTGCAAAAACGTCCTGGGGCCCAGCCACGACCGGCTTGGGGTCATAACCGTCCTAGGGACAAAACCGGGGTGGGGACAAAATCGTCCCATACGCTTTCAGTTGGGACGGATCGGGTAAATTACATTGACTATGAGAATTCGATCATAAAAAGATTTCACGAATAGGAGTAGCCGCCAAATCCATAAATAGCTAATTAAAAAGCTGAGATGGCTGTGTGTGTGGGTTGGCATGTCGACTAAATCCGATGGCTAGCCAAATTTGGCTATCATTCCAACACATTGGCTAGCCAAGTACGGGATATCTAGACTAGTACTCCGACTATCTGGTAATCATTCCAAACTTGTGGCTAGCTATTTTTGAGTGTCCACAGCCATTCTAACACTTAAACAAAAATGAAATTTGCCCCAAATGAAGTGTAGCCATTATTTGTTGTTTCACGATCTCATAATTGTCAGATTTCGTATTTCTTTGTCAGTTTTGATCCGTTTGATTCAATTGCGTAACTATAAAAATTGCGCACCATAGAGACAAGTAATCGATTGTGACATTGCGTCCCAAGCCGGCTTTGGAAAAATCTGTCAAGAAATTTTCTGCGGAAAGTAACTAGAAGTAAGGAAGGTAAAGCATTTCGATTTTCTCATATCTAAAAATGGTCTCAGAAACAAAAGAAGATTTGGGGAAGTTTACGGTAAGTATAATTCTTTTTTAAAAGTTCTGTAGATTCCACAGCTGAAAGAAAAGCTGAAGCAGCGTCGATTGCAAATCAGTGGGACGAAGAACGAGCTGATCAATCGGTTGTTTGAGTCACTGCAAGAAGAAGAATTGCTGGGAGAGGGCGCTTCCATAGCCCCATCAGAGAATGAAGAAGATTTGTTGGGAAATAATGACGTATGTAAAGACAATTTAATTTTTGGCATTTTTTAGTCTAATAGTGCGCAGCTAACAACTAAAGATGAGGACCTGCTGTTGGGATTAGAAGTGAATAAAAGCACAAAAGATGCTGAGCCAAAATTTGTAGAGAACCAGGGAACTGAGAAAGTTAATGAAGACGGAGACAAAAAATCAGAACAAGCCGTTGATACAGAGCAATCAAAAAAACGACCCTCGATAGCAGCTCCTGAAGGTGCTCTGAAGAAAGAAGAGTCGTTCACAAATGACGCTAAAGCCCGCCGGGCCGCCAGATTTGGTCTGGCTACTGAAACGGAAGAGAAGCAAGAGTCGAATGGAAACAATAAGGAGAAGAAGCCAGAGATAAAGACAAGCGACCCCAAATTACTGGCAAGAGCTAAGCGCTTCGGCTTGCCAATTGTAAGTTTTGTCTGGTTTTTGTAATCTCAAATTATTCTTTTATTTAAGAGATGTTTTAAAAACAGCACACGCATGTATGAAATTTTTATTTCCTTCTTTGTTTAGATCCTGGTTATTGTCAGATTTGTTGTGGGCCCTGTCGCCATTTCAAACTCTTTCATTTGTAAATATTTGTATTTCCAGGGGTCCGCCAATTCTTCCCCAGCCAAAGTTGCAAAGCTGAGTGTCGAAGACGACGAGAAATTAAAAGCTCGACGAATCCGTTTTGGTCTGTAACTGCCCGATCTAATAAAGGGCTTTAAAAGAAAACAAGTTGTTTCCAATTTTTGGTCAAATTACTGTTATTTTATCGTTAACGTAAAATATTTCCGTTCTTTTTTCGTTTACTTTTTTATGGAAAGATTTAATAGTAATAAATACTTCCTCAAATTCCATTTACTTCTTTAGAAATGTTCGAATTCATCCTGTATTTGGTAAGGTAATATTGCTGTCTATTTTCAAATGTGTCGCCCAAGCTGGTGGCGTGTTTTTTGGTGGGGTTTCGATTCGTCCCCGAGAGTTTTGGTTGCGCTTTAAAACTGCCAGGTGCTCATTTCTGAGTCATCGCTCCATCGGAAAGTCCCTCTATTCGATTATAAGTTTCGATATCTTGCTAAATAAATTCGGATCCTTCTCGATCGCGACTGCTTTCCCAACCCTTTTATGATCAATAACTGTTACAACATTCTAAAACTTGCTTCCATAACTTTTTGTTTGGTATTTTACAATTCTCTTTTATGAATCTGAATCACTTTTTCTCTTGTTTCGTATCCTTTTCGCGTTTCGTGTTTGTAGGACACCCAAAGATGGAGGTCAGAGGCTTAAAAGTAAGTTGTTTTTTGTCCGTTGGTCTAGTTTGTCCCCACCTATTGCAGTTTCTAAAGGTTGCTTGGAAACAAAAAAATTTTTGGTTTTAATGCGAAATCTGTTTGTTAAAAGGGCTGGATTCCTTGCCTTATATAAGAACATTGTAAAATTAGCAGTTACCTGGCGCAGTGAGCTCACCTTACGAGAAGAGACATCTGGGAACAAATCGGTTTGGGGCGCGAAAGAGTCTTCTACAAGGGAGGCGAGAGAGAACAAAGGCTGGCTTCCTCAAGGACGTCTTCCGTCTTTTTTTTGATTTTGTGCCGTACAAAGACGTACCTCCGATTATTGAGACGGGTTTATGGCTAGCTGTGCTTTGGCAAGGGCTCTCTTCTCCACAAATGTCCTCGAATCGGGTAGAATACTATTAGATGGGAGCCCTTCAAGATCTTCCTTTTGTTTGTTTATAAGCATGGAGAATATAATTATTTCAAGGATTGTTTTCTCCGTGGTTAACTTCGCGCTTAATATTTGCGTGGATGTGCGCTGGGCTCGCGGACGTTTATGTTTGAGCCAATTATACTTTTGCTCAGGAAAAGTTCGCGCTGTATTGCTATGATCTTGTTAACGTTAAAGAAGATTTTCTCATGTTAAGTAGACGAAACCCTCATATGAACGTAAGGCTACCAAATAATGTGTTATTTCGGTTTTTGCATAAAATTAATATTTTTTGCCTGAGGTCCCTTTCCTGGATTATTTTTTGCAAATTCAAAGAGTTTAAATTCCACGAGCAGGCCAGAGTGCCTCTTATTGGTTTATATCAAGTAAATAAGATCCCTCGTCAGTCTGATATTGAGAAACGCATGTTGACTGTCCAAATACCGATTCTATGGAACTTAATCCTCTTTCGGGCGAGGGCTTTTGATCTGCGAGCAATTCTCTCGGGTTGAGGTGGGAGTTAAGGGTTTCCCTCGGCTTTTTGGGCGGACATTCTGATATCCGCTGGCTCTCTTTCCAAGGTTGGTCTGAATCAGACTGACTTCTTTATGGCCATGCGGCTCTTTCGATCAGCAAGGCGATCGTGTTGTCTCCGCTCTCTTTCGGTTCTCTTGACTTTAATTGACCATTTTTAGTAGACGCTTGTCTTGTTTAAGAGATTCTGGATCGGCAGAATTAGACTACTTTAGTCGTCGGGTCATGAATGCTGCCCAAGACTTTCTGAGACGATGTTGGAGTTGGTTGAAGCATCGTCTCTATCAACTCTGGAGCCTCCTTCTTTGGGTGTTTGATTTTGTTTGTTGTTGTGGCTGTGTATACGAAGAGGAGGACGATCCTGAGAAAGGAAATGATAATGTTCAGGGAAAAGACAATTTGGGAACACAAAAAGTAGTTAGCTCAACAGGAATGGCAGCCCAAGTTCATAAGGTGATCATGGTCGGAAGTGGTGGAGTCGGAAAGTCGGCGCTCACTCTTCAGTTTATGTATGATGAGGTATATGTTTAATATTTTCTGTTGAATATGGTGACTGTAATTTTTAACCAATGTTTTTTTTCAGTTCGTCGAAGAATACGAACCAACAAAAGCGGATTCTTACAGGAAAAGAGTGGTCCTAGACGGAGAAGATTGTTCAGTGGACATATTGGATACCGCTGGTCAAGAAGATTATTCTGCTATCAGGAAAGCTTTCTTTTAACAAATTATATAAGTCAATTTTTTGAATGAATTGCAACGGTTATTTACCGTTGGTGAAACTATACGTATTAAGAATTCATGTGAGTGAAAAAATACGACCGCTCCGGCTGAAGCAAAACGCTAAAAACGCATCCTTCACTTCTCTTTTTTTGAAAAAAATAGAACAGAAAAAATGAGGTCGACATTAGAAAAAAGCACGTAGAAACAAATGTGGCGTCTTTTTCAAAATCTGTCTTATTTCTTCACTATTACACTTCCAGAATACGTGTTTGCGAATATTGAAATATCTTCCAGTTTCTGAATATTCTTTGTTTTAGAGACAATTATTATCGAAGCGGCGAAGGATTTATTTGCACATTTTCAATCACCGATGTCGAATCATTTGAAGCGACAAATGAATTCCGTGAGCAAATACTGAGAGTCAAGAATTCGGATACTTCTATCCCCTTTATCTTGGTAGGAAACAAATCAGATATGGAATCGGAAAGAGCTGTTTCACAGGCGCAGGCACAGCAGAAGGCCGAATCTTGGGGCGTGCCATACGTCGAGACGTCGGCGAAAACGAGGAAGAACGTGGATTCAGTAAGAAATATTAAATCCTTATCTACGATGACAATTAGGAGCAAACGGTCATCTTAACGGTCGTATTATACTGACGCTCGTTTTCAGGTCTTCTATGACCTAATGCGTGAGATAAAGAGGGCCAAAGGTGTAACTTTTGGGACTACTGCCCCAGCAGATCAAACAGGGGCTAGTCGGAAAAGAGCAAGACGTTCATGGAAGAAGTGCACAATCCTGTGAAGAAAGTACAACAACCATCTTTCCACTATTTTATTGCCGCGTTTGCCGTCCATTGTGTAACTGGCGGACCTCAGGTTTTTTTATTGCTTGTTTGTATCTAATGATGCCAAGATGAATAGTGTCGCCTTACAGTCGAATTTGTGCGGGTAATTTGCCGACTTCTTTGTTCATCTAAAGCTATTATTTTTTCGTTTTGTTTTAAACATCTAAATAAATACTATATAATTGGTTGTATTCTACGTTGTATAAGTATAATATTTAGTTCGAAAATTTATTTACGAACGAATAGTAAATGAGTCGTTGTGGAATGTCTTAAAATACGAAAAGTGATTGTCTCTTGCGCAAGGAATGTAATTACATTACATAAACACCGACATGACGGCACATTCGGTTATGGGGATCGGCAAAGAAACTCAATAATTAAGAAATGAAATCTAATCCGGACCTATCTTCTTATAAGGTAAAGAGAATGCCAAAACGGAGGCATCCAGCTTTTCGTGGGTTTTATTTAATTTGAGTTTTGTTTGCCCTGAAGGGGAATGGGCTGCTTTTGTTCTTACAATACGAAGATTGATTCAAGAAGTATTGGGGAGACAGTCGGAAGAGGCGAGAAGGTCGAGTGAGTAGTGTGAGGCCGCTGAATCATGGCCAGGAAACTGGTGAGCTGGGCTGGGGCCCTCGGGGCGTTGTCAGCACCTGAAGAGAGGCAGTCCCGACTTCTAGGTTTGGTTCCGATGTCTTGTGTTGCCTCTGTTTTACACGCTAAATGGCATTCCGTCATTTAGTTCTCGGACCGGAAGCCTTCAAGACGGTGAGGCCGGTTGGCTGGATGCACGGTACTTCTCTCTTCACAAAAAGGTTACCCGATTGCACTGTTCCTGTTTTTTTTGTTATTTTTATCTGGATTCCTGGATGATTCGGGGTCTTTAAGATTCTTGATTTTTCGTTTTTTTCTTTGCGTCTAATGGCCCCATACCTGGTGTACCGGAAGCTGAGAAGATCGGTCGGCCGGATGATCCTTATCGGAATTCTTCTTACCCGATTAGTATGCGCATTCAGTCAAGTCCGACTTCTAATTTTTTGTTTTCGAGTTCGGAAAGTTGCCAGTTTAGTTGGTAGTTAAGGAGAAGGGAGTCGGAAAAGAAATTGAGGTTATGAATATTCATGACGGTAAAAAAGGGCACTAAGCTCACCTAAGTTTCAGTTTCCGGTAAATCTGTTCTAGAACAATAAAAAGTGTCACTCAGCACTCTTGTTAACCTGCACTCCAAGCCGTTTCGGGGGCCACACAAGGCTGTCTGTCGGTTCTCAAGTTTTAGGAGTTTCAGGTCGACATAACTAAATTTGCATAACAGGTAAGGGATGGTTCCGAAGAACGGTGGTTTCTTTAGGTAACCACCGAAAGGGACGTACAAGTAAAGCGGCAATCTATAATGAGGGACCATTTCTTTTTGTCGGACCTCAGCAGGTTGTCCCCAGAAGGCGTCGGGAAATGGCTTTTAGGTAGGCCAACATCCGGTCCCGGTCAGTTATAACCGTTTACTTCTGGCACCTTTCCCTTTGAAAGACGCGGAAATGGATTTCGCACCTTTTTACTTCTTAGCAGGCAGATGGGTCCGGCCATTAGGCGCCTTAAATAAATTCATCTGCCTTCCGTACTTGGATACACCCAAACTCTATAGAGACGGTAGATTGCGTGTTCCGCGGACCAGGCTATTAACTCCTTTGCTTTCGATGCATGTTTATTATTCATCTCGTATTTCAAGACACCTTACTTACTTAATAGGACCGAATATGATCGGGGATGACAATAATACTTTGGCGTGCATGAGGTCAAGAACAAGGTTGCATGTCGGTCCTTATTTGAGAACGTAAAAGCGCCGAGACCTCGGGGGGCTCATTCCTAGTTAATTTCAGCATTCACCTGGCACCCGTCACTTAAGACAGCGGTGTTGTAAGGCTTCGGTCTACTCCATATTCAACTCGCACGCGGATCGAGACAGTACATAATACTGCCTAATGCCGTACTCGTGCATAGTTCTACCCTCGAGCGGATTGGCCACAGGTTTTTGAGACCGACGGGGGCCGGCTGTTTACTTGGGTTGTGCAATACCCGCTTACCATAAGACGGCCGTGTTTAATTTGAGAAAATGGAGCGGGCTGTCAGGCCTTCTCTCCGTGTCCCTTTTGCAGGTATTAAAACGTCTCTCTTTCCTTTTCATTTACTCTGTTAACCTGACCGGAAGCCATAAAATTGTGTTAAATATAAACCGGCTGCCCCAATTCCTTTGTTGCTCCATTGCCAGCTGATGTTCTAACCTATAAATTTAATAATTGACCCTCCGAGAGCCGGTGGCCAGTCTCAGGTTGTTTGGGAACCGTTTGAGTTTAAAGTAAAAGGTAGAGGTGATTGATCGCAACTCGGCAAGGCTTGGCCCGAGAGAAGACCTTATGTAATCCCAGGTGGTGGTGGTGGATATAAAGCTCTGTTTTGAGTTATCGCATAAGCCTTGAGGGTCATTAGAGAATCCGGTCACGAAGCCAACCTGCTTTTATAATCTGTGTTTCCTGCAGATTCTCCATTTTGGCGTCGTTTTAGGCGCGCCACTCTTGACTTGGAATTGAATTGTGACAAGGACCTCAAAAGTGGGTCAAGTTCCGGCAGGTAGGCGCATACCTAATAAATGAGTAGCAGCCCTTCCCTCCTCGTATTGTATTCTGGTTTGGAAGAATGCACCGTTTTCTCTAATGTTTTTCGTCAGGCGATTCGCGCATAGATGCGGACAAGTTTAAGCGGTTTCCGACCGGTTTGTTTCAACGCACAAGATCTCCGTTTCTGCGTGATTAAGGCCGGACTAAAGGAGGTAGGGATCGGATGAGAATGTCTGCACTTATTCTTGAGAATATCAATCTATCAACTATTTTATGGCGGGCTGGGTGTGGCAATTATGGGATGGGTTGGCCTTGTACACAAAAGTGACTGTACCGTGGTTACCGGCCTGCCTCGAAGAAGGGTGTGTCTCCCAACCTAGTCAAACATCCATCGGCCCTCTGGCCATAAGGAATACCTGTGAAAAGGGTACAGCTGTGTCCACGGTCGTCGCGTTTTCTGAGTTTAGCCACCCAAATCCCGCCGCGTCCCACTTCTCGCTACTTGCATCCTCCGGCCAGCAAAAGAGTTGTTATTTGACGGTTTTTGTTGAAAGGCCGGTTTAGCGTACTTGAGTTGTTCAAGTACTTATTGCTCGGAACACTCATGTGCTTGTTCTGTTATCTCGAGAGATCGCCCATAATTTTCGCGCCCAAGGCAAGGTCCAAACCGACCTTTTCCTCTTTTCGTTTGGGGTGGAGGTAATCTCAAAAAAGTGTCAGTTGCACGGGTACTGTCACCGCCATCAATTCCCGGGCCTAAATTTATTCGGCCGCTTCTATCAGGACTCTCTTCCCACAATTTATGCGTGGAATCACCTTGACGACTCAGGTTCTCCTTAATACTCACGGTTTATTCCGAATTCGCATCGAATTCAATTTATAATGCCGTAGTCAAGGGGAGGTAAGCCTGCGGGACTCGGAAGAACCGTTACTTGCTGTAGAGCTTCTTGTCGGGTAATTGGAAGACAGCGCGCAAGAGGACAGGTAGCCCCGCCCCTTCTTAACTCGACCAATAGGGTAAAAGCGGAGATGTAAAACCTTCGGAAAGGGTCGATATGCTTGAAAGGAGTCGGAAGATAATACTTTTGGCTTCTGGGTTTTGCGTAACTTCAACCTCGACTACCTTTTGTTGACGGAATGAGGATTAAAAGATTATTTTATACCTGTTCGAGCATGACCTGAGGCCTTTCGAGTTTGCTGATTATGCACGTTTCTCGCGAGGCAACTTGATTCTTTTATACCAGAGTTAAAACCCAAATAGGAATAGTAATTTGTCTACTCATTTTCTGTACGATGTATTACTGATAGGTTTCATAATTTTAATTTCGGAAACAAAAGCTTTTATTTATTTATGCCATTATATAAGTATAGCAATAAAGTCATCGACCTAGTTATGATAGTAGCCTCATTCTTTTTTTACCACTTTTTACGTCTAGTTGGGTTTCTCGGTTTAAGTGGCCGAAGGTATCCTCTTCGGGTTTCGAATTGACATTATTATTTTTTTTCTGAAGGTCGCCGTACCGGGTTATGAAGGCATCGAGAACAACCGGGATCTTTTGTCGCTTCGAACTTGGATGAACTCTAAAGCGTTTACGGTAGATCAAATATGGGAATGGGTCACTCCATCTTTCCATCCATCTCATCCGTCTTCTCCCACTTGTCCGTTTTCACTCTCGTCGATGAAACTCCTTGAAACCGTTTTCGAGGAGTTGTGGGGGTTTCTTTCAACTTGACTCCAATCTCTCTACATCGCCGTTTTCGTACACAATCCGTCAAAAACGCGTCTAATGCCCGGGCACAATTCAATTCTCTCTGGCTTTAATCTAGATTTAAGTTCGACTCCATTCGCACCATAATAATGGTTTTTTCATATCTCGGCGCGTCAAGTTAGACCGACCGACTCTCTGTAATCAACCGGGCCTCGGGTTTCACTCTTTTTTCGCTTCGCCCCGCATTTCTTGACACGCCCGGTCCCAGTGGAACCGAGGCCAAGGCTGCGTTGCGCCTTGACAACACCACAGTTAAAGAGCGCATCATCTAGTTCATATTCGACGGCAATTCAAACTTTATAAAAATAAAGATTACGGTATTCTGTGTGGTAAAAGGTCTCTGGGTGTAAAGGATGAGGTTGGTAGAAAAGGTGGAACATACATTAACTGACGAAGTATTAGTAAGGTAGTCGTTGAATTACTGCAAGAGTGTCATTTTTGATCGCCTTGACAATGATGTAAAAAGCCACTTCTCAGAAGAAATTTTAATGTCATCACTGCCGCATCGGTGTAATTTGTATTCACCTCTTTGGAGGATCGGAATGGGTTTCCGGCCAGACCCTGAAGGTATGGGAATAAGTGCGTTAGAGTCAGTCCGTTGTCCCCATGAATTCACAATTAATTGCTTTCACCTTTCCCTCCCAACCTCTTCCAACTTGGGTCTCTTGATCAGTTTTATTTCGCCGGAGGGTTTGGTTGATAGGCAGGGCTGGGTAATATGCACCCTTTTTCGGTCTTTATCAGTCGCCTGCAAGACTTACCTGCCCTTTTTCAAGTTTCAAAACGTCTCAGGAATTTCTGCATTGTTTATATTCTACAGCCTTGTCCGCGTTATGTGATCTCTGATTACCCCCACTGTGCGTCCCGGGTTCTCAATTGGTCCCAATTATCCGCCCTCTGGTAATATGGTCTCTGCGGCCAAACTCTGACATTAACCATTTGTTTATGTCCACTGGGTGGGTTGGAACTACTGTTTATAGGGAAAGTTTACTTCACTTTTCGAGAGAGGTGCAAGAACGGACCGATTGGCGCGACTAATCTGGTTAAAGCCTTATCCAACCATAACTTTTAATTTCAGAGACATTCGCAACTCGTTGTTTATTCCCGGGTTTTACACAAGTGCGGTGCCACAAGTTCCCGGCCCAATGAGTTTGGCGACTGCCTCCGGGGCTCCCAAAGCAAAAAAGTTTCGGTATTCGCCTGAGGTAATGACAGTTCTATATAAACAAGCTCTTATTTTTTGTAATAAAACTAATAAAACTAAAAGTATAATTCTAGCGTGTGCTATTTGATATGAATCAAAATCAAGGCGAGGAAACGGCGACGGAAGCCCCGACTTTAAAGACTGAGTGTTCTGTAGCCGAGTCGTCGTCGTTTGGAAATTCCCCACATAATCGCAGTCGGAGTACATCCCCAAGCAAATCACCTCCTGACGACTCTAAAAATCCATTTGAAGGCTCCAGCGTTGAGCAGACCGATGAGCATAACCATCAGCCTTTTCCTTTCCAATTTCTCCTCGAACAGGCTTCTCAGATATTGAAGGTAATGGCGAACATTCAATAAGGTCACCGCTTTTTAGAACGTTAAGAAGGAGCACACCGAGCCTCCGTCATATGGCCTTTCACAGCCTTCAATTACTGCCAATTCCATTAGAGCGCCCATTCCTGGTGCTCTAGCTGTGGCTGCTTCTCCAGCAGCCAAACTTTTTAGCGAGGATGATTGGTCTTGGCACAGGAATCCAGCGGCTGCGATTAGATCCGGTGGCACCAATAAACAGACCCCAGTCTGGAAATATTTTGTGTACAATAAAGCAGAGAACCTAAGTAGATGCATAATTGGAGACTGCACATACATGCTGAAGGGACCTCACACTTCCACGCTGGCATGTCATCTCAAGAAACATCCCGATGAATATGCGGAATTCCAGAAACTCAAGGTGAATATTTCGGCTTTTTCTCTCCGGAAAAACTCGAATTTTATGTCCGAACGACTGACTTTTAGGTTGAGTATACGAGAGATCGGAATGTGAGTACGTTGAGCAACCCCGGGCAAAGGAATGGCAGATCCAGTGCCAATTCAATTAATTCGAATGGATCTTCGACCTTCATCGGAGCGCAAAACAGAAGCGGATCTTCGACTCCTTCGAATGTTAGCAATTTATTTAAGAAATCCGTGGAACAAAACAATCTTACCGGTATTTTTGGTAATTCCAATTTATTTGGGGGTAACTCCAACAACAGTCCACAGAATAATTTATCTGGACATAACAAACCAATGTCAGTCAAGTAAGTCTCGATTTAAGAAAAATTATTTTTTTCGTTTTAAATGCATTAATCACCTCTCTTCAGCGAAATCCTCAACAATCTAAGTGCAAGTGCGGTCAGTATGATTCCCAGCAACAGCACGGTGAATTCCCATTCTTCGATGAACCCTACAATAAACCCGGTGTCGTTTCTTAACGATAATTCATGCAATCCTCTTCATTTTCTGAACTTAATCAAACAAGGTACGTGCTCTTAAGTCCACGACATTTCGTGTCATCTTCAGGGAATTCCAGTGCCTCAAAACCCAATCCCGCTGCTATAGTTCAACAAATCCGAAAATGGCCTCGTCAAGATCGCAAGCAGAAGGAGATGGAGCAGAAGATGGCCTTGTTCATAAGCTCGGCCCAACTTCCTTCTACTGTTGTTCATGACTTATGTTTCCGCGAATTCCTAGAGCAATTACAACCAAAGTTCTATATCCCAGAAGACGAAAAAGAGGTTGAGCAGGTAGATTTTCCTGAGCCGAATTAACCTGGTTACAGATAATTACGCAATTTCATCAAAAGACTATCTCGAACATCAAAGCCCAGTTGGCAGTAATCAATAAGTTTACCTTGTTATTGGATATCCTCACCCATAATAGGAACCCTGCCTTACTCGTCTCTGTTTGCGTGGCCTTTTACTCACAAACCCGGCATAAAGTTGAAGTTGTTCTTCTGGGAATTCGAACTTTGACAGACACAACCTTGCCCGCGGAAGGCATCCGGCAATTGGTCAACGAGGTTGGTTCGACTCCAAGAGTGAAGGATTATTGTTCTTTTAGACATTATCTGAGTACGATCTGGGCTTTCATCAGGTCAGTCGCACGATTCTCAGCGGGCTTTCATTATTGCAACTTCCCGAAAACACTCCCATCTTCTCCAACCAATTGAGTTCTCATAAAGAATGTCTTGAACAAGTGCTCAATCTTATGGTAATCCAATCACAAAAGTATGTGCAAGTCTGTGAAAGTGTGCAGAATCTTATGTCACTTCTCAAATTCTTCCCTGATGCTGCAAACGGCATTAAAATGTTGACTGGTAAGAACTGAAAGTCTTTAAGTAAAAATCATTATGTTACATGGTTATATGTAAATTCAAACGATTTTAGGAGTAGAGGTGGAAGAAATGGACTTAAACAAACCGTTAGAAGACATTGCAAAAGTCTTATTAGATCACAAAGACGCTTTTTGTAGTGTAATTTCTCAATATTCGGAGCTAATGAGTCTTTTGGCTGTCATCGAATGGTAAGTCACCATTATAGAAAGTAAACTCCTTCCTTCAGGACATCGTTAGAGGCTTTCCTCCGAATAAAAAGATTGTTCGAAGCCCATATGCAAGTAATACAAGACAATACTTACGCAACGATTGATCGAGTGGTACCCTCTATTATGCAATTACTAATGTCACTGGAAAAGGACTTTACCCAATTGGAAGAACTCCCTCAACAACTAGTCTCTTGTATTAGAGAAAAACTAGGCTACATTTTGGACCCGTCCGATGACCACTTTGATCCTGCCTTCATTGAGGCGACAGCTTTGAATCCACAATTAGTTGTTCTTTTAGATGAAAACCAAATTAATCATGCAAAAGAGGGAATTGAGAAAAGAGTAAGTAATGCTGCCTTATATGATAATTTGTATTACAGTTGCAGGAAAGGATAAAATGCATAGAAGAATCGACCAGTCGAAGAAACGGGAAAGTGGGAGGCGTCGATTCGTTGTTAGCGGCCGTTGTTGAAAGGAAGTCCAGCGAGCTCTCGTTTGACACCTATTCAGATGAGAGTCCGAATTTTTGTGCTTCTTCCCTCTATCCCGATCTTGTTCAAGCCGCCAACCAAAGAAGACAGCAGATCAAAGTAAGGAGTAATGAAGTAATGAAATCTTCTAAACTTTCTCTATAGGGTCATATTAGGAATGGAAAGAATCATTACGCAGAAGCTATGGTGCAAGCTTATTTCGATGACGTTCTAAATAATGGTTGTTATCCAACTATCTTCGGGGCCGTGTCAGAAATTCCTCGAGAGCCATTATCATTCTGGCAGTGGGGCTCTGCCAAATGCCCGCCTTTAAGTGAGATGGCCATCGAATTGTTGAGCATTCCATCTTCCACAATTTCTCCCGAAATCATTGGTTCTCAGTCAACAGATATTACTTTCATGACGTCATCGTTCGAATCCCAGCCTTTCGATTACATAAAGAATAGTCTAAGTGACGACAGTCTTGAGCGGGATGCTGTGATCCGATTTAACCGGGCTTTCTGGCAAAAATCTCTGTTCTGAACATTCCGAAGACCTGCTTACTGTTTACATATCGCGGATATGTTGATTCTGAACCTAGTTTGTACCTCGAGCCGACTAGTGACGGCCTCTTAGCTTAGACAAATAGCTTTCTTTCTGTCTATGTATGTACAATGCATTTATATTGTAAGGTGAAATAAATTAAACTAAATAAAGATTTTATCTCTTAAATGTTGATAACATGTGAAATAATCGACATGAAATTTTAGAAAATTTTTATTATTATCGTAATTAAAAAAATATGATTTTTGTTAATAAAATTGAATATTTTTTTAACTAATCATAAAAACTCAACGGAAAACTGGGTGTTTATCTCCTCAAGTTCAAAGTGTAATGTACAGAAAAATAATAGTATCTGAAAACGTTCTCTTGGGTTTACAAGTCCAATTAAAAACAGGGCAGATCAAAACCGAAAAGGAAAGGAAATGACTCGTTAATTCTTTGTTTAGGGAGTAAATAATAGAAAAAGTCTGATTGACTATGAGCTTTATCGTCAACATTTCCAGTGTTCTAATTTTCGTTGAATGAGGTGTTTCCGGAAAAAGGTCGATCTATCGAAACAGTAACGGTTATCAACGTTGACGTCTTTTCTGATAAAAAGGGCGCAAATATCAGAAATATACATGAGATCTCCCGGGAAGTCGTTTTAATTCCTTATTAAGAGTCTTTCTAAATGGACAACCTGAGGGGGAGGGACAAAAATCAATGATGAATTTCAATATTTAAGTGCAGGAACCCTTTGACGCTTTCAAGTTAATAGAACACTAAAATTAAGAACTACTGTTTCAGGTCGCATGAAGAACATCATCCTTTTCCTTTTTCTCTGGCAAGGAAAGTCACTTCGATCCATACTAGTGACCTAGTGCAATTGGGCCCGGTTCTGTCCCCAGCCCGCTTTTGTCCCCGTTTTTTCGGGCCTTTTTGTCCCCAGACCGGTTTTGTCCTGCGCACATTGTGTGTCCATTGGAGTTGGTAACTTTACAAACAGCAGAGTAATTTAGGTACTAAATACTAGCACTTGGTACTACATAGTTCTATTAAAAATTATGCCTTCAGATGTTAATGCTGTTGGTTTAGAGCCTAAACCTGTCCCCGCGGGGTGGGGACAGAACCGTCCCTTACAACCTAGTGCATGTTGAAGGCCTCGCGGAATGTAAGCTTTGGTAGTCCAGTGTTTGACATGATTTTCTTTTGTTCCGACGGACCTGGGTTCGATCCCTCCTCTCGCGAATTGTTCGAAAATTATATTACAAGAGCGATACAAGATGCTAAATAAATGACCGCAAGACAAGAAATTATTTAAAATAAGTTTTATGTTTACAAAATTTACGTTTTTACAAAAACATAATAATAGACTTTTCAGAAAAATTTTAAAACTTTTTTAGCAACTTGTAACATAATTTTCGAGTAATTCGCGAGAGGGGGGATCGAACCCGGGTCTGTCGGAAAAAAGGAGAATTGTGACAACCACTGGACTACTGAAGCTTGCATTTCCAACACCGTTTTTTTAGAGGGTCTTTTCGGAGGACTTTTTTGCGTGATCTTTGATCGAACATAAATTTGCCCTCAAGGCATTTTTGGAAACCATCCTTCTTACACTGCCTGGGACCTTCAACATGCACTAGGTCACTAGTATGGATCGATCTACGACTAAAGTGACTTCCCTTGTTAGCCTCCTCTTCGGATGCTGATCCCCATGATGATACGCACAATATAGCGAGCAGGGATTTGATGGTACATTTGTTTGAATGGAAGTGGAATGACATTGCACAAGAATGTGAGATCTTTCTTTCTAAAAATGGATATGGTGCCGTTCAAGTAAGATTACGATGATCCAAAAAACAACCTTATTATCAGATCTCTCCACCCAATGAGCATATCATGATTAATGAAAACAATGATGTCCCTTGGTTTGTCAGATATCAACCTGTTAGCTATCAACTACAGAGTCGAAGTGGAAATGAAACAGAACTTCAGGATATGATCCGACGCTGCAATGCAGTTGGAGTCAGAATCATTGTGGATGTTGTTCTGAATCATATGGTGGGAGTCAACCAGAAATCAGGACAAGATAAACGATGGTCTTCTGGTGTTTCTCATTTTGATGCTACTCAAGGAGTTGAAGACTTTCCTGGAGTCCCCTTTAATAATTCTGATTTCAACGATCCGTTGTGTAATCATGATATCGAAGGTCCAGATTATCGACATAACGCCGCCCATGTCAAGGAATGCCGACTGGTTGGGCTGTTGGACCTGAATCAAGGAAAACCAGAAGTACGCGAGAAAATGATTAAATATCTCAATAACTTGATCCAGCTTGGAGTTGCTGGATTCCGTTTTGATGCATCGAAACATATGTGGCCAGATCACTTAAAATTAATTTTGGACGGAATGATCAACTTAAGATCTGACGTAAGGCTTGATTACAGTATTTAAAATGATATTTGTATAGATCTTCGGAGAAAACCAGCGACCTTTCGTTGTCCATGAAGTCATTGACCGAGGAGGAGAAACCGTTAAAGTAGACCAATATTTGGAAATCGGAAGATACACAAACTTCAATTTTGGAACGGCCGTTTCTTCAGCGATTAGAAAAGAATTCGACGTTGCGTAGGTCGTAACCCGCTTAGAAGCAAATCCTTTTAAGCGAACTTTGCTATATGGGAGACGGATTTCGGTATGGTAATAAAGAATCTCATAATGTTCTAAATTTTATCGACAACCACGATGATCAACGAGACGAACATCCTTATGTGGTGACGTATAAGGATCGAGACCAATATGTTCAAGCCGTCGCATATATGCTTGCTTGGAACTACGGTTACCCTAGAGTAATGAGCAGCTTCAATTTTTCGAATTCCGTCCAAGGCCCGCCAAACAATGGAGCAGAAACACGATTCAACATTAAATCTCCACAGTTAGAGGCTGATGATACTTGTAAAACTTCAAGTGGATGGGTTTGTGAGCATCGCTGGCCTCAGATCCGACGAATGGCCAAATTCAGGGAAGAGGTCGGCTCGGCACCGGTTTCCGAAATACGAACAGGATCTCACATGCTGGCGTTTGCTCGTTTGGGCCGCGGATTCTTCGCTTTGAACAACAACCCTGGGGAATTCATTGAGTAAGGATAAAAAGGAGACCCTAATGTGTGTTCAGACAAAATGTGATGACCACATTGCCTCCGGGTCTTTACTGTGACCTTTCATCAGGACTAAAGGTCCGACAGATCTGCACCGGAAAATTTGTAAACGTCACTTCAAACGGTAAGTTTTATTTTATGTTGTATTAAAATCGACCTTACAATTACAGGTTCCGCCGACATTTATATCCCTGGACACAACTTCTTGGCCATTTCGCTCTCAAATAGATTGTAAAAGAACAATGTTTTGGAATAAAAGCTCTCGTGCAATCCTTTTAGGCCTAGTATCAGATAACTGGGGAGTCGTTTCAAGTCTCTCCAAACACAAGTTAGGCCGGATCAGTCTTTTTTAAAGCTGGGTTTAGAGCGCATCAAACCAACTTGTCCAGATATTGCGGACAGACGAAACGGCGGGTTTCTTCTCTTCTTTCTTCTTTATTTTTGGGGTGCCAAAGGCTCCGGTTTTCATACGAGTTAGTTCGAGAAATTCGGCACGTGCCAAGCGAAATTTGTTTTTATGAGATTTACATAAGCGATAAAACATGTTCAACAAATCTTTACAAGAGTTTACGCTCTTCTTGGTTCACTTGGGTTTGTTTGGAAGGTCTGCCGATGTCGTCATTATACCCCCCAATTAAGTTACCGATTTAGTAGAGAAGAAAAGGCGGCCTAAAATTTCCTTTCTTTCATGTTTCTGCCCCGCAAGAATCGGAAATTTTACATTTCAGTTTTATGACATTACCTATTAATCTTATTTTTATCACTTAATTTTTTGTCTAGCGTGTTGCATTTGCCAGGGCGTCGTACTTGATTTTTCAAGAAAAACATGAGCTAACATGAAGTTGAAGCAATTCGAAATAACCTTTGACAACCCAGAAAAGACGTACTTTGCCGGCCAAGAAATTTCCGGAAAGGTAAGAGAGTAAACGACAATTGTAGTGAGCTTACTTTTCTAGAAATACATTTTACTTTCAGCCAGCTTGTTTGCCGGGAACAATTCTCATTTTTTGATACTTTTATAGATATTATTGGAGTTGGAGGAGGACAAACAAATAAACGAAATTCTATTGGAATTAAAGGGACGGGCCAAGACTTACTGGAGTAAACATTCGGGAAAGTCCAAAACGCACTGCACTCAGAGTGAACCTTACTTTTGCGAGCAATTCAACACCAAATTCACACATTCCTTCGAGAAGAAAATCAACGCAAAAAATACAGTAAGTAACCCTTAAAACACAATTTCTGACTGAGTGCATCAGCCGTTGGTGAAACCGCGGCCATAAGAAATTTTCGATTTCATTTGGAGCTCGGTGCAGTTAAAAATGAACCAAGGCATTCCGTACTTTGGGGAGACAACGGGTCTCCCCATTTTTTCCAACTTTCTCAAAATGGACTTCCTTCTTTAATATATTTCTCGACTTTTTGTTGAAAATTGGGTTAAATTTTGAAAGGTTTTCGCTTTGAGACATAGAAAAAAGATTTTTTGTTGAAAATTGGTTGTCGGAAAAAGGTGTGCAAAGAAAGAGGCATACAATTTGCGTTGCAACCGCCGCGCGTTCGATGCACTGCAAAAGAATTGCTTGATCCCATGACCAACGCACATGTCCAAGCAATGACGGGAGATGATGCATGCTTGTTTGGAGCACTCTCTTTTGGCATCTCAGAACTCAGAAAAATCACTTACTAATCCGGCAACTGTGCATGAATTATCTAAGACAGAAAATTGGAAATGAAGATTGCGAGTTTTCAATACAAATCAGTGGTGTTGCGGTCGGCCGACCAGACATTACAACTATAGCGGAATATATTTCTTACGTGGAAAATCCTACAACTTGGGGATCCCACTTGGAAATCCTTATTTTCTGTGCTATATTCGATGTTCACGTTTACATACATATAAGCCTCGGTGTATATAAATGCTCGAGCAAATAAGAAAATAATTCGCCAAAACCCGTTCATTTTACAAAATGAACGGTTTTTAGCAAAAACCGTTCAGCCAAAAATAATTAGACTTTTTTTTGAATTTCCTGAACGGTTTTCACGAAAAATTCACCGGGTGAACTAGTCCGAATGGTAAACTTTTTTTCATTATCGCGAATTACTTCGCGATAATGAAAAAAAAGTTCACGATGTGGTGAATTGTGAACGCTTTTCTTGAAATTCCGTTCACAGCAGATGTTGAACTGGTCCAAATTTTGGAGGACCTCGGTTATAGGAAAGTTTTTTCCGAAAGCTGAACGGTTTTTGCCAAAAACCGTTCATTTTGTAAAATGGACGGGTTTTGGCGAATTATTTTCTTATTTGCTCGAGCATGTATATACGCCGAGGCTTATATATGATACATCCAAACCGTGAAGAGTGGAACTGGATGAACTCATGCCCCAGAACAAGAAATGAGGCGATATACTTGCCTGTCCGTTTTTTGTCTTTTTTTGTATCCCGAAGCGAAAACCTTTCAAAATTTTAGCCAATTTTCAATAAAAAATCTTTTTTTTTGTATCCCAAAGCGAAACCATTTCAAAATCTTATATCATCAAATACGATAATTTTTTACCGTTTTCTTTGATCTTACGGTGTCAAATAATAACAAGTTAAGAAAAATTGTAATCCATGACTATATACATATTATGCACTATTTTTTGACTGCAGGCATCAGAGCCTCAAGTTCCAACTACTAAAAGTGTTGGAACTTGAGAAACTACAACAAGAACCCCATCAAATAATTTTCTCGTCATGTTTCATATATGCGAGAGGGAATCTAAATTGCATTGCGCTGTTCATTCTAAACCTTTGTGTCAGATTGCGCAATGGGCAAAATTTGGGGGGTTTAAACCCGTTCTTGGAGGATAGGTTACCCCAACCTAATGTAATATGTAGGTTTCCCCAAGTTTCGAACAGACGACCTGACCGAATAGGTTACACCACGGATATGTTACAAAGGTTTTCGCTTCAGGATACAAAAAAGATTTTTTGTTAAAAATAAACGTGAACATCGAATATAGCACAGAAAATAAGGCTTTCCAAGTGGGATCCCCAAGTTGTAGGATTTTCCATGTAAGAAATATATTCCGCTATAGTTTTAATGTCTGGTCGGCCGACCGCAACACCACTGATGTGTATTGAAGACACGTAGTCTTCATTTCCAATTTTCTGTCTTCGATAATTCACACACAGTTGCCGGATTAGTAAGTGATTTTTTTAAGTTCCTGAGATGCCAAAAAAGAGTGCTTGAAACAAGCATTGTCATGTCTATGATCTACTACAATCCTAGTGGCATAAAGCAACTCATTGAAAGATCCGTCGGCATTGTTGGTAACTCGACATGCTATAAAGGGCCCCTATACTACCTTGAACAATGTTTTTTATTATTAGACAGCTTCAAACCGAAAGGACAGCAATTTGACACAATTTGACGCAATTTGATGAAAATGACAGCAATTTGACGTCATTATATTGTGTTTTTTCAACATTTTTCGACGGGGCTTAAGACACCGTTTTTTATCGACGTGTTCGGCTTACTGGGCATTGATCGCTTGTAAATCGGGTATAGTTTTGACATGGAAAGAACGTCTGTTATACCTTCCATACATTTCACTCAAAAAAATTACGGTTTATCAGTCGTTTAAGCGCAGTTGCTTCGTTATTGCGGCCAACCTGAGTTTGAAAGTCATAAATACTCCCAGGGCAAAAAATTTTGTATAAAATTCTATTTGATATCATCGCCCAATTACATGTACACTCAACTTCGCTTACTCTGAAGCTGATTTCAACCGAATAATGCTTCTTACTCAACCATTAGGGCAAAAAAATCCATAAATTTTGAGAATTTTATTAAAATGTGCCCTCAGGGGCTTAAGCACCACGTGAATCCCCGACTATTGCATCGTTAGAATCAGCAGAGCGTTACAATTAACTTCTACCATTGTCATGGCTTCATCCCATAATGCAAATTTTTGTTGCCCTGGTCCAAATTTTTCCGACAGCTGAAATTGAAAACCCCTAAGAAAATTTTTGTGCCACAGGGCAGAAAAAATATTTTGTTGCAGTTAAACATAGAATCAACTAGTGATCAAACTTGCTAAAACGGGGGGTTCATATCTATCACCGTTTTTAATTTTCAGACTGGTCCAAATTAAATCGGCGGAGTATATAAGGGTTGTGCGTTATATATTTCCGAGAACGGAAAGAAAAAAAAGCCGAATTCCTGTCTGTTAGCTAACAGACAGGATTCCCGTTTTTTGACAATCTGTCTAGACTCTAGACAGGAATCGCCGAATCCTATCTCTTATACCAGACAAAAGTGGCCTGTCTGTAAGCCTAACAGACAGGAATTCAGCTTTTTTTTCTTTCCGTTCTCGGAAATATATAACGCACAACCCTTATATGTTGTAGTACTGAAAATTCTCTATACGAAGGACTCCATTTTTCCTATACTCCGCGTCAAAAATATTGAGACACCTATTTTTTGATTATAAGTTTGAGATAATTCCTTTAAATCCCGGCTTCGAGGGTCTTGCTTGACTGTGATTAAGGTACATACACCACTCCGTATTATTTGCACAATGACCAGTACATTTGAAATTTTGGCCGAAATTATCGCGTCAAAAACAATGAGACACTTGGAAAACTGTCCTGATTGTCTCGAATTTGAGGCTTTAAAGTCTCTAAATGCGTTTATGATGTGGGCAAAGGTTCCTGTGTTTATTCTAAATATTAATTTACTTAATACCGGTTGGACCTTGTCAGCACAGTGCAATGCAAGAACATCAACCAAAATCGGCCGAAAAACCGGCCTTACGGGTTACGTCTTGGAGAATTGCAGATGGATTGCATCCTAAAATACGTAATACATTCTTAGTATTGTAATCCCTGTTGTTCTGCAACATTGTTTGAAGTTTTCAATATCGATGGAGTCATAATATTCTTCTGCATCGGGATTTTTTTATAAAGTATACAAATTAGCACGCCGTTAATTGCAATCACATCAGATGCAATTACATTCAATATCTGGCAACTGTGCTAGTCCGAGATTTGTACCATATGAAGCCGTTGGTATGTTTTTAAGACACAATATGACATTTCGTAGTGCCGTTGTGTTAATATATATCTTTAAGCAATTTTAAGATGTCATCAAAATAATGTTCTATCTATCAGCTTGTGGGTAAAAATCGACAATTCTGTGATAACATGAGTTTTTGCAATAACAACCTGAAATGGTAAAGATCGGTTAACACCGATATATAGCAATTGGTGTGCAGAATGCAAAAATGACTCAAAACTCAAGCGGTTTTCTGATTTCTCTTCGCAGGTGGTCGATTTTTCGAAAAACTGGTAGTCCAAAATAACATTCAGAATTTTTCAGATGCGATAGGAATAGAAGGGAACCCTAGGGTCTCCAAAATTATAATAAAAGCGACACACTACGTATTTTAGGATGCAATCCATCCGCAATTCTCCAAGACGTAACCCGTAAGGCCGGTTTTTCGGCCGATTTTGGTTGATGTTCTTGCATTGCACTGTGCTGACAAGGTCCAACCGGTATTTAGTAAATTAGTATTTAGAATAAACACAGGAACCTTTGCCCACATCATAAACGCATTTAGAGACTTTAAAGCCTCAAATTCGAGACAATCAGGACAGTTTTCCAAGTGTCTCATTATTTTTGACGCCATAATTTCGGCCAAAATTTCAAATGTACTGGTCATTGTGCAAATAATACGGAGTGGTGTATGTACCTTAATCACAGTCAAGCAAGACCCTCGAAGCCGGGATTTAAAGGAATTATCTCAAACTTATAATCAAAAAATAGGTGTCTCAATATTTTTGACAGATCTGCGGATTTTGGAGGTAGAGTAACAAAAATTGGCATAATTACTGAATGTGTAGATTAAGTTTTTTGTAAATTTTTCAAAATATGCCCTTAGCGCAAAAATATTTCAAAAATGGTAAAAAATTGCACTATGATGCACACTTTTTGGGCAATAACAAATTTTGGAGCCAGGAAGTTTTCCTCGAAATTTGGATATGTTCACAACCCTATCAGGAAGCTATTTCCTGATAGGGTTGTGATTTTAACATAATTTTTCAAAGTGACGTCAAATTGCTGTCATTTTTGTCAAACTGCGTCAAATTACTTCAAATTGCTGTTGTGTCGATCGGAAGCTGTCTAACGATAAAACAAACATTATTCAAGGTAGTATAATGCCTTCAAACATGTTCAATACCATATAATATAAACATTAGAACAGCAGTTATAACAACAAAAGCAGTTTAATAGACCTATTTCGGATCCCGCTGTCACTATCATCCAAATTTTCATTGATGAATTGAGTCAGTGAAACTGGAGGTTTCTTGCAGTAAATTGCAAGAATTTTTGGCGGGACGGTTTTTCGTTGTGTGTCAATATTCTCGATTTTTTGGCAAAATTCTAAAAAATTCCCAAAAAAAAATCAATTTGACAAATCAAAATGACAGAGCAATTTGACATGACAAAAATGACAACTTGACAGACCGTCAACTTGACGGGCGGCACAACCCTAATATTCATATTTTAATTATTAATAAAATTAGTAAATTTACTGATTAATGTAAAAATGTGAGATTCAGAAAAAATGGATACAAAGAAAATATTTCAAAATTTTGCTCTATTTTCAACAAAAACTTCTTTTTTTATATTTTAGGAAAGAATTATACCAAAAGGTATCCATGAGATCCCCTTCTCTTACACCCTTCCAAAGAGTCTGCCAACATCTTTTGAAGGGGATTTTGGTTTTGTCAGATATACTTGTCGGGCCATTTGTGAACGGCCTTGGGACTTTGACATTGTTTCAATCTGCCCATTCACTGTGGTTGGAATCGAGGATATCAATCATGACAACGATGTAACGTACTTTTTACCATTTCACTTATTTCTGAGTGCACTTATATGACTGGTGTTTTGCAGGCATTGGAACCAGCAAGCGCATCGGAAACAAATAGAAAAGTATCCTTTTGTTGCCGTCATCAAGGCGTTATTTATGTTGAATTGAATCTTGATAGAACAGGATACACGCCTGGAGAAAGTATCGTTGTCAATGCCGTGATACATAACGGAACGCAGAAGACCCTCAAAGCTTCACAAGCAAAACTAAAGCAGAATGTGAACTACAAGTAAGAACAACTGTCATAATTTTAAAATTCCAGAGCCAAAACTTTTCTTGGAGTTGAATATGTGAAGAATGTATCAAAAGTGGTAGAAAAACTTGAGAAAGGAGAAATTGCACCGACTTCTGAGTTCACATGGTCGAACCAAGTCATTCAAATTCCGGCACTACCCCCGAGACTGTCGAAATGCAATATCATCGACATAAAATATACCATTCAGCTTGAAGTAAGGCCTAGAATCTAGATTAATGCCTAATAAACCTAACCTCACATCAAAATAATTTCAGGTTGACACAGTAACCGTGCAGATACCAATCATTATAGGAACCATTCCGAAGATCTCCGAAATTGCTGGGAAATTTAACAGCAGTGCAGCAGAACACATATTTCCAATTCAAGTAACAGTTACCGATGACACCGGCAACATAATGGAACCCAGAGAGGATGCCGAACTTCTCAGTGACGAAGCAGAAGCCCTAATTATGTCCAAGAAACGGGTCCGGATGCCTAGCTCAATACTTAGTGAACTCTATCCGACATTACCGTCTCCGTACTACAAGTGAGAAAATCATTTGTATCTAAAACTATTTCCAGGGAATCTTTCTTCGGCCTTGTCGACATTTCCGAAGAGAAAGAGTCAATCCAGTATGGGACGATGCGATACGCACCGAAGTATCCGTTCTATAAGGATTAATAATTACAAGGGTTGCGATTTTGACAGAATTTTTCAAAATGAGGTCAAATTGCTGTCATTTTCGTCAAATTGTGCCAAATTGCCGTCCTTCCGGTTTGAAGCTGTCTAATAATAAAAAACATTGTTCAAGGGGCTTCAAACCAGTGCTGGGAAAAATCGAAATTTCGATTACGATTAACGGCCGAAGTCGGTTAAAAATCCTTGAAAAATGAAAAGCTGGTTAATTTTTGCTTAATTTGAAAAAAATCTTGACCGAACACATCATTCTGAACTTTAAGTGCGCCGCCCGGTCACCGATGTTTCTTCTTTTTTTTTAGGAATGATGTTTCAAAATTAATTTGGTGCGCCGCTAGGCAGGTGCCAAAAAAATATAAAATATACATTTTATAGAGGATTTCCAGAGCTTTTCAATGATATGCATTTCGTCTATGTGCAGCCGTTACCAGCCGCGTAAAAATTTAATTGCAAAAAAGATCATGTTGCAAGATCGAGATCGATACGAGGTCGGCATCATTCGGAATCGTTTTTCAAGCTCTACAACATACCGAAGCCTCAACATTTTTCTAACGGTGAGAAAAATTTTGTAGTGCAAAAAAGCCTAATTTTTGCTGTTTTTTGCACTTTTATCGTCCTTTTAGTTGCAATATCGGGAAACCATCTGCGCTATATTTTTCCTTGTGTCACATTATCTTATTATCCCAACTTTTGTGTTTTTAGTTGGGGTGTGGTCTTGACAGAATTTTTCAAAGTGACGTCAAATTGACGTCAAATTGCTGTCATTTTTGTCAAATTGCGCCAAATTACGTAAAATTCTGTTGTGTCGGTCGGAAGCTGTCTAACGATTAAACAGACATTATTCAAGGAAGTTTAATGCCTTCAAACATGTTCAAGACCATATAAACATTAAAACAACAGTTTATAACGACAAAAGGAGTTTAGTAGATCTATTTCGGATCATCTTCGTCCTCGTTCCCGCTTTATTATCATCCAAAATTTTCATTGATGAATTGAGTCAGTGAAACTGAAGGCTTCTTGCAGTAAATTGCAAGAATTTTTGGCGGGACAAAAATCAATTTGACGAATCAAAATGACAGAGCAATTTGTCATGACGAAAATGACGGCAATTTGACAACTTGACGGGCGGCACGACCCCCCCCCCCCCCCCCCCCCCCCCCAGTTTTTAGCTTTACTCATTCGCGATTAATAGCAATTTTCAATATTTTATACATGTTCCGGAAAAACTTTTGCATTCTAATAACGAATGTGATGACTTCGACTGTAAAAAAGGTATCTGTTAAAGCTTTTATTTATTTTTAATAAAGCTTTTATTGCCAACAAGAGCCACCTAACGAGTGTCGTGCATGTAAACATTGTACGGTAGACAGCCAAACTTCCGATAATTGTCACGTCTTCTCGCTTCGTATCCTATAAACAACAAAAAAATGCCATTTACAATTGCTGGAGAATTTAGAGAAGGCTTTAACACCAAGAAGTTTATATTTTAAACAGCGCAGATGTGAGAGTACCGTAAAGAGAAGCGCACTGGAGAAATCGTTTATTGCTACGCAACTCCATGGAGTCAAAGTAATACTTGATGACATGAAAATGCTCTCAAGATTGTATAATAAATAATATTATAACTTAAAATTGAAGAGTTGTTGGTGCGCTAATTGAACATAAATCAAAACAGCAATAAGGTCTTTGTAATGAAAACTGGGATAATAAGATAATGTGACACAAGGAAAAATATAGCGCAGATGGTTCCCGATATTGCAACTAAAAGTACGATAAAAGTGAAAAAAACAGCAAAAATAAGGCTTTTTTGCACTACAAAATGGTAATGGTTGCACATAGACAAAATGCATATCATTGAAAAGCTCTGGAAATCCTCTATAAAATGTATATTTTATATTTTTTGGCACCTGCCTAGCGGCGCACCAAATTAATTTTGAAACATCATTCCTAAAAAAAAGAAGAAACATCGGTGACCGGGCGGCGCACTTAAAGTTCAGAATGATGTGCCGAGATTTTCCGAAATCTCGGTTAAAATTTTTCTGATCAAAAATTCGCCAAATAACAGAAATATTTTGTAAAAAACAGTTTAATTAATAAACATAATTATAATTATGGGGATTGATCTTCTTCGTCAGAGGCTTCGATTTCCGCATTAGGGACCGCAAACTCTTGAAATCGTCTCGTAATGGCATTTTGTTGATACAAGAGGATAGCCTCCACAATCTCGTCCTAAAAATTGACGCTGTATGGAACAAACTTACATTTAGTGAGTTTCTTTGTCGATTTGAAAGAACGAAAGCAAAAGCTTTATTTTTTCATAAAATGACGTTTCTTAATATTATTTCTAGGGGCCGCAGGTCCCGAGCCTTGCAAAAAATTTAACACCGTGATGAACGAGGTTTCTGAATTGAAGTGTACACGTGCCAGAAATTAGGGGGGGCCGCAGGCCGCCCCCCCCCCCCCCCCCCCCCTCTCTAAAAATTTGGCACCTAAATTTTTCGTTGCAATACAAATTTTTTTTGAAAAACGGTCTTTCGGGCCAAGGAGGCCCAAAAGACCGTTAGGCCCTCGGCCCGGCCCATTTAGAGTTGGGCCCGGCCGGCCGCGGCCCGGCCCTTTTCAAAATTTCCAAAGCCAGGCCCCCTTGCCATGTCTGTTGTCAAGTGAGGCCCGCGGCCCGGACCTCAAATTTCCGGCCCGGTGCGGTTTCAATTTTCCATTTTTGACTCAGGCCCGGCAGGGTGACCACCCCTGCTTATGGGACACCCCAATAGCTAAAAAAACGCTTTTCCGCAGAGAAAAAATTTTGTGTACGGGATCTGTAGAGATATTCGATCGTATAAAATATACCGTTGGTTTGGGAGCTCGGCCGCAACTCAAAAAATGTCAATAAAAGGATTTTTTCGGTGGTCAACATATATTTGGGTACTCATTTAGATCAAAAGGAGTGGTTGTTGACAGGAGTCCCTGGTTGTCCGTGCTCCAAAAATCTTTGAGCTGTGGGGGAATCCCTCCGTCTGACCACGGCACCTGCTTTTGAAAGTGTTTTTGCCAACAGAACAAATGTTTCCAGCATCGAGTATATATTGCCGAGTGCTGCAAACTGTTCAAATCCAGAGAGTCACATTAATAAGAGGTCGGCGGCGGACTTTGACTCCGGCCCCGTGGATTTGTCCAAAGGAGAAGAATGAAGTCAAATATTTGAAGCCAGGAGAACGGTATGTACTATATTTACTCCTTCGATTTTTTAGGTTTTATCTGGAGCAGATTGCCAAAGAAGAAAATTTGATTGTGGAACCGAAAGTTCTATATCCAAGAAAGACGGCATCTGATCTTGCTCGAACCCCAGAAGTTGAAGCCACATGGACTGAACATTCCAAACGAGTTGGTTTGTTGGCTACAAAGATAGGAATGGCACCGCAGTGGTAGGTTTTTATACGATGATTTATCATTTTTAGGCTTAACGATGGTACTCGGGTGCTCTGCACACTTCTTCATGTTCAACAAAACCATGTCGTAAGTGTCGTTGACCCAGATACTTGGTTCAAACAAACTTCTGTCGGCAAAAGGAAAGCGTTTGGACGATTCGGACAAATGTGGAAGGTATTTGTCCATTTTGTACATGCAATTTTTTATTCTAGATAACGGTCGGCGCCATTGACGTTAACCCGGCATTTTTGTCGCATCCTTACCGTCGAATATTTGATAAAGCCGGAATTCCTTGCAAGGACAAATTGGCATCGTTCTTGGTAACTGAGAATGCTGTTGTTTCGCCCGGAACTAGACTCGACGTCCGGCATTTCACAGTTGGCCAATTCGTGAATTTATCTGGAAAAACGATTGATTGGGGATTTCAAGGAGTAATGCATCGATGGGGAATGCGAGGTCAGCCCAGTTATCACACTACCAAATCACATAGAAGAGTCGGAAGTATTGGATCGACTGGAGATGCAAGGGTTTGGCCAGGAAAAAGATTACCTGGGCATATGGGATACGAATGGAGGTTAGCTAGTGGATTGGAGGTTATGAGAATCAATCCTGTTACTCAAGTAATCTATGTAAAAGGATGTGTGGCTGGAGATCATGGAGAACTTTTGTTGGTTAATGACTGTTGGAACGAGAAGAAGGAAGTGAGGGAACCCCCGTTTCCTACATTCATTCCCGAAGAAGGAGATGATTTGGCCTTGTATGACGGTGCTGTCGATGTGCCCATTGCTGATATCACGGCTCATGATATCTACCATCCAAAGGTGTTCCAATTCACCAATCCTTCCATTGTTTACACGGACGAAGACGAAACCAAGAGTGCTGCCAGAGAGAAAGGGCGTGCCAAGATCGCCAAGGTTAAGAAGTAAGAGTCGAATTTTTGTTGTTTTTTGCCCAATAAATTAGGAATTGTTTATGTATCGCATTTGCAGATGGTTGGATGCCTAACATTACTTTTATAGTGGTTGTGAACGGGCTAATTAATATTGTTTAGATGGCAAGGAAACCTGTTTCAGCGGCAAGATTGCCAACAACAGTCTTGCTGCCTGTTTTTAAATATCTAAGTCTTAAGGATCTCAATTCGTGTGCTCGGGTATGTAGACAGTGGAATACAATTATAGAAACCGCGGTGAGGTGTCTTCGTTTTTGTGCGAAAAAACAAGCTTTAGGACCGCGAGTTGTGGCATCCCTTTGCTCTTGCCGAGATTCCAGAAGCTGGACTAAACGATTCTGATTTATTCCCTAGGGGAACCTCTTTTAAACATAGACTTCGTGCATTCAGATATGCTTGGAATCCTCAAGATTCATCCAGGTGATTTGGAATAGTCATATAACACAAAAATCTGTTTAGAAACAACTTTTTAAGGACTAATGGATTCACTGTTCATAGACAGCCCATCGCCCAAAGTACGGATGCGATCAGAGGAAAGATTGGAGTATCTACGGGAGTTCATGCCTACAATATAACATGGAAAGGCCCTCTAGGTACTGTGGCTGTCGTCGGAGTCGCCACAAAGTGAGCTTTTGTTCCTTCTTTATCGTTAGATTTTTCTTTATTTATTTACAAAATAAAAATAATTCAAACGGGTTTTTAAAGACACGCAGCGTTACACTGTCCTGGCTATGTTGCTTTACTGGGAAGCGATGACCAGAGCTGGGGCTGGAATCTGGTGGATAATACGTTGCTTTACAATGGGAACTGTGTTGGTTCGTATCCCCGTCTGAACAATCCACCAAAGTATCAGGTTGGAGAGAAGATCACGATGATCCTTGACAGAGACACCGAGACCTTGTTCTTTGAGAAGAACGGCGAGTTCTTTGGCATTGCTTTTGAAAACATTCCTCCTGTTAAACTTTTTCCCGCCATTTGTGCTGTTTACGGGAACACCGAGGTCTCAATGGCATATGCGGGTACACCGCTTGCTGGCTAGCTGACTCATTCTGCATTCCTGGATTGTTTTTTTGGAATCTGTTGGACTGTTTCTTTTAGTTTTCATAACATGACTCATGAAATTCCAGGTTAAAAAGTGTTAGCCTAACAAGGCGTTTAATGTATCTCACTTCTCTTATTTTTTTATTTTCTTCTACAGCTTCCAAATTCTACATAAACAAACCCATGATCTAGTATCAGCTTGAAGGTCTCTTGTCCATGAAATATTTTTATAAAAACTTAAAAATTCCGCTTTAAATCGTACCTTTATTTGGAAATGAACGAAGTTTTATTGAGTTTTTTGCGATGAATCAAAGGGGCGCGAATTCCGAAGAAGGGGAGGGGGACTTGGAGGGCCTGGCGACCGTTGTCGCGCGCACAGAATGGTGGTAGAAATTGACATTGAGCCAACTGATCGGTCCCCCGGTGAAACGAAGGGCGGAACCGGCCCTTTATTTCGCTGTCCGCACTCCGATTTTTCTTCTCCACCTTCCACTTCCCCCTCCCCGATTCACAGCTCCGGTTAGTTTGTAAACAAAAACAACACGGCATTGCTTTGCCTGATTCCCTCTCACTCCCAACAACCTTGTTCGACTTGATTCGATTTGATTGTGGTCATCATGTCGCAGACCGCACTTATCACCGGCGCTAACTCCGGAATCGGTAGGTGTGCCTTATCGCTCTTCAGTTTTTCCTTTAGGCCTCCACACCCTGAAGCGTCTCTACGCCACAGGCCACTATTCCAAGATCATTGGAATTGCCCGTGATGCTACCAAATGCAATCAAGCCCTTGAGGCTCTGTCCAGCATCACTGCTCCAGCTGGCGAGACAACGGTAGAGTTCTATACAGTAAGGCGCCTTTATGAGTCATGTCATAAAAAGAATTTTTCAGTGCGATTTGACATCTCCAAGTCAGGTGCAGAAACTCTACGACGAAGATCTGAAGGGCATCGACAAGATCGATCTGATCGTCAACAATGCCGGGGTTATGGACCATCCATTGACCGTAAGCATTTTTTTACTCAACTAATTTTTGCTTAGTTCACTGATCATGGTATCGAATATCATTTTGCTGCCAACTACTTGGGCCATTTTCTTCTCACCAAACTGCTGCTTAACAAATTATCTCATGACGCTCGCATCATAAATGTAACCTCAGGTCACTATAAGAAGGTAAGGCATTTTTTGGTGTTGCTTTGAAAGGCAGTGTTTTTTACTTGCGATAATACCACTCGCGCCATAAAGTCCCGACGATTTTGCAACGTGCATTTTTCTCAGATTTTCGCGGCGAATTCCCGTTTTTATTCAAGCGACATGCACTTTTCCGCGACCGCACTCCAATTTTTGTGCGCGACATCAGCGATAAAATGATAAAATAAAAATATAAAGCGCGTGCGTTCAACTTCATTTTGTTCGTGGTTGCAGAAACCCGCGATTTCTTATCTGTGGGATCTCTAGACAAGAAAATTTTCGCAAGCATGAAGTAGAACGGCGGGCCTTACATGGTTTTCTTCTGTTTTTCACAGGAAGGGAGCGTTTAATAAAACTCGCGTATATTTTACAATTAAGAGTTCCTTGATTTAATTTTAATTTTAGACAAACAAGATTCCCGTGCTCGAGACCGTGAAGATCGTTGATGGAAAGAAACCTCGAGGATCTCCCAAGTTTTTCTATGCCCAAAGCAAACTTGCCCAATGTCTCTACAGCCTTGCTTTGAAGGATTACCTCGAGGCAAATGGCCGTGGTTCAGTCAAAGTTGTGTCTGTCAGACCTGGATTCATCCGAGGCACGGAGTTGGGAAGATATCACAGCAAATTTATCAGGACTATTTCCATCCCTCTGGTTCTTCTTTTCTCAAAAAATCTCGAAAAGGTAAAATATCTTTCCATAGAAATAACTGTGCTTTCTGCATCTACTTGTTAGTCCTGCTCTTTGCCTTACTTCTTCGGGTTAGTTTTCTGAAACTAATTGTGCTCCCCGCGCATTTTCAATTTAATTACCACTGCGTTTATTTTGAGCTTTTTGTCCCAGTAGGAGACCAAAGTTTAGTGTAAGTTGAAGACTAACGTCATTTGGGATTATCTTATCTGTCTTTTTTCTGTGGCCGCGGTTGCAGAAATACATAGTCTTACCTTGTAAAGGCTATTTGAAATACGCCTTCATTCAATCCGTTCTTTTTCAGGGCACGGACGGGATTGTTTTTGCCGCGACCGCTCCCTCAGGCGATGTCCAGTCTGGCAAACTGTACTGCAATAAGAACGTGGAAGAGTACAACCGACTAGTTACTGAGGAGAACGCGAAGAATCTCTGGCAACTCAGTGAGAAACTTCTGAGCGTCTGATTTTTCTTCCCCATGTCCAGTAAATCCATAATAACAGGCCACTCCAGCCAGCCTCTCTTGTTTTGTGTTCGCCCTGCTTTCTTTTCAATTCTCTTGACCTCTACAATAAATGCATACTTGTATTGAGAATAAAATCCCTTTTCGTGTAATGCCATCACCTTCTAAGGCAGGATAACCAAGGGGGACGCATTTCCGTCGGCGAATATAGTATCTTCTCCTCGATACCGTTGTTGGCGCCAATTATGTGGCCAAGGTGAGAGGAGCCAATTAAAGCCGGACTTTGCGCATGGATAACTCGAGTCGGAGTTGTTATTGGGGCATCAAAAGAATAATTTTAATTACCAGAAGATGGATGGTGCTTTCCTTCAGCCCAGCCCGCTCATCTTGGCCTCTTGGACCTACGGGTTTTATTTTCAGCACTGATTCCCCAATGAGTTCTGGACAAACAGACCCGTAGGCCGTTTTTTTTTAATAATGGTCTTTATTCGGCGGTTAGCTGGACGTCTCCATTCCAAACCATTCACCGGTCCATAAATTAATTTTTTGCATCAATTATGCCCATTTACGATAGATGCATGTTTTGCATTATTGTTTTAGAATGCCGCAAATTGCTCTTGCAATTGTCATCTCATTTGAAAGTCACGATGATTTAAGAGAATGCCGTCTTTTGGGAGGAAGGAAACAAATCCAGGCTTTTGATACGAATTTTATTTATTTTGAGACAGTGATCCGCATTTTCTACCTTTCCGAGGGGTTTCTATATATAAAATAAGTCCAAACCCGACATTTGGTTCTGTTTATTCTTTAATTTTTCTCAAATGTTTGGATTTCTAAATTTATTTCTGGACGTCGTATGGAGAACATGACTAGCAATAGTGCCCGCCCTCTGAGAACACCGTTTTCAGATTTGGGATTAATAAGATTAGTCACTTCGTTCTGACTCGGTGGTTGCCTGAAGGTATGATGTTACAAGTACTGTTGAAATTTAAAATGTCGTGCCCTGTTTTGATCCCACTTGCCGGGGGCCAACCCATCCCAGTCCTGTGGTAATTAAAATATGTCTAAGCTCTCCCTCCAATCGAGAGTCTGGTGCTCGGGGCCTAATTTGGACATTATCTTCGTCTAAAAGGAGACTATTTCCAGGCACAGCCCGAGCCTCTTTACGCTTGATGAACCACAACCGGAGCTCGACGACGATTCATGTGAATCCCCTCCAGCACCACTGTCATCTCTATTTCGGAAGCGATTTATCATCATTGGAATGCATAAATCTGCTGAGTTTGATCATCCATTTGGACAAAAGCGGTGTCCCTAAATGTTTCCCCGAGCGACGAGGTGAGGAATTTTTAGCGTCAGATTAACATATTTCATCGTATATATCTTTTTTGGTCATTCAAAAAGATTTACAAAAAATTTTACGGCATTAGCCAAAGATTACCGTTCTCTTCCATGACTTTTCAAATATCAAAGTCTTTTTTTAAAACCAAAAATGAGATTTTTTTGAATACAATTTTAATATACAGTGCGTTCCATAAATATAGGAAATTTAGTTTTTTCAACTTAATTTTATAGTAGTATACCGGATCTGAAAACGTTTGACAGTGAATTTTAAACGGCTCAGTAGGCATATATTTTACCAAAAAGATCGGGATATTTCACGCTTTCGCGCCAGTACCAGACACTTTTTTTAAAAATACCGTAACAAAAATACAGGAAAAAAATTATGTTTGTCGCCGTATTCTTGTTAAAACTAGGCTGAGATGAAAGTCGCTCTCAGATTATGAAAAGGGGCATATTAGCCTTCTATTCGAGGCACGTCACCGCCGTTACTTTATTGCTTAAGCAATTAACCAGTCGTTTAGTGTGTTGATTACCTACAAAAGAGACAATGACGGCAAAATTAAACGTTTTGGACGCCCAAATTCAATGTCAAAGGCATCAGAACACCTAATTCGAAGGTCGGAATGAAATTCTAAGGGAGAATAAACCAAATCCGAGCAGAAATTAACTTACAAATCTCCAGGCAAGCTGTCTGGATATGTATAATTGCTAAATAGCACGTGTCAACCCACTGGGGAAAGGCAACCTCTGTCGATATTATACTAGCCTCATAAGTAATATTTTCGGATGAAAATAAATCAATTTTTACTGACCCAATGGTTGTAATTATTATTGGAACGACCTCAGGATAAAAAACTGACTTTTGCAACTTGTCATTTCCGCGGTGGGCGCATAAAGATTGAACTTATTTTTATCCGAAAATATTACCTATGAGGCTAGTATAATATAAAGATGGTTATAGAAAACTCAGCCTCGAATTTCTTCCAATGAGCAGTGCGAAAAGTCGTCTTTACCGATTTTTGAGATTCATTGCTGAGTTATGAGCCCCTTTCTTAAGCGTGCACCGATTTTTGGAATTCATTCCTGACTTAATAAGTCGGCAATGGTCTTTGGAATCCATTACCGACTTAATAAGTCAGCAATAGTTTTTGAAATCCATTCCCGACTTATTAAGTCAGCAATGAATTTCGGAATTCATTGCTTCGGTTGGACGTTTCGCGAAACCCGTCAATTCAGAATTGTTTTCCTTTGCGAAAAAAGTCAACTCCCATACGTAAAACCGCCATCTTGCGGAAGAATTTTCTTTATGCGAAACAATTTGTAATTGTCTTGGGCCGGCTCCTCCGATCACACCCCCGTGGCTAGCCAAAATCTGGATTGGCATGTAAAAGGCCAAAACGGCTAGTCAAACAAATGGATCGCATGTTTAAAGGCCTAAAATATTGCTTTAGTGATTAAACTTGCTCTATGTGTAAATAAATAAATAAAGATGTAGGTGATCAACACACTAAACGACTGGTTGATTGCTTAAGCAATAAAGTAATGGCGGTGACGTGCCTCGAATAGAAGGCTAATATGCCCCTTTTCATAATCTGAGAGCGACTTTCCTCTCGGCTTAGTTTTAACAAGAATACGGCGACAAACATAAATTTTTTCCTATATTTGTGTTACGGTCTGGTCCTGGCGCGAAAGCGTAAAATATCCCGATCTTTTTGGTAAAATATATGCCTACTGAGCTGTTTAACATTCACTGTCAAAGGTTTTCAGTTCCGGTATACTACTAAAAAATTAAATTGAAAAAACTAAAGTTCCTATATTTATGGAACGAACTGTATATAAGGCGCTTGCGTTCTACATTTTTTCTGACCCTCTCGCAGAAAACCGCAATTATTGTCTGTTAGCCCTACAGACAAGGTCTGCGCGTTTTCTTCCAGACTAATTTGAGTTCAGACAAGAATCGGCAAATCTTGTCCAGATCCAGACAAAAAGTAAGCAAAAGTTGTCTGGGATGCAGACATTTTGCTTCGTCTGTATCTCAGACAAGGTTTGAGAATTTTTGTTTGAGTTACTAACAGAAAATCTAACAGTTTCTCTGGCTAACTGACAAGAATTGCAAAATTCTGTCTGTTAGCCAGACAAACTTTTAGATTTTTTGTCCGGGCTAACGGACAGGCCCTTTGTCTGTTATCCCAGACAAGATTTGCAATTTTTGTCTGTTTTTTAGACAGAAAACGCGCAGACCTTGTCTGTAGGGCTAACAGACAAGAATTGCTTGTTTTCTGCGAGGGGGTCAGAAAAAATGTAGAACGCAAGCGCCTTATATCAATAAATTAATATAATAGGTTTCTTCAATTTGTAAAATTTGATAAATTCTGCGCACACAGTGCAGGTTAATTATATTCTGATTATATTTATTTCGTACAGGCCCACTAGTTGAACATAATGATGATTACTACAAACCGTGTGCCGAGTATGATCATCAGATCGCCCGCTTTGTCCTTCCTATTCTCCAAATTCTTTGTTTTTTTGGGAATGTCTTTAATCTCCTGATCTACCGCTTGCCCTACTTTGATGGGAGCAGTTCAGTGAACTTCCTAAGGGTCAAAACTATCGCCAATTTTATTTTTGTGGAGTCAAGATTGTTGGAAGTACTGCATGCTTTCACTTACGAAGCCAACTCACAATTTGAGCCCTTCTATTGGAAGACAAAACCTTTCATTATCACCGTTGCCAACATCAGCGGCACACTTTCGACATGGTAATTAAAAATCTTCTTTGAAAGGATTAGAGTTAACAACGTTCAGACGACTTAATACATATTACCAGCATTTTGCAAACACCTCTTTCAGGTTGACCCTGTTTGTTACAATTGAAACCGCCTTATGTGTCATCTTGCCATTTAGTTTCCGTCAATTATGTACTCGAAGGACGACGATGACAGTTCTCTTCAGCTCTATAATATCAAGTTCTTTTCTCCATTCGACCTTCTTCTACACTCACACAGTTCGGCCAGTAATCTCGGTAAAATGGCCGAATGCGACTATGAGTTCGAATGATATCCCCAGATGTTGGTACATATCACTCAGTTACTCGTTACAAGGAGACAGTCCAAGTGTTCAGGAAATCTTTGAGAAGGTCTATTATTGGAGTCAAACCATGTTTTCGATCGTCATTCCCAATATTGTTATGCTTATTTGTTCGGTCCTTATCGTTACCAAATTCACTTTCAAAGTAAGTTTTCCTAAGGAAATATACTTTTCGTAATTGAAGTTATTTTTACCTGTCAAGTTTCCGTTAAGCGGACAATACGACACTAATAGTTCAATTATATTATACATCGAAAGCACCTTTCAGGAATTGGGGGAAGCCTTTTCTCAGCGTCGCCGTTGTGTAATTAGATTGACCGTTGCCACGACATTATCTCATTTGTTATTCGAGGGCCCAGCCCTTCTGACGTTTGGAGCTGCCGCCATTAAGGGAACAGACTCTGACCAGCACAACCTCACAGTCTGTATTCTGAACCACACCAACAACCTCCTCTCGGTTATCAACGCGACGATTCCTTTCTTTGTTTTTTTGGCCTGTAATCAGCAGTTCAGAAACATGAGTACCATCTATTTTAAGGCCCAAACCGAGCTGCGACGAGAAAAAAGAGAGGCTTTAATGGCACAAGCCTTAAATCGCAGTCGTCTCGGAGGCACGGCAAACCATTCCAAGGCCTCAAATCTTTAAACCGTGTCTTTAAATAAACAATCGGGTACATAAACAAAGAGATATGTCACATGAAGAATTTCTGAGGTTCTGTTCGTTTCGAATTCAGTGGATGTAGTTCAGTTTCGTCGGCAATTCTAAACTTGTCGCCGTTCACTTGACGAATTCGATGAGAAGATTCTAAAGGAATGGGATTTCTGAGATCAGATGGCTCAAAGTCGATTGACCTGTGGGTGCTCCAATGAATGACAAAGACAGCTATCGCGATGATGATTACAAAAACAATTGCCACTGAACCAGCAATAACCAGAGGAACAAAGACGGGATTCTCCGTCTTCTGATGAGCCCCTGAACGATCAAAAATTAGCTCCTTTGATGGCTCGGTCGGCCCCACGAAGGCGATTTTCTCCTTAAACGGCCATGTCGACGGTTGTTGCTGCCTGCTGTACAGGTTTTCCCTTGTCGATTTCTTGGCTTGACCACATAAGAAGTCGGGATAGTTCTCCTGGGTATAACATAAACAAGATACGTTGACATTTTCCCCAAAGTCCGGCTTCATTTTTCGACAGTCCAAATGATGGCAGTATTCATCTGGTTGCTTTAAGCAACAAGCGCATCTGGATGCACTTTAGATTATTGGAAGTCACTTACTCGTTTACCCGTTTCGTTTTTCTACTTTCGAAACAACGGGTCAGAAATTGGGAACAGTCTTTTTTGTTGTCCAGTTGTCTGAAAAGAGGGATTGTAGTAGAGAAGAACGCATCACCTGCAGATACAGACTGATGGAGCCATTCTTTTGTTGGCCACTTTATAGGCACTCAATCTCGAACAGAACGTGTCTCGCCAGTCATATTCACATTTGCAGGGCCATTCGAAAACAAACATTTTATCCAACGCCCGAAAGGCCGAAGCCACTGAATTCTGACGCAACAAATAATCATCATGACTTTCTGCAATTAAAATTAATTACAATGTTTTTCAGATCATCTTACCTGATGAGCATTGGAAAGCACTCGGATTAGTGGACGGGAACAGAGAAAATACAAGGGAAATAAACATCAGCATCTTCTTCCATTTAATCTCCGAGTAATCAAGTCATCATAACTCTGAAGTCAATTCAAATGTCAAGATACTCGAGGGCTGTTTAAAAAGTAATAGCCGAAAACCTCTGGAGAAAGTATGGCCAAAAAAGGAAGGAAGAAGAGCTTCGAAAAAGTAATCTTAAAATGTAAATCTCCAAAAAACTGACTGAATAATTTAAAAGAGTTCTCGGAAATGCTCTTACAAATGGATCCCAAAAAAATATGCAGTAATTATGAAGTCATTCTTTACTTGAATCCTTATGTATTATCAGAAAATCGATCCATTAAATTTGGAATGAAACCAAAGTAATTTAAAATAATTACTGCAGTTCTAATTGCCATTCAGAATTAGACCTCATGTGGGGACATTAAAGCTTTTATGAGCGTCGTATGAAATCATCCAAATACCTGTTCGAAAAGTAAAAGGAAAGGCTCCCTTCTCTCTCTTCCGTCCGAAACTGCTCCAAAATGGAATCCAATCCCGAAACGAGCCTTTTCCGACCGATTCAAAAGCATTTTGAGTTTTTTTACTGGCTGTTAATCTCTGCATGGACCACTTTCCGACGCACTCCTCAATAAGTGGTGTCCTGAAGTCGGAGTTAGCTTAACATATCGAAAGATGCTTGGTTCGCCCAAAAAAATATGAAAGCGGCGTCTTTTGTCTTTCAGAAACTATCTTTTGCCACAGGCAAAATGCCTTCCAGAAATGTGCTGTTGGTTCGGTCCAACATAAACACATCCATAACGCGTAAACACAATTACTGCGCAGTCTAGTTGCAGACTTGCGTTAATTGAAATGTATTTTAAAAAAAATTAGAACTAACAAGTGGACGTATGACATTTGGAACCACTTCCGGCAAACTCACATGTTGCTAAGGAAAGACCACCAAGAATAATTCCGAGGCATATAATAAGTTGGTCATACATCCAGGAGGATTTAGCACGCCTGAAATTAAGCCGTTTCGGTATCTAATCCCAACTTTTGTAGGTATCCACAAAAACAGTAGAAAAAGAAGGACAATAACTCTCTAAAAGAGCGACTTAAGCAACCTATACGATAATGACACTCGACATACGTAATGTTTGAAGAAATTTCAAAGATTCAATTGATCAACTAAGAAAATCTTCAAATTGCCAAATTGCGCTAAAGGGAAACTTGACACACTGGGTCAACTCTGTTTTATTGGAAATAGAAAAAGGAAATAAGAAAATATTGATAGTTTTGTGCTTCTGGATCTGTTTAATGTAAATATACATGAACGTTCATCAAGTCCTCACTGGGGCTTTAAATTCCAACAATTTTTCTTTTTCAGTTGGATCTGTAGAAGGAAATAAATTTATTGTAAGTCGAAAGAATTCAGAGGGGGACGTTTTTGCCAGCTGCGACCCTGAAAGAAATCTTAACGCATTTGGTTTTAGGTTTGTGGAGTTGGTGTAAACGTGGTTATCCTAACTTCTAACTTTACACGGATTCAAGTAATACATTGCAATCAAACAGACTGCCTGGTTAGAGCGCTTAATTGTTGTTCCGACACTGGAAGAGTAAGAAGAATACGAAAAATATACAAGCTTTTAGTTTGCTGTTGCTTATGGATCAAAGGTCAGAATTTTTGAGCCATCTCTTACCACAGATGGAAAGGTAAGTTGTTTGATTAAATTTAGAATCTCCATTAATTTAGATATTTCCTTATACATGGACAGAAACGCAAAGTATCCAAGCTGAAAATCAAGTTAACTACCTGGAATGGGTGCTAGAAGGATTAAGATTACTTGTTTTGAGCGATAAAACAGTTATTTTATATCAGCATAGACTTCTATCAACGGTTGTTAATCTGAACTCATCTTCAAAACATGTAGCTTTCTCCATAAATGACGATTTTGTAAGTGCAGTCGAAGCATTCAAGTACTTTTTTATTATAGAGTTCAGCGCATATCGAAGAATATTGGGAGAAATTGTGGTCAACGGAGCTCTCTTCTAAACCCAAATATGTCAAATTCTCTTCTGATTCTACCATTTTCGCAACATGCGGAGAGAGAGATCGTTTTGTCAAGATTTGGTATCCAAATGAACGTAAGTTGCTATAAATATTTTTTTTTGCTGTTTGGCTAGTCGAAAGTTGGGGCGACTCGAAAATAAATAGCCAAAAGGTTAGCTTGGGTGTAAAATATATAGTTTTATGCAAAGAATATGCGTAGTTATTTACTAAAAAGCTGAAATGATTACCCGTTACATCTTAAGAGTCCACCAAATCCGAAATAATGTTTCTGGCCTATGGTTTTTGGGTTTCAGCGGTCGATTTCTCTAAATCAGTAATCCGTTGACAATTTTTGAAACCGGCTTCTAAAATAACTTTTCAAGGGCTCTCGAATGGTATATAACACATGTCATTTGGCTGTGGATAGTTTGTGCAAGTCCCTCGTTAGTAATGCTATGTTTGCCGGGTGAATTGATATCGACGGGCCTGATGGGACCAGGGCCGGGCCAAAGCAAATTTGAAACGGCCTGGGGGCCGCGGTTTTCGGCCCTGCCCGGGATCCATGTCTATCCATGATATCGGTATCTTTCTTGCTTAGATTCCCAAAGACCTGGTCAATGTGATTTCTCTTACATTTATCTTCAACATCCTGGAGAAGTATATGGATTCGAATGGCGACGAACTGGAAAATATGTTCCGAGGAAATGTGTGAGCAACGTCCTGATCACCTGGTGTTCTGATAACACGTCCAGGATATGGAAACAAACGCCCAGCACCAATGATACAGTGGAACAATTACTAACCGCTGTTCAGGTAGTTCAACAAGAGAAGCCGAGCAGAAAGAAAGTATCAAATAAACACAACACCCTCAAGAAAGCAAGGACTCGACTTATCTCCAAGATCAACAAGTTGATGTAAGCCCAGGTTAGATCTTTTTGAATCCTGTTTTTTAGGCACAACAGAAGCAATTCACCGATGATTCCTCGGGTCAAGTTCTCGATGATCAACAGAAATGCAACTTTTGCTGATTTCGCCAATCCTGTGCACTCCCACAACATCAGCTTCAGTTTAGCCGCGACGATCAATGCAGAGAACGGTAAATTGTAAAAGTGTCTTGAAAATAACTTTTAGATTGTTTTCTCGTCCCGTCAATGGATGGACGAGACACCCAAAGATCGTCGGCCTTTGCAGTTCATTGGTTAAACAACAAAGAGATGTTATTTTGTCATGGAGCCGAAAAGATTCTGGCCGAAGCTTTGTTTGGAGAACATTCTGATAACGGTGGTCATCGTTCAGGGACAGTTTCAGTTGAACTGACATCTCCTGTTGCGAGTCTTGAAGGAACTCCCGCTCCTCTAGATAACTTTGCGCTTTTACAACCGGAGGGATCTGTGGGTACGGTATCCAATGGATCCACGGTTCTGTCGACTGAGATGGATGCTGCCAAAGATGTACTGGATGTGAAGATTGAAGGCTTGATTCAGCAATGGAATAAATCTACGGACATTTTATTTGCTGTACATCCGGTAGACGGAAGTCTTTTGACATGGTAAGTATATTAACTTTAATTTTTAAATTTATTACTTCCAGGATGGTTGAGGGTTTGGACGATGAATGGAAGCAATCTGTTGTTAGCTTTGCCAGCCGTTCTCCAAATGCGTTTCCTTTGACGGATGCTGCATCTTTGAATTTAGGGCTATGTGTTTTTAGTCCTCACGAGGCCAATTTTATGGATCTTCAACGACATATGAATGAATCAGCTAGTGATGGTGGGTGTATTTGACATACGTGTTGTATGATATTGTTTTATTCAGATGCGTTCCACTCTGTCAGTCTTCTCACGAGCCATGAAAACGGTTCCCTAAATCTTTGGCAACTTTGTATGGAGGATAACAAGTTGTATAACAACATCGTCAATGTAATTCACCGGTATCGAATGTGTGGGCATCGCTTTCGAACTAATAACATTTCTCCACATCCAATTCTCCCTCTTCTCTTGACTTCCAGTTCTCTACCCGCGCTTGAACAAAGTCCGGGAGAATCAGAATTGATTTTATGGAAGATTAATCCTGTGGGTCCTCTTTGTCAATCAGGCGGGGTTCGAGAACTCTCGAGGGTAACAACTGTAAGGGTCAACGCTTTCAAATGTCTTGCATGGGTACCAGCGATTATCCCAAGGTAGGTAGTCGTATTATATATTTATTGGTTTCTAAGTTTTGCGAATGGAACAGTGTTCAATTCTCCAAGTTCATGTTTTATTACCTCTCGTGATGGTCGTCTTGGAATATACCAAGCAGTGTTGGATGCCAGAGGTCTGTTGGGAGAGTTGTTTTCTGGGAGTAGACCCGAGTCAAGAACCAGTTCAATCAGTTCGGAAGATGAATATGACACTCCTGTACAAACGGGTGTCAAGTTGGACGAGATGTTCAATGTGGTGTCGACACAATCCACTGGCAAGCCGGGCTGCATGATCTTCTTGGCAGATGTGGAAACAGCAGAAATTGGAGATGATGAGATCCTACTGTTGCATGTATTCAATGAAGATCTCTTGTCTGGCTTTGATTATCATGGAAAGAGCGAATCTGGATTTAGCTTCTTTGTCATTCTAATACAGAAAACTAAGGAAGAAAAAATCACCTTAAAGATGTGGTCCTTGAATATCTCCGTCCAGAAACCCACTTCTATCGCTTTGAATACAGGTGCATGTTCTTTTTTTATATAATATAATTATTAATTATTTTTTAGAGAATCGAAAATTCCGGCGATTCTCCGTCGGCGGTCCTGAATTTTTGGCCACAGCGGCAAATGTGACTCCTACCGCAGCTCAGTTAACCGTGAACACGGTAAAAGTATATGATGATTTTGTAAATATGCCATCCAACATAACCGTGAACAATGTTGTCACGTCAGCAGGTCATCTGCCTTCTTCCAGCGTTTATCCTGCTTGTAGGACTCCCTACCTTCTCTTATTATCCTGTTCTGATAGTAAAGTGAGATTTCTTCGATGCACTCAGAAAAAGGAAGGTGATTTTGAAGCAAGTTATTGCTGGGAAATATGGGGGATGATAAGTGGAATGGCTGACTCTTCTCTCTCGGTTCCAGGTAATTTTCTGGGCACTGGTTGATCTCTTTGCAGGAACTGTATTCAGCATGGCTTCTGCTCATTCTGGTCGATTTGCTTGTGTATATAAACCTTTTACTTTGACATCCCCGACCGATATGTTATCTTATTGCAAGGACCTTCATATTTCAATTTACGAATGTGAGACTTCAGGGGGTGTGGAATGGCTGCAGGAAAAGAATGTACGGCTAGAAGCTACACTGGCTACTGAAAGAAAGTTGTTGGACACGAAATTGTGGTGTAATGATGACATCAATTTAAAAGAAACGAAGAGTGAGTGGCTTTATTGAGATGTTGAAATGTTGTTTAGGTTTGATAAGGATTGATTGGGCCAGCAAGGAAGACGGAGGCCACATTCTGACAGTTGGTATAGGGAATTTGGTATTCTTCTTCACCCAAGTGTCTCTCGACAAAGCTCAGCAGAACGTGGCGGTCATGCAAGAACAATCACGACCGCAATTACGTCGTGATTCCTCTTTGGCATCGGGTGTAGCACATGCACAGAGCGGACTAAGTGAATGGATTTGTATTCGTTATCTCGTGTTAGAATCTGTGGATGGACTGGCGCCTTTGCCCACAATAATGTCCTGGTTGAGAGATGGCCTTTTTGTGGTTGGAATGCCTAGTGAAATGAGAGTTTACAGCCAATGGAATATGATCCCATTAAAAGCCCCGGGTCATCAAACTCCCACTGAAACAAACAAGTCGGGCTGTCTGGTGAAGTCGGTAAAAGTTATGGGAATCCGGCCGGTCGCTTCTGTATCAAATCTTAGTACCAGTCAATCTCATTCAGTTCTAGATCAACTTTTGAAGAAAGCGTCCAAGGTCGAACTTAATAAATTGGACAAAGAACAGCCGAAGACTTTGGCTTCATTGGAATACATTGATTCGTTGACTGATGAAGGGATATTTGAAGCAGCTCGGCTCTCAAATCCAATGCTTCCACAATATCATCCTAAACAGTTAATTGAAATGTTGAATGCAGGGAAAACAAAAAGAGTTAAAGCCATCTTGTTGCATGTTCTCAGAGCGCTTAAAGTAAGTCAAGTACTTGGAAAGTCAACGAATTTTAGCAATATCAGTCCAGCAACAAGACTCGGCTAGCTAGAGGAGCTTCGATTAGGTTCAATTCCAGCAAGGATGGAGAAGAAAACACCCAGAGTAATAATGTAAACCGTCAACGATCGGTAACAGTCTTAGATGATGAGGAACTTGAATATGACGAGTTGGATGGAATCCCTCCACTCCCTTTATACGCGTTATTGGAGATGGATGAAGCTTTCGATGGAGATGAAAGGGCCGCAAATATTGATGGGTCTAAAGATGTTAGTCGCGTCTAAGAGTTATATTTTTATGTTTAGGTATACGATTCATTGTTTAATGATCAAGAATCAGATGAAGATTTGGATGATGTCCTGGAAAGTCTTCAAAAGGCAGACTCTCGATCCCGCTCTTCCAGATCACGGCATTCATCCACTTGCAGTGATAGTCGACAAGTTCAGAATTCATTTACATCCAGACACAGTCGTTATTTGACTGAACTTCTTACTCACACTCATCTGCCTGGTCTCTCAAGTGTTGATCAAATGCATCTCTTAGCCGTGGCTGATACCCTTAGTCAGTTTTCTCCTAGTGTTATGGATAAATTGGTACAAGTAAATGCTTGTAAGTTATTAATATTATTAATAAAAATATATATCAATTTATTTCAGCATTAAAACCGGATCAAAAGTCTAATTTAACTGACACGGCTGCTTCTGGGTATGCAAGTTCTGGAACTGGAATTGAGACCGTTGATGAGTGTGGCTTGAGATTCCTTATGGCCATGAAACAGCATGATTATCTCCTTTTGTGTCTTCCAAGAGCTCAACGACAGAAGTTACGACTACAGTAAGTTGATGATTTAATGGTTGGTTATATTGCTTTAGGGGAATGCCGATCTCACAAGTTATTTGGGCTTTTCATTCTGATGCCGAGAACGAACTTCTGAGTACAATTCCTTGTTATCAGAAAAGTCAGGAGACTTGGGATGGCCTTCGAAGTTATGGAGTTGCTTGGTGGTTAAAGAATAATACCACTCTTAGATTGATCATGGAGAAAGTGGCCAAGGCCGCCTTTCAAGCCCAGCAAGATCCAATGGACGCTGCTTTGTTTTACTTGGCTATGAGAAAGAAGAATGTATTAACTCACTTGTTCAAGGCGAGTTCTTCAATTGTAAATATTAACGTATTTTTTATGTTAGACTGTAAATGATAGCCGAATGCATGATTTTTTCCGGGAAGATTTTACTCAACAGAAATGGAAGAAGGCCGCTTTGAAGAATGCGTTTGTATTAATGAGCAAGCAACGATATCACAATGCTGCTGCTTTCTTCTTACTCGGAGACTCTTTGAATGACGCCATTGAAGTAAGCAACAACAAGAGTAGATTTGCACTACTGCATTATTTATAGACTATACTTTCTCGCCTGAAAGATCTCCAGTTGGCCATGGTTGTTGTACGATTATACGAAACAGATCCAGACAAACAAGCCCAATTAATGGAAGGGATGTTGTGCAAGAATATCTTCAGATTAAACGCCGTAGAACTTCATGATCTCAGCAAAAGAGACATGACCCAAGCTATCAATCGGTTCCCAAAGACCTCGACTGACCCTTTTGAAAGATCAATGGCTTTATGGATGATTAAAGAATATGCAATGGCTGCCGCTGTACTTGTTGAAGAAGCGGCTCATGACTCGATCCATCGGGACAGCGATACTTCTTTGTCAGACATCTTCAACTTTTACACTTTCTTGCGAAGAAATCCGTTGGTAATCAGACAGAGGATCACAAATGCCGGAGTTCAAGTTGCTACGACTGAAAAGTTTTTGGCCTTCTCAAAGCATCTCGAAAACAGGGTGACCACCCACGAAAGGAGATTGTACTTTAGGACTGCCGCCCTCCATTTGGCCTCTGGATGTCCTTTATTGGCATTGGATGTGTTGTCCGTGCTCCCAACGAGAATGGTGACAACGGTCGATAAAACAACCTTCAATTCAGAATTAGAAGAAGAAGCCAAACAGGAGACAAACAGAGATGATACAGTGGAAGCTCTTGATTGGTCGGCCCCAACAAATGTTGTAAAAGATGGTGAACTGAAGTTGGAGTGGGAAGAAGAAGAGGAGGAGAATGACGGAACTTTTGAAGAAACAACGGAGATTGAAGAAGAAGTGAAGATTGCTAAGGTTGTGGATGATCAGATAGCTCAATTCAGATTTGATTCTGATGATGAGAAGCAGAATCATACGGATTCTCTCGACTTCATTGCTCAGCATATGAAGTTTGTGGCCGCGTTGAAGATGATGGCCGATGAACTTTCATCTCTGGCTTCAGGGGCGGAAGTGGATGGAGGAGAATTGCGGCACGATATGTTACAGTGGTTATCAAGAGAAAGTTCAATCTTACGAGAGGTCTGTGATTATGCCATCGATGAAGAACTTCTCAACACAAATCCATTCATTGATCCAGTTCTACGAAGAAAATGGCTATTATCCAATCAAAAGTTGATAAGGACCTTCACATCTTACTGTATTCTTCACAGTGCTCAGAATCATCGGCTGACTTCTGTCTTGATGGAATTGATTCTTCTTTTATTGGAAGTACAGCAAGAAACTAATGGTTGCCCTGAATTGGAGGCTGTCCAAACTAAGGCTTTCCCCTTGTTTAATGCCTCGATTTCAGCCTGCAGAATGTTTGTTTCCTCTCCTCTCAACTTCCTCGAAGACCAATGTACGGATCTTTTATTGACCGTCTCTAATATCCGCCGTTCACCGCCTTTCGGGACTCCATTTACGATGATTAGAAAGATTTATAATCTTTGCCAGGGATTATCTTCCTGTTTGTATCAGTCCCTTTCTTTTACTGATAATTTTGAGTAAGTTTTTGATTAGAGATCACATTTAAACACTCTGGATTTCCTTTGCGGATGAAGATAGGAGTTTAATTCCCTTTATGTTACAACCAGCATGCATGAAAACTTTGTGCAGATACCTAACCCAGACAATAAGAACTCTGAAAAAACCTTTTGAAAATAACCTGGACAAATGTTTGGAACGGTCTAGGAAAAATAATTACATAACTTTAAGTAGGGCCATCAACTTGCTGTATTCTTTGAATTCTACAACTACCGCTGATGCCAACCAGCCTTGTAAATGGCTGTGATATAATCATTGCAGTATTTTGATTGTGGGTTGCCTAGCCTCTTCTGCAAAGCGTTATCTTACTGCTATGCCAGAGAAAAAATTTTATTTTTTCTTAAACGTGATGTTTTAGGGTATCAAACTTGGGGTCCCCAAAAAGTGTACTATAATAAATTAATTTTTTTGAGATTAATTATGTGTAGCGGGGCTCTGTTTAATAATATCGGTCATGTCGTGATTTGTCGGGGGCGTTGCGAGTACGAATGTTCTACAAAATGTTATTTGTTTCGTTTCAATTCGTACACGTTGAGCAGAGTTACACAAGAAATAAAAAAATTAACAGTTTTTTGGCAGCTACTGTAATTCTTCGTTTAGGAAGCACTACCAAGCATACGAAGATCTTAAGGTCCAAACGACTCCTCAGAGTTGGCCTGGAGTAGATTCCTTGGTGGCATTGTTGTCAGTTGGAAAAGATGAAGAAGCTCCTAACTTGAGGTTACTGCTTGTCAAGATCTTTGTCTCAGTCTCTACATCCCTCTTCTGTTATGCATTGGCTGGGTATGATGCCAGATGGTTATATAGATTGTGTGTGAAGGAAGTTGACGCCGTCGCTTATGGTTACATATTTGGAGGTGGAGGAGAGAAGATCGTTCCAACCCCACAAGCACCTGCAAGGCCTCCACGTAAGGATCATTTCGCATTGAATATATATTGTCTAGCTCCGCCAAGGCCACCTATGCCAGGGTCTGCCGAAAAGGCTCGAACAAATTTCCATGCCAAGGTTCTGGGAGTAAATGAAGTGACAAAGCAACCACTTCAGAAGCATGTCCTTTCCTGTTGGGTCCCACCGAAGAAAAGTCTGGTTCAATTTTTTGCTGAGAAGGTATGGTATTTTATTATCGTTACAAAGTTAATGATTTATGCAGATTACCCCGGATCCTAGAGCTCTGAATGAAGTTATTTTTGACTCTGATCAATCAGAATCTGACACATCCGATGAGGAAGATCAGTTTGACTTGGATTTGGAAGTAATGGCCAAACCCCACAAAGATCCGACGAGTTATGCTTGGCTTCTGATCAGATATGCATGTGTAATACAACAGATTGAAAGGCTTAAAAAATTCTTGCAAGTGGCTGGATTTGAGATGCAGGGTAGGAATAAAAAAATGCAGTCAAGCTATGCTTGTGTTCAGAATTGGTCCGTTTGTCACCTCAGGTCAACAATATTATCAAATTGTATTCAAAATGGAGTAACCAACTCCAAAGCCAGATCCAGAATTATCCCGAAGGATGCCCTTTGGCATTCTTACCCAACATGTACATAATAGATGAGAACACTCCTCTGACCGTCAGCTCAACATTAACTGATTCGTCTTCCCTTCTTAAAAAGTACAAATCTTTGGTGGAACCTAACAATACTCCATTCGAATATGCTGGAAAAGGGGTGCTCTCAGTCAAAAGATTGTGGGCATATCTGGTCAGACAAGACAACTTGTCCTCCCATTTTGTCCGGTACATCTACTCTGGGTCTTATCATGTGGTATGTATTTTCTTTTTGATCAACAATGCATTAATTTTCAGACGGGCAAGGATAAGATAACTTTGGCGACATTATCAACCACAAGTCAGGCTGGGAAGGATGTGAATGAACCATTGAGGATAATACAAAGAGAAAGGGAGGCTATTGTGAGCTTTGCTTGTTGCAAAGTGAGGAACGGCCATGTTGTAGTGGCGACCAATAGAGAAGTGCAAGAATTGAATTTGGAAAGGATTTTAAATGAAAAAGAACAGTCGTCCGATTTTTATCCATTTGGGAACTTCCTGAATAATCGAGTCGATCTGGATATTGCCTTAGGCGAGACTCCTCAGGATCGACTGAAGGATAATGATGACTATCAACTGATGGGATCAAACAAAGAAACCATGAATAGTTCCTCCTTTGTAAGTCTAATTAACAAGGGTTTGAACTACTCGATCTATTTAGCTCACACCGTTTATAATTGATCGAAGCCGAGTAGCTTTACGCAAGGTATTTTAGTTGTTGTGCTGAGACTTTTTTTGTGTAAATGGTTTAGCTGTGGTTTGAAATAAGCTTATTTTTCTGTTTACTCACTTGAATTTTAGTTGAAAAAGCGGAATATAGGTGGTGTCCGACGCATAGAGACGCATCCTAGCCTTCCATACTGTAAGTTATCAGGGTTATTGAGTTATAAGTAACGTTTAGATATAACTGGAGCTTCTGATGGATCAATTTATATGTGGGAATGGAATGTGGATCAACCCATATTTACTGCTAGACAAGCAGCCCAATATGCGAAGGTAACGAAGTTGGCGTTTGCACAGAATGGAAATAAATTCGCCTCAGTTGATGGCGACGGACATCTTTGTATTTGGCAAGCCACACAGCAGACATCTTCCAAGAAACCGTTCTTTGTAAGTTGATTAAGGCTATGTAGTCTTCTGATAAATATTTTAGAATCAAAAATGTCACACAAAATCAGCGTCTGATGTTAAATTCCTTGGCCAAACAAGTTCGGTCTTGGTGACAGCTGGGCAAAGCCAAGGAGATATGAACATTGCCTTGTGGGATACACTCTTGCCTAATGGAAGGAATATGGTTTACGCGTTTAACGGCCACGTCGACGGGGCTACATGTGTATCTTATTTTCCAAGTTCTCAGGTAGAATTCGTGTGATTTAGATTAATGTCTTACAAGGGAAGTGTAAAAACTGACCATGGCAAAATGGGATGAGTTATATATCGTTCGAGAGCCCATAAAAAGTTGTTTAAGAATCCGGTCTCAAAAATTGCCAAATGGACAGCACTTGCGAGAAACTGCCCTCTGAATGTCCAAAAATCGCACACCAAAACAAATATTTTGGATTTTAATAGGTTTTTAAGCGTATCTGACCATTTTTTCGGCTTTATTGACAATAGATATTTCTGTAGTTTGCAAAAATCGATCTAACAGCGATGTGAAAAATTTGGTCAAAAAATCTGGACACTTAACCATGTGCAATATAATGACAAAAATTTTTTAGGAGATTTTGGTAAAAACTGGTTTTATTCGTCTATTTTAAGGTAATTTTTGAAAAAAAATTTGTTGGTAGTTTATATGACTACTTTTAATCATATTAGGCACAAAAAAGCAAAAAGAAAGAATCGAACCTGCAAGCACAGGATCTGACCACTAACAACTCAACCACCGAAGCACACCCCTTGGACGAGCCGAATTTCCTTTCGATTGAGTCGGAAATAAATACGGAAAAAAGCCTACAATATGTTTGGCGTTGAATATCTCAGCGGTCAACTCCATTTGGCAATTTTTTAAACCAGATTCTAGAACAACTTTTCAAGGGCTCTCGAATGACATATAGCCCATCCCATTTGGCGATGGTCAGTTTGTACACTTCCCTTGTTAGACCATTGTGTCTGGTGGAAGACATGGTGAGATATGTCTGTGGGACCTAAGACAACGACAACTTCGAGCAACTGTCAAGGCTTTTGACTCGGCTTCAGTGAGATCAATGTATTCTGACAACAACAGTAACCTTTTGTTGACGGGCTCGGCAGAAGGGGATATTAAAGTAGGTTACGTGGAGTAGTATATCGATGTCTTAGATCTGGGATATCAACTCCGTTCCTCAATTGTTGCATACAATGAGTGGGGAACATGCCGTCAAAGGTGGTTTCAGCCTCCGTCAAGTCGGTTCCTCAGCTGTTCAGGGAACTCAGCAATTATATTTTGATTCCGAGATGAGACTCTTTTCGTGCGGAGCCGATTGTTCACTTAAAATACGGACATTGCCTTTCTTTAGCTAACCATTCCCGCTTATTTTTGTTTTTTTCTAGTCGAATTCTATAAATATTTTTATGATTCAAATATAAATTACTTTGTAATAAACTGACATCATGTCCAAGTCAAGTCCTGTGGGTGGTTCTGGCCTTCGCTGAGATCATATTCCGGCCTTGCGTGTATCTGAAAACGTCCGCCACTTGCAATAAACGGAGTTTGAATTCCATTTCCCACACCATCATGTACAGCTCTTCACTGATGGTCTTCGTCACAACGGTATTGTTGACAGGTAGGGAGTGCATAATGAGTGTTGTAATTAATGCAAGACGTCTTTTAATTAAGCCGTTGCAGGTCCAAATGTCAAGGCATTGAAGAATGATATAATGAGTTGTGTACTCTGCCAAGTCGTGGCCGAATCGTTGACCCAGCCCCATCCTTCGGTCGCTCTTTTATTGGCCGATATGTACCAGCGATGTGGTCGGGTGGGGCTGATGGAGCCCGTCTGCGACCATTTGGTTGATCAGAATGCCAAACTCATGGTGCAGATATTCTCGAATGCGGGGCCTGCCTCGAGGCCCTTGCCTCGGGCTATTTGCTCGAAGCTGCAGTTGTGCGACCACTCCTGACGCTCTTTAATTTATATCATGATTTTGTCTCGACTAATAAACTGATGACATCGGTTATTTTCTTGCGCAATCTTGTTCTTCTGGATTAGCGGGGCCGTCTAATTGGTGTTAGTTAATTGAGAGGCGAGAAAAACCACCAAAGGCAAGACCGTTCGAGGGTTTGCGTTGTGTTTTCGGCCAACCCAAACTACCATCGCATATTTGTAAAACTAACTGCATTCCAAAGGGTCTGCGGATAAACAAGGGAATCGTAACATGGGACCTTTGTTCATTTCTTCAATTCTCGCACTGTGCAATAATCATCCCCTTCCTCCTTTTCAAGCATTTAGGATTCATTACCGCCCCAGAGCAGGCTTTATTTTGTTTGCATACAACGGTAACTTGAAGCCATTTCTAGAGACGCCCAACTTAACAGAGAAGGCCAGGTCCTTGAAGAAGGCAACCTGAGAATCTCCTTATATCCTTGTAACCAACCCCGTCTGACGTTGTTCGAGCGGAGGTGTTATTCCCTCAGGGCGTAGAAAATGTATAGTTCAGGTGGCCTTTTGACAAACTAGGGTACCTTGTTATTCTGCTGTTTTTAAGAATTTTGTCACCGGTTAGCGAATGCGGCGTTAAGTAGTGTCTGCGGGCTTTTGGTTCGAATTTTATTTTCTCTTATGTGACTAAGTACACGTATATCGTTACAGCAAAAATATATATGTATGTTCTTTCCGTGGGTTTCTAAATATAGAAATGAAGTAATTTATGCGCTGTTAAGGTCATAACTCTGAGCAAATTAGAGACAGGGGTTCGAAATTAATTCTAATGTCACGTTTGGTCTCTTGGCTAACTGCAGGTGAAAGAATGATTGAAGATTTGAGTAAAATGGCGCTAAAGGTCCTAGCTATCGAGTATTGAGTATTGTAAGATGACTCTTTAAGGAATACTGGGTTCAAATAAAAACGAATTTTGAGTTTCCTTCGTAAACTAGTGCCCTAACAAGGCAAGTCCTGTAGAGTCCTGTCTGACGTGATTTCCTGCCGTATAATAGTTTTGACCAACCTTAATTATCAGAGCTTAGTTTGTCTAGGGGGATGCCTTGTTGCTTTTGTTCGGCCGTCCTCCAAGGTGCCGGACTTCTTCTCATGAAGTCCAAGGGGTTAACTCATTTCGCAAGGCCAAGTAGACATGCTCATTTTAATGAAGATGTATGTGTTTGTCTATTCCGAGGAAGAGGTTTGTGGTTGATTTGGGGCTCTGGAGGTGAATGGTTTTTTAAATCTGCATTCTATGTTTAATTATCCCCTTTACTCGGCGAGACTTGAAACATTTGGAACAGGGTCGAAGGGCGCGCGGGTTTAACACTCCGGGCAAGTTACCTGCCGAAAATCTGTGTCGTTTTTTTGGGTTGTTTCCAGAAAACAACATGTTTTTGAAGCAGCACCTTACGGCCTGGGACGAACATGACGATCCCCTTGTTTGGAGATCATGTATTTTTCATGGCCGCGTCAATGGCAAAAAGTAGAAAGGTATAACTGCTTGTTCCTCTTCCATTCTCGCCCTGTCTTTGTTCCAGTTTCTTGCCCTAAGGCCACGCTCCAGTGCCTGAATTGTTGATTGGCAGTTGGCCCAAGACGGCGGTTTCGAGTCTGTTCTGGGATTGTAATCAGAGAGGCCCTAAGGGCATCGAAAAATATTTTTGGTGGGCAGGTGAAGATCATGATGACACGGTTTGCTGATTATTTTTTGATGGCCTTTTTGTTGTTGCCGTTATTTGCAGATCTTAATTTTTACTTTTTCTCGCCAATGTGAATGTTTCAAAGTTTTGTTTCCCATCGTTTCTACGTTCAGAACATTCCGGTTGCGGAGGTAACCTTTCCCTCGACGTTTCTGGATTTGAGATTGGCGTTGAGAATGTGATATTCGCCTAGTGTCTGGAGCAGAACGTAGCGCTTAGTCCCGTTTACCATGACGCAATTCCTGGATGAGGAAACTCTTCAATTGCAGCAGAGGCTGTTAAATGCGACAGAAGAGGAAAAAGAGGTTAATTGGATTGCCTTTCTAATACTCAATTGTTATTTTAGAATTTATTACTAGCCCTCAACTCCAAGTATGAGATCACGGATGTTCTCCCTCCTCCCAATCATGAGGATCTCCATGTTTTGGTCATGGCTGTCGGGTATATGTTGTTGTTTTTGCTGGGAACTTGTGGAAATGTCGCCGTTCTTACGACGATTTATCATGTGGTTGGTCTTTGATTCTCATTATTTAATATTTATTGGACGAAGATCTCTGTAATGCATTCTTTTTTCAGGTGAGATCTAGAAGAGCGAATTTGGATAACACTTTGATATACGTTATCGTATTGTCATGTGTGGACTTTGGAGTGTGTTTATCGCTGCCTTTGACTGTAATTGACCAGGTATAAAAGGGTCAATTTAACCGTGAATACCGTGAACAACTGTATTAATTTTTTGTTTTTCAGATTCTCGGATTCTGGATGTTTGGCTCCATTGTTTGCAAATTACATGCTGTTCTTGAGAATTTTGGGAAGATTTTGTCGGCATTGATCCTGACAGCGATGTCTTTCGACCGATTTGCCGGTGTGTGCCATCCACAGAAGAAGTGGCTTCGTTCAACATCACTGGCCATCTGTATTTTAGTGGGTGAGTGTCTACAGAACCGTTGACTGTATAATTCCCATATTTCCTGTCACGTAATTCCCCGTTCTTCTGATAACAGGTGGCCCAATTTTAATGCCGCGTAAACATTGGAACCTCAGCTGTAATGTATTCCATTTATTCGGAGACAATTCAATTAATTAAAGTTCAAATAAGCGAATACTTTCAGGCCTGGCTGCCTATGCTTTGGTCACACTGTGTCCGCTCCTTTGGAGTTTTACGGCCAATGAAGTAATTCTGTTCGAGAAGGAAACGGCGCCGCATAAAATAACCAGGATGAGAATTGAGAAATGCACGATGATGTCTATATCGAGTACGGTGTTCACCATGTTTACCGTATTCCTGTTTGTCTTGTGTTACTTGGTGCCCTTGTTTCTGGTCGCCTTTTTTTACTCCCGTTTGCTTAGTAAGCTCAGGCAACATGCCCGACAATTCACTGTAAGTGGCGACCAATGTGGATCACAATTTTGTCATTATTTCAGTCGAGTCATATCCCTCTGATGCGCATATCTCTGTACACCATGGCCGTCGCCTGCTTCTACTTCCTTTGTTGGACTCCGTTTTGGATAGCCACGGCATTTGCGGTATATCTGGAATATGCGGGAGAGAAGGACGGAAATGTCCCGCCTGTCTTTGTTTATTGTATGTACTTTATCCATGCTCTGCCTTTCACTAATTCCGCAGTCAATTGGATCTTATATGGTAAGGATTAATGAAAAAAATTTATAAAATAATATTCAGGAGCCTTAAATAGCCAACTTCAACATCGATATAGGAGTGGACGGAACGTGGAGACCGTGACACTGGTGGCCAATGGGAATAGCCATTGCCCCACCATGAAGAGTGTGCATTCCATGAATGGATTGGTCTCTCCCAAGGTTTTATTATCTTTGATCTTATAAATAATAATTGTTTTTTAGTTCAATGCCGTTGAATCTTCCCAATTTGATACTCCTCGAACGGCACTTCTCGCTTCGGATGCGGCCTCTTGTTTGCACATGTCCATGTCCAATGGGGGTACCCAGACCAGACCTTCTAGCTCAACATTCTCAATAAAGAATGACATGGTCGATGCCCACACACAGACAGAGCAATTGAGAAGAAGTGTCTCAAACCAGTCCTTGAATACAGGCTCTACGGAAAGGATTGACTTCCTCATCAAGACCACAGAAGAGGCCACTTTCCTATAGGCAACATACGATGCAGGTATTTTCATTCAATGATCCGGGTCTTTCTTTTCGCTTAATAAAGTTTTACACATAAATTTACATTCCTTTTATTATGTATAACATGAAGAGAGAAGCCAGAAAATATCCGCAATTATTTATGCAAAGGAGGATGACAAGAGAGCCAAAATACAATTGAGAATATTAAAAAGTAGAGGAATAAAATAGAAGTCGATCGAAAACAAAACAAATAATATCTTTTCTCTTTATGACTACGAAAGAAAAATTCGGGATGATATGCAGAAAGAAGCGGAGATAAATGGTATGAACTCTATATGTCCTTCTTGACGCCGAATATCCGATATGTATATGATCTAAATGGGAACAAAAAATAAAAAATTACGACCATAATAAATCAAAGAATTGACGGTTGAGCAAGGTGGCAAGTCTTGAAGTGATGACGATTCGTTTAAGCGGTACCGAGAATAAGAGCAACGATCATACCATATAATCCCAACACCTGTAAATTAAAGTATATATCATTTAAGGCTACGATCAAAAAAGAAACCTTGAAATTAACAAAGCTCACCTCAGAAAAGATGAGAATTAAGATCATTCCGACAAAAAGACGTGGTTGTTGTGCTGTGCCTCTGACACCAGCATCTCCAACAATTCCAATGGCATAGCCAGCTCCCAATCCACATAATCCACAAGTCAAACCAGCAGCCAAATGAGCGAAGCCTTGTGCAAGAGTGTATCCTTGAGAAGCGGGGACGACCTTTCCCTTAAGAACCATGGCTACGACCAACCCGTAAATACCGATGATACCAGCCATAATGACGGGGATGACTGATTTCATGATCAATTCGGGTCTCATCACCCCCATCGAGCAAATGCCCACCGCTGATTTGGCGGTTCCATAAGCAGCTCCAAAAACAGTGAAGATCTGGGCAGAGGCAGCTCCAATGTATCCGAAGAATGGAGCGTATGCGGCCTTCTCAGCGGCGTCCAAGTCATAAGACATCTTGATCTACGTCGTGAAAAAGGAAGGGGAAGTCGAGTCTGCAAAAGATCGCACCAATTATCATTTACAGAATTTTAACACGTTAAGATCTTCAGAACCTAACCACTGCTCGAGCCATTAAACGATATGAATAACAGTTTGAGGAGGCTCTCTATGTATAAAGAGGGCTCCCATGGTAGAAGCACGGCCCAACTTAAAATCAAAGAACGAAGATCGAAAAACCGTCCGCGATCTCAGGGAATTGGAAAAGAGACCGGAGTGAAGAGCGTGCGATCTCATGGTGTGACTGCCACGACTACTGCGAGAGTAGAAGGTGCGCAGAGCATGGAACGACGCCCGGACTCGAGGCGGTGTGTCTCTGCAATCGAGGCCGATCGCGACTAGAGATCATAATCCCATCGCAAGAGCAATGCGCGGTATAAAAATTGAACTTGAATCGTGGTCAAAAATGAGAAATCCCCACTTATCAGTATGCAAATCAAGTTCCTCTCCTCAGATCAAGGCGTTGATTACATCAATAAAAAGTGAATAAAAATACACAAGATTACATAATAAATTCTTGGCTTCTAAACTGCTGTTCAGGAGAACGGAAACTGAGATGATTCAGAAACACCTTTGAATTTCATTAGAATTCGCTTTAAAAAATGGATTGGCCGGCCGGTAAGTAACCAATAACTTGAAATAAAATTGCCCACAGCCCATCATTCTCTTTGCAATGTTCTTTTTTTTCACCGTTTTCTGCTTGACATGAGACCCAACTTTTTTGGGTGGATATCATAGGCGTAGCTGAGAGAAGTTGGTCTGGGGGGGGGGGTATGTTTTTGGACCACAAGTAGCTATTAAATCGGCAATGCCTCATGGAAACGGGGTTTGTTCATATGGCCAGAAACAGTCCCTTCAGTCATGTTTTTGGAAGCCACTCAAAGCAAACAAAACTGCTTCAAGTCAGATGCGGATCGGCGATTGAGTTGCCGTCCGAAGGTCGCTTTCGTCTACTCCAATTCTCCAATCTTCTTCTTTACGGCGATGGAAGAAAGGAAGAGGGAATAAAGGAGAAGATTCAGACAAACAATGACCGCCAAAACCTTCCTTCCTGTTCTCCTGGCTGTTCTTGTCATTGATTTGTTATGTTTCACCTCAATTTTACCCCTTTTTCCGTCCATTTTTGAAGAATACAGTAAGAATAAAGAACAGGTAACATATTTTTTTATACAATTTAAAATTTCTAGTTTATTTTTGGAAGTTTAAAGTAAAAAAATCTTTCAGGATTGGTTATACAGCAAATTTGAAACGTACGCTTCGCAACTGCAGAATTTAATAAACATCCCCGTTACTTCTCGCTACAACAATGTCTTTTTCGCGGGGATCTTGGGTTCAGTTTTTAGTTTTTTACAGTATTTATCATCTCCATTTCTCGGGAGTTTATCAGATACATATGGAAGGAAGTTAATTTTCATTATATCCGTTGTAGGGTCGCTTATTTCGTATACGGTAAGTTAGCCGTAATTTAAAAATATTATACTTTTTAGTTATGGGCATTTTCTTCCAATTTCACAATCTTCACGCTCTCCAGAATCACTGGAGGTCTCTCAAAAGCGAGTGTTTCTATTGTCATTACAATTGTAACTGATATTTATCCTCCCGAGGGTAGGGGAAAAGGAATGGCAAGTTTTTATCGTCAGATGTTACATCACATTATGCAGTCGATACATAATATTTTTACGTAATATAATCTTGTAGGCATATGTTGGGATGTCATTTTCTTTGGCATTTATGGCCGGCCCAATAATCGGAGCGTTCTTTTCAAACAGAATCCATGGTGACAATATCAACTTTTATCCCGCGTTATTTTCTATAGTATTGACTATCATCGAATTATTCCTCATTTTATTTTACTTGCCAGAAACAAACAATTCAAAAGTAAGTTTGATAATTAAATTTAAATTAATGCTCTCTTTCAGTCGTCTACAGAAAATTCAGCAAACTGGAAGGATTACATAAATCCCCGATCTCTTATCACATTTAACATTTTGGGACCTCATTTATCATCACAGTTACGAACATATGGAACTGTTTACTTTTTGTATTTATTTATATATTCAGGATGTGAATTCACAATATCCTTCCTAACGCACCAAAGATTTGGATACACGAGTACTGATCAAGGGAAGATGTATTTCTTGACGGGTATCTTGATGATGATTATTCAAGGTGGGTTTAACCAAATATAAAGTTATGCCTTTAGGAGGATTTGTACGACGGATTCCAAATGAAAAACAAAAGTGGGGAGTGATGTTGGGTGTTGCTACAATAATTCCTACCTATATTGTGATGAGTGTGGCCTTTTCTCAAACAATTTTTTACATTTCCCTCCTATTGTATGCTATAGGTAAGAGACTCTCTCTATAAATTAATGTCTTTTTGCAGCTTCTTCGACGGTTGTCCCTTGCCTGACCGCTCTGGTGGCCAATATTTGTTCGGAGCAGCAGAAAGGCCTATGTATGGGGGTGTTTCGAAGTCTGGGGGCGCTTTCTCGAGCCTTCGGACCTCTTAGTGGATCAATTTGTAAGTGTTTTATATTAGTTTAATGTCTTTTTTCTTCAGTGTTCTGGCTCTTAGGTCCCACTGCTGCCTACTTTGTAAGTGGGGTCTTTCTTTGTGTGCCCGCTATGTTGTTTTACTGTAAACTTCTAAAGGAGACCAAGAAAACAGCCTAATTAGGAGATATCTATACACATATGTACATATCACATGTCAATAAATTAAAGTTAAAATTAGAGAAAAGAATGCGATACTTATAAAGACGACAGAAAATGGAATAAATAATTTTATTGAAGTCTGGAGCAGAGAATATACAATACAATAATAAAAGTGCGCTAACCAATTAATAACTGCGCAAATATTATAGATGGAATGAGAAGACTGTCAGAAAGATTTGACGGCGGGATTAACGCCACATTGAACTTGTGTTGCAGTGCATGATTAACGAATTGCAACTAAATTTTATATACCTTTTCTACAGCTCTGCGACAAGAAGTTTTTTCTTTCTTTAAGGTGATAAGAAAGGGAAGAGAGGTCATTTCCAAATGATTAAGGTGAGTAGATGAACAGAGAGGCAGCAGATTGGCCCTTTACTTGTCCCTTATAGCAGGGGAAATGGCGGAAAGGCGTTAGTCCGCGCACCCTGCCATCCTCCCTTACCCTCGAATAATTTCATCTTCCCGTTCGTGTGATGATGCCAATTGTGAGGCAGCAAAGTCTTTGCCCGAGGCCGTTTTCTTTTTCTTTCTTTACTCAAAATGACCGACGGCCAGTACCAAAGGCGCCTTTCTGGGCGATCGAAGGCTGTGAGAGACCGTTGGTTGGACGTATTTATTGCCTTATAGTTGGGCTGTCTTCGTTCCCAGCAACCTTTTTCCACTCTTCAACCCCGCGACCCCCTTCGTCTAGCCAGCCATCTTTTATCACTGGCTTGTAGGACAAAATGGCCCTTTTAAACGACCTGTGATGTTTGTGTTTAAATAGCTCAGCAACTTCATTGTCTCCCCCAGAGTGAGTGGCCAAGTCCCCGCTGGCCAAACTCTCACGAAAGGACACCGGCTTACCCTCAGGGGTCAAATTGCGCGCTCTAAAGGGAAATTTTTATGCAGATTTGGCGTCTGGAAGTGCAAATACGCGTGTGGGGGGGGGGGGGGGGGGGGGGGGGGAATGGAAATCTCGAAATCTTTTCTCTCGGATATTTAAGTGAGGTTTGAAGGCGAGGGGGGGGGGTGGCGGTCAGGGGAATGGGCGCGTGGTTGATGACCGCGTTCTGGAATAGGCTGGAGAAAACGAAGAATTTGTTTTTGATGTCCGCTGATCATCCGTTTGTTTGTTTAACACGATTAAAGTATTCGCTTTGGGATGATTGATGGCGCTGTCTATTCCATTTGGCCATTCATATTGCTTTTGAGTAGACAATGCCCGCGCCTCAATTTTCAAATTTGCAACAATCTCTCCGCTCAAAATCTTTTAGATTTTAAATTTTACAAAGTCTCGGAATACAGTAATCCATGACAAACAAAAACTGTCCGTTGTTTATCGGAGTATCTTGTTACTCATATTAAGACAACTCGAATAGCAAATCCGCTCATTCGTTTAAGCGTCCATTTTTACGCACTGACAATCTAATTTGCATAATTTCTGCGGTACCTTCTCAATGATCCTATTATGCCGTAAAATCAGGCTTCACAAGAGAAAGCGAGTCGTTTTTTGGAGCGTCGACAGCTGGCAGTGATGGAGGGGGAGGTCGCCGCTGCGCTCTCTCAAGCGCCGAAAAGGGACTCTCTAAGTGTTGGCCAAAGCGTTGTTCCCCGGCTTTCTTGAAAAAGGTTTCCTTTGCGAGTCGTGCCGTTCCGTTCTTCCGTTTTTTACTTATTCTGGTTTAAGTCCATTATGACCGAGGACTGGGTCATCTGGCTCCGTCAGCTGATCCATCGAATACCTCATTTGGATTATCACTTCAAAAGAGTGGACAATGTCTTTGTTTTCGACATTCATGATACATATTTCAGTGTAAGTTTTAATAGAATTTTTTTACGTTCCTTTTAGGCATTAACTTTGTTTTGCCTGGCGGCATTAATCCTCGGTCTTCTGTTTTTATTCATTGTTGTCATTGTTTGGAGCATCTCATGTTGTACTTCCAAAGTTGCCGGCAACTACTCGAGACAATCCATCCGACGCCTCACATATATTTTATTCATCATGAACATCATTTGTTTGTAAGTCGTTTAAGTACTTTTTTTTTTTTTTAGTTCTCTTCTGGCCGCCTGTCTTTATGGCAATGATCACAGTAATCGAGCAATGATATCCAAAGTAGTCCCACAACTACGAGAAGTTGACAATAATCTGGATGTGAGCAAACAAAAAGTAAGCCTCACTCTAATAATGAATATTCTTTATTTTAGTTGGATCAATTTGATAAAGCCAAAGATAATGTAAGCAGAGATGCATCTCAATTGAAGTCATTGATAGACGAGGAAGAAAAAAAAACAGGAGTTAATAAAACGAAAGTTTTGGAGACAAACGCGGCCTTGGATAGGATCGTCAACCTTTGGAAAGACCTCCAGCAAACCATCGAAGGAACCAAAAAAATGTTATATGGCCTTAAGAACCTTAAAGATGCCGAAAAGAAAATTGATCGTATGGAATTCGAACGGTATGTAATGTCGGGTGCAATCATTTTTCTTTACACAAAATTGTTATGTAACCCCAGTTTACAAATTTTTTGGTTGTTAATAAAAATGTGGTAAAAAACTTACCGTAGTATTTTAGATGGATTATGGTGGTGACTCTCCTCTCTATCATGTTCGTTGTCCTCTTTGCTGGTGTTTTGGCCATCTGCAAGAACAGTAGAACTGGAGTTGTTGCTTTCAGTGGGCTTGGAATTGTCGTATTCTTCTTGGCCTGGGTTATTTTCTCGTTGGCCGCCCCCTTAACAATCGTAAGTCATACTCTTCAGGCAGTTTATTCTTTAGGCTTATGCTGATTTCTGTGAAACTGGCCGTTCCTTCGTCTCACATTACCTTCCCGATGGGGTTTATAATGTCCTCAGTTATTATGAAAAGTGTGTGGATGGAGGGTTGTACACTCAGAACATTAATGACCTCAATATCGACAAGATCGAGACCATCTTGACCGAAATCAAGGCCCAGGACACCCTACTCGAGAGTGCCAGCATCGCCTTGTTTGGAGATAACAAGCTTGTTACTACAATCATCAGGGACATCGCCGCCACTACCGACAATGGACTCAAGAACATCGGAACTGTGGTCACGCTCAGTTCGTGCACTTCCAATCACAATAGAGTCCATCAGATTATTCATGGGTTCTGCAGGGACGGATTGTAAGTTAAGTCAGAAGTAGACATGGCTGCGGGCAGGGCCAAAGCAAATTTGAAACGGCCCGGCCCGGAATCGGCCCGTAATAACAAAAATTTTGAGTCTGAAAGCGAAAATTGGGGTAGCAAACAAAAACAGAGTGTCAAAACCCCATCAGACAGGCAGAGAAAGCATACAAAACTATATACGATCATTTTAAAAAAGTTTACAACACTTTTCTAACATTTTTTTTATCCTATCTTAGTAATTTTGTTTTCCCGGCGACTTGAAAAAACGGGCCGAAGCAAATTTGAAACGGGCCGACATTTTCGGCCCGGAGCCATGTCTAGTCAGATGTAATGATGACTTACATAATTACTTTCAGTTTGGGAAATGTGATCTTCACGGTGGGAATCTTTGTCTTTGGAATATTCATGGGATTCCTTCTGATGGTTGCTTCCAGAAGTTGGTTTGCCTTTGAGCGAAAGTAAGTCTAGGATTTCAAGAGATTAATCTATTTTTTAGGTCAACTGATTACACTGAGGTCAGCGATGAGGACCCTTTCTATCCTCGAGCCGCCGAAAATTCGGTCTCCGCCGACATTTACGGTACTCATCTGGGAAACCCCCGCTTCAGATATGGCGGCAATTCAACGTAAGCTTGTTTTATGTTATCTACTTTCATTTAGTGACAATAATACCGAATCGACTGGGACCAACAGTGGGGGCCAAGCAATTGGAGAACAACATACTCCTCTTCTCGACCATTCCACCTGGAGACAACACAATGATGTGAATCCATCGAGTCGGTACTGCTAGACTCAATATTATATTATACTTACAAATACAAACATCTCATGTACTTCATATACATTTAATGTGCAGTTGTAACAACAGTATCGTAATGAAACAATAACACTTTTTGTTTCTTCATACATTATGAGATTTTCTGTGATGAAGTATTTCAACATTATTTTCAAAGAATAAGGTCTGATCGCACTGTTTGCAGAAGTAGGGCCGTTTCCCTTTCTTCTCTGGAACTTCCGTTTCAGCTTTCTCAAAGTCTTCTGGTCCCTCCTACAATAAAGTTATATTTTTTCAAGAATGCTTACATCAATTAAAAGAACTTCCTCTTCCTCATCCGATCCTCCATATTTCATTCCATCTAATCCAAAAACACCGCTTTCGACAACTTTTGGAGGGTTCACAAACCTTTTTAGTCTAGGATAATCTATCAATCTCAGAAACTTGACCTACGTAAATAGTGTTAGCTGTTTGAAATATCTGAATATTTTCTTCTTCAACCTTTCCGTATCTTCTTCAATCGAATTTCCCAACAATTTCTCAGATATCATTCTCTTCATCATATCCCTGATGACAATTGCTCTATCAATTACTTTTTTGGTGTCTTCTTTGTCTCGGAAGATAAACTCAATAAACCCATCACAACAAAATGATTCCGGGGAGTTGAATGAGACCTAAAATTACAAAATCAGCAGATTTTTAAAACTAGTTAAAATGCAAGAACTCTTCAAGTCAGTGCTGGGAAAAAACGGTTTACCCGGTCGATTAAAAAAATGAAAATTGAAAACCGTAACCAAGAATTTTTTTTCGGTTAGAATGAATTTCGGTTTAACCGTAACCGGAAATTTATTCGGTTAAGGTTCGAATAAATTTTCAACCGCAACCGAGCCATTTTTCGGTTAGAAACCCAAAACATCATGTTTTACATTGAATTCGTCCTCGAAACCTAAGGTATGTTTGCAGAAGTGTTTCTCAATTCTTTGATCTTAAGTATTGTTTTTAGAGCGAATTTGCCGGTCTTTTTCGCAAGTCACCAGAATCCTTTCAAATAGACAAAGAAACTCGCTAAATGTAAGTTTGTTCCATACGGCGTTAATTTTTAGGACGAGACTGTGGATGCTATCCTCTTGTATCAACAAAACGCAATTACGAGACGATTTCAAGACTTTGCGGTCCTTAATGTAGAAATCGAAGCCTCCGACAAAGAAGATCAATCCCTATAATTTTAATTACGTTTATTAAACTGTTGTTTTATACAAAATATTTCTGTTATTTGGCGAATTTTTGATCAGAAAAAGTTTAACCGAGATTTTTAGATTTTTTTTCAAATTAACCGGACGTTAATCGTAACCAAAATTTTGATTTTTCGCAGCACTGCTTCAAATGCAAACAAGGACAATTTGATTATGGGAATCAACTTACATTTTGACAAAACAAGGCTAAAAATAAGGCTGGCGTGCGTGTATTATTGCATAAGAAGGGCTTAATCGTCTCCAATAATAGGCCATAGAAAATTAATTGATGGCCCGAAGAAGAGCCGTCCTTTTCTTTCTGAAGTTCCAGAGATTCTGGAGTCAATGAGGAGTTCGGATGAAGAATTGCAAACGGTTTCGTGGCACAATGAGCGAATTGTTCTGAGCCGGTGCGATGATTATTGTGAGCATCTTCGATTGCAAATTGGGGATATAATCCCATGCTGATAATAAATTGAATAAGAAGAGAACGATCGTGGTCCAACTTGTGAGTTCTGAGCTGTTGAGTAATCTCATTGTCATCAACCAGCACTTGGAATTCAAGGGAATTTATATCGTCTTGTGGTCCATCTTCTTTAAAATCATTGACTTAAAACTGATCCCTTACCGTCATTCTGATCTAATATTGTGTCAAAATGTTGTCCTTCTTTCAGATATTTCCTGGTCTTTTCCTGATGCTGGGCTTTTCTCTTTAACTGATTCAGTTTCCTCTTCTCCCCCAACTTGATCTTCCTCTCCTTACTACTCATATTCTCCCATTCTTTGTCCACCTTTGTATTCAACAATTCCGATTGTTCCAAGATTTGTTTGAATTGCCTTCGAAGTTTTACAATTTCCAGCAGTCGACTCTCTTCAATTCCACATTTCCGGCACCATTTTTTGGTGTCATCTCTTTTCCTTCTCAAGCAAATCCATTCTCTAAAAATCTACTAATCATCTTCTTTTTATTACCTGAACACTTTTATCAGAGTAAAAGCATCTCCTATATCGGATAACAGGAAGTTTCTGTTCTGTACAGTATCATAATCTCTGAACGATCGATTTGTAAAAGCAGATTGGACAGAAAGACCTGCTGCCACAGTCAAAATAACATCAACCTCGTTGGTTATCACGCCATACACAAGCATCTACCAACCAATTTATTTTTTATGATTGAATAACTCACCTTTCCAATTAGTAAATCGACAGGTAACGTGGCCAAGATTGTTCCCAAAGGAGTAAGTCTTTTGGAATCAACAGGATCAACGACTCCTTGGAGTATCATGACTTCCAAAGCATGTTTCAAGGCTTCCGGGTTGGGTTCTTCGAGGAAGGGGAAGTCGCGGACATCCATTTCCAATCCCATATTCAGAATCTGCATGATCAATGATTCCAAAGAGACTCTTTTAATCTCAGAAGGAGTAAATGCATCCATCTTCTCCATCTGAGCTTGAGAATATAATCGATAACATATCCCAGGGCCCGTTCTTCCAGCACGTCCTTTCCGTTGATCAGCAGAAGCCCGTGAGATCCAACATTCAGCCAATCGATGACTTCTTGTATGAGCATCAAATTTTAGAAGGTTCACTTTCCCTGAATCCACCACAAATCTGATTCCATCGATGGTCACAGATGTTTCTGCAATGTTTGTACTCAAAATACATTTCCGGACACCGGGTGGCGCAATATCAAAAACTTTGTTCTGCTCTTCCACTGATAATGTACTAAATGATAACATAATAAAAACGAAGTATCCATCGCTTACCTATGCAACATTAATATAATCCATCGCTTTGAGTAATCAGCGTATTCTTTGAGGGCATCAGCCAACATCTGAATTTCTCCTATGCCATTTAAAAAAATCAGCATATCCCCGCGTTCCTTCCCAGCATATTTGTTATCGACAATCTATAAAATTACATAAATCAACATTATTGATACGGACTTGTAAAATCTTCAAATAAGGGGCTGAATCAATCTTGCAGGACTTCTTTTTTTCTTCGATATCGTATTCTTTCACAGGCATATATTGAACTTCTATTGGGAACAATCTTCCAGGGACTTGCACGACCGGTGCCCCTTCAAAGTATCCACTGAACAAATCAATGTTGATGGTAGCCGACATCAGAATCAATTTGAGATCACTGCGTCTCTGTATCAGGGTTTTCATCAAAGCCACAAGTAGATCTCCACCCAGATGTCTTTCGTGAACTTCATCCAGTACAATAACATCATATTGACTGAGAAGAGGATCGGAAAGCATCTGTCTTACCAGTAGTCCATCAGTCAGAAAGAGAAGCCGAGTTCGGTTTGTTTTGGTTCTTTCAAACCGAGTTTGGAAGGCAACTTCACTCCCGAAGATATTCAGCGTTTCATGAGCCACTCTCTTGGCCAGTGCCGTGCAGGCGATCCTTCTCGGCTGAGTGCAAGCGACCTTCCGATAGCCAGCTTGAAGAATATATTGCGGGACCTGAAACCAAAGAATGAGCAGAGCAAGACCTGATATTGTTCCCTGCCAGTCTCTTCTCCATTTCTCACTTCTCTATCAACTATTTCAGAGGCTCTAACTCTTATCCCCAGATCCCTTCGAGTCAGTTCGCTCTCGAAATCAAATCCGACAGTGAGAGTGACCGGTCCAACTACTATTCGGTAAGTCTTGGACAGGGATGACTCATTTTTAGATGCCTTAGAATGCTTTCTCTGTTGTCTCTTCTCTTGGCCTCAGGCACTGTTCTGAGAGCTGATACTGAGGAATGGACACCACTCACATATCCAGATCCCCGGTCTAATTACACAGAGTGTAATACATGGTCTAATTCTACTTTATGTGACCCTGATCATATTCTGACCGATCAATGGCGATTACAAATTCATCAGAACTTAAATAATCTAATGGAAAGTAAGTTCAACAATAAAGACAATAAAGTTTTTAGAATTAAAACAAGTTAATGTTGAATATACGGACACGGCGCCTTTTCAATGTTACGATAATTCCACTAGTTCCCTCCAGCTTTATGTAATTTTAGCCAAAAGAATTCAATCTGCCAAAAATCATACAATAACTGAATTGGATCTGGTAGGTCGTACTTGGAATCAAATTTTTTTTTACAGACAAAATTCGGAGATGGATTGACGGATCAATTCGGATTAAGGGATCTACCGTGTAAAAACTTTCTTATTTTTATTGGAGTTGAAGGAGCTAAAATGGCCTACGTGAGGACTGGAAGTGACCTGAAGTTGCCCACCGATCTGATGGAACACATTTTCAACAAATATAACTTATTCAAAGCCAAGAATTTCATGGAAGTTCTCAGTAAGATCGTAACTGAGATTGGAGAGAAGATTACTGCGGTAAAAAGATCTATTTCTTTATAATTTTATTTAAATTTAGCCTTTCGATAACGAAAACTCACCTGGAAACGGAACAATGGAATTCACAGAAGATGAAATGTACCGGAATATGAGCAGCAATGTCAGTATGGAGACTCAGACCATTAATATCCCAGCTCTCAGACAATCGGAGATCACTCCGGAAATCCCAACTCCTTTCTGGGTGTATCCTTTGGTCACAATAACAACGTCATTGTCTACTTTATCCCTAATCCTTCTCCTCTTTAGCAGAAAACATAATAAGAAACTCCGTCGTATCAACAATATGATAGTCAAGAGATCTTCTCTGAGCTCAACCAAAGGTCACAAATCCAAAAATCCTAACGCTCATTTCCACATTAATCCGTCCTTAAATATAGTCCCAACTAAAAAAGATTCTCTATTTACCATTTGAAGTAATAAATATAGTTATTAGACCTACCTGTGTACTTTTTCCACATCCAGTATCTCCGGCCAAGATGAGAACTTGATTCTATAGGACAAAAAGTTTAAAAAAATGTGGTTAAGCACATTAACCAAGAAAAAGAAGTCTTACTTCATCGAGAATCTTTGTAATATCATTCCTGCTAGTGGCAATGGGCAAGTTTGATTGCGTCTGCCTCATCTGAGTTACCTTCCTCATCTTTTTCCAGTTGATAAAATCCAAAAACAGTTTTATCACATATTCAAACTGTTTTATTGCTTCGTTTGGTATCTAAAAACAAAAATCGTATAACATTCATGCACTTACGTCTCTTACAAGAAATCGGTCAACAACAGTCTCTTCCACTTTGAATCGACTGTCCAGACCTCTGTCATAATATCCTTGCACAACTCCCAATTCATCCTTACTGACGGCTTTATTCTTATCCAATCCTCTAAAGAATTTTTGATCTCTAAAAATAAAAGGAAAACTAAAGTGAAAATTCTCTTACGTTTTCTTCTCCAATCCATTTATGAAAGTAGTAAACTCCTGATAAATAGTAGAAGTTGATGAAAATATCCCAGACTCCGTAAAATAAGTCTTTATTAGTCGAGATTTATACTTCGAGAATGCGAATCTATTCTCGTCTCCCATCTAGATTACGAGATCTCGTAATAGAAAAATAAAAAATAATATTTATTTATTCTATCGCAATGACAGATTTTCTAGAAGCATCGGAATGCCAAAAATGTAAAAAAATTAAATTTGAATGTTCACGTGAGGGTCCATCTGTTTTTCATGCCATATTCGAAAAAAAACAGTAGCACGTCAATTTGTCTTAACATAAAAGGTCGAAATTGGCTCTACTTCGGTACGTCGTCCCGGTAAACGGCGTAAGCCGCAGTTTTGTTTAGGCTTGCATAGGCTCACCCTGGTTAGGCTCCGGCTTATTATGTCAGCCCTTAGTTCGCGCTTAGGATCACATTTTACAACGTTTGGAACAAGTAGCCAAAAAAGTGGGACTGCGTACTGATATCCAACCTAATTTCTACTTGGTTTCAATAAGAATTGAGTTCAAGAAAGGAAATGTAGTGCCGAATATGGCTTTCGAGCAGGTTTGTTTGGGTTCTCACGCAATTATAATTAAATTATACTTGGTGACCGGGTCGGCCCTGGGATATAATGAGAGGTGGGCGGCCGAGATGAGCCAGTTGTTTTTGGGGGGGTCATGACCTAGACGCAACTGTTTCCAAAGTTTTATCCCTATTATATGTATGTTGTCATTCCTTTCTCTTTTCCATTCCCAACTTTTGATTTCGTTCCTTTTTTCGGTTATATTTGATTTCCATTGCTGATATGGAGGTCAGGCTCACTGACTTCCGTTCGACAATTCCTTTTTAAACTCTGATCAAAACTTGGTGATGATCGTATCTTCTGCTGTGGGATGGTGCCGTATGGCCATTCAAAACATCGCAATATATCAAACATAATCTTCCTGTAGTAATGAATCTAATAATCAAGTAACTTCAGAAGTCACGATGAGCACCCCTGACAGTAAGAAACGGAAAACGGATCTCTGGCTTCAGCTGAGTCCTTCTGTCAATGTCTCTCCATCCACCGCCAATGTTCAATCTCCATGGGATCTCAACAGTGGAGGTAAGATTGTTGGTGACTGAGCCAAGCGAACAACGCTGATTCAAAAGGTCATCTTTTGTAATGCACCCGGGGACTAATCAGACCAGGGAATATAAGGCAGGGAGCAGAGATTAGAGGCGGTGTTTGGGGCTACTGAATTTTAACTGAAAGGAAGGAAATTCCCAAAAAAATGTTTAGAATATGAATAAAATTTTGGGATGGGTCAGGCGTCTCTGAATTTATCGCTCCACCAATCGAAACGTGGCGTTGTCTTGAGTGTTTGTTTTATCTTTTTTTCACGTCTTCCCCGGGTAACCGTTCCGTTTTGGGGGTGTTATGTGCGCGCTTTGTAGACCGAATTAAAATAAAATACCTGGCTGCCATTTTGCTCGCTTCGTATGCGTCTGTGCCTCTCTTCGCGGGCCCTGATCTCTTGCGACAATCACGTTTCCACTTGAAACCGTGACTTGTATTTGGGGAGAGTGTTGCGCTCTCTTCTGGCCTCAAAACGAAGTTCGCCACACGTCATTTGAAAGCTTGCTAACAGAGAACTCGGCGTTTAGTGGCTTATACATAGTTATTTTTATTTAACCGCAACCCTTTGGTTTAAAGAATGCAAAACATTAAAAGGTCTCTTTTTACTAATTTCCCGTACTTTCCGATGATTTGCATAGTTTTACGTATTCACTTTTGGTATTATCGCGACGAGCGTAGATTCTGTTTTTCTCCCTTATCAACTTGCAATTATATACAATCATTGGTTCTCTCTTGTTGTTTCGCTTTTCGATTAATTTTTCTTCGGGGTTAGAGCTTGAACTCTTTCCAGGCGACCTTTTCTTCTTTCCACTCGAGCAATATGTACTTACTTAGTTATTATCTGATGTCAATCTTTGCCGAAATACTTGCGATAGACAACTTTTATTTGCAGTTTTCTTGAATCGGAGCTGGAAGGTAGAGATCACTGGATGCCGATTAGTTTGATATTTTTCAATGGTTTACTTAGCATACTTGAGACTTTACTTGCTGTCATTCGAAATGTTTAGAGGAATCTTTTCCTTCTTGAGCTTTTTTAATGCTTTGACACGCGTTTATACTCATTCTTTGGTCAGAATTCCTTCGGGGTGTACTTTGAAAATAGTAATCTGTATTATTCTAATGTTTGGAATATCGGTGGGGACTTGGCCAGGCCTTAACAGGCAGGTTCAGCTTTTTTCAGGTGGCATCTGTTCAATAATTATTTTCCTCATCGTCGCTTTTACATACTTTTTTGTTAGTATAATTACATGTAATGGATTGTAAACTCGAAATGGTTTTTTGTTCTTCATCCAGCTTTTAATTTCGGGCGATGATCAGTATCATAAAGTGGCAATCTGTTGAATTCTTAAGGAACCCACCTTGAATTTCCGTTTAATTTAGAAAATTGGTTTTGAAGGAATGACACAACTTTGCGCCTGAGTTCTTAATTCACGGCATTCTAATGTCGGGTTGTCTCTCTGTCCACGGCACGACTCCGGGGTCCTCTTCTGGCCGCTTCTCTCGCCCAATGTTAGCATGTTGTTCTTTTCGAAGGCGAGAGTCTGTGAGCCTGGGATGTCTGCCCTTCTCCTTTTTCGGGGTTTCACTCGGCCTGTTCTCTTCCTCGCCTTCCCCCTTTTTGACAACACACGACCGGCCAAAAGCACTGAGGCACGTGCGGCAATGCCGGTTTTCGATTTTGCCGCTATTCGCACTTTCTGGAGGAAGTCTTGGGAGTCGGGTTTCTGAATAAGCGAATGGAGTTCGCCCGTGGTGTTGAAACAATCTCATCTCCATTTCTGGCAGACAACCGAACACGCGCTGGTCCGTCGGTTGAGCGCGTTGATTAGGTGCTAGCAAGACTTTCGTGACTGAGCCAGCCGTGATTCAACCTGTTACGCCGTTCTTGTGGCCTTTCCTTCTCCCTTCGTCGCTCCGTTTAAATCGTCTATTTGGGAAGAGACTGATAGCTACCGGTATATGGGGAAGGAATTCACAGCAATTGTTCTCAGGAATTTTGCTCTGTAATCCCTGCGTCTTAATAGGTGTAGCCATGTACCAGGGCAATATTTATCTTGGACATGACATGCGAGCGAGGCAATCATCCAAAGATGTTTTCCACATTAACTCCCCCCTCCTTTCTCCTATGTTTTATAGGCCAAGTTTGGGTATGTTTTGCAATTTGGATTACGGATTCAGAGAGCTCTCTGGGGTGGGGGGAAAGGGAGACCGAGTGGGAGAAGGACAGGGGCAACGGGTCATGAATGAAACATAAAAGCCGACGAACGGCATAGTCTCAAGCCGCTTTCCCTCCTCCCTATCATACATGGATATTACTTGTCTTCCTGACACAAACACGAGACCCCAGCAACTTTTTACCGCCGTTTAATACGTTTTCCTAATTTTTTTCCTGGCCGGGAGGGGGGGGGGGGGGTATCTGTCCGCGGGTGCCATTTTAATACGACAGCTAATCGTTCGTTAATACATACATTCATTCATCCGTTGGGTGTATTTTCTCTTTTTCGACGTTGTTTCTGTAGTCATGAACACTCTTTTATGGCACGACGTGGTAAATTATAATATCCCTGTCGCGAAAGGCTACATTTATCTATTGCAATTTCAAGTGTTCGTTTTGCGGGAGCTCGCATAAAATAATTTGGGCCAACAGTGCACCTCCTTTTATTATAAGAGGTCAAACTGGAGCCCCGGAACACCTCTATTATGAGCTCCAGTATGCTCGACTGGTTCTTGAGCACTTTAACGCCGACCCCCACTGCCACTGCGACAGCAGAAAACTCTCGTAAGTCCAACCAAAAATGGAACCAAAGACCTCGCAGGGAAAAACACTTCTAGGCCGATTTTTAAATTTAAATTTTTTCGGTTCTTCAGAGATGCCGAGCACCGCTGAGATTATTCAGAAATGCCTGAACGTAAACCCTTTCGACCTCAAGTTCCGGGAGGCCAATATGCAAATTAATGGTCAGAATGAGCCGGCTCCGGACAGTGGAGGTCAGATTAATCTTCCGACGACTCCATCTGGCCTCTCCATGCTCAAGTTACCCTCTACTTTGGCTCAATCTCCGAGCATTTTCTCCAATTTGAATGTTTTAAATGCAGCCGATCTGGAGAGCGGACTCAGAAAAACGATGGATTTTCAGCGAAAAGTCCAACAAGTAAATAAAAACAATCAAAACACTAAAGGCTACTGTATTTTAGTTACGCGACAACGCAAACTTGGTGAAACAAGAAGGAAATCGAACTCCTTGCACTGCCGATGTTCTGAATGCCGTGCTTGATATGAATATGAACCATTTGGGTAATGGGCCGATTACAATCCCCTCCACTTCGTCACTCGTTGCTGGTCTTGCAGCGGCAGCCCAAAGTGTGTCAACTATTGCTACATCCGCGGATTCCATGAATCTGGTGAATACTATGACCTCTTCGGGCACTGATCCGATCGTTAAGGAGCTGAAGGCACTTGATTCGACTCCTACGACCAAATCTGATGATTGTAGCGCTTCCACTTCTCAAGTCACATCTCAAGCAAACTCATTTCCTATGACATCTGAATCCAAGGTGTCGAATAATGATCGGGGTTCGAATCTTCTGCACGCCAACAGCATCTCCAACATGATCTCTAATTCAAACACCCTTACTCTAAATTCTGTCAATAATAGTATGCCTAATCTTCATAGCAATTTCAATTCTAATCCTCCGACGACGACAGGGCCACCTTCTAATGGTCTTCTAAGTGCATGCGCTAGCCCAGTTTTGAATGTTTCGCCGCGGTCGACGGTTCTGGAGTAAGTAAAACCATTCCGAATTCATAATCAAGACCTTTTTGTAGTTTGAACAAACCTCTCCTTAACAGCGGCCTGGATTCCCTATCATGTGTGAATACTGATGCGTGGGACACCTTAAATGACATTAAACCATTGATCAACAAGCCGTACAGTTCTTATGAGGCCCTTCATGGTCGATTAGAACTAAATACCAGCGCTCCTGGAAGTGATATTGGATCTCAACCAAACTCGCTTGATGGGCCCCATAAGGCAAGGAAGTACGCGCGATATCATAATCCTGGGTAAGACTTTAAAACAATCCTTTATTTACAATAATAGGGAAGTTTATGTGCACGCTTTTACTTAATATTTGACTTTTTAGGATTTCTCATAGAGCAACATGAATCTTTCTCAGCGAGCATTTTAATCTTACTTGCGAAAAATTATTGTTGCAAAATTGTAGTAGAGGGTGAGGTGTAATCAGAAGACAAAATAACTTTGCGGGAATTTGTATCGAACTGAAGTTCATAAGCGATGAACGTAATTGAAAGTAATTGATTACATTAAATGACGTCATTGAAGTTGTCAATTATTACAATAATTTTTTATTAATTCAAAACATACATCTGTGGTTGTAGAAGTAATGAGAGTCACACAACTCAAAGTAGTGGCCGCGGGCGGGGAAGACGCTCTCTGACCAGTGAAATGCCCCCAGATGAAAGAAGGATGACAATTCTAGAAAGAAATAAGGCTGCTGCTGTTAGATATCGTAAGAGAAAGAAGGAGGAACACGATGAAATGATGACCCGAGCACAGACATTAGAACAGGATAAGGTGAGAGATATTTCAGTTTTAAATTTATACCTTTTAATGCTAAATTTTTTAATTTATTTCTTTACAGATTTATTTGCAAACTCAGAACTCAGTCCTGAGGCGAGAAGTGGAGCGGCTGACAGAAATGTTGAAGATCCGAGATTCTCGATGTATTTGTCGGAATGCCAGTGGCCTTCCTTTGTTTAACGGTGCCGATCTAAACAACGATCATCTGGATTCGGAGTCCAAGAACTTGGCCGCCATGACATCCAGTGCCCTCGATCACACTCAATTCCTCCTTCAGAACAACTAGTCTTTGCATCTTTTGTCTTTTGTTTTGTTTGTCACGTTTTCTGTCGGCATTCTCTGGGTGTTCTGTTCTTGTCACGGTGATTCTTTTAATCTTCTAAATTGGCTCTTACCTAACCTTGGCCCGAGCACAGACCGTTCCTCCATAAACTTTTTATAGAGCATATATAAAATGGCGGACGTAAATGTTGAAGCCATAAATATGGCTCCCGAATCTCCCTCCCCATATGATAAGAGTTTACCTTTATTTATATAGTCGTACTGTTGTTGATACTCTGACATTCCGGTGATTCAGTCCCTTTTTGCGTCATTTTCCCTCATTTTACCCTTCAAACTTCTACTTTTTACAATAACCTGAAGACGTGTACATTGTTTTCTAAATCTTACCATATTGATTGATTCTATCTGTTTTTATCTTTATCAAGATGAAGTTCTTCTTTTTTTTGGATTTATTGAAAGTGGGGGGAATGTGTGAGCAAGGAAAGGAGTGGGACCTCAGAATGGTCGTTGCCACATCTCATGCATCTTAAACAAGAAAACCCATTCTAGGCAGAGACAAACCCACAGTTATTCCAATGTTGGATACCAGGCCGGGTCTTTTTTACTTCGATTTTCTCTAAATTTGGTTCAAACCGATGCTTTTACGGTTGGCGTCTGCAAGAGCTACAGTTATAATAGATGATGATCGGAATGTTAATTTAACTGCACAGGCGTCTCCTGTTTCAAAATGAATGATTCGGAAGTCATGGGATAATAATTCTTTAACCGGCGGAGACAATGATTCTTAATACAGTTTTCGATCATTACAAATATTTATTTGAATACTTGTTAATCTCTTTGAACGTTGCAATCAAATTTTTACCTTTATTAAAATAGCTCAGGCGTTTCTTTAAATAATCTCGAGCTTTTTTAATTCGGTTATTTATCCACTGCTTCACCCGACATTCAAAATCAGAAGGATGTTTTGTGTGCAAAGAAGAATCGAATTCAAATCCCACTTCCCATGCTCATTTTATGTGTTGTATGTACCTTTTTTTCTTTTATTTTATCTGTTGGACAGGCATTCGAATAATGGAGAATAGGCTCAAATTATGTTTTTAATCATCCTCCAGTTATTCGTGTCATAAATGGCCACAGATGGTGGGACGCCGATCTGGGGTCGTCTATTACCCATTTAAAATGATCAATTTGCTTGCAGCCAAGTGTCACTTTTTCAGCCCTCAGGGTGAGGGATGGGAGTGAACTCAGGGCCTCAGGAAATGAGAATAAACCCACGGAAATCGCGGCTTCCTCGAGGGAGACGGGAACGCTTCTTATTCGGATGATCAGGGCGTTCGGAATTGTCCCATTATAATTTAATAGGTCATTTTTGGAATGAGTTAGTCCGCATACCCGTGGGGCTTACAATGTTTTGGGGGGTTCCTCCTTTTAGGCCCGTCCAGACCGAGGATCGTCAACTTTTTTGGCTGGGAATATTAGTTTTTACGGTCAGCACATTCCCGAGCAGACCTCCAGCTTTATGGTTATCACACGTAGGGCCAGCGATTTGCCCTTAGGGCAAGGCTTGGTTTTATTTTGCATATGTTTTTTGGGGGCTCTGATTTGGGAAGTTTGTCTGCTTCAAACCTTTATTTGTTTACCCACAGGGTAAACAAATGGGGTGCAGAAATTAGTTGAGGTTTTTAATCTGCGCATTGCCCGGCCACCCTATAATATCCTCATAATATTTCATCACTGAGGCTCGGAAGCGGCTCTGTCGAGACCCAAAGGGCAGTTGATTTATTTCCTGACGCGCATTATAGGCTGTTATGTGGAAGTATTTGAATTTCAAAGGCCGAATGCCTTCCCCATTCTCTGATTATAGTTATTATTCACGAGGGACGCGAAACAAAAACTTTTTTTTTGCAAATTTAAGACATTTTAATTTTTCGTCTGTGGCATTTTATTGTATTTGGTGACATTCAAGTCGTTTGGAAATATCGCTATCAGAAGCGATGACGAGGGTTCTGGGAGGCCAACGGAGCAGTCTAAACAAAGACTGAAAATCTTTTGGCCAATCCACAAAAAGAGGCCCTGAGGGTGTCTGCAAATCCGCTCACGCAGACCTGCCGTGACTCCCATGAAATCGATCTCTTTTTGATTCACAGCACCTCTTTGGCGTCGTTTAATGCGGCCACATCTTCCGTTTCCTTCGTCTCCGTTAAGCGACTTTTGTGGCTTGAGTTTCAACGTGTCCACGGTATTGGCCGTGCTGTGCCGCCTTCTTATCCGTCCTTTCTTTTAGCTGATTGCAGAAAAATGTGTCCATCTTATCGCCATGATTCCGTCTAGTTGGAGGTGAGCGCGAGAACGGAACGGTGTGTCTTGCGGGTTGTTTGGTTTTGCGACAGAAAAGGAAAAACCTCAGCCAGTCCCAACCACCCAGCTCAGCGAATATAGATTTTATTCGAGGCGGTTCAACAAACCACGGACCTCTCCAAAACGCCGCCTCTTCATGTTTTGTTTCTGAAACATTGTGCAGGGACGCTGAAGGAACACAAACATTGGCTGGCGTCCCTTTATGCGGCAAATTACAGGCTTTTTAATTTGATTGCCCCCGGTTTGTCATCAACATTGACTCTCTACGGTTAATTCGAGAAATCTTCGGTTTCGACCGGGATCCCGCGCCATCTTTCTTTGAACTGGATGAACAGGTCTTTCCCACCAAATTATCACATTGTTTTCCTCCCATCTTCCACCACCTCCAATCTCCATCCCCGTGATGCCTTTTCCCTTATGAATTCTACCTTATCGTATGTTGAAGAACCAACCAATTTATTATACACTCATCCCTTCCTGGCCACTTTAATATGTCTGTTGGTGGTGTGTATGATCATCGCTACCTTGATTGGCAATATTATGGTTTGTTTGGCAGTTATTTTGGTGAGGAAATTGAAGGCTCAACCTGCTAATTTGCTACTGGTATCATTAGCGGTGGCCGATTTCAGCGTGGGTCTATTTGTGATGCCGATTGCCCTGGTAGTTATTTTGGAAGACAAATGGATTTTGGGTATGTGACTTTGGAAAAGGTCGCTTTCGATTATCAATACTGTTTGATCATGTATAATATTCAGGACCCTTGTTTTAGTTTCAAACAAACTCTGTGCAAATAAAGCCTAAGCCCGGCCGGGATAATCGTAGAGACCAAAGGGAATATCAAATTTTCGGTTTTTATTTTAACCACTCGTAGGTATGGGTAGGGCACCATCCCTTCCAAGTTGTTTCTCTAGGAATTGCCCGACTTTCCCGTTCCACCAAGATGATGGGGTAAACAACAATAGATAAAATAATTGGATTACAAGTGGCACTTCATCAGATAAGGTTTTCGTTTTCAAGCTCCAAAATGTATCCTTTTAAGCATTCTCAGCAAACTGCATCAAATCTAAGCCCCAAAAAATGATCTAACAAGGGACTTGAAAGAACTATCTATGGCCAAATGACGTGTGCTATTTACCATATGTGTGATGTCCAAAAAAATTTTTAAAATAAATTAGCTGTCTGTGAGTGCAGAGACTTCATTTTTACCGAAATTTTTAAAACTTTCATCTAGTTCAATATTGCACATGGTTAGGCAGTCATCCTTTAGGGGGTAAATTTGTTCACGGCAATATATGTTTTATGCAAAGAAAATATTATACGTAGTTATTCACTAAAAAATGAAAATAATCACCCGCTACAGCTTCGGATTCCACTAAATCCTAAATAATGTTTTTGGCCTATGATTTTTGAGTCTTCAGCGGTCAATTTCATTAAGCCAGTATTCTGTTGGCAATTTTTGAAACCGGTTCCTATAATAACTTTTCAAGGGCTCTCGAATGGTATAAAGCACATGTCATTTGGTCATGGATAGTTTGTGAAAGTCCCTCGTAAGGATTCTCTAAAAATAACTGTTTAGGAAAAACAATATGTCTGTTGTGGACGTCTGCCGACCTGATGTTGTGCTCGGCGTCGATTTTGAACCTCTGTATGATCTGCATCGACCGTTATTTTGCTGTGATCAAAGCCCTCACCTACTCAGCCAAGAGGACTCGTGGTCGTATTTTATGTTATATTTTGGTAGTCTGGGTATTCGCTCTGTTGGTTAGTACAACTCCGCTAATCGTATTGCCCACTAATCATTCCGAAAACTCTTGTCAGGTAAGTAATTTTAATTCTTTCTCTGATTTGATTGACAGCAGAGTGAAGGAAAAAACAAAAATATTTTGATTATAGGTATCTCAGAACCAGTTATATCAAATATACGCAACAGTCATTTCATTCTACGCACCATGTCTGATTATGGTTATATTATACTGGAGGATGTGGCAGGCTGCAAAGTTATTGCAAAAAAAAGATCACATGAACACTAAATGGTCCGTGTCTTCGAAACAGCCGCAGACAAAAACAAAAAGTAATAATGGTACAGAAAAGAACGGCTTCGGGGAATCACCGAAAAGACATCATCGTCCTTCTGCTCTGTTACATGCAGTCCGAGTTCCCCTGGTATGAAGAAAATTTTAATATTCAAACTAAATTGATTTACAGATGCATTCCAACTCACGTAATCATCACGAAAGAACAGAAGACAAAGCCAGGAAAACTCTGGGGGTGATCATGAGTGTGTTCATCGTCTGCTGGGTACCGTTTTTTATCTTGGCCCTCCTCAAATCTCAGTATATCCCGGATGTTCCCAAATGGCTAGATGTTTTATTTTTGTGGTTAGGATACTCAAACAGGTGAGATTACGCAAGATTGTGTCTTTATAATAAATACATTGTCTTTTCAGCATGTTAAATCCGTTAATTTATTGTAAATACAACAGAGAGTTCCGGGTACCCTTCCGTGAGATGCTATGTTGTCGCTTCAGCACAATGCAAACTGTAATGCGAAATGAAAGTTTTCACAGCAAGTTCGGACCTCCAAAGTAAGCGTCATATAATGAATAGTATGCATACGTATATATGTCTGGTCCTTGCATTCATATTCATTCCCTTTCTCTCTTTTCTTTTTATCTTTTAAATATTTTGTTCTATTTATGGAGTTTTGTAAATGTTATATTACTCGGAATGCCTAACTGAAATCCAAGTTTGGCTTTATTTATTATAGTTTTTGAAATTGTAATCCATATTATTCAGGATTTTATAAGAATTATTGACTAATTAATTATTTGTAGTTTGAGTGAACTACGGACTTCGACAGTAACTTGTGCCGTCCCGGCAATGTCAGTGACGGCTTTTCCATCTCCAGAATTCGAGTTAAATAACAATAACGCCACCTATTCACCTATTGCTGAAAACCGTGGCTTTGAGATTTCAAAACGGATAGCTCATATTTAAATCTCGGTTACAATTTTTCTTTCATTGTAATACTTATAGACATATAATTAATTATATGTCGGTTTGTTTCGATATTTAGTGATGATAAAAAACAAGATTTACTGATGCTTTAGGGCGGTCTGTTGGTACTCATCCAGACTCTTTAAGTAGACAAACGGCCTTACATCCACATTCTGAAATGCATAAGTGAGAAGAACACCTGTTATCCACACTGTCCACTTCTGTTTCCTCGAGGTACGCCTATAGCAATATATTATCAGAAATAAAAAAGATGACATACCAAGCAAAGAGACGAACAATCAACGCCCAGGCTGTCGCATTCATGACCACAGAGAGTTGTTTCAGCCTAAAATAATATACATAAGAAAAGATGAGTCAGAGATCTCACCATGCGAGATTGGCCCGGGCTTTTGGGAGATCTTCGATCTTTTCTTGGAGAAGATAAGTTTTCATACCCATCAGATAATCGAATAAATAACGATCCCAATCCAACTGACGGACATCGAAGTTAAACTCTTTCTTGTCTTGCTCACTCAGAGTTTCCCACAAACACAGAAGTTTCTTCGATTTGAAGGACCAGCCACGGGTTGTAAAGTAATGTAAAGTCTCAATCATTTTCCATATCCTCCCGTAAATTTTGACAAAACTAAAGGCATTGCACAATCCTGCGTGAGTAAAATCATAGACTTACGTCGGTTTTCGACCAGTCAAGAAACACAAAAAGTCAAGAACATGGGCAGGAATGTAATGTTTCGTATAGAAGTTGAACAGAAACAGAGCTCTGCTGGAATGAAAATGAGTGGAAGGAACACGGTAACATTGATCCAAGGGATATTTGAGAAAGAATTTCTGTATGTAATTAACCACTTTCTCCCATTTTACTGGATTCAATTCTCCTGAAGAACAATGGAGCACAGGAACCTCCTGGCAACTCTTTAATTGGATACGGTAGGCAGCCGCAACAATTAGACAATTGGAAACAATATCAACCGGAATTATATCAGCCTTGGCTGTAGAGCTTCCACACATATTAGTTAAGAGGCCCTTGCCAACCTGAAATTTTATTATTCTTGTATCTGAATTTAGATTTTACTTTATGATTATGTTTTAATGCTTGTTGTACGTTTAATTTTAACTGAAGCCTGTCTTACGTGTGTAAGATTACTGAGTAATTACATTTCATAAACATACTCCAAGACTCAGAATTTTTTCTTATCTCTGGGTTTGGCGGCAAATAAAGATGACCCGGAGTGTCGAAAAGTCGTATATTTATTTTCTACGTGTTCTACGTGCATATCCTTCCGTGTTGCTTACATATATAAAAATTACCTAATTTATAACCGTTGCATTCACGTAATGCAGACATCCGACTGATAGCAAAAACAGACAATATAAATATCTTATCAGCCGTGACTCACTGAACTTTGACTCTTTTTCTTTAGAGATTAATTGCAAGTCATTTATATGTACCTACCCCAGCAAAGATACCTGTGGGCCCATTCACATTGTCCGTCCATCCGGGCAATGGTTCCTTCCAACAAGCACAAATAATGGACGGTCTCACAATAATTACGGGCATATCACCTGCATCTGTTTGTAATTGAGACTCAGCCAAAGCCTTAGCAAATGTGTAAGTATTGGGGCGTTTACCAAGGAGTCTCGGCGTGATCAAGTTGACCATCTCGTCGTCCATCCATTCCATGGCATCGATGATTTTTTCTGGATTTACGGGGGGTTTGTAGATGATCTCTTCTGTCTCTTTTAAGTCACAATTTGCATAAGCTGTGCTGGCGTGGACAAGACACTAAAAAACAAAAAAAAAATAAACACATAAGTCAAAAATATATGTGAGGAAGTGCCAAAGGCCACAAGTGCCCCGAATCTGGATGTTTAAAATAACATACCACCAAATTAGGCATCTTGTGACACAGGGCGATCAACCTCTGTGTTCCGATCACATTCATCTTAATGGCCACTTTCAGAACTTCATCAAATTTCACCGTGGCCGCACAATGAAAAACCACGGAAACGGATTCGCAGAGAAGGGTCTCATCAGCTGGGTTGAGGCCAAGATCTTCGGACATCAGATCTCCATTTATGGGCACCAACTTTTTGAATAATTCAACATCTTTTTCGCGAATTCGATTAAAGATTTGACTCTAAAAATTAAATAAAATAAAATAATGAATAAAGAAATTTTTTAGAATAAAATAAAAATGGTGACATACTTTCAACAATTTGTTGAGCCGATCTCGAGGAGAATGGCCCTTCAACTCTCTTATTAACATATAAATCTTGTTTACATTGGGAACCGAGTACAACAACTTCTCGACCAGGACCTTGCCCAGAAAGCCAGTGCCCCCAGTAATCAAAATGCTGGAACCGTTGAAGGTATCGGCTACAGACAGCCCGGAATCCATGGCTGGTGGACGGTTAGCCGGCCGGCGAGAAGAAGGGAACAAGAATTTCTTTAGGGAGAATTCCTTTTCGTTTGTACAATCTTATCTTTTTTGTGTTTTAATCTGAACAAATAGCGTCGTACATTGAACTGGCCTGCCTGCCAGCCCCGCCGTCGGTCCCACCCCTTTTCTCAATCACACCATTTCATAAAACTATTTTATTAAAACTTTAAATTAGCACCAAAAGTCCAAAAGATATAATAGGAAACGAGGTCAGGTTGAGGTCCTTAATGTCTAATGAGTGTAGATCGGCGTCGACTGCCGACGAATTGATGAGGACATAGAATCTTGCGGAAGGCCCTTCTAAATTCCAGATTCAGAATTCCATAAAGAAACGGATTCAGAGATGAATTGATGTAACCCAGCCATACAAATGCTTGATGAACCTGAAGGAATTCCCAGAATAAATGAGGCCAAGAAGAAAAAGTTAAGGTCAAAAGAACTCACCTTTGGATGGAGATAACAGGATTCACAGAACGGCAAGATGACATAGGCACAAAAGAAAGGAAGCCAGCAGAATGTGAACACAAAAATAATTACAGCGATTGTCTTGGCAGCCCGTTTTTCTTTTGCGACACTGATCTTTTCCCTTTTTCTAAGCACTGTCGTTGTCAAAAGTTCTTCTGGAGGTTCAGCTGAGGGTGATATAGGCCCACTGTGTCGCTTCATATGCAACGGCACTTTGATCTTCTTGGGAAGGGGTAGGTTGTGGGGGTTATTGTTATTATTATGACCACTCTTACTCTCCTCACTGCCCTTGTTCTCACTGCTTACATCGCCCACCTAAGAGACTTTTAAACGGCCATTAATTTCCTACCGTAATCCCCGAGCATGCGTCTACAAGAGGGGCCTGTTCAGGAATTAAATTTCGTGAATCCGAGGAGCCATTTGCCAACTTGTACGTGTTCCTTTTTTCTGAAGGTGGTTGTTGGCTAATTCGCATCAGCGCACTGCGGCCTAGAATAGAAAGCGGCAAAAGTTAAGACTCATTAGATGCCATTTAGGGAACGACAAATCTTCGCCCCCAGAAGAAAAAATAAAGCCAAATTTTTCTTCTGAATTTGACTCCAAATTATTCCGAGAAACGTTGGACCCACCTCGGTTGGTTCGAATTCTTTGCCGCGCAGACATAAATATCTTCAAATAAACAATCACCATAACTGCCAGAGGCAAGAAAAAGGATCCGCTAGCCGAGAAGACCACGAACGCCTTTTCACTGGAAAGTTCGCAGTGATCCTTTAATTTTTGACTCGACCAGTCATTCCATCCAAAAATTGGAGGCACAGAGATGATTCCACTGGCTATCCAAACCTAAAGAAACATTAAATTACCCATCAAACAACACTTGCCAGCAGGATAATGAGACAGACAAATCGCGGAGTCCTTTTTTGAGCATAATTGATAGGGTCGTGAATGGCCCAATACCGGTCTAAAGCGATGGCACACAGATTTAGAATTGAAGAAGTGCAGAGCAAGATGTCTGCCGTGGTAAATAATTGACAGACTGTCACTCCGAGGAGCCATCGACCGTCTGAAATTGATTATTTCCGACAACTTATTTTCAATTAAATATTTTTATAATATTTATTTTCTAAACAAGTGTGGTTGAGTACCTGAAGACTGAAAGAGTGCAGATTACGGGTTCCGGTAACTAATTTTGTTCTGCTGTTCTAATGACTCAACAAAAGATGTGAGGATTAAGCGAACTACAGGGAATTCTAATTTCAAGATGAAGTTCGAGTAAATAAACCATGATTTGGAAAAGAATTTGAGCTTTACTGAGCTCTTTTCCCCATCCGGGATGCGGCTAAGTCAAAAGTTAGCTAGGCGTGAAGACGGCCGGAAGTACTCTGGAAGTGCGGCGTACGACAAATTATGCAAACTGGGACTGTTTCTTCGTTTTTGACGTTTCGGGTGGACTTGGAATATTTCGTGGGTCAGAAAGGTTCACAACACATCAACATCACGTTATAGCTCTTGTCAAAGTACGAAATTGCAATATGAAAGACAAAAGAAGGGATTTCCGTCAGATTTTGGATCCTAATTTGAAAGGAAACGTAGAAATATAACAAGGTTTACAGGAACAAATGTGTTTAGGAACCCACCGAAATCAGTTTCCTTTTAAACATTCCCAATCTACACCACCGAAAATAGAGTCACGGGGCCGGGGCTAAAAATAAATGGCGTTTCCTGCAACTCCTTGGAAATGACCTAATTGTATATTGTAAATGGCACATGACGCCATCCAAAGCCACAACAGAGGCCTCAGAATTTGTAATTCATATCGAGTTTTTTTGTTCTGATTCTTGTTCTTCCGTAGAAAAACAAACGCATGAATGAACTCCTGAGGTCTCGAGAATCTCCCACTCAAAACAACCAATTCCGGTCATACTAAATACTTACTGGCAACGAATTTAACCACATGTAAAGGCATCACAATGACGGCTACAGCCAAATCTGAGGCGGCTAGCGAAACCAGAAAATAATTCTGGACCTTCTTCAGAGGCCTGTAGTTGAACACTGCGACTACTACCATCGTATTTCCAATCACTGTCATTAGAATGATTACCTGAAACGGACATTAATTATAATCATGTTTCTATTGTCGCCTGAAGGCATTTGTAACGGTCGTTTTCATTATCTTAAAACTTCTCGGTTCTTTCATTTCCTTAGCCCGAGGCCAAACAAGTTTCATGGGATCCGGACGGCCTTCTGGGATTATGAATTTCAGTAGTCTTTTGTTCTTATCCTCAGGTCATCAGATCTAAAGTCTAAAAAAACGCCTTATCCTCAGGTCATCAGATCTAAGGTCTAAAAAAACGCCCAGTTTGTTCTAAAATATGAATGAAACTTGACAGATTCTTGCCCAAATTTGTCTTTAATGATTTTTTGCGACCACGTTTCGGAAACAAAAAAAACGACAAGCATACCACGTATGTAATGGCGCCCACAATGAGCTCGAAGGTAGGTATGAACTCGACCTCCTCGAGGCTGATACCCGACGTCCGAGAACTGATTGATTGCGTGATGTTGGGCAAGGCACTGGCATTAATGAGATGCTGATTGAGGGAGAATAATGTCCCCAACACCATCCCAAATGCGGTGGATGACGTTGGTCGCACTCCGGATGCCCGCCCTGTATCCATGGTATGCCCGTGAAGGTCGCTGGAAGGCAGGCCGGCCAACGCGAACACCACCACCACCTCTTCACACTTTTAATGAAACTTTGATTGGGTCTGATGTGGTCCAAAATGGTATCATAGACAGCACCCAAATTGCCAAAAAGGATTTTAAAATTAGACCGGATTGAAGCAGACTAGGTCCAGATTCTCAAAAGATGTACGGAAGTTGTGTGGGATCCCTTCCTGACAAGAGAAAACAGATAAACCCCGGAAAAAAGACGTCGCGATGTAAGGATGTAATACCCGCAGTGCGTGGAATAGGCTGTTGACACGCGAAACAAAGATCCGGTTGAGTCGATTCAGACGGTTGTAGGGGGATGTTGTGCCAAGCCAATCAAACCATTAAACACTCATCGCGAACTCGGCAGATGACCCTGTTGAACAAGGCTTGGGCGTTTGTTGTTGAACTCAAGAGAACCAAAATAAAGTCCGTGGCAACACTGTCGAAGGAAAAGGGTAGAGACGACGAGATTGGTTGTGTGCCTCAGGCGATGGTGAAGGGAGGAGTGCGGTCTCACTCTAACCTTGCTAAACGCATCCAGTGGGGTCTGTATGGAGAAGAAATGGGGGCGGGACTTTTTCATTCCTTTCCCTTTCAAACAAGAAAAGCGATTTTTTGAGATTCAGGAGCCAAGGACTCGGGCTCTCGAATTTAGATTTGCATGACTAATGCTTCTAATGTTCGGAAAGTCTGAGTTTACTTACTATTATTAGCGGCTGCCTTCCAGCGATCTCTAAAGAGGATATCAAATTACATTGGCCTTACCTTGACCTCAATTTCAAGCGAAGAACCCAAGGACAAGAATAAAAAAGGTGAAACAGGTCACACAGACGGGATTCACGTCTTGTCCTAGTCACATGCTCGCACCAGATGTGGATGTTGCACAATTTGGAGTACTCGGAGAGAAGCCTCAACGTATTGTCCAGTCCAATTTGGCGGCCATGATTGGGCATGTACATTAGACAACAGTTCGGCGGATTCGAGGCTTAATTGGCTTCATTTTTTGTTTTCTGGTTGGAAATTCCTTGAGAAAAGACGCTCCTCCATTCGTTTTCTCTTCATAAGAGCTCGATTATGCGAAGAATGCGGCCCAAACCGCCGCCAGCTGAGAGAGGCAAAAAAGGTGATGATGTTATATTAGGAGTCTTGTTTGTATCCATCCAGTAACGCCTTTATTAATCATAATTTGGTTATGGACTAATTGAGATGTCGGTTTGAAAAATTTAAAGATGATTTAAGAAGTTATTTTAACATCTGCTGGTGATGGATGATGATATCTGGGAAGAGGGAACAACAGCTCTTTTTGTTTTGAAAAAATTTTTTGGAATTCATTTTCAATTTTGACATAATTGTAATTTGAACCGAGCAAGCCCAAAATGCAAGCAAATAAAAACATTACAAGTTCATTTGAGAGGAATCTTCTTCTTTGGACATCAAATTCAAAAATAATTTCTTAATGATACAAAACACATTAACGACCATCTGTACCATTTTTAGTAAGCATGTAGTTTAAATTCTTTATGAACAAGTAAAATTACGGTTTAGGAATGAATTCATTTTAAGTGCGTAGATATTCGTAATAAACCCAAATATGTGATTGTTTGAGACCTCAAACTGAGAGATGTTTCCCACGGGATAAAGCTTCATGAAATGTTCTAAAAGGTTCATGAAACTTAAATAAAGGTGCATTTATAGTAATACTAAAAGCAGAGAAAAAACAACTGGTCGACTTTGTTCAGTTGAAAGTTTTCTTGGATGAGTAGCGAATGTTACTTCCAAAAACGCTTAAGTACTCATTATTTTTGTAATAACTTTATACCAAAGCCCTATCAGTGTGAATATCTCAGAATCCCGTATTTAAATACGTTTTCATTTCCAAGAACCCTGAGATCTGGCATTAGTCACGTGGGTTCAATTTTCCCACGGTATAACTAACTATTGCCAACACAAAGCTTTCAACTGCAGTATGAATAAGAATAGTTGAGTCAACGGATCAAGTTTCACATAGTAACACTTGTAGTGGCAGAAAAAGAAAAGAGGATTAAAAACGGGAAGATCAGGTTTGTTTATGTGCCAAATTCCGAAAAAGAAATTCAGTTTTCAACATCATTTCAAAAAGAAATAGTAAAGATGAGTGTGTTCGTCCCTCCGGCTACCTACATTGACATCTCGACCAGACGCAAACACTCTTCTGTCGTCGTCAAATTCCGCGATGACTTGGATAATGTTAGCATTCAAGGTAAGGTTAGTGAATGTCATTGAGATATGTAAGTGCGGCTTTTAAACTTGTTGAATCTCCTTGCTTAAATAGATCAGAATTCGATCGTTGGTCCACTTATATGTTTCTGGCTTATTGTTTTATTAAATTAGTGTTCTTCACTGTGGATAATGGCCGCTTCGAACATAGTTAGGCAACCAGCACTGTCCGTTTATTCATTCTGTTTCTGAAACCAAATTTATTTTAACGATCATCAATTACTGCAGAAAGAATGATACAATCAATGTCTTCTTATTTGATGAATGAGCATCGCTGGAGTCAGAATGCCCTTTCTCCATCGCGTAAGATTAGTTCGTATACATTGAGTGAGGGTCTCTTGTTCTTGCCTTCCCCTTCTCCCAACAATCTAACAGTCCAATCATTCCATTCCCCATCAACTCCGTCATCCAATCAATGGACTCTTCCGGTTTCTCAGATCAAGGGTGAGTTTATCTTAACAAACAATAAGTCTACTACTTTATCCAACCTTTTCATTTTGACCCTTCACCTTATTCAATTATTTATGAACATAGGTTCCGTTATGACAAGTTGTAAACTTTGTTAGGTGGGTTAGAAGTGGAATGCGGGGAAAGAGGAATAACCGAGTAGCGGTCTCCTTTGTAAAGACCCCCTTACCAGTGTTACCTTTTCCTAACATTGTTGACTTGGCCAAACACTCAAAGTCACGGAAATTTTACACAGCTATTCAAGCGTTGCTTTGGAGAATAGCCAAAGGTAAGATTGGTAGGATTTTACACTTACGAGGGCTTAGAGTTGTACAGAATCTTGACTGATCATCGTGTTATCTAATGTTCCCTGACAATTTGGATTAGAAACAGTTCAGAAAGGGTCGGCAGTGGTTCTGCAAAAGCCTGGTGAACTCGGCAAATGTTCGGTGAAGTAGTTTTTGAATGAAGCACGTTTTGTTTGGATTGCAAAATTTAATAAGTCATAGGCAAGGTGGTTTACGTTTGTACATGACCAAAAGTTTAAAGTTTGAATCGTTTCTAACAATAACCTGTTTTAACTTTAACAATAACCTGTTTTAACTTTGATCAATACATTTTGAGGTTAAATATTATTCTGAAACACCAAAATCGCTCAACCTCGGCCGAGTTTTTTAGGACTTTGCAGAACATCCACCTCTACCGGCACTTAACAAATCCATCATTTGCTACCAATAACAACATTTTTATTTATCCATTGTCATCTTTGCATGGCATTAGATTTTTTGTGTCCATAATATTGCCTATATAAATCAGCGATGTCACGACCAAAAATATTTATGCCCTTTCTTCGCTCTTCTTCGACATCCAGCCGCGATATTTTTGATGATTAGTTTGGTGATTTCGAAGCATCGAGTCCCATCGGAGTAAATTCGTTCCGAGGCTCCGTTTAGTGCGAAAAAGTCTTGCTCTCGCTTTACGTTACACTTGGGCCGCTTGTGTTTTGCAAGACGACCCCTTAAGTGTTCTGGCATCGTCTTCATCGCTTCGAATCGGCATTCCAGTCGAGCAAAGGTGACGGTACTCTAGGTTTGGCCTCTTTCAAATCCTAATTCCAAGCGGTTTTTGGCTTTTGAAGAAACGTTCTTCTCATTCGTCAAATGGCGATACTAGTGCTATGAATCTCATTTATTGGATCCGGCCAGTTTAAAAACAATCGTCGATTGTTTTCGCGTTTTCCTTGTTTGTTGTCCTACCAGTTAGAAACCGTTCTCAAATGACATTCAACTCATAATGTCTTAACAAGAACCTAATTTAAATTTGGACTACTATTTATGGCCATGTTTGTATACTAAGGCAACTTTCCAACGTTCTCAACCCCTAAATGTTCTTACGCCGATTCTGGAATGAGTGGGCCAAAAAGAACAATGAGATTGTGTCCAGAAATCAAGCGGCAAGCTACAGTAGAAAGTCTACAACACAAAGTCTACACTCGATCCCGGAATATGATCGGTTGTCGCCTTTATCAGATCAATGTACATTATCCAAATATCACGAAGTAATCAAGGAAGGCGGTAAGGTTTCTGTTTTAATACTTTTTTATTTTACTCTCTTGAGTGAACTCGTATTACGGGAGAATTATTGATGACATCCGACAGCGAAACCCCATAGCGAGCGTATCTTAAAGTCTAATATGCCAAAAACAGAAAACGCGTCTTTTCTTGGAGGAAGTTTGTCCGCCCTTCAAGTCAAGCTAAGAAAAAGCGTGATTCGAATTAATTATTCAAACTAAGTTCTCTGCAAGGCCTTCTATCTCTTGCAATTCAATTTGGGCGGCTTCAAAGATCTTCTATTTTCCTGTTTTTATAAAGCAGACGATCCTAATCAAGTTTCTACGTTCTTTCTGGTGCCACCAGAAGCGCGGCTATTCCTGTGTTCTCTCCTGTGTTCTCCAACTGTGAAGCCCGGCGACTCAACAAAAGGTGGCTGAACTTAAATAGCTCTCAAGATGACTTCCATTTGTGGCCATCTGAAGTCTAGCGACCGTGTGAGCTCTTTTCCCCGTTGCCAACATGTTTTACCGGTTCTACAATCGTCATCGTAAACTCAGTCTTGCGCGGAAGCGGTCAGCAATGATATATTCGCAGGCCTTCCGAGACGAATGCTTCAGCCCAGCTGTAGCACTTTTCGGAGCGGCAGGGCTCATCAAAACAACTGCCGGTATTCCACCTCCCGAGAGCCGGCCTCCACGCCTGGGTCTGAGTAAGTTTTATTCTTAATAGCTATAATTATTCTGACCGAATCAACTCTTTGTTATTTCTAATCTAAAAGACCACCTAGACTTTTCCTTATTTGAATGCGTTTTAAACGAGTATGCAAAGATCAGAAGGAACGGTGTATACTGGTTTACGACCTGGTTTGAAGAGAATAGTGTCAACTTCCGTGTGGCAGTCAAAAGTCGGGGCCTGGTCTGGGTTACACTTCATAAATTTATCGATTTCGTGTCTCAAGAGGGTGGTTTCAACGCCGAAAAGGGACAGCACACCTATATTGGAGCAGGGCTGAATGTTGCATTCGATTTCCAGGTTATAACAACGCATGATGAGTGCTATAGCGCCTTTTAGGCCGCCTAAATTCCTTTCTCACATTAGTCTGATTGATCAGAAGAGCCTTTCGGAAGACGATTCCTGTAATAATCTAGATGTGACAGCTTTATTCACTCTATATGATGGTGAGATTTAATTTAAGTCTGAAATTTGGACTTTCCTTTTTTCATAATGTGGATAAAGTGGGGGTCTCTGTTAAAAAATAGTTTTCCCTAAGGGTTAGAAGACGCATTAGAAAGTAATGGTGGGGTTTTCAAATGAACTGCTAGTGTGAAAATGTAAATTTACAATACCACCATGTATGGGTATTTCGAAAAAAGTCTGTGGGTATGGTGATGTTTTTAATCATAATTCACCTTCCCTCCCCTTTAGTGGACTTTTCCTTCGTCTAAATCCAAAAGCCTCAAATAGGGTCGAAAAAGCGGCCTGCAGAGTCTTTTTGGACGTTGTAACTGACCATAGGATGACTTGACGTTACTCTTCTGAATCCCTCGCGTCCGGCTTCCCGATTCTACAACCAGACCAACACGACCCCTCCACTACTATCCCGAACTCCGGCCACAGGAAGGGAGTCAGAAGCGTGTTTTGGGGCTCTGCTGAGATTAGAAAAGGAACCGCCTGGGCTGCCATCACACAATCTCTACTTTGTATTGCTTTGGTGATGCATTTGTTGAGCCGGCAAAGTTATGACACTAATTTTGTGTAATGGGTAGTATCGTCTGATCCTTTGCTTTATCCACTCTTCAAACTTTGCCATGTTCTTCTACTCGCCTAAGGATAACAAACATGTAATTGTTCGCCGTCCAACTCAACATCAGATTTCGGGCTCAAGTTTCGAGAATAGACTCAACGCGCAGCTAGCCGAAGGGTTGATTCGACCAGTCCAAGATGCTGCCGCTCCCTCCATTCGACAGTCCATTATCGACCTTCGACGGCGTTCACGTCCAATCTCTGAGGAAGTGGCTGATGAGATTATCACATTTCAATTGGATTCAAGGAGAAGGGCCTCCTTGAACTTGGACTTGAATGATAATAACACTCTCCCTCACTTCCTGACTTCATTTCACACAGATGCGAGTACATCTTCTCCAGTAGACTCATTGTATTCGTTTATTGACTCACGTAGACATAGTAGGGTATATCCTCGCGCAGTTCAATTATTGCGAAGACCGACCATTACTATACAAGAGGATGGCCGAGTTATCATAGGTAACTCAAACCGAAAGATTTCTAATTTGTGGAGTGAATGTTTACTGGCATCACTTTCAGATCACGTGACATCTAGATGGGATGGAGTCTCCCATGTGCCCGGAGGACTGATTGATGGAGACGATACGGCTACAATAATAACGGAACATAACAAGGAAGACGGAACACCAAAAACTCCGAAAACTTTTATACAACAATGTGTAAAGGTAAACATTTTTAGTGTTTTATGCTCTAATTCAACATTTTCAGTACTTTAAAATTCTTTTACCGCACGTTATCCTCGTATCAGTGCTGATAGGATATCTCTGTTTGGGAGCATGGATACTAATGTTGTTGGAAACAAAAACAGAACTGATGGCCAGATCTAGGAAACTAGTAAAAGTCACTAATCTTATGACCAATTTTACGAGTGATAGCTGGCAAATTATAAATGATGCGCAGACAGGAGTAAGGGCAGTGCATCACTCGGAATGGGAACAGATATTCAAGTAAGTTACATCTATATATTCATTGTGACGTAATACATTGCAAAGTTATGCGCCATATGTAATGGTTATGCATATCTACAAGGTTTCATTTCAGAGAATACATGTTGAGAATCTCTGAAACTGTAGATGACAGACGGCCGATTCGAAAAGAGTTACGCAATCCATCAAATCTGGATAATATGCACAACAAATGGACCTTCCCGACCTCGCTTCTCTACGTTCTCACAGTCCTCACAACTTGTGGTTACGGGGAGGTCTCAGTGGATACTGATGTTGGCAAGGTCTTCTCAGTTGTCTTTGCTTTGGTCGGCATCCCATTGATGTTCATAACTGCCGCTGATATCGGAAAATTCCTATCAGAAACTCTATTAAAATTCGTTAAAAACTGGACTTTGTTCTGCAGAAAATCAAAAGTAAGTTGAATTGGCAGTTGATATGTACATACTTGTCATACAATTATTTATATGCTTGCGATCTTCAGGATTATTTTATGAAAACATTCTTCCCGCGCAAATACGTTCGCCGGAAGTCGTTACAATGCAGTGCCGATCAAATTGAAGCCCTGAATGTGTTGGGGCTGGACGGAGCCGAGGAAACATTATGGTTCCCAATTGGAGCATACGTCTCATGTATATGTCTCTACTGCTCAATGGGTTCTGCAATGTTTATCAACTGGGAGCGAAGCTGGTCTTTCATTCATGCCTTTCATTTCGGATTTAATTTGATTGTGACGGTCGGATTGGGCGACATTGTAGTCGTAAATTATGTCTTTCTTTCTCTAATTGTAGCATTTGTTATCGTCGGTAAGTGTGACATCATCATAATTGGGGATGTATTTTTTTAGGACTTTCTGTGGTCACGATGTGTGTGGATCTAGCCTCCACACATCTGAAGGCTTATTTTACTAGAATCCATTACTTTGGTAGGGCAAAAAAGTTCCTTGGAATGAGTGAGGAATTGAAGGAAATCGTTGCCTTACTCGGGGCTATGAGAAAAAAGAAAGGCGGAAAGGTATCATTAATACTTAATTCATAAGTCACAACATGTATTTCAGGTTACTTGGAATGATGTCAGAGATTTTCTTGACAACGAATTACGTGATCGGCCATTCGAGCCTCATGAATTGTTGATGAAGATGAGATTCATCGACGAAACCAGCTCTGGGATGTCGACTATTCGACATAACAGTTTTCAGTCCGACCTTTTACGAGACAATGAATATCTCCGACGATTACATGCCCTCCGAAACGAACAACCAGCATATCTGTAAATGACTGTTGAGGTCAGCAAACGACTCAAGAATAGAATCCATGGAATTGAAACGGAATCCTGACTCGGTTTTTCTTTGTATCACGCTCGATCAGCTGCCGTCTTTTTAAGCGTTAAGCCACGCGGATTTTATAATAAATCATATTAAGAACAAGTACTAATCCAGTTATGTTTGTCGTGTTTGGTTATAATGGAAATTATTACTTTTACTGGCCGAGTCGTCGTCGCTCATGCAAAACATGTCTGAAAACCTTTGATTGGGGTGAATAAAGGACATTAAGAGCTTCCGAGTGTGGGGCCTCGCTTTTCGGGAGGAACTTGACAGATCGTGCCCGGCATTCAGTTAATTTTGGTCCCCAATGGCTTTTCGGCTAAATTTTTTCTGCGGATTTAAACTGGAAAACAGCGTTCATTGTGAGCTCTGAAACAATTGTGTTGAATATTATTGGATGTCTTTTGATGAGAATTGGACAGCTCTTTCTTTATACGGGTTCTTAGTCCCTAAAGGCATAACCAGTTCCCAGTTATATCTGAATAAGTAGATTTTGCTTGGGGTTTAAAGGTCGGTTTGGGTAGTTGAAGGCCTGTAAAAATAATCCGGGTTATGCGCTGCTTCTAGGAAAAACAAGTAGAAAATTTTGTGTGATTAAACCGGATTGCGGCCTTTAGAGCAGTCAAAAGTCCTTCTGGAGGGGTAGTGACTTTCTGAGCGGCAACTACGTTCACAATGCACTGTAACATGAGAATGGGCTTTAAAAGGAAACGGCTTGAGACGAGATTCAAGGCGCAGTCCCTTGCAGATTGCTTTTTAAACTCTTTTTCCCATACATTCTTTTGAGTCACTTTTCTCGGACCATAATCAAATCGCCTAAATTAACGCCCTATTGGGTAAGTTTCTTATCTCACATTTTTGTCAAGATTTAACACGTCGTCTGTGCCAAGATTCCTAAAGAAATTTCCTCTAACTACGTTATGCAGTCGTTTTTTGAATGTTTGCCCTAGGGTGTTGGCCCATCCGGTTTGACATTTGCTTTTTGTATAATCCGAATTTGTAATAAATTTGCTTGAATTAAAAAATATTGTTGACTAATTACTGGTTCTTCTTTTAGTCCTTAATGAACTCTACCCTTTATCCGGGCAGGCAAATACGAGCGGAATCGGTGGGATGTTGCTTGGGCATTAGCGAGCAAGATGCCCATCTGCTCGACGTCCAGGGCTATCATCGCATCCGGCGGCGGTCCACCAGGAAGAGTATTCATCAGCAGAAAGCCATTAACTTCAACGAGTGGGCCAACAAAAAGTAAGTCATCTGCTTAAACGGGCGATGCCTTAGGGGGTGATTTGACACGCTCCGTTAGGAACGGGTGGGCTAAAAACACGACTGGTCTGCGCTTTGATTTTAGGGAGTAAACGGGATAACAGAGGTCGAGCGAGTAGAGGTTGGTTTGGCAACAATGCCGACTTTATAAGACCGGCGCGGGTTCCCAACAAAGGACGCCCCAATGCCCGACCCTGTCGTGCGCGTCTTTCTTTCATCCCTCAGGGCAAGAGCGTGAAAAGTCGACAGAAAACGAATTCCTTTCCCTCTTTGTCTCCTCAGCACCTTTATCTCCCAGGACAGCGCATCCCTTTTGGGAGGGTCGTATGAAAATCCCGTTTTATAAGGCTTTGAATTGGAACAGGTGAGCCGGTGGGGGCCGTCTTTCCTTCCCAGAACTTATCCCTCCAGACATGCATGTGTTTGAGAAGGAGTAGGCATGACTTCCTTTTTGGTATGCCCTTAATTCCAGGGGTTAGGGATATAAAAGTGGGATTTGACCCGGCCTACCTCCAAAACCGAAAGAATACTTTTCGTGTTCTGAATCCTTTTTCCTCTATACTTTCCTGGGCCTTGCTTATGACGACCAGGTTTAACCGAGTATTACACTGGCCTTTTTTAATTAAACCGGTACATTTGCCGCAAGCTAGTTCCCTTTTTACGGGCCGTTTTTAAAAGGCCGCGCACATAAGAGACCCTAACAATCGTTTCTTTTACATCTTCTTCCACTTATTTCTATCTGGATTGGAATTGTAATGTGAATCCTTTACTGATGTGTTGATGTTTAATGACATTGGAAGAGCACAACGGATACCTGAAAGGGCCTATAAAAAGCGCGGTGCATATTGTTTTGTTTTTTGTGGATAGGGCTTGGGCGGTTCTCCGTTTCGGGCAGAAATTTTCGTCAAATCATTTATTCATGAAAACTGCCTTCTCGAATGCATATACGACAACAATTAACTGCTTGATTTGAGATCATTAGCCCATTTAATTCGCACTCTCTAAAATCCCTTCACTTGTTTTCGGACCCGAGAGTGACATTTCCGAGCTTGTCTTATATTCATTTCGAATTTATTTTTATTCCAGTGTACAGAAAAAGGAGGCTCATGTTGCCTCAAAAAATGCAGAATGTGCATGCATGGGCAGAACGCCAGGTAAACAGGGCGGCGACATTCATCCGGAACGTATCCATGAGCATCTCGACAGAGGAAGAAGAACAAATGATCGAAAATCAGTGCGTAACTTAATCAAGTATATTGCACGTGAAGGGGACGGGTGACAAAAAGCACGCAAAAAAAGAATAACGGAGCACAGTATTTAAATTGCGTCAATGTCAGATCGAAAAGTTTTTGCAGAGTGCATTAGTTTAATTGGCATTGTGGGGGCAGTACCCGCCCAAGTTTCGAATGGCATGCTGCGATATTTATGGTAGTGTCCTAAGAAGGTCTGAAAGCAAAGCAATACAACTCGTTCCTCATCTGATGCCTGAGGCCTAAAAGCCGGGAACAGGGTCAGACCTTACTCAACGACTTCCTGACGCCTACTCGCTGCGTGTTTGTTGTTTCAGTCATTCGTGATATGTGACCTCGTATTATTTCCCATTGTCTCTGCCACAGCAAACCTTAATTATTCCATGCCGCGCTCAGCCAAACGCCGGGGGCGATTACGCCGTTCTCGTCGGTAAGGCAGGCTAGCCAAACATAAAGTGGGACAGGGACCATATTTTATTTAATCAGCTGCAATGTTGTTATACATGTATTTTTTGTTTACATAGCCATTGTTTAGAGTGCAGGCATCCGACAACTACTTTTTCGAGCAATTTATTTCATCGCCGGCGTCAGAGCCGGAGCCCTCAGGAAACGATGGTCTTACAATCGTCCGTCTCTCAATCAACGACGATCAAAAAGCCCTTGAGGTAAACAACCATTAAATAAATATTATTCATGCAAACTTGTCTAAATTAAAAATATTTTATTCAGAGTTTGTACGTGGAGGCTCTTTATACAATCGTCCATAAAGTCGGGAAAACATCCACGATTCCGGAACAAGCGCTACTCAAATACGTTCAGAATGCATTCCAAATTGATGATAATAAACATGAAGAATTGATTGATAAAGCCAGAGGCAGTAAAGTAAGAAAAAATTTTATTACGCAAAAAATTTAAGCCTCCTATCGTATTATTAAATGTTCACTTGCTGGAAGCGAAGGATTTGATTGCTAAGGATATCAATGGTAAATCTGAAACATCATTCAATCTTCGGTTTAATTTAGGGTTTAGCGATCCGTTTGCCATGATGGGCGTGGTGCCCGGTCGCAGAGGAAGAGATGTACCGGATGAAGGTGTAGACAGCGGCGTAGATGACAACCCACCGCCACCCTCTCCTAACAATGCTACAGGTCAAGTGAGTCAGTCTACATCCAATCAACGTCGCCATTCGAATACGCGCCGCACCAGTCTCTCGGTATTTACGATTCGCTGTTTTATCTGACATTTCTTCTTTCCTCCTCTTTCAATTTCCAACTTTTGCTTCCGAGACTGTTTGCGGTGCCACTTTGACGTTTCGATATGTACTTTAATACATGTTCCTTCTCTATTTCAACTGGTTACTCTATACACTTTTAGCAAGCCGTTCAAAAGCACGCAGGAGTTTTCCACCGTTTCGGTGGATCCTTCCGACGGAAACTGGGTTCCGGGTCCAAGAAGGGAAAGAGCAGCGAGTCAAAAGCCATCCCAGCCAAGTTAATAAAAGCATCATCAGTTCAACACAAAACCCTTTTCCCCAAATGGAACGAGAAATTCCAATTTATAGTGGAAGATGTGGACACCGATAAATTCCATCTTGATATCTGGTAAACCTACTCAAAAACTAATCAGCCTGGTTTTAAATTCTAGGGATCACGACGACGAAGAAAGCAGTGTTCTTGACGCAGTAACATCTCTTAATCAGATCAGCGGATTGAAAGGACTTGGCCGTTATTTCAAAGAGGTTACTCAAAGTGCAAGGGCAGATTCCAACGATCTTCTGGACGATTTCCTTGGTTCAATAACATTACGAATCAAAGTAAGCACTTTCGTATTTTATCTCTCACAGTTGTCTAGGATATCCCATCCACTGGCCTTGAAGAGTGGTTCACATTGGAAAAGAGGTCAGACAAGTCAGATGTATCGGGCCAAGTCTTACTTCGTCTTTGGTTGAGTACAAAAGAAGAGCGAATGAGTGAACAAGATGATGACCTACTTGACGTTAAACAACACATTGAGTTGATACGACAATTTGCATTACAAGAAATCAGATTGTCTGGGGTGAGTGGATTTCGTCAACTATTTATTTTTTTAGGCCCCAGTCAGTTTCTTCCAAGGGGACCTGCCCGAAGCAGCAAATATGATTCTCCATCAGCATGCCATTCAAGGAGATCTCAGCGAAGTTCACCAATCAATGTGGTAAGTAGTCCAGTCTTCGTCTCAACTCACTTTAGTCAATGGTTAGCATACAGTGCAATGATCAACATTGGGTTGTCGTACGGATTCCTGTATGAGATACTCCGAAATCTAATCGCTAAATGGCTGCCACTTTCTCTTGACAAGGACGAAGAAAATATGCTGGCCGACTCTTTTCAAAGATTCGATGAACATTGCAAACAACAGATACTCGAGCACCGGAAGAATATAAACGTCGAGAAGAGGGTTCAACTAGATTCTTTCGGCAATATGATCCGTTGTATGAAGCTCTTAAGGGAAAGTCAGGTGTACCAAAAGGTCATGATCGTGCTGATTGAGTTTGAACAAGAGATTCTTGGTCTTCTGACTGTAAGTCATCCAAAAATTACACAATCTTTTTTAGCAAAGCGCTATCGACTTTTTCGAATACATCGTGGAGAAAGAAGATGGCTGTACTGTAAGTTCTTTCACTTGTTTTATAATATGATTTGTAACAATACTCACCAATAACACTTCAGAATCCGTGCAAAGAACTTTTAAATGTTCTAATTGGATTAAATCAAGCCCTCCGAAAGTCTGCTCAATTTGAACCGATAATCAAACAATGTGCATTAGTAGATTACCTCCCACCAACATACAAAGAATTCGATAGACTTGTAAGTTTACTGTTATTTTTACTTAATTTCTTACTGTATTTCAGTTGGCCGAATATATTTCGACCGAGCTTATGAATTCGAAGCCAAATTCACTTAAAATTGCCTTACAAAACGCCCCCGACACCGAGTCTGGACTCGTTATGATGCTCAAGATCCATTTCGACTACTGCGAATTTCGAGAATTTAGGAACAAAAAACAAAAACACAAACTGGACACGATTGATTGGAACCAGACGTTCGATAAAGCCATCTCCAAATGGTTCGATCTGGCCAGAATTCGGGCCTTTGCGAGAGTGGACATTTCCTGTCAACTGGATGCACAAGTACAGATCCCATCCAATGAAATAAAGCACACCAGTTCTTATATTGATGTATGTCATGTGATCGAGCAATTGATCAACACCTGGGATCGAATGCGAGTCGATGACATTCTTTTGCGAGTGGATCTGACAGAGAAAGTTGTACTGGCCATCTGCAAAATTGCTGAGTACTATGTGGATCGGGTCATGGCTCAACTTGCAGCTGATGGATTTTGTGGTGTGCTTCATCCAGTTCTCCCACCAGCCATGATTAACATTGTAAGTCATTCTTTCAATGCGTGAAAGTGCTTACAGTTCTGTGCCACAATTAATAATGCTGAACAAGTCCGAAGAAGTTTAACTATCCAAGAAAAACTTAAACTGGATGAACTGAGCGCTCTTTACACAAAAGTTACAAAGAATAAATGTGAATGGAGAAAGAAGGTGGAAAAGGAAATCGAGAACTGTGAGAGGTATATCGGAGAGCAAATCGACTCTACCGTCGACAGAATGGTACAAAGACAGGTGCCTCAACTCAAAAAGCATGTCTTTCATCTAGCTTGGAGTCCTGCTGCATGTCCAGTTGAACAATCGTTGAAACCATTGACAGATATGGTATGTTTATCTGCCCACAATTAAAATTTGTCACCGTTTCAGTTAGACACCGAACTTTCCACAGTGCATAGGATTCTGTTACATAGAAATTTTGTGAGGATAATGTACGCGCAAGTAAATACTCTGGTCAAGCTACTGCAAGAGTGCATTAATGAGAATCCCGGGTTAGAACCAGGGTTCTACCAACGATTGGCTGACGCCTGGAATATCATGATGGACTTTTTCCATGCCGGGGGGAAAGGAATCTCGATGGAAACGTTTGCTTCCATCCCTGCCCACAAAGCCCTGGCCACTCAGTTATGCCTTAATCAACTTCCGACTGTTAAATTAATCGACCGGTTTTACCTAGACCTTCTTAAAATACAAAACGATGTGACGGAGTGCAAGTACGGGATCCTAAACGTCAGAGCATATTACAATTCCAATTCACAAACACTGGTTATTGATGGTGAGGGTACCCTGTTTTTTAAAATTTTTCTTTTAGTCATCGGAGCCAAGCAGGTCATCCCGCTAGATTCTAACGGATTGAGTGATCCTTTTGTTGTCATAGAAGTCGTTCCCAGATTGAGATTCCCAGCCCTTCAAGTTGGCAAAACAAAAGTTGTCAGCAAGTCTTTAAATCCAATATTCGACGAGACTTTTGAATTGTAAGTTATTGGTTTTTAGTCGGTATTATGGAAGTTAAAAGCGTCAAATTTTATATTTCAGTACTGTACTTCCAAAGCTTCCATCATGTGCCATAATTCATTTTGTCGTCATGGATCACGACCTCTTCCGATCCAATGATTTTGCAGGAGAAGCATTTCTAGATCTGCATGAAGTGCCGGGATTTGGAACTGCGGGTGTTTCGAATACCCTGAAACAGTTCAACTTGGTCTTAATTCACTCCTCAACTAAAAGTAGGTCTAATTTCATTTATTTATGCTTTTAGATCAAGGAGCGCTGGATGTCCTCGAGAGCAGAAAGGAGGACAAAGATGCCCAGGAATTCGTTAGAGCACTGCAAGTCAGCTATTGAGCGACAAACCAAGAGACTCGTCAAAACCCGGTTACACTTCTACAGAATAAAAAAAAGAAAAAGCTTCATTCCGACCTCTAATTTGAATCCCTTATGGATTGAAAATTGAAAAGGAAATAAAAAGGCGGAGTTGATTTTCCCCAAGAGTAACCGCAGGTACTTTGAAATAGCGGGTACTACTTTGAAAACATTTCTATTCAAGTCCTCGAAATGTTTTACTCGTGAAAAGTGAGAACATCCGTTTTTGAAGTAAAATTGCTCGCCTTTAATCCTCGTACTCGTAAATGTTCCAAAAGTACATGCCTCAAATCTCGTTTTATAATCTTTACTTCGCGTAATCTTCAAAAATGAGAAGAGGAAGACGTCGTAGTCGACATGATCTCTTCGAAGGCGATGACAATTCAGCCCGTCCAACGCCTATAACGGTGTGTGAAAGTAAAACCCCATATTGCCCTCAAGTCATTCCGCTCCATTGTGCACGACAACACTTTTAATAGGCACTAAACCGCACACACATTTTTATATGTTGGGGTCATGTATGTCCATAGTCACCTAGTTCCTTCAACTAATAATCGGGATTTCAATGACCGAAGACCTTCCCCGCACTCCAGATCGGTAATAGCTTTGTCTACTTGTATATTAAAACTTTTAAAATCATCTCGGATTTCAGAAACTCAAGCCCCAGCACATTGCTCGGATCGCCACTTGGCATTTTGCTCTTTACTGCTTTGTCATTACTTATATGCTCATCGGCGCATACATCTTCCACTACTTGGAAGGGGAAACGGAAATAGAACGACACCGACACCATATCCAGGCAATAAAGTCATTTAAATCAATATTCATCCAGAGCACCGAGAACAGAACCGTTAGTTTTACACCTATCTCAATTACTCCTTTAGAGGGAACAAATCGAGAATTCTCTCCGGAACTTTATGGAGAACATATCAACCCTTCACATCAGTATTGATAACTACCTTCTCTTCGATAACCCTCAATCTACAGTACCAAAACGGTGGACCTTTCCTTCCTGTGTTTTATTTTCCTTCACTATCCTGACCACCATTGGTTACGGAAACGTGGCCCCCACAACTCGAGCTTGCCAGATATTCACCATGATTTATGGAGCATTCGGCATCCCTTTATTCTTGATCACTATTGCCGATGTAGGAAGGTTCTTCAAAACATTCATCATGTACATCGTGCAAATAATTTATAGGAAAGAAATAAAAAAACAAGGAGAACGTAAATTGCTCCGTGAAATTGGTGAGGTAAGAATATACCAGACCGGGTCACTGGTTTAGTGCTTACTCACACATCTCTTTTTAGGTAATACTAGTCGCCATTCTGTTCTTGGTGTTTATAGCGGCCGGGTCAGCCGTACTGCCTTTATGGGAACATGAACTGACCTACTTTGATAGTGTTTACTTCTCATATATGAGTCTCTCTACCATTGGTTTGGGTGATATTGTCCCTAGGCGAATGGAATTCCTTCTGCCGACGTTACTTTATATTACGATTGGCCTTTGGCTTACTACGGCTCTTGTTGAACAGCTAGCTGATGTGTTCAGACTTGTTCATTATGCTGGAAGACATGTTAGCAATGTGAAAGGGGTAATTCTGTTGTGCTTACCTGAATGTTTGATTTACAGTGTTTCAAGAAATATTATAAAAACTATTTGCGAATATCAGTCTGCCGGGAAAATAATGTGGATTTGTCGCAGCAAAACTTCGCGCCTCGCCGCAGTCGCGCATCAAATTCCCCAGCGCCGTGAAACGATGACGCGCGATTTGAAGGTGCGACAAATCCACATTATTTTCCCGACAGACTGATATCTTTGTGCTCTTTGCAGCTATACAAGTTTAAAACGCGTTTTAATACAAATCGTAGCTTGGTGCGGACATTGTTAAAATCGATGTCTCAGAATAAAACCAAAATTGGCCAACATAATCACTATGAGGCATGCAACAATCGCTTTCTTTTTTCCCCTCCTAGCCACCGTATGGCGGATTACTGTAATTTTCTTTTACAAAAAATCCTTAACTTTTCTGCTAAAATAAAGTAGTATTTTAGTCGGTTCTAATATACGTTTTCGACTACGTACAACATTTTTGTAATTATGACTAAAAGATAAAATCTAACCATTGTTACACCTTCGTCCACATACCATTTCGGACATAAAACAGGCTGCTGTAACGAGATGCACTTTTAAATCCGCTTTAACGAAACTTGAACCTTCGTCAAATAAACCATAGAAATTTCAGAAAAATGAAATATATGAGTTTTGAGAAACAGAGCATCAAATATCTCATGTACAAGGTCATCAATGCCCAAAAAATTGGCATTTTTAGGATATGAATGGGATGCACTTTTTCAAAGTTCAATCGATACATATTGTGAGCCTTTTCCAAGATGATGTTGCTAAAAATACTACTTAAGAAAAAACTAAAATTCAGAAAAATTAGTACTCGATGACCGATTGATACTATTTTTAGAATTGTGAATTGTTGATTTTTTTCAGATTACCGTTTGGTTGGGAGGCCGTCGTCTTTCAATGGGTTCTCTGATCCAAACAGTTTGTCGTCGAGTTGGAATGTCCGATAATATAATCTCTCAGATAAACTGGGACCGAACAATAGACAAGGCCTTAAATGGAGAAGTTCCTCCTTGTGTTCCCATTTTTCCTTGGCATTTCGCCGACTTTATTGAACATGATCCTCCTCTTATCGACCTCAGTATTGCTTCCAATTCAAACGGCGGAACCTCACGTTCTAGCTCAGGAACTAAACTACAACGGCAATTGTCGGCGCCTGAATTTGGCTTGAATCTTACAGAAATCAACCATATCGACGACGCACGGCCAAAAACAATGCAGTGATAACTTTATTAAGTTATTAGAAATATGAAAATCGTCCTAACGATTTAAGATAAGTGAAGCTTTTATGATTGATCCATGGCTTTCAGAAACAAAAAAATACACGTATTCGAAAGGAATCTGTTTTCGGTTAATGTACAAGCTTTGAAGATATGTGATGGTACCCGTTAGACCCTGTGGCAAGTGTGATGCCCGATTAACTCAGATTGACGTATATTGCCGTTTTCCTCTTGAGAAAAGGCAAATCCATCTAAAAAATGCATACTGTAATAGTGCGGAAAGCGAGAACTTACAGTTTGCCTGAGTCTCTAGTTCAGCAGCTGAAGCCAGTCTTTGGTTAGCGCGACTTAAAGAATTTTGTTCAAGCTCACTTGTCCCGTTGTGCACTAATTGGACTAAAGGAACCGACCTGGGATCTTGTTCTCTAGGGTCATCTCCAGTTACTGAAGCCCCTGAATTTAGATAAACTGCGAATCCGGAGTGTTGGGGCGATTTTTGCAATGGTATTCTCCTTCGTCCAGGGACAGATCCATATGAGTGGAAACCCGAGGCATCCAACCCTCCACCCCCACGAGAACCAGATGGTGTATCAGCATTGCTGACAACGGGCATATAATGGATTGGAGCCCTAGATTAAAATATATACACAATCAATACCCGGCTTACAAATTGTCCAATGTTTCGACGTAAATCTCGTTACGCAATTGCCCCTTTTCTTTGAGGTTAATAATTTCACGAGGTGATGGGAAGAAAGTCGTTTGCAAGCTAAAGTAAAAGTTATTATTGGAGCTGGATAACCTACGTTCTAATAACGTAATCGGCTAAAAGGGTAGTTGCTGGAATGAAAACAAGACCCATCCAGAAGACAGGAGATGTATATAATACCCACGCCACTCCCCTCATGTCAGCTCCAACTGGAATCGTCGGCCAAATAAATGAGTAGACGGTTAGGAATAAAAACCATATAAAAATTGATCCAAATGTAGCCAGCAATATTGCAAATGTCCAGGTATCACATTCAAGTAGACCTTTCAAACAAACCGTGACGACGACGTACTTAGAGAATTGAATAAATTTTTTAGCATTGGGTACTTACTGTATAACAGGCATTCCCAAGGACAAGCCAACCTCCAGATTGGCCCGATTCCCAAACAATTTCATGAACAAAGAAAGTGTAAGATAGGTAGAACAAAAGTAACGAGTGCCACAGCGATATTACAATCCATAATACGAATCTCTAAAAGAAATAAATGGAATTGTACATCGGGAAAGGCAAAATTTACCGGGGTAGAGAACGCCCTCTGCTGGAACAAGTTGTATAAGGACGAATGTTTCATCATGGTCCTTGCTGAGATCGGCCGATCAAAAAGGCCTATAATAACGGGAGACCAGGCGGTGAAGAACACGTTAAACAAGGCGATTGTCCATCTAAAACATTGTTTACTTCAATAAAAGAACCTGCCTATCAAAAATAGTTTGTCCAGAGAAGGCAGAGAAGAAAGCGAACCACAATTCGATTATGTATAAGCAGATGTTCTTGTAGAAACTGTACAAAATAACCTTGACACTTCTCTCGAAGTTCCAAGTCCCATGAACCAATAACAACCGTCTCAGGAAATGAAACTGAGCAATCGAGTAATCTGAAGCCGATGCCGCCCTAAGGCCCTCTTCTCCAGTGATTCCAACACCAACATTGGCAGCTTGTATCATCGCAACGTCGTTGGCACCATCTCCAACAGCAAGAACTATATGATCTCCAAAGCTTCTAACCAATTCCACAACTTCCGCCTTCTGCATGGGGGTCATCCGACAACAAACAACTGCCCGGCATAACCAGGCAAGGGTCGCGAATTGTTGTCGAGCTTCTCCAACCATGGCGTGCTGTAGGGTTCCGCCAGAAATAACTAATGCAAACTCAATATGCATCTGTTGAAAATTTTTTGCAGCTTCGATGAATGACTCCAGCTTCGAGAGAACTTCATCATATCCAGCTTTGTCCAAGATCAACAATCGAGTGTTCTTAGTACACAGAGCACTTGATTGAGCGATGTTAATGGCGGTTTCTCGTTTGTCTCCAGTCAACATCCATACTCGAATATCAGCTTGCATCATGGATTGAATTGTTTCCGGTACAAACTAAATTTGCAAGATTTACTGTTTGGACAGGAGCAGGAGCGAGCAATACTCACATCTTGTAGTTTATCCTCAATGGCACTGGCTCCAACCAGGTACAAGTCCCTCTCAATCATTTCGGCAACCTCGGCCAACTTTTTATCACGATCCTCCAACTCCAAACACGCCGATTCATATTTCTTGTTCCATTTCTGATATTCAGATTCTGAGATCTCCCGCACAGCAAAGCATAATGTTCTGTATCCATTTTTGGCATATCCCATAAGATGGTCCTGCAAAACAGCAACGGCTTCCTGATCTTGATTCGACGACAGACGCTCCATTATTATATTATCCTAAAAGAAACACTACATCTTATTGGATGGACTTACAGCTCCTTTACAATACAGTTTGATCGTTCCATCTGGGAATTTCATGACGACACTCATCCTCTTACGATCGCTATTAAACTCCAGTACATTTAATAACCCCAGGGTGACTTCGTTTCCTAACTGAAAACAAATTACCATTAATCCCGTCATCATAAATAGTCACCTACCACATCTGCACAAACAGAGTCAGGAGTTCGTTTTGTAAAGACGAATCTCTGAGATGCAGCTGCTTTAACCAGTGCACCTTCATCAGGTGAAGATGCTTGATAAATAATCTCCCCTGTATCTGAATCTCTTTCAGGTACCACAGTGTGACAAATTGCCATAGCCAAAAAGAATTCGTATGGACTTGCCACACTCATTTGGTTTGTATTAAAATGACGAAGAATCTCCGTATCCGTGAAACTTTCCGCCGTATCATCTCCATAATTCACCCCACCCACAGAACATCGTTTGAATTTCATAACATTCTGCGTCAAGGTACCTGTTTTATCAGTCATCAAAAATTTGACCTGTCCAAGTTCTTCATTCAAATTAGAGGTCCTGGCATTAGCTCGACAATCAGTTCGAGGATCATACATTTCAATATCCTAAGAACCACATAGAAGCAACACAAGCAGACTTACATTATTTATGTATACAGCCTGCAAAACTCTGACCAGTTCTAATGTTACTTGGAGAGAAATGGGGATCAAATTATTGTACAGGATGAAGAAGGTTAGCACGTTGTAAGCAAAGTTTCCACGAGATCCTTGGGGAATATATTCTGCGTCCTTTAAATACCAATGATTGTAAACTTCAGCTCCTGAAGCACTAATAAGAGCCAGCAGAACAAGAGCTACGAAGAAAACAATAATTCGACGATTAGTAAGGGTGTCAATGTTAGATCTGAAATTTGTTTATTACTAAAAATTACTCGGTTACCTTTTCAATGGAGCAGTTTTAGAATTCTGCAACAACTTCGCATCATGTCCCGTATATATTACGCATCCAATAATCCATTTTGTATTCTTAAGCTTAGATCCTCTCAACAAAAGTTGAGATAAAGACAAGGGCCGGATAATGTCTTCTGTTGATATTTTTCCAGTGAATTCATTCAAATGTCGGTTAGGAGGTTCGCACTCGATGGAAGCATTAAAATTCTGAACCATCCGGATGTTAATCAAATGAGCAGTGGAGGGAAGGGCCTGTCGTATTTTAAGGTTAGTTTCTCCATCAAGGCTCGACGTTTCAATATATGCCATTCCTTGCGGTTCACTCGAAGAAAGTAAAATAAGGTCGGCTGGAAAGGCATCTCCAGCTTCAAGCTTCACTACTTCCCCAACGGATATCTAAATAAAAAAACCAATAAACATCAAAAAAATCCAATCACTTACATTTCTCCACCATGTTTCTACCCACTCGTTCCCTCGTAGAACAAAAACTGAATAATTATTCACCATACTATCCATTCGTCTTCGCTTCTAATAATATGAAAACATAAATAAACTGCAGATTACTTACAATATCTTCAAAAATCTCCTTTAAAGCTGACAGCGATAATATTATCAGAAACGGGACAGCAGTGGTCAATCTTCCAGTCGGACTCACATCAGGAATTTGCTGAAATTATTGAAAATAATGAACAATAAAGCTTATAAACGTAAAAACAACAAGTTTTACCTGTAATAATGCGATCACCAAGAAGAAGACGTTGCTGTATCTCCTGAACTGTTCAAGAAGAAACCTCGGAAGGAATGTGAAGGCATTGTACTTGCATGTACTAAAGACAAAAGTTTAGAATCGAAAGCAGTATTACCTAATTTCATTGGAGCAAAATTTGTGTGACTGACTTCCTGAATTGACGATAATCTGTCGTGGTAATGTCCTTTCGGACATATTCGATGTTGTACTGCCACTATTTTGACTCAACACACTGTAATCTCGCAAATTCAAAAACCAAAAACCATGGCACCAGTCTTCAAATAACCTGAAACTGATCGGTGAGATTGCTGTGTAAACAACGGTTGAATCACTGACAACATAATGATCATAAGAAAGAAAAAATCCACAAAACATTCGAAACTACTCTGAAGAAATTGAAAATTGAAATAAACCTTCTATGATTCATTTTGAACGCGTCAAGAATCGTTTTCAATACTAATTCCATTTAAATTTTGAAAACCTATTTTAGAGCACTCGACTCGAGTAAGTTATTAGACACAGTGTCATAAATTTATCTTCAAAAAGTATTTAGGAAAAGAAAAGCTAAATCCAAAAATAAAAATGCCAAAAAATGAGCAATTTCGGAACGAAAAAGTGGTAAACGCGTCAAGAGTGACCAAACACCGGCCCGATCACCCGTCAGCTACTACAAAAAAATTTACTTTCTCGCCATGCAACCATTCATTTCCACGACCTACATTTTGCTGATAGAGCGTCAAATTGGGGACGACATCGAGGGCAACAAATTTTTTCTGATTCCTTCCGTGTGCGACCAGATCCAATCGATTTTATTCGGTTCTCCTTTTTAGCAATTCGAAAAATTCTCCAAAGTTTATTTATAACAAAAAAGAACAACAAAAATAATTCCTATTCCATCTTTCTCAATCCTAACTTCTTCTCTTTTATCTTATCAGTCTCGGCTTTTAAAACCGTGTAACAAGTGCCGCAGACAGTGTCGACGGTGTGCTGGTCTCCACACGTTTTGCAGGTCACAATTCCCTCGTTGTACACAAAGAGCTTTGGAAAACCAAATTTGCGGGTCTTTTTCTTGGCTGAAATAATATAACATGAAGGGCGGTGAAATAAGTTATCTTGTTTTCAATATTTATCCAAACGCACTGATAACCGAAGTAACAATCGGAACGTTATTTCAATCTCAAAACATCTAAACAAAAATACACTACAATCGAAAGACAGACTTACTATCGAAAGGCACATTATATATGTCCGATTTCATTCTACAACTTACCTGAAGATAGTTAATCAAAACTTACGAAGACAAGTTCGATATTTTGGTACCCCAAGGTCCAGCTCTGACGTCCTGAAGTATACAACGTGATTGCTACCTTTTGCCACATTTATTGAATTTGAATGTGAGACACTGGCAAATGCAAAGTTGGGCAATGGCGGGCGCCTAAGAAGGGTCGCAAATCGGAGGAGAAGATTTGTTGCAAGTCCGGTAATCTCCTTGAGCAACATCAAGGATTGGTGAATCTAAAAATAAATAGAAAAGTAAGATACATACCTAAAGATCAAAAGTTTATGACCACCAACAAAGATTATACGTAGATCCAAGTCAAATTTTTGGAACGGCTAAAAAATTTTTTTGAGACAGCTGCGCCCGAGAAACCTGCAGAATGGGAGGATAAATGTATACTTCCTGAGTCGGTGACTTTTGAATTACTGTAGACTTACTTGTATATTTACGCGAAGAAATTACCGATTTTACGTATTATATTTATTGACACGTTAAAGGAAGGAATTTCCAAGCAAAATTTTAATCTCTGGCAATTTTAGTTTTTGCCAATTTATGTGCGAACGGTCACTCTATTTATTATAAGTGTTTACCCCTGGCCACATGAAAATCCCGCAATAGTCGATCTCCTTCTGTTTGTTTGACTTCTCTGATTGCCTTTTTCGGACTGAAGGAGCGGGTTCAATCGGTTGAGAACGGATTTCCGTGCTTTTAAGGTTTTAGTCGAGGCTAATCCCAAATAAAAGTAGCCAATTACCAGATCTCTACTTTCCCATTTGGTCATTCCGTGTTGAAAGCGTTGTTGATGACTCTTTGTCTACGCTGTTTGGAGCCTCATATTAGGATAGCGGGCTATTATGACAATGTTAATGAAAGGACTGTAAACATAGCGGGAATGGGCCAAATGTGTTGCGTAAGAGCGGGCTCTTGAGCCGAAGACGTCCTGTGCTTAATGGATAAGTCTTTGATGACAAGAGGCACTCCAGCCGAACAACTAATACTAAAACTGCTCGGTTTGCGGTTTTCTCAACGGGAAACTTGCTAAGAAGAATGCGCGAGATTAATGTGCCCTCCAAGGACAGGAGAGAGAAAAGCGAAGGTGATCGCCAGGTGAAGGAGCGAGCAATTGCGGTGGTTTTTGTAATGAGGACTTAAGTGGAGAGGATAATTAGAGGGCAACCTTCCTAATAAACCCGAGAGGTCATGTTTAAGGAGACTTGTTTTGCATAACTTCTGCCAAGCCCCGCCCCTTTTTGTTATCCTCAGGGTTTGGCCATGTCTGCAAAAGCCGAGGTTCGGGACAAAAATAGCACAAACTATAATTTTATGCCTCCTCAAGGTAACCCAAGGCCATCTTGACTGTAATTAAGAAGATTTTGCATAAAACTTCTTTCGTCGCTTTTTTGGTTTCTTTTTTTATTATATTTCTATGTGCGTGTGAAAATCATCATCAATCACCAAGTTGATCTAACTTATATTTTTAGCCAATGATAAGATCCCGCGGATGTATTTCTTGATAGTGGCTGCTCTCTTTCTGTGGGTTGCACCGGGGGAAATCACGTCAGAATCCGATATTCGTTTCAAAATCTCGGAGTCAGTTCCAGTTGGGACCACTGTGGGTTATGTCTGGGATGATAGAAGATCACACAAATTCTACACAATCTTTCCGGACGACCAAAGTAATGCTGACAAAGTGAGTTGCAACTTTTTTGTTTGCGAATTCTCGGAGCTATACCCAGCCAGAGGCCACTTCTTGCATTAATTCGATTTTCGTCCATCCTCAGATTTACCGCTCCAGTAGGAAAAGTTTGGTTTCCGTTTCCTTTATTAAAACATCGTTTGCCAACTTCGAACGGAAACGGTACGCGCCTTGCCAGAGGCAAAACTCGTTTTCATAAATAATTTGGACAAACCGCGATTCTGAAGGGTTGCGTCCATAAGAAGGCGCGGATAGAAAATAAACTTATAGCCGTGAATTGGACTGCGATTACTCTCTCTCTCTCGAGAGAGAGAGAGAGGGAGAGAGAGAGAGAAGGAGAAAGAGCTGGCCATATGCCATGAAACTAATGGAGATGCGCAAAAAAAACGGCAATTCGGGTCGTCGACAACTTGGGCCAGCAACGTTTTGGCTCGACGATATATAAAGGTGGTCATATAAGAATTTTAAAATTTTTTTCCAAAACCTCAAAATCCGGTGCACGAAAAAATTGAAAAATTGGCGTCGACTTATTTTTCGATTTGCACCGGATTTTGAAATTCGGTGCATTTTTTTAAGTCGACGCCCGCCCGATTTCATAATTTAGTGCAGATTTTACTTGAAGCTCCGCCCTCTGTTTCGGGAGCCAATCAGGCGAAAAGAGAAGCTTGGCTGTTTTTCCTCTGTTTTTGCCAAAATTTTGTAATTGAGGACATGTTGGAATTTGATCGTAAAAGGATTTTTTAACAAGATCAGGCTATACTATTCGATTTTCTATCTTGATTGCGCGCTTTCGGATTGGATAACCCGCCAAATTTTGTGATGTTGTGATACTTGTTGCACCATGGATAATGTAAGTGGCATTTTCTTTTATCTTCAACCGAACCTCTAAGAACCTAGCTATAGCTAATTGTAGAGTAGACTTTTAGCTTCGATCTAATATCAATTTCGAGCCAGAAACGTTTTATATACTTAGTCCTCGTGTTTGGTCCCCCGTTGAAGCTTCTGTTCCATTAAATCAGCTATGTTTACATGGTAAAACAACCTAGTGTCCTGCCCTAAATCTATAGAAGTAAACTTTTCGCGAGTTTCCGCGAAAAAATAAATAAATTGACTTACATTATCCATGGTGCAACAAGCATCACAACATCACAAAATTTGGCGGGTTATCCAATCCGAAAGCGCGCAATCGAGATAGAAAGTCGAATAGGATGGCCTGACCTTGGTAAAAAATCCTTTTACGATCAAATTCCAACATGTTCTCAATCACAAAATACATCTCGAACATGGGGAAAAGTTGTAGTTTATCAAGTTCTAACACATTTACAAACTTTTTCACGTTTACTGTCAAAAATAGTGCAAATATAGTAATGTATTACAATAGTACTACTACCGGGACCGAACCTTTTTTTACAAACTTTAATTCCCAAAAGGCTAATAAATATTTACCAGTAATTCTATTTGCAATTTTTTCAAGGAAATCCAATTAATTAAGTAAGAACGAGGACGAAGGTGATCCGAAATAGGTCTACTAGACTCCTTTTGTTGTTATAAACTGTTGTTTTAATGTGTATATGGTCTTAAACATGTTTGAAGGCATTATACTACCTTAAATAATGTTTAGTTTATCGTTAGACAGCTTCCGACCGAAACAACATCGGCAATTTGATGAAAATGACGGCAATTTGCCGTCAAGTTGACGTCACTGTCAAAATCACAAACCTAACGATTTTTTGGCAGGTAGTCGGGGCCGGGTCGAGCTTGAAAAAACCTCTACCCGGGCCGGGCTTTTGACGGACCTTGCCCGAAATCGGAAAAATAGGTGCCGGAGACCACCCCTGGCAAAAACAAAGGAAAAACCAAAGCCAAGCTTCTCTTTTCGCCTGATTGACTTAAACATTTGCGAAATAAGTCGACGCCAAATTTTTAATTTTTGGCGTCGGCTTTTTTGTGCACCGGATTTTGAGGTTTTGGAAAAAAATTTTTTAGTTCTTATATGACCACCTTTATATAAGGATGGTTACAGAAGACTCCGCCTCGGATTACTTCCCATGAGCCGAAAATCAGTGTAATTTTTCGAATCACCGATTTTTGAAATTCATTACTGACTTTCTTTTCGTTTTGCGCCGATTTTTGGAATTCATTGCCAAACCTCGAGGACTCACCCAGCCACTTGTAAAAATAGACAATCAATAACGCGAAAGCAGACGCATTATTCCTTCATAAAGCTAAATTTCGGAAAATTTTTCGTTTTTTATAACCCACAAGCTTCCTGATTCTGAGATGAACTGGGACCCTTTTTGTGTGAGAGAGCACGTCTTTTCTCTCTTTCTCTTCCCACACATTTATCAAAAGAGAAAAACTCCAAATTTTTAAGCAAAGAAGCAGCGTGCATGGGTAGCTCAGTGGTAGAGCTATGAACAGGAAGTCCGGAGGACGTAGGTTCAATTCCCACCCTGATCCAAAACAATTACAAATTGTTTCGTATAAAGAAAATTCTTTCGCAAAATTAACGGTTTTATTTAGTAGGGATTGACTTTTTTCGCAAAGTAAAACAATTCTTTCACGGGAATTGACGGGTTTCGCGAAACGTCCAACCGAAGCAATGAATTTCAAAAATCGGTAAAGACGAATTTTCGCACTGATTTTCGGCTCATCGGAAGAAATTCGAGGCTGAGTCTTCTGTAACCATCCTTATATGCAGTCAGTACTTTTCGGCTGGACACTTTTTGGGTTATGCATTTTTTGGCTGGGAGACTTTTTGGATGGTGCTATTAGTATTAATGGTACTATTAATAATTTTATTAATAACTTGTGTTGCTCTCGACGTATTCCATAAAACATTACCCCAGAATCCGGCTTTATTCTGTGTTGTTAGGAAGTTTACAATGCTGCATCATTGGAAGTAGTAACATTTGCATATACCTTTTCTTGAAGCAACTCTTATTTTTGAATTCTAAATGTGCCATGGCCGAAACCCCCAAAATCAGATGAAAAGGATTCTTTTAAAATTATTCACAATATTGGGTCATCAGCATTATCTTACAATTTTTACTCATCATCCGAAAAGTCTCACAGCCGAAAGGGGGAGAGCCGAAAAGTCACTCTCACACGATATATTGGTTTAGGATACCGGAAAAGGGTTGGGTCGGTGGAGTTTCTTCGAAGACCTGGTGATCTCCGCGCAGGTTCGGCGGAGGTCTGCTGAGCTCAGATAAAATTGCACTTCAAAAAATATTCGTTTTAAAGTTACAATAGCCTTGAATTTTCAAATTTTTTATTATGTACGTACCACAGCATTCCGAAATTAAACGCGTCAAAACAACTGTTGCATTACGTGTCAACAACGTCTTTGAACACAACATTCACAATACCCGGAGGCGGTTTCCAACCCCAAATCGAAAAACATCCGTGATTTTTATAGCCTCAAGGAAAAAAAATTTCACAGATAAAAATAAGCTCTAACAGAAATACCGTCCCTTTGTCCAGTATAACATCCATTCCGAATATCAAACAAATAAACCAGGTTAAGATTACTTTACAACCGCTGGCTGGCAAAAGAACTGGTGTCCCATTTTTTTGTCCCCGCGGAATCGGGTTGATGTCATGCTATTTACATCTCGAGGTGTAGGATCACACCGGCCTTCTATAGCTAATTATAATTGTTTTTCGAACATATTACGTGTTAACAGTAATCCAGAATATTTCCAACCAACAAAGTTATGGACGAAAAATCAAGTGTCCCGTTTTTTGGCCGCCACTGTAAGTACCAAATTAATTTTTCTAGCCCTATCAGATAGAGAGTTTTATAACATGTTATAGAGCTTATATATAACATACTGAAATTTAAAGAAAATTCTGCCCCGATTCGAAGAGATATCAAGCAAAAAACTCCATTTTTGGCTCTTTTTTAAGGTTTTTTTTATTTTTTGCACTTAAAGTGCAAAGATCAAAAAAATCTTGACAATTTGGAAATCGTCCTTAATTTTTAACATATTACTTGTCGAACGTCCGCCGAATCTTCGCCAAGCTCACCAGACCTCGAAGAACCTCCACGGACCCTTTTCCGGTATTCTAAGCCAATATATCGTTCTACCGAAACGCCGTCGCTGACCCAACGAGTGGTTAACCCGAAATGTTGTTGACCCGAAGTGTCATCAACCCAAAACACAATATGGTTCAGAATTATATCCGCACTTTAAATTATGGCTACCCTTCATTTGGGGCAGATTTCATTTAGGGCAGACCGATTTTTAGTGGGCGCTATAGCTGGTTTCTGAGTTCTTAATAGCCAAAAAGTGCGTAGGATTGTAAAACGTCGTTTTCCAGACGGCTGGAACGGTTGCCAAGCCGTCTTAGTGTCTTCAAGATGAGTAGAAATGGCAGCCATTCGGTATATAACGCTATCTGCGGGATAAAAACAGCAGTCAAGGCTCTTAGAAGTTCTGTAACGTTTTGGGCTGCTACTCCTTCTCTAGCTATCCAGGATGATTGATTACTGTTATAACAGTTTTTCAAGCGGTCTAAGACACTTGAGAGGCATTCTACATCATTTTCTAGCAATTTAAACGCGTTTAGTATTAGTTACAGAAATTCGGTCTGCCCCAAATGAAATTTGCCCCAAATGAATTGTAACTTTTGTGGTTGTCACTAGAAATTTATTGTAACTTTTGTGGTTGTCACTAGAAATGTGTCATATTTGGTGTTAATATGCCATTAGTACAATGAATCGCAACTCGAAAAAAAAATTTAGCTTATTGCCGTTGATGAGAACTCTGGAGAAATCAAGACGATCCGGACATTGGATCATGAACAAGAGACTGAACTGGCGGTTTTATGTATTCCCAATGACGGATCTCCATCCAGAAAAGTGATTGTTCAAGTTTTGGATGACAATGATAACTCTCCCAAGTTTACTGTTAATCACGTAGAAGTAAGAAAACAGCATTCCGACCATTCCCTTTTAGATCGAGATCCCTGAATATTCCCAAATTGGTTCGGCCTTTTCTTTACCATATGCCGAAGATCCAGATTACTTCCCAAATAATGTTCAGAAATACAGAATCGTGGCTGGAAATGTAAATAATGTTTTCCGACTAAAAGAGAAGACAATTAATGAAAAGATTTACATTGATCTTGTCGTGAATGGACCACTGGACCGAGAGTACAGGGCTCAGTACGATATTCTCTTGGAGGCTGTGGATGGGGGATCTCCCCCAAGGTAACCTCTTTCACCTTTGGTTATGATAATTGCGCTTAGAATTGGAAATGCGTCGGTACGGGCTCATATTCTGGATGCCAATGACAATGCTCCACAATTCGATCAGTCAACTTACAATGTGAGGATCCCGGCCAACACTTCTTTGGGCTATCCCGTCATAACAATTAAAGCGAAGGATACTGATGAAGGCGATAATGCTAGAATCTCGTATCAGCTTTTAAATGTAAGCAAGGAATCTTCCGTTTTCAATCGGCTTACGTAACGTTAATCTTGATTTTTAAGGCTGATTTCAAAGGGACGATTTACTTTCGAATCGATTCAGATACAGGGATAATCACAACTACATCTTCTCCCCTGCCAGCCGATCATGCCTTTTCTATGATAATAACAGCATTTGACCACGGGATACCCCAATCGCTTGAATCATCAGTCCATCTTTCAGTGGTTACTGTAGATGCTAACCCTTCCCACAATGTTTTTCATATTGATTGGTTGACCGAAGACGGGCGACCACTTCTGGTAGAGAACTTGACCATCGGATATGTTATTGCCCGCGTATCCATAGTCGATGTCCCAACAGGATCTCAGTTATCTCTAACTGGAACTGAGGTCTTATGTTTGAAACAGACCGATCTCTCTCAAGTATACTTGATACTATTGTGTGGCGAATTGGATCGAGAGAAAGTTGAGGAATACAATATCCATCTTGCAATAACGTCTGGAAATGGAAAGCTCCTCTTTGAGCATCCTGTTAACATTGAGGTCGGGGATATCAACGACAATCCACCAGAATGGCCCGAGGCTCCTTATCGGTTTGTGTTTAACCGGAGTAATGAAGCTGGGCAACAAGCGTCCGAGAGATTAATAGCAAACGACAAAGATACTGGCCTTAATTCCGTTTTATACTACTCGTTAGAGGGAACTGAGTTATTTCGGATTCATCCTGAAAATGGTGTTTTATCCACCACGGGTCCGGTAAGTTGGTGGCAAATGGGATAAGATTTTATTTTAGATAAATTGTTCGCTGGGTAACCACGTACGTTTCCGTGTTGTGGCATCTGACTCTGGTCATCCCCAACTTTCAACTAGAGCTGACGTCCTTGTGGACATTTCGGACAATGACGCGCAGCCTCCTTTTTTCGAAAAGACTCTCTTCGAGGTGTCACTGAGAGAAGACATTGATGTCGGGACTTGTGTCCTAAAGGTCAGCTTTTGGGGAATTAATCCTTGGGGACAGCGGATAAAATACATGAGTCAGAGATAATATAAATTATGTCTTTACTCATTGTCAGTTCAAATCCCTTGTTACAGTTTTTTTCCGGGGTCCACTTCGAGAGCGCTTTCGCGACTCGGATTCGTCCATCATCTTAAGCATGTGCTCGCCGCGGCTCTGTCGCTCCGCACTCGGCTTCGTGAGGTCCATCTGGAATTTCATAAAATTATACGAAAATCCAGTTACGTAGTAATTTCAAGGGACTTGTTTGAAATTTAAATTCAAATAATTACGCATTTGCGTTAGTCCGTTCTAATGGGATTACGGGGCTTACACTAAACATTAAAATTTAATAAGAAACACAGCACAAATTGCAAATGAGAAAGTATAAAATAATTTTTTTTGATTCTCACCTCTCCTATAGCTTCGGCCAAACTTTTATATCGTGTAGGTTTGCTGGTGGAACGACTTTTCGGTCTATCCTTTTCGTCAGCTTTGCTTGTTACCCGCCCTCTGATATGCTTATCGTCTTCTTCATTATCGAATAATTTTAAAACAAAATCTTCACCCGTATTGTCAGATCTGTTGATTATTTTAGTAAGCAGTTTCATCTCGTCGTCTCTATTTGTATTTCTATTGTAATTTTCTTCTGTTTTTTCTTCATTCTGAAAATACAACTCTGCAAAAATTATGAATGCCCTCAATTACCGTATACTCGCTGGCTATATAGATACTCTCTCCTAATGTAGTTGTTGTCTTGCCGGGTTGAATATCCTAAAAATATATGTAAGTGAAGTGGATTGAAATTACCTTAAACAATATTTTTAAAGCTTACTTCTTTCCGTAGACAGATATATTTCTCGGGCATGACTAGGGTTGTAATCTTTGAGACTTGTCCTCGATCGTAATATTTTACAGATCCCGGGGGACTTGCATCTAGAGGTATCCGGATCTCCTTTCCCATCAAAACAAATCTCCCATTCTCCAGTTGGACACCGGCTCTGAGCATTTCGCCCATTTTCATATGTGAATCTTGGAAGTAATTGAGTAAGGCATATCTAATTAAGGCCATTTCCCAGGTTTGAAAATCAGAAAAAGAGTTTATGAACTTAAACAAACGGTACGGTAATCTCGATTCACGTCACTTACGGTAGTTTGAGCAAATTCAATTTGGGGTGAGATCTCTGGATGATGTCCGAGGATCTCTTTTATCCCTTCCAAATGATTAACAGTGACATCTATGATCTGTTTGGGTTCATCAATTGACATCATCTGATGCTTAACTACCATAGTCATCATGTCGAACAACCGATTCATACTACTTGAAAGAGTTTACGTCATGTTAGTTTGGCCCCACCTTGTGTTATCTAAATGCATCGCTGATATCTGAGCCATTTTGTCAAAGAATTGTCGAACTGTGCTTTTTGAATAGATTTCTTGAGGGTAAAACATCTTTTCCAAGAATTTCTCTCTAAAGACGGTCTCTAGAATTAATCCAAGGACCTGTCTTCGGCGTGATTGTGGCACTTTTTGCGTCTGAATTAAATACTTTTATTTCTCCACATTTGAACTCTTCGGGGTAAAATGATTGCATAAGCAAAGGGCAAAAAAACAATTGTTTTGATAAACGGGTAATGAAAGGAATGGGATTAACAATACAAACTAATTATCACTTACCGCTAACCGATATTCAAGTATGTAGGTCATTTCGCCAGTCATGTTGAGGAAAATAAACGGCATTACGCGCTGGCTCATGCTGGCTGTAAACGTAATTATGGGGTTTTACATCAAAAACCCAAGCAAAGCACACGAAACTAATAATTAAATTTATTATGGATGTAAAACAGTTCATACAGCTGTTTCTTTGTTTCCATGACAACAAGATCCGCCTTCAGGCGAACATGTTTTGCAGCAAAATAGTAATGATACAATCTTCAGGTAACGGCCACAGACAAGAGTTGCGAAGGCCTAGAAGAAGGCCTTATCTACACCATCCAGCAAAGACCCCGTGATATCCCTACCTTCAGATTGGACCCCCATTCGGGCGAGTTATGTGTAATAAAGGATCTGGACTTCGAACAACAGCAAAGTTTTCAACTTACCGTTCTCGCCGGCAGCCAAAGTAGGTGCTACGGTTAGCATTGTACAAGCGGACCGGCTACGAAAAACAATCTAGCTAAAAATAAGTGTAAATGGAAAGGAGAAATCGACACGCAACCGTGTCTTTTTCTATCTCCGATGTAGAGAAAATAACTTTCTAGGGACACAAGCAAATAATGCACCTGTTGAGGCGATTCTAAATTATTTACACTACTGGAATCTTCCATCTCTCTATAATTACCCGGAATACGTCAAGAAAGCGTTAATTACACATCTCCTTTGCAGACCAGAAGACGGCAACGGCATTGGTGAATGTCTATGTCCAAGATCTGAATGATAATTTCCCAGAGTTTGAACCTCTTCATTATTATACTTCTATCAACAAAGAACTCAAAGCAAATACAACCTGGCCGTTGTTACAAGTGAATGCCTATGATCACGACAATGGAGAGTTCGGAGAGTTGGTCTACAGTTTAGTGGACTCAATGGAAAGGGCATTTAAGATAGATCCGCATACTGGAATGCTCTATTATGTAAAGGAACTGCATCAAAATATTTGGCAAAAGAAATATCTCGAACTTAGGGTTGTTGCCACAGATGGAGGGCGATTACAAAGCACGGAAAATGTAGGTTTGGTTTCAAAATTAATTAAAAAATTGCATTTCTGGCCGTAATTCACATTACTCTCAATGACTCGAAGTATTGCCCGTCCTTTCCTCAGAGGATTTACGAATTTGAAATTACCGAGGATATACTTCCGGGCATCGCATTTGGAGTTTTGAAGGCTGGAGACGCCTCGATTATGAATATAAAGCCGTCGGATGACAAAGAACCTGACTATTTCCATCTGGAATCACCATCAGGAAAACTCTCCGTGTTAAGAGACATGTCCGAAAAGGAGATTTATTTCCTTACAATCGAAGCTATATCATCTTTCGGTTGCTCCGGGTATGCCCAAGCCAAGGTTGTTGTAAAAGATGTAAACAACCACACACCCGAGTTTGATGCAGATCATCTTGAAGTCACGATTTCCGAGAATTATCCTATCCACACCAAATTTTTCGCCGTTCAAGCTCATGACAAAGACCGTAATGAGGTAACAAAACTGGTTATAAAATCAAAAACGTTTTAGAACGGGCGAGTGACCTACGAACTTATGTCTAGTCATCCTCCCTGTCCAATAATAGTCCAGCCGCTCACTGGGCAGACAATTCTAGCCGCTCCTTTGGATTACGAGACAGTAAAAAAATATGAATTAATCATCCGAGCACAAGATCAAGGAATCCCGGCATTAAGCGCGAGTGTGAATATCACACTTAAAGTACTCGATGTCAACGACAACCCGCCAGAGTTTAAGAGCAGCCTTTACAAAGCGGAAGTGAGTATTTTGGTGACATAATCGTACTTAAAAACAACCGTTTAAATACTCGAGAATTATAGATAGCGGAGAACACTACAGTGATGACAACAGTGCTAAAAGTAGAAGCCGATGATAAGGACATTGGCAGGAATGGAAAGATAACGTATCGGATAATAAACAAGAATCCCTCGGCTTTTGATATTAACGCTCTCAATGGAGAAATATTCCTGAAGAAAGCGATAGACAGGGAACAACAGGCTGATTACTCGTTTGTGGTTGTAGCGGCTGATATGGGGACTGTAAGAAGTATATTCTAACAAATTATATTAATTAATTTAGCCTTCCTTTGAAGCAAATGCTTCAGTGCATATTAAAGTTCTCGACATAAACGACAACAGTCCTAATTGTTTGACAATTAAACCGCTCGAAATAAGAGAAAATGAAATTAGAAATGTCATTGGACAAATCGAAGCCAAGGACTCAGATTATGGTCCCAATGGTACAGTGACCTACAGAATTCAGAGACATAACGAATACTTTGATGTGAAAGAGAGTGGTAAGAGAGAGCAAAATAAAATAATTTCCTTTAGGTCATGTCACACTCAAGAAAAGAATTCCCTCAAATCTGGAGGGTTACGGTATCTTTGTCATCGCTGAGGATCATGGCCCTATTCCACGATCTGTGGTATGTCAGGTGAGAATAAACGTGGTAAAAGAGACCTCCCACATTGTAATCTTGGATCCCGTGGATTCGCTGATCAAATTAGACCCAGCTTGTGGAGTTGGCTGTCAATTGGCAAGAATAAATGTGAGCAATGTGGAGAAATGGGAACTCCAGAACAGCCACATTTCACAATACTTCAAGATAGCGGACGGAGTTTTGAAGATAGACAAGAAAATTGAAGATGAAAATCTTTTCATAACACCCCAACAAGTAGTTGTGAACATGTTTGACCAGCAGAATAACCAAAAACAACTCTCTTTCACCGTCAAGAAATGGCTGAGGGTGGTTAATCACGAACATACGAACACAATCCGTGTTTCCGAAAGATTATTACCAGGCACTAAGGTCGTATCCGGAGGCGGGACCTTGGAATATTGCTATTATACACTGGAACAAGGTATGCGAGAGGTAAGAATATCAATGATTATAATGCTAATACTAATAATGATATATGCAATTAATTGTATGTAGTGTAGGAATTCTTACAGACATTCGACTTGAACCCAATCACTGGGGATGTATACTTGACAACTCGTCTCAATTACACCGAAACACCCTCTTATAGCCTCAAATTGACTCGTCATAACATTCTAACTCCAGATATTCTCCAATCCACTTTAATTGTAAACGTGGAAGATGAAAATCTGCATTCTCCAAGATTCTCTCAACCTTCCTATCTCTTTTCTGTGATGGAAGATATTTCTATTGGCTCTTTGATTGGTCAGGTTGATGCTTTTGATCAGGAAGATGACAACAAAACCCTGAATTTCAGAATAATTGGGGAGAATGATTACTTTACGGTGGATGAAAGTAACGGCGAGATTTATATAAAATCCGGATTGGATTACAAAAAAGATTCAAAGCATCATCTGGTGGTGGAAGTTCTTGATAATGCATCCAATCACAGGAACCGACGGAATAATAAATGTATTGTGATAGTGAGGGTAACAGATACGAATAACCACGCACCGCTGTTCGTATCTGATCAGAATGCTACTCTTATCTTGGATCCCATGATCTTCTCGGTCCCTTTTCATCATTTTGTGGCTACCGATGAAGATTCCGGGGATTTTGGGAAAGTCCGATACTCAATTGTGCATGGGAATAAGCCACAATTCTTTAATTTAAATTCAGAAACAGGTAAGAAATATTGAATTCCCCAGTTCTTAATGAAAAAGAATGGTCTTTTTTGTTTGTCGCCATGTCTGTTTGTCCGCTCCGAGTGAAGCCAATCTATTCTCATTTTGGAAAATTTGAGCTCAAAAAATTGATCAATGCGAGGGGCCGCAGGCCCTGAGCCTTGCGAAAATTTCAAAACATGGATGAAGAAGTTTCTGAATAGAAGGGTACACGTGCCAGAAATTAGGGGGGCCCACAGGGACCCCTAATTTCTGGTAAAACTTTTAATTTACAATATTTAGGGGAATTATCGGTGGTTCATCGACCAGATTCCTCTGTCAAGTTAACGGTTAGGGCAGCTGATTTGGATCCTATTTCCCCAAGATACGTTGACCAAATCTTCTCAATAAATGTCAAACAGTCCGATTCCCAGTGGTATTTCTTTTCCAAGTCTGTTAATGAAGTTACAATAACCCCGGAGATGAATAAAGGAGCGACTTTACTTGATTTCGGAAGAAAAATTAAAAGTAAGAGAGGGTTGACATTATTTTATATCTATATAATTAATTTAATTTACTTTTATTTAGGCAACTCTTTGTTCTTCAAATTGATACCACAGACAGAAAAAAGCTTTGTCATCGATGAAATGAGTGGGGTTCTGACTCTGAATACCGATCAATTTACACAAAAATCATACAATTTGGCAGGTGAGTAGAACTATTAGAGTGTCCCATAATTTCTGTTATATTTACCGCGTTAACTTTTTGCTTTCACCGTGGGCGGCAAATTTAGCCTGGGGATGAAAGTTTTACAGTCGGTTCCATAATTATAGCAATATTTGTTTTTTCGACTAGTATACCGGATTTGAAAACCCTTGACGGTGATTATTAAGCAGCTCAATAGACATATATTTTATCAAAAACATTGGGATATTTCGCGGTTTCGCGCCAGGACCAGACGCTTTTTCAAAAATGCCGTAACGAAAACATAGCATAAAATTTTTTTTGTCGCTGTATTCTTGTTAAAACTATGCCGAAAGGAAAGTCGCTCTCAGATTATGGAAATAGGAATATTAGCGTTCTATTCGAGGGAAGTCACGATCATTCCTTTATTGCTTAAGCAGTCAACCGGTCGTTTTGTGTGTTGAACACCTACATCAACAAAACAGACCACTACGGAAAAATTAAACGTCCTGGGAGTCTAAAATTACTGTCAAAGGCACCAGAACGCCTAACTCAAAGGTCGGCATAAACTTCTAATAAGAGCCGAACTTAACTCACAAGTCTCCAGGCATGGTGTCTGGAGATGTGTAACAAGCTGTGAACACCTTCTTTGAGACCAAGCGATGAAGGATCTTAACCTAAAAGCTAGCTACAAGATTTCCAGACTTAGATTTAATCAACAGAACATGTCAACACACTGGGGAGAGGCAGCCTCGGTCAATATTATACTAGCCTCATAGATAATATTTTCCGATGACAAGAAGTTTCATTTTGATGGGCCCAGTGGTTGTAATTATTATTGGCACCACCAAACGACAACTCGGGTCAACGATATATCATACATAGGATTAAAATTCCAAATGTTTTCGCTTTGGGACACAAAAAGAGGTTTTTTATTGAAAATTGGTTAAAATTTTGGAAGGTTTTCGCTTTGGGACACAAAAAAAGGTTTTTTATTTAAAATTAATTAAAATTTTGTTTGGTTTTCACGGTTAAGATAAGACGTATCATATATGTAAACGTGGAGATCGAATATAGCACAGAAAATAAGGATTTCCAAGAGGGATCCCCAAGTTGTGGGATTTTCCATGTAAGAAATATATTCCGCTATAGTTGTTATGTCTGGTCGGCCGACCGCAGCACCACTGATGTGTATCGAAAAAAAGCCCTTTGGTAGGGCTATCCTATGGTGCATAAAGCTAGTCCCTGTCGCTATCGTGAAGACCATAGCACCAGTTAGAAGTTTGCCCGTCCGGAATGTAACAGGAATTATGGGACACCCGAATGCATAATATTTTATTAAAAATTTTTCCAGCTTTTGATGACATTGCTTTTTTTTATTATAGTATATGTTTTGGACAAGCTAACCAATAAATCGGACACGACATCAGTTGTAATCAGGAGTCCATCTACCTCAAATGGCCCCAAAATCTCATCGCTTACTTGTGGCCAAATCTCGGTTATTGAAAATCGAAATTTCGACGTCTTAACAAAAGTTGTGGCTACTATTAATAGCGACGCATCCGAAGAAATAAGATACCATATTGTCGGAGGGTCAGGAGGAAGTCATTTCAAGATAGATGAGATCACTGGAGTCATCTCAGCTACAGGATTGGATCGGGAGATTCAAGATGAACATATCTTGGTGGTCTCAGCCTCGGATCAGCAGACCCCCAAGAGAGTTGACGTCTGCACCATCACGATTCATGTTCTAGATGAGAATGATAATGCTCCAAGTTTTCTCGAAAATTCATCGATGATATTCACAATCAGCGATAAACATTTGCCGGGAGCCATTATTGGAAAAGTTGAAGCGATGGATCTAGACTTGGATCTAAATGGGAAAGTGTGGTACAAACTGAGTACGGATGAAAGTGGAATGCTCGACATTATGCCTCAAACAGGAGAGATCGTCTTTGCTAGGTAAACTGGGCACATACTTTACTGCCTATTTGTCTACTCACTAAAAATGGAATTTTTTTTGTTAATTAAAATCGGTTTTTCCTCAAAATCAAAAAGTTTTTAAAGTTATAATAGAATCTCTTCATTTTAGGATTTTTTATGAAGGGCTTTCATAATCCGTCAAAATTTTTGAAACCAGAAAGTCTGATTTTGAGAAAATTTCGATTTAAATTATGTACCCTGAGGGATGACTTTTGTTAATTTCATGGTTCCAAGACACGCTTAGAAACATAATCAGCTTCTTAAAAGAACATTTTGCCGTTCACGTTTGGCTTTTTGCACTGTGCAAATTCTTTTAGTAAAAAAAGCGCCAATCTCTGCACTTGTCACTATTTTTGCGCCTTTTGCACCATGAAAATTTTCGTGGCAAAAAATTACACCGCCCAGTTTTCCATTCGGAGAAAGAATGGTGAACATCTTTTTGATGAACTGAAGTTTACATTTGCAGTTTTGCGTCTCATCTTTTGCGAACAATTCAGCTACAGCCGTGACACTTCTTCTAAACGTGAAGTGTGAAAATTTTGCACCGCCTCTTTCATTCGTTTGAGAAAAAATTTTGTCGCTTTTTTGTTCACTCCCTTTCACAAGATTTTTTCTTTCTTGATTGTTGTCGCGTGAGTTCCGTGCATGCACTCTCCATTGCAACTCGTCGAACAAAATGATTAATGCACTGTGCGCACAACTGCTGTCTTTATGAAATGAGTTGCACAGTTTTTTAGAAATCTCCCATTTACAAGCCTCGGGTGGGAAGTTACAGTCATCGCAGAAGATCTTGGGATCACAAAAACCATGCACTCCACTAAAATGATTACAATAAAATGGGAGAGGAAGTCGATAAAGATAGATGATATTGATGAAGTCCAGTTTTTGAGACATAATTATACTGCCACAGTTATGGAAGGCCTTCCAAAAGGAACATTTGTCACACAGGTGGGCTAAAATAAAAAAAGATTATCTTACGTAGTTGGAGAGTACGGATATCTTCATGCCAATCAGTAAAGTGACCTATGGAATCCTCTCCGGGAATCACGACATTGCCTTTGCTATTGATGAGTTGGGAGTTCTGAAGACAGCTCAAGTCCTGGACAGTGAGATCCGCCCTTTTTATGTTCTAAAACTGGTGGCCAAAGGCAATTTTCGAGTGCTTCCAGAGTGTTTTGTTACTGTCCGCGTAATCAATGTGAATGATAATTCCCCGATGTTTTCTCCTCCTTTAAGTCAACACATTGAGGAAGATCTTCCCGTCGGATCTCTGGTAATGTCGGTCCGAGCTCGTGATGCTGATCCCGATTCGTTCCTCGAATACGCCTTATCCCCGCCCACAGAATTCTTCCATCTAAATCGAATAACTGGAGATATTGTACTTCTGAAGGCCCTAGATTACGAGACGCAGGCAGAACACGTGCTCAACATCCATGCGTATGATGGGGAGCACACTGTCTTCACAGAATTCACCATCAAACTCATCGATGTTAATGACAATGCTCCAGAGTTTACAAATCATCTCTTCGAGTTTAATGTTGGAGAAGATACGCGACAAGGAAGTGTTATTGGAAGAATAAGTGCAATGGATGCGGACTCGGAAGAATTTGGGAGACTGCATTATTCGATCATTGAATCCCAAAGTTTGATTGCTTTGGATGGGGATTGTGGAATTGTAACTCTAATAAAACCCTTGAGTCAGACGGAGACCATCTTCATGACTGTTCAAGTAAGCAATTTTAGTTGTGATTTTATGCTTAATTCCAGGCTCGTGACTTTGGTAGTCCCCCTTTGCTATCCCTCTCCACAATCCGTCTTTCCGGTTCTCCACGGACTAACAGAAATCCTCCTAAATTCAAGAAGACTGAGTCAAAATTCATGGTTTCCGAAGACTTTCCCTTGTATCTTCCATTTGGGCACATTCAAGTGTCACAAGATTCGAATACTTTGCTCGAATTTAATATTATCAGCATTGATGGACAAGCCTTGCCGTTTAAAATATTGCCAAATGGAAATATTTGTCTGACCAAGGCGCTGGATTACGAGAAAAAGAAAAGTTTTAACGCCGAGATCTCGGTGAAGAATGCATTTGAGCCAGAAAACTCGAGAAATACGGCTTTGTCCAAGAGTAATCTCTACATTTCGGTAACGGATGCCAATGACAATGACCCTGTTATCGATGAGAAATCAAAAAATATTGTTGTTCATGTGAATGAGGGAATAGAAAAAGGAACTGTAGTGGCCAAGTAAGGGCTTTATTTTACGATAAATTCTAAATAATTTTTTAGAATTAAGGCCAACGATGCAGATGACGCTGATAATTCGAAGCTGAGTTTTTATATCCTGGCCGGGAATGATCCCCCAATGTTTACAATGAATCAAACTTCTGGAGAATTAATATTTGATAAATGGCACGATCAGAGATTCCTGGACAATGGATCAGCCTCCGATTTACAAGAGAGTTTATCGGTGATTGTGACTGATAACGGGGCCAATAAAAGATGGATTACCACCGATGTAAAGATCGCTTTGTCTTTCGATGATTGGTCCGGCTCTGGCCCCATGTTCCCGGTTCCATTCTACAAAGTTTTCGTGCCTGAGGCTACTTCTAAGGGGTCTGCTTTATTAAGCGTGAAGCCAGTCGACAGATTAGGATTGCATCATGACTCTTGGCGATACGAAATAATCAATAATGACGAGATATTTTCGATAAATGAAACGAATGGAAGAATATATTTGAATGGAGAATTTGATTACGAACTGCATAACGAATATGAATTTGTGGTGGTCGCAAAAGATCAAAGACAAAGGTCCGCCAACATACCTGTTTACATATCCGTCTTTGGAGTCGATGAGACAGCTCCTATCTTTACAATTCCATTTTATGAATTTTATGTAAGTTTAAGAGTAATACTGCTAAAGGTATTATCATTTTAGGTGTCTTGGACAACATCAGTTGGGCAAGAAATTGGAAGAGTTGAAGCTGTCGATGCAGACAAAGGAATCCACAGTAAAGTTTTATATTCATTGGAAGACAAGAACGTTAAATCAGTCGAAATTGACCCAAATTCTGGAATCTTAATATTGAAACAGCCTCTGACCAGATTGAATAATCATTCAGTTGAGGAAATTACCGTAATTGCCTCATCCAGTCCTCTCCAGTTCTCCAAATCGAAGATCACATTACATTTTATGGACTCCACAGATCTTTTATATTCAATCCAAAACAGCGTGCCTCATCTAAATCGTCTGATTCTGGGGATCGGAGCCAGTTTTCTCTTCTTGATGATCGTCTTGATGAGTGTGATTTTATATAGATTCTGTCGGAAAAGAAGTATTATGAACAATTCCAAACGACATGTGTATTCTGTGGCTAAGGGAAATGTGGCCACGATGACCAATGTAAACAGATTGTCGCCCAATTACTTAAAAACTGTGAGATCTGTAAACAGTACTGTACATACGACCATCTCTCAACCATGTTCCATCAAATCATACGAAGCCGACGACACAACAACCAGAACTGATAATGAATATATTCGTACTGAGGAGGGGATGACAAGATCTCAGATGGATTCGGGGATTGACCCAGACTCGCTGTCCATAACCAGTGGAGTCACTGATTACCTTAGTCATGTGATGACAAGAACATCCTTCAGTTTGAATGCATCAAATGATCCTGCCCTCAATCAGATCCTAAACGCGACTCTCCAAGACACTTCTGTAGATAAAGAAACAGTCCTAGGTACAGTCCGGCCTACCATTAGTTTAGCCAGACCACAGTCAATACGCAAACAAGTGAGTCGTATGCATAAGGTTAATTTAGATTTATTTTGGTTCTGCCTGATTAAAGTTATTTTAGTTGAATCTCACTTTCCCGGATCTTCCCAAATTCAAGGATATTCTTCGAGAGAAGGAAGAAGAAAATATACTATTGTAAATATGCACATCAGATGTTTATGAACTAGTCAAATTTCTAAGGATCAATGAGAGGTGCTTTATTTTGATTTTCTAAATAAAAAGAATGGTAATACTTGTACTAGCAACAATTAAAATAGTCATTGTGTCAAACGATAAGAAATGCAGTGACTTTAATCCCATTTCATTTTAATTTTTTTAAAAGGACTTTTTTGAGTAGGCTTAAATTCCGCCCCCCCCCCTTGTGCCGCTTTCCCTAGAGAATGTCTTCAATTTCGTGGATGACTGTGTCCAACAAATAAATAATCCATTAATCACAGAATTTGAGGAATTACGTTTTGAGTAGATGTCATAAAGGGCTGGAATAAGGTTACATTGCTTCGTACATCGTTATAAAATTCGTGGTCGGTCTATAAGAAGATGGGGCACAAAGATGGGCTAAGAAGAAGAAGACGGAGCTTCTTTCCGGGGATGCGCAGTGTTTGGCCAGGATGCCCAAGTATGTAGCACAAGCTGCTTCTATTGCTTTTTCCTTTTTTCCCTCCTTTTCTACTCTTTGGACCCCGAAAACGCGCCAAGACGACTTCCGCGGGCCGAAGCCCGGCCTAAAAAGGAATCTGGATGGACGCCGAACCTCTCCCATTACCTCAGCCCGAGGCTAAACGATTTAGACAAGACCGTCTCCGGTTCTTTTCGCGGCCCGACCTTGTCCATCCAGTAGTGCGCCTGATTTGACCGGCTCTGATTCCGTTTCCCTCAGGCAGCAAATTCAATTTCTCCGCGTTTTCACTGCCACAGGCCCGTTTTTAAAACATTGAATACTTTTAGAGTTGACCATATTTTACGGATGAATAAGAAAAGTGACCGACCGTCCTCGTAACCTGGTAAGGTGTTTTTTTTCGTCTCCTGATCCAATTTAAATCCCTTTGGCAGATCCATAAAACATAACATATGCCCTCTCCCTCTTGTGTCTTGGTTTCCGGAGGTTATGTGCGTTAAGGATGATAGTTCGCTTCCAATATTTTTATGCTTCTATTCTTTTGTTCTCAACTTACGTGTCGCGTTTATATATATTCTAGGGCGTCTTAAAAAATAATCGGTACCACGTCTAATTCTAGCAATCATAGGTACCTTTTGGTTTCCAATACTCAAAGTCTATTTTAAATGTGTGTCATTTGAACCCAATACTACTTTAATTACTCACCAAAAAGGTAATCTAATTTAAAGACTCACAGCATTTTTGAAATCAGAAAAAAATTTTTAAGAAAAGCAATTGTTTTGTAAAAAGTAACAGATATATTAAATTATAATCGTAACAGATATATTAAATTATATTTAATAGAAACAAAGTAACGGTCTGCAGTAAACACGGCAAAAACAGCATTGGCATCTTTGGAAACTCAAAAGGTCCCCCCATTTTAGAAACGAATATTTTTGGCATTTTAAGTGACGGGAACCAGATGTTTTAGACCATTTGAATTTTTGATTGAAATTTCATTCCAATTTTTATGCAAAACAAACGAAGGCAAGGTTAGGTAGTACTTAAATAGTTCTTACCAGAAACGGTGTTAAAATTTTTGGAAGGCTCGGGGCCTGCGGCCCTTTGCATTGGGTTTCGTATTCAAATCAAATCCTTAATCTAAAAACGAATCTAAAAACTGTCTACAAAAAGGCTCGGGGGCCGCCTGCGGCTCCCTCGCATGTGGAAAAAACTGCATTTCCCAAATTCTTAACTTTTCATCAAGTATTCAACTCAAAATAGGCAAAAGTATCCCACTTTGCACCACCGACCTGCCCTTAAACCCAACCGCACCCCGAGCTCACATTTTTCTGACTGACTGCTCCGCAAACCAAAACTTTGAAACTGATTTTGAATTTTCGCAAAAATTTTCATTTTCCCACGATTTTCACCGCCTTTTCGCTCCGAATTTTTCAAAAAGAGAATTGCTTGGCTTCACTCAGAGCCAACTGACAGACAGGACGCAAACGGATAATTGCATGTTCTTTTGCATTTATCAGGGGGATTGTTTGGTAACTGACAAAGCCAAACGATTTGCAATCACCGCCTGAGGCAAGAACACAATGAAAAATTAGTAGAAATCCAAGAATGGGGATAATAAATGCACGAGACTGCGCTAAGTTTTCCCATAAAATTACCGGAAATTTTTGCAAAAAACTATGACCAGTATTTTTTATGACTTCTAAAAACAAACCCAAAAAACAAATACAACTGCTAAACATTGTCATCGTTACCTGCATTAGAACATTCAAAAACATCATTCTACGAGGAATATAAAAGATACTCGTCCCAATAGACACTAGCCAGTAGTGGATCTGACTGAATTACGAGCGTATTTCGATTACTTTTAACGGCTGGCCAGAAGCAAAAGAGCCATCTAAGCGCTTTGTCCCAAAAGGACGGCACACTCAATTCCGGTTGGTCAAATTAAAGATTCATGAGTCGAATTAACCGCAGGCCAAACAAACCCGGCTATTTTAATCGGGTATGCCTTTCCCCGCGCTCTTCTCAAAAGATGCAGCCATCGAAGGCCCATCCAGCTTTGGCTTCGGTTTCCGTCTTCGGCAGCACTTAAAACCCAACTGCGCTCCATTAAACAAAGCCAATTATGTGCCGGTTCTGCGTGAACAGACGTGATTCTTAGTGTGGGCATTAAAATATACGGCGCTGTTTTTCTTCGCCTTCTTGGCCGCACTTGTTCGTCGTCGGCTTGAGTTAGACTTTTGAAGGCTTCTGCGAACATTTTTGGCACCCACACAACACCACACAGCTTCATATTCAGAGGAGCATTGTGATTTTGTTCTTCTGCCGCCGCACTCTTTTAACTTCGGCTTCCAAAAAGCCCGCCTTCACAACATAACCTTTCTTCTACGGGCCCGGGGGGTCTTTCCCATCCAACTACCTAATATTGGAGTCTGCTTCTTCATCTTCTTATGATCTGATTATTCAAAACCATCATGTACGTCCGATACTTACAGCATCAACATCACGGCACGGTGCAGTTGTTAATGATGCCATTGAGTACAGCACCCGGTTCTGGAAAGAATTCGAAATGGTGGGATTCATGAATTGAAATCAATCTGTCTTAAATATTAATTTTAGGGGTAGAGATGAAGACGAAGACGACAGTGGAGAATGTGAACCAGTTCCATTGCCCATTCAAACATTTTTGTGGCGCCAAACAAAGTAAGTTAATTCGGGATTATGACATGACTTTTAGCCCATTCCTCGGTGCCAAGATTGGAAAGTTGCATGAATCGTCATGTGTGGTGAGTCTGCGGAGAGCCTAAAAGCTCCGGTTTTGATTTAAGGCCGTCGAAAAACGTTCCGGAAATAGTTTTAAAAAATGGGTGAAAAAGAATGGCCGTGCTGAGAGGCCACTTCCTCTGGGATATGATTTGTTTAACATGCAGATAGATTTACCGAGTACTCTGTTCAGACTTTCGAACGAGTTGTTGTCCAGAACATTCTACACGGTCTCAGTCCAAGTCTCTCTGATGCGATCGGGTCCGTATCTCGATGGAGATTTGTGCGTGCCGCCTTCCCTCACATAGTTCAAGTGAGTTAATTCTTCTTTTCTTGTTATGTTAATGTCTACAGTGTTGTGGAGCGTTGCTTACGGTAAGAGCCAACGAAGACGAGAGTCTTCCGATGAGTGGATCTCTCGTCAAGATCATGTATATTTTACATTGGCTGATTCTGGATGCAGCGCATGAATGCAATGAAGTGGTGAGTAATCACTAATAAATATTATAATTACAACTTTATCATAGATTGATGGAGACAATGTTGAAGTCTCGTTAAAAAAGTTGAGCTATTCAATTCCATGTATTCAAATGTTCGTATATTTGGTCGCCCCTCTTTGTCATGTCATCAAAGAGGAAGAGATTGAGAGCCACATTAGACTGGAAAGCGGTCTCAGATTATGGCAGGCATTGTGGCAGGTAATTACTATGGTAATTAATCAAACTTCCTTAGTTCCGTCAACCGGATGTATTATGCTTTTCGGCCCCGGTCAAGCAGCGCAAAAATCATTTCCCTCAACTGGCCAACAAGTCTAGGAAACCCGCAGCGCCAATTGCCCTTGAGCAAGGGATCTATTTGGGCGATGACCAGTTTAATACCCGGAGGGCATCAAACGTCCATTCAATCTCCCCAAATCTCACCAAACCCTCAACATCAGTTCTGGAAGATAAGATTGGTACAGTAACGGAAGAGGTTACAGTAGTTGAGCCAGAGAAACACAGTTATTCCAAGATTGTGAGATCAGTCAGCGACTATAAAACAAGCGACTTGGCGTCAAATGGAAATAAAATGGCTATTCGAAAAAGCAGAACTGACATGTTTCATCCTAGTGGTAGGCTTGGGTATAATTATGATATATGTATGTATACATGATTTTCAGATCCAGAATACAACGGCTTAAACAATATTGACGAAGCCATGCAATTCACGGAGGATGGGTCTTTTAGCGAAAGTTTCCATTTCAACGATAAAGCACCTCTTGTACAACTACAGGAGATTTGTTCGGGCGCTTCGTTGGACACTTCTGACACTTACAATGAACCGGTAGTTTGATAATTTATTAATTCTTTCGTTTTTATTCTATTATAGGTGTGTTCGGCGTGTCTTCAAAATTCTTGTCTATGCTCACTTACGCCAAAAGCTCCATCAAAGCCTCCAATTCAGATAAATACATGTAAAAGTAAGTTGGTTTTCCCATCAACATCTTTTTTAGCGGAAGATACAGATTCAGTTGGAAGTCAACAAACGGTAATCAACAAGCCTCTGAAGGCCCCACAAGTCCCTGTGATAACTCCTATCCTTGTTTTCAATGATCAGAAGGACAGTGTGTCCATCGGAACTGAGAAATCTGATACTTCTGTTGTCCATGATCTCAACGAAGCCACTTTTCTGGATGTTGGCACTTTAAAATGTCTCCTAATTAAGAATTGGTCCGAAGATGGAGTGTATTGGGCCACAAAGTATTTCCTGAACAGATTGACCGAGATAAGGCAATACCGGCTCATCTCGGAATCTGCATTTAGGTGCCGTTCCAATTCTGTCCCGACTATAGCCCCTCGGGGATCAAAGCATGACCTTTGCTGTCCTGAATATCTGACGTGGACGGATTTACAGGAGAGATCAGATGTCTTCCAAAGAACAATAGGATTTGATAAAGAAGACAACAATGATGACACCAAAACCAAGGTGGCATTTAATGTGGAACGGAAAGGGTAACCTTTTACATTACTGTAAAAATAAAACGTGTTTAGGTCGGAGAAAAGCACAATAAAGTTACGAGTCGTTGCCGAGAAAAGACGAGTTAGTGTTAACACTCTTCCGGCAATAAAACATGCATCCAAACACAATGGAAAACATCGGAGAAATAAGTAAGACTACTTTCTATATTTTTTTTAAAAATAAGTAGGACTGCATTCTATAAATGGCTTTATTTTATGTCATAATATATTTTATTTGTTAAGAAGTGAACCCTGTATCAACATGCCAGAAGCTATAAGTGTGAACACAATCAAGGAAGAAGACAGCGAGAATGGAAAAGGCCGCTACTTTTCTGAAGCCCTTGGAAGCAGCTTGTTCATTCAGCCAAATGGTTATTTAAAACTAAACATCCTCCTTAAATCCCTGGTTGGCGTTGTTGAGCGATGTTCGGCGATTCGAATCCTCGAAATCATCCTTAACATCTGCGACATCTTATTAACCATGCCTGGTTTGGGAAGCTTGACAATCTTCGAAGATGTGACAAGGATTGTATTGAAGGTATACATCCATCTAGGATGTCCAAATGGATGCAATGAAGGAATGAGAACGCCTCAAGCAGACTTCATGAGAATAAAACTGAAGAATCTTCTGTCTCAGATGAATAAAAGTGGAGAAGGATTATTGACGGGGATTCTGAAGTCACAGGTAATGGGAAGTACATGCCAGTCTTTATTGGACTATCTCCACGCTATGACATCATTCTGTGAATTTGATCCCAGCCATAATCGGTCTCGATCAGCGTTATCCCAACGTCGAAGGTCTTCTCTAAAAGACAATAAAATGCCCTCCTATCGCAACAACTTTAATGAAGGAAATGCGGGAATGGAAGGAATCATCTTAAACACACTGTTGAACCCGCTGATCAGCAAATTAATGAAGAAAACAGCCGAGATCACCCTCCCAGAGAATATGGGATTATACCATGATGTCCAATTATTTTTCGCATACGTTAACGAAAACCATGGAAATCCTCTTCGACGGTCCGCTTTAAGCGCGATGACACCAAGGATAAAAACAGATGACGGAGACAGCGGATCAAGATCTCGGAATAACAGCGTGAGCACCAGACAGGGTCTAGAAGGATCAATCTCATCTTATCAGCGTGACAATGCATCGTTGAGACGAGGACTGTTCAAACGAAAAAATGAAAAAGTAAATTTTAGATTTCGAATGTCACGCCTTATTTTACATTCCTGGTTTTTAATGATAAAAATTACAGCAGCAGACAATGAATGCAGAAGAAAGCGAACCCGACTCCAGTCCGTCTACTCCAAGAAATCAACCATCAATGGATGATAATATCAGCAGCACCGGAAGCCCTCAAATATATCAAGGAGCAAAAAAAAAGTCTGGCGGAAAGTTGCATTTTGCCCTAAATCTGCTAAAGTCTGTAAGAAACGAAGCTTCAGAAGATGACAATTGGGAAGATTCAAACAACCTAGATGACTCGGTCGGAGATGAAGTCAGCGCTACATTAGCTGTCGAATCCAAAAACCGAATTTCCTTCAGAAATATGTCCAGCAAAATGAATAGCTTCAGACAACGGCAATCATTATCAATTGACACCGGATACACAAATGAGACTTCATTAGAACTCAATACACACAAAATACTCACTGAGAAATTGTCAATAATTCAATTATATCTACCATCCAAAAGAAATGTCAACATTTTTGATATTAGAGAAGGCGTCAGAAGATTTGGATTCCTAATGGAAACATGTAGACCAGGTCAAGTCCCTGATGCTCCGCTTTTGGCTGCTCTGATGGAACTCAAGGCTCCAGTAATTAGCCGAGCTGCCATTATTCTGGAATGCGCCAACTTTGTATATCGATGTAACAAAGGAGAATGGCCTGAATGGATGAGATCGAGTATAAACACAACCAATCCAAGAAGCGCCAATTTGAGCGCAAGCAGTAGAAGTGTTATCGGAGGCTCACGGAAGATGGTGATTCTGCAACGAGCGGCCGGAAGGGGCTTCTATGACTGGGGAATTCAGGTATAAGATTTATTCATTAATTTCATAAATATTTCAGCTTGGGGCAAGGTTACAACGTCTTCTTGAAAAATCAGCTGAAATGCCAAAGGATACTGATGAAAAACGTCGATTGAAGACGTTTGATGACATCGAAGACTTCCTCGATGACGCTACCGTAAATGACGCCAGTGGAGAATACTGTCCGCCAGTCTTGCTCTTGATGGCTTGTCATCTTCTTTACCAGATAACTGCATTCTTGAGGGAAACATTCCAGCTTTTACCTAGGTCGAAAATTCCAAATAAGAGTACAGGAAGTACAACTGGATGGGAACGAATCATGACTAACCGCAGATGGTCAATACTTTCAAACACATTTAATCCTCAGACTGGGTCTATGCACAGTATCAACGATCTTCATCCTGAGAGAAGGGTCAGCTACAGCACTGCGGACGAGGACTCTTCTCCGCGAGGGTCTCATGATTTGGGCGACGACTCACTCACAAACTCCGGATCCGATAAGAAAAGTAAGTTTAAAAGGGTTAAGCTTGTCCTTTAATTTGCCCGAGTTTGAATGCTTGCAATTATAATTTGCCCTAAAGAAAAACCGGAAGGTAACAGTGCCTTGTTGGCGTTGCATCGTTTTACATCAAGGGGAAAGCTGTTCTCTCGGGAGACATCTCTCTCCAACAATGAGGAAATGGATTCATCACATAATGTTCGTATCTTACGCTCCCAGAATACTCTTGGCTCCAACAACAGCGGACCCATCACGACAACTGTCGTTGGAACAATGATCAGTGTGCCGGATTCAGGTCCATTTGTGGCTTTATCTGCTTTTCCCAAGACTTTCCTTCCACTGTGTCGTATCGTGTTTCTGTTACCTGTCCGTCCTTTAAATCTTTTGTGCATTATTCTTAACTTCAGTAATGTCAACTTTTTTAGTGAGGAGGTTGGCACAAGGAAGACAACGGCTATTAAAAAGAGGATCTCCCTCTGGCGGTCCCCAAAGTTCCTTAGAATCAAGTAGAAAAAGGAGAGAAGCGTCGTTCAGGTAAGATTGATGTGTATATTAAATGATTATTTTGCAGAAGAAAGGCCAGATCACCAGCAGAAGGCGAGGAGGGGGGTATCGCAGAGTCAGGTAGGTTGGGGTCTCACTTCTCTTCTTCTCTCTCCTCTTTCTCTTCCTTCAGAGCTTCCTTCTTTTCTATCTGGTATCGTAGTTGCTGTGTTCTTCCGACAATAGTTCCATCGGTCATAAGCGCGTTACAGTTAATTCGGCAAGTCCAGAGCAGTCGTTTATGCAACGGCGTCGTAAGGCGGCTTCATTGCGTTGCAGTGCCGGTGTTCGATGGCATATGAGATCGATGCGGATCAGAGGATCGCCGTCAATCACAGATCACGGCTTACCACCCACGTCTCCGCCAGCCGGAGCTCAATCTTTTAGCGAATTAAATCATATTTCGTCAACCGAATCAAGTCCATACCAGTCCCCAATTCTAAGGAAGGAGAGTCGAACAGGTCGAGGTGCGTTCCTATCTTTGAGCTTATGCTTTTGCCATGTCCGTCCTCTTGACACGCTTACCGTCTTTGCAATTTTTGTTGCGTATTCCAAATGTACTTGCATTTTTCTGTTGCATTGTCACAGTTTGTCAATTCGCACACCTTGCCTTTTACATGTCCGATGTCATATTCATGTGGTATGAAATATGAGTTCACTGTTTTTGTTTCCGTAGAAAGGGAAATATTTATAGTGCCATTGAACGGAAAGTCGAGAGATAGTCTGAAACCTTCAAATATCAAACATTCAGTTACCAATGATGACCTCAATGATGATTCATATCCATCGCCTGAAAGAAGACCTGGGGCCACCTCTGCGATGGGAAATACGACAACTGCACAACATCTACCACAAACGTTAGAAGACGATGAAGAAGAAATGATTAGGAATATACCCTGGCTGAAGGTAATCTAGTTGGACTCTGTCTAAACACAGTTTTAGGTTATGATTACGGTATCCAAAAGGTTCGACATTGAATGCACACACGACAAATACTGTTCTTGCTGGTGCTTTGATCGGGTTTATAGACAATGTAATCGATTAACAGATGCCTTGCATATCATCTATGCAGAGAATGAGAAAGACAAAAAAGTTGACAGAAGGATGCAATTGATCGAAGCATGGCAAAATCTTCAAACAGCCAATGTGAAAGTAAGTTGATAAATTATATAATAAAAACAAAATTTACAGAAGCGATCATCCAATCCGCGACGAGAGAGCGCAATCGTCCGTCAAGCAGGGATGGAAAGGGTCCCCCTGGCATTACGAGGCCTTCTAATCGAGAAACTTGGGGAAATCGAGGAAACCAAGAGCTCCAAAAAAGATGCCCATGCTCTATCAGACACAACGCCCATCAATCTGAGTGAACTAAATGTAAAACCAAGTATCATTAAGCATTATATTGACAATCAGCTCTTCAATGTGATTTATTCTCCTCTCTGGGCGTTACTAAAAGGAGCTGTTATTATGTCTTTAGAAGATTTCAAGGACATTGCAGACGTCGCATGGTCTCTTCTTATTCATGCTGATGCCAACACGGTGTCATCGGCTGCAGCCATATTCACAACATGTGCAGTCAAATGTCCAGATGAATGTATTGCCCTTATCAAGAATGATCTGTCATCTACCTCCGCCTCGGTTCGAAGTGCTGCAATCCACAGATTCTACGCTCTGTGGAGGAATAGATTCCACGTCTGGTTGAAACTGGAAGACGGGGCACAATTCGCGTTTAAAGTGCCTCCTCCGGGCATTGACTTTACTTTGCCATCACCCCCGATTGGACAGAGTCAACAACTTGTTGTGGACCCTCCTTGGATGCCTCATGTTAAGACTAAAGTGGAAGAATTGAGTCTAAAGGAAGAAGAACACTCAACCAGTCAGACAATTATGACAATGACACGAACTAGGAGAAAACAGAAACAAGAGATGGTAAAGAAAGCCGTTAAAGAAGCCGAAGAAAAACAATGCGAATTAAGACAACAGTTTTCGTTGCGAGCAACTCCAATCGTCCAACATGCATCGTATGAACCAGCTCTATTTGCACATATAAATGTAGGATCACAAGCTCAACAAAATGTTGAAGTTGATGAATACGAATTGGGAATGACCCCGGCTCAACAGAATCGGCCACAAGTTCCAGTTGCACAGCCGTTATTCCCATCAGTTATTTTAAGTGTGGTTCCCCAACTTGTTGAAATGTTTGATGAAGTGCAAGTTGATCGAGAAGGATGTTCGGTAGGAGAGTTAAGTCGACGGATTGCATGGGCTTGCATTGTCGAGGACTCTTCGTTGTTCTTGCGGCATTTCCTCGAGAAATTAACTCAACGTGATAAACAAGAGCATCTGTTTGCACTGTTAAGAAAACTGGTCCTCAGTTTTCGACCATTACCAAGCCAGACAGCATACACTCTGCTGAACTATCTGTTTGGTTTCGTCATGTTTTATGTGCGAACTCCATGTGAAGGAAGTGACCGGTCGATGGGAATGGCTTTAAGTATTATATGGCTCTTGACTCCGTATGTTCATGGGTTGTATTTCAAGGACATGAAACAAACTCTGAAGAAAGAACAGTGTGATGTAAGCCAAACAAAATTATTCGAAGCGTTTTAGCAAGCCATCATGATCACAGCGAATGTCCCCAGTGCCAAGAAAATTATTGTTCATGGACCAGATAGCGGTGATGGTGGTATTCCTTCGCAATTTCCAATTCACGAGGAGACCCAATTTCAGCAAATTTTAAACGATAGTCTAGAGTTCTTCAATATCGCAGAAGACGAGATAGATCAATACTTTCTTGTGGACTTCAAAACTCAACAAATCCACATGCCTTCTTCCTATGTCCGGCAAGTTTCTTCTTTGGGATAATGTATATTATTTTTAGGGACTTTTACTTCTTCCATCGCTCATTCTATCCTCAATTATCGTTGGTTAAGCTAGATCCAGAAGAAGCCCAGTCTAGAATGAAGAACAGTGCCTTTCAGCAGAAGTTAATAGAGACGGGGAAAGTGTTACTAACCCACAATGCTCTCAAATACAGCCCAGAAAATGTTGTCCCACAAAGAATATTTTTCTTACACGACGAATTCACGCACCTACCAGCATTTCCAAGAAGAAGTTTGGAGTCTTGTTTTGGATTCTATGAAGGAAAAATGGGCGATGAACTGCAGGCAATGGATTCGATTCACAAGTTTGTTTGGAGTCAGGTACGAGCAATGAATGGGTCCTTAATTTAAATATTTTTAAGTTAATAAGTGACATGTTTGAAAAAATGGAAAACGCATTCATGTTTGGAGACTTACATCTGTTTATTAATGTTATCAATGGGATTCTGATAATGCACTGTGAAGACGTACTGATCCTCAGACGATGTATGGCGACTTATCTGACTATGGCCATTCATTTCAACACACTTTTTGCGAGCCAGGTGAGCTTCCTATGGGTTACTGCCCGTACGGGGGGAGGGATCCCTTACGGGGCCAAGGCAAAAACCGGGATTGCCGGGTCCCGGGGAACAAATCACTTTATTTATACAACTATTGGCTACTTTTTATGACGCAATCTTGTCAAACTTGAAAAAATAAAAGAAATGGTTGGAAAAAATTGTCGATTCTGAGGTATTTTGGCATGCTGAATTAAAAAATCAAATTCCTTTTTTGACATTTTTTTGTGATTTTTTTGCGAAGCGAAAACATTTTAAACTTTTTTCGAATTTTCAACAAAAATCTTTTTTTGTACCCCGAAGCGAAAACATTCCAAATTTTAGTCTTATGTATAATATATCGTTGACCCGGGTCGGCGCTGACCTGAGCTGTCCCTGACCCGAATTGTCGGTGTCGGGATGCGGAATTTTTTGTTGCGGGAAACCACGATTTTTGACAAAAATTCTAAAAAATTTCCCAAAAAAAATCAATTTTACAATCAAAATGACGGCTACTAGGGTCAAATTGCGTCAAATTGCCGTTGTTTCGGTCCGAAGCTGTCTAACGATAAAACAAACATTATTCAAGCCTTCAAAACATGTTAAAGACCAAATAAACATTAAAACAACAGTTTATAACAACAAAAGGAGTTTAGTAGACCCATTTCTGTTCATCTTCGTCCTCCTTCCCGCTATTATTATCATCCAAATTTTCATTAATGAATTGAGTCAGTGAAACTGGAGGCTTCTTGCAGTAAATTGCAAGAATTTTGGCGTGAAAATTTTTCGTTGCGAGGAAAATTCACGATTTTTTGGCGAACTTCTAAAAAATTCCCCAAAAAAATCAATTTGACAAATAAAAATGACAGAGCAATTTGACATGACGAAAATTACGGCAATTTTACAACTTGAAAGACCGTCAACTTGACGGGCGGCACAACACTAACGGCTACCCTTCATTTAGGGCAGATCGACTGTTTGCCTAATCCATATGTATAGTCAGTTTTGCAAAATTGTTTGACTAGCTGACCAATGAGTTGACATTAAAACTAAATTTTTTTCTCTTTGGCAAGGCAATGTTTTGGAATGGCAGCCAAACTCAATAAATGGCTACGCATTGGATTTGGTCGACAAGCCAAACATTTTACACTCGCCCTAAATTGGGGTGTTATTTCGGGTCCTTCACATCCATTCTAACCTTTTGGCTAGTTTTTTGGAGCTTTACAGCGATTATCACATTTTGGCTAGCCAATCCAGGTTTTTGGCTAGCCAAATAGAAAAAACTTTTAAGTTGTAATGTCAACTGCTTGGTCAGCTAGTAAAACAATTTTAAAAGTTTTGAAACTCCTCTAAAAATTGTGGATTTCGGGGTATTCGAGGGTGCTCATCTCGAAAATCGTACTCATTTTATGTGAATTTTTTCATTTTTTCAAAATGAAAAATGTCATAAAATTTATGATGGTTAAACGCTTATTATAATAGAAACTAGGGTTGTACCGCCGTCAACTTGACGCGTCTGTCACGTTGTCAAATTGCTCTGTTATTTTCGCAATCTTTCATATGGGCGTTAAAGAGCCGGGATGACACCTAAATTTTTTAAATCGCTTGCCAAAAACATTTTCGCTAGTTTTTTTTGGAGTTTTACGGCGTGAAGGTTCTAACTGGCCAAAAAAATTAGGTGTAATGTCAACTCATTTTTCAGCTAGTTTAGCAATTTTGAAAAATCGGCTATGAAAATATTACCCGATCTGCTCCAAATGAGAGTTGCGGATAAACTGGCGTGCTGCCAAGGATTTTTTAAATTGCTAAAGAGAAATTTCAGGGTTTTTTCCTCATAATGCCGACGATTATGAGATGTTACAGTCAGCGGCAAACAAACAAGTTGTTTAAGAAAATTGTCGAATTTATTTGCAAGCAATTCTACATTCTTCACCGAAAACCTTTCTTACTTCAAATGTTCGGATCCATTGCTGATATTTGTGACCAAAACAATGACGATCTTGAGATAAATGCGATGCAAATAAAAGCCAAATACTTGTTCAACTTATTGTTAGCAATGGAAGATATGAACGAGCTCGAAGACGAACTAGATATTCTTCCACTAGTCCCCTACCCAAAGCCTTTGAAAGCTTTGGATTTGTGTTATCGCGACGATCCCAACACTTTCCTTCTATTGCCAGATGCTATTGCCAGTTGTGTCACTGTTTGTGCTTTTGCTCCAGAATCCAAAAGAAGTCATCAGATGTTGTTGATAATGCAGGCTGTAATTCCACATTTCTTGAATAACCTGGAACATGAAACGACAAGGCAAAACAACAGTCCGTCGGCATTAAAGCAAGAGATTACGTCTTACACCACCATCTGCGTTGAGATGAGAGCATTGATTAACAGTTGCGAGACACTTTCCAGGTATGATTAGTTTCCATTCAAGACAAAGTTTGTATTTTACTACTGTAATTACCTAGTCCAGGGGCCCAACTCGAGCATTTGAAGCTGTCAGTGGTGGAAATGATCGAGGAAAATCCTTTATCGCGGAATCTCCCCAATTTTTCGATCCTCCGACTGTCGCAGAAGAAGAACCCAAGAATAATATCAAAGAAAGAAAGAATCAGAACTCAACATGGGACAACGTGGACAACAGTGAACTCCAAAAAGAACTCTATCGAGGGCCAAGAGAAGCGTTGCTCTTGCTATGTGCAATGTTCATTGAGAAAGCTGGGAAAAGGCTAAAAGAATTGACAAAGTTGTCGGTCAACTTGGAACATTTTAAGATCCCAGAGATGTTTGATGCTCGGTGTCATGTCAAGATCAGCGACGTGGCTCTATCCCTTTTGAAAGTGGCTCCTTATGATCTTACTACAATGGGATCCCAAGGACTGCAAAAGTAGGTTTTAATGACTTTTAAATAAGAAATTTAAGATATTTTTTGGTGATATTACCTGTCGTCGATTGGTCGGTGGAGACCAGCCGGTCCGCTTTGAACATTATTCTACGCCGATTGGACAAAGCAATAGCCAAAATTGCAAAGAAGGGCTCTTCGAGGAAGAGGGCTAACTGGAACGCCATCGCTAACTGGCTAAATGGACTTTACCAAACACTGGTGGCCTATCCCTACATCGCCCATCTGCATCCTCTAAAGACGATGACTCAGATGTGTCTTCGACTGATTGCCGGGGACACCTTCTCTGAAGATCTTGTCTCTGCTCCCAATCTCTCATCGACTACTAATAACACCATTTTGAATCCTCAAATACCGCCATACAATTTCTGCGCAATTTCCCTCAAGATGGCTGCATTTATGATGCAAGCCCTGGGGCAATTTTCATTTTCATTGGAGATTATATGCAGTCATGAAGGTCTTGGAGCCGCGGCAGAGAGGCCTGAAGCCGTGTTATGTCATATTCTGATCCCGTTATTCTTCTCAGCTGCAGCGCCAGGCAAAGAAGCTCCTCAATTTCAGGCAAAGGATATCTTATTTACCTTGAACTTCATTCATAATGCAATCAATCCGACTATCTCAAAGCAAAACACACCTACAAATACAGGGGCGACCTTAGCCTCTTCGTTAATAAGAGGGGCGGTCGCGTCGCATAACGCAGATGCTTCTGGGCGTCAAGGATCCATTTCTGTTACTGACAAAGGCCATATTGCTACAGTATCAACACACAGAATCATACGGGAATCCGTGGTTCAATCCATTTTCTTGGCCTTGAAAGTTTTGATCGTTGCTTTTCATCGACAATTAACCGCACACTGGGTTAAAATATCCAGAATAGTCAAAGATATTGCCTCAAAGAGATTGGGAGGTACTTGTATGTACAATTTCATGGAGTTTGCGAGTCACCTGAACCTTCCGATTTCACTGATCATTGTGCCCATCATCCAGCAAAAGCTGAATCAAAGAAATATATCCGAACAAGAAGCGGCTTGGCACAATGATTTCAGAGATCGTCTTCTGAAAATAAAAAAAGTCAGTTTAGAAGACATCAAAGGTTACAGTCAACTGCTTACCAGACTTCAGCAAGAACTCAATCACATGAAAGACGACTTCTCTTCTCGTCTGGTCGAATTCCCTCGATCTCACACTCCCACCATCGGTGATCTTAATAGTGATTCTGGAAGTACCCAAAGTGTTTCTACTCACAAATCAGGACGTCTAAACGAATCTCGTCGTTTATCTTCTTCCACGGCTTTCTCTAAACTGCGAAATGCTGGTAAGAGTATCTCCTCGACCGGCCATCAGTCCATGAGTTCTGATGCCGGAGGACATAATCTTCATGATGCCACAATCTTGGAAGACATTGAGGATGAAACTACTCAGATGATGACGGGGAAAATTCAAAAAAGTCCATCATTCCCAAGCACACGACATCCATCACATGCCTTCAGGGCACGATCAATAACTGGTTTGGGAGTGTTTAGAAGTATGAGACGGAAATCGACTACAGGAAAAGAGGAAATATTGACATCAGAAGATGAAACAAAGCCGTTCAGATTAAAGGATATGCATCATCGAAGAACCAAGAGCTGGAACAAGAAGTAAGTTATTGTAAAAACTAATTTTATATTTGCAGGCACAAGACTTTGGCGGATGATTCTGTTCTTATCTCTCCTTTAACAATGCCTCAGTCACGTATTCAGACAGCAGGACAATCAATTACCGAGAGTATTCATCAAAAGGGTACTGGAAGTAGTGGAGGCGACAGACATAGAGGTAAGTCAAAGTAAATATAATACTCTCTTTTCAGTAGTCTCTTTCTCCACCCAGGAATATAATAAAAATTCTCAACCGAGTGAGGCCGATTCAGACGAGTACTACATTACGGCCAAGCATCATTTAATTTAGGTTTACATTTACATAGTATATATTAGAGGTTTAAAAATAAAAAAACGGGTTAATTTATAATATCTTGAGTTTGACTGAGATCTGATGCTTACCCCGACATTGGCCTCTTATTCTCTAGATTATCATATCGACTGGCTTCAAAGGGTAAGGAATCCGTGCTAAATGTATCCATCTCTGCTTTGGCGGCCTGCACTTCGTGATTTAGAGAGATCGAAGCATATGGACTGTTCCGGCCACTAGACAAAATTATTATCATTTTATTCATTAGTTGATCTACTCACTTATCAGATGATATGTGGAGTTTGTAAAAGATCTTGTTCTCCATTTGCATGGACAAAGATACACTTGAAGTGTCCAGTTGAGGCGGTTTATGGCTTACATATTCTACACTCCCACTTGATAAAGAAGAGGAACTGTGATTACCAACTTTGACAAGATTACGAAAAGATAATTTCATATTATTCCCAAGCTGCTTCAGATTCCTCTTAAACGATGACATTATCGACCGTGTCGGTGGCTCCTCCGATCTTACTCTGAAAAAATTCGATCTAAAATAATTTATATTTGACCATACCTCTTGTCCTTGAGTTTTATGGGACTCGGACTGAACCCTGAGTAATGTCTAATCTGCATATAATCAGCGTCTTCAACACTCGTTATAGCTCCATATGAATTATCATTGGAATGATGGTTCTGCAACGTGTAATCTAGAATCTCTCTGACATATAAAAGTGTGCACTTACTCAAAGATAATAGCTCGAAGATCTGCTTGTAGTGTCGAATCATCAACTCAATACTTTTATTTTGGCCATTCATGTTATTAATCTGATCTCGAGTTGATTTTATCCTTCAAAAATGTTTTTTTGGGATTTAACCTACTTGAACAAATTTGGGGACCAAACTAAGGCCAGATTGGCGGCATCCATATTCGTAGATGCAATATTGTCAGAGATAAGCTTTAAATGTCTCATCAGGAATGCAGTAGTGCTATAAAATAATATAAATTTTAACAAAATAAATTATATCCTACCGATAATGATTAGGATCGAGTGTGTTGAGGAATAAACGGATACCTGAGATCTGTTCTTCTAGATTTTCGGACTTAATAAAGCCCTAAAATTAAGGTATTCAGAGCTACATATAATTAAACTTACAGTATCCTCTGGCAAAGGATTCAATAATCTTCGGGGTAAAAGACGGAAGTACATTTTCAAAAGACACGCTACCGTATTCACATCTGTGGATTTATCAAATCCAAATTGCAGTGATTTCTTGTGATCGTACATTTCTCTAAAAATCCAAATATTTAATTAATTATTATATTTTCTGGTGTTATTTATGATTAAACCAGTTTTTAAATACAGCCTTACTTCAGCTGGTTGATTTGAGAAGAAACACTCGATATTCGATAGATTCCAGTTGCAAGATTGTTCTCAATAAATGTGACGCAATCATAGACAATACAGGGCACTGAAAGATACAATTGTCATAGATATTATTCACCTTTCTCATTGTGTTTTTGCATATGTAATGACAGATCAATGCCGAAAACTTTGCTGTGTTTAAGTCGAGTTTGTCTGAAGGAACTTGTTATCCGCGAGAAATAACTTTTTATGGGCTTAACAGGATCCTCGCTACTTGAGGGAGATGGGCTGCATGTATATTCTCCATGATTATTCATCTAAAAATAGTATAACCATAAGAAAAATTAAAATTAAAATACCTCCAGGAAGTTGAGGACGTTCAAACAACTACAGATCTTGATGTTCTCCTCGATCAGGGCGCTGAGAATATCAAAATATTCCGTCAAGATTACTGTAATTTCTTCAATCGGCCCTTTTCTTCGATTTTCGATATCAAATAATTCGGTGGAAAGACAAGGAAGATTACTGTACGTCCTTGTGAAGAGACAGTGGTGAATCTGCTCATCAAAATCAATCAATTCCAATATGGATTTCTCGATTGACCTTAAGTAAATATAAAAATATTGTAATTACACTTGCCACTTAAAATTTTTCGATTTCACAACTACAGTATATTTATCTTGCTTTGGTTTGGATTCGGACAAAAAGAGGACTAGATGATTGATGAAAATTTGGTCACAATGGGCATGAATATCTCTGAAATTTTACACAAAAATCATACATCACTTACCGAGCAGAAAAAGTAATTACGGATAAACTTCGCTCACTCAAATCCGATTCGATGCAGTCGTCCATCTCTAACCTTCTGCAATGTTTATATTTTAAGCTCCGCAGACACGGATGCCAACTTTCGAAGCCCAGCGGGACATGTGTTCACAAAAAAATGTCATAAGTGGTAGGAAAGATTTCACTTATAAAGAGCCATTTCCATTAGCGTCTATTTATCTATATAAAGAGTAAATTCTGCTTTAAAAAATGAGAAGAAACAATAGATTTTGGTCTCAAATCCAGAAATGAGATCTGCTTACCTGATGTCTTCCCTCTTCTTTTCTCGCCCGACCTGATGAATAAGTATTTAGCCGAGAAGAGCCTTATAGTGCGGGTGTCCTCTAGATAGAAATAAACCCAGCTGTTCCTCGGAGGGCGCCCGGAACATTGCCAATGTTATTCAAAGGAAATTGATGTCGCTGTACATTTATTTTACATTATTTTTTTTAAAAGACCTCTATTTACAAGATGGACAATATAAGTTCGGTTAAAAAATTAATGGTATAAAAATGTTCGGGCTAATTAATACATAAGCAACACCAGAGTTTAGAGATCGGGGACAATAAAAAATAACCACTTTGTGATCAATCAGCCGAATAGTCTTAGTTAGACTAATCATATGGTCTTCACTTCTTAAGTATCCTGAAGTTTGTCGGCATCAGCACTCTCTTCAAATGCTTCATCATATTTTTCCAAACTTTTTGGGGATTCTTCTTCAATCCTTTCTTCTTTCCTTTCTACAACTTCCTGTACCTTCTCTACGGCATCCTTTCCATCTGGCCCCTCTTCATTAACATCTTCTCGTATTTCATTCTCTTCTTTGATACAATTACCGTCATCCTCTTCCATTGGCGGTGCTTCTTTGATGTCTTTACTTTCTCTTTCCTTCCTCGCCTCAATATCCCTCAAAGCTTGAGCTTCTTCTTCTTCACTTAAGAATAATCTCTTCCTGTTTTCAGCATGACCCAACTTCTTGAGTAAAGTGCATAATTTCTCGATGTAACTGTGGTGCCTGTACATATATTCCATGGAATCCCACATCATTCTAGCCAAAACCAAATCATCAGTAGTATCCATAGCAATGTCTTTGAAGAGGGGAGAGGAGAATCTAAAGTAAGGCACCCTCTGATTGATAGCCCAAGAAGATGCTCTAGTAACGGGAGCTCCTTCCGTTGCTGTCACCTGCAATAAAACCAAATAGTAAGACAACAAATGATATTGTCTGGTCGGACTCCCAACGATTGCACCCGTGGGGAAATTATAGCCAAATCTTAGAAAATGTACCCAAACCAAAGAACTTTGGCAATTTTTCCGACTTTCCCATATTTTCCAACTTGGTCACATTTTTTCGATCTGGCCATCGTTTATTTTTATGCTAATTGAGAGCCAGCACTCATTTCTACAATATTTTAAGATCCCATCATAAGCACATTGCAAAAAATCTTAATCAAATTTTTTTACCTGATCGACCAAGATTATTCCCAGGTTTTTGATGGCCACAGCAGAAGAATAAGGATTACTGGACAAATCTAACTGGTTTGCATCCATGGGGATAGTAGGAATGACACCAGTCCCAATACTCAAAATACATCCGATTTCAACTTCTGAAGCCCTTTTCTGCAAATGTGCGTATTTAAATTCGACTAGTCGTTACCTGATGTTTACAAATTGTGTTCCAAGTCTGGATTTCCCCCATCAAGTCCAAGGTTGGGTTATTTGAAATCAGACCTCCATCAATATACTTGTTATCGGCACAAGAAAAGTATGTTGGAGCTGCTGAAGTTCTGCGCAACGCTCTCCATAGATGTAATCCCTTAGGATTTGTATATCCCAATTCCTCGTTATCTTCATCACTTAAGGGCAGTCTATAATTCCTCATATATTCCAATTGCACCGGGAACACATCAGCTCGGGTTGTTGTAAACATCAGTCTAAAAATAAGTAATCAAAGTGAGGATAAACCAACCTTGGATGCAGTAGATCTGACATTAGGGTATCCTCTCCCATCTCCACTTTTATAAAAGTCTCCAATATTACAGGCTTATATGGCCTCACCCAACCATCAAAAATCAAGTCTTTAAATCTTAGGTATACCATCTGGCATTGGCGTAACGTTTTTCCTAAAAATAAACGCTCGAAGGTACAAATAAGCATGGTGTTTTATAACTTTTTCAGGTTTCCTGAAAAAGGGCGAAAATCGAATGCAAAACATTGCTATGCGAATTTTGGAAAACCCAAATCGCTTTCACATTCAGAGGGTTGTGCCGGCATGCAATTTTAGCGTTTTTAGAAACAACAAAAAATTGTGAAAAATCAGACTTATCATTACCTTGACAGAGACCAGCTGCAACAAGGCCACCAGTAGAAGTTCCAGCGATCCAATCAAAGTAGGGGAAGATCGGTTCTCCCATGACTCTTTCCATTTCTAATAGTATCTACAACGACAATTAAAATAAGCTATTTCTTAACATACCTGTACAATAACAAGCCCACGAATTCCTCCTCCATCTAAACTTAGGATAGCGATCCTCCCCTTGTTTTGTTTCTTGGCTTTTATAATATCATTCAATTTAGATATAACCTCATCAAAAATCGCCTAAAAATGGAAATAATATTTAAAAAACACGCACCTGATGCTCTTTTTCATGAATTTTATTCCAAGGGTAATCTACTTGCTCATCTCGATTCTCGATCTTTTCAATAGTGGCCAAAGATCGAGGGCTTGGTGCTACTGTATTCTCTGATGAGACACTAGACCGGGATAAAAATCTGACAGATCTTTCGTTCACGCAGCCAGAAACACATCCAGATTTTGAATGGGGACATCTTTTGGCTCCACAAATCACCAAAGTCCTCAACATTTCCTCACTAAGAAGTAAAATCGCAATTAATATTAGACTTACTCATTTAATTTAGCCGCCAAATGTCTAGCACTGTCTCCATGATTATTAATTACATTTGGATCAGCCCCCAAGGACAACAACAATCTAGTTATCGTAATTCTGCTTTTAGACACCGCCACATGTAACGCTGTGTTTCCGTTTCGATCTTGAGCATTCAGATCACATCCGTACGAGACGATTGTAATAATCATCCCAACGTCGCCTCGAGAACAATACATATGTAAAGGGGTCAGCCCGGCTTTGTTCTTTGCATTCAGATCCAATTCTTTATGACGAAGGTTGAGAAGACCAAGCAAGGGCATTTTGTACATGGCCGAGTGCAAAACATTATTCCCGGTAGCTTCCTCAGTCTCATTTATTATCTCCGGCTGTGCCTCCAAAATAGCTTTGATTACTCTAAAAAAATCAGAAGTCATAAATATTCTTACTCAATCGTCTTCCCTTTACTTTGAACTGCTTCAAAAAGAGGATTCTTGCCGGCAATCCGAAGATTAATCTCGGCGCCCAAATTAATCAAAAGCCTTAAGCAAAATGGATTCGCATTTCTGATGGCCAACAATGCTGGAGTCAACCTGTCATTATTGAGACAGTTCAAAAGTTCTTTTGCTTCCGGGCAGGACCACACTATCTAAAAAAGCAATAAAAAAGAGCTAAAATACCGACCTCAATCATTTGTGTAGAAGCTAAAGCCGCATAATGTAAGCAACTGTTTCCATTGAGATCTCTGGCTGTTATATCAGCTCCAATTTTAATAAGAAATTTTACAATATCTGGTTGATTCGATTCAATTGCCATCATCAATGGATATTGACCTTCAGGGGATGCCACAGGCTTAACAAGACTAAAAACAAAGTTCACCAAAAGCATACAAACTTACTCATCAGAAGTGTAACCCATCCTTTGGAGGTATTCATAGCCATCATCGGTAAAAACGTCTGTTCTTCCACAAGCAATAGCAATGTGAACCATCCTCCAGAGCGGATGAAATTGTAATTTATTTGTAAGATCTCTAATTTGTTTGCAAATATCCTTTGAAAAACCTAAAATTCAATAAAAACAGTAATAGTACTCTGCATACCCAGCATTTTGAATAAAGCTCGACATTCTTCGCATCTGCGACAGAAATCCATGGCCTCACCCATGTCTTCCGTCCTGAATAAACTGAGAGTTTCCTTCTCTCCATGCACATAATGAGTGAACACGACATGATTTAGCACTCTCAGATTGGGAATATCCGGCCTGGATGTACACTGAACGACCTTCAAAGTTACACTGTGAGTATTTTCCTTGGCATGGGGAGGATACACTGTCCTGTGTGTCTTTAAGAACTCCGATGGAAACACAACAACATCAAAGGAGTCCGAAGGAATCCAATAATCTTCTCCGAATATCCTTTCTCTTGTCGTAGACCATAATTCATTCAACTTGATCTGAACTTGCGCCAGTGAGAATAATCTAAAGAATTAGATAAACAAATAGAACAACTCACCCTGGTTTGTTTATGTCCTTTTTCAGAGAATCTGGAGAAGGTGGAGGTGTCTGCACAATTTCATCGGACTCCTCTGCAGTGTGATCTCCCACCTCGGCAAATATATTATCCTCCAGCCCACTGGCAAAACTCATTTCTAAAAAGGAATTCGATGTTTAAGTCGAATTTATGGAAAACATTTCGAAAGCGCGTGATTCACATCGAGAACAAAGTATGAAATTATGTAAAGGGAACAGCAAAAATTAAATCAAAAAATCACATCAGAAAACACATCCATAGTACCGAACCATTCGTGCACCCTGTAACATGATAAGAACTTGTCGTAGACTATAATTTATATATTTATTTCTGCAAAAATAATTTCCGAAATTTTTTTTATTTTTTTGTGACCAAGTACCAATTATTGATTTATTTGACAACAAAATTCACTGAACTTGCAACAGTAAGACCGCACGCACCGGTCGTTCAGAAGCAAAACGCTAAAAACGCTTTCCTCGCTTTTATCAAAAAGATAGGATAGGAAAAATGGGGCCGACATGAGAAAAAAAGCGAAAAAAAGCAAATCTAGCGTAATTTTCGAAATCCCAAAATTCGTCTTATCAGTCTGTCGGGAAAACAATTCGGAATTGTCGCGCCTTGGAATCGCGCGCCATCGTTTTGCGGCAGTTTGGAATTTGATGTTTAAAAATATGATATTGATTTGTTGATGCTGACTTGTAGAAACTTTAATTATTTTGTAAGCGTTCAAAATTTTGGACAGAACGGCTGACTCAACTCTGAATTTACAAAAATTATTCATATCGAGATGTTGAATAAGTTTATGAGCGATGACAATAAAACAAAAGACTGAAGAAAGATAAGGATAAATAACATAAATCTCTTGAACAAAGACCGATCAATAATTAATACGAATAGTTTGATACTCAATAGATACAATGATGACACTTGTTCGTCTAGATATGTTAGGACCGGGGAAATAAATGCGAAAAGTGAATAAATCAAGGGTCCGTTCACCGGTTTCGGAGATCACGAATGATCTCTGGAGAGCAGGAGGGGATTGACCAGTGGAATGCCTGAGCTTTTAAGGCCTACACATACGCCTTGGTGCTGGGGTTGCCTCGAGTATATTCGCGATCTAAATTTATGTTATTTCAGATTATTTTCTGCCATACTTTGACGTTCAGTTAACAGGAAACTTATCTGTAATTTTAATTTTTCTATGTACAGTCACCGCCAAAAAATGTGCCGTTTCCGAACAGATCGGTACATACTCTTCACATACGATTTGTAGCGTGCGTTGAGAGTAATGCATTAATATATAACATGTGGGTGTAATCTTACATACGGAGATGTAAAGCGGGAATTAACTGCTTTCGAAACGGCAAAAAATGGGACACGCGGAAAACGTGTTGTCGGCGATTTCAAGTGTAAAAACACCACTATTATAAAGTATAAGTCTTAACTGTTTACAACAACCAAATCCGACAGCTCCAAAACATGTCTATATTTTTTAAATTGACTCCCGATGACATGTGCCAAAATTCGCAGTTTTTGGTTATCTGAGGCTAGAAATTGCCTGCGGGCAGTGCAGTTTTGATCTTAAAAAACACCGCCAGGTTGTATGTATGCCCTAGCATAAGTTTTAGGATACAGTGTCACCCTGTTTTTTCAGAATATCTGATATTGTTTTAGTTCAACACGTTGTAGCTGATGTCTATAGAGATTTTTTTATATTCTTGTGCAAACCCTCTTGTCCTATTGTTTTTTATGCGTAGTGGATACTCCTAACGTCACTGAAGAGATTCCGTGGCAGAAAAGAGCCGTACATTGTGATGAAGCTTGGGTCAAGCTGCTGTTTTGTGAACTTGTAGGCCAACTACACATTTTATCTTTTTTCGGACTGATCAAATCTTACGGGGCAAGTAAATTCGGTTACTAACAGCTGTATACACGTAGCAAATGCGAACTAGAAAGTATAGAAGTATGTCACAATTTGTTTTTGCAGTATGAACCCTCAGTCAATCTTCATCAACAGGTCTTATTTGGTCCTATACTCCTAGAGGCTGAATTTTTTTTGAATGAAGGAGATAAGTATTAATCAACTTTCAACTATCCAAAGAGTAAAAAAATAAGAGTTTGGGGCTAAGTAAAATCTTTTAGAAGTCAGCCGTAATGATTTATTTTTAAACGGGACATCTCTGACTAAAACAATATCAGATATTCTGAAAAAACAGGGCGACACTGTATCCTGAAAACTATGCCAGGGCATGTATACAACCTGGCGGTGTTTTTAAGACCAAAAGTACATGTCATGTTAAAAAAATATAAACATGGTTTGGAGCTGTCGGATTTGGTTGCTGCAAATAGTTAAAACGTTTCGGAAACAGTCAATTCCCGCTTTACATCTCCGTATGTAAGATTACACCCACATGTTATATATCAATTTATTACTCTCGCGCACGCTACAAATCGTATGTTAAGAGTATGTACCGATCTGTTCTGAAACGGCAGAGATTGCAAAAAAAACTGCTTGTCCCATTTTTGGCGGTCACTGTAAATCGTCTATTTTTTATATCGATTTTTACGTTTACTTTAATTGTTTTAATTTGAAGAACAATCAACCTCGGGCTGGTAAGTATTATATAAATAAAATATAATAAAAGCTTACTTGACTTTTTTCGACAACAAACGACGATCACTGCAATCACCAGAACCACCAAAATAATGGTTCCAATCAAGATGGCTATTGTCGTTGTGTCTAGATTGAAGGATGATTGTGAGGTATTTGTTTTGTCGGTCTCGGCAAAGAAAACAGCCGGAGGGGGTGCTGGAGCGGGCTTATCATCGGCGGAATTAGATGGATTAACCTTTTCTGTTTCCTCCGGTTTTGTCTTCTCTTCGTTTTTTGCGGGTACACCGGATGTCTCCTAAAATATTTGTTTACATTACTCATATTTAGAATTTAACCGGAAATGGTTGTCATATTTGCAAGAATGTGTAATGTTTACATCAAACATAGATAAAAACAGACCTCAAAATCTTCGTCATCTGGGTTTTCCATGTGTGCACTGCCCTCCAGGTCATCATCGATGGCGGCGGACTTGGCCAGAGTAAAACTTAGTGCCAAAAAGGCAAGAAAAATAGCCCGGTATTTCATAGTCGAGGCTATAAATTCAGATATAAAAAGTGGAAAGACACCGCTGATGTGGGCAAGCCTCCATTGATAAGAGAAACGCGTTTGTCAGCAGTACGGAGAGCCCGATACCACACCAATGGACACCCGGTCTGGCCAAGTAAAGTCGACTGACGTCGCAGGGACAGCCTTTATTTGCATAAAGGAGAAAAACAAAGAAATGGAGCCACTGGTTATTTTACACCAGTGGCCTCAAAGATCGCTAAAACACTTAAAACAATTCTGGACAAGTAATATCGGTATTTAAATAAAATAACGAACCGTTATCAAAACATGTGAAGGTGTAAAAGGAAAGGATTAGATTAATGTAATAGCACGCCCTCTCTAGGTCCACATTCCCACCTCCCTCTTATCCGCCCTCCTGTTTTGCGTAAATGATTCTTTAGCCCTAAAAAGGATGACCAGAGACGTTAAACAAACACAGCCGGTCAGAGAGGAGATTTAGAACATCCCCGAAGACAGGTGGACCCAAATTATTCGAAGACGTGAGTGACCACAGACCCCCGAAGACCGCTCTTTCAGATCGATAGCGATGATAAGAGCCGTCTTGTATATAACAGTCATCTGCGATTGGAAAGTCTCAACAACACAAAACGGGAATTCAAGGCTGACTTGTCGGGATTCCATTATTTAAACTTTCCCATAATAATAAGAAAACCTTCGAAAGTGTCATAAAATTCTGTAACAAATTTTTAATTCGCTTGTCCAAAACAATGAAATACATGGGATAAATACTGGTAAATTTTGGGCTAAACAATGAAGACAAAAGAAGAAGATTTACATGGCCAGCTGGAAACCTGCACTCCACTTGGCATTATTTTGATGACAAGAGCTCTCCTTAACGGAAACTTCAATGGGGCGGCAGAACTTATTCTCGACAAATCCGAGGAGAAAACAAAGGATGCTCATTCTCAAACATCCTGGCCGGACACTGGCTTCCATGTCTGTCCACTAAATAAATTAAGAATGGCAAGGAGGGGGGATTGCGCGACTTAATCACACTTTGAAGGGCTTAATTGGGCGCGTTTTAATTAAATGTGATGGCCGGGAAGGATGGATGGAAAGGTAAACGAATATAATTGCCGTTGAAGACGCTCCGCCCAGCCAGGATTCCCAGAATGAACCAATGACTCAATAATTTGCATGAAACAATGTTTTCATCGAGCGTCTTGACATAAGTAAGCCATAAGTATGGATCGAGTGCAAAATTCCAAGAGGGAATTGGCGTCGGGACGGGTCCAAAAACTGTCCTGAACAAGTTTTTAATGGATAAGAATGGCCAGATGGGCCAAGCCTTTTAAAGAGCCAACCCCCAAAGAAACAAACTGTTTGGCCTTTTGGCACACGAAACCCGTCCTGGGAAATCCCGCCCAAATAAGCGCCTTCTGTAATTCTAGCAACTCAGAGCCCCTTTAACCGATCAGCCTTGCGTGCATACATTAAGTGCGGTGTAGCGCTATCTCTGACCTTTTTTTACCCCTTTCGCTTAAGCAAACTGTCCGTCTTCAGCTGCAAAGAAAAGAAAGATTGACCGCTTTATATTCTCTTAATAAAGCGCCCCGTTCGCTCCCCAAACCAAGAATTTGCATACCGTTTGATTAAAGACTGTTGTGGCAGACACTAAATCAAACAGTTTGATCTTTACAACCCTGTTCAATCACAAGTATTTACAGAAAAAAAGTAAACAAAAATACGGAGAGATATAATTACATCACAACGTAATGATCTTTTATAAGGTCAGGGCAGAGGTTTCATACCAGGCCGGACAAAATTGAGATAATTAGTCAAGAAAAACAGCTCGACCTAAGTGTTATCTATAGGAACAACTGTTACGAAGTCCTTGAAACCCGTCCTCCTCCAATCAATCGAAAAAATTATTTTAACACGATACAGCGCTCAATTAAACAAAAAGAAGTGTGGAAACAAATCCCGATTCTTTTTTGGGTCAGCTGAAGGGCGGCTTCAGAAGCGACATTAAGGCAACAAATTTCCTTCCAAAAAAAGGCCGATAGACTGACAATTCATTCATTCGGTCCCGATAGTATTGGGTCGGACGGTTAACGCACCCCTTTCTTTCTGTTCGAAATGGAAGTCGGTTTCCGTGTTCACAAAAGTTCTCCTTGTATTATATTTAGACGCCCAGAGGTCTCTTTATTCTCCGCTCAATACAATTATCGATGGCACTTTGAAAACATCGATACAAACTGGCCACATATACTCAGATCGTTCAAGCAGAATCTAAAATATCAAGGTCTCCATCGACACTAAACACAACCCATTCACAATGAAGCAAATATGAAGAGATCCACTTCTCTCTTAAAACATTTTCTTTAACATATTGCGGCTTTAAATTAAAAAAAATTCTTGCAATTTTTAATACCACCAGTGACGACAAAGGAACCCGCATGATGAGATCAAAGATTTACAAGCCAATTCGCGGACAATTATTATAACAAACATCCTTGTCCCTGGGAATCGACGGCAAATAAAACTTTTTAATACAGATTTGATGCGCTGGGGGCTGAGCAAAATGTTGAAGATCGGGTTAAATGGGAAGTCGACGGACGGGTCAGGTCTTGACTTTTCATTTTAAAAGGACCTCTGGCGGTTAACGGGAGTTGAGGTAAAGTGGAATATTGAGCTGGAGATGATGAGGGATTATGATGGCCGAAGAGAGATGATGGGTCCATCCCGACTCTCATAATCTCCCCATTAATGGAACGAGGTAATTCTGGAGTGGCTGATAAGATCTGTTGAGTTGTTATGATCTGAAGTTTAGGTCTCCATTCATCGTTGTTCAGAAAATTCTGCGATGAGTGCACTGAGGGCTTTAAGGGGTGCTGTGGAATGGCAGAATCGACAATGTTGACGTGTTCATATTGTTCCTGTTTTCGACGGCACATCTTCAGTTTCTTCAGAGCTAGGCAAATCCTTTTTATGTGTCCTAATTTCTTGATCCCCATATCCTCGAGATCCTCAAAAGTCAGGTCCTCGACCTTCTTCATGCACTCATATCCCTCTATTTCGAATAATCGAGCATATTGCGGCAGTCCAATGCTTTTTAGCCACACTCTGAAATAGGTTTGTTTACTATCAGCATATCTTTTATCATCGCTTATATCAAACATTACGTGAAAAATATCAAAATTTTACGAGCTTTGTGATGTCGGAGACACGCTTCTTGGCCATCCGTCCACCACATTCCAGTTTTGGATATCTGCGTGAATAATCTTTCGATGTTTAGGATCAGTCACCCCCAAAGCCAGGAGGTCTTCAGCTATTAATTTGGAAACCGATGACACATCGAAACCTTGGAGAATAAAAGACGACAGGTACTGCTGAAGGCCCAACTTCTCGAGCCACTCTCCGAGAATCTCTGAATCCGAAATTCCTTTAGCCAGCATTTCATTAACATCAATTGTATATGTCTCTTCAAGAGTGCCATAAACATCTGCTGAAGAAGATTGACAATTAATAGAAAAGAATCTTCGTGAGGGTGAATCGTTGGGATTTGAGACAAACGAACTTGTACTGTGACTACTGGCAACATTTTCGTACTAAAATCGAAAAAATGAGTACCAAAACTAAAAAAATTACGACAAAGATATTGTCATAAGTTAAACATAAATATATTTATTTGTTTACCTTGCCACTCTCAAAACCGCTACTGTTTTGGGAAGATGAAGTGGATCCGGTTGAATTTCGGCCAGATGTCACCCGTTCTGGCAAATAATTACTATTGGGTTGAAAGGTGGACAAAACACCACTCTTGTGGGCATTCATCTCACAACGACTTAATGTGCTGGCATCGAATGAAGCCAGATCTAAAAGTTTTATTTGATATAAAGAGGCTGAAGATTTTCCCCCATTTCACCCCGAAAGAGCGCCATATGCAGATGCTCGCGGCCTTTCACGCCTTTCCCAAGTGATGTGATCGACCTGTCATCACACTCACCAGAGGGATCAGTGCAACTGCTGGCAGCTCGCGAAGACGACGGAGAACTCGAGGAATGACAGGAATGGAGAAGGTCTGGTAACATGTTTCCCATCGTGCTGCTCGACTTCCGACTGCCGCCAGAAAAATTGCGGGATCGGCGACTGAAATCTGCCATGCCCGGAAGGTCCGGGACAACTGGAGCTTCGATTCTTTTGACTCGACGAACTGTCATACGTGAGGCAGCACCGTGGCCTGAGCTTGTGTCCGTATTTCTCATTTCGTCTGAAAATTAATTCAACATTAATCATCATCCTGTACTATCAACATTATAGAGAGCTCAATTACCTTGTTTTTTATCAATGATACTGACTATTTCCGGGGGGAAAACGCCTGATCGTGAGTAACCAAACTCCTCAAAAACAATTCCCTTCCAGAACACGGGGCTGCTATGGTCGATGATCTGGAATGACAATTAATATAGCATGGGCAGTAAAAGTTTTTCATCGAAAATACGAAATAAAGGTCTCAAGTTGCGAGGAAACAACAAGTCTCACGCTCCGGAACTTGAGACAATAGTAAAAACGGGAAAAGATATAGTTAACATAAAATATTTGTTGGGGAATACCAAAAAATATTTCCGGGGAGTCAAAGCGGAAAGAGAACACTCATTCAGTCATATCCCTCGCCCTTTCCCCTGTTAGTGACCAGTTCAACCTTGAGCGAACCTTTTGGTGCGCCTCTCGAAGGGAATTTCTGACCAATGCCACCTGATTTCCTCTTTGTTTAGAAGTCTGAGAGATTGAATTTGCATATGGTTTATTTTGGGAAAAGCGCCGAAAGCATGAAAATCCCTAAGCGGAAAAAGCCTCGCTTTTTCTGCATAAAATATTCGAATTCCTTTAATTAAATCAACGCGAGTCACGGTTGATGTTTAAAATCATCAATATTGTTTCCTTCCTGAAATCAACACGCAAGTTCACGCTTAACATTACACACATTAACCCACCCAAATAACTTGATGTTGGTAGAAAGACAGCGCGACGGGATTGAGGGGATCCTTGTAATCAATTAGGGCCTGGGCATATGTCCGATGAGGATGGTCTGCAATGAACGACGCTCATCATAAAATCGTATTCAAATATCGTGTCCGAAATATCTCTCCAACTGACCTCAGGCCAGACATAAAAACGTTTAGACTCGGCCTTTTACTATCTTTAGCTATCATACAAAGGCCATAACATAAAGTCGAGAGTTCGCATAAAATAAACGAATTAGAGAGGGAGTGTTTGTCCGAAATCGCATAAAATGGGACAAGGATGTTGAGATCTTCAATTCAGAAAGTCACAAACCCCTCATGCAAAGTCATCCCTCGGATTGGTAGCATTCTGCATAACTAATCATGGGAAGTAGTAAAAGCGCGAGGAAATGTGTGCAGATCGGCGGCAGAGTTTGGAGTGGATCCTATTCGATGTTCGGTTGCGCCTGTTCATTTGTTCGGTCTTTCCATATCCCCCTCCCTCCATCCTTGGCGCGTTCCTTACCCCTGTTTTATTAAGACATTACCGGTTCGGGAGCCATGTCTAGGTCTGAAGAGGTGAAAACAGAGCCACGGATCGATATAATTGCTTTGAAATTGATAAGAAAAACAAAAAAAACGTCTACAACGTAAAGTGCAATAATAAACGAATAAACACATAGAGAGATTCCAAGGAATCTGAAAAGGTCGGCTGGCCTTAAAACGGTTAATTTCCCATAAAAAGATAGCGCCGACTATCTGACGGGCAACTAACGACCAGGTTTGAATTTCGGGGGTGGTTGTTCCTGTCCTTTAAAGACCTTTCGAACTACTCAATGCTGATCCCCCTAGATGAACAACATGTGCCGCAAAGACGAAAGTCGAGAACTGGAAGCCTTTCTCTTTCTTTACGTCGCCCAATTTTCCAGCTGACCGAAAAACGAAACCATCCAGACGCGGTTGGATACCCGCTTCTTTGGCTAGCAACACCACAACTGGCACGTCTCACCAGTTGCTGGCCTCTGAAAGGGGCCGAACTGACAGGCCTGGCCCTTCAAGGCGACGAAAACCGCAAAGCACTCAATCGCGCTGCCGGGGGGGGGGGGGGGGGGGGGGGGGGGGGGGGGGGGGGGGGGTTTTTTCCTAAGACGGCTCGATTTTCCCGAGGCCACTTATTTTGCATATTCAAAGTATTTAATCCCCACTTACTACGCAGTAACAGGCTCAGATCCACGTTAAACGAGTTGCGACATCCCTTGAAATCTTCAAACAAATCCAAGACTGTTAAGCCATCTTGATTGCGAATGGATAAATCAATATTACGCTGAAAGGAAAGATTAATTCAACCGAGAGAACTCACGTGTAATAGGATGATGACTACATCAAGATGCCTTTCCTCTACGGCTTCATGTAGTGCTGACCCACGCTGTGTTTGTAGATTAATTGGGAATCCTTTTTCAATTAAATAATGACAAATCTATAATAGGAATAAGAAAAAGAGAGATTAATACCTACTTCAACGTGCCCATTTCTGGCAGCCAAATGTAATCCAGATGTTTGTTCGTGATTATTTATTCCTATCCCATCCAAAATAGATTTTAAGACTCCATTTTCGATTAATCGCAGGACCATGACAATTCGTCCGTACTCGCAAGCTATATCAAATCCGCTTTTACCACATTTATCCTTTAGAGTAAAGTCAGCTCCTGCTTTCAAAAGTATGTTAAACTGGTCTACTTTATTGTAAATGGCCACCAAATGGGAAGCTGTGATCTGAGAGAAGTCAGAGTGGTCGACACAAGCTCCACTGTCAATTAAAAACTGAGTAATTTCAATATTTGATGACAGAACTGCTAATTGGAGAGCTATTTGACCTGTAATTATTATAGAATGTCAATATTGTTGATTGAAAGATAATTTTCTACCTTTTTCGTCTTCCTCATCAACATCACAAATATTCTGGTGCGCCAAAGACTTGACTCGATCCAGACTTCCCAGAACGACTGCCAAATGGAGGGGATGCCTGATGCTATCCTTAAATCCATCATCTTTCTTCTTCGATCTTGAGATGGTAGTCGACGGCAAATCTAATTCAGTCACAGTATAAATCAAAATTTTATGGTTATCATAAAACGGAATGACAGATGCAACAACTAAGCTCATAAAAAATTTCTACTCAAAAGTAGCATTCTATGTACTTATTTCGTAATAACATCACTAAAAAGACTCTTGAGTTAAGATGAAAGTAAAACAAAAACCAATCAAATCATTCACCTGTTATACTGGAAGAAAGTTTTCGGATGCGCAACATAATCGGAGCGATGGAAAAGAGATTGGAATATCAGAAATCCGTTTGCTACCAGAATATCAGGATAATTATCTTTATTTCTGAATGATCCGCTCAGCGCAATGGATGAATGGAGACCCTTCGCCCTTTGCCGAACAATATTCTACTCGCCACTAACTGTTCAACGTTCTTTCACAAAAAAAGGCATCCATTCAGTCCATTCACAATATATAATTTGGGAAGGGGTGCCAAAAAAGGCAATCAATCCACCAATTAATTGATCTGATTTTCTTTTTGAAAACCAGTCCGGGAATGAATCGAGTAATCAGTAAGTCAGTCCACATTAAAAAAAAATAGGATAACATCGAAAGAATGCCATCGCCGTTATTCGATACCTATACCTTGCACTCTCTTACGTGAAGAAATTAGACGCTGGGAGAGAATAAAAGAAACAAATGACCTCAAGGAATCGCATATCACTCTCATTGTGTCATTCCCATGTAGATCCCATCAAGTATTCAATTCTTTTATTAGACATATCTTTGCACCTTTCTCGGAAACGTAAAATTGCTTATTCACAAAAATGCAGTAAATAAATACTACTCTTATGACTGACTATATATATATTCATTTAGATCCCGTATTGAGGATCAACCGCTTTGGGAACCTTTTGGATTGGGACCTGATTAGGCTGATTGACTTGCTGGGGCTGAACTGGTGGAGACTGTTGATAAACTTGCTTTTGCGGGGGCTGCCGATAAGCTTGCTGCTGCGTAGGTTGCTGATATTCCTGCTGTTGAGAGGGTCGCTGCCCATTTACGGGTTGGATTGGCTAAGAATTAACATTAAATACGCTCGTTATAACCAGTATCAAATACAGAGTGGTACAGTCGGGGCTTGCCACCGTCATTATGCCTCGAGAAATCCTGCACCAATTTCTATAAAATTTATATCACATTCAAGCTGAAACTCATCATTTTTTGTCTACCAAATACGGCGGGTCTATATCTACAGAGGCCCCCGTAACCGACTTTTGACATTTTCATTCCAAATTTTTTCCCCCGAAACCGACGAAACATATTAGAAAAGTTTTGCAATGATTTTCAATCGCGTACCTCGGACTTGGAAATTTTCTAGCGGGTTTTTGTAATTATTTTCAGGGAAAATAATAACAAAAATCCGCTCGAAAATTAAAAAAAATTTTAGGTCATGATTACGGCAACAGTACATTTCAGTCTCGGCGAAGGTAACAAGTTGAACGTACCAAGTTGAACAAATGTTCAGAAAAAATTGTGTTTTAGGGCATTTTACGCCTCTAAGCCTGATAGGCATATTGCAGGTATATGACGTCTTGTAGACTTGTTACAGCCATTGTATGGTGCAGTGTTTCCAGAGAAAAACTTGAAATAAGATTGGAAGCCCCGAGTGGATCACAAACAATGACACACTAAAAGCCTTTAAAAAAACCAAATCGACATTGGATCGGTGTAATCATTGAACAAAATTAATGGGAAATAATGCGTGCGTTGAGAAGAAACAACGAGTGCACACAGCTAACCAGAGATCACCGCCCTTACCTGTTGTCCTTCGAATCCTCCTTGCGCGTTCCTATCTAAATTTGGGTCATAGGGGTCATAAGCGTGCTCACCCCAACCTTGTTGTTTAGCATATTCGTCTTCAAACTTTTTGAGTTCATCTTCAGAGTAGATTTCTTGATCTGCCAGATCTTTCCACCCTTCATCTTTATTATCATCAGTGGTCGCTTCATTGTCTTGAAGGAACTCTTGAAGCGAAATCAGTCTGTCATTGTTCTTGTCCATCTGTTTGACAACGTGTTCTCTCATTCTGTACATCTCTTCTACTCTGTTTAAGCCATTTGAATACAATCGTGGTACCTACTTTTCCCTTGGATCATCATCAGGGTCTGTCTCGTTATACAACTTCGACAATTCAATTTGGAACAAGGCCTCCAATTCATCATCATTCCAATAACCATCTCCATTTAGATCATGTAAAGCAAAGAATGTCCTTGGATCAAAGTTATCCTTCTCCATCTAAATTTCGGTAACAAAACAATACAAAACATACATGATCAGACTCTTCCCATACTTCTTCCAATTGTTCGCGTCCTCCTGGATGTTTCACCTTTTCGTGTTCCTTATGTCTTTTCTGGGCAGCTTCTAGTTTATGTTTTTCTTTTTCTCTTTCATCTGGAGGCAGTTTGGCAAGTTTATGATCTTCTTCAGCTTTCTTTTTCATTTCATAGTCCTTGAACCTTTCTTTTCGCTGTGTATCAATCTCCTCCATATGAGAAACAGTCTAAAATAAAATGACAGACTTTAGGTAACACATATATTATTAAAATACCTTTTGGATTAATTTTCTCAGGTCTTCCTTGTGGAATTTTTCCCAATTATATACATCTATATGTTCTGGAACAGGAATCTTGCTAGGATCCCCATGTACCTTAATGTCTTCATTGATCTGCTCTCGTAACCTTTCGATTTCTTGCAACTTGGCTTTAGTCAGCTCGCTGAAGACTTCAGGACTTAAATCGTCAATATGATCGGCAATTTTACCTTCCTAAAAACAAGAATATTATCAAAATAATCATCATACCTTTATGTCGTTCTCATTCATTCCTCTAACTCTTTCTTGAAACTTGGGGTCACTCTCTAGAATCTTGATGACTTGTTCAAGGTACTTGGAATATGCGAATTCGTACATCTAAAAACATAACATAAAACATTAAAAGAACTTACTGGTTTTTGCTGGTCATTCGCAGTCTGCTCGGTTTGCTGTTGTTGTGCCTGTTGTCGATTTGGTGGGGGTGCTGTGATAGCGAGCACCAGGAAACCCATGATAAATGCAAAATATTGCATCCTAAAAATATTTACTTGAAAAGCACGTGTTACATTTATAAACAGATGTATGATGCGTCAACTTATCCATAAATTCCAACCAGACACTTTTTTATTTTTTTTTTCATTCGATATTGGAGATGCTTCATTGATTTTTGCAAAAAAAGATTTTTTCTGTTTTCTGAGTTCAAGGCAAGAATGTTCGCACTGTACTGGGGAAATTTTTGATGTTATCTGCATTGTTGTTTCGATTTTCTCAACTCTCCGTCCGAAATGTTTCTATGACACCAACTTTAAGGTAGGCTTTATACTGAGTAATTCATCGTAATTAGTTCTTCGGTATTCACCAAAAAGCAGAAGAAAATGGATCCTGAAATTGCCAAGGCCAGAGAAACGAGACGACGAAGAAAACTGACTCGAGAAATCCGAGAAATGATGAAGCACAGCAAAAAACCTAAACCGGTTACAGAACTCACTATCGACGTTAAATCGGCGAGGAATATAGAGTAAGTAGAGTTAAGAGGGGTCTAATTTAATTTAGCCAGAGGCACCGAGAGCCCGTGGTTTTGACTGAGACCGAGATTGACCAGAGAGCCGTTATTGCGAAGTCCTACAATACGAGTCGGAATGCTTTTGTTCGAGCCGATATCAGATGGATACAGAGGTCCATACAGGAGCAAGATAAGGCGTTGAAGCTGCTAAAATTGTTGGCTCCAGACCTCTATGCTGAGGCAGTCAGGTTGCCTGACTCAACTCATATATACAGCGGCAAAGGCCCGGTTCTGACGCCACCTTTAAAGAATTACAGGAGCCCTGATGGAGATCATGAGGACACTACTAGGACTTGGGAATAGACGATTGTTTTGTTGAATAAATCTTTTTGGAAAGTAAACAAAAAGTAAAAAGGTCGGTAAACTTGTTTTATGACGGAGGAGACTGTATTCTTGTGGGAAGGAAAATAGAAAGTGCTCTCAAGGATCGAAACTGAACAGATAAAGTCGCTTCCATTGTTTCTATGACGTTTCTAAGTGGTTTCGGGGAGAAATACGTTGAACCGATTGAAGCAGCCTCTATTTATCACAAATTTATTTTAAATTGTTTTAAAATGGCCTTTGCTCCTCAAGTGGTAATTAAAGGTTTGAAGGTCGTGAGTAGTTGGCTACCTTTTTTTCGCTGTACCTGGATTTATCCGGCGCGATAATTGGCTTGTTTTTCCCGTTATAATCTTCTTAAGTCAGCAGTTCTTGTTATATTTTGCTGCTATTCTGATTCTTATAATATTATTGCTATCGGAGGGGTACCTGGGAAGGGGAGGTGGCAGCGTCGATAACAAGGTTTTTCACTTTCATCGTCTGCCGGAAGAGGGAGCATGGTTACTCGAGATCGATTGACCCATTTCTTAAGATGTCCGTCCTTGGCGACATCCCCGCCGAGAATCCAGGTTTCAGTGAGCGACGGACAGAGAAAGAAAAGAAGGAAACCCATTTCCCGTTCGCATCCCCTTTTCCCGTTTACATCTGATTGAAGGCATCGAAGCGTGTTTTTGAAGTCAGATTTCGTGTTGTGCGATTGAATGGCATTGGTCAACCATTGTTACTCCCAATGCGGACTTTGTATATCCATCCCTGAGTTCGGCGACGACTGCCAGAACAAGTTCCGGCTACCGGTCCCGTCGTTGCAAGTGATTTTGTAGACTGATTGTGACGTTTTTTTCATTATGCAGCCGTTTTTTCGGAATCTGAGTCTTTTCTTTCCGTTCGCTGATTTCGTCAGCGGAACGTCGTATTCGTAAACTCCTCCATATTAATCAAATTTGATTAGTGCAGTTTGTTTTATTTTGAATATTTCATTTGAAGTCGTTACGTAACATGTTTATACGATTACTGTCACCTTTTTTTGGTTTAATGCCATCAAGATGATTCGTTTTTTATTATCGTCACTTATTTTTATCGTTTTATGATTTTAAAGCGAGAGTCTTGTGGGGGCAAGTTCACTCACCTCAGTTCTGGTTCGCCTTCTGATTCCATCAGTTTTTTATTGCCTGTCATTTAATACAATTAAACAGGAAACTCTGAAGCGTCTGTTTTCAGAAGTATTTTTATGAATCCGTTGCTGGGCTTAGATGGTGCGGATTGAATATGGCCGCTTCGAGGATGCGGTCATATCCACCCGAAGGGCCTTGAAGCCGAGACAAGAGATTAGTGCTCTCTTGAAATGGCTCTGTTTTCTTCTGAATCTGATCATATTCTTGATTGGATTGGCCATCTTATCCTTGGGTATTTATTCATTTCTCAAAGATCCCAGAACAGTTGCCGGCCCTGAGGACATCCTTTTCAATGCGTCCATTGTCCTTGGTATTCTTGGAGTCATCGTTGTTATCATTTCTTTATCTGGCCTTTTTGGTGCCCTCAGAGAGAACTGGACTTTTCTCAAAATCGTAAGTCAATTTAATTTAGCTATTGTGATCTATGTTTACCTTTCTAATATTAAAAAATGGGTCTCAATTACTTCGCAAATTGCGTTATTTTACATGAATTTCTCCTTGGTTCCCTGCAAGTTTTTCGACCTCAATTGCCCTTTACTTCTAAAATTATTGTACCGTAACCGACGAATTTTTACGCCATCGTCTTAGAGTAATCTGGCACTGCATTTACAATACTATTAACATTCTTCTAGTCGGTCTGGACTGGAATTCTCTGGTTTGTGGTGTTTGTGATAGCTGTTCTGGGAACCTTCTTCATCTTTTATTCGGACACCAGCGACAATTTTTATATCAATACGATGCTTGATTATGCAGTAAAGAAATATCATCTAAACGGGAACATTGCCGATGCCATGGATTATTTGCAAGAAACGGTATCTCGAAACACTTAAAAATGAATACAAATTAAATTTTTTAGATGGAATGCTGTGGGATAAGATCCTTGGCCCAGGGATACCGAGACTGGCAACTGAATGAGCAGTTCTACTGTAACGAAACAAATATATTTCCAGAAAAATGCGGAGTTCCTTTCAGTTGTTGTAAGAAGGCGATCCTGGCTGAAGGAACGGCAGGGAATCTGAATTCTGCATCAAGATCGTTGAATTGTTGGCAGAATGCCTTGAAAAGAAGGCCTCATGAATTGGAAGGGGATCTCTATATAAAAGGATGTATGGTTCCCTTAAAACAGGCCTTTGAAAAGAATGCCATCATCATTGCCAGTGTGGTCGCACTTATTGTAATCTTTGGGGTAAGTGACAGTTTATATTTTCAAGATATAAGGCGCGTGCGTTCTACTTTTTTTCGGACTCCCTCGCAGAAACCCCGGATTTCTTGTCTGTTAGCCCTACAGACAAGAATTTCCCATTTACAAGAAAATGGGAAATTCTTGTCTGAGCAGAGAAAGAAAGGAAAAAATCCCCAGGAAGAGAGAGCACAAAATTGCGCAATATTACGCACTTTTTGACAGAAAAAACTCAGACCTTGTCTGTAAGGCCTACAGACAAGAATTTCGGGGTTTCTGCGCGGGGGGCCGAAAAAATAGAGCGCACGCGCCTTATATTATACAAGTCTATATATACCGTTACTTTGAAATTTTTGAATTAGTCATATCTGTACATGACAAACTAGAAATAATTTTAGTTTTACAACCATTCCTAAGAGCTATAATATCCATTGCTTTCTCCGTTTGTTACGTGCCAGAATTGCATAGATCTGGTATTTTAAAGGCGCATTCAATCCTCCTAATACATATATCTCCAGAAACTTATATTTAAACGTTCGAGTGAACATTACAAACGTCAAGAGATGTGAACGTTTGTTTTGTGCACCCTCTGCTTGCTGAATTTATTAATCCCCTACCCAATAAACTCTGCGGATTTCCGGGTCTATTAGGTCATCAAATTAAGCCCTTAGAGGATTTGGAACGCAACGCAATCTACTTCTTTCAACATGTCTTCTCTTTTCAGTGTCTATATGTGTTTATGGAATATGTTCTGGCTCGACAAATCGAATACCAGCACTATTTATTGGATAGGGAGACACGGAGAGCACAAAGAAGAGCACGAAGGGAAGCTCGAGAACGTGAACGACATGAGAAGCAACAAAAAGGAGCAGCTCAAGCAGATCTGGGAGATGTCAAAGTGGAATTTAAGAAGGCTAAGAGAAGGAAAGAGTCCAAGGAAACTGCCAGAAAAACGTCTCAAGCCTCCCAAAGATCTCCACATGCTCTCGTACAGCAAAAGATCATAGACCGGGATGCCAAGATCCGAAAGAAATCCAAGCCCTCAGGGCCTGCAGTTGCTCCTCGAGTCGCGGAATGGGTACGGGAACAGTCAGATTACATGCACAAGATGAAGAAGTAAGACATTACAACATAATCGGCCCTCCGTCTATGTACATATGCCATGCAACATCTTAGTAGACATGATATCAGATGTATGTGAGAACTGACCGAGGTTTCCGTCGACTCTCTGGCCATTACAGGAAACCCCACTTTATGTGCGCAATTGTGCACAAAATGTAGGGTTGTTTCTTTCCGGTGCTTAAGTATGATGATCTTCCCCTCATCCTCGCCCCATTAATGAAGCTTTTGCATTTTAAAGTTGCCTTAGGGGATCAGTTGCCATCTCACTCTCTCTCATTGTTAACTGTTATGCCAAACGAGTATATCCAATGTCTTTCTTGATTTAATAAAGGAAGTAGACTTGGTGGGGATTTTTTTATGATTATAAATAGGCTGTACACTTTAGTTCAACTTGACATCAATGACCATCAGATGATGTAGTTCATCTGAAACCGAATGAGATTAGTATGGAGACCGGGTGTGATCTTGTATCGTACAGCCAAAGCCGTAAAAGACTGTTGGGCATTGTAAGTAGTTCCTTTAACACCAGATTTGTCATCTCTTTTTATCTAATGTAATTTGTTTAATGGACAACTTCCAAAAAGCTCGTGAAGATTACCAAATCGGGGGATTTGAGGGCCTGGGCCAGAAAGCGGTTTATGTTGTTGTAAATGTAAAACCACGCCTTCGAGAAGGTTTGATGAAATTATCATTGAAATTTCTGTTGACAGCTGGAAATGGGTGATAGGACACGAACGCTGGCTTTGGTTCTCTTCCTTCTGACAATGCACGGTGATGGTTGCTTCTTGAACTCGTGTCCCTATCGAAGGATCGGGCGAAGTAATCAGCCCGCCAACACCGCCATCCCCTCAGGGCCCTCAGTCGACATTACCGTTGAGACTTGTGGGATCTGTGGTAAGGGTTACAGTAATCTTTTTTCAAATTTTTTTCTGGTAATCCTGTCAGATTAGGAAGAAAAGTGCAAAATCTCTGTTTTGGTATGATTTATAATTTTAATTTACTTAAAAACATTATCATTTGTCGTATTGTTCGGTTTCAGGTCCAAAGAATAATGGAATTTGTGTGAATGAGCGAGTTTGTTGTACAGTAGACGAATGCAAGGAGGACACTGGCTGTCAGAATGTCCATGCTTGTCCTCTGCCCCTTTGTATAATCGATAATGGGCCAGGTTTCTGTGCTACCAACACCCTCTGTTGTGCTGATAGTAAGTTTTGTTTTTCTCTATAGGAGAGTTACATAAAGTAGATGACAATGGGAATGTTTTTTCTTGGTATTTGGGCATTCAGAATGTCTGTGCAACGAAGGGTATCGGATTAGGAGGTAATCCATTGGTAATTTCAGAGTTCTGCCAACGGAATTTACAATGTATGGTGGTGGCGTCAAAGCAGCTGAACCTCTGAATTTAATTTTTGTTTTGTTTTTGGGCGGCTCTTGTAGTGGCCTTGCGTGAACAAACGTCTTAATTGACCTTCTCCAAGATCTCACGCTTATTTTATTTTCTCTTCTAAGTCAGAATTTGTGTCCAAACTTACTCAGTAAAATTTATTTTCCGTTGGAGATTGGCTTTCCCGCACCGCAGGACATCAGACATCCGACGGTCGAGAACTTGTCAATGCTGTAATAAAAAGAGAGATGTTGTTGTGAACGGACGAGTTTAATATCAAATTTGGGATCATGTTGTCGGAGAGTTTTTTTATCCAGCTTAAATTCCCCGGCGCCAGGAGCACTTTTTGTTTTGGATTGGTTTGTGTAAATATTATAATTCTCCGGTCCCAATTTTTATTCGAATGTTATTTTTGTTAAACGTTGAAACTTTTAAATTTCTTGTTCAACAATAATATTAAACTAGACCCATTGAGGTGTGCAAATATCCCCACCTTTTTTTTTATTAAAATACGTTTCCTGAACTGAGCCTTCACGGAATGCCGGAGGCAAAGTCACTTGCTAATGTGTTCGTCTATCTTGGCACTGTTTGGAGAGGAAATTATAGACGCTGACAAGGGATAATGGGTGGTCGGAATAGCCATTAGAGGGAACTGGAGGGCCCAGTCAATGTCAAGGGGCACATTATTAATAATATTTTAAGTGGAGACATCGCGGTGGTGGCTGGAAAAGGTGTAAATCATTTTTTTTGCTCAAATTCCGTGCAAGGACCTGACTCCAAAGAGTTTTCTTTCTCAGAACCAAGATATTCACTGGAATGTAAATACGTAAGAATATAGGCGTCCTATTCTCGGCCATAAATTAGAAAATGCGATTATTTTAAAAATTCTCTCATATTACTTCAATTATTCACAAAATGCCGTTTCTTTAAGGGTTAAAATCCATCTGACGTTTGATATAATTAAGCCCTGAGGCATTGATTATCACCACCCAGCTTGACATGACAGGTAATTGGCCCAGAATTGACGTCAATTGCCGGTTAATTTCTTTGGCATTGTGTGGAAGAGTCCCTTTTGTTAGATATTGGGTTTGAGTACTTAAAACTTATCGTCCTTGTCCGTGTTGTAACCTGGTTGACGTTGAGGCGAGCAAAGCAGCTCAGTTATCCTACTTTAAAGTGCATTTTTTGTCATTTTTTCCACGCCTTTACTGTAGGACGTTGGTATGTATGTTAATGCTGAAGGAGACTCTGAGATGTATGTCTGGCCAAAACCCGCTGTAACTGGGCGACGATTGTACATTGCGTTAACTTTATCTCAATTTTTATTAGCCCTGCATCCCAATTGAAGAATAAGATGGAAAAAGGGCGGATGTGGAAAGGTTTGGTCCAGGTACTTTTAAATCGTTTAATTCCGGCCGGAAATTACTTGTAGACCCGTCTTTACTTATTTAGAATGCTCACAATTTTAGGTTCCCATTAATAAAAAATTATGCCTCAGTTACAGATAACAGTCATGTATGTCTATAGTAGAATTTGGACGGCGGAAGTTTGTTGTCATTGAATAGTCAGATTAGTCAAAGACAGACCCGGGATCTGACAGGAAGTGGTTTGTGATAAACAGTCCCATTCTTCCTCGGGTTGAGACAATTTTCTTTGCATTATTACTAATTCCATAATAAATATCATCGTTTTTGGCTTTACTTTATTTAGTATTATAATTTATATTTCCATTTGAGATGACTCTTTTGTTTATTTAAATTGCGAGTCTAAATTAAGGTTCGGGCCGGATAAAAAGACCAAGGTGTATAGACAGGAGAGGAGAGAAAAGGGAGGGGACCCTCTCAGCAAATTCCAGTTCAAGAATCCGCGACGGAATCTCGTCAGGCTAATGGAATTCCAAATCGGACAATGCGCGCTGTCACATATTTTAGATTAGCTTGGCCCTTTGTTCTTGCGCCCTGAGGACGATTATGAACCGCAGGGTGCGGAAAGAAGGTCTTTTGAGGAAGAACTTTTATATATTCTTGATTTTGCAAATGGTCAAGAAATGACAATGAAAATGACAATACCACCTTCCACCGCGTTGTCCTTTTTTAATTCCTTCGTTAGGCGACTCCAGGCGGTCAACAAACCAGACTTTCCTGCACTTTACCGGCAGCGGATCTGATGATAATTACACATTGTACTCGATTGTGGACTCATTTCGATTTGTTTGTCCCGTTACTTTTATTACCAAGACCCAAAAACTCTCAGCACGGACAGCTGGCACATTAACCGAGGTCCCAGCAGTCCTAAAAAGCGGAATATCCGGCTCTTATTCGTTTAATTAATGGCGCGCATAACTCTTATTATCCGCTTTATTTAACACCAGTTCTCAGAGTTCGCATGAAAGCCAGATAAAAGATGGACTACCTCATGGACGTGCTCTTCGGCGAGCACTCGTCCGCCCTGGATGTGGTGAGTTTCGATAACTTGTCTCTTTCGGAGTATGAAATTTAAATGACCGGCCCCATTCTGGGGCAGAATAAGCGGAAGGAGAGAGAGGGCTAGCCGATCAGTGCTCCTTGATTACAGTACTCTGTTGTTCCGCACTTTTTTGCATCAACAGAGGCGCTCCTTACTTTACCTGGGAATATTTTTTATTCTCTTTCTGTTTGAAGCCATCCTTCACACCAAAATGCCTAGCCTAAACTCCAGACGACATTATTTTGAGACTACATAATGTTTATAGTGTTGAGCGGAATACAGTTACTGTTGTAGACAGCTCTTACTTCCATTTCCGAATACAATTTCCTTCCAATTTAAGTCCTCAAGTTCCGAGTTTTGAGTTTTGACCTTTCTGAGAAAAACTTTGTTCAAAGGAACGTCCCCGACCCAGCTCGACTATAACGTATAAAACTTGGTGGCAAGGGGTTTTTATGGCAAAATGAGGTCAATTTGATGCAGGGCTTGTTTTGGGACATCTCTGGATGTAAATAACAATAAGGGCCGTTCTCCCAGAGGAGGGAAGATGGCCTAGCCTCGGGACTTATGACAAAGTACACTCAAAGAATACCTAAACGAGCGCCCAAATAAAACTTTCTCACTCGCTCCTCTCCCCCCACCAATGCAACACCTAGAAACCAGAGTTCAGCGCTCGGAGACTTGCATCTGGGCAACGGAGATAATCTCCGCCGGGTCTCCAATAACTCGTGTACCTAATTCCGGATACATTATTTATGCTGATAGCGATAGGGCGGTTTTGATAACGTAATGGGGACAAAGCGCCTTTTATATTCCGAGCTCTTCTTCCTCCTCAAACTTTACTCATGTCAATTACGCAGGTTCTGGCGCCGCGAAAATATTTTTGGTAAAGTTTCTTTTGCATCCCAGACTTTAATTTACACCTGGCCTACTAAATTTACGAAATTCTCTTTTTGTCATCTTGGAATTTCTAAATGTGGATTTGGCGTGATACGACGATACGAACAGCGGACAAGTTCAGTTCGCCGATTTTTTAATTTTAAAGTGTTAAATGACAAGCTGAGGTGACGGGAGGGGCAGGAGAGAGACTTCTCACTTCTCCAACGTTCTTAAAATTAGTTTTGGCTTCCTTTAAAGCTCTTCCAGGGGGGTCTGGCTTCTAGTTTCGTCACTTATACTCGTATGTTTCAGGTGATGTTTATGAGCATCGACGACATCGATCGTCGATGTCCCCGGGGCATAAACGCCAGTTTGGTCAGTGACACCTCTTGGCAATTGGCACCGTTTGATGACGCATGTTTAAATGTAAGTGTAAAGTTTCTTGTTCTTCGTATCTTAATTTTTTTGGTTTTTTGAACATGCTAGTTTGGACTCTTATGTAATTTACATCTTTTCAAGCGTAAAATTACATACTTAATGCTTAATTTTAGTCATCCGAACTGGTTGAACTCTGTTGTTTCAGACATTTTTCCAACGAATGAATGCCCATCTCAGGAAGTACAATGAATGGGAAGAGATGCTGTACACCTTCCTTTATTTCCTTATTTCCTTCTTTGCTCTTGTAGGGAATGGCGTGGTCATTCTGGCCGTGATACGAAAGAAGGAAATGCGGACCAATCGGAATGTATTAATAGTCAATTTGGCCCTCTCCAACTTGATGCTGGCTCTCACCACGATCCCTTTTCTATGGCTGCCTTCCATTGACTTCGAGTTCCCATATTCTAAATTCTTTTGTAAATTTGCGAATGCCCTCCCAGGAAGTAACATATATTGCTCAACACTCACAATCTCAGTGATGGCTATTGACAGGTAAATAAAAAAAATAAAACTACACTTCCGGAATAGCAATATTAAGTACTTGAGGTCATAGATAATACGGTTTAATTGCGTCCATTAACGAACACATTCCAGGTATTACTCAGTGAAACAGATGAATGTCGGTACGGTAAATCAGACGTGTGTAAAGGGAATCATATTGTCTGTGATGATCTGGGTTTTCTCCTTCCTCCTCAGCTTCCCACTTCTTATTTATTATGACACAACCATGTTATATGTCTTCAAAGATGTCATGGTATATGATCCGGAGAAGAATACCACCCAATTACGGAGTTATGGATGGAGACAATGCCGCTTATCTCCCGGAGGATCTGCAGCTGATGATGATCTCAACTCTATGGATGCTGATGCTCAAGCCAGAATGATTCAGGTATTATCATGATTTCTGCTTCTTTTGATTCTATGTAAATAATGGAGTGTGCATTTTTATGACGCTTTTATTTTTAGCTGGTAATGTCGCTCATGCAAGTACTATTCCTCTATGTTGTACCTCTTGTTGTTTTATCCATTTTTAACGTCAAATTAACCAGATTTCTAAAGACAAATGCCAAACATATGAACAGGAATAGAAATGGGACTCTCAGACGAGAGTCAGTGATGATTCAATGTAGCAAGAACAACACTTACACGGTGAAAGAGTCACCTAAGAAAAAGAGGAACGTCTTATCTCTGGAGACTGAGATATCGACCTCCACTCCTCCAACACCTCGAGTTGAGTCGGCCACGCCAGCGGAGAGGGCTTCGGATCGGCGTCGAAATAGAACCACTATGTTATTAATAGCCATGGCCGGCTCGTATGCCGTTCTTTGGTTCCCATTTACACTTGTCTCAATGCTCATCGACATGGATATCTTGTACCTCGAGAATGGTGCCGCGATCATCGAACGGATCGACCAATTGTGCAAGTTGATCTCGATTCTCTCCATCGGAGTGAATCCTTTTCTCTACGGGTTTCTGAACACCAACTTCCGACACGAGTTTACAGATATTTTCAACTCTCTGATTCGTTGTTCGGCCAGCCAACGGCCTCAACGAAGCCGAGGCAACGTGTATGCGGCTATCCAGTAAGTTGAGTCAGGCGTTAACCTATCTGTTTTTTCATTCAGGCCGAACATGGGCCATAGGTCGGCCTCGTTCTTTGAGAGTGTTCAAAGTGCCTGCGGGTCGATGTTCTCACTGAAAGGCCGGCCAAGTCTGGAACAGCCTAGCCTGAGGTGAGATCACTGTACGTTTTGTTTTCCCTTTCGGAGTTCGGTGGTTCTTTTGATGTAACCCGGTTTATGGCTCTTTGCGGGTTTATGGATTGTTTTACTACGCGCATAACGCCTTTTTTGAACATTCTCCAATTTTTCATCGTCTTAATTTATGGCCATTTTTGTTATTTGCAGATGTGTTTGGGTTTTATTTCCAAAAAAGATTCAAAATTTTAATATTTTTCTTGCAGATCACCTGAACGCTCGAAAAGCGTGAGTTCGGAAGGATGTGTTCTCCACGTATTTGCCACCGGAGAGGGCGTCCGGCAAGAACATGAACAACAATTACTCTCAGTCCGGCCAAACAAATAAATTATATGAAACAGACTTTTATTACTTAAAGAAACATAAAAGAGAATAGAATGATAAGGGAAGACACGACAAGGGAATGAGTGGATGAAGGCTCTGGGTCTCGGGGAGTGTCATCAAAGTCATCATCAGGATCTCGAGGCCGGACTGGACGACCGTGGGACGAATAGGCCTGCGATTCGGGAGCAACTTTTATGACATGGCCGAAGTACTGTCCAATATCTTCGTTTGCGGTGTTGCAATTGTGCCCTCTGCAACAACAGATTCGATCGATCCCAGCCTCTTCCAAAACCTCATAAAATTTTCGCTGAATTTTTGGATTGGGGGCATCTGAATGCTCGCTATGTTTGTCAATGCATTTGGAACGTTGATGGGTGTGTGGACACTCAAAATGGAAGTTTGCTAAACGTTATTTTTATGCATCATTAATGGCCTCTTACTCATTTTCCCCAGTTTTGATACACATATATATTCATCTTTACTGGAGTCGGCCCAACGCACCAATGCACATCCATCGCCATTACAGTATCCTATCTTGGCTTTAAGAGAATATCGTTAAAGGTCATTAAAGTGCAGTTCAGTAAAGAAATAAACAAAGAGAAAAAATTAAAATTATGCTCAAAAAAGGCAAACCTTACAATGCCCGTGGTATCCCTGGTGACATTTGTGAGCTGTACTAATTTCAAGAACAAAGAGGAGCAAAAAAATTACACAATCAGCGGAATTCATCGCTTCGAAATGACCAAACCTTTCAAGAAGCCACTTTTAAAGCCCTCAGGGCAAAAGGCTTTTATTCTGATTCATAGCGATTCAAGCAGAAAATTCTGAGCCAATGTCTATTGTAACACCGGTCTTTCCTTAATTTATTCAGATGATGATACTTTCTATTATTTTATTTTAACGCCTAACAATCAAACAATAAAACATAACAATTCTAATTGGCGGTTGATTCATCCTCGGAATCTTCTGTCTTCTCCGCTTTGTATAATGAAAATAACTTGGCAACCTGATGGAGATCGAGATGAGGCTGGGCGTCTACAATTAATTTTCGGGCATATTCGAGAGTATAAGTCATATTACAGGTAATCACACCAACAATTCTCTCCTTCTCATCCAGGTAGAAACAGATCCATCGAGGGAAACTCTCCTTGTTCTAAAAATAATCTTTTATTCGCAGGTGTTCACTTACATCAGCTCTAAAGACAAAGGTGTTTAATTTTGGGTCAGTTATTCCCACTCCTTCTAAGAATAATGTCTCTCCAACTCGAGATCTGAATGACGCTCTTCGGGGTAGAACCCTCCTTCCTCCACTCATATTCTCCCCTGCACATCTCCCAGTGATCTCGGCATGTTCAATTTGTTGTTTTCTCATTCTTCCCAAGACAGGGTCATAGAAAGAGACCACATCTCCCGCGGCGTAGATGTCCTTTCTCACCATCAACTCTGAGTTCGCCATAATCCCTTGATTCACATTATCTACTTCCAACCTCGAATTCTCGGCAATCTCCACATTTGGTTTCCACGAATGACCATCAATAACATAATCAACAACAACATTCACTGTGCCCCGGTCAGTGTTCAACTTGAGATAAACCTTTCCATTCGGAAGTTTCTTGGCTGATTCCACTTTTACATTTCTTATCACCCTAACACCAGCAGATTCGATGCCTGACAAACACTCTTCAGCCAAAATGGGAGGTAATATTTTTGAAAGACAAAGACTTTCAGGTACTAACTGAACAACTTCAACATCCTCCAAAAAATTTTTGATGGAAAAAGATAATTCTGTTCCCAACAAACCACCATCTAGAACGGCCACCTTGGATCTCGGTTTCAAAGCTTTCCTTAGAGTGATGTAGTCTTCTATCTAGATCAAAAGTAAAAAAAAACCTATTATTAATCTTACATTCTTGAAATTGAAAACCTTTCCTTTGAGTTCATCTTTATCAAACGGCGCCGAAACAATAGGAGAAGCACCTAAAAAGGTACGAACATTAAAGGCACTGCTTACCTGTCGCAATCAGACATTTATCGTAATTAATCTCTTTCCCATTGGCCAGATACACAATTTTCTTGTCAGCATCTATTCTGGTGACTTTTGTATTCCTCATTAATCCCACACATCCGTGCTCAAAGTCTTCCATTTTCTCCGGCTCAATGTAAAACCCGTCGGCTTCATATCCAATGTGTTTTTTCCGTCCTTTATAACCGATGTATTCAAGAGATTCCGGATCTTCTGGATTTGCGTTATGCCACCAGAGATCTAACCAGATTTTTTTAATTAAAATAACGATGGAAAACTTACCTTTAGATAGGGCAGGTCGATTGTAGGAGGAATGGACCTCGTCTCCAATTATCAACACCTTGGCATCAGGATCTCTCCCGCGAATTGTTAAAGCAGCAAAGTACGACGCTGTGCCTCCACCAATCAGAACATAAGGAATCACACCATAACTCTTGTTCTAAAGATACAGGACGTCAGAAGGAACCTAAACATACCTGAAATTCCGCAAAAGCCACTCTTGGCCGTGAAATAAAAATCTTCCTAAAATCTAGAAAAAGTTATATCAAAAATAATAGTACACAACATACCCAAGCCCTCATTCAGACAGAGATCTGTCAATCCCACGGCCCCAACGCCCAAGAACACTTTATTTATGAATGATTTCGGCATTATTGCATCAGAAACGGAAAAGAATAAAATATTTTGAATAATTCAATCCACGAGCTGCGCCCACAGTTATCGCAGGTTGTGAGTATAATATATACGAATAAAGAGTAAAATCCCGTAATCCTTGTGTCATCATAATGACAGAATTGACATTTAACTCCATATATCGCAAACCAGAGAATAGTTTTAATTTTCTTTTACACTAATAAAATAAGCAACTACTAAATTAAATACGCTACTTTCTATTTGGTTGTGTTCACAAAAGAAGTGTTATAACATATACTGTTTGCCATTCGGGTTCCCTTGCAATTTATTACAATATTATCGGAAAAATGAAGATATTTGTTATTGTGGAAATGGTTGTCGCAATAATATAATAACATTTATCTTTGGTTCGGTCATTCGGCGACTTCACGGGCGCTAGCGTGTTGTTCATCTTGAAGGAAAACATGGCTGAATCTCGCTCTTCTTCGCCTCTTAAACAAGTTCTTTGACGCGATTTGACGGATTCTCGGGATCTTAACTGGTTTGGGAGTTGATGAGAAGAGGCGGCTGAACAGAACGCCCGCAGATGCCGTTCAGAGTGCAACCTGAGGGTGGAGGGTGATACCTCCGATGAGCCCTTCCCATCATTTGTAGCGCCCTTTATGCAACCAGTTCAATGCATACAATAGGCTTCTTTTCAATGTCCTGTTGCGTCATAGGTTGGGCGTCAGGAGGTGGGAACTGGTCACACCAAGGCAGATCTACAAGGGTCAATTACAGAAGTTGAAGTTGTCTCGAACTCCGTTTTCGTTTTTACTTTCGTTCGGTCGCGGAGATTGCCCCAGATCGGGGCTAAGCGGCTCCGGTGACCGACGTGAAGTCGGGTTGTTTGCTGGGGTCGCGGCAGGTCATTTCTGACGTCGTTCTTTGCAGAATGCGCTTATTTTTAAAAGTAGCCCTGTTCTGTGGGTTGGCAAACGCTCAGGTGGTTAATGTGACTATCTTCACCGAATCCCAATGTCCATTTTGCACCAGACTTCTCCGAGAACAGATCTGGCCATTCCATGCGACGCGGCCCGGAATTATGAATCTTCAAGTGAGTGATTAAACCCTATTACTTTACCTTCCAGATTGTACCATTTGGAAAAGGTAACTGTGAATATACTTATGATAGACAACTCTCTTGTACTTGTATGCATGGACCCACAGAATGTGATCTAAACAGGCTGCAGAACTGTGCGATCTCTGTAAGTCACTCTTATGACATATGGAATTAATTTGTTTAGTATTTCCCTCGACGTCATCTGGGTCTGGTTACTTGCATCCAAGGTCTGGCTAATCTGGAGGAGGCCTTTACTCGATGTTTGAGTCGACTGAGCCCTAAAAGTCAACAAAGATTGATGGATTGTGCTCGAACACAGACCGGGGAAGTACTTAATTATTACTCTATGGTAAACACTCATCGAGCAGGAGTTCGTATCTGGCCCACTGCTTATGTAAATGGTCGCTTCTTTGATCGGAGTTACCCCATGGAGACAGAGATTTGCCGGCACACGGACTACTGTTGACAACCTGCATTACTGTCAACGTCATCCTATACAAGTACCGTAATCTCCTTCTTTACTGTACTATTGTTAACTCGTGTTAAACTGCCATTTCTGAGTGCAATATGTCTACTTTTACTCCCATTACTCTCTGTAAATAAAGGAATAAAATTATTATGTAAGGGCGAGGTAATCCTTCTCTTTTTACGTTTCTGCGGTCATCCAGAAGCGCGGTTCCGGACAATTAACATAATTAATAGGAAGATCTAGTTCTGATCGGAGCTTGGGTGCGACAACTACCTTTAATTGGGGACCCGCAAACGCCTTATAAACCAAGGTTAATGTAGACTTAAGGAAGTTAGTCATGCTCGGGCTTTGGATGCTCCTAGCCTTGAGTGCCGTGCCCCCGGGTCAAACTGTAAGTGTTGGCTTTTATTATAAATATTACTTATAACTCCAGTGCGTATCTTCGGGTGTCTGTGGAGGAAGTTCTTGTTACACTCCTCCTCCAGTGCAATGCAATCCCAGCAGTTGCCAGCCCGGATACTCATGCGGGCATTATGGTTGTGCCAGAAATAGAGCTCGTTCATCGTTGACTCAAAAGGTAAACAAAGAGTAAACTGGGTTATCTATTCAAATTCAGAATGGTATCGTCGTTCCCGTTGAGGTATTTGTCAATCAAACCGTTCCCACTCGTAACATCTTTGGAGTTGAGAGACTCAAATTTGTCGCTCCAGAGAACAAAATAGATCAAAATAAATACGATCAGCTTACGGTAAGAGTAAAAGTTGCACTATTATAATACAATAATGCATTTCAATCCCGTTTAGAACCCTAATTATCTATTTCGTCAATGTTGTGAAGATCGTCGACTTCCAGATGCCTGTCTTCATAAATGCCACTTCAATGTGTTCAGTAAAGACGTCGTAAGTAGAGGCTATTCAATTTCTGTTAAAGTATAAAAATTTACAGTTACAATCTATGTTCTTTAAAAACGATCCATGTCCGATTGAAGCAGCTGCTGATATTCAATATTGTGCTGCCCAAGGGAGAGATCATCGAGAATGTTGTCATGTAAATGGAGTGCAGGGTACTTTGGCTGGGGAAAAATGTTTGACTTTCTGTGATCAGAGACCGGACAAAGTAGTACAGTTAGATTACTCATTCCTCCCATGTTACGACCGATTTGAAACCATTAAGAGATGTTTCTATGACGAGATCAAAAACCGAATGGAAGAAAAACTGGCTCCCCATCTGGAAAAGAACTGAGTAACATTATTATTTGCCTCTTTTACAAACATGTAACTAAAAAATTAAAGAATCCAGTGAGTCAAGGCTCCTAGAAGTTCTGTAACGTTTTGGGCTACTACTCCAACTCCTTTTCTAGCAATCCAGGCTAATTGATTACTGGATTGAAAGCGAAGAGGCCCGCAAAAAAAATACGAAGACGCCCGCTTTTTTGTTTTTGACGATTGAAAGCGAAGAGCAGGGGTGGCCCACAGGCCCGGCCCGATCGGGCTGGCCCTGACTCGAAAATGGAAAACTGAAACCGGGCCGGGCCCGAAATTTCCGGGCCGCGGGCCTGGGGTTTTTCAGGCCCGGCCCGGTTTTTATCATAATGCCAAACCGTTGGCATTCATTGTTTTCGTGCCAGGAAAATTATTTGATGGGGTTGTTGTTGTAGTTTATCAAGTTCTAACACATTTGCAAGCTTTTTTCACGTTTACTGTCACAAATAGTGCATATATAGTAATGTATTACAATAGTACTACCGGGACCGAAGCTTTTTTACAAACTTTAATTCCCAAAAGGCTAATAAACATTTATCAGTAATTCTATTTGCAATTTGTTCAAGGAAATCCAATTAATTAAGTAAGAACGAGGACGAAGATAATCCGAAATAGGTCTACTAAACTCCCTTTGTTGTTATAAACTGTTGTTTTAATGTTTATATGGTCTTAAACATGTTTGAAGGAATTATACTATCTTAAATAATGTTTAGTTTATCGTTAGACAGCTTCCGACTGAAACAACGGCGGCAATTTCATGAAAATGAGGGCAATTTGCCGTCAAGTTGACGTCACTGTCAAAATCCCAACCCTAGTTATATAACAAAACGGCAACGATTTTTTGGCAGGTCGCGCCCTAGCCGGGCTTTCACGGGCCGCGCCTGGCTTTTGACGGGCCGGGCTTGAAAAAACCTCTACCCGGGCCCAGGGGTGGTCACTGGCACCTATTTTTCCGATTTTGGGCCCGAAGCCCGGTCCGTCAAATGCCTGGCCCGGGTAGAGGTTTTTACAAGCTCGGCCCGGCCCGTCAAAAGCCAGGCCCGGCCCGGCCCGTGAAAGCCCGGCTAGGGCGCGACCTGCCAAAAAATCGTTGCCGTTTTGTTATAACTAGGGTTGTGATTTCGACAGTGACGTCAAATTGAAGTCATTTTCATCAAATTGCGGCCGTTGTTTCGGTCGAAAACTGTCTAACGATTAAACAAACATTATTCAAGGTAGTATAATGCCTTCAAACATGCTCAAGACCATATAAACATTAAAACAACAGTTTATAACAACAAAAGGACTTTAATAGACCTATTTCGGAAGTTAATTGGATTTCTTTCAACAAATTGCAAATAGAATTACTGATAAATGTTTATTAGCCTATTGGGAACTAAAGTTTGTAAAAAAAGCTTCGGTCCCGGTAGTGCTATTGTAATACATTATTATATATGCACTATTTTTGAGAGTAAACGTGAAAAAAGCTTGTAAATGTGTTAGAACTTGAAAAACTACAACAACAACCCCATCAAAAAATTTCCCCGGCACGAAAACTATGAATGCCAACGGTTTGGCATTTGCTCAAGCGACATGCACTTTTCCGCGACCGCACTCCAATTTCCGTGCGCATCAGCGATAAAATTGTCGGGACTTTATGGCCCGAGTAGTACCAGCTACAGAAATTCGATCTGCCCCAAATGAAAGGTTGCGGTTTTGGGGGGTTTAGTTTTTGCGAAACTAAGCAAAAAATATCTCTCTTCATATAAACTTTTTTTGGTTTATCTTGCACCGATGGCTCCGGCGGAGCAAGGTGAGTCAATTCTGCCTAGAAACATATAAGGAGCGTTCGTTCTACATTTTTCTGACCCCCTCGCAGAAAACCCAAAATTCTTGTCTGTTAGCCCTACAGACAAGGTCTGCGTGTTTTCTGTCTAAAAAACAGACAAAAATTGCAAATCTTGTCTGGGATAACAGACAAAGGGCCTGTTCGTTAGCCCGGACAAAAAATCTAAAAGTTTGTCTGGCTAACAGACAGAATTTTGCAATTCTTGTCTGTTAGCCAGAGAAACTGTTAGATTTTCTGTTAGTAAGTCAAGGTTTTCTTGTCTGAGATACAGACGAAGCAAATTGTCTGCATCCTAGACAACTTTTTCTCACTTTTTGTCTGGCTCTGGACAAGATTCGCCGATTCTTGTCTGAACTCAAATTAGTCTGGACAGAAAACGCGGCGCAGACCTTGTCTGTAGGGCTAACAGACAAGAATTGCTGGTTTTCTTCGAGGGGGCCAGAAAAAATGTAAATAGAACGCACGCGCCTTAAATCATAAAAACCTATTGTTATGTTTGCTTTTATTCGCTTCAGCAGACATACTCAAAACAGCTATGGCAAGTTAAAACCAAACTCATTGCTCCAAAATTTTTTTAGAAACGATATTAACCCCAAGTATAAGGTCGATGATGGCTTTAAATCAATATCTGAATGCTATGGCTCAGGAAAGTCCATCTAAAACAAATCGTTTATATATACTGAGTACGAATAAACGCATTAAGATAACATTTTCGAAGAATCCGGTCCAAAATCCCCAAAATAAGCCAAGGGTAGGTATACTTTTGAAACAGCCCAAAAGTTTTCTCCGTTTTTAGGGCAGTGAAATATTGAATTGCGCGCAAAGGTTTTATGGCACGCTCTTTCGAATGGTACAACTTTCATCCGCACAGAGCTATCCAGAATGTCGAAACGCTGAACTTCTAGGGGGCAGGTATACTTTTGAAACGGAGTGTAGCAGAAATCAATCAATCTCGAGGTTGTTTTAATTACTTTAATTCTATCAAATAGCTAACAATAAAGTCAACCAGGGTAACTATGTACAAAATATATTAATGTACCCGTGCATTCACTGCTGGGCGAGGCCGGTTGTAAAACGTGTAGAGAATGAATACTATCGTCAACATTGTCAACATCACAACTCCTTTGGTGTCCGTATATTGGGGAAAGTAGAGAACGACGAACCAGATGGACGCAAATTTAACTAAAATAATACATAAAATAAAAAGTTATTTTTTTTTCGTAGACTAAAATTAACCTTACAAGTGAACAGGAGTGTGAAAAGAATGCCCAGATTGAATCTGTTCATGAACATATCATCCACATTCTGATGGACAACAGAAAAATCGACGAATAAACGAATGATAGCTAAGAGGGCCCTTCTGAATTTATTTATCTGCCGTTGACCCCAAGCGGTCTCGGTTTCTGCATCAACTTGTTCTACACCCTGAATCCATCGAAGAGTTGACGAGAAGCCATAAAACATCATAAATGGTAACATGTCAGCGAAATAAATCGAGAGACGGAGAACTCGATTCATCCAGTTCCCATTGGCCATGTTTGTAACTAAAATAAGATCTCATTATTATACTTTCTTACATATTGGGCGACTAGGTATACTTTCAAATCCAAAATGTCCTGTCCGTTGTTGGGATCTATTAGTACTTTCAGTGTTGTTATAAACAGTGTCTTGCACGTAAGGGCGGTTCCCGACATGGCAATGAATCACACAATCATTATAAACACCGTAAGAACCCAGCGACCGACTATCATCGCGGAGTAATTGCCCCTTGTATATCAGTCTAATAACCTTTCCATCGGCCACTTGCAGAGAGAAATGCGTCCTAAAAATTAAAATCTAACCTTAAAAACAACTTACTTTTTAAATTCATCGATTGTAGTAAGAAGATTGCACCTTACTGTCTTTTCAGTATCATCCATAAACTTTAATTTGACTGTAGTATTAGCCTCCAATGGTTCAACCTGTTCGGCCACAGGTGCTTCTGGAATTCCTGCAACATTGCGTAACACGACGGCCCGAAGTTACCTACCTCGCTCTTCTTCGTTCTCTCTTGAATTGCTCATCAAATTTGATCCCTCGTCTGAACTCTCGACAGGCATGGCGTCAAGATGATTGTTGCTTTCCGAACTTGAGTTATCCAAATTGACTGTCTAAACAAATGATTTAAAAACGAAAAAAAAGTAACCCACGTCGGCCGACCTTATTTCCGACAACAGATTAGAAATAAATAAATGGTTCTCGCTGCTGAGACGTCTCGCCACCGGTCGAAACAAAGATATTATTGTTGCTGCGGCTGCTGAGGCGTCGGTGTTTCTGTGGAGAACTTCGTAGATCTGAGAAATGTGTCGTTCCACAGAAAGCGGCAAATGTACCGTTGTGATACTCGGCAATGTAGCGACCCTAAGAGAATAAAAATAAATGGGTTAAGCCTCACCTGCCCGTAAACCTTGTCGAAGATGGGGATAAAACAACAAGAGCGTTCACACTCTCGCTGTTGTCCGAGTTTGGTCGATTCGATAGAAAAGACACCAAATCCTCTATTTGTATCCTCTCGTTGTCCGCACTAACGATCTGCAACAGCTCAATAATTAAAGACCACAAAATTATTTTATCCAAAAAAAGTAGAAACACCTACTCTGACAACTCGTCCAGTATCACTCCTGTGCATAGAAACAAGGTGCCCACGATACACCAATGGCTGTCGTTTTGATATTAACCATGCTCCATATATGAGAGAAGTGGCCAATACAATAAGGAAGTAAGTGATTATCTAAACCCATATAAAAGAGGCAATATAAACTTACATATTCCTCATATACGATGTACTCTCTACCAACAAAATTGCTAATTAACTGCATATAGCAGGAAAGAGGTTCTAGTAAACCAGTATTAAACCACAAGAGCCGTCTCGCCCAGCGAAATTGATGTCCAAAAATAAGGTTATCGAAATTCAATGCAATGAACAAGTTACGGATGAAATTAAGAACTCTCAAATACAAGGCACTCTTCTGGTCAATTGCTATCTAAAATCTATCGTTAGAAAAAGTGATCTGCCGAATAAGCCACGTGATCATGACATATTTTCTATACTTTATTCTTTAAACAGGGTCTCAGAGCGAAAAATTTCTTTTTGCGTTCCGCAATATGTGACAAATCCTTGGAAAACTTTTCTTGTAGATATTTTTACGGAAATGCCTGGCCCTCCTCCTCCACCGCCTCCGCCACCGCCGTCTCTGGGTCCAAAATCAGCTTCAAAATCTTCCTCTGCACTGTCAGCTACTGCAGGGAGATCGGCCTTGCTATCCGATATCCAAAAAGGGGCAAGGCTCAAAAAAACTATCACCAATGATCGATCAGCACCTATCGTCGGTGGAAAAACGGCGAATGTTCAACGGGAAGAACCCGCAAACTCCTCAGGAGGAAATGATGTCAAACCGAAAATGGCCACCGCTGGATTAGGAGCTCTGTTTGCAAATGGAGTTCCACGCAGGCCAAGTGAAGCTAAGGCTATGAAAGCTGCAGGTATGCTTACTTTTTCGATGCATTTATGTTATTACTGTTTTCCGTGACGCGCGTGAAGTTTTAGCTATATCTGTTCCACCACCGACTCGTGGTCCCGAATCTCAACCACTGAATAAACCGACACCTCAAAAATTGCCAAGGTGGGTTGACAGTTTCTTATGTATATATACTATTTAGTGCTTCTTCTACGCCGGCAGCTCCAGCGCCACCTTCAAGCAGGCTGAAGCCTGTGTTGGCAAACAGCGCCCCAGTTCTTCCACCGCCAAAACCCGAGTCAAAAGTCCCGACCACACCCATATCGCACATTCCCACTTCATTTCCAGCTGTCCAACATCAAGAACAGGTCCAATTTCGATCAAATGTTGAGGTAAAACCATCTGATGTGAGTTTTCATCCATATATTTATCTATAGCTATGTATTCTGTATATAGCTGCTTAAATACCTAGTTTTATTTAAGGCTTCACGTCCTATTCACCGACCCGGAGCCCCACCTCCTCCACCTCCAAAAGTTCCATCAAGCAGTAGTCATGCTCCAAGAGCTACTCCTTTACATGAGGGGAATCCTTTACCTGTTCGGCCGGCGCCACCAGTCCCGAAAAGTACTCCTGTTGAAGTAAAGGACGCTCCTCCTCCTCCACCACCGCCCAGAATAGCATCTTTCATCGACTCAAATGAACATCGATTCCATTTCATTCCCATCCACGACCTTCCCCTACCACAAATGTTCACTGGGTTCCATAAAGAATACCAAAATAACTACCGTCGGTCTCCCACTGCTTCATACTAAGGACTTTGAAGTACATTTATCATAATTCCCGGTATATGTTGTAAACTTGTAAATATATATTTAAAATTGGATAAACCTTTTTTATGCCGTCAACTGAATCTTTTCCACCATAGATTAAATAAGAAACATTTTTTCACTGCTTTGAGAGGGGGAGAACAACGACGGCTCAATAGAGGGACCTCACCTCTCGTCTTGTGGCATTTAACTTTTTCAAAGACAGAGGTTTGTTGTTTTTGCAAGAGCTAAATAGAGCTGAATTTTCCCCTTGCAAAAAAAATTCAACCAAAATATGGATACTTACGTTCATCTAGCCAGAAACTTTTTTGTTTTACAATCCCCAAGGGAGGAAAAACTCCACAGAAAAACATTTATCTACAAAAAGGAATATTTTTCGTGCCCGTTTTGTAGGTCTCTTCTCTGTAACAGACGATCTATAAAATTGAACTATTTCTGCATGCGTAAATTCGGTTATACCGCTGCGAATCTCGAGCATCTTATCGATTTTTATGAAAATTTTGTGCTTTTAAAAACTTTTCACGAGATCGATACTTGTAAAAAATGGGGAGGAGTAGCGATGTATTTCTTAAATTTATAATTCCAGGTTAGTATTATGACGGATTTCGATGGGAAATCTGATAAGATCAAGTCAAAATGGTCATGCGGTTTATGTACGTACAATAATATTGCGGGACAGTTAAAATGCGAATTATGTGGAACTCTACGATTTGGACCGAAGGTGGCTGCATCTGCCATTCAGAAGCAAGCCGAGTTGTTATCGATAAAATGGACTTGCTTGACTTGTACTTTTGCCAACATTGAAAGTGCTGATAAGTGTGCAAAATGTGAAAATTCCAGACCATCTGGATCAGAAACAAGTCAACAGAAAAGTGCGCCTGCGATTACGGAAGTCCCAATAATTCAGAATGAGGATTATTTGAACAATGCTCATTTTAATTCAGGTGTGTAATGTTATTAGTCATTTCTTCAAAACTTAATTTTTAAACGTTTTAGAGATAGCTTCAAGTTCCGAGATAAAATGGAAGTGTCTTCGGTGTACCTATCTAAATTTCCCGAATGCTATGAAATGCACAATGTGTTCATGTTCAATCCCAAAGAGCAATAAGCGTGGGTGTATATACCATAGTTTTGTCTATTTTACGTTTAGGAGTATGTGGATCTTACATAAATTTTTTTAGTTAGATCATCCGGTGTACAGAAGCCGCTAAGAATATCAAAAGACTTGCTTAAGTCTCACACATCCACGGTCGTAGAAGCTCTGGCCACAAAAAGAAATCAGTTCTTGGTAACTGGCTGTCTTTCGAGGTACATCAACTTTTATACTGGGCATGCGCTGAGAGAAGATCTTTTCTTTCGTTCAATTGGAGCCCTTGCCAAGTCCCCTCAAGCCGCGCTTGACGAAATTGTAAACTATTTAGTTAACGATGGGAATGTAAAGAGGATGCTGAATTATTTCGAAGTAAGTTATCCAAAAGTATCATTTATTTTTTAGCACCTTGTGGTGTTGTCTTTTGCCCCAGAGTTACATGTACTGCCAGGCAATGACCTACTTGCGATAGCTAAGAAAGCAGGGCATTCAGAAGTTGTGAAGATGTTGACGAGGGCTCTTAATGGAGAGGACAATATGCCTTGTGCCGCGGCTGGTCCTTCTTCCGAATTATTTTGTCGCATCAACCACATTTTCCATTTTTGTAGACCTCCATATAACCTTCCTTTTCGGCCGTATAATTTCAATATATTTCGACGTCAGTTTAATCAGAGTAGTATGGGTTGGGCCGTTTCTCCATTAGCTAATATCATGTATCATGTTTTAGTACCTTTTCCAAAGAATGACTTTACCCAAAGTCTTCTACAGGAGATGTTGGAACATAAGTTCGATCCCACCATGAGGCAATCCCTTCTTCGTTATGTTCAGATAGTACCCAGCAAGACCCAGGATGTCAGACTTTCTACCATTATGAGTTGTCCTTCTACTTTATTAATGAAGAACCGTGGGGGAAGTGAGAGTTTCTTTGATGCCATTCTTCAATCTATGTTTGGTGTTTGTGATCGGTACAGAGCATTGAAAACTCAGCTCCATGATCATATAGTCAACTATGCCTCAAGATATGAACCAATCTATAAGATGCAGTGTTTTGAAATGTCAACAAAGGTGGGATTGTCCATGACCAATGATGAAATTGATGAAATGTGGCAGTATAATATGATTATTAACGAAGAACGACAAGTAGAAGCTGTGAGTTTTTTGAAATGTATTTAAAACTGCTTTTTTAGATCCATATATTTGCGCTTTCCCATTTACTTCAACGGCCAATTATCATACTCCCGGTGTCACCGATCGTCAATAACTCCAAAAGACCGGCCAATCTCCTCAGTCTGGCCACTTCCCGGTCAAGTGCATATCATTTTTTGGAAGGATTTTATGTACCGGTGTTCCTCGAGATCGAGGTCGTTTCTCGATCGCCATTATGTCTTATCCATGATAACGGAATGTTCTACAATTGGATTACCAACGACGGTATATCTTTTTCTGGAAGCTGATGCTTTGTGTGTTTTAGATGATTCAAACGGCACCCAGAACTTTGTCATTGTCAATTATTTGCGGACCCAATTCCATTCATTGTTCAGATTTATCGATGAGAGTCATGAAAAGAGAGCTCGCTCTTTCCTTTCTCTTGTTCAACTAACCCCTTGCAGTGTGGCCGTCAGATTGAATAGCCACGAATGTCTAGAAGAGTCAACCAATTTTTACTGTTAGTTTATTTTGTTACTTACAGATTCCTTTACTTTCAGATGAATATTTTATGGCGGCCGAAAGAAGTCTTCAAGAGCAAAGAAGTGTTAAAGTTGTGGATGTAATTCATCGGATGAATCTGTCAAATGATTGTAGCCCAAGTATTTCCAAAATGTTTTCACCCAGCGCAAAAAGGATGCTGTCGCACAGATTTCCATATAATTATGTAAGTGTAACTTTGTCTATATTCAATGCATTTGCATGTTGTATATTTAGAATTCTGGCAGTTCGAGTGAAGCAGACAGTGAAGATGAGGACGATGAGACGGCCACCAAGATGGCCAAGGTCTCCGACTGCCCGAATTAGCCCCGATTCAAGCGCGCTGCCCGTGAAATCCTTCCGTTTGCGCGAGTTATCCTAATGTGTCTTATGTCTGATGTGGAATACGAGGTTCAATATGTATATACCACTTGTTTTGTAATAGACCTTTATATTTCTTGTTATCTAATGGAAGTTTTTACTATATAAACAGGCTTTTAAATATGGCTAAGGTAAATATTCGTTTCCATGGACACACCTACATACTTCGTCGGCTTTTCCGTTTTTATGTACATGAGTCTCCTGACCAATGTTAAACGACGGGTTTCTGGACTTCTGAAATCATCTCAATCGGAAGTCGAGGAACCCAAGGTCTCACTAGAAGAAAGGCCTGATGAACAAAAAGAAGAGCCAAAGGAAGAGATCCCTATACAGGAATCTGTAGTCTCGGACCCCGTTTCAGATTCAATTGTTCCGGAAGAACCAAGTCCAAGTAATCTACGCGATGATGTGTACATCCAAAGTAGACGTAAGTTACTGTTGATTTGATAAGAGCTCTAATTAAAGGGAGTTTTAAAAAAACCACAAATGAAGCCCTCAAGTTAAGTTCAATAATTGGAGACGTTTCCCCGGACAAAGACATCCGATATTATTCAGCAGTGTATACGGCCATCAAGTTGCAAGACGTCTTCCACAAGATTATCGTTCTTCTTCTGGGATGTTTGGCAGGTATCACAATTTATCATATGGTGATTTCCGTTTTTATAATTGTTGATGAGAAGACAGTATTAGCGTATCAACAAATTGGGGCGTATGTCCAAGCTGCATGTTATCTTAATTTCTCGTTGTTTGTTATCAGATGTCTTGACATGTAAGTTTTCAAGTTGGATTTCAGTATATGTAGAATAATTTTTTTTGACGGTTATTATCTAATAATTTAGGATAGAGGCAGGAAACGGTTTAAAAGACACCATGAAAAAGTTGGTTACTATGCAAAAAGACATTATGGTTCTTATTATCGCCACGATTGGCTTTGTGTGCTCTTCTTTGATGACAAGATACGAAGAAGAAGGAATATTAAAAGATAGGCAATCATTGATGACTTGGAGATGGCTTAGTGCTGGCCGAGCAGTCACAGCTTTGATTGGATGGCTAATGATCTCCCTTCAACAGGGATCTGACTGTACCCAACAACGATTGATTGCGATTATGGTATGTTTCTGAGACTCGTATTTAATTATTTGCGAAAAGAGAGAATACCAAGAAAAACAAGAGAAGATGGTGGAAAATAGTCATGAAAGAGCACTGTCATCACTCACAAACTCCCGATTCGACCTCTCCCAAGACGTTGACAATCCAGCGCACAACCTTTGAACACTGCTTTGCGACAGACTGAATATTTAGATTCTCTTTGCTTCAGGGAATGAATCTTTTCACTTATAAGTACATAAAACTCTAAATGACTTCAGAGGGAAATGGATGCATTTTCGGGGAAGGGGTTGGCCTTCCTGATATGGAAATCATGGGCCACCGGCGGTTTCGTTTGGCCTAATGGACAAAAGTTTTAGATAGATTCGTCTTGGGAGTTGCAATTGACCATAGATTTGTCCTTAATGAAAGTGTATGGTAGGCTTTCCATCCCGGGGATCTCTTGAGAACATTGTCATCTTCTTTTATTTTCACTTGAACAAGTTTTGGTCACGGACGGAGATTAAGGGGAAAGGGTTTGGCACTTTCCCTAGAATTGCGGAAATTTGCATTTTGGTTGGCGGCCAAACGAGTTGAGGGTGCCTGTGGTAAGTGACGATGGAACGTGGCGAGTAAGGGAGAGAATAAGTGTGTTGAGACATCTGTCCTGTTTTCTCTCTTAGCGGGTTAAATAATAGGAAGGTTGCGCGGTTTGAGGGCTTGGTGCATAATCCACTGGGGCATTTTGAGTAGTTTCCGGCTATTAAATACTCATGCTTACCAATTGACTGATTGGAGTCATTCTTTTCGGAGATTGGGACTTGTTTTGAATCCAGGGTTTCCACCAACCTCTATCTCAATAGTCCCTCGGGTAACACGGAATCTGGATATTCTATTCGGGCTCTGATTCCGGAGTAAAAAAGGATGCAAAAAAGTGAAATGGGCGCGTTCAATTGACAGCCTGAGGCTTACCACAACGAGGCCAATGGTATGGACAAGTTCAATTCCGGAGGACAGCAAAAAAGGCCGAGAAAACGGCCTGGGCCGGGTTTGAGGCGGGGCCGAGATTGGACTCATTGTCTTTGGACAAGAATGCCATCTTCGATCACTCCCCATTCCGGTCTAGGATTGCTTATCAAATTCGTTGATCTCAGTATATCTGTCATTTTCCCGTGTTTGCAATAATCCTTGAACTTACAGTGTAGCCTGCCCAATGTCCTGATGGAGGAGCCGGACTATGGGTTCGAGCTTCAGCCCACTGTTTATCCATCACATTGTTCTACAGTGAACAACACTGCCTTTGCTAATGTAGAATTCCTTCATTCGTATAGTATCATTTCATGGCCGAACTTCACAAATTGTCTCCCCAATTGTGGAATGTGTACCAATTTTGCATCGGATCAGATGTATTTGATCTATAACTTCTTTGTGATCGGCTTCATCTTGCCTCTAATCTCATTTTGCGGGATATTTGGAAACGGGTTCTCGGCTTTTGTATACAGTAGACCAGGTAATTAAGCAAAATGCAGGGTGATCATTTTATTTTGCGTTTTCAGCAATGCGAACATCGACCAATCTGTATTTGTGTGCTCTTGGATGCTCAGACAACGCGGTTATAATCACCGCGTTGTTTTTATTTTTCTTAGACAGTATTCGAAAGTATTCTCTGCAATTAACTATTGGCTACAATGTCTTGTCACCTTACATTTATCCCGCCGGCATGATTGCCCAAACTTGTTCCGTTTACTTCACATTGGTGGCTGCTATCGATTGTTTTGCTCAAGTAAATCAAATCTTTACTTTATGAGTTTAACATACAGCTATTAGTATTTTACTTTAGGTATGCTTGCCCGAGCCTTGCAAGAAATGTTTTTCACGTCCGAAGACCGTGACGATCCTAATATGCTCAGTAGCGCTGTTTAGTATTGCTTACAACTTGCCTCATTGTTTTGAGTCAGTTCTGGTAGAATGCTGGCATCCTCAATTCGGGGCCGCTTCCATTGAAGTTTGCCCAGCTCCATTTCGGTTCCATGAGACGTAAATAAAAGTTTTTTTATTATAAATGCATTAATTATCATTTCCAGATACACCCTTATATACTACCAGTACATGTACTCGATCTTTTTGGCAATTGGCCCATTGATTTTGTTAATCATTCTGAATACTTGTATCATACTTTCTACAATGGTATTCAAAACAGCTGATTGTGATCCCAGCGATAATGTGGCATTGGTAATTGTTTCTCAATTTTCGGCACTTTATAACGCACAAAATAATATTATATTTCTCGTTCGATTAGAATAATTAGTTTTATTTAAAATTTTTTAATTCTTTAAAAACTAATCCAAAAATTGATGACAATTTAAAAAAAATTTTTACGAATACATGAACTCTTGAATAAAAGTGCCACTTCATTTAAATATAGACACGTTGCGTGGCAACTCCAAATTAGCGTGAATTCAATCCACGGAAAATGATAATTCTGATATTAAAAAAAATCTTGCAATTTTATTTACTAATAACAAGAATACCATTGATTCAATCTAATTTTAGGTCCTGGTAGTTCTTTTGTTTATTTCGTGCAATGTCATCGCTCTCCTGATTAATGTATTCGAAAGCAATCTGTCAAATCTACTGCAATGGAGGATCAATTACATCATCGACATCTCAAATCTGCTGGTCGTCTTCAATTCGAGCTTCAATTTTGTTATTTATTATCGTTTCTCGAAGCTTTTTCGTCGCAGTTTCAAGCTCAATATCCTGGGGCGATGCTTCGGAAAGAAGACTGTAATGTTTAGTCATTACGACTCTCCAAATCAAAACTTAATGACTAAGATGGAGCCGTCCGGGAATACAATAACTACGTACAGGTATCCAGAAGACGAAAGTTTCGAGTCGTTAGATGAAAAGTTGAAGGCTGCGGCAAATACCGAAGTCTTGATATAAATAAAAATCATTGCTTGTACTTTGTTATGTTATTTAAAGTGTCTTGTAGAAATGGAACGGCTTAACTAAAACTAGCCTGACCTTCGAATTTGTTTATCGAATACTGATTTTTCCTTCCCAGACAAACCTCCTTTGTAGCCGGCACTAAAATCGATTCCGCATAAATCGAGGGTTTTCACATTAGACTCAGGTTGCCTAAGCGTTCAGAAATCGCGTAAAAAAAGTTTTCAGATTGGTTGGACTTGAAGTAAATAGTTTTTACATGGGCCCTAGACATATTGGGCTCTTACTGTGTGTCTGACGAAATTTCAAACTTTATTATTGTATGCACAGTGACTTGCGGATAATTTCAAAAGGCAATACTGTACAGAGTGGTCCACGAAGTCCTCCCTAGTTTGTCTGTGGAATAACTGTAGAACTGTTCTACAGAATTTTATAAAAAGTATATTTTTGGAATCTTCAGGCCCCCATTTTTTCCGGGTACAATTTCAAAAAAATCTCCCTGCCAAAATTTTCTTTATGGTACCCTTGGTTCAATTTAAACTGCACCGAACTCATGGTCCTACGGGTTTTACTCAAACTTACGGAGTTTTCTCCAAAATTTGAAATAAATTTGAATGAAAACTATGGGAAAATGAGCTCGGTGCAGGTCGAAAAGAACCGAGGGTACCATAAAAAAATTTAGGCTGATGAATTTTTTTGAAATTGTACCCGAAAAAATGGGGGGGGGGGGGGCCTGAGGATTCCAAAAATATACCTCGCGACAAAAGTTTGGAACAGTCTGGATTTCCTTTGCGGATTAAGATAGGAGCTTAATTCCTTTTCTATTATAAGCAGCAGATAAAAAACCTAAAGCATGTACATAACCTGGGTAATAAGCAACCATATAATTGTTTTAGAAACACTTTTTTGAAAATAACCTGGACAAAGGTTTGGAACAGTCTAGGCAGTAGCTTCCGGCCCTGTATTGGGTTATTTTTTCTATATATTGCTTCCCACATTAAACGAAGTAATGGCCTTCGTTAATGGCATAATTAATTGAATTCCCTTATTCTCAGCTTAAAGCAAACACTTGTTTATAGAAATCGTCTGAACCCATCTGTTTACCGACGGCCTAAAAACAAAAACAACGTCGTTCTCCAACTGATCAAGGCCGTTAGATATTTGATAGATGTTTTGTGTGGGTTTACGGCTTTTTTGCAAATAATCTGAATGGATTCCATTACTCCATAATATATGACGGATTCAGAGTAGCGCCATTACCACCTTCTGGGCATGCCGCATGACTCCGGTTTTTAATTCACCCGGCTCGCTCGGTAATTTCTCTCCGAATATAAAACTCGGCGTGCGACTCATCTCAGGAACTCACTCACACGTACAAACAAGACCCCCAAAAAACGAGCGACCCTGGTTGCCGGTACAAAAAAGGAATCGCGCTGGGTACTTCATGATGATGAAGCCATTCACTCAGGTAGGGGAGAAAACAACCAGCGGCCCCTCCCTCTTCTAAAAAGGGGAAATTGTTGTTTTGAGGTTCCCGGGAAAACAAAATCACGTCTGCACAAACATACTTTTATTTTTCATTCGTTTTGGACCGATAGATATCAACTTCCACCGCTCTAAATCAATTTTGCGCAAGCTCAGCCAAAATTCGTTGTTTGCTTAGATTATTTTCCTCGAATCCACTAGTCTTCGTCTTCATCTTTTGGACCAAACGTTAAGCTGTCAAGAATCTGAAGGGGTAGGAGGACCCAAGTCCTATTTTTGATGACTTCAGTTTCATGCCACTTCTGCTCGACATTATCCGGGAAATAATCTGAGCGCTCTTCCAATTCCGTCCCCTATTTCTATTTTGAGCGGCCGTTATTTATTCGGCATCTATTTGTTGTTTATAATGTTGCAATCTCCGCTGCTCTCGGCGAGGAGTTGTCATGACGACGGCGCGAAGAAGGTATTGGAGAAAACACGTGAAGAATGGGACCGAGATTAGTGCCGACTCTTTCCGAGGAGTGTGGTGGTCGACTCTTTTGACTGTTTCCACAACAAAAGCTCGTTTTATTCATCTACTATTCGAAACTCTTTCCGGTGGAATCCAGCGAATGGACATTTTTTTAGACCCGCTCAATATTCGTGGCCATTTGGCAGGGCAATGAGTGAGGCCGGCATTAGGCCGTTTCGTTCTACTGCTTTCGGGCCGCGCGATTAAAGACACAGTTTCAGTGCGGTGCTTTTTCCCGCATCTCCGAATAATTAATGTTCATGCAGTCAAGAAGCTGAAACAGTGGCTTTTCGGGCACTCGCTTGGGTTTCTCATACCAGTCTCGTCTAAGTGCGTAGTAGTTTTTCAATTACGCGTGGACGAACATACCCCATCTATTCTGTGTTCCTTCCCGGCTCGAAGGGCACTTCACCATGGCCTTCTGTGCCGTAAACAAAGTTGTTTTTCTCTGCCTCCCATTCGGACCATGGTGTCTCCGGAGAGGGGGGGGGGGGGGGGGGGGGGGGGGGGGGGGGGGGGGGGGGGGAGAGAAGTAAAGCGACCTTCGGCCTATTTCTGGGCTTTCGAGCCCTGAGGCAACGGTAAAAAACCATTCCATCCCGGGTTCATGTCATTTTATTAATTTTTGTTACCTCTGTGGATTGTGTTTTTGTTTTTCCCTCAGGGTCTGTGGGTGATTTTTGACGACACGTTAGAGGAAGTATATATATGAGTGAGATGTGTCTCCAAGACATCTTTCGCGGTTTCTTGCTCTTTTTTTGTTCGATCAGGGCGAAATTGAGACCTGAGGCATCTCTTTCCTTGCAGGACCAAGACCTTGTTGTCTAAACTCTCGTTTAAAAATGGTTGCCGTTGAATGTTATTCGGTGGCTTAGCCAGTTCCGGTTGTCCTCACTGCCAACATCGGAATAATCGACGAAAAAAAGGACAGTGCCAGCATTGCCGTAAGAAGGCACGCTTCTACATCATCCCGACATCGTGCTCTCTTGCAGACGACTCTTGTCGAAACACATCCCATTCTTCATCCAGGCCCCATTCTCTGTCACCCTCTGTTCTTTTTCCTCGAGCCAGTTCAGCACAATCGTCTCATACTGAAACATGTGAGTCGTGTGCAGTTCTATTCTCTATAGGCTTCATCCATTGTCTTTCTGATTACCATTAATATATTGTAGCCCTAAGACCTCAAAGTGTAACCCATCGTCCACTAGAACCCGGGCATTGGCAAATCCTTGGACCGGGAGCCTTAATCAAACCTTTGGATCAGATTCAAACCCTTGACACTCTTCAGAATCCTTACAGTAATATAAACCAAGATCTTCGCGAAGCGCAATCAATAGGTGCGATCTTTTGGACTGTTTTGACGTGATTTGTGATTATAACGAATGTAACCGGTAGTAATTTTGGTATGTTTTAGCTGGAATAATGGATGACCCAACCATAGACCCGAACATAGGACCAACGGTGATCAACACCAACACTGACACCATCCATCGGACCCCCGATAGCCCCTCTATGAATGACTTTTTTTGGTATGTTACTTTCGCATACATATTAAAATTACTTCAGGGATCCCGTGGGAGATACCAATTATGCCTCAGACACTTTTGACAGTGATCTCTATGATTACGATGATCGCACGAATGCTCGTCTTGGAAGAACGCAGGAAGATCTTCACAAATACAAACAGAGAATAGATGCCAATGTAGAACACCAGCGAGAATACTCTGAGATCATGAATGCCATGCATCAGAAGGTGAGAATAAAGTTTTTCTCACCATAATTCTTACAGCTCCAAGAGTACCGAAAACACATTGCCAAATTGGAAGGGAAATTGCACAAACCGTTCAGCACAAGTGACGATTCCTCCTTTTTCCCCTTAGGAAGAAGCGGAGGTTATGACATTGGAGTCGGAGCTGGACCGAATGTAAATATCAGCACAGATATCTGGACAGCCGGGGGAGGGGGTGCTGGATATGGAGGAGCCCGACTTGGGGGAGATACCAACCAGAACTTTGATGTCATGATAAGGTTGGATGAGGAGAGACGACGGGCTGATGATTTCCGTATTCAGCTAGAGAATGAGAGACAAAATAATGAACAATTACAGTTAGAGATCGACCGAATTCGTCGGGAATACGAGAGAGATGCAAAAGAGAAGGAAAGACGTTATACCAACAGAGAACGGGTAAGTATAATTAAGAAAGTTAATGACTACTCTTGCCAAAAATAGATTAAATTAGACATCTGCGGGGTTACTAAAGTAATTTAAATTTTAAATTTTCAGAACCTAGCCCAATATCTCAGTGATGAACAGAAAAAAATGCTGGACCTCTGGACTGAGCTCCAACGAGTTCGCAAACAATTTGGTCAATTGAAACAACAAACCGAAGAAGACCTGGAAGCGCAGCGACAAGACTTTTCTAAGATCTTCCGAAATATTCAAAACTTCACACGAACAAGTGGAGGAGCAGCAGACCCTTTAACTACAAGCATTCATCTTGGAGACGGTGGAGGAACCACATACAATCTGGACTCTGTAATCCAAGAGACCATAAGAAGAGTGGGCAATAGAGGACCAACCTCCCCATACATTGGTGATCTAGATTTATTAACTAGACTTAGAAAGGGGGTGGACAGTAATCATGACAATACAGAACTTTACAACGAGTTGATGAAGAAATACGAAGAGGCCATCGAGAGGAACATTGAGATTGAATCAAAGGGCGACGAGAATGTGCGAAAGGTCAGCGATCTGGAATCTGAACTCAGACGAACTAGAGACCGACTGAGTGAAGCTCAGAGCGCCATTAAGAAGATCCACAATATTGCAATCAATAATGATCGCAATGCCGAGAGTACCAAACGGACCCGTTCCCTGTCCCCAGGCGAAGCTGTAGTTCAACCCTCTGAAGCCATTCGTGCATTTAGGAATGTTCTTCGGGAAAAGGACAACGAAATCCAACGCCTTGAACAAAAACTCAAGGCCGCTGAAAAGCAGGCCAACGAATTCGTTACCAAATTTGAAGCTGCTGATGAAGCAAGAAGACGTCTTGATAAATATTTGGCTGATGCAAAACGAGATGTCGCCAATCTTCAAAAGCATCTTGACAGCTCGGAACGTCAAAATCGCCGACTTGAGGACCGTATAAGAGCAGTTGACGCGGAGAAACTAGCGACCGAAAAGGCAAGAGCTTACTTGGAAGATGAGTTGAAGAGATTACAACAGTAAGCTGATCAGATCAAATATTGCATAATTATATTCTTTCAGATTGTTCCAAAAGAATACGACAGATGATGCAAGAAAAGCGCGTGAGGAAGCCGAAGAATTCGCGTCCAATATGGAACAAGATTACAAAAACAGAATCGCTGAACTCACCAGCCGCATTGATTCGCTAATGAAAGATAACAATCGTCTTAAAGCGGAGATTTCACCAATCAAAGACAAATACAGAGACCTCGAAAACGAATATAACTCTCTCTTACGTCGCCTTGAAGAGAAAGGTAAGGGAATTTAATATTAAAAAAAATGTTTGTAGATACCCAACTTAAATACACCGAGGATCATAAGACCAAAATTCTGAAGGATCTAGAAAACCTGCGTAGTCAATATGACGCAACTAGAATCGAATTAGACAAATATAACAATGATAACGAAGCGTTGACTAATAGAATCAACGTCCTTGAACAACAGAACAAAGAGTTGAAGCAACAAAGAGACGAGATCAGGTGAGAAAGAGAAGCATGTCACTAATAAAAATTCCAGTAAACAACGTGATGAACTATCTCGGCAACTTTTTGACATCAAACAGACCATCGAAACCGAAAAGACAAATGGAACCAACGTCGAGGAGAACATTCAATCCTTGAATGACGAAATTGACAAGCTCAAGGCACAAGTCGGAGACTATGAAAACCAAATTGTCATTCTCCGCAGACACAACGATGATCTGGATACCCAGCTCAAGACTGCGCAGTCCAAGCAGGGTGTTATCGAAAACGATGTTCAGACAAAGATCAAGGAAATAACAACTCTTAATGAGCTGAATCAGAGATTGCAAAAAGAAAAACAAGACATATTAGAGTAAGGATGACATCAAATATTAATCACACATTCCTTTAGCGTCAAGCACAAAACCGAACAAGAGCTTCATGCCTTCAAAGAAAGAATTCGAAAATTAGAAGCAGAAATCGATAAATTGAAGAAGGAAAATAATGAGCTTACCAAGAAGGAAACCAATGTGCAAGAAGCGTTGGCCCAACAAACTAAACGAGTCAGTACCTTACAACTTGATCTTCAAGATTCAAGAGCCAAGATTAAAGAACTAGAAGGTAGGATTTCAATACCTGATATAATTACAATATTCAGATAAATTAGCTCGGCTGGAGAAGGACTACAAAGACCGGCTGAAGAATTGGCAGAGAAACCGACAGTCCACCAAATCAACGGATATTGGTGGAGGAAGTCTGGACTCTTCTACAACTGGCGGACAGACTGGTGGAGGAGATCAGGGAGACCTAACCGAGGATATTGTAACCGGAGGCAAGGGCGGACGAGGCGCTGACGACAGTGGTGTTGGAGGTGGAACAACCACAAATGTTGACAGCATTTACATCACCAAATACGGAGGCTTCGGAGATGCTTCTTATCTTGATCCAGAAATCGTTGAGAGTAGAATTAAAGATATAAATGACAAATGGAAGATCGAGTTGGACAAAGTGGAGAACGAAAAAGATTCCTTTGAGGCCAGAATTCGTGAACTGGAGGATCAAATTGCCCATTCTAATCGAGGCGAAGAACGAGAAAAGAACGACCTTCTAGATCAGCTTCGAAAACTTCAGAACGAGATTGACAAACTGAAGGCCGAAATCCTTCAGCTTAATGATAAACATCAAAGTGAATTAGAAGACGAAAAGGAAACTTACCAAAAGGTATCGTATTTTGACAATCGTATAAGGCGCGTGCGCTCTATTTTTTCGGCCCCCTCGCAGAAACCCCGAAATTCTTGTCTGTAGGCCTTACAGACAAGGTCTGTGTGTTTTCTGTCTAAAAGTGCGTAATATTGCGCAATTTTATGCTCTCTCTTCCTGGGGATTTCTTCCTTTCTTTCTCTGCTCAGACAAGAATTTCCCATTTCTTGTCTGTAGGGCTAACAGACAAGAAATCCGGGGTTTCTGCGAGGGAGTGCGAAAAAAAGTAGAACGCACGCGCCTTATATTTAAAAATGAAATTGTAAATCTTATCTGATATTACTATTTAGACTATAGATGACATTCGCAAGACCGAAGCCGAACTTCAAGACAAAATTAACAAGCTTGAACAAGAACGAGCGGACTTGCTAAACCAACAAAGCGAATATGAAAAGGAGCGCAAGGAATACGACGAAAAGTTGACAACCTTGGCTTCGAATAACCAAAAACTGAAAGATGACATTGAGGACATCAGGACTGAGACCGAAAAAGAAATACAAATCTGGAAGACCGATGCTTATTCGGCGAGGTCCGAAGTTAAATCTCTGGAAACTACATTGGCAGGCTTGAAAACTCAATTGGCCGCAGCTACGGAAAGAGCTGAGACATTAAACAAGACCGTCAACGACCATGTGTCCAAGATCCGAGACTGTAAGTTATTTTAACCATCAATAGCTCAAAAAATTCAGTAACTTCTCAAATCCGAAAGCTCGAGGAAGAATTGACCGATTCCAAAGCCAGTGCCCATTCCAAGGAAATCGAGTTTGACAACGCCCAGAACCGAATCAGACAAACCGAAGAGCAATTGGCAGTCTTACAAGCCGAACACGCAAGAACCCGTGGAGAATTGGGTGACGTCAACCGTGAATACTCGAATGTCGTCATCATCAGAGACGACTTGCAGAAGGAAAACGAGAAATTGTCCCGTAGGAACAAAGAACTAGAGTCCATTCTCAAAGAAATTAGAAACAGCACTGACCATCTCAAGAATGAGGTAAGTGAATGATCCAGGAAATTTTTTAGTTTTTCCAAAATGACTTGAAATCACTTGCAAAATCAACTGATGCCAATTTTGGGACAAACAAGCCATGATAAACAAAATTATTTCTTTTCATAAAGGGCATTCATATCTGGGAACGTAGTGCAAACTGAACCTTCATATGACATAAAACACGCTGGCTGCGAAAATACTGGGGCCATTTTTTTAACATTGCTTTCGCGGCAGGACCAAACCGCTTTTGTGCATCATTAAATATTCGAATTACAACTATCTAAGTGGTGAAAATATAGGATATTTTTGTAAGCGTATTCTTTGCAGCATAACCGACTCCAAAACATTCTCCGTGAAAAGAGTAAACAACTTGACCATCTTCAACAACTCTCCAGCCAATTTGAAAACAAGATGAACAAACTTCGCAAGGAACTTCAAGATACCACATCAAAAGTGATTGTGGCTGAAAATGAAAGGAATAATCTCCGAACTGAAATTACTCGTATTCAACAAGAACTGACATTTGGTGAAGAACAAATGCGCCGAAAGACCGAGGAGTATCAAGCTGCCATCGAGGACTGGACTAACGCCCATCGGCAAGCCGAGGATGCTAGAGTCAACGCTATTCAGGAATTGGAAACTAAAAAATACGAGATGAGTGACTTGCAATCTCGCCTGGACAGCACCGAACAACGACTGTCCTATCTTCAACAGGAATATATTAAGGCTGACAACGAAAGAGATGCGTTAAGAGATAGTCTGCGCAGATTCCAGAACAGCATCAGTCGTGTAATTAACATCAACCGATTCTCTAACATTGATGTAAGTTATCTAACATTTATAAAACCTCTTTTAAGGATATTTCCGGAATCCACGGTGATCCCGGATCCAGTGGAATCAGTGGTATTCATACAAATGTCATCACAAACATATCTGATCCTGCTACCGCCGGCGATCTGACTGAGGACGTAATCTTCAAGTCGACTCCTCTTCCAGCACCTGACCTTAACGGAGAAGGTGGAGATCCACGAGGAGCTGGAGTTGGAATTAATATTGCCAGCATCGACAGTTCGCTCCAGAATCTGGTTGCTCGAATTGAGAAGTTGCAGAGAGAACGTGTAAGTACATTACTATTCTATTGCTATTAGGGGTACAACGAAAAAAATTTTTTTTGTAAAATAATTGAGCTCTTTAGGACGAATATCGCGAAGAGCTGAATCGTCTCAAACAGAAGACTAACCAGGCCCACACTACCATAAACAAACGGGAAACGCACTACAAGACTGTTGAAGAAAACCTAACTGAAATCGAAGATAACAAACGCAATTTAGAAGTTCACTTAGCTCAAGCTAAACAACTCATTCGATCTCAGGAAGACGCAATCAAACAACGTGACGAAGAAAGACGCCAGCTTAAATCCAAACTGACAGCATCAGAATTACAAGCAAGGGGAAAGGAGGCCCAGATTAGACATATGAATGAACAACTCCACAATCTCCGAACCGATCTCACCAATGCCCATGAAGAGCTTCGATCTCTGCGGGACAAGGACGAATCTCTCGAGTCTGGCCGTTATCAATTAGAAAGCAAACTGCGAGATCACGAAAGTGAACTTCAGAAGTTGTCCATCAGAATTACCAACTACGAGTCTGAGAAACAAAACCTTTCTGAGAGAGTAAAGGAGCTTGAAGGGCAACTTAAACTTAGTGAAAGCAAGAATTCCGACCTTCGGGATGATGCTGAGAAGCTGAGAAGAGACCTTTTAAAGGCTGAGGCCACAGAAACTGATCTTAAGAAATCTTTGGACCAATATTACAGAAATAGCGCTGATGTTCAGACTTTGAGAGATCAGCTAACCAGATTACATAGCGAATTAAATGATGCCAATAACAAGAGACAAAGCCTGGAGACCGAGCTGGTTAGCTCTAGATCTGAACTTAGAGATTACAAACAACGCAACTTGGACTTTAATGGAAGAATTGGAGATCTACAACGGCAATTGCAAGATGCCAACTTGGAAAAGAATCGTGCCGAGAACAAACTCATCGATTTGGAAAAGGTAGAGAAATAGTCATCAATCGTATGACACCTTAGTCCAAGAAATAATTTTCATCTTTATTCTTTTTAGACCTTGGCCACTCAAAGAGTATCGGAAAATGATCTCAAACAGCAATTAGAAATCCTTAGAACAGAAAAGAGATCTTTGACCAAAGAATGGGAAGAGACCAAGACCCGACTACAACAACTTGAGAGTGAACGAACTTCTTTGGTCAGAATCCAGGATGCCTGCAAGAGAGAGAAACAGAGTCTGATCAAGAAAATAGAGCATGTAAGTTCATTTTTATTTACACTATTTACATTATGAAATTTTGTATTTCTGTAAAAACGACGTAACTATCTTATTTTTCAGTTGGAAGGTGAGAAACGTAGAACCGACGCTGCAATTAGAGAAACTGCCCTGCAACGCGAAGCCATAGAGAAATCACTGAATGCGATGGAAAGAGAAAACAGAGAACTCTACAAGAACTGTGCCCAACTACAACAACAAATTGCTCAACTCGAAATGGATAATGGAAATAGAATCGTCGAGTTGACTAAAAAACAACGAGAAGAACAAGAGCGACAGGCCATCAAGATCAAAACAGAGAAACAACAAATCGAAAGACTAATTGATAGTCGCGATAGAAATGCCAGACAACGGATACAGCAACTTGAAGCCCAGATACAAAGTCTTCGTGATCAACTGGAGAATGAAAGACGACGACGTCGAGACATTGCTGATAGACAGATTGTGGGTGATATGGGAAGATTGGGAGGAAACTACTTTGGTCTCCCATCAGTCCACACTCGAGTTGGTGTGAATGGATTCAGTTCGGTTGGTCCCACCTATCCCCCAGCCGAGAATATAGACAGCACTAGGTAAAAACGACGACTGAGGAATTATAAATATTTTTTAGATTTATCCGCTCTACTTTCGCTTCAAATCCGTTGACCCCGCCTCGAGGGGCCTCAACCCCCACCCGATCCCATGTATTCTCAGGCCATGATGAGAGCTCCTCGTCCTTGGCTCGTGAACATGGATTCGATCAGGAACATCATGAACCTCAACGCTCTCTGGATGATGAACTGCCGCAGCTCTCTCATACACGTGGGCTTTAGCTATCCCGGCCTAACTTTCTGATTTCAGCCCGGATTTAAGTATTTTCGAGCGCTGTAACATCGTATATGCGCTCTAATCAGAGTGTGACTGTCAACTGCTTTCCAGTCGTTTACTGCTTTCCTCTAAAAGTATTAAGTGTCTCACTAACTGCCGTAGATGAATAAACTTCTTAATTACTTTTAAATTTTAAAAGCGAAAGACAACATATCTGATAACAGGAAATATAATACAAATATATGATCAGGGCTTCCAGAAGAATGCTCTATTAGACATAAATGGAGATGCTATAGACGCTATTAATGGATATGACATTATATTAAATTACAACAGAAAAAGCACCAAAAGGAAGTTTGTATCTGACAAGGCAAGTACTTCAGACAGACCCCTGCTTTTTGATGAGACTTGTCTCAAAAAATCCGCAAAATTGTGCCGATCAAGAATATGTAAAAACTAGCTGCCCAATTTTATTTATTAGAAAAAAATTGGAATGAACCCGATTATCACCCCAGACCAATTATGACCCCAAAACACGGATTATGACCCCAACCCGGAAAAAATGGTCGCTTTCAGCAGAAAATCGCTAGCCAAAGGACTGATAGCCAAACAAACACCTCGGCCGTTGTCATTTTTCATTTTTCACATTCTTCTAAAAATAGTTGATTTTGAGATTTTCGAGGGTGCCGATCTCGAAAATCGTACTCATTTTTTGTAAATTTTTCATTTTTTCAAAATTTTCGAGATCAGCACCCTCGAAAACCCAAAAAACAACTATTTTTAGAGAAATTTCAAAAAATTACATTTTTCATTTTGAAAACATGAAACATGACAACGGCCGAAGTGTTTGGCTAGCGATTTTCTGCTGAAAGTGACCATTTTTTTCGAGCTGGGGTCATAATCCGTGTTTTGAGGTCATAATCGGTCTGGGGTGATAATCGGGGGGATTCAAAAATTTTTTGGCTGAAAAACGGAACGTCTTCTTCAAAAAAAAGTTATATTACGACCTATAAGGTGCCTACTGAGTTCAATTTTTGAAGTAAAAATATGAAATCTGCATAAAATGTAGCTGGTGTGACTAACTTTATTTCATTTTTGGAAGGGCGATTCTACGACCACTAGAACCCGATTCTACGACCACTAGGACCCTCTCTATAGATAGATGTCTACTAATCCGTCGCGACTCTCGCGCTTCGAAACGCGTTTCAAGTGCTCTCTCGCTTTCTCTTTCGATTTTAAACATTAATTAGTAGTAAATTGTGTTACGTAGTGGTGTATTCTGGACAAAAAATACAGACCAATACAGTAATTTTTGAAGTTTTTTGGATTTTTGACGATTTATAGGTAATCGAGGGCGCTAATCTCGAAAAAATATTCGTTTTTTCTTTTCTTAACAAATTTTCCAAAAATTTACGTATTACGCAACTACTTAACGGAAAAAAGCCCTCGATTCAAAAAAATCAAAAAAAAATTAAAAATTACTGTATGAGTATATATTTTTTGTCCAGAATACACCGCTACATAACACGATTTACTACTAATCACTCTTTTAAGTCAGTTTTTATTACTATTATAGCTGTTCACAAAAAATTATATTTTCTGGGGGAAACCCATTTTTTCTGGGAAAAAATAAATGTTTTTCTAAACATAAGTTTTCTGGGAAAAAGCATTTTTCATTCTGGACGAAAAACATAATAGATCCAAAAAATTCGTTTTAGCAAAAAAAATTTTCCCAGACTTTCAATTTCAAAAAATTTGGTTCGGCCCAATCGAACCAGTGCCGCGTAGCACTTGTAGCAAGAGACCGAGAGAGCTTTTCATCGTTATGGCTTTTCGTCAGTCAAAACCCGTTTATGCCCAGTTTTTGGGCCTTAAACCCAAAATTGGACAGCTGATTTTTATATATTCGTGATCAGCGCAACTTTGCCGATTTTTTGAGATGTCTCGTCAAAAAGAAGGACGTCCACCTGAAGTACTTTCCTTGTGAGGAGGCGTTACATGAAGACATCACAACAGACAAAAAGGATATTAAGGACCCGATCAACAACAGGAGAAGTAGGGATTCTGAGTGTGCACTTTAAGGACGTACATATCCTTCCAGGGATGACTAGGACGACTACTTGATTCGGCTACGGGCTCCATTATGTCTCGTTGACCTTCTACTACTACATTCACAAAGGTATCCTCTATACTGGATATACTTGAGCGAGATGTTTGTGCAGTCACACGTCGCTTTTTTCGTGCAATCTCTTTTAAATACACCGGCCGCGACTAAAATTGTAATATACGTTGGCTAATGATTTGTGAAAACCTGTTCGAAAAAAGTTATAAACAAAATCAACTTCTTACCAGCTCTAATTCGGCAGGCGTTTTATTATTCTTGAGAGCATCGAATAAATTAAGCAATTGCCCTCGGAATACAGAAAGCTGTGCTTCAATTGTCTTTTTTTTTCGGTATCTCTTGTCTTTCTGGAAAAAAACATCAATATCCGTCGCAAACTCTTACCATAAACTCTGCCCTGAGAATGTCACAAAGTTCTTTCACTGTTTGAACGTCCTCCAATAACGGTAATATCTTTTGCTTAACCTCGTCAGCAAAAGGTTGTGTCGCAAAGGCTCTAAAATACACTGACCAACAAAAAGGATCTGAAACAATCTCAATTTGTACACTAACCATGAGTAATCAGTTAATACCGTCATCTAAACATACATGATCGTATCTCTCCTGGATGTTTGAAAGGGAATGCCAATCCATTATCAATAGCTGCTATGTGGAATGTCCGTCGTTTGCAGGGCTCTGGAGGATTGTGTGGCACAGATATACTAGCGGGGGGTACCTCTTCATGTTCCGTTTCTTTTACTGTCGCATCATTTTGGGTAATATGGATAATCTCTGCGGGAACTTCAACATCATTACTTGGTGAGCACGGAGCTTCTTCTGAGCCGATTGGGACCTCACCTATTTTCACCAAGAAGTTAGCATTTTTTCGGTCTAAAAACAAAAGTTGACTAAACTTTTTTAAATTACCTGTATTTCGCGTCATGTAATCAAGAACAAATAAGGATTGGAGCTGAATTGTGAGATCCTTCTTCTCCGCTTCCGATAATTTTTCTACGTTTAAGGTCCGCAAAAAGTCCTCACTGCTCATATATCCATTTACAAATTGTTGAAAACTTCCGTACTAAAAATTCGTATAATTAATTTTAATGAATGAAAGGAATTACGACCCACCACCGAAAAAGTCATCCCATTCAAAAAATGACGAGCCAATCAAATGGACTGGGTATACGATCTTACGAACACCTGGGCCCAATTTCCTATTCGAATTCATAACCGAAAAATTCGACCAAAGGTGCAAAATCCCTATTTTTTTAAAATCGTCATTCCGACGAAAATTTTTTTGGGAGAACAATCTGCCTCGTCTATATTTCTTTTAGGTTTTTTATAGTTCGAACGTATAAAACCTAACAAGAAAAGTAATATACCTCAAATGCGACACTCAGATTTTTTTTGCACACACTTCGGGCATAGACAATCAACCAAGGTGGAAATAGGCATGAAACTTTTCACGCCAAAATTCGCAAAAAATCGTTGAATTTTTTTTATGTTTCGACCCAAAAATCTCGGTCTTTTCTGCAAAACGCGAGGTAGGAGTCCCGCATGTCTTATTTAAAAAAATATTCAAAATATGTGACACATTTCATCAAAATCTGAGCGTTGCGCTTGAAGTACTTCCTTTGTTAACTGAAAAATTGTGGTTTCGTAGAATGCTGTTCCTTATTTATTGAAAATTTCAACAAATGCCCGAAGCATTTCATTCATGACCTCAAGTATACTTTATTATTGCCAGACATGGCTATAATTGCCCTATACATAGGGCAATTGTCCCTTGAGCATTTACATACATTATGAATTTGCCACAAAGTTTTTTACTATATGGCCATATATGGTAACAAAAAATCAAAACTTTTTGTATAGTCACCCAAATTTTAACATAAAAAAATTTTTATGAAAGATCTTATATCGGATCTGAAAACGGTACGAGGCTATTGCGTATTTTTGAAAAATTGTCATGCTTCGTAACGTATACCGCTAAAAATACAGTATTCTACCGTATCAAGCTGAAAGAGGCTGTTCAGGGTGGTATTTTTCTGGACCACAGGTAAGTTACCCGTTAAAAATTTTTTCACAGCGCCAAGCGCCGCGAAAATTTACCTTACTCCCCCCTACCCCCGTTTCATTTTTTTCGCCGACCCCTGACTGGGAGGGAGCCCCAAACCATGTTCATATTTTTTTAATTGACTCCCGATAACATGTACCAAAATTCGCAGTTTTTGGTCATCTGAGGCTATAAATTGCATGCGGGCAGGGCAGTTTTGATCTTAAGAAACACCGCCAGGTTGTATGTATGCCCTAGCATAGTTTTCAGGATACAGTTTCGCCCTGTTTTTTCAGAATATCTGATATTGTATTAGTCAGAGATGTCCCGTTTAAAAATAAATCATTCCGGCTGACCTCTAAAAGATTGTAATTAGCCCTAAACTCTTATTTTTGTACAACTTTGAATAGTTGAGAGTTGATTAATACTTATCTCCAGTTTAGATCGTAAAGAACACCGACAGGGTCTATGTATGCCTAGTATAACTTTTAGGATACAGTGCCACCCTGTTTTTTTAGAATTTCTGATATTGTTTTAGTTCAACACGTTGTAGCTGATGTCTACAGAGATTTTTTTTAATATTCTTGTGCAAACCCTCTTGTCCTATTGTTTTTTTCTATGCGTAGTGGATACTCCTAACGCCACTGAAGAGATCCCGCGGCGGAAAAGAGCCGTACATTGCGATGAAGCTTGGTTCAAGCTGCTGTTTTGTGAACTTGTAGGCCAACTACACATTTTATCTTTTTTCGGACTGATCAAGTCTTATGGGGCAAGTAAATTCGGTTACTAGCAGCTGTATACACGTAGCAAATGCGAACTAGAAAGTATAGAAGTATGTCATTTTGTTTTTGCAGTATGAACCCTCAGTCAATCTTCATCAACAGGTATTATTTGGTCCTACACTCCTAGAGGCTGAAATTTTTTTTGAATGGAGGAGATAAGTATTAATCAACTCTCAACTATTCAAAGTTGTACAAAAAAAGAGTTTAGGGATAATTACAATCTTTTAGAGGTCAGCCGGAATGATTTATTTTTAAACGGGACATCTCTGACTAAAACAATATCAGATATTCTGAAAAAAACAGGGCGACACTGTATCCTGAAAACTATGCTAGGGCATACATACAACCTGGCGGTGTTTCTTAAGATCAAAACTGCCCTGCCCGCATGCAATTTATAGCCTCAGATGACCAAAAACTACGAATTTTGGTACATGTTATCGGGAGTCAATTAAAAAAATATGAACATGGTTTGGAGCTGTCGGATTATTTTTGCTGTAAGCAGTTAGGACTCATACTTCACAATAGTACGCTACAAATTTTATGTTAAGAGTATGTACCGATCTGTTCTGAAACGGCACATATTGCGAAAAAACTCCTGGTCCCATTTTTTGGCGGTCACTGTACGCCCCTGCCGGAGCCATGCCAAGTCACGGGGTGTAATCGAAAGTACCCGAGCAGTGCTTCGGCGGTCGAGCAGAAAAGGCGCTGCATAGAAAGTCCTGCGGACCAGGTTCGAATCCTCTCTTAAATTTTTTTATTTTTTGACTGTAATGCAATGAATAAGAAACGACGTTTTGCCGAGCTCATGTAAGTGTTAATTTTTTTAAAATGTAATTTTGAAAACGCGTAAATTCTGATTTAAGATTGATAGAAGTTCAGTCGTCATCTGTCAAAAACCCTAAATCGAGTATTCAATGGTAAAATTCTAAAAATTATATTTTTCCATTACTCTGTAAAAAATGTAAAACGGCCACCGGAAGAGGTCTTTCAATTTTAATTGTAATTTATTTTCAAAAAACAAACCATACCTTAGTTTTGTAAACCTGAGACCAATTGAAACGATTCCCGAGATTGGGAAACTGTTGGGCGGCCCTCTTTCTGGCCCGGGCTTCGTATCTTTGAAATCGGTTATAATGGAAAACCTTGGACGCCATTCCAACCACCGCCGTCTCCGGGACTATTCCAATACCAAAATATTTATCGACCAGAAAGGCAGCTGCTTCAGATAGAAACCCTTGGTTGGGAACCAGACATCCGCGGCCAAAAGAACAGGGAAGGAGCACCTTCTGGAGCCATTTGCCCCATTTGGGGTTGTTAATTCCATAAGGCTCTTCGTCCTGAGGTTTGAAAACACCTATTATTTTCTAAAATTAAAGAACCGTAATTAGTATGAGTCATCGCTTACTGATTCAGAATCGTGGATGAAATAAGATCCGGAAGATCCCCCGCTAATCAGAGTTGGGGGATTTAAATCTATATTTTTCAAGGCGGTAAATACCAGATTTACAAAATCCTCGCCGATGTGATTATAGTTGAGTCTGCATTTCTCTAAAAGAGCAACTTCATCCATCACGTGAGATTCCGATTCATGGCTTTCGGAGATAATGTTCTCTCGATTTCCCGTCATTTTCTAAACATCGCAGATAATAAAGAGTAACATAAACATACCCCTGAACGGCCGGAGCGCGGAACCAGAGCAGTGAGCTCGTCGACGTCCGTCTCTGAGAGTTCTGAGCGTAAAAAAATATTAAAAACACGCGCTCTAACCGGGGCAACGTCCCCATTTGGTTATTTACAATAAAAGAATAACAAGTTGAGGCAACTCACCGCTCTCGCTCCTCAGATTTGCCATTTCTTCCGACAATTTTGGCTCACAAATCCATAAGCAGGTAGGTCATTTGTTCTGAAAAAAGTAGGTCGAGAGTCTTGAGGAACCTCTGTCGCTCGCCCGATCTTCCACTGATAAAACTCCAAATAACAGAAGGGAATGCCCTGAACAAAAGGATTCAAAGTACGGCTAAAACATTTATTCTTTCAACCAGTGGAGTTCCAATAAGTTAGTTTGCTCTCCAATTATCCGATTTAAAAGAAATTTACATATATTTTCTTTTTCCATAGTAAGATCTATATCCTGACTATCTGCGACTGGATCTCCCGACTCCGACGAATGTGTCATGATCTCCAATAATTTGTGTGCAAATCTGAGATTCAATCCAAAATCATCTCGAAGCAACTTCTGAACGGAAAATTTAAAATGAGTATGATAATAAGACAAACAATATAGGCGTTAAATATGATGAATCACCTCAACCGTAGCCACGGGGTCGTCCACATCGCTCTCCATAAGTGCTACTTCTTTCTTCACTTCTTTTAGTCTTTCGAACATCAAATCGATGACGTATTCAATATTAAATTGATTTATCCAGTTGTGATTTATAGAAATGGTGATCTCCATATTATGTACTTGATGATACCATCCGCTGGGTACAAATACGATCTCTCCCCTTACCTGTTCAAATTCGATTCCGCCAACTGATTTCCAAGCAAATTTTCTTATATCTTCAATGTCCTCGAAATGAGCACTTCCGATTTTTGTGACCATTTTAGGTATCATTATCCATTGTTTTCTTCCACAAATGTTGGCTGACCAACTATATGAATTCATGACATCGGAATGAAATCCCGTCCTTCAAAAAAAGGAAGGCATATAAACGGAAACGAAAGTCTTACCAAGTACTTGGGCCACCAATATAACAAAAGCGATAATCCCCTCGAAAAATTTCGTTCTCAGCCACTTCCTTATTATTATTAACCCAGTCCAACCTCAGAAAGCCTGGAATATTATACCAATCATCTTCCCTTAAATCAAGACACTAAAAATACAATTAAATAATAACAAAATCACTTACAAAGTGCCAATCCTTTAGATAAAATTGATAAGAATGATCATCTGACAGATTTTTCACAAAGTCGGCAAAAGAAATACGTCTCTGATGGCAGTTCCCATCTCTTGTTATGGGTACCTGAACATTTCCTAAAAAAATACTACGATTCTGACGTGGCTCACCAAAAATCGCCTTCAGAAGCTTCCAATCGGGAATTCCGTTCTCATTCACCCAGAATCTAGACGCCTTCCAATTGCGAATTGCATTGGAAATAATAACCGGCTCATTGCTTCTCAAATAATAACAAAACTCAGATAAGGCAAGGTTGCTCCCATCCAATCTATGAGGTAAACTTGCCATTTCGAGGTGGTATAATTCTACAAAAAAATGCTACGAAATTTTGCAAAAAAAAATCAAGACAATTTATACGACGAAAGCTTCCCATACAATTCTTTCGATTCTTGGAATCAGGGGTGTCCAACAGGCCCGGCCGGGCCTGACTCGAAAATGGAAAACTGAAACCGGGCCGGGCCCGAAATTTCCGGTCCGGTCCGGGCCGCGGGGCTCGGGTTTTTTCAGGCCCGGCCCGGTATTAAACCGTTGGCATTCATTGTTTTCGTGCCAGTAAAATTATTTGATGGGGTTGTTGTTGTAGTTTATCAAGTTCTAACACATTTACAAGCTTTTTTCACGTTTATTGTCAAAAATAGTGCATATATAGTAATGTTAGGTTTTTTATAGTTACTACAGGGACCGAAGCTTTTTTACAAACTTTAATTTCCGGTCCGGGCCGCGGGCCTGGGGTTTTTCAGGCCAGGCCCGGCCCGGTTTTTATCATAATGCCAAACCGTTGGCATTCATTGTTTTCGTGCCGGGAAAATTTTTTGATGGGGGGTTGTATATAGTTTATCAAGTTCTAACACACTTACAAGCTTTTTTTTCACGTTTACTGTCAAAAATAGTGCATATATAGTAATGTATTACAATAGTACTACCGGGACGAAGCTTTTTTTGCAAACTTTAGTTCCCAATAGGCTAATAAACATTTATCAGTAATTCTATTTGCAATTTGTTCAAGGAAATCCAATTAATTAAGTATGAACAAGGACGAAGATGATCCGAGATTGGTCTATTAAAGTCTTTTTGTTGTTATAAACTGTTGTTTTAATGTGTATATGGTCTTAAACTTGTTTGAAGGCATTATACTATCTTAAATAATGTTTAGTTTATCGTTAGACAGCTTCCGACTGAAACAACGGCGGCAATTTCATGAAAATGAGGGCAATTTGCCATCAAGTTGACGTCACTGTCAAAATCACAACCCTAGTTATAACAAAACGGCAACGATTTTTTGGCAGGTCGCGCCCTAGACGGGCTTTCACGGGCCGGGCCGGGCTTTCGACGGACCGGGCTTGGGCCCAAAATCGGAAAAATAGGTGCCAGTGACCACCCCTGGGGCTTTTGGCGGACCGGGCTTCGGGCCCAAAATCGGAAAAATGGGTGCCGGTGACCACCCCTGCTTGGAATACATCGTAATCGATTCGCACTTGCAACTTTTGTGTTCAGAAACTTAATTTTTGTTACATCTATGGATTGTAAAAATTTACCAGAGAATTAAAAGAATAATCTTCAATAATACTGCAGGTGAGATTTACCTACTATTTGATGTGTTAATTAAATAGGCAAATACAGTAAAATTTGAAATACAGTAAAAAGGCTTTATTTTAAATGTGTATTTGGAGGGGTTTTTGGAATTTCAAGTGGCGGTTAATCTTCAGATCGATTTATTTTAAATATTGAAGAACGTAAGTATAATATCTTAGAATCGGAAGGCTGAGATCATTGATGGACAGGGATTATTGTGGTCTATTGCTTCTATTTGGGGGTTCTATTTGATATGATATTTCCATAAGGCGCTTTTGATTATCGATAACTCTTAAGTTCCTGAAATTATATTATACATAAGCAGTACAACTTCTACCTAATGAGGTTGTTGACTGACTTCTTTTGGGAGTCGGCGACGATGGGACCTCGAGATTTGCATCCTTTAAAGTTCCTGAGTACATTGGCGATCATATGCATCTTTTCGAAGTTAACTAATGCGCCGAAATACGTTTTATTGCCCTCATGCATGAAGGTGAGATCTTTAAGAAGAAGAGGGACGAAGGGAATGATCGGGGGCTCCATTTTGGATACCAGTAATCTGTAGGCTCGATGATTTCGAGAGGGATCTAATAACGCTTCAAACTCTGCGTACTGCCGTCGCAATTTTCCTGGCAATTTATCCCAGAGCTGGACTAGTCGACTCACAGAAATGTTGCTTAGCCCGAGGGTAATCGCGAACAGGGACATGAGATCTTTGTTTGTTTTTGCACTAAAATAATTTTATTTTAAACTTAAACTTACTAAACAGCAATTTTGATCAACTTCTTGAGGTTGGCAACTCTTTTGGCTGTTGTCGAACTCAGTAATATTTCTGTAGTTGCCCAAAATTGGACTTCATTAAACCTTCGCAGTAGAATGTCAAGATTGACGGGTGATCGTCCCGAAAACTTATTTCGGCCGATCACTTGGAAGATGAGCTCAATTTCATCGGTTGCTTCGAATAGTTGACAATGGAATATCATCAATTGATTCGCGAGATCCGTAGAGCTGTAGATGTCAAGAACGCTGGGATTGGGGGGTTCTGAGGGACCTGCTTGATTTGTCATTGAAGTCTGCAATTTTGTAATCTTATTGTAAGAATACGACGACTGCACTTACCAAGGTGTTCATTTCTTCTTTTGTGACAACATAAAGACGACCATTCAATGATAACATGCTGGTCACACTCACTTCTGCCGGGGAATAGACAACTCGCTCTCCATTTGATTTGACTTCCACAAGGTAGAGATCGTCGTGATCAAAATGAACTTTGCCTCGCGTTAGTTTTATTATATCTGCTGCTGATTTGTCCATTCTCACCGCCAATGTAATCATCGTAGCATCCGAAAAATAGATGCATTGATTGCAAATATCAATGGGTAATATGGGATTTGGAGCCGGAGCTTCAAGACTGTACACTCCACAGTCTAAGACACAAGTTGGATGGCGGGATAAGATGATCATAACATTCTCTCGAGCCCGTCTTATCCTACTTATTTGATGAACAATTGACTCCATATTTGGGAGCGAATTGGCATCTTCGATTACTGAACAATACATTTCCTATAATTGATACTAGAAATGGATTAAAACGAGTACTTACTTCTACAAAACTATTGGCTACGGGGTCTAAAAAGAAGTGAATTCCGAGAACAAACTCCCAGATAGTAATGAAGGTGATCACTCGTCGTTTAGCACTTAATTTTTCGTTGATAATTTCATTCGATCCATGTGAATCAGACCCATTTAACATTGTCTGAAACAGTTTTATTAGTGGGTTGATCTTGTTATCGTGTGACCTTTTTTCGATTACTTACAATATTTCCTCTGGTTGCATAATAATTTTTAAGGTAATTGCATAAAATATTGGAAGGCATAAAGATGATATGCGTAAGGATAAAGTCTTCTAGAAAGGTGTCTAAGGCTCCGTTGCTGGTTAATGCGTCGATTCTGGTCTCTAAGACGTATTCGATCATTTTCTCGGGCAGTCCGGCCATAACCGAGTAACTGAAAAGGAAATTTGTATATTGCGATTGTACTCACCAGCATTGGTTTCGGTTTATCGGTTGCGTCTCGTCGAATTTTAAGTTAATTCTCTCTAAAACCAATACATCCTGGCCATGCTCCTTTAAGCGTACTGTATTTGCTTCCACATCTCGAAGAATCCTGAAAAGTATTTATTACTCATTTTTTGCAAGTATTATAAATACTGTAACCACATTGTAATGTCAGATAATGAAAAGTAAAAAGTAAATATTATTTTACTATGACACCGCAAGCCCACCCCGAGAAAACTGCTCACTGACCTGTTGAAGTTCTCTTTGTCGACTCTCAAGAACTGGGAATTGTCATCGCGGAGGGTGATTGTGGCTGCTCGGGGTGCGTCGTTTACCAACGCGAGTTTACCAAAGTCATCACCTTCCTGCAGAGTGCACACTACACCCTATAAAAATATATGGGTTAGTAGAAATGGAAAGGATAACACACATTAAGCAGCAACAACGCCATCATATACTTCCAGAATTGCGCAACAGTGACGGCTGCTGATGATGGAATGATGAAAAATCAGCCCCATGAACAATAAGCGTCTTCAAGCACTTATTCTGGAGATTGTCGCGCGCCGATCTTTTTTCTCTGATCGATGGGTAGTCGGAAACAGAAGCAAGATCGAGCCTTCCCCTTCGCCCACGCCTTTCCCCTGCCCCTTTTCCTGTCCCCGTTGTCCTCCCTAATTTATTCGGAAAACCGGACCCACCTTTCCTGCGATGCTGACGTCCACACTTCCTTTGAGGATAATATACCAGCTCTGTCCTTCCGTTCCTTGATGAAAGAGCACTGTTCCTGCATGTTGATGTTGTTCGAATCCAATGACCCGACCCAACTCTTTTTTGACCATTGTACTCAAATGAGACAACGCTTTCACATGGAGAAGTTCCTCGAATACCAGTTCCAGTTCTTCATTCGTTCGCTCGTGAGGTCTGCAAATAATTATTAAACAAGAACATAAATAAGTTGGATTTATGTTTCTCTTAATGACGTTACTTCAGGCGCTCTCCAGACACAATAAACTTACGGTTTGGTTAGGATGATCTTGAACATGGAATCCAGACCAATGGTGCTTAAAAAGAATAACATTTGGAGAAGCTCATCGTCTGATGGAGGTTCACATCCGGGAGGAGGGAGGGCATAGGGATCAGGGATTTCGACGAGTTCACTGCTGGGTGTAAATTGCATATTATTATAGGACAATCGGTTAATTAAATAGTCCTCAAACATGTCATTTGAGACACTCCATTTGTAAAACACATTCTGATCTTTAAACTGCTCTTCGTTAGTTACTAAATATATAGTTTTTGTGATTATGTTATGATTTCCGTACTATGGCTGATGATATGATGATCTAATAAAGTTTGCCAGATCCCCACCATCTGCAGATGAGTTGGTTGTTTTACTGGGTTCACAGCACATTGTTGCCACAAAGACAATAACCATGACGTCATCTCGGCACCAGACATTGAATTGTAAAAAACCTCAGTCTTATCCTGGAAGATGTATCAATTACAATTAAAACCTACCCCTCGTCTGAGATTGCGTTCTCGTATCAAATTTGGGGCTCTGTAATACATCGCTCTCTTTAGCCAGAGCCCAGCCTCCATTATCCGGGAATCCAAGGATAATGAAGTGCTGAGTTCAAACAGATTTACCGGGGGCTCCCAATTTGATGCAGCCAATGGAATTGACTTAGGATGAGGCACTCCATTCGATTTTATTTTTGTTTCTGGCAATTCCAACGCCATTCCATCGAAATTATATGGATTTATGGAAGAATTCAAGACGGGTGGAGAAGGTCGGTAGTCAGAATGCGAGACTCCATTGGTCTCTGTCATTGGGATTGGTTGACGAGCTTTTGTTAGTGGACGGGGAGACAAATTTTCCTGCGATACTGGAGTTGATGGACCTGAAGTGATGATAAAAATAGTTTTAAAGTGTTTGAACAAGTACCAAGATTATCATCCATCAAAATTTACCCGGTAGCGGTGTTGTATCTAGATCCTCCATCACGGTGATGTAAGGTTGTAAATGGTCAGCCTGTTTCTAAAACGTCTCAATCATAAACCGCCTGCAAACATTAGACAAACCCGATAAAGCGAGAGAAATTGGGCTTGACTAAGTCGAATGAATTCCGCGGTTTTGTGGATCCGGGCCGAGCAACAGTGCTGGTAAAGGTTAAGTTCTCCAAACAAGGCTCCGGCCGTCAGTAATGCGAGATGTTGTCCCAGAAATCCTGTCTGAAAGAGCCATGGAATTATGGGGGACGTTTAATCAGGACATTAGTCATTTCCGGTGATGTCAGAAAAAGAAAGGGCGAACACTCACCTCGCGGTCTGACGGAAGATACAGCTCAACCTCACCTGAGAGGAGCAGGTACCAATAGGAGACAACTTCACTTTGTTGGAACACTGAAAGGGGATTGTTTTAATTAAACCACGTAAATGGCCTCAAACCCGCCCCCCCCCCCCCCCCCCCCCCCCCCCCCCCCGCCCAGGGCAATGGCAGGAAAGGCAGAGTCTCCAAACAGAAGCCAGGTTTTTTGGGTGGGAAATTGGTGTTCGTCGAGGCACTGCAGCTTCGGAAATATGCTCGTGGAAAGAAGAGGTCAGAAAATGAAAACCCGGCCACGCCTCGGCCCACCAGAGCTGGGGCGCGCGTTTGTCCGTCCCAATTATGGGGATAACAGATGACAAAACTGGAGCTTTGGTAGAATCTGGAATGAACACCGCGGCCCATATACAAACACGCGTGCCGTTTTTAAAATGCAAAGTCTTCCTGTGTAGTCAAATTGCCTAACGAGAAACTGAATATTGGAGTTTTTGGTGGCTTGGCCTTTCCCCAACAGAGGCGGCTCTAAACTATCGATACAAAACTGGCCTTGTTTATTTGTCGGCTGAGTTAAGGTTTATCGACCCGGATGTAACGCGTTAATTCAGAGTTTTAGTAGATAGTACAGAAAAACGTGCTGTAAGAAGCGGAAACGGAACTAAAACATTTGAGTCGTCAGATTTGGATTGTTGTAGTGCTTTTTTGGACTTTTTAAAGACTTACATATCACACCAGCGGCCACTCTGTCCGGCACATAGTCGCTGTTGGCTAACAAGTGCAACAACAGGGAATCGGAGAACTCGTTGAGCCGTCGTATTCGTCGGATCCGGGCCAGGAGCGTGTCCATTTGTGAGACCGAATGCCAACCTAAACAAGAAAGTATAAATGAATAAGGAAAGGAAAGAAGGATACGTTCAAAACTCTTAGCATACATAAATATACTCGCATCTCTAAGACAACTGCACCAGCCCAGTTCCTCCAGGGAATTTTGGGTTTGAGAGAGCGGGCTTTTTAGTTTGGTCAGCAATTAGCCATAACAACATCCTCTCCCGCCACAACTCACCATTTAGCGATGTCCGCAGTTATCAGGCCGACCGTCCCGGATGTGTACTGAAATTAGGCATTAGGATATTACTCTTATTCGAATTGAGTTTGGGAATACGGAGGGTCTGGAAAAGGTCAAGAATTGTCTCTGGTGCTATTTACTTGGACCTCCCCGGAGGCAAAGTTCTGTCGGCGCGTTTCCACAACTCTGCTCTTTTCTCTTTTTTCTACACAAACATTGCTCTCCAGAAAAAACGCGCCGTTATTTTCACCGTAAAAGGGCCAAACTCACCCTCAAGGCTTTTAGGTCTCCCCCTCCTTTTATGGCCGCCCGAAGAGAAATAGCAGAACGGGACGGAAAGAGGAAAAAATAGTGCCTTAAAAGCTTTGTCGATGACGCGCGGCATTTTTGCAATTTCTTGAATGTATTTACCAATATGTATGTAACACATGGAGAAGGATTGATTTGAGTTTTTTAATTATCGTATTATACCATCTGTAATTCGACCCTTTTAAGGCGTTGATTTTATTTGTAACATTTCATGGTACGATTCATTTCCCTAGTTTTGATTGGTTTATTTAAATTTCTTCATTTTTCCGCCAATGCGATGACAATCCAGCTCAAACAAGACGTGCCTTTTCCGTTTAGAGGAAACTTCTCGAGGCCGCATTTGGAATATGTAAAAGCCGGTCAAAGCTTTGGGAGAGTGCACAGTGACGCACGGCCATATTTAAATTCTCGTTCTAAACGGTCAGTAATTTGTGATTCTAATGCGTGACACATTTGTTATCTTGTTATTGTATCAGTATTTATTTATAACAGAAACTCGGACCAAAGATGACCTTGTAAGGGTTGATTATTTATTTGTTATACGTAAACTCGTTTCTTAAACTTATGCCGACCAACATTGCATAAAAACGTAAATTTGAGTCTAATCCATATGTCTTTCATGATTTATAAAATATTTCCCTGACCTTTGACCTATAATTTCATCATTTTCTGTGCAATCCCCGAGATAATGTCCTCATTTGACCACTTGTGTTCTTTTTAATCCGTCTTCGAAATGACCCTCTCAATCGTTTTTTTTGGTGCCAGCACGTGACCAGAGGCAAAAGCTCGCGGTTGGTCCTCCTCTCGAAAGCAACCAAAAGACTCGGGCTGTTTAGCAGGGCGTTGTTTAACCCTTTTCTGCTTATTAAAAGCGAATTTTGTGTTTTTTTTTGAAACTTTTCCCAAAAGCAGAAAACAAAGCGGCCTCCCTCTCGGACTGCCCCATCCACAATATAGGTCGCATGATTCGGAAACAGCTGACAGATTCTCGGACCACACGGCCCTTTCCTCTTCCCACGTTCTCTCACGTCTCTCCGCGCGTTTTTTGGGGCCCTAAAAAAGTTGATCGGTCAGAGGGTGCAGGTTGTTATATATATTTTTGGATCCCGTTGTGGTCGGGGGAACAGGGAGCTCAGATATTAATCAACCGGCGGTCGGTGACTGCAAGTAGGTCACCGATTCTCCATCGGCTTTTTCCTCTTTTCTTTCAAATTAATTCGTCGGCGAACATGTGACAAAGGGCACGGGAGCCGGGCGTCAGTAGACCCAGTACATGTGAACTTGGTCGTACCAGGATGTGTTATAGTGGGGAAGGAGGCCGGGCTCCTTCGCTCTCCGTTTATTGGAATCTGCTCGCTGCGTTTTTTTAAAAACCAATTTCTTGTCGGTATTATTCGAAAAGGTCGAGTATTCGTATTCATTTCAGAAAGAAGAGGTGGCTACTACAGGATGACTACTACGGCTCTAAAGATAGCAAATCCGATGAAGAAGGAGCTCAAGAAGACCTTTCAGGCCTACTTGCCTGAAGGAGCTCGGACTTACAATTGTGCTCATTGTAGAGCGAATCTCGCCGATCACAATGAACTCATATCTAAGGTGAGATTTGTTGTTTATTCAAAGTTTTAGTCGGATTGGTTTGTAATACGACTTGTTTTAGTCATTCCAAGGGAGTCAAGGAAAGGCTTATCTCTTCAATTCAGTGTAAGTGCTCTTTGAGTTGTTGTTCTTTCCGAGAGCTGTTATCTACAGAAGAGCGCTCCACTTTTAATTTAAGAACCCTTTTTACGCAATTATGAGAATGAGCCCCAGGCATTGTTCGCATCTAGTTAATTATGGCTCCGTAGTTCTGCTCAATGCGTGGTTATTCGATCTTATCGTTAGAAATTTGTAAATAAAAAGAAAAGTTTATTTTTTTCAAGAAAGACCGATGTTCGCTGCAAAAAAATAAATTAATGACCAAAACAATATTTTAAGGGTAATTGGAGAGCATTTCGGAGGGTTCTCTTGATTAAAGTATTAAAGATTAGATAGAACTCTTAAGTTTGATGAGGTCATTTAAGTTTTCCAATTTTATTTTTGCAGTGTTAATATTAGCTGTGGACCGGCTGAGGAGCGAATTCTGTTGACTGGCCTCCATGAGGTTGCCGATATTTATTGCGAATGTTGCAAAACTACTTTGGGATGGAAATATGTAAGTTTAAAAAATAATCAGCATAAAGTTGTATAGGAACACGCGTATGACGCTAGTCAGAAATACAAAGAGGGAAAATTCATCATTGAATTGATACATATGATCAAAGATAATGGGTGGGATTCCACTGAACGACGACGAAACAACAGTATCCATTGATAACTGAGTATTGTATTTAAAGTAATCCCTACAACATACAAGTGTCTTTCCCTCCCTCTCCGAGTCCGTATAAAACATTTACGTCTTCCTGTACATATACCGTTCACCTTTGTATCAACAATTTTATCATTCCAATGTAAGTAGTTGTACATAATATGTAATAATTATGGCATTTAATTCATTTATTAACATAAAAATGCTTTATCGATCTGAATGATGATATTAATGATGTAATTTATGTTAATTATTTAATTAGCATAATCAGATCGACCACATCGGGAATGCGAGCACGGCCATTTACAAATTCAATTTGATTAAGAACCTCGTCTGTTTCTTGGGTGCTCAACTTTTCTCCTAAAGATATTAAATATTTTATGATTACAAACCCAAATTCTCTAAAATATGACGAAGATCAGCTTGCTGGATATATCCTTCTTGATCCCGGTCAAAGTTCGAGAGACAAGCCATCATCCGATCTCGATCTGCTGGGTTTGTTTGTTTCTTCAAAGCTCCAAAAATGGGAATAAACTCTTCGATTGTAACAGAAGCATCTACAAATTGTATATAATAATGTAATCATCATTATCGTGTCACACGAGCCTTGTTATATTTACACAACCTACCCTTTGATTCCCATTGTTTTGTGTAAAAAGCGAGCTGTTTTTCGCTGGGGACACATCCCAGAGATCTTAAACAGATCCCGACCTGAGAAAAGAATTAAAACTGTAAAGGGATTACCTGACCAACGGAGATCTTGTTATCACCAGTACGATCGTAGTACTGGAACGCTTCTTGTATTAGTTCCTGCTCGTCCGAAGACACGTTCATCCCCTCCAGCAATGATGAATTCAATTCCCACCGCAACCAGGCTTCTTTTCCTGTCCGAATTTTGATTCACCCGCCTTGAATCAGCTCCAATACCTCCCAAAAATCAATTCGAATGCTTTAAAATTGTACTTTATAAATACAAATGTGATATCACAGAATATACAGACAGTACCTGTAAGAAAGGCAAGACAGTCAAAGTTGAGGTCATGATTAATGATTTGAAGTCTCAAACACGGGATATATCCGGATTTGAGGGGAAGGCCTTGATGTCTTTCTCTCATTTTTACACCATAAAATAAAAACTATGAATAGAATCACAGTTATAGTGACTAAAAGCATGATGACATATATACTGAGGGAAAGATGATATACTCGTTGGGGGCGTCTCATGTCCATGATATCTACATGATTTGTTTGTACTTGCCGGGTTAACGACACTTCCAAGGCAGGCTCTAACTGACGAGTTCGACGAGATAAGATAATCTCTGATGCATCGGTTTTGTGGCATACGGGAGGCTTAAATATAAAAAATTATATTTTGATTACGATGAATTTTTGAAAACATTAAAAACTTTAGACAAAGAATGCTTACCGAGTAACCCTCGCATCCATCTCGATCCCTCTGACAAAGGCTCACTTTGCAAGAGAATAACAACGATTCCACATTTACAAAAGTAAAAACATGAGCTCTCACATGAGCTAGGATTTGATCATTTGCATATTCAACTTCGCCGAGTAACGAACTGTCGGCCGCACATCCTTGATTATCGACTATCTCATAACTCCGATCAGTCCCATTAAAGGCCTTACAATCATGCACATATAACCCAAAAGCACCACTGACATCTATAAAAAATTAAATACTCTAATAAAATATATTCAGGTTACCATCAGATGCCTTGCATTCCCATCGATGATAAATAATCTGCCCTATGCTGGCTGATTGGAGGACAGGGCCATTGGGAGAATCTCTTCTTATCGTATACTCACATTTGGGAGGAACAGCATCAAGAGCTATAGTTTTGCTTAGAGCCGTTAGACTAGAAAAGAGTTTTATTAGGATAATAACTTGCCCCTCCACGTCAAGTCTTGTCTCCAATGTATGTTCAATACGTCTTCTGGGAATAAAACATTGCACAATATAACTTTGATCTTGATCTGTAATCAGTTCTTTGTGATGATAAATGTTGATCACAACAGAATTGTTACGGCCTCTAGGATTATCCTAAAAAAATTTTTTTTTGAATGATTCTTTACCGAACTGATAGATGAATGTCCACATTCCCCTGTCTTGATGGAGAATGTGACTTCTCTCATTGTATTTGATCCTGCATGAGTTTGGGGGATCTGGATGTAGCACCCGGTTACTGTCTCGTATCCTTTAGCTCCAATAAAACCAGAGAAATATTCTGGTAGTTTGAAACTTGCCTAAGCAAATTAATGAATTGGCGCAACTCGGGTCAGGGACAGCTCGGGTCAGCGACAACTCGGGTCAAAGACAAACCGGGTTAACGACAACTCGGGTCAACGATATGTCATATGTAGAAGTAAAATTTGAATTTTTTTCACTTTGCGACATATATAATTTTTGTTGAAGATTAGGGTTGTGACGCCTGTTTTGACGGTCTGCCACGTTGTCAAATTGCCATCATTTTCGTCATGTCAAATTGCCCTGTCATTTTGAATGTCAAATTGTTTTTTTGGGAAATTTTTTAGAATTGTGCCAAAAAGTCGTGAATTTTTCCCGTAACAAAAATTTTTCACGTCAAAAATTCTTGCAATTTACTGCAAGAAGCCTCAAGTTTCACTGACTCAATTCATCAATAAGAATTTGGATGATAGTGACAGCGGGAACGAGGAGGAAGATGATCCAAAAATGGGTCTACTAAACTCTTTTTGTTGTTATAAGCTGTTGTTTTCATTTGTACATGGGTTTAAGCATGTTTGAAGCCCATATATTACATTGCAAAATGTTTTTTATGATTAGACAGCTTCAAACCGAAAGGACGGCAATTTGACACGATTTTTGTATCCCGAAGCGAAAAAAATTCAAATTTTACTCCTACATATATATGTATTAGATATATCATTGACCAGAATTGTCTTTGACCTGAGTTGTGGCTGACCCGAGCTGTCCCTGACTCGAAATGTTGGGACGCGAATAAATTAGTTAGTCATAAATTGAGCAATATTACGCAATCTCTTACCGTAACTCCGTCACTTCGGCATTGCACTTGCACATTTTCGGATGAATATGTTGATGATAAATGATGAGGTCTCTCTGAAATAGTATTCTAAAATATTTTTTTAATTTTTATTACCAGTCGTAGTCAGCTCTTCTTTATCAACGTTTTGCTTAACGTTATCAAATGTTTTTGAAGAAGATAAAGTGGAGAAAACCTGAAGATCATCGTTTACAACATGATGTTCTCCTTTCAAAACCGCTTCAATCTTCTTGGCCAATCGTTTGGCCAGTGGTGTTTTCAAAGTGTCTTTTAAATCTAGTGAAGCCAAATCTGAGGCACCAGCGATCCCTTTTAATCCGTTTGGATCAGCCTCTACAGTGGCTACAACCAGCATTGTGGTATCATCTTGATGGGCCAATTCCACGGGGATTTTAATCTTACTCTGATCTGATTCATCTGTTATAAGAACAAGAACATTTGGAGCATCGGAACGATCGCCCTGAAGAAAAAGATTGTAAAATAATTATTATATTCGAAAGTAATTACTCTTGTCTTTGTGAATGCGTATTTCATAATCTTCTCTACCGCCCTTCCCAGATCTGAATCTCCATTCATGTATTTGGTATCCTGGATGTCTTCCAGTAACTCAGTGATACAATTGTGTTTCCTAAACGAAAACTCGAGGAATGGTTCCTCATTATATTGTAATAGAGATATTTGAATTCCATTTTGTCCGATGTTTTGGAATTGTCTGACCGTATCAGCAATCAACCTGAGTCCATTTCCGAACTGCCCCGATCCAACAGTCTTTGAGCTGTCCAAAAGGAACAGAATATCACCCATGAGAGCGGCGGTGTTATCATTGGGGATGGGACACTCGTCATTGGCCTCAGGGATAGTAGCAATGACATTATCGGTGGTCTGGGGATATAAATAAACATTGGGGGTCGATCTTACTGTCTCTATGGGGATTGGCGTTGTTAAGGACGGAAGGGATGTGACGATATTGTTGGCTTGCGTGGGAATCTCTGATAAATATTTGAATTAAAACCTCTGAAACTTGCCTGTGGCAGTTGTCGGGGGCCGTGGTTTCCAGGTGCGAGGATGTTCTCGGGCCTCGTCTCCATTTGCCGAATGTTCGGGGATAATCAGTTCCTGACCCATGGTAGTGGCTTTTCCAGAAGCAGTTGTGTATTCAGCCTCTTCCTCGTCTTTCTCATCTTCGAATTGCTCTGAAAATTGTGTCACATCTTCTTGATGCAGTTTATTATCGTCTGAAACCGGCAAAAGTCCTTCCGTTAAGTCATCAGAGGTCGATTTCTCAGATTCTGGGATTGATTCAGCAGTGGGTAATCTTCTTGTTGTTTCAGGTATGGATTCTGAGGTAGTGTCAATTCCCTCAGCTTCTGGAATAACCGTTGTTTTCTGGAAGATAATGAGGGGCGGGGAGGATTCATCTTTAATTAGAGCTTGTGTTGTAGTCGTTGTAGTAGTCGTAGTAGTGGCCGTTGTTGAAGTAGAAGTTCTAACCTCCGCCGTAGTGGTGGTTGGGACATGTGTTGATGTGAGACTCTTGATATTCTCCAACTCTAACTCTGCTTGCTTCCTTTCCTCGGGATTTGTGATTGTCGTCAGCGCATCATCGATCAATTTCTCTAGATCTTTTGCATTTATTTCATCCGGGGGCGGTGTTGTCTGCACAAAATTCATTTTGTTTTTTTTGTTTAGGACTTACGGTAACGTTGTTATTTTTGGCAATTCGATCGAGTTCGTCGAGGATGAGAGGTATAGCGGTCTCCAATTCCCTGTCCAATTCCTTTTCCAAATCCTTATCGGTGATGTGGGAGCCATTGGTGGCCGCATAGGCCTTAACATGAGCCTGAAATGAAGTTCCAGAAGTACTGCTTAAGACTCACAAAATTGCCAGGATTAGCGCCCAGTTTACGTTCATCAGACGCAATGAAAACGCCTTTCTTTGTCTCCAGGTCCCGTGAAATCTGAATTCTGTCTTCTCCGTTCACTTGCGTAACGAGATGAGCTTCAGAGTACAAGGAGTTGGGATCATGTTCATTGGCAAACACTTGAATTAACGTCTTTATGATTACTGGGCCTGGTTTCCGGATTGTTTGCGAGGTGGACCCTAAAATAAAGTTTTGAGTTGCAGATAGTATCTTTTCAAACTTTTTCATTATATACTAAGGAACTTTTTTCTCAACATTTTTTTTAAACTTGCCTCGATGACTCTGGGAGTTCTGATTTCCATTCCATTGTTGATTAACGTTCCACTGACCTTGTTGTTGTGACCATTGTCTTTGATTTGATTGTCCTTGTCTCCATTGAGTATTCAAATTTTCATATTCGTCAATTACTGGCGGATTTGGAGGTGGTTGATACCCTAAGGGCACTGGTGTATTTTGATAGACGGGTTGTCTGTATTGAGGTGCGTATGTATAGAAGGCCAAGCGAGGCTAAAGTAATATAAGAATCAAGTTTAGAAGATAATTAGAGTCCGTTTCATAAATCATCCAACCTATAAAATTAATGGGAAAAAACAGGTTTGAGGTGGTTATCTAATATCCAAATAAGAAAGGAATTACTCACTTCAAGCAGTCCGAACAGAAGTAGGATTACAGAAAGTATGGCCATCTGGCCAGATTACGTAATCAACAACAATATTACGAAGATAACCTCAGGGAAAGTGCGGGTGTCACCGTTTTTTCGAGCAGAATCGAGGAAACGTCAATAGAAAAAGTTTATCTCAAGGGTTGCGTTGTGGTTTTTTATTGAGGCGGGCTCGAATGAGTGAATTTTTGGTCGCGGTTGGGGCAAAATCGCTTATCCCGCGCACTTTTTCTTTTTATGTCACTGTTAAGAAGTGAAGAGGCAGACGAAAAAGTGTTGAGCTTATCAGCGACCCCCTCGAGACAAGGTGAGAGGAAAGGATGTACCTGAATCCGGTTTCAAACAGCGGGATATCGGGGATTCTTGTTGTTGTTGACCTTCGTCCCAAGTCACAAAGCATCACGTAAAAAAGAGCTCTGAGGGATAAAGAAAGGAGCTGAAGAAATATCAGATAAAATTTTGTTGACCAGAAAGCGATTCCTTTTTCATTTCGTCATCGTATTTACATACACCCAGTTACACATTTGTAAACAAATCCCATTGAAATCTTTGCTAACCGATTTATGATACGATCAGATAACCCAATGTCTTATTTTACTTTTTATCTGTTGCAAAAAGAAGACATTACTTGAAGAGAATGTCGACGAACCGTAAGGATTGGACTTGGAGATGATTCTTCCTTTACTCCGCCTACTGCATTAGAGTCCAAAGCAGTTTTCTTTATGTCCGCAGGCCTTTAAGTTTGTCTTTTTACTTTACTGTATATAGGGTATTTATTGTTGTTGGGAAAAAATCAATCTCCGTTTAGGTTGAATCGTCTTATCTCGTGTATAAGGAGTGTTCCTTCCTTTTTATTACTAGTTACTTTAATTCTAGGTTTACAAAGATGCGGACGGTGATATTAAGTCTAATCTTGAGCGTTGGGTGCATCGGAATGGCTTCAGCTGGTAAGTTTTTACTTTTAAGAAAGACTTGTAAAGGTCAGACATCTTGATGTAATTGCATCATTTTAATACCATACTATTATATCCTGACCCTCAATTTACAGCCTCCATATACATCGACTCAAATCGGCCAGACTACGAGGAGAATCTGCAGAAAGTATACGACAATCGGCTTCAACCTTATGCAATCGAATATCTCGCAAAACGTGCTGCTTTACCGTATTCCGGAGGTATCTATGGGAAGAGAGCAGCCCTGCCTTACTCGGGTGGAATCTACGGAAAACGCGCTTCGGTTCCTTTCTCGGGCGGAATCTACGGCAAACGGAGTGTAGATGAAGCGCCAGTGGATCATGTGAATAGCATCAGTATCCGTGCTATGCCCATCAACGGCGGCTTCTATGGGTGATTACTAGAAGACATAACTGGCCTAGCCTTCCGTTTCTTCAACACCGATCTCTTCGAATTTTCCTCTAGTTCCCTTCGGGATCTCGCCTTGTTAACTTTATCTATTTATTTTATGCAGCCGTGTACAATTTTTGTGACAAGAAACTATTTGTAACCCAGCAACAACGTTTTTTGAAGAAGTTTTAAAGGGATTTAAGGTGTTTGTGGACATGAGTTCAAATTCAAGAAGAGCATATTCTAGTTATTCATTGCCGCCTATCAGTCGAAGTCATGACACTCCTCTGAGTCGAGCATCAAATAGGTAATATGGTTGGGACTGTCTTTGAAAGATTTTTTTTCATTGTTTGACCTCTTTTAAAAGTTAAAACTCCATATTCAAATAAAGCCTAGTCCCAGATCCGTATTAAACTTTCTTGCGAATGTTAAGATACGATCGTAACCCGAATGTGTTGGCATCCTTGCGTTTGTTGAGAACAGACGTGGATCGAGCAGGACGAGGAGCGAATGACGTCAGGGTAATCTTGTACTTCTATTCCTAGCCAAGCGAATATTTAGTCCCAGATGGCATCGGAAGCAAAACTAATCTTGGAGCGGGCCGAAAGGGAAATTAATAAAATTCAGAAGCGGCGGACAGAAGCCCTCATGAACGGCGATACTATCAACGCCGATATACTTGCCCGTAGAATCAACCAAACCTATTCCGACGCAGTTAGAGAAGCTCGAGTAGATGCAGTCCTAAATGAGGTTAGCTGTAGTGGATGATGAAGTTAAGCAGCTGTAATTGTTGACCATATTAAACTTGATTACGTCATTCTTTTAGAAAACAAGACGTCCTCGGAGTTACGATCAGCCGGATGAAATGGAAAGACATCCACAAGCAGAAGGAAGGAGCTTCAGAAGACGGCCAAGGATCGTCACTCCACCAAAAGATTACTATAAAGAATATGCGAGAGATAGAAACGAGGTCCAGACAAGCTATAAAAGATTCAGATCTCCATGGAGATTACCATCACCTCCGGAAAGGCAGCAGAGAGATAGATTTCGGAGAACGAAAAGTCAAAGGAGTAATCAACGGCGATCACAGAGTTCTGCATCTGAACGACTCAAATATACATCCAATTCAGAGGCTGATATTAAACATATGAAAAGGAATAAAAGACTCAAAGATGTGAAGCTTCCAAAAACGGCTGATGTCATAAAACAGATCCCGCTGACTGGCCAAAGTCAGCTGCATCCTACTCCTGAGCCAGGAGAAACAAAGTATAATAAATCAAAAATATTATAATAGTTGTATATTTATGTCACCTTTTTTAGTATATGCCCTCAATGTTATGAACGGAACGATGCCTTCGCAGTAGAGGTTAATCTGAAGCAGCACTGGTTGTATCATTGTCCTGTTCTTACAAAATGCGACTTTTGTGATCAAGTTCTTCATGTGGCCGAGCTTAATCATCATCATATAAACCTATGCCAATTTGTGAACAAGACCATGCTGCCCTGTCCATTATGCGGTTTGGCTCAATATGGAGGCGAAAGTAATCATCCTGGATGTCCAAGTAAGTGTAATTCCATCGTAATATTTTATGACAGAAACTCATCCCGAACCGGGCGCAACCTGGTGTCCTTTATGTTCCAGAAAAGTGGAATCCCTCACCTCACCCGAATCATGGAGAAATCATTTAATCGGCAATTGTTTAAACAACCCAAGGATAAAGAGCAGATGGAATGGCAAGACGGCACCAACGTGAGTAAAACAAAATCTCAAGAAATAACGTATCCATGACAATATATGTATATTAAAAAAGTTTTTAATCACACAATCCTTGCAGACAAGGGGCATCGCTATTAACCGGTCTACAATTGAATGTAAGTTGGATTATTATCTTCCCTTCTTTACCCGTTTTTACAGACTGAATTTGATTCTGTCCCAATTAATGAGCCCCAACCAAATATGGCCCCGGTCCCAATGGCCCCTCCCGTCGTTGGGGGAATGCCCTTGGGAAATGGAAACATAAATGGACCAATAACTGAAGCCCCTTCCCAATTTGGTCAACTCCCTCCACTTAATGCGAATCAGGGCTTTGGAATCACCCAAAACCCGCAGCAACCAACGAATGGACAGAATCTGAGAAGTGCATATAGAAAACTTCAGAAAGAGAGGAAACAAGATTATGAGAAACAACAGGAAAGAGAGGCAGCGGAGGAAGAGGAGAAGGAAGAAGAAGATCATTAGGCTCAGATCCCATCAAAAGTATTCACGCGATGCTTCGGGGGACCAGCTCCACTCTGAAAATGTAGTTAGTGGTTGCTTACAATACTCTCCAATCCCGTAAATAATAAAAGTTATGCTTGCTTTACGTAAAGTCGAGTATTTATCCAATCCCATTTGAACATTGCTAGCATGCACTCGGTCATGCTCGGTAATGCTGTCTTGCTTCTTCAACACATCGATTTCTTGTCGTAAATGTGACAATCTTTCCTTCAATTCTCTGTTCTTTTCAATGTTTTCCAATCTAAAATAATGTTAATTCAGAACCCTTACTTTATTTTCTTACTTTGTTTTCTCAATCTCGGCGCAAAGATCTTGGATCTCCCCATCCAGAAGAACCGTGCTTCCATTATTGTTTATAGGTCCCTCGTCCTCCATTATATAAGATGAGGCCATTCCATTAGAAGTAGATCTGTGGACATGATTTTCTTTGGCATTGAGGACCATTTCTGGAGTCTGGCTGAGTCGATGCATCGTGGAATGGGAGTGACGGAGCTGGGGTTCAACGTTCTCGGTACCATACGCCGGAGCGTACTGTAATTTTATATTTTTTATCGGAAATCAGAATTATTTGGGAGACAAAAACAAGAGTGATAAAAACATTAAAAATACCTGATCCAGCTCGTTGATTAAAACCTGACTTCTGAATAGAGACCTCTTCGGAAAGGACTCACAATGATTATTACTAACATAATTTGGCTGCAACTGATGAAAACGATCGCCCTGTGAAAACCGAATAAAGCCGCAAAACAAGGAAACTCAGAGTGAAATTAGAAGAATTAGGGATCCTCACTCACCTGCTGCATCTTGGATAACATTACTCGCTGAACTTCGGCTTCAGCCTCGCTGCAACGCTTGGAATAAGCCAAGGTCTCTTGTTCCAACTTCTCCGTGGTCAGGCGATGACTTTCATCAGAAGTTTTTATAAAATCCTGAAATAAAATTATATTTAATTTTTTAAAGTTCATTTCACCTGCATTGTTGCCAATTGTTCTGACATAAAAGCGACTTCATTTTTGTACTTATCCCTCTCCGTTTCTGCCTGGATCCTCCGTTCCTTTTCCTTCATCAATTTTGTTTGTTCAGCCAATCTCTTCTGTCGCTGCTCTTTGGCTTGAATCTTCATTTGTTGAACTTCCAATAAATCTGGCTGCCGTCTTCGAAGGTAAAGATTGTGAGTTCCAATACATAAATCGAGGATCGACATGTTTATGGACATCTCCTGGGCTCTGAATTTAAGTTTGCTTTTGTCGACATTGCATATTGAGAACTAAATCTTCAATTACAGTAATCAGCGTCCTCCTTACTTCTTTATTTTTGAAAGAAATATTTTTTATTTCACTCCATGGGAAAAACGGCCTAGGGGAGAGACGATTATGAGTTTCGTAAATCCCGATTCCTTGAGCTGACACTCCCAACAAGAGATTCGTATCTTTTTGATTCTAAAAAATTTAAGAGACGATTTTTGTAAAATTGCTGTCATTTTAGTCAAATTGCTGTTGTTTCGGTCGAAAGCTGTCCAGCAATAAAACAAACATTATTCAAGGCAGTGTAATGCTTTCAAACATGTTCCAGACCATATGCACATTGAAACAACGATTTATAACAACAAAAGGAGTTCGGTAGACCCATTTTCGGATCATCTTCGGTGCTCGGTCTGCTGTCACTATCATCCAAATTCTCATTGATGAGCTGAGTCAGTGAAACTGGAGATTTCTTTCTTTACATAGGGCGATCAAGTCGCAAAAGGTTCTGCCTTATGTGAGTAAGTTTGCCCACTCTGTCCAAATTGAGCCTGTTTCGGGACTTCGTGTGAATTTCTTCCCTGATGGAACAATTTCTTTCGGTTGCAGCACTGTTAGCGGTATTGAATCTAAGTATTTAAATATTTGGCTTAATTTTGTGTGACAAAAGTATCCTGTCCAAAACTCAAATGTTTTCAACTCCCCAGAATCTAATAGGCTAAGCATCCAGGCGTCTCTCATTGGTGCAAAGGCCTAATCCCGAGCCCTACATATACTGAGCTATTTCGCTCACAATCTGGAAAAAATAATAGGGAACAGCTTTAAAGACTTTACCTCCGTTCTGCATTCAGAAAATTTGAGGTGGTGGATGATTTTTTCGTGTATTATTTTGTTTGCTCTCGGTTTGGTTATTATTTTATTAAAATAATCCCTCGACCAGTCGGTGGAACGCATTTTTTTTGTCACAAAAAACAATTTTATTTTTTTATTTAACACAGACTACGAATCGGCACCTTTTAGTTTAAACTTATCTACATATCCCCTAGGTCATAATGAAATATTTTTAGAAAAATAAGTATCACCATTTTCGAGAAATGTGAACGAATTTCTAAAAAAATTGACACTTTGTATATCGCATTCTCATAAAACTAAACTGGATTCCAAAGCGTATAGTCGATAACATATGCCTACATTTTTATTTCAGCTCTCTCTTTCGGGAATCTCAGAATAACACCCGTGTAAAATGTGATTTCCCAAACGTGGCTGACTTGGTCCAAATGGATGCCAATTCCAAGGTCACACAGGCCAGGGGTACACAATGCGCATATACTCTAATAATTTTAGGAGGGTCAAAAATCCTATGTCCGACAATGCGCCCACCTTGCAAAAATCGTCTCTTAAAGTAATCATTTTGAATACTTACATAGATGGGGTAGTATTGAATTCCATACATGTCCAAGTCCTGTGCCACTCGAAGATATTCCATTTCCGCATCTTCCCTACAAATTTATTGCTGATATTACGGGAAACACATACGTTGACAACCCCCCGTTGTTGGACCACCATTTTCTGAGTCTCTCTTCCCACATTTCTTTGGACATGTGATAATGACTGATTACTGAAGCCGGCAACAACTTGTCCAACTCTAAATCCACATCATCTGTCACATCCCCATACATCGCCTGGACTGCATAAGAGGCTAATAACACTGCTGCTTCAGCTTGGCAATATAAATCTTCTTTGAGAATACTCTGTTTTATCTGAAGGAAGAATAAATGCCGAGTAATGTCTTGAATCAGTTCTTCTTCCACGGATTCCGGATAGAATTTGACCAGGAAATAGAAGTGATAAGCGCCGGCCTCATCTCTGATCACATTCTGCTCCGCTACCTAAGCAAATTGAAAAATGATTGCTAATTTACTTACTAATTTCTCCATCTGAAGCCAAACTGAGATATTACTTTTATTCAGAAATTGCAATCCGAAGTACCATATTTCTCTGAGGCCAATTATTCGACAGACCGCATCAAACAGTTGCCGGCCAGTCCAATCCAACTGAAAATGCGATAACATCGTGCTTTTAGTGATTTTTACCAGAATATGTAACTAACATATTACCTCAATGTTTATGGCTGTAATATCTGCATCCATGGTGGTTACCCGGACGGGAACAGCCTTCTTTCTTCGTGAAAACAAAGACAACATATCCGACTATATACATACTACGTCATTCAAATGATCAGAAATAATTCGATCAAAAGAAATGAATAAAATAATTTGACCTCTCTACGAGCAGAGGTTCGCTTTTTTCCGCTTTTTCTTCGCCTAACCCCCCCCCCCCCCCCCCCCCCCCCCTTTTTTTTCTCTTTCTTTCCGGTTTGCCCTTTTTATTGTCTTCATCAACAGGTATTATATAATATAACACATCCCTTAGATCACCGTTACAATTTTTTTATGTGACTTTTTTTTATGAAACAGGGTTGTCAACAGACATGGCTACGGGGCCGGGCTTTTGGCACTTCGGGGCCGACGGCCCGGCTCTTTTCGAAATTTTCAAAAGCCGGCCCGGTCCTAGGGAACCCATTCCCCGGCCCGGCCCTAAGGATTTTCAGGCCCGGCCCCTAAAATTTTTTTTTTTTTTTTTTTTGAATTTCCCATCATTTTGGAAATTTTTTTGTTATTGTGTTTTTAGCCATATGCCAAAAAACTATGAAGACGAAAAATAACCTTATAGCGTTGCTTGCAGTACTCGAATTAGTCTAAAAACTTTTTAAAAATCAAAAAACCGATCAACCTCTACCCGAGATATTCTTCCCAAGAAATGCCGAGTAGTTAGGGTTAAAAATGGGATTTTAAAGGTTCAAAAAAATGGTCTTCGGAAAATATAATAATTAATTAATAATATAATAAAATAATATTAATAATAATAATATTAATATAATAATAATTACTTATAACTTTAGAATTGGTTGATGGATTTCTATGAGACTTGGTGGAATTATGTTTCACAACACTCGAATTCTTTGTAAAAAATTTTAAGTCGCTCCTACCATAATAAGTGGGTTACGGTAGAAAAATTGAAATTTTAATTTTTAGTGTAAAACGTCTAGTAGTCCTTGGGGAATAAGAACATGTGTGAGTTAGAGTTCATACTGTATCATAATATTGATTTTTAGACGATTTACTCATTTTTGTCTGATGTTATCCATGATGGTTTTGCCCGAACAAGGACGAATTTGGAGACTAAAAAGGTTTTTATATGTTATAAAACTGGCAGAAAACTGAAAAACATCAGATTTTTGAAGATTCAAAAATGATAGTTACAATTTTGAAGTATTTTAAATATTTTTGATGATTATTTAATTTTTTGGAAGACGACGTATACATCAATATCGAGAAAATTTGATAGGTGACAAGAGTCGATTTACTTGGAAGCGGTAGATCACGATAGGTGATTATAACACACACCCTTGCTGCAATTTTTCCGCAACCTTTCATTTGGGGCAGATTTCATTTGGGGCAAATCGAATTTCTCTTGCTGGTATTAGACTGGTTTAAATTGCTTGAAAATGATTTAGAATGCCTCTCAAGTGTCTTAGACGGCTTGAGAACCGCTTGTAACAGTAATCAATTATCCTGGATAGCTAGAAAAAAGAGTTGCAATAGCAGCCAAAAACGTTACACCTCTCGGGGACTGCTTTTTTATATCTCGCAGATAGCGCCCTGATTTGCAACGCTAGCTACAGTATGCACAAAAATTATAACCGCACTTTAAAAATTGTTGTAACTTTTTTTGTTGCCAATAGAAATCTGTCATATTTGGCACCGATGTGCATTAGTTAACTACAAATGTTGTGCCAAAAAATTATATTTCAAAATAGATTATCTACCGCTTCCAAGTAAATCGACCCTTGTCACCTATCGAATTTTCTCGATATTGATGTATACGTCAACTGTATCAATTATCGTGGGTAACTCAATATTTTTGAATAATGCAATGCTGAAAGTTGTCTTCAACTAACAAAACTAGCTAATAAATGTTATAGACACACATCAATACTTTCACGAAAGCGTTGAAAATGGTCAAAACACAGGTTCAAGAAGCTGAAATTTGGATTATATAGGCTTCGGACGGAAATGCCAAACTTTGGAAAAGGCATCCAAAATCTGTCCCTACCTAAATATAAACTCACTGGTGATCGAGAAAAATCGAAAAATTACTTCTTTACACTACTACTTAAGAAAAACAATTAAAAAAATGTATACGATTTTAGGAATCAGCATCACTGGGAACCTCTAAATCCAATACTCATAAAAAAATTAAAAACAATTACTACTTATGAATACTTGAGGTCAGCATCATTGATTACCCTAATTCCCCCTCGAAAGGATTTTTTCATATCCAGTCAGGTCATATTCAGTCAGTTCCTACTCAGTCTCCCTTCGGGACAACTCTGCTATTTGCAGTGGGAAACGTTCAAGTGTATCAAAAAATGGCCCAATTAAGATGAAACTTTTTCTGGAAAGTGTCATCACCTACAGCGTCCATATGGAACTAGTAGGGCACCTTTCGTTTATTACATATGTTCGATCTTATGCATGTTGTACAAAGTAAATCAGAATTGCTGATTTTGAGGAGGTCATATTTCCCGATTCAGATATGGCAATGATATGAATTATAGCTTAAATAGATGGCCGAGATTCAAAGAAAATTTTCATGAACGTTATTTTATGTGTTAACAACAAGTTTGCACTTTTTGATCATTAACTCTGAGGGGCAGCTCTCTGGAATTTTTCAAGAGTCGGACGCGAGCTGCGAAGGCTGTGGACGTTTTTTTCTCCGATTTTGTTCTATTTTTGTTCAACAAATTGGCATGCGTCAAATTTGAAATCAAAAATCGCCGTTTGCACCAGTCTCTCTGATATCCGACACGAAAACAACGGAAATTTTTGAAAAGAACGGTTTGCCAACAAAAAGATTTTTCCGCAAACTCCAGTTCTTCGCATACACGGCTTGCCCAAATAGACAGAAATTGGAGAAAAAAAAACGTACACGCTCTTCGCAGCTTGCGCCCAATGTCTGAAAAATTCAGAGATTGTGTGTCTCCAAGATGGTCGCTAAACTCGGTAATACCATAGGAAATAAGAAGGATAAGAATAACTGTTGTGTTCTTTGAGTGTTTGCGAACAAGATCAAATATCTTTCATATTTGTAGCGCTTCAGGGCATAAAAATATAAGGTTCCAAAAATAGCTAATTTTGGACCATTTTGAAAAAATTCTATATCAGTGATAAGAGGTGATATCAGGAATCGCTCTTACAATTCCACACAGCGGGCATATATAATACTGAGTAAAAAATTTCAGCACCATTTACTATAATATCGACAAAAAATTACATGTTAGGGGTTTTGGATTGGTTGCTACTGAAGCTATTTTACGTCAAGATCTCCTGTTGCTGTAGTGGACTGTTGACGATGCTTATTTTTAGGTGCTAAAGGTACCTAAATATTATTAATGAAAGCCATTGACCGTAACACTGAGTTTTATATAACTGAAAGTGGGCAGGTGGAAATCTTTCATTCCTCTTTGTATTTCATTACTCAATAAATAATGTGCAGCAGAAACATTTAGATCTAACAGAGTTATTGAGCACTTCACAATCGGTGAGAATAACGTGTTCATAGAAGTTGAGTTTCTTGGGTCCAGAAATTCAACCAGATAACGGGAACACATAAAACTTAATTGTAGACAATGGCTTGCGAAGGATAAGAGAGTTCTGTAGGTAGGGGTTAAGTTGATGACAAAGAAAACAAGGAAACTGGTTGCCGTAATATAACAAGTCATTTTGATAAAAGAAAAGTCAAAATTAGAATTAAGTATAACTTTTATGATATGCGTCTTGTTGAAACCATTCTAATTAATATTTGTGGTTTGAGTTAGATAAAATCACAAATCTAAATGTAGAAACATCTCATCGTATAAAATGTCTCTTATCTTCTCTTGGACGTTTTTTTCTCCATTTGGGCAAGCCGTGCATACCAAGTTTAAAGTGAAATGTAAATAAAGCTATTCCACTCGTGGTTATAACCATATTCAATTTGTTCGAGAGTAAGTTTTTTTCCCTTTATTTGTTTCCAATATTTTGATTTCAGATGCTTCAATTAATCGAGGCTGCCAATATTCATGAACTTACCACCCAGAATCCCTCAAATGAAGAGAACTCGGCTCCGCTGGTTAACGAATTCTTTGCCACCGTCGAGAATGGAGGTGTTCCTTTAATTCCATTGATGCTTACAGCTGGTTACCTTAGGAATCATGATGGTGAAACTTTACTCATTACTGGCGCAAGAGTCGGCAATCATAAAGCTGTTGATAAATTCAGAGGAGAGATTGATGTAGATGATATAGACAACGATGGATGGAGTGCTCTTCTTTGTGCCTCACATCAAGGTCACGCTCAATGTGTGCGACTTCTCCTGGAAGCTGGAGCATCTGTGGATCAACCTGATTTGATGGGATGGACTCCTCTGATGTGGGCGTGTTATAAAAACAGATTTGAAGCCGTTAAAGTCTTGTTGGAATTCCATGCTCATATTAACATAGTGGGAGAAGAAGATGGACTAACACCTATGATCATTGCGTCTGGGAGAGGATATTACGAGATTGTTCATTTGTTACTCGAGAATAATGCCGAAGTAAATGCGAGCGACAAGTTTGGAAGCACAGCCTTGATTTGGGCGGCTCGAAAAGGGTAGGTCTACATCTTTATTGACATCGTTGAATGTTAAATATTGTTTCAAAAGAAATTTTTTAGATATTTGGACATTGTGGAGGAACTTCTTAATGCAGGAGCGGAGTTGGATGCTGTCGGAATGTATTCTTCCACTGCTCTGATGTTGGCCACAAGAGGATGTCACTTGAAAACAGTCGACTGCCTTCTAGCCAGAGAACCAAATGTTAATGTTGTTGATTATAATGGCCTCTCAGCTCTCGGAATTGCCGCTCGCGAAGGATACACTCAAATTGCCCAAGCCTTATTGCATTCTTCTGCTTACGTAAATACTGTGGATAGGTATGGAAATTCGATTCTGGCCAGTGCTGTGAGAAGTGGAAATCTGAATTTGGTTCGAATGCTTTTGGATAAACACGCTGATGTCAATGCCAAGGATTCAGAAGGAAGAACGGCTTTACACTTGGCAATTGACAAAAGTTACACCGATATTGTACTAGTCTTGTTGGAAAAAAAACCTAATCTGGAGATCAGAAACAAGGATGGAGATACAGCTTTACTGAGGCAAGTCAATTTTGCTAATTTATTTATTTATTTTAGGGCTGTCAAGAATAGAGATGTCGCTCTGTGTCAAATTCTGGTTCATTCGGGTGCTAAAATTAGCAGCACTGACAATGTCGGGGACAATGCATTGCATCTGGCATTGAGAGCGAGGTCAAAGAAACTGGCGCAGATCTTACTGGTGAATCCCGGAGATTCTAAGTTGCTTTATAGACCAAACAAACTCGGAGAAACCCCGTATTCGATAGATCAGGAGAGCTCAAGCCCCATTCTTCCCACAATCTTCGGACCCATTGGAGTTGATATGGAATTCAACAATCTACTTGGATATGAAGCCTATAGCGATGTTTTGGCCGACATTGTGTGTGAACCCAATCTCTCGCTCCCTCTCACCATCGGACTTTATGCCAAATGGGGATCGGGGAAATCCTTTTTGCTACCGAAGATTAGAGAATCCATGAGAAGTTTTTCCAGAAGTTGGTTGGATGGACTGGAGTTGTATTGGAGCTGGACTCTGGTTTTTACCTGCTTTTTTATCTGTGGGTTCTTCTCCTTCGCATTGTTTACTATATACGTTCTCATCGTTCACAATTTCGATTTCCTTTTTCCCGTTTTGGTTGGAGGCGTCGTGTATGTCGTCATCTTGGCATCCTATGGCCTCATTTATTATGGAAGTGAAGTCCGTTTATGGAATGGGTCCATCAACATCGCGCGACAGATTGCCAAGGTTTTGGCCAGGTTCAAGCTGGTTGTCAGTATCCTGACTTTGAATACTCCAATGAGATCGGATAAGGACTTGATTGTTAGCCCTGTCGGGTTCTTATTTGCCGACGATCATCGACTCTCTTTCATTGGTGGAGAACAGGCACTTGTAAATATTGTTCTATCCCTATACAATGCCGCCGAAGAACATTATGGCACCATTCCAGTACGAATGTATGCAGCTTTGAAGGCACAGCAGTCACATAATGATGACAAACTGCGAACGATTTGTGGAATCCCTGTACTCTTCAACGTCGTCGTGATGGTAGTGTCTGCTATTATTTCCATGTCTCTCATTCTTTATGAATATCGACATGTTAACGATCTTAACCGTGACTCAAGCTATTTTATTGGCGCTGGAGTCCTAGGTCTAATATTTCTGGTAGCTGCTCTCCCCATAGTGTATACCTTCACCATCAGACTTCTTGTGAATCTGCCTCAACGAAGAATAAAGTCGGTCATGCATAGATTGCACAATCTTCCATTTGAAAGAGTAGTCCAGAAGATCCAAAATGAAGTAGATCTCTTAACCAACCTGATCCATTCGTTAGATGCGTTTACGAATTCCCAAACACGGCTGGTTGTTCAAGTTGATGGCCTCGACAGTTGTGAACAAAGCAATATGGTCCAGATCTTGGATGCGCTTTCTCTTTTCTTCGCTTCGAGGCAGAACTCTCCATACATTATCATCTTAGCTGCTGACCCTCATATAATTATTTCTGCCCTTCAAACAAATCTTCGCGGGTCAGCAAATCTAGAGATCACGGGACACGATTACATGAAGAACCTCATCAGTATGCCCTTCTATCTACATCACGCAGCTCTCCAACAACTTCATCGGAAGAATCAAGACAAGGATGTGGTCAATGGAGGTGGAATATATAACCGAAGAAGATCCGATACCATTCGAAGTTCTCGTTTATCACTTCGGGAGAAGGAGATGATTATGAATACTGCAGGTAAATTTCTTATTTATAATGCAGATGAGGGTGTTCTAATGGCAGTTAACTTGACTTGCTTCCAGGACCAACACAATCTAAGGAGAATATGGTGAGCACATTTGGGACGAATGATCTTTCCAATCTGTTCCCGTCCCATGATTACTTTGCCAATATAAATCCTCGGGTGATGAGGAGGATCGTGAATTCGATTGCTCTGACCGGCCGTCTTCTAAGATCATTCGAAGTGCAATTTAATTGGTTCCTTCTGTATTCCTGGATTAGTCTTCTAGAACAATGGCCGTTCCGAATGACTTATTTGGTTGGATGTGCATTGGAAGTGGAGGATGGGGAGATGACTTTACCTGATTTGTATGAAAAGAAGAAACATCGACTGCCATCTAACTCTACCCTTTCTGATCTTGACAGAAACCCATCAGAATTTGAGGAAATAATGAGAAGAATGGGGTCTTCCAAGACCGAGCAGCTGACTGTTGCTCATGTTAAGGCTTTCTTCCCTTGCACCAGCAATCTGGATCCCTATCTGAAGAAGCTTATCCATGAACAAAGTAAAGATGAATTTGGAAAGCAAGACAAGGATGAAAAAGATTTCTCGATGTCCCAGTTTGAAAAGCAAAATGAAGGAGTCAAGTACTTATTCGACGACCCAAATTTTTGGTTCAGCATCACAAAAACCCTGCCATTGATGTCCATAGAAGATGTCCAATATCTTGTCGAGAAGTTGAGGATTTCAACTGGGAGGATTACGGAATTGAACGAAAAAATAGGGCAGTTCAACTTGAATGGACTGGTACTTTATACGTGTAATCTAGATGACTTAAAACAAACACTCAATGTAAGTATCTGATACAATGATAAATTTTCTTCGTAGCTACCTCTGGGAGATTGGGTTCTGTTCAAGATTCTTTTGGAAATTCTTCGAGTCTGGAAACCTCAGGCAAAGAGACCCACTATTCATGACGCAAATGCCCCAAGACAATTGAAAAATCACTCATCCAGGGGTCAAAGCGAAGAGAGAGTCGAGGCAAACAACCTGGTCAGCATTATTGAAGAATCAAAGAACTTGACTGATGATGGGACGGATTCTGTAAATAATAAAAGTAGTCCGAGGAGAAGAAGCAGCAGCAGTGACAACAAAGAAGGCGATGGAGACAGTTTGAAGTCGAATATGGGCTCAAATCAGAGTCTAATTAAGCAGGATGGTGACGAACTCGGCAAGTAATACTATGCAGGTACAAATAAGTCATGCAGATTGTACGATACCGAGCTTATTAACACAGAAGACTAAATTCAAATTGATATAATTTATTTATAATCTACCCGTTAATAATTGTTTTCTGACAGGAAAAACGCATTATAATGTATACAAATATATGTGTAAAATCGGCTAGTAATTCTATTTACATTTTAGTTAGACTTTAAAAAATAGTTGGTGGTATTTTAACCGGCTTTACTACACCTGTACATTAGCTACAAATCATAATGTTAGCTCTTATCATTCATAATTTCTTTCAAATCGGAATTGGAGGAGCTGGTAACTGGTTGAATATCATGGTCAATTCTGATGGGCTCCATGTTCTCCACATTACTCGCTCCCATGGGTTGAGTCGTTTCTTTTTCCAAGAATTCGATGAATTTACTTGATAGTTCCTTGATATTCTGCGGACCCTTAGGGGATCCTCGCAACAAACCCCATACTCCCCGATGTTGAAAACATTCTTCGATCTGGCTCTTTTCCTATAAACATTATACAGGGTGTTCAGATAATTCTGAATGAAACTTTTCATTAATAACTTTGTGCTTGGTGGTCCAATCCAGAATTTTTTCTGCATTCTACGGGAAAACCGCGCGCGGCACGTGAAATCGAAAAAGCAAGAGGGAGGAAACTCTTCAAGTTGGCTAGGCGGACGGCTTTTCTTCGACCTCCGAGGATTAAACCGGGCTAAAACGAAAAAGTGAAATTCCTAGTTTTTTAGGGCTTAAATACGATTATTTGCATCTTCGGCCGGATGACAGATGAAAACAGGGCGGCCGAAAAAATCCTAAAAAACCAAAAAAACTGTAAAAACCCCCTCCGCCGAATTCAAGGCGGATTATGGAGGTCTCCACCGATAAGACAAGAAACTTTTTGATTGGACCACTGAGCGCAAAGTTATTAATGAAAAGGTTCCTTCAGAGTTTTATGAACACATTATTCATGAAAAGATTACAAACCTCTTGCGTGCAACCAATGATATTCGCCAACAGAATGGCACTTTCTTCCCTTTTGTTAGCATCACAAGTCACCGCGCTGATAATAAATTGCCGAACAACTTGAGGCACCACGAATCCACTCTCTATCATTTTATATTGTTGTTTTATCTCGATGGTTGGTTCTGGGGGAGGTGGAGGGACAGATGCACCCTTCTCGTATTCTTCCAATTCCAACTTTAACTCATTCACAGTACTTTCCAGTTGCTTATTCCGTTCTTCCAACTCAACTGCTTTGTTACTCCACTTCCCGTGTTCAGATTCATTGTTCTAGGACAGAATTCGGTTACGACAAAATATCTTACAGCAAGCTTTCCCTCGAGTTCTCTGATTCTGTTCTCATATTCCATTCGATCAACCTTGAGCTTCCCATCTGCTTCCACATATGCAGATTGGAGATCTCTGATCGTTTCGTTGAGTCCGGTCACTGTTTTTCGGAGACTTTCGTTCTCCCGGGTCCATCTGTCCATTACCATCTTGTTTCTGAATATTTTAATGTATATTACACGACATTCCTTACTGTTCCAGATCATGTTGTTTCTTCTCCAACAATGCCGATTGTTCCTCCAATTCCGCCTGTTTCTTCTCAATCTTACTGGCTGCATGTAGTTTGTATAATGCGGCTTCCGCAGTGTTCTCAGCAAGATTTTTGCTTTCATTCCGAAGTAGTTTGAGTTCTTCCTTTAATGTACTCAATTCTGATGTCAAGCTCGACTTTTCTGCAGTCAATTCTTCAACCGAGTCTTGTGCAATATTGAGTTGGCTCCTCAGATATTGATTCTCTTCGTGTAAATGGAGAATTTGGTTGGCATTTTGTTCCATTCTCTAAAAAATTATAGTTTTAAACGGCTTAGATAAAACTGGTTTATTATTTATGACCTGTTGAACCTCGTTTTTAGTAGCTGTAATTTCTTGTATCCTCCGTTCACAACCTCTAAGTCTTTCATTTTCAGATGCAACGAGTCCCTTGAGCGAGAATACCAGACTTCGGATCAGATAATTTATGTCATCGTTGGGGTTATCATCTACCACGATGCCATATTCCTCTCGCAAACCTTCACTTAGATCTCTGATCAACATAAAGGTCTCCAATGTTTTTCTTTCCAACAAATCGAGTTTCTAAAAAGTCTAATCAGTAATGACCTTAAAACCAACAAATATAATCCCAAATCGCACCTTTTTTTCCGCAATATGTTCGTTTTCCTTTAGCCGAACCAACTCGTCAAGTTGTTGCATCCTTTGTTGACTTAATTCGTCGTTTTGATTATCATTATTCTTTACTTCGACCATTCCGTTTTGTATTTCCAGCCTTTCATTCTCCAACTTTTGAATTAAAGATTCAGCATCAGCCAATTTCTTTCGATTCTCTAGGAAGACGAGATTTACCTGGTCGACTTGCTGCTCCAACTGAAATATTTAAACTTATTTTTTTGCTCAACTTACGTCACTAATTATGCTTTCAAAGTTAAATTTCTGTTGATTCATCAGAGCTTCACTATTCTTGAGTCTCATTTCCAATTCAGAATATCCAAGCTTCTGCTTCTCGATCAGATTCTGAAGTTTAACGACAGAATGATCGGTAATATCCTGGAAAGATTTAGCGGAAGCAAGTTGATATACCTGAAGATTAACTGAGCTGTCTTCAGAAAGTAATTTGCATAAATTGGAGACATCCTCATATAAGTTCTTGTTTTTGCTTAGAGTCTCTTGTGAGCTCTCATATCGGTCTTCTCTAGACTTCAGTTCTAATTTAACTTTTTCTAGATCACGCAGAAGTTGTTCCACTTTATTCTCATCCAATTCCAATAAAGATCCATTGAAATTTACGGTAAGATAAGATCGAGGGACAACGTCAGATGTTTCAGCCAACTTTGATTCCAGCTAAAAAAGTAACCAATAATAATGAGACTCTTTACTCGCCTCTTGTATTCTTGTTGCAAAACTGGCTTCTTCCTCCTTGATTTTTTTTTTGATTTCTTCAAGTTCGATCGTAGACTAAAGCAAGCTCATAAACACAGGAAATCCCATACCTTTTGCCGCTCGGCTTCCAGATTATCCAATTCTTCTCTTAGCCCGTCTAATTCCCTAGAACCAACAGGAACTTGAAAAACATTTGTAATTTCAAGAGCTTTCTCTAGGTAGGATTCAACCTCAGCCCCCAAAATTTGACATTGTTCGGACAACGCTGTCATCAAGTCTTCCATTTCTTTGGCCATGACTTCACTCTTTTCAAATTTGACCTTGAATTGATCTCTTTCTTGTCTCAGAAGGTTTACTTGATTCTCAATCTCTTCAAGTTCTGCAACATTTACCTAAAAAAACAAAAAGGAAATCTGAAAAAATATTTCCAAGCTCCATGGATAGAAATTGAAATTACCCTTGACTCGCGTTTGCCAGGACTTGTAGATCTAGGTCTGTTTGCTAGTTCTTCGGCCAACTCTCCATTCTAAAAGCGGAGTATTGAGCACCTAAACGCGTACCTGACTTTGGAGATTTTCTATTTTCGCTTCTGCCCTTTTCAAGTCATCCAAAACTGATTGATATTTAAACTCTTCCTCTTTTGGCTGACTTTCTTGCACTATGGCATTCCGCTGGTTTGATTCCGATTCCTCTAACCTTTTTGTTAGGAAACTGAGTTCATCAGACAATGCTGCCTTCTCCGCTTTGATCAATTCCAATTCTAATATCAATTCTTTCTCATTCCTTTCTTGTTCTGGATCTGTCGATGTTTGAAAATCGCGCAATGCTTCGATTTCATACTAAAAAACAATAATAATTCATAGCTTACCACACCTTGGCTTTTTCCAATTCTAATTCTTTTGCTGCAATTCGATTCAACAAACTCTGTCTGGTCATTTCAACTTCTTCGTAAGCAGCTCTCACATTTTCAGTGAGCTCTTCGATTTGCCTGTTTTTATCGATCAGTTGATTCTGATATCTGACGAGCTCTTTTTCTTTCTCTAGAGCTTTCTGTTTGTGATACTAAAGAAAAGAATGAAAGTTTTTGTTGTCTCACGTCTAATTCCGACGACGGATCAATCGGGGTTTCAGCTGCCAATTCGCTGGAGATCCGTTGAACAAAGTCGAAAGCATTATTACCAACACTATTGAGTTGATTCCGCCATCCAGACATTGCTTTGAACAAAACAAAATCTGAAAGAAATCTGTTCAAATATAATTAATACACGCAACAGCATGAAGGCGTAAAAAAAGACAGAAATAACGGAATGCCAATTAAATTTGGCAACGGAATTTTCGTGTCGATGCTCTTTTTGCCGCTCATTTCGATTATTTCTGATCAAAATTGACCATCCCGTTTGGTGGCACTTGGTTAGGTTTAGCTAAACTTAATAAAGGAACAGTATTTTTACAATCCAATCGCAAACAATGCTTGCTTATTTAAATAAAAGGAACCATATGTGTATAAAATGTCGCCTTCCGTAGTTCTTCTCGGGCGCAAGACTCTTGAAAAATAAAACGAATACTTGCGCCGGATTGAAAAACTGCCACGCAGGAATTCCTCGGTCTTGTTGTGATTTAGGAACTGGTTGAAATCGCAGAAACGGATTTACAGGATGAAGCATAAAGTCAACATGGGGATGGGTCACACGCACTTTGGGAATTCTGTGTTAAAAATCAGTGGGTTGCACGATATTTTCCTATTACAATGAAAATGTTACTATAAATGCATTCCATCATCAAGCGACCCCAACGATTCGGGAAAACGACAATTGGGGAATAAAAAAAATTCGCTTTTTTTGGCTAACCACCAAGTTTTATTTATATCAGTCTGTATCGAAAATAATGGGCACTCGTCGTCGCGCCTTGGAATCGCTCATCGTCTGGTGCGCGACTGTACAATTTTTTTCGACATTTTGCTGCGATGAGTGCTCATTATTTTCGCTACAGACTGATAGTCTCTTTCGACCTGACATGCATTTGATTCAGCCAACCTCTAAAACACTTCGAAGGGCATGGATAGTCGAAAGTGTTTTCAAGTGGAGCCTTTGTGAGGATAGACGTGAATTAGGGTTTTGCCTAGCGAAAAAATGATTTTTCATTAACAAGGGATCGGCAAATACTTGCCACCAGGTTTCTTAACGAAACATACATCATTTGGAAGAGCGTGAAAAATAGTGTACAAAGAAAAAAAATTAGCTGCCCAATTGGCCTTAGGGCACAGATATGACCTCTTTTAAAAAGAGGCGATTTGGGGGCGAAACGCCAGTTGGCTTTGTTACAGTAGTCCAAGCGGCTTGAAATTGTGTCAATTAAGGTTCTGCACCCCAAACACGTATACGGTAGTCGTTTTACGGCTTTGCAAATACTCGTTGTTGAGTTATTTGACATTACTGCTAATTACTAAAATTGTAAATAAAACTAGGTTAGTAAGAAAATTGGACCAAAAGGCTTTGGGAATATATTTATATTATGGATGGGGTCATCCACACACAAAAATCTCAAAATCGAAACTTGCCTGTTTTCCGGCCTTACTGACTGTTCACTGGGTCAGAAATTCTGTTTTTGGCTTATTTTACAATTTTCTCTTGTGATTTTTTTTTGGAAAAATGTATACTATAGGCTTTGGTAGAGTAAATTATCGACCAGTAATCAGAATTGGTCAGAACACTGGCGTGATACCCGCGTAATCGTACGGTAAGGGTATGCCTACTTATAAATACCATAAAATTTATGGCTGTTTCAGAAAAGACCCAAAACTCAAAAAATTCTTTAAAAATAGCGTAGATATGGATTCTGGCAATAAAGAAAACAAAATTATGCTAGAAATTCACAATACCGTGGTTTTGCAGCATGTAAGAAATGAAATGCAAGACAAATCACTAGGTGCAGATTGAAACCTACCATCTTTTGAGCCGGAAGTCGTACCACTACCACTGGGCCAACCGAACACAGCTTGGCTAAAGCTCCAAGAGCTTATAAAGTAGGGTCGCAAATTAAGCCAATACATGTATTTAGGCCATAGCTTTGTCCAAACACCAATTGGGCAGCTATTTTTTTTGCTTTCCACACCATTTTTTATGCTCTTTCAGACGGTATAGAGTTCAACCTGGAGGCAAGTATTTTCCGATCCCTTGTAAGTCGTCATTTTCTCAAATCGACGACGTTCTAGTCATCAAGGGAGTCCGTGGTAAATTCAAGATTCCTGTTGCTTCATAACTACATATATCTGTCGTAGTATCTCGATGTAGAACGTGATAATTTTCTGTTCGTAACTTTGCGTAATTGTTGCATTTCGTATCCGGGATATTCGAATAATACCCGGGGATGCATCGGACGTTAATTACCGACCTCGGGATGTCCGAAATAAAGAAGAGGTCGCCGCTCAGTTTACAGACCCCAATTCGAAGTAAAGTATAACCAAAAATGAGGTTTCAGCGAGTTACTTTTTTTCTATATTTATTAATTCTACAAACTCTTTCTCAAACTTATGAAATTCCAACAGTTACAGGTGAGGAGAGTCAGGGATTAACCATTTTTCAGATGTCAGTGCCATGTGTACGGCAGACGGAATTACAGCGTCGATTTACTTTGATCGACCCTTTAGTGGGATCATTTATTCTGTGGGATATGCCAATGTCCATCCATGTGTCTATTTTAATGGATTTATGTCATCGTCGGTTTTATTTTCGATTCCCACTCGTGGATGTGGAACTAGAGTAACGAGGAATACTCACGAGGTTCTAGAGACGGTTGAGAACCGGGTTTATGTCCAAATGGACAAATTAACACAGAGTTTTTCGGATAAACAATACTCATTTGTTTGCCAACAAGCCTATGTTTCGTCGTTTAAATTGAGTAATGAAATCCGACGTCATCCAGTGAAAAGTCAGGCATTTTATCATCAGCCAATCTCTCCAGTCAGGGGATTTACACGACCTCCAGAAAATCTGAGAGCACTGTTTAATCGACCGATTACTTCGATGATAGACAGAGATTGGAGATTGGATGATACAACCACACATCAATCGTTGTGGGAACATCAATTGGATCAGAAAAAAGAGAATATTGAAGACTTGGATCTGTTTAATAGTCGAGAATCCCATCATTTAGATGACTTTGAAGATAATTATGTTACATCATCTACACATACTTCGACAACAAGCAGCTCTCACCCTTTTACATTGCCCAGAATCGATGCGGCTACAGTAATCCCGACCTTCCACAACCATGTGAATAAGTGAGTCTAATTTTCTTTAATATTTTTTCTTCAGACTGCCATTTAGCAAAAACTCTCGACTTGAGGCGAAACAAAAGACGGAGGATTTTGAGCAGATTAGTGATCATGTCATCATGGAGATCCTCGGCGGTAACGGACCGCAGAGCCCACATGTTGATAGGGCTGTCGAAATGGGAAGCGTCATTACATTGGTGACGAAGGGAAAGAAACTACAATGTAAGCATCTACCGAGTAAAGAAATGTACCAACTTACAGCCAATCATAACTACAACATGTTTGTGCACGGTTGTTACGCAACTGATCAAAATAATACAGTGAAGGTGGAACTGATTGATCAAAGAGGGTAAGGGTTTCTTTTCTTTACACAAAGGATAAATTGGATTATGAAATTTTTTCAGATGCTCAATCCATTCCTCGGTCATTGGCAATATGAAAAAGACGGAGAATGAGGACGGATCAGTTGTATATTTCTTTCCCCTAAAGGCATTCAAATTCCCTAATGACAACGATGTGTTCTTCTTCTGTTCAGTTGACATCTCTGACAACCTCAAGTTTCCGGAGCCATGTGTAAACCAGAAAAGAAAAGCCCGATCTTCCATTATTCTACCTGAATCCGAAAAACGATGGTATGAATTCTTTATTCACAAGAGTGTGGAAGTCGGGGCTTCTGAAGTACCCATTAAAACAGTCAAAGGTAACTCTAAGACGGCGCTCACAACTGTTAAATATATAATATTTTGACCATTCCAGGTGAATCAAAGGATGGCATGCCAGGAATATTAATCGCGGTGATCTCCCTAGTCATCATCCTCACCATTTCTACGATAATAGTCTTAGCAACAGTTATCAGAAAGTACCGTAATCCAACCAAGGGTTAGTGTCCTTATATATATTTATACATTTTGTACATAATATGTTTACAATATATGGTTATGGAAAATTGTTTTAATTTAGTTGTAATAAGGAGTTGGAGGAGGGTTTCCCGTGTTGTATGGAAGAGAGGCATTCGGATAATACAAAGCCCCAGCCGGGATATTTGTTGTCTGAGAAAGCATCACTGGATTAGCCGGATACATTCCATAATGAAGAGGGGAGGGGTAACCGGTAGGGTAGACCATCTGACTAATGAATTGACTGTAATCAGGCTCACAAGTGGATTCAGAAGCAGTTGATGAGTGGGAATTCATCCTCTTCTTACGTCCATCACCGGTCACATTTGTAGGCAACATCATCTGGGATTGGGCATAGAAAGGGATCGGAGAATACATACTGCCCGAGGGCATATCTACAGATTTGGTTCTTCTTCTAGGATCAGTATCGCCGAAGTCTGGGAACTTCTGGAAAGGCTTCATTCCACCATAACGGCTACTGGAGTTGCGACGGGGCTTCTCTGTGAACTGGTCGTTCTCGATGAGGCTCTTAAAGGGAAACGGTGGACTAAAAAAGCCGATATACAGACGCAATATACTCACGCAGTAGCATAATCAGTCTTGGTGACAACTACAGACTGACCGTCTTGAGTGACATTGTGATCAAGGCCAAAGAATGCGGCAACTCTGTGCACAATCATACGATCATAAGAAGTCATATTGGGGAATTCAAATATTTTCTTGGAAGGATCCTCAAGAAATTGGCGGAACACCTGTTCGAGATGGAGAACATGCTGACGATCTTTATGATTCTTATGCAGAGTCTCCTTTATGAAGACTGTAAGATCAATTCCGGTGGCATCTGTGTACCCAGTGGAATCTAAAAATGAAAAATTGAAGTCGAAACATTTGCACACTCACCCTTAGACAAAGAACTGCTCAATGCAGGTCTGGTCTGCGAATTCACCAGTCGAATTGGAGTCTTCAGACGTTCGTCTTCCAAAGAAATGGCATCGCTGCGAGAAAAGGACTTTCTTTTGTCCTTGGGATCAGTTATTTCATCAGTATTCATCTAAACTCTCATCCCTTAACAAAAGTAAACAAATGTAACGACCGCACAGATATTATTACTCGGCGTGTTAACCAGACAGCGCTTAGTGCAAGTTCAACAAATAAAATTTAGTTAAGTTAATAAATTAATATTTATCTTTAAGAACTCCTCTTTCAATCAATGAAGGCACTTCAACGGCTAGCCATGGGCCTAATCCAAGTGTCAGTGCATGGGCGATCCCAAACTTAGGGACATTCCTCGCCCATAAAGGCTTGAAATGGTCGCTGAGACAAATCTTTCCCCCTCGATACATCTTGGCAGTCTTTCCGTCCAAAGAAGGAATAGCTATCTCTGGGGCTGTCTTCGGATATGTCACCGGGAGATCGAATTCAAAGTCAAATTCATATCTAAAAAAGGATGAAAACGAAAAGATCGCCTTACTTTTTCATGTTGTGGAAATACCAACATTTCCCGAACCACCTAGTTCCATCAGGAGAACTCTCAATATTAAACCAGTCAGCATCTCCCTGCTTGTTCTTATTCGTCAACTCGATCAATGTTTGTAATTCCTCGGCAAACCGGGATACCCACATATCTCCATCCCTGGGCCCAGCATTCTTTTTGAAGAGAGGTATACTCTTCAAGGTCTCTTTTGTTGACTCGTCCATTTCCCCGTAATATGAAAAACAATATAGAAACTCCTACAACTGAAAGCACGTAAAATCAAAAGGAAAAAACACCATGTTTATGGTTTCTTTTTCTCGCAAGCATCCCCGGCGAAATGACATCGGACATTTCCCAATCGACTCGAACCGATATATGTTTGAAAAGGAAAATTTAAGAATTACATTGTCTTTACAAGATAGCCAAAGGCGGAAAGTCCGCGTACATTCTCCACTTTCCTGCGTAAATTTATTTACAAATAAGTTTCAAAACAATAACAAAATGTAACGAAATGCCACGAAAATTGGACAAGGTGTCACAAAATCGATTGGAAAAAAGTTGTTTTGGTTACCGTATTCCGATTACATGTTTTCCTGACCGCTGTTTTTGCTTGCAAAGTGCTTTCGGCAAAGGTCAAAACATCCATAATCGGAGAGAATTCCGTCATCTAATCACCTCTAGTGTAATATAGATAAATATTAATAAAGAAGTTGTATGTAAATTATAATATTGACGCAATCCGTTTTTCAAAGCGCCGAACTGGCAAAAAAAGAAAACTCGAAAGAACCGAAAGGGTGCACTATTGCTCATATTTACAACCGTTCTTGATCATCAATAACAAATCTTTTATTGTTTAATGACTAAAAACGGGAATCTGAGTTGTATAGTCATTTGTGTTATTAATATTGTTACAAGACCCGCTTGAAGAAAGAGGCTTTAACGTCTCACGGCCTTAGATGGGATCTCTTCTTTCTGAGGTACGTTGGAGCGTTGTCGCTACAACAGAATCCGCCGATGCAAGTGTAGCCATTAGGACACCGGGGCTCCGTCTGGCTGCAGGGACCGTACTGGTCTACAGGAGCACAAGTCCCAGTGTCTAATCGATAACATTGACCAGCATCGGGGCCTGAACAGGCATAACCTAAAATTAGTATTTGTTATTTCAAAAAGAATATGAAATAGAAATTCATAATATATCCAACGGACCATCCGGACACAATCTGGTTCCACCTTCTCCTCGAATACAAGGTCCGACCGGGTCTCCAGCAATATTAGGACAACACCATTGATTGGTGACGTCACATTGGAACCCGGGATCTGAACACTGACCATCAGTTGAACAAGGACCACTTGAATCAGCCTGAGAACACTGTATTAACAGATTGGTGGCATTGGTCAGGTTGGGCGGTCCACAGCATTGGTCGTTGACACAACTGAAGCCATTGGGACAGGCTCCATTTACACACGGGCCTATTGAAGCAGTTCCTGCAGGACATCCTGAAGCAAGATTAATTAAATGGAAGATAAATTTACTTGCCATTCATATTGGAAGGACAACAAATGTTCCCCGTTGTGCAAGCGTATCCATCACCACATTTGCCTCCAATGCAAGCACCAATAGCTTGACTTCCATCTAGACATCTTGGAGTTTGCGATGTATTAGTACAACATAATCCTTGATTACAGGTAAAACCAAAGCCACATTGCCCATTCACACATCCTCCAGCTGCTTGAGTGCCGTCAGGACAAACTAACGATTACTTTTATTACGTAACTTACCAGTTGCAGGGACCTCTGTTTGACAACAGATATTGTTTCGATTACATTGATATCCAGAATCACACCGACCTTGGACACAGGATCCACCTTCATTTCCTTGGGCACACCCTTAAGACGTAGTGTAATTAAAGAAAAAAAAAATACTCACCATCCACATTATTCTCGGCGGTACCGCTTCCGAGAGAACTCATGGGACCAAAGGAACCACTAATCCCTTCATATCCATTGGCAGTACCGTAGTTATTATAGTAGCCACAGTTATCTGTGTTAGCATTACACGGATAGGAAGACCAAACTTAACCAAAATATTTTCAATCACAGAATAAGACGTTAAATATCCAAAGCATAATTTACTTACTTCGATTTCTGGGCCTGTAATGAGAGATCAAGCCTTCGTTCATGTTGTTGAAGTAGTTATTATAACGGTGCATCATTCGTGGGTAATTAATATTGTTATAATTCAACCCAGAATAGGAATTAATTGGACCATACGAATTCATGGTAGAAGCCATATTGTAGAACGATGGTTGAGAGTTGTAAGGGGTTGCCGTGTTACGGTAATTGTGAAACAAAGGCCTTCGAGTTGGTTTTGATTCTACCGGCAAAATCATCGGACAACAGAATTTAATCCCTTGTTCACACAAAAGTCCCGGTGGGCAATTGTCATAGGCTCCACATCGTATTGAGGATGTGAATCCGCCAATACACATGGCTAAATAAAAAACATTACGAAATTTACTTCCAAAACCTACAAGTGTCAGGTTTTGCACTATCAAACATGTTATTCATGTTATTTGTTGGACCAGGCCAATCATTTTGCCGAAGTAGGAGATCCGTTGAATTGATGGAACTCGGTTTTATGTCCAATGTCGAGCCTTTACTCCGTCGGTAGATCTTGGACTTAGCCATTGTAAGGCCACAACAAAATCCATTGTTACAAGTCCCTTTAACACAAGGATGATTCAAGGAACACATGTTAAATGTACAACTGACAGATGGGTTGGCATCTAAACATTGATTAAAAGTTATCGACCAGTCGATTACCGATGCAAAGAAGTGCTGATACGAGGAGAAGATATGAAATAATCATCCTTCCAGGGATTGAATGGGATCTACACATCCGCACCGAGTACATTACACTCGAGTCTGTGGGACGTTTCCGCCATCTCCAAATCCACTTGACGGCTTGCGAACTATTTTTGGTCCGGTTTGTCGTCGGGCTGGTTTTCGCGTCGAACCTCGAGAGGCCAACGATTCATGGAATTTGAAGATCCGGGTTGATCCCACGCTCTCAATTTATGCGTACTTATAATTACGCTTATAAAGTACATCAAAACGACAACTGGAAAAATAAAAAATGAGAAAGGGCAGCGCTTCCGTTCTACGACGAAACTGAGTCTTGCTTCCCATCGGCTACATTTATCTAACTTCCTGTTGAATTGTAAGGAATCTTGTTCATAGAAGAAAGCACCGCATTTAATCAGATCTCCACTTTTCTTCGTAATAGTTTACAAGTTAATAATTCAAATGTTTACTGTACCTTTTACATACTAAACTTTCTTTGAAAATGTTTCATCATATAAAATGTCTTCTTTTTTGTTGCATTTATTATTTTTTTATTTTATGCACAGAAATCGTCAACGATGTTTTCTCAATATCGACTTTTGTGTGCTAGCTTGCCACGGTTTAAAGATTTCAGGACGTTGAAGAGAAGTGAGTTTATTTTTAATTCATATTTATTCGATATTCTAGAGGACGTGCCGATTCCTTTATGGACTTTAATATTTAATTTCAGTTCGACAAGTGACGGAAGGAAACGTGAGTGTGGTTAGCCTAGTAGATACTCCAGAGCCATTTCGAAAGCGGGCTTTTAATACGGATGACCACAGCTGTGTGTTATGTTCGATTCCAAAGAAAGTAACCTTCAGCGACGTCTTGATCTTAGAACAATTTATGCGGGAAGATGGAACAGTCCTCCCAAATCATTTGACCGGTCTTTGCCGGAAGCAGCAATTGTTAGTCGAACGATGTGTGATGCAAGCACATTGGAGTGGACTCTTCCCAGATAGGACTCTGCCTGACTTTGATCGGGCTGGATATAAGAGATTCAACCGGTATTGGAAGGACGATAAGGATATGTACAGGCTGCAATCCAAACTGGAATCTGGTAGCTGGTACTTTATCAAGCGATATATCACGAAGAAGGGAGAATTCTCGAAACCTTTGCCCAAAAAATAGTGGTTTTTTATTAGAAATAAATTGTTATTGGTTGTTGTACATGATGCATCGTAATGTTTGACACATTCAGATACCTTCAGATAGTTCAAATGATGTTTGATTGATTTTGACATTTTATATTTAAGGATGCTAAGGCTTTTCTTGGCGTTTTTACTTGTCAGTGGTGTGATATCCCAGATAAATTTACAAATTCCCGATGCTTTAATAAAGACAAGACCGGGATCGAACGTGACCTTGAAGTGTCCGGTGCCATATATTTTACATGATGAGTATGATTGGTATGTCGCGGGTAGGCGTATCCATATTGGGAATTGGAACAAGGGTGTTGTAAATCAGTTAAACAATTTCAACGGATCTTTAAGATTGGAAAAGGATGGAAGTCTCTTCATCACTGAAGCAAATAGAGATTTTGTGGAACGGTAGGCGTAATTTTTACAATTTTATTTGTTCAGGTACGAATGTATTTTCAAATCCAAGAAGGCCAATGGATTTGTTTTATTTCGATTGGATCTATCCTATTTTTACGATGGCCCCGTCTTCTCTACGGTATTTTGGGGATCTTGTTTGATTTCCTTAATTACTTGTGCAGCTACGTTTGCTCTGAACGTCTTGTGGATTATCGTGCGAAAGATTTCTCTGTGGTGGATCAATCGTTCAGGTATTTAAATTAAAATTGGATTAAAATAATTTTTTAGAACGAATTAGTAGGGTTCGGACAATGGTGGAAGCAATGGAGAAGTACAGACAACGGCAAATAGACAGCTTGCATGAGAATTATCAGAAGAAAGTGCAGGCCATTCGCGATAATTATCATTCTCAAGTGGAAGAGATACGGCAGTCGTATATGAAACAATCGGATCGCTTCAGAGACTATCGCCAGGCTCAGATGGAGACGATGACCCAACATTTAGATAATATTCGAGACAATTATAATCAACAAGTATGTCTTTATGCAATTTACTTTAGTTAACCTTTAGCATATGTATAATTTATGTTTATTTTTAGTTGAATCGTATCCGAGAATATGGTTCGCGACGGGCAGAACAATTGGTGGAGAGCTATGAGCGGCAGTTGAACAGAATGAGGACATTTACGTTACAACATCGACTGAAGTTGATGAGGCAGTACAAGGTTAAACAACAATACATAAACAGACTTCTGGAGAACATTGACAATACTAATAATGTCAACGTGATATCTGAGAATGTAAGTTGTTTTTTATACTGTTAACGTGACACATAAGTCCTGTTATATTTCGGACGAGCAGACTTCCAGCTGGTGCTGTGGTCGTCACGATAGCGGCAGGAACTCGATTTACATAAGATAGCACTGCCAAAGAGATTTTGTTCATATATAACACCCGAACCTTCTCTCATTTTATTGCCTTAGGGCAAGTTCCGGGGGGCTGGGTGTAATTCACCGTGCTTTGTATCATTTTCAAGCTTATATGTAGAAGTCTTATCGTGGCCATTTTGGCAGTACAAGCTCGATTGCCTCGGGCGTTCTGCACATAATAGTGCAAAGTGGCCATGTTACAACTGTAAAGGTTGTATGAACTACTGAATAAATGAGTGATGCCCTACTCGCGCACACTCCAGTCGCGGACATACCCAGTTGGCGGACACCCAACTCGCGGAAGTCCTGTTTGCGGACGTTTAGGTCAGAGCGGGTTGTAAGGGTTGACTTCAAAAATCGGCCTAAAAATTTTTGAATTTGAAGTCTATAGTGATTGCGCAATATGTAAAATTTAAAAAAATTTGGGAAAATATCGGATATAGGGGTAATCGAGGGTGCTGATTTCGAAAATGATATCCATTTTTCAAAATTGTTACTTTTTTTTAAAAGTAGTACTGTAAAGCAGTAATTTTTCTACTTAAAAAAAATAATTTGAAAAAAAGGATATGATTTTGGAGCCATCGACTGTCTATAAATCCACCATTCGTCTAAAAAAGTCGAAAAATTACTACTTTACAGTACTACGTAAGAAAAAAAAGTAAACATTTTGAAAAAAATGGATATGATTTTTGAAATCAGCACCCTCGATTACCCATATATCCGATATTTAACCAAAATTTTTGAAATTTTACATATTGCGCAATCACTACATACTACATATTTCGAATTAGAAAATTTTTTGGTCGAAGTGGCCGCAGGTAATATATGCCTTCACACTAATTGCACTTTTGCAATTAATACACCTTGTTTTGAGATGTCTGCGAAGAGTCCGCTAATGTCCGCGAATAGGGTGTCCGCGAGTTGGATGTCCGCGAAGTGTCCGACACCCGAATAATTCGAAAACCCTAAATTTACTTGCACGCTGCCAGAAGTCGCTAAGCTTTCTAACTAGAACAGTGATTTTGCTTTCCGCAATCATTGCAGGTCCAAAGCAACCTGTTTTAGAGGTTTGGTAACCTCATATTTTTGGCCCGGGGCAAAGTGTGAAACATACGTGATTTTCTCGAAACCCGTTAACCTTCAGGGCTTATTAATTGTACCCGGCTGGAGTTGCTCATACAAAGTTTTTGAGATAAAAAGACAGACAAAAAACTTTGGGCCGTCGAGCTATAATGGTTAAATCATCATTTTTGGTAGGAACCAAATTTGGTTTTTTGGTTTTCTCTAAAATAGTTCAAAAAAAAAATTGAAATTTTTTTTGCAATAGAGTTTTGTGGCGGTGTTTGTATTCTGCAACGCATTTTCTGTTCAAAAGCCAGTCACTTCGACGGAGGGCCAGTTTTCCCGAGAGGGCCAAAAATGGTAACCGTTAAGGAAATATTCACCATGAGGCTATCCTGAAATTGAAAACAAGTTGAGACGCATTATTAATATGTGTGATGGTTGTTCCTTTAAGTGATATATAATTTTCATCCCCAGACTGAATTTGCCGCCCACGGCGAAAGCGAGAAGAAACCTCTGCCAATGTACCAGGACTTATGGGGCACCCTAATAATTGTTGCATTTTAATATGTTGACTTACATTTATATTGTTTTAGGAACAAAAAATTAGGGCTGTATTGGATTTACCAGAGCATGATCTTCCCTCCCAACCACCCTTCATTGACAGGAAACTGCCAAATTCTGAATTACAGCGTTCTGCTTCGTTCTATTCTCTTCCCGAATTTGTTCTGGATGATGATGAAATGAGTGGATTCAGAAGACAGTACCCTGCAATTAACTTCAAACAATTCAAAGCCAGCGAAATTCAGATCCCCTCAACAAGTGGGACCAAATCGTCAATGGCTTTAAACAAGGATTCAAGCGAGGCCACAGACGAACCGACGCCAGGCTCTCCACTTCTGGGTCCGAGTTCCTCCAAACATTGTAAATATTCTTTAGATAAGGCTTAGGTAGACCCTGAGGGCGTTTTGTTTATATTCTTATTCAGTTTGTAAATTAATTCGTATTTTTTTTCATACGGTATTTGACGCAATGTATTATAGGAAATAATATCAGTCTATTCTTTTGCCATCCTTTTAATTTTATTTAAATATGTGCTGTAATCTGTTACTTAAAATAGTTAGAGGTATTAAATAAATTTTTTTGGTAAGTCAAGAAAGTGGTTTGACTGAAAGTTATTTCTCTAATATCTCACTACATGGAAATGTTGGAATTGATCGGGTGTTGTAGGGTTATAATGTTACCATATGTCACCCACAAAGCGGGAATGGATGATGTCGACAAGAACAAAGTTAGTGAAGTCATCGCCAGACATACTTCTGGGAAATATCATAGGTTCCAAAAACAAAAAGAGAGAGGAATGGAAGAGAAATTAAACGAAATGAAGAAGAAAATGGAAAGTATAAGGCCAGAAGAGATCGAAAGGTCAAAAAGAAATGTTGGTTTATCTGAAATCTGTTTAAAATTACGATTTAGACAGAGAAGATCTTGGATGAGTTGAGATCAAGACGAGACCTGACCAGACTTTTCGTTCACGTTGATATGGACGCTTTCTTTGCCAATGTTGAGATGAGAGACGATCCAACCCTCAGGGCTGTCCCTATGGCTGTAGGAGGAAACTCAATGTTGGTGAGCATATAATTTGGAGTTATCGTCTATTTAGAGCACTGCCAATTATCTCGCCAGAAAAAGCGGCGTCCGATCAGCTATGCCCGGTTTCATTGCCAAGGAATTGTGTCCGTCTTTAGTTATTGTTCCCGTGAATTATAAGAAATATCAGGAAGTGAGTAAAGAAGTTAAGAGTATCCTTAGAGAATACGATAGTGCAATGTGTTCGTTGGGGTTGGACGAAGCCAGTCTTGAAATGACCGAATATATGAATAATCGGAAGGCTGCGAAAGAATGGACAATAAAACAATATAGTGGAGAATGTGAATGTAGACTGCCAAGACAAAGAGAAGATCTGGTGGCGATGAGTAGAGATATTCACGAAGAGAAAGAGAGGTGTGAGAAATGTAACAAAGAAATGATGGTGATTTCTTCTACAGTTTCGTTTGGATTGAGTCTTGAAGAAGTGATAAGGGAGATGAGATTGAGAGTAGAACAACATACAGGGCTTACGTGCAGTGCTGGTAAGCCAATACTTTTTCATTATTTTTGTTTAGGCATTGCTTGTAATTATAAATTGGCCAAGGTTTGCTCCGATCTCAATAAACCCAATGGGCAATATCTTATGGAGTCGAGAACAGACGTTGTTGAAGCTTTTGTAAACAAACTTGGAGTGAGAAAGGTAACAAAAATCACGTTTGATATAAGAGTTCAGGTTCCCGGAATAGGTCCCACGACTGAATATCTCTTGAAAGGATTAGGGATCAATGTTTGTAAAGATTTATGTGATCGATCAGAAATAATCCCTCTCTTATTCCAACCAGCTACAGCCTTATTCCTTCTTCGATGTGCGGTTGGAGTATTTGGAGATGAAGATGAAGAAGATGATACCAGTGGTAAGAACTAGGGATAGTACGCGGGTATATGCCGATATACCCGCGAGGCGGATATTTATTGAGTATGTATGGGGATTTTCAAAAAAAAAAAAAAAAAAAAAAAAAATAGAGGGGTCGAAGAAAAAATGGTAAGAAGGAACCAAGGTAAAATTTTTACGTAATTTTTTTTTGGTAAAATTTTGGGGTTTTGCCATAGGTCGGGCTGTGCACGCCCCTAGTCCAAGGTATATAAAGTTACCAGCTTAGTACCTGAGAGAAACTGGAGAAGCTAAATTGTTAAAGTATTTGTTTCGCATGTTGTCGTGAACGACGTCAATCTTCGAATATACCCGAAAATGCCCGAAATGTTGGGTGTATACTCACGAGGTGAATATACCAGATTTTTCCGAGCCCTAGTAAGAACTTGTGATTAGGATTACAAAAGATTTCAGAAGGACGAAAGAGTATGAGTGAGGAGCGGACATTCCAATCCTCAGCAGATCAGACATTTCTCTTATGTAAATTGGAAGAATTATGCGAAAATTTGATGGAAGCAGTGTTGAGGCATTATAAAGGATGTCACAATGTCGGTGTGATTATAAAGTATGATGACTTTGAAAGAATTTCTCGACAGAAAACAGTGGAAGGAACAGTTGACACGGCCAATCTCTTCATACGACTGGTCAAAGATTTATTTCTCAAAAATTGGAATAAAAACCGAAAAGTATGATAATTCCGTAACACGTTTGGCGTTATTACGTCACTAATTACAGATTCGTTTGCTTGGAGCACGATGCTCAAACTTTGTGGCTACCTCAGACAATCGACAAGGCACTCTGACTCAATATTTGCAGAAACCCTCGCTCTTTTACGACGAAGATATCGAAGTGCTTACAGGTAACTCCCCCATGTTAATAACCTAATAATGCATGCTTTATTTGTAGTTGTAAAATCCAAAGATCAGCCACCCCACAAGAAGTCACGTGATGCTAACGATAAGCTAACCAAATCAAGGAATTTTAAGACGGAACCTAATGCTAAGAAACGACCTGCCAAAACAACCATCGACTGCTTCTTCAAACGTCAACGACCCAATCTTTCATCGGCTGATGACGTCGTCGTACTAGACTAATCCCTGTAAATTTAATTTTTTCTTAACCTTCTGCAACATAAACTTTTTATTTTTTATCAGTATTTGATTAAAAAGCCGGAATTGGGGGAGAGTCGGTGGTCGGGCGACTTAAATGGTCATCCGGTCATTAATCAGCGACAAATAAACTTTTCTCTCTAAACCAAAGACTGCAAGCAAAGATGCCAGACTTTGGTCTTCTCCATCCCCGTCTATGAGACGCTCCCCAAAACAGCTGTTAGGGAAGGGAGACGTCTTTTAGAATTCCGTCCTCTGATCCTCTGATTTGTTTATTATGCGCGATTGCTCTCTTATAATATTTTCTTTGCTTCCACCAGGACTTTAGACGAGTTGGGCTGAAGGAAAAGCGAAAAATGCTTCTCCGTCTGCAACTTCGCCCCAAAGCAAAAAAGTCTCCAGGCCCTTTTTGTCGGTTTTTTCAATACGTACATCTCACACTTTTTCCGCCGCTTTTATCACATTGTGTGTTATCACGGCGCCCAAGGTTTCTTCCCCTTGATCAGTGCCTTAGCCCTCACTCACCAAAATCACTCTCATCTACAGGCGTACGGTCGTTGGTGCTTAGATGAGTACGAAGGCCCAAAAGGCCCAAGAGGCCAACGAAGATGCACTCGAGAACGAACTTGAGAATGCAGGGATCATTGAGCCGCCAGATGGAGGATACGGATGGGTCGTAGTCTTCGCTTCTTTCTTGGCCAATATGGTTGTTGATGGAGTCATCTTCTCGATCAGCGAGACCATTGTGCCTTTATGGGAAAAGGAGTTTAACACTACCACGTCCATGGCTACAGTATCGCCATCGCTGTTAGCAGGCTGTTATCTTTTGTCTGGTAAGACTTGCATTACTTCCAAATATATCGTTTTTTTTTCGATTAAGCTTATATGTTTTAATTTAGGTCCCCTGGCCAGTGCACTTGCTAATCAATATGGTTCTGATAAGGTGGCGATCCTTGGTGCCATTATTGCTTCCGCTGGGTTCTTGGTCAGTGTAATGGTACCCGCACTGCCAGTTCTCTACTTTACTTTCGGAATTGTGGGAGGTATAGGATACGGGTTGATCTTCTTGCCGGCTGTCGTCATTGTAGGCCAATACTTTTCTGAACGACGAGCTCTGGCCACGGGTATTGCAGTTTGCGGGTCAGGAATTGGCACATCACTACTTAGTTATGTAAGTTTCTATTGATTATTACATAAACATTTAGATTAATCCAATTGTTCTTTCTGCCGTTAACAACAATTGGAGGTTTTTTCTTGTTTTCATTGCCGGTATTACTCTCTTAACAGTCGTTTTTGGATGGTTTTTTAAACCTCTTACCCCATCCACTCAACAGCTCGAAAAAGTAAGTTTAATGATGTAATGGCAATGAAATAACAGGTTACAGAGATCACAGAGACATACATCGGAAGACATGCTGAGGAATTTCACGAACCAGAGACCACTGACAGTCCTCATGTTGCTCATGGAGTTGCCATTGAGAGATTTAAGAGTCCCAGTCTCTCTCAAAGTAGCAGACATCTGGGAGAAAATCGCCCTTTTCTCTCAACAATTGAACTCCATGCACTGAAAACAGGAGTATGTCGATTAAATTTGGTAATTTATTAAAATTTAGGAAAAGAACGCCCTCTCTCATCATGATCTTGCATCAGCTGTATCAAAGGCCAGCATGGCTGATCTTAACAGACCTCTGTCCAAAATGGATATCTTTTATCCAGGGTCAACTACAAAGTTGGCTGACAGGAATGGAAGTAGTACCTTCAGAGTGCGATCAGTCACGACAAATGTGGAGGCCAACACCAATAAATCATCGTTGTACTTGAGTAATATTGGACTTCCAACCGCTGAAGATTACATTAACGACGACAAGGGATCATGGCATCGGGGAATCTTTAGTGTGAGTTTTACTCTTCTCTTATTCAATTATATCTTAGCCCCTCAAATCAATGTTGGATACAGCCCTTTTGAGTTCCCCCAGTTTTCTTATTCTGGCGGTTGGTGGTTTCCTGACATTAGCCTGTTTCTTTGTCCCTTTCATGTTCATTGGTCAGTTGGCAAAGACGAACGGAGTCTCTCCAGAGCAGACCAAGTACCTGGTTGTGATCCTTGGTCTTGTTAATTTAGTCGCTCGTGTCCTTTGCGGTCTTATTTCCGATCATCCAAAGGTGGATCCCTTGGTTGTGTCTAATTGGGCCTTGATAATTGGTGGAATTGCGACAATTCTGGTTCCATTTGCAGATTCTTTCTTTCTGTTTGCACTGTACTGTTTCCCCTTTGCTTTCGGAGTCGGTAAGTCTTGGGATGGGGAAGAAAAAAATTACGGAAGAAGATTACATTGTAATTAAATTGATATGACGGGAAGAAGAAGTAAAAACATTGATTCCAGCATGTTTTGCGGCACTTCGTTCGGTTATTTGTGTCGAGTTGCTTGGAGTGGAGAAGTTAACCAATGCCTATGGTATTCTGCTAATGTTCATGGGGGTGGCGGCATTGGCTGGACCTCCTTTTGCAGGTAATTATTCAGATTTTATGCAACAAATTAGTTGATAAACAAATAACATAACGTAATAATTGTTGCAGCTCTCCTCAAAAACTTGACAAATAGTTTCAACATGTCGTTTTATGTAATGGGTGCCTTGATGACTTTAAGTGGTATTATCAGTCTGCCCCTTCGGAAGGTAAACGAATGGGAAATGAGGAAAAACGAGTCTAAGGCTGTAAATCCAGTGGAGTTGCAGCCTCTAAATAAGCAGACTTAAGCCTTATACAACCCGTAGTTAGGGGTTGTGTAATGCAGCTTTAATGTTTTTGTTATAAAGAATTCTATTGAATTTGAATGTTATCAATTACAATATATTATAAATTTGAAACACATCATACTGTACAGAGAAATGATCTTTCCGATGATTTATTGCAGAAAGAGTATGTACTTTATGCCTCCTTATTTTGAAGATGGACTTTGCTCGCTCGGCCTGAGGGATCTTCGTTAAGTTGCCATTTTGGAATCCAAGGAGATACCGTCTTGGCAGCAGAATCAGAAGGATAAAAATTGTGGAAGACGGACCGGATGTAGAAGGCTTCTTTAGTCTTGGGGGTATTATGGGGATAAAACTTTGAAGCCATACTCATTTCATCGTCTGAAACTAGTTGCGTACAGTATTTGACGAGAGAATCGATCCAGCTGTATCCAACGCCATCCGAGAACTGCTCTTTCTGACGCCATAAGACATCTTCAGGCATATAAGGATCTTCCTGAAATTATGGTTACATTATCACGACCATTGCTATTTACTTGCCTTTGTGTCAAATGCTTTTCGTAAGACATATTTTTCAATCTTATTCGATGTTGGCCTCCTGTCAGCCGGTAATATGGCCATCGCCGTTTCCAAGAAATTTTTATCCAAGAACGGAACTCGAACTTCCACTGAATTGGCCATGCAACTTTTGTCAGCGCGAAGAAGATCAGCTGTGGATAACAACTTTACTCGTCTTACTGTTTCCGTATGGAATTCCTCATCATTGGGGGCATTGTGGAAGTAGAGATAACCTCCGAAGATTTCATCAGAACCTTCGCCCGACAACACCGCTTTAATCCCATCGTTTCTGATCTTCCTGGACAGGAAATACATGGGTGTGGCTGCTCTTACTGTAGTAACATCATAACTTTCCAAATGGTATATCAGTTTGACTAATGCGCAGATTCCTTCTTCGACAGTAAATCTGACTTCCGTATGATCAGTTCCCAAAAAGTCGGCCACTTTTCTGGCCGCGGTCAGATCAGGCGACCCCGGAAGTCCCACTGCATATGTTTTCAACGGTTTTCCTTGTCGTTTAAGTTCTCGGACAGCAATAGCACTGTAATTCTAACGATATCAGCAATTTTTTAATTGGGAAATCATTCCTAAATTTTACCACTCACCAGATAAGGCTTGAGTCCAGTCCACCTGAAAGCAGCATGCCCAAGGGTGCGTCGCTCATCAATCGTTTGATTGTAGCCCGTTGGAGAGTATCGTTGAGAATCTTATAGTTAATCTCATTAAACTTTAAATCGGGCTGCATCCACATTGGTTCGTAATATCTTATGAGTCCAGTCTCAGGTGTATAATAATGACCTGGAGGGAATGTGAAGACGGCTTTGCAAAGTCCGTTGATAACTTTCATTTCACTCGCACACATAAATCGCCCACATTCATCGTATCCATAGTACAACGCCTTCACTCCAATGGGATCTCTGGCCACGAAGAAGATGTTATCATAGACAATGGCAAAGGCAAAAGTGCCGTCAAGAAGGTTGCAGAATTCAGACCCTTTGTAAAGATCAAACAGTCGGATTAATATCTCGGTGTCACAAGATGTTCTAAAGATAGTGTGAGGTAAGTGGGTCTCTTTAAGGGCATGATGATTGTAGATTTCGCCGTTGTGGACTACCTATGGGATATTTTTAGTATTGACACTCATATTAGAACTGCAAATAATAAATGGTAGCTCACTTGTCTATCCGGGCCTGATCCCTCAATTGGGTGGAAGCAGCCAAGATCATTGATGGCCAATCTTTCGTGGAAAAGGGTATTTCCATTGTTTTCGTTACGGTAATGGTTGCGCATATCAGGGCCGCGATGGGAAATCAGCCTAAAACTCATTGTATATGATGCAAAATAAACAAATTTCATTCTGCCTATTCTGATCCACACTCACCCTGATTGGATATTGAGCTTGCACAAAGGCAAAAACGGCGTCTTATGGCCATTTTTGTAAGCCGCAGATTCACAGATTCCGAAGATACCGCACATAATGGAAAATGACGAGGTTCCAATCCAAAGAACGCTGCTTAAATAACAATCTGACTGATGGCTTATCACCAATAATTCCGTGGGAAAATCAAAATTAAATTTGAGAAGGTTAGTGTCCTCAGTTTTTGTCCCTTGACCCCGGGTCGAACGATAATAATAGGGTACGCAGAGTGTCATAAACTTAAATACCCTGTTGTTGTAATCCGGCAAGGGGTAAAAAAAGACTGATACGTTTTCTCAGGTATTTCAGCAAAAAATGGATTGTTTTTTACGTGCCAAAATAAATTTTGGAAAAGTACAGAAAAGAAAACCCCCAGAGGGTATCAAGAAAACAACTTTGTTTAACAAATGGTACTGTAGAAACCAACAAAGAGATAATATTTTTTACATGTCACGCAATAATAAAAAACAGTACAAACGCTTTTTATGCATAAAAAATGTCTTGTTGTTAAACGCTGTTGCGTAAACTTTTGTAAACAAAAAATTTAAAAATTGACATTTCAGGTGATCATGCTGAGTATAATATAAATAAGCGTAAGATTTTTTTTTAATTTTATAAACTTCTAGGCAAACCCCTCCCTTTTGATCCATTCATTTGGCTAAGTCCACAGTTTAATAATGTAATCTCCATTTCCAAATGGACAAATGGTGCAGAACTTTTTATGTTCTTATTTCATTTGAATATAAAAAATAATATTGTCAATTTGTAAGTATGCGCCGGAACTCCGATGTTCGTATACTACTGCCACTCAATTTGCCGAGCGAAATGTATTTAATTCCCAGTCAAGCATGTTATAATCTCTTCCATTTAAGTTAATTACGCAACCCCGGCGCTCTAAAGCGGCGACCGAATTGGAAATTTAATCTAAATTTACCGCTCTTTTTAACGGAAGGACTGGCCGAAGCTAGTGGATGAGCGTCGAGAATGCCAAAACCTCCAAATTGTCGCGCAAATCGGAGTTGTCATAAACGTGAATTGGCTTTTTTCTTCTTCGTATGCAAATTCTCGGACACTTGTGGACACTTCCCCTTTTGTCTCCAGCTGAGAGCCAAAAAATATGTGAAGGAAATTAATTCAGCGACAGAATATAAATTGAAAAACATTGTAATATTTGCATAAGATCCCGTTTCATCTCGAGGGTACCCTTTCGCTTTAATTTCTTGTCCCATCTGTCTATTAAAGCCGAGTTCGGACCGAATGTTTTCATTTCCGCTCTGACACATTGCAACTGGACACCAAAAACACAAACAAATCGAGACGGCCCGATTTTTCAGATTTGAACAAAAAATGATCCGAAGTGATCAAACATTGCCTTATTTCATCACACTAAAATTCAAAAAAGGCTTGTGTATTTTAATTAACTCTTTATATAATATTATAAATTATGATGACTAATAATCTGAGTTCTTATTTGGATAATTAGGGCCAACGGACGGTTAATCACACTTTTCCTACAATTTTCAAAAGGATGTTGGGAATGGTGAATTCTGACATCTTTGAGCTTTTATTAAAAAAAGAGCAACTTAAAGACGATGGGCATTCCATCACCTTAACTGCCCCATTCAAATCGGAGGGCAAGGCGCTGTTGTGTGATAAGGTGAGTAACACCTCACCGTGCCATTTGACTGTATTTCGGCCTTTTTCCCGGCTATTCTATGGCCCTCTTTCCTTCGCCTTTACGAGGCAAAACTCGGCGGTTTTCGAGCGACGAAGGGGGCGTGGTCGGGCGTGGTCAGAACTCTTGAAGTGTTTGGCTACCGAAGTCCAATCTGCAAGTGCAGAGGTCATTCTATTCGGGGCTGGCATCGAGCCGCGTTTCCTCAAACATTGGGACAGGTATGGCCATATTTAGAGGCTTCCAATCACTATCAGTCTTTTGTTTGATTACGGTAGGTTCCCTCTCTGTTATCGCCCATTTTTTGCAGATTGTTTTTGCCGAATCCAAGACCATCTTCTACCGGTTTCATGACAAGAATAGTAAGTTTTAAGTGTAATCAATAGTTCTACGGATTTTTTTTTGTGAAAAACGCTGATTCTTACATTTTTTTCCGTTTATTATGATAAATCTTTCAGATGCCTCAATCAACAACTGTATACTCACAGCCATGGACAAACTGCGACAAGAGACATGCCTCACATTCTCCAAAGTCCCAAAACCAGTAAAGGAAAGAGTAATTTCCTTCATTGAGTCCAAGTAAGTACCGGAAATGAATCAGTGAACTTTTCTCATTTTAGTCACTGCGCTTGGCAAGACAACAATTCTACCGTACACATGGCCACTCATTGTCTGAATGTAAGCGTATACCACAACATGACTAATATGTGAATTATAGGACGATACCTGCATCAACATCATCAGCAAAGCCCTGACCAACGAGAGACCTCATTATGAAGTTGTCAGACATCTCAATTTGAAATTTAATTGCACAGGTAAGAAAAACGGCCGGTCGACCTGATTAGCTGGCTCTAATTCGAAAATCAAGGGGCTGGAGTGGGGAGGAACAGGGCGGAGCAGATGTGAAGGGATTAATCCAGTCAGTTATGATCGCTTTGGCGGAAAGCGCGAGCAATTCGAGCTGTGGGGACAGCTGTTTTCGCAACCAATTTGTAATTAGTCCGTTCGAATTCATGTTAATTTATTTCTCTTATGTAAATTCGTGACCATTTAGGGGAGCGTATTAGTCCAAATTAAACGGCCAATCAAGAATAATTGGCGGTTCCTCAGGGGGATGGCCACAGGATATAAAAGTGGACTCGGACAGCTGTCCGGGTTTCTTAACTTCATGCCCACTTAATTTCTGAAGTCTCGCCTAATCGGGACTGCTAATTGAATCCAAAGTCAGTGCCCCGGAAACCCGATCTCATATTGGATGGACATAAAAAAGGGTACGTACACTCGACCCATCGGGACTAATCAAATAAGAGATGCGCACACCTTGTTGACCTTCGGCACGAGGAAAAACAACTTGAGCGAAGACTTCTGAAAGAAAGTTTCTTTCTTCTGCCGAGAGTCGAGAGTGAATGGCGGAGAGTGTATGTTCAGAATGTTTGCTCATCTTACGGATTTGTCCAAATCTCTTCCCTGAAAGGCCAAACTTTGATAATCCCTCGTCCAAATAAAGGACGGGAGTCGCAGCCATTCAATAAAACAAGCCAAGGTGTTAGGAATGTCGGACATTGGTTTGATCATACGCCATTAGATGTTATTGGTTTTCAGTTTAATGTCGAGGCCTGAGTTTAAATCCTCTTTGCGATGCTCGGGAGCCTTTAAATCGCGAACAATGCAAAATCGTTAAATGGGCATAAATGTCATTGACGGTATTCAAAAGCGCCGCTGACATGGATCCGAAAGACAATACGCATTATTTCAGATAAATGCACGACCTTTTGCCATAATGGAGGTGCCCTTCTGGAGGATTGCACTTGTAAATGTGGGTACGGGTTGACAGGCAAATTCTGCGAACAACTCAGTCTCAGCAGCCATTTCAACGACCCTGCTTGTGGCATCATTAGGGCCGAAAACGAAGGAACTTTGTCACTGAGGTGAGCTAAAAATTTTTTAAATAAATTTAATGTCATTTGTGGCAGCTTTTTGTCCTCTTACGTTAGCATGATTTATTTTTATTTCATTTTTGGATTTTATTTCTTCGATTTTACGTTGCGCAACACATGATTTATGATAGTTTTATCTCATTGTAGTACTTACCCCGGCGAGAAAGATGGAAGAGCGTTCTGTCAGTGGCTTGTCAAACCCGCAAACCCTTGGGAAACCATCGAATTTGAATTTCTGGAGATGGATTTGAATTCCCAAGATCTCTTAACTAACTCGGATTGCGCTGACAGCTTCGTTGTGTTGGGATCCAAGGATATTAAAACACAGTAAGTTAAAGAAACAGGCATCCTGAAAAAATTATGACAATTAACAATTAATGAATTACTATTCTTTAGAATCCCTTGTAATGAAAAGTTCAAGCAGTACAAGAACAAACTTTACCGCTCAGATGGAGATTGGGTCATGTTCGTTTTGAATGGAAACTCGTACAACAAGAAATTTAAAGGTCCATTGATCAGATATAAGATTGTTAACTCATCCAACAAAGAGATCAGATCGTTCAGTCTGGATTCCTTTATCAACTCCGCCTCAACGATCGGTCTTGGCCTTATTCCTTTCATGGCCTTCGTCTTCTCCTTCTAAAGAAATATTCTCAACTCTTTTGCTCAACTCAGTCCCTTGTTTCAGGAATAATATAACAATCGTTGTAGATCTCTACTTATGGATTACTTTCTTTGCAGTCTATGTTGCATTTTTTAAAATTTTTACAGCTAAAATTAAATAAAGCAGAACGAACAGTCAGTGGCGATTTTTAACAACATTTGCAGACCGAGTAATTATCGAATTTTTATAGCCATTGTTGAAAAATTGATATAACAGCAAATCGATGAGTTGAAATGGAAGCCAAATTTTTTTCCATTCCGACTCTCACATTCATTCTAAATTTTTGCTGGCTATTTTTGAGGATTCACAGTCATTCTGTCGCTTGATCGAGCCGATACAGGTTTTTGGCTAGCTAAACGGAAATTTTTTTTGCTGTGATTTCAACTCATTGGTCGGCTAGTCAAACAATTTTGCATTTCCTTACTGTAACATTTTGTCAGCAATTAATTGCAATTGTAAAAAACAAAAAAAACCAGCCTGACTTCTTTAAAGGCAACTGAAGTAGTCTGACAAGGGATCGGCAAATACTTGCCACCGGGCTACCGTCAACGTGTTTGGGCACTAGGACCTCAAATGACACAATTTCAAGCCGCTAAGATTACTGTACTAGGTGGTCCAAAAAGATGCCCAAACTTTAAAGCCGCCGTATTCCACCACGAATACCACAATCAGTAGAAAGAAAAATAGTTTCATGTTTTCTAACTCTCCTGCTTCACCATATCCATTTCGATTTTTAAACATGTTCGCTGAACTGTTGAATACAACCAAAATGCTAGACCGGGCCATTTTCAGACTCATTTTTCCTAAAATTTCTTATGTCCAAAAATTTTCAACGACCCGAATATGTACGACCAGCTAAAAAGTGGGTGTGGACTGTTTTTTTTCAAGACACTAACGGCTACCCAAAGAAGCAAGAACGCTGAAAAAATTGTAGTGGTAACACTCCAGTAACTCATGGGTACGGCAAAAAATGGTCCCTATAATAAATCTGCCATTACTTTACAAGGGCCATCAATTCATTTGACAATTGACGGCATCAGCCGTCCACAGGACTTGGAAAAGTTTAGCCGGCTGCACCCAGAGACGGTTTTTGATAAGAAAAATGCGACTTTTTTTTGGCGTTCTCGAATGAGCTGCATAATTACGATGCGTTGCTTTTCCATAACCCTTTTCTTTTATTAGTCAGTTTCCGTAACCAAAAATAGAATTAGCCCTCAGAACCAAATTATTTTGACAATGACCCATCAAAATACCAAAAAAGTCCGAATTTTTTACGCAATTTGAAAAACTGAGTGATGCTATTGTTAAAAATGTGTTTAATACGTTCACAATAGAGTTGTAAAGACCGTATGGAGAAATTAATTGTAAAAATTTGACCTCTCGATAAAACTCCGATTTTTAAAACGCGTCCATTTGAGGGTTAACTTACCGTCGCCGTTGGCCTAACTTTAAGCTCCTCTTTCTCCATTCTCCGGAAAGCTTGGGTTAAGCTTTTTACAGGGTTAAGAGAACAAGTCTCCATGTTGGGCCACCCTGTAACAAAGCCAACTGACGGTTCGGCCGCAAAAAAAGGGGTCATATAAGGGTGGTCACAGAAGAATTTGCCTCAAATTTCTTCCGATGAGGCGAAAACCAGTGCAAAAATTGGTCCGCACCGATTTTTGAAATTCATTGCCCACTTAACAATTTCAGATATCGATGCAGACAATTTTTGCACTGATCTTTGCCTTATCGGAAGAAATTCTTCTGTGACCGGCCTTATATCCATGCCCTAAGGCAAATTGGGCAGCTAATTTTTTTGCTTTTTATGCTCTTTCAAATGATATAAGTTTTGTTAAGAAACCTGCTGGCAAGTATTTGCCGATACCTTATAAATCTTCAAAAATTTCAGCTGCGAGTTTTGTAAAAATCCGAATTTCCTAATTTTTGCGAGATAATTTGGAGAGAAAAGGCGCGATTGAGAACAGAATGGATGTTTTGTGCGTTCCCTCCGATTTCTGACTCACCCCAGCTTCCCAAACAGTCCCACTCAAAGGTTCCGTTAATTTGAATATTTAATGTTTCGATTTCTGAGGAGAAATAAACATGATGCTCATCTCGAGACCCAGAAGCTCCAAGAATCTTTCAATTTGACAAGAGTAAGATTTTATAACGATTTTTAAATTTTAAATTCTCTAGACTTCATAAATGTTTTCTTGCAGATTAATTCCGATGGTTTTCCGAGGAAGGTTCATAAATTTGCAATTGATGCAAAAGAAAATCTACTAGCTATTGTAACCGAGACAGGAAGAGTTGAATTGTAAGCCGAATTGAATTTTCTGATTTTTTTAGATTTTCCGACAGCGATCGACGTGTTTTGTTGAAGAAACTCGGTAATAAACCATGTTTCTTTTCTTTTCTCGAGGGAAAACGAGCTCTGCTATTGGTGTGCTCTGAGAAGCCTGGAACTGCTCACCTTCCAGAAGCCGTTCATCTCCTTGATGCCGATGGTAATCATCCATGTTTTACATATAACTATCGACGATCCAAAACGCAGTCGACAGCCTATTGTTTATATGAAGATAGTTTGTTAAACAGTACGTTTGAATGTCTGATTACCTTATATTGGTTTAGGTTGTGGAACATGGATAAATCAAACGAAATGGGATCAGCTATGGCCGTCAAGTGTGATTGTGGAGCCTTTTATAAATCTAGGTAAGTTTACTGAGAACGAACAGCGGACGATACAACGGCTCCAAGTACACCAAAATGCTTTAATCGCATTGCTGAATAAGGATCTTGTGGTTGTAGTAGACGTGCAGACTCAAACACTTGTTAAATCTATTAGCTTTAAATATGATATCCAAGTAAGTGAATAGCCTGTGTTTATCTTATTTTTAGAGCGTAATCGTCAACCCAGTGTCATTAATTTGTTACTTTGCATCTCCAGAATTTGTTTGCGCCTTAAATTTAGAGAACTTGACTGTTACTGAAAATAGAATAACAGTCAAGTGTGACTTTGAAGATTTGTTGTATTTCAACAAAGTGAAAGTGAAAAAGTAAGACCTTCATTACTTTTATAAGCTTTTATTTCAGTGGTTGGATGATAATTTATTGCAATGGATTTCCGTCAGAATTTAGCCGGGATACCTGTTTGATGATTACAGATGAGATGGAGAACAAGGTCTTTTCCTTCGCTGATACTGTCTTGGATATTCAAATTATTTATGATAGTCAAGGTATGTGGAGTTGTAAGACTTTATGTTCGTTTAACTTAGGAAACGCAACCATTTTGGCCGTCCTTCTGGAGCATGAGTTTGTTGCTTTTGACTTATCTGATCCATCCTTTCGCCGATTATCTCTACCTTACCTTCATTGTGTCGATTTTTCTACTGTAAGCACTGTTAAACTGCTTTCTGACATTCATTTTCCATTCGACGACACATTAAAATTGAGGAGCAATTTGTTTGAATCAGTTGCAGACACTGATTCAAACAACGAATCTAATTTTTTCAGCACTGGGTAGGTGTTCAAAATATTTGGTTCAATTTTTTAGTCATCAGAATGGAGATGTTGTTATATGGAGAGCAAAAACGAATCGAGTTGACGTTTTCGAAATCCTAAAAACATCAGACGTTTTATCGATCGGAGATGTGTATAATAATGATGAGATTATGGGGCCATTTGTATTGGAAGACTTGTCAGAGGATGTTGTTGGTATTCGAGAAGGTGGAAAGAGTTTTTATGTTGATATTAATTACGAGGTCAAAGTACCAACGCAGCTTTTTAGACACGATGACATTGCAGTAAAAGTAAGTTCAAAATTTAATCTTGATTTTAGCTGTAGGCGGGTCTTTATGACGATCGGTGTGATGATGACGGGTATACAATAGAAGTGATCCAAGCATCAAAGGAGTGGATCGTTGTTGGTCTAAATTGCGGGATTGTTTTATGCTATCCATTAAATGGAAAAGGCCTTCAAGAGGGAGAAAGTGCTACATTTATAAACGCAAATCTGGCAAACCAAGGGAATATAAATGAGAAACAAGCAAAGATTTCACCGATTGTTTTAAAGAGGATAGAAGTGGCACCCTTGCGGTAAGAAATTTGCAAATACTGGATGCAATCCAGCTGGATATGATTAAATGACATACTGGACTTGAAAATCGATTTGCAGGGGTTTACTAACAATCTCCCCACAAACACCGATAAGATCTCTGGCCGTGTCTGATAACACGCGTGTAATCGCCGTGGGATGCTCTACTGGAATTGTTATCTACAATCCCATTAAAGAGACCGTCGTGTTCAAACGAAATTTTTTGTCACTTGAAGACACAAAACTGGTGCTGTCTGAAGAAAAACCGTTGACCAGACTGAAATCGATGAAACAATCAGTTCGGCGCACATTCAGGAAGAAGGATCCATCGTCCAGACAGAAGCCGATTGTAGATCGTGAGGTTGCATTCAGAGATACAAATTCTCCCTGGACCCATGGATTCAAAAGTTTGATATTCTTCGAGCCAACTTCTGATCAAACATATCTTTATGCGGGGACTGGTAATGGAATCTTATTCATGTTTGGACTAAAAGAAGATGTGTGTACGTTGTTCAAGGAGATCAGATTGGCTCATCGGGCACCAGTTTGTTCCCTCTCTGTCCTGGATGATTCCATTCAAACGAAGCTAATTGTATTCACAGAAGAACAGATAAGAAGTCTTAACATTGATACGCTCAAGTCATCCAACTTTTCATATAAAATTACTGCAAAATGTGGAGTCAAGATCCGCAAAGGGATTGTTGTAAAACGGAATGACACCTCTTTTCTCAACATTATTTGTAACGACGGAGCTGCGATTGCTATATCAACGAAAGAGAAAACATCGAAGATATCGGAAAGATTCACAGATGTAAGTGTATAACCAGTTTACAAAAGTAACGTTTTGCCTTCAGCTGTCCGACAATAGTGCAATTTGCCTCTCTGATTTGAATGAAAATAATTTGATTACGGTGCACAATTCTGGAACAATAATAACGCTGTACAAAACTACATAATCGAATGCTTTGTTCTCTACAATCTAGTCAATGAACTTTTCACTTCAGCGGGTTTATATCCATAAAAATTAGCTAATGTACGGGTTTAGAGTAAATGATTACAATACTGGAAAACCAGTTACAATTTGGATGCAAAGGTAAAAAGAGCAAAGTAATAATGGTGGGAATTACACGTGTGGTTGACAAAATAAATAACCGTCGACCAAACCAGAGATCGGCCAGTCAAAAAGATCTTCAGTCATCATAGGCTTCCTTTATCTGTTCCTGGAATGCTTTTTCGATGTTCTTCCGCTTCAACTTCAGCGCTTCTGTTAGAAGCCCTGAGGCTGGAGTCCAGGGGTCATGGCACAAAACTACTTTTCTGGGGATCTCAACTCTCTGTAATTTGGATTTCACAAAGTTGGACAGTTCTTTTGTCACGATGTTAGCCGTCTTCTTGTTTTCACAAATTGCCTGCCAATCGCCCTTGATCCCGTTCTAAAAACACAACGGAAATTTTTGTAATGTGATAAACGTTACCTCCTCCGCCAACTTCTCAAGATTCTTTTGGTTGGGAACAACTAATGCAATCAGAAAGTCTCTCTCGCTATCTCCATACACACAAATATTATCCACTAAAGGATTCGTTAGAAGAGAGGTTTCCACTTTTCCCAATGACACATATTCTCCATGAGAAAGCTTAATGAGATCTTTCTTTCGATCTAAAAAATAAAAGCTACTGAATTGCGTACCTACCGATTACTCTCAAAGATCCGTCCCAACGGAATTCTCCGATATCTCCAGTGGCAAAGTACCTCTTTCCATCGACATAAATGAAATCTTCTTTGGTCTTCTCTTCATTGTGGTAATATCCAAGAGCAATATGATCACCATTAAGAAGGATCTCGCCTTGGGGGAGTTCATTTTTGGGACTGTATCCGGCCTCGGGCCATTCTCGCAGTTTGATTTCACAACATCGCAATGGGGGACCGACAGATCCAGTGCTTAAATCGTGTTCTAAAAATATAATCATCCGAAAAGGTGTTATTACCATCGGCCAAAGTGGCAGCACCGCATGTCTCAGTCAACCCGTATCCTTGAACGACGGGACAACAGAAGCAGATATTCATGAATCTCTGCGTTTCAGCATTCAAAGCGGCACCTCCGGACAAAACATAACGAAGATTTCCTCCCAGAAGTTTGCTGATTTTGTGGAAAGCCAGCCTAAATTCGCAATAACAATTAATACAATGCCAACGTACTTATTCATCACCAAACTAACATAACCTTCTTCGTATCTGGCTCTCTTCCTTTCATAACAGATTCTGAAAACTTCTCTGAACAATGGAGACTTCGACTTGACTTCATCAGTGACGGCCTTGAAAATACGATCCATAACAGCTGGTACGCATGCAATCAATGTTGGTTTGAGAACCGCACAGTCTCCCTTTGTTCCTTTCTTAATTTTGGCAGCTCGGTCGAACAGAGTCTGGGCAGATGAATATCCAATACAAGCCCCTTTGCTGTAGATAACCAACTCCGCGGCAACCTCCAGAATATGAGCCAATGGCAGATATCCAATAAAGGTATCTTCCTGACTAAAAAACAAAAAATTAAGAAACCAAGAACAATTACCTGACTGTCAAAACACTTCCTTGACCAGATATACCAGCAATAATGTTCCTGTGAGACAACATAACTCCCTTAGGATTTCCGGTGGTGCCACTTGTATACATAATCATAGCCAGATCATCTGGTTTCACTTCAGTTACAACATCGTCTTGCCCTTCACCATGATCTAACAACTCCTCAAAGGAAAACAACTTCTTGTTGATATCCTTGAAATGATTCTTCTGCGCGTCTGATGCCCATCCGGAATCACCAGTGGTTCGGTAATGCTCATGGTAGTATATGATGGTATCGATGGACGGACACGTAGCCAAGGCCTTATCAACTTTACTTAGAAGATTCCTAGTGGTGAAGATGACCCTAGCATCACACTCTTTCATGGCGTAGGCAACAGCTTCATCCCCAAGGGTTGCATACACGGTGATAACTGAAAAAGAAGGCTACATAGAGAATATAAATAACAAATAAACAAACAGCCCGACAAAACAAACCTGGAAATCCGCATTTAAAGCATGCCAATGCCGATTGCATCCACTCAGCACGAGTCTCGGCAAAGATGATAACATGATCACCTTTCTTCAATCCAAATGAAGTCAGACCGCGCGTAATCCTTTCAACTTTGCTATTGACCTCCGCAAAAGTTTCAAAGACGTATTGACCAAGAGTAAGTTGTTGGAAGACCCTTCCGTCCTTCTGAATCTCTTCACCTTCCAGTAACTGACGTGTGCCCATACAATTCAACGGCCCGTATTCTCTAAAAACCTGCATTCATAAAAACGGGGGAAATTACCTGGCATTTCGATCCCAAATATCTCCCAAAGTTTTACATCCAGGGAAAATATTGGAAAGAAGGTCTCGGCCAATCGTATCTACATGACGCCAGCCGCTGGAGGGATCGCCTTCGACAGACGGACGTGCCTAAAATTGAATCACCAATTGAAACATAAAAGATAATTACCTTGATTCTCTCCGATCGAGCAACTTTCTTCTCTGGGTCGGCAAAAATCTTGAAAGGAATGAAGACAATTGCATCGTAGAAAAAGAAAAACACTTGTAAGAAAACATTCAGCGCCCGGATGGCTATCGGACGCTCATTCTCGACAAGCTCTTGCTCGAGCCGACGATTTCCTGCGGCCCCACTCTTATGATCGGGCATCTAAAACAATGTCAATACAGCTGATCCGAAAATAATATGAAAACGTTGAAAACGCCAATATATGAATCACGTACAAGAACATGATGAATGCAATGCTTTAACCCGATAAAGTGAAAATCTATAAAAAACAACAATCTATTCTTTTTTCCTCGTTTCTAAAAACTGTTGGATTTTGGTGCCGATTTCGTCAGGGGATGGGAGCTTAGGGAGTTTGTAGTTTTGCTCCAGGTAGATGCCTGCATAAGTCCCGATACAAATCGCAAAGAAATTACTGGCCAATCCCATCGCGTCGCACCTAAACAACAAGGTATGCAAAATGAATCAACGCTTTGATATTCACCTTCATGAATAATACAAACATATGCCAAATCAAGAAAAACGGACGAACAGAGAAACCTAACTTACAAATAAAAAAGCATAGGTAAAATAGCAGCATAAAATTAGTGTTTAGAGAACGCCCTGGATCTCAACTACCGAAAAATTTTGAATAATTGCGTGAGTCTACAACAAACACTAATAAAACACTTTTACACTAGTCTGAAGACTTGTCCTATACCTAAAGTACTTGAAAAAATCGGAACGGAGGAACTTCGTGGATAATAAAATGGCGTGGCTGAACTAATTCAGGCTGAAAAAAAGGAGGTCGTCGCATCTATAATGAACCGGAAAACCAAGTACTCGGTCCGAATATGAATTAATCAACAACTTCTCCATATCTTCATCAATAAAAAACGAAAAAGAGATCATAAACAATTTCAACTGCCAAAAACAACCAGATTTTGCGTCACGTTGGGCAAACGAAAACAAAAAGTCGTCTTCTTGCTAGGCCTTCGGTGAGTAAGAGAAGGGAATCCATTATTTTGTCACCGCTCACTCTCTTTTCGAGACCAAAAGAGACTGGCATTCCGTGTGTTGCGCAATATGGATGACTCGATTTGTGGCCAAAAACGGAGATCCATTGTGGCAATTTAGCGTTTTAGGTTGAAGTTCAAAATTATGAAAATCAAAGTTTTAAAATTTCAAAGAGCTTTTACTGTCACGAGATTCTCAGATTCCTTTGTTTTGAAAAGTAACCCTCTCCGAATCAAAAACTCTCATCATAACTAAACTACATCCATGTTTGATTTGGTCATCAACATCAGGAGACAAACGGGCGAAATACAAAGTCCAGGTACGAAAGTTGAACAAGGTCCTGATAAGAGCTACCAAAAAAAACTCTTTGTTTTTAGTATCTATAATTTCTTTACAAACTTCCGTCCTTTGTGGGCAATCCCCCAAAGTTCTCATAGTTCACTATGAATCATTATTTTAATTTAGACCTAAAACAGAGGGTCTTCCCCAGACATTGTCCTAACATAAGAAATCTATTGTACGAATGAAAAAAAAGGCACAACAAAGCAAACTTTTGACGGATTTAAGGCCCGAGGGCTCTAATTGAATGTTTGGTCTGACCGGAACCGGAGGAAAGAGAAGAGCGGTTTCGTTTTTCGGATACCTGTAGACGCGTGTTTTTTGCTTTTAAAATCCTGGTTTCGTTTGTTGAAGGCACTCCGGGTTGAATGGCATTATTCGAGATGAGCCAAGTGTTTGGGACCGTTCAGGCTGATGGATGTCAGTTGTCGATTCGATTGAAGGAGAGAAAGCGGGCCGGGGGCCTCGTCTACCTTTTTGCATACTCGCTTGTCGTTATTGCATATTTCGGATCGGGCTCCTTTTTCTTGATCATTAGGCTGACCTTTAGTTCGACCACATCTGGCCTCTAGATTCATTTGCGGCGCTTACGCAACATGCTTTGGGGGCATTACGAAGGTAGAAGAGTACGGTTGGCCACAAATGTGCATGAATCAGATTGATCGTCGTCTCCTCCGACAAATAACGCCCTCAGGTGTTGTGGGGTTTTGAAGGGAAACTGCCCATTATTTTTTCCTTGATTTTATTATAAATAATTTTGTGGCCAGAGGGTCGGCCGGTCACTTTCATATTCGAACGGTGCTTTCCGACCACGCAAAGCCATGTCATGAGAAAGGGAAAGATTTGCCGCTTTAATATGCTTTTTGCTCATCTGCTCGCGAGAATGGATAACAGGCCAACTAATTTGGAATAGAGCCAACAATATTTCTTTCAGCTTTCATAGGGTTTGCATGAGAATTCAAGATTTCTGGAGGGTTGTACCATTGGTACTCCTCCTGGTTTTCCTGACCCGGGCAGAGGAAACTGTGAAGGAACCTATTGGACAAAACTTGATTCTTCTGCTAATTGATGGCTACGGAGCAAACCTCTTTAATCGGACGGATCCTAAGCTTCAAAACGGCGCTTATATGTTGATCAAGAATGGCGTCCAGGCCGAGTATCTAAAGCCAGTGTTCCCCTCCCAAAGCTATCCGAATTGGTTCAGCTTGAACACGGGTGAGCCTTTTTTCTTTCGTAATCGTAACCAGTGGCTTTCAAAAAAAATGGCCACCCCAAGGTGATGAGCTCTAGGGCAGAAGAAAGTGGTCGTAGATATATAAATATAGTATCATTGTAAAGCATATGTAATACTAAGACGAACGACTATAAAATTGTGGCACTTTAGTGCTGGCCTGGCACATACTGGGACAATATGTTGTCTCAGGCCTGGGCAAAAAAAATGGCCACTCTAAATTATTATGCTTTAAACGCGGTTTATGTTCGAGATTGACGCCATAGCCAACTGAACTAGGGTAACTATGTCAATACACATCATTTGACTGAAATTTTTTCAAAAATCGGTTATGGAGGCCACTAAATAGAGAATGCAGAATCTGAGACATCTTTTGCTTATACAGGGACATCATTTACATTTGTTTTAGCAAGACAATGGTTACAGGAAACGACCGTACAAAACGGCAGGTACGTATCTTTTCGAAAAAATTTTAGTTAAAAAATCTCATTTTTTGAGTTTTCTATTCATAAGGGGCGCAATTTCGGCAGAAGTAGACATTTTTACACATGAACGTGATCAATGCCAGTATTGCTCAGGATTATCAAAAGAACGGCATAAACCCAAAAAAAAATTTGGCCGGATCTTAACCATGAACAATGTCATCAACCTTGACTGATGCCTGAGGGCATAAGTTCAAAGTAAGAAATATTGTAACTGATGTGTATTGACATAGTTACCCTAGTTCAGTTGGCTATGGCGTCAATCTCAAACATAAACCGCGTTTAAAGCATAATAATTTAGGGTGGCCATTTTTTTGACCAGGCCTGGGACAAGATATGGTTCCAGTACGTAGGCCAGCACTACAGTGCCACAAGTTTATAGTCGTTAGTCTTAGTATTACATAAGCTTTACACTGATTATCTATCTACGACCACTCTCTTCTGCGCTAGAGCTTATCACCTTGGGGCGGCCGTTTTTTTTGTAAGTCCGCCAGTGTCAAGCGAATAGAACAATAAATGATAACTTTCATTTTTTCTAGGATTATATGTCGAAAACCACAACTTCACGGCCGACTTCATGTACGATCCAAAGCGCGATGTCTACTTTCAGAGGGACGAAGGCGCAAATGACACGGACTATCAATGGTGGAGTGGAGGCCCTGACCCCATTTGGTATACGGCAGGAAAGAAACATGTGGATGTTCATTGTTATTGGTATGCCAATTGTCATGTAAGAAAGTGTCGGAGAAAGAATACCCTTTCCAGAGACCTCATGGTGACATGATGGTTCAAGTTCCCAAGACCCGACAGCACAGTTTCAAGAATGAAAAGAGCTATGATCTATTTGCATATTTGCCCCGCATCATGAAACATATCAAAAAATATCAAGTATACCGCCAACAACTGGTCTTACTCAGATATAACGGCCTTTCTAAAGCCCTCAGGTTATTTGGAGATGAAAGTGATGCTGGGAAACAAGCCCTGGCGAGCACAGATGCTCAAATCAGGAAGATTCAGGTAGAGTGGCAAGCCAACGGCACATTAATGAATGTTATTTATCCTATTTCAGGAGGAAATGGAGAGTCATGAGTTATTCGACTCCACCAATCTGATTGTACTCTCGGATCATGGATTGAAACGGATAAGCGAAGACCACCAATTCTTCCTTGAAGAATGCCTGACCGATATCACAAAGATCAAGCGAGTTGTAAACAATCTTGCTTTCACATTTGTCTATCCAGATCCGGAAGCAGAAGATTCGGTTTACTTTGAATTGAGGGTATGCGATCAATGGGCGGCGATGGGTGATTATGATGACGAAGATGAACCCTCGGTGGCTGTATACAGGAAAAATGAGATTCCCGAAAAATATCATTGGAAAGGCGCCAGACTCATTGCACCCATTGTGCTCGTTGCCAAGCCTGGGGCTGTTATTCTTACCGTAAGTAATATGAAATCAGTGTATTAGTGGCTAAGGTAGCCCAAACGTGACGTCAATTCTCGATACTTCTTTCATGACGCATAATATGTATAATATATTTTTAGACTCAAATCCCTTCAACTGATGTCAGCGAAGCCCAAGGCCGAGAGTTGAGAATGATCGGAGGTTGGGATAATGAAGAACAAGATTTAAGTGGCATTTTTATGGCCCGTGGACCAGGTATACAAGTGTTTTATTACTAAATAAACAAGATTACAGCCTTCAAACAAGACTACAAAGCGAGTCCCCTCGACCTTGTAGATGTCTACCAATTGGCATTGAACATTATTGGAGTTGAAACTGGCCATCCCCATAATGGAAGTTGGGAACATGTTGAAGAATTGTTAGCTGATGGCTGGGAAGATCGGCAGGTCGAACCGGACGGAGTGATGGACCTGCTCCCCAGGATGACCTTGACCTTGGTAGCACTGATCAGTTTATGGCATCAATGATTCAGTCTTTCATCTCCTGTAAACCGGTGCCATTGCATATATTATAGCCGCACACTGCCTTGCCATGATTCCACTCCATAACTACTGTATTCTTATCCATTGTTAACCTAGTATTACTGCCCGTTGATAGAGGACCTTTTTTAGAGACCTTTATCCTGATTGTTCTGTAATTCCATTAATTATGTTATGTAATAGAAATAATATGACATAATAAAGTAAATGATAATCGGATCGGGCATCTGAGATTCAACTTCCAGGTCGTGAATCCCAGCAATTCTAAAACGCCGTCTGTGACCCAAATAGCCTTTGTTTTAATCGCCGACTCCCGGATTTCCCACTTCCACCGAAAAAAATTAGAAAAACGCACTTTCAAGCTAAGGGTGTAGTTATCCACTGTTTCAGGATGGCATATCCGCTTTTATTATTACTAATATTGGTAGGAGCAGTACACGGTAAGTAATAGATTACCTGTGGTAATCTACAGGATATGAGTCGTATATATTTTTTAGCCAAATACCGCCTATGTCCCAATGACGGTCAGCCAAAGACACAAGAAGATGGTACCCTTATCCAATGTCTACCAGGTAACCAGTAAAAATAACATAACCGTCAACCTTCTTAAGGACAAAATTCGCTTGACGTTTGCGGAAAAGGATACTCATGCTTTTTTTCCGGGTTTAATTATCAATGTTGTCCTTCGAATGAAGAAGAAGCCCGTCCCTCTCACGCTGACTGCCCTCGTGGGGCCATGGCTGTGTTAGATTCATCTGGATATCCGGTTAAATGTTCAACCCTGGGTATCTATTGTCCCAAGGTATGGCAGTATGAACACTAAGCTCTATTATCCAGAAAGACATGTTTTGTTTTGACGGAGCTGAATCACCATTCTGTTGTGAATACCCCAAGAGAACGACCACTGATGCTCCGATTCCCAGAGAAGCCGTAGAATTCTTCCAAGACGATGACGAACAGGCAATCGAGAATAAACAACACGACGAGAATCAATCAGCAGATCAATTCGAATGCCCTGCAAAAAGCCTTACTATCCTTAGTGATGACGGCAAACCTCTCTCATGCCAACAGAACAGCGAATGTCCTAGTGTACGTCACAGAAAATAGTGCAATAGTGAATGTATTTACACCAATTTTAGAGCATGTACTGTTACGGAAAGAAGGCAAAAATCTGCTGTGAAAATGGTTCCGTAGCGGCATCCGAACCAGAAAACTCAGTCGCGGAAGAATCAACATCCACGTCGTCAACTAGTACAAGTACAACAACCACTCAGACCTCTACAACGACTAGACCTTCCACTCCTATCACGCCTGCAACATTATCAACAACATCAGATCCACAGCAACCCGTCAGAATACATGCTGTCAGGACTGCCACCAAGGAGCCGTCCTATAAACAACATCCAAATAGAGGATATAATATAAACAGCCAAGCAAGGATCAACCAAGAAGCCGAAAAGAAAGGAATTGCACAGCATTACCTACTCGAGCAAATAAAACGAGGATGGCCTTACGATGACAGATACTACAGACCAGAAAGTAAGTAAAAAAAAAATAAAAAACCATCATTGACAATATACTTTAGATATGGTAACGGTAAAACAGAACGGGACGACTGCAGCCTTCGTACACTTCAATTGATATAACCAAAACTTTAATAACATATCGAAACAAACAATAAAAAGATTCCTATAAGCACTTCTCTTTCAAAAGTTCGAACCGGGCTTCCTCTAACTGTTTCAACGACGGGAAAGGGTGCCCTAAAATTTAAACTAGTTAATTATAAAAACAAGGCTACACACCATTTATCTCCAACACTGCCATCTTTAAAATCTGGGGTCTCTCAATTCGCTTGTCCTTGTATATTATAACTCGTCGTTTCGGAAGTGTAATCATGTAAGTGTAAGGTTCTTCACTACATTTTAACCTTGGAACAATATCATCATACATCTTATTTTTTAATTTCGGCTCCATTAACCACCAATCCAACATTTTATTTGTGTATTCATCATCTGCGCCTCGATAAACAGAGAGTTGGATTAACTAAGATAATATAACGGTAAGTAAAAAAAGCAAATAATTTCTGAAACTACCGACTATTCCATCTTACCCTTTCCGCATAAGGACGTGCCTCAACGGCTCTGTTGTGTTTAAATTCCACCCTTTCTTCTCGAAAAAGTTGGGTGATCATCCTCCGCAAGATCTCCAATCGTCCCTTTGGGGCTTCGAACTGAGCTGTTTTCAATCGCTGCGGAATATGGCCGATAGCCGCCTTTATCGAAGGCAAGGACGGCACTATCTTCGCGCTCATCGTTCCGACCATGCAACAAGCCGAATTTTCGGTTATTCGAATATTCAAAATTTGCAAAAAAAAATTCTAAAAATTTGATAAGACCAATCGCCACTATTGATTGGCGAAAAGGTATAGAATCAATAAAAAAATAATCCCGTGAGCGGCTGCAGAGGTGTTGTAACAACGTGATAAGAACATGGGCAACGCTGAGTCAAGACCGGACTTTAAACAAGCTGTAATCGAACTTACTTCTAAAGAATCTACGGCTTCCTTGGCTTTCTGGGATCAATTTTGGGTATCGGCCAACGCACAGACTCCTAAGGATGTCTTTGCTTTAATAACTCCGAATCAGATTGCGGAACTGAAGTCCCAGTCCCCGACTAACTTAGCTACTTTAATTCATCGAGCGGTTGATTGTCTGCGGAATGCCCGGGATGCCTCCGTGCCCAGTACTGATCATAAAAAGGTATTTACATTTTTCTGCTACCTAAATGTAGTTTTTAATACTATAATAAATATTACTTATTTCAGGTGTTGAATTGTGTTCGACTTCTAACTCGTCTTGTTCCATTTCTCTTTGAGGATTCCGAATGGAGAACACTCTTTTGGGCTCCATTACCCTCGGAAGACATTCCATTGGCCAGTGTACTCTTAGGAATTTTATCCGATCTATTGTTTTGTCCAGATTTCACTGTTTCTCCGTTCTCTAATCGTTCTGTAAGTAGTGTGAACATTTTTTTATTGTATGTTTAGGACGGCCCCCAAACGTTGGATGGATTGGATAGTTGCGAGTTTATTTGGCAAGCCGGTGTTGGTTTTGCCAATAAGACTACAATAAATTCAGTTCATGACTCAAACAGGACTGAGATTCTTCGGCTACTTTTGGCTCTATTTAGTGAAGTGATTTACATCCCCGTTACAGGTATTTAAGGTTCATCATTTGTAAATTTTATTTTTTACTCTTGGACATTTTTTTAAAATTCTTTAGATGAATCCCGAATGCGATGGGTTTCCCGGTTTTCATCAGCTGAGAATCGTCATGTTCTTCCGTTGTTCACTTCTTTATTGAACATCGTATGTTCGTACGATCCCGTTGGATATGGTCTTCCCTACAATTACTTACTCGTTGGTGATTCACGCGAACCCTTAGTACAAACAGCTCTTCATGTTCTGATTGTTTGTTTGGATCGCGATTCCCAACCATCTAATGATGAGACTGGATATGTGGAGAACTTTTTTGTCAATTATTTATCCAGATTACATCGGGAAAACGATTTTGAATTTATTCTGAAAGGAATAAGCAGACTTCTGAACAATCCATTGCAATCATCTTATCTTCCAAACTCGACAAAGAAGGTTGGATTTCATCAAGAATTGCTGGTTTTATTATGGAAATGTTGTGAATATAACCAAGTAAGCAATTGGAATTTTTACAGTGCATTTTTTTAGAAATTTATGTTCTATGTATTGAAAACGAGTGATGTCTTGGAGGTCCTTGTGCCGATCTTGTATCATCTACACGATTCCCGATCCGATCCTTGTAGGTTTTAAAGGTTTTTTATTTTGATTCTGTTCAGCTCGTGTGGGTCTTATCCACATGGGGGTCTTCCTGATCTTATTGTTAAGTGGAGAGCGGAACTTTGGAGTTCGCTTAAACAAACCGTTTACATCTCGGGGAATCATAAACTTACCGATGTTTACTGGAACTCATGCAGACCTCCTAATTATTGTATGTTACGCTCGTTATTTATTACAATTAATGTTTAGGTTTTTCATAAATTGATCACGACTGGAAATCATAAACTTCAATCCCTCTTTGATTGTTTGTTGACTATCATAGTTAACAGTAAGTTTGCATCGAAAAATAGATCTTTTTAGTATCTCCATATTTGAAGACCTTATCCATGACGACTGCTAACAAGTTGGTCCATCTCGTTGAGGCTTTTGGTACCCCATGGTTCTTATTCTCGTCGAAGACAAATCATCATCTTATCTTTTTCTTACTCGAGGTGTTCAATAACATAATCCAATATCAATTTGATGGCAAGTTTGCCTAATTTTAATTAATTATTATTTTTAGGCAATGCTAATCTTATATACACAATTATTCGGAAGCGCCAAGTATTCTATCAACTGGCTAATCTCAGCTCCGATCCAACTTCGATCCAGCAATCCTTAAAAGGACGTAAAGGAAAGGTTTCGGATACAGAGAAAGAAAAGGAGAAGGAGAAACCATATCCACAAACACTCGAGGAGAAGCCAACCCTTCAATCCACACTTGCAGCTACTCCTGAGATCAGTGTAATGACAGATAAAGGAGTTGGAATAGATGCCGAAAAGGAGAAGACCGAAGAAGAATGGTGTCCAACTCCCGAGTGGGTGGAAGGCTGGAAGAGTAAACTTCCGCTGCAAACAATTATGAGAGTATTGCAAGTACTGGTTCCTCAAGTTGAGAAGATCTGTATTGACAAGTAAGATTACTGTTATGTAATGATTATTATGATTTAGAGGGTTGACCGATGAAAGTGAGATCATCAAATTCCTCCAGCATGGAACACTTGTGGGTCTTCTTCCAGTTCCCCATCCTATTTTGATTAGAAAGTACCAGAGTAATTCAGGCACGAATCATTGGTTTCGGACTTATATGTGGGGAATAATTTACTTAAGGTAGGTTTAACCAGGCTGGAAAATTTACGTTTTAAGAAATGTCGACCCTCCAATTTGGTATGACACTTCCGTCAATCTCTTTGAAATCCAAAAAGTTAGCTAGTGAAATGTGTAATATAATATTGTAACTATACTAAATTGATAATTGTAATTATTGCTGTACTACAAATGTTTATAACAAGTTTAATTTATATTTCCGTATTAACAATGTGCCCTACATCTCACAACAACATCTCATTTGCCATAATTTGGCTTACAAAGCAGACAATAAATGTATTTTGTTGTTAATAGGATCTTAATTGACAGGTTTGTAAAGATCTTATCTTCCAAATGATGGACAGGTTGTGGGGAGACCGCGTCGATTAGTCACTTCATTAAAGGCGTTCTCGGGTTGTTTGGTTTAAATGTCTTCAAGTGTTTAAATTAAAATTCCAATAGTTTTTAATGAAGAGGGATTAAGGCCGATTTAAATGAACTTCTAAAGATGGATGTGCGTTTAGTTAACGCTCCGTAAACCTTTTTGATAATCGTAATGATTTTGAGGACTCGGAAGTGGCCGGCCACTCGGCCACAAAATGTCGAGGAGAGTGAGTTCGCCCCCCCCCCCCCCCCCCCCCCCCCTTTGCTTTTTTGGGGATTGCGTCTCCCAGTGTTTTTTTTTCTCTCGTCAGGCACTTCCCTTTACAACAGAAGCAAGCTTTTAATTTCGTCTAATCTTTTTTGGTCGGTGGCATCTTTTCGCAGTTTTGTTTCGGCACAGTCATTTCTCGTTCCGCCCTCTTGATTCTCCCTCCCTTGCTTGTGGGTTAAGTGAGGTAAGCCCGCTTGAGCTCTCTCACCTCATAACTAGTCAATATCCAATTTCATTCGCTCATTCGCCGTTTTGTTTGATCTAAGCGTCCCATCGAGTTCTGGGCGATTCCCCTTACGATTTGTTCACCTATTATACTTTGTAAAAACAGTCGTCGAGACATTAGAATCCGGCTGATTCGCCCTTTTGTGTGCCGAACTTCTTTTGGTCTCCTTCTTGACTTTCTCCTTCACTTTTAGACCCGGCTTTGCGGCTCTCGACTCAGGAATCGACCAATGCGGGAATGAGTTACAGCTACCTCTTCAAGATTGTCGTGGTGGGTGATCATAACTGCGGCAAGTCATGTATTCTGTTGCGGTTCGCAGAGAACACCTTCCGGCAAGATCATATCAGCACGTTGGGAGTCGATTTTAAACTTCAGACCATTAAATTGGGAAGGGATAAAGTGAGGTTAGAGCTTTGGGATACTGCCGGAATGGAAAGATACAGGTAATTTGGAAAGAGATATCAGAAATTCAATGTTTAGAACCATCTACAACTCCTATTACCACTCAGCGCATGGCATAATGTGTGTTTATGACCTTGCTAACGAAAAATCTTTCGAGAATCTAGAGACATATTGGCTGAGGGAGATCAGGAAACACGCTCCTCAAAACGCGGTACTCCTATTAGTAGGGAATAAAGCCGATATGGAGAGTGAACGGAAGGTGGACTTTGACAGAGCCGAAAAGTGGGTGATATTAATCAGATTAATAGTTAATTTTTGGGAGTCATCCTGAATGACAAATTGATGATTAAAAAATGGGAATATTTGTATTCGATTATGAATTTATGTCTCTTTTAGACTAGCCAAACAGATTGGAGTTTCTCTATACGAAGTAAGTGCCAAAACAGGAATCAATATTGAAGAAGCGTTCCATGATTTGGCCAGTACGATGAGAGAAAGATTGTTGGCGCAGAGCATGAACGGAACAGATTCCGATGACTCAGATCAACTCTCATCCGCCTTTCATGTGAACGGTGTGATCACAGCAGATGAGAAACTTCTCAGCGGTTCCTTTCCTTCCATCCGTTGTTGTGGATCTAACCCTTCTCCAACCTTCGTTTAATCTGCATAATTCGGGTCTAAATCTCGCTTTCGTATTTCCAAGACCTCCACTTATGAGACAGATTAATCTAAAGTATTGCAATATTCGCCTTTTGTATTGTCTCTCTGGGCTCCTTGTGACCGTGTATTACGCTCATTATCAGTTCTATGAATAATGTTTGTTTACAAAAGACTTCCCCTATATTACTCATCTTTGTAACTGTTATCAGCTATTTCACCTTTAATCTTGTTGTGACGTCACAGTTCTTTGTAATCTCTGTTGAAATTTTTGTGCTCATTTTGATTACTACAAAGGATGGGGTATTCGTATGTTGCCTTCTGCGATCTTTTCATTTAACGCAGCTCACTTATTGATAGTAAAAAGATGCAAGCTATAAATAATAAACAAATCGAGAGTCGTATCTTATTTTTAAAGCAAAAAACGCTTTACCGATATTGGTAAATATACCAATCAATAAAAAAGTAACCATGTCAATCAGAATGGGAGAAACCATGACTAACTGCAAAAAATTATATGAACAACATCACTAATTGAATTGAACCCTATTCTAATTTTAACAACCAGAGATACCTGAATTATTTTGTAATGCAGAACAGGGGTGGTCACTGGCACCTATTTTTCCGATTTTGGGCCCGAAGCCCGGTCCGTCAAAAGGCCGGCCCGGCCCGGCCCGGATAGAGGTTTTTACAAGCTCGGCCCGGCCCGGCCCGTCAAAAACCAGGCCCGGCCCGGCCCGGCCCGTGAAAGCCCGGCTGGGGCGCGACCTGCCAAAAAATCGTTGCCGTTTTGTTATAACTAGGGTTGTGATTTTGACAGTGACGTCAAATTGAAGTCATTTTCATCAAATTGCCGCCGTTGTTTCGGTCGGAAACTGTCTAACGATTAAACAAACATTATTCAAGGTAGTATAATGCCTTCAAACATGCTCAAGACCATATAAACATTAAAACAACAGTTTATAACAACAAAAGGACTTTAATAGACCTATTTCGGATCATCTTCGTCCTTGTTCTTACTTGGTTAATTGGATTTCTTTCAACAAATTGCCAATAGAATTACTGATAAATGTTTATTCGCCTATTGGGAACTAAAGTTTGTAAAAAAAGCTTCGGTCCCGGTAGTGCTATTGTAATACATTATTATATATGCACTATTTTTGAGAGCAAACGTGAAAAAAGCTTGTAAATGTGTTAGAACTTGAAAAACTACAACAACAACCCTATCAAAAAATTTTCCCGGCACGAAAACAATGAATGCCAACGGTTTGGCATTATGATAAAAACCAAGCCGGGCCTGGCCTGAAAAACCCAGGCCCGCGGCCCGGACCGGAAATTTCGGGCCCGGCCCGGCCCGGTTTCAATTTTCCATTTTTGAGTCAGGCCCGGCCCGATCGGGCCGGGCCGCCGGGCCTGGCGTCCACCCCTGATGCAGAATGGAACCTTTTTGAGCTGGGATAGCTTTCGTCGTATAAAATGTCTCCTCAAAATATTTTTTTTTTTAATATGTGCGACGAGCGATTATTGTTATTGGTGGAGTCAGGCTTCTTCGTTTGTCTTAACAGTGTTTTTCTGTGCGGCTGCTTAACACTCTTCTCACATTAACTGACCAAAACAATATCAGATAAAAAAAAACAAGCGTGTTTGTTTTGATATGCCAGAGTACGAGAGTTATAATATTAGCGTTCTTTAGGCCCTGCAGCGCGTTAGATGTTGCGTTTTTTGCGCGACAAAACAGGTTCTGTGAGTTGGCCCCGCGGCCCTTCTTTCTACTATATAATCTTTCACCTCAGAGACCCGCCCGGTGTTTCTGAGAAACGACCTCGTTTCGGTTCCGGGCGTTTGGCTCGATTAGAACATAAGATAATCAGTTCTTTTCAGAGATTTCTCGAATCCATGCGCAAAAATCGACAACGATGACCGAGTGGGAGACTGAGAGCCAGGAGCCCCACGGCATGTCCCAGATCATGCAGGCCAGAAGGGCAGCCCAACTGGGCGATTACAAAGCCATCAAAAATCTGTTGGACCAAGGTTTAGTCGAAGCTGGTGCTACGGACCCGGACGATTGTTCTCTTTTGCATTGGGCTGCTATTAACAACAGATTAGACGTACGTTTTTTGCTTGTTGCGCGATCTGGCGTGGCTTTGCATGGTGTAATTAATGACTTATTTTTTGTGTTTAGGTAGCAAGACTCCTGATTGAGCGAGGAGCACTAGTGAATGCAATAGGAGGAGTCTTGTCATCAACGCCGTTGCACTGGGCGGCCAGGCATGGCCATCATTCCATTATCGCTCTTCTTATCCAAAATGGTGCTGATCCTGAAATAAAGGACGGGGAAGGTTTTATGGCCCTTCATATCGCTTCTCAGTTTGGTTCCACACCTGTCGTAGCCTATTTGGTTGCAAGTGGTCAATCTCCGAATGCTTTTGATTCTACCAAAATGACGCCATTGATGTGGGCGGCGTTTAAAGTGCAAGGATTAAATCCTTTGAATGTTCTTCTTCAACTTGGAGCTGATGTAAATCTGGTTGACTCTAATTTCCATGATACTGCATTGCATTGGGCTGTCATTTCTGGGAATACATACGCAGTAAAAGAACTTCTGAAGACTGGGGTTAAGCTCGAAGCCTTAAATCGTGTAAGATAATTTAAATTCAACAATCTTTTAGCAAAATGAGACCGCCCTTGACATTGCAAAGCAACAAGGGCATCATGCAATTGTTCAATTGCTTGAAATTGCTGCCCGGAAACGAAGACAGGCACCTACTGGCTTTAAACAACAATTATATGAGGACGATGTAAATTTATTGGGTTTTATGCCTATTTTTGCTGTTTTAGGTATTGAAGAAAAGGCTGATAATGTCGATCCCATTAGCAATATTCACAACTCTGTTACTAACCTTTTACTCAAGCATTGATCTCAGATGGAAGATATTTCTATGTGTTCTTTTTTTTATATTTGGTTTGTTCTTGAAAAGGTAAGACTGTCTTCAAATTTCTTACTTACTTCTTTCAGTTCATACTTAAGATACAACAGGAGGGAATGCGTGGACTACTTACCAGTTAGCATAGCCTCCACAGTAATGTCCTTGTTTGTTTTTACTTGGTTTACTTTTCTCAATGGCTTAATGCCGTGGCACACTCAGATATTCATGATATTTGTGGTGATAATCGTACCATATCTGTTTATCAAATCCATATATTCCGATCCGGGTATTATAAAATCAACAGATGCAGTAAGTTCTTTTATTCTTTCCTGTTTGTTTATACATTTTATCAGTGATTAAATCTTTCCTTAAGGAAAAGCTCAAAGCAATAAAAGAAGTTGTCGAAGAGAATGTTTTCGGCCAGAACTTTTGTGTTTCATGCCTTAGGAAGAAACTTCCGAGATCCAAGCACTGCAGGTAAATGACGTTAATGGCATAAACAAGTCAAGATTTTCAGAGTCTGCGAACATTGTATTGTGAGATATGATCATCATTGCCCATGGATAGCCAATTGTGTTGGAGGAAAGAATCACCGGTTATTTGTGGTATTCCTCGTTGGTACCTTCTTGGGATCTTGCGTTATCACTTTGAGTAGTATTTTATGTAAGAAATTACCAAATTATTCTCAATCTGAATTTAGACATGAGGTCTGAATGCTCAGAATTGAACTTTTACGAAGTGATTGGATGTGAGCCAGCGGTTTTGATGACTTCAACATTAGGAGTTTTGGCAACAGGGCTAATTTTCAGTCTTCTTGTGATGCAATTATATCAGGTACAATTATAGTTAAGGACTTTAATACGAATTCATGTAGATCGGCCGTGGATTGACCACAAACGAACGACTGAATGCTCACAGATACGGGTATATGACTGTTAAGGAAGACAATATGATCACAAAGAGTCCTTACGAGTAAGTTATTTTTGCAAAAAATACTTCGAATAATCTCCATCTTTGAAGCAATGGTGTCATCGAGAACCTGAAGATGTTTTTGATGTCGAAAAAGCTGGACTTTGTTGAGTTTGGTCCCACGAAAGATGGCTACATCAACGTGTGAAAAATAAAAATGATCAATGCATTATGTACGGTGTTTTTCTGTGATCTCTTTTGAATTAAACCGAAATTATACCGCGCAGTTCGAATGATATCACTGGAGATTTATTTGGTTTAGCTGCAAAATGATTACTTTCCGATTAAGAAGAGTAAATTAGATATCTCATAGGCCAGTGGTCAGATATTAGCGAATCTTTACTTGTCGGTCCGGAATTATTGAAAAGAAGTCTTAAATAATAACGAAGACTCGGGGAAAACAATCAATCCCCGGGAAATGGATCGGTTTGATCGTGAGGTCAAAAAGCGAAGCGTTAGAGGGAGGCAGGGGATGAGAGGCCAATACGGCATTCGATGGGACGTCGCGCGCTCTCCTTCCTTTCGGCTGTGGTAACCCCCTCTCCCAGTGGTACCTCCGAGAAAAAGAAAGGCATCTGCCCATCCATGAGTGAAAATAAGACGCCGCTCTCCTCTTGTATGTATAATATAAGCCTTCCTCTGAACTCGAAAAGGAGCGGAGATTTTGTTTGTGGGCATAATCTAGTCTACTGGTTTACTTTGAATAATCAGGCTCCACCATTTTTCTCTTGACTCGCGCACCTCTCCCCATATTGTCAACTGTTGCTCCCAAAATTCATTGGCTCTTTCCGGATATTTTTTGACTCTTGACCGCCAATTTTTTATCTCCTGAGCACATCTGGACACCGGGCGAATAGGGGGAACGGCATCTATCCGAGGTAATTTCTTTCGGAAAAATTTCTGAACTTTCTCTTACAAGTTCGATCTCACGTTGTTTCTCGTTTGTATACATCTTACATGTTTTTTTTGTAGTGTCTTCTGTTCGTTAAGTAGGTTTCGAAATTGGTTCATAAGCACAATTTTTCTTCTATTTCTACTCTTTAATGATCTCCTTTGTAATATTTTGATACCTAAAGTTAAGAAACTTGTATAATATCTGGGGGCGGTTACTTTCTGCCCTTTTATGTGTTTTGAACGGGATCTGTCAGCCTTGGTTGATTTGTGTGCTTGTCCGCAGAGGCCAGTGCCGCTAAGACAATCCATTTTCTGCGGACTCAACTTCGTTTTTATTCATGGCCACTTTCAGGATGTCCGACCGCTCCTATCGACATCGACCGGGAGGTTCATCGAGAGGTCCTAGAAGTGTAATCGGTGGAGGGTATGCCGTGGATCAGGCATATCTTCTTCCCAACTACCATTTTTCGGCTTTAAAGAGTGAAGGAGTCAAGTTGAACATGCCGGATGACTGGGGGGAGAACACCACCATCATTACCAGTGAACAGAGTTTTGTCACTGGGCTTCCTGACAAGATACATACACCTCCAGAGCCTGCTAAGAAACCGGAGAAGAGGTGTGTAAGTCAGTTCAGCTCGTGTCTCATGTTCGTTTTTACCGTTTGGATGGTTTTCTCCGCTTTGGCGATGGTTGTGATCCCTGTGCTGCTGATACAGGCAGATTTTTATGAGACTAAAGATATACGATGCGAGCTTGATTGTACAGTAAGTGTTAGTGCCTTAAATCAATTCTCAAATTTTCCTTCAGACCAACATTTTTGTGATTTTCATCTTTACCTTGATCCTGACCTACGCGGTTTGGGCTACGATGAAGTCAACGAATGCCGTTCTACCTCGAGTTCGGTTTCGTCGTATTTCTTTCATCTTCTTCCTGGTCTTCATATTGTCCTCTTTCTGGTTGTTTTATATTGTTCAAGCGCTTCTCCGTTCTACTATCGATTATCTAGTCATCCAAAAACTTGCCATTACGCTCCTATTTGTCTTGATTATCCTTCAGATTTTGTGGATTACTCATGATCGTCTTCGAAGATCGACGATGTTTAGAGTAACGATAACTCGAGATCCAGATGGTGAAGTTCACGTCGTTCAGTTGGGACAGACGTCCATCCAGGAGATCGCTGTCGAAATCCTTAGGTTTTATGAAACGAATTTCTCAAATTTCAATCTTCAAACATACCGAGCCAGGACCGGGGCCGCCCAGAAGAATATTACAATGCCCACAGCTGGGTTTAAATTGTATGATATCGATGGAAATACATCTCAAGGAGTCGACGAGGAGGCCATGAAAAAGATGGTTGAGGTGGCTGCTAAACAGAGTGCTGCTTTATCTAGTGATTACTGTATGGAAGAAGGAGATCGGGAGAGAAAAATGAGACGGAAAAAGTATCGATTGCTATTGTCGACGGAAGAGGCCTTCGCTCAGATTAATTCAATGAATCAGAAATTTTTAAATGATGAGGTAAACGAGCTTAATAGAGTTCATTCTTTAAATGAATTGAAGTTTATGTGGTATTCTAAAATTATAGATGAGTGGTTTGGATCCAATCAAATCAGCAAAAATGGTTAGCGGGGCAATTGGAAAACATTTGCATCGCTATCTGAAACACACTCACCAGCAAGCGGAGTTCCCTCCAACCATGGTACAGCATGATCTAGAGACTTGTTTTAGAAATCAACTCTCTGCCAGGACTTTTCTAAGTCGGTTCTTCAGTCCTCAACGATCTCAAGCGGTAGGTTTGATGTTGTAAACCAATGCTTTATCTCGTATGCGTTGTGACGTAATTTTGCGTTTAAAGGGCCAGAACAGCTACTTTTGAATTTCGCGTTTTACGGCGTGTGAAACGAAATGTCAAAAAAGTATTTTTGTCTTGCAACGAAAACAAACGCGGCAGAGTTGAAAACAGTAAAATAACTATTAGTAAGCATGTAGAATGTTACCATTACTTTCTTCCGTTGTTATTGGTACAGTAGACGACGAAACTTTCTGGACATTTCGTTTTCACGCCGTAAAAAGCGCGATTCAAAAGTAGCTGTATTGTCCCTTTAAGGCTATTCCCGAGTCGAGATGGACGATTTTATCCGAACGGATCGTCACTCAGCAGATCCAAGATGGCATTGAGTTTGTCCTGAGATGCCGAGACGATAACAGTGGCAATATCCAGCTTTATTGTACAGTAAACAAGTTCCCATTCTTCAATTTCACAGAATCTCATTTCTCTCGTTCGTAACCTTTACATTTTTGTGGTCTCAAAGGCGTTTTTCATCAATAATGATACAGTTATATCTTTTGTAAATTATGAGTCTAGCCTCAAAAAACGGGTCTTTCTGTCTGTTTGTAGATACTGTTTATTACCGTTGTTTACAAAATAACATTAATAACCACACACAATAAACGTTCTATGAAAATGAATATGGGCAGCCCGTTTATCCAGAAGGACTTATTTTTTGGTTAAACTCGGAGAAATCATGGTTTAAACAGAATGTTAGGAATGATGAAGATGAGTGAAAGGACACGGAGTCATGGCGAACCGAGAGAGAATGGCATTTGGATTAGATACAGTCAGATTTCGAAGATGCTGACACTGTCATGAGACATCTTTGTACTTGATGGGTCGTCTAATTCATTGCAATATTATCATTGGAATCAACGTGTTGAGTCATAAGCTCGCTGAGGAAGGGGAAGTTGTTTAATCTGGAAGCTGTCTCCTCCGACACTCCATACAACATATTTTGTCGTCTTCTACCTGAATACGACATACTGTTGTTGATGTGTGTCTTCTTGTGTCTGAGGAGATTGTCTTTCCGGTTGAATCTGCAAACAAACCCTCATTATTACTTTTACAATTTTGTGTAAAGCGCCCTCGTTTTTAATCATTGCGCAGCGATTTTTAATTCCGAAAATAAACTTTTACGTGTTGTTGCGCAACTTCCGTTATTATGTCACGAAAGTTTACAATCAATAAAGTAATTTCTGGGTAGTTTAAGCCAAAGCTCCACATGTAAAACAATAGATACTTACTGTTTCTTGCAGTAAGGACACTCATGAGGACGGAGACCAGTATGAATGAATTGATGTTTCTTCAACAAGAATTTGTTGGCAAATCGTTTTTTACAAGTAGGCAGCATGCATGCAAATGGCTTGTCTTGATTCTCATCCGTTGTCCTCGATTCTGATGAGATTGGACTGAGCTGGGCGCCTGGTTTGGGATCCACATCATCCGGAGTGTCGACGGAAATATCCTCAGATCTGAAAAAATGGCTAATGTTATATCCGATTTAATTTGGGTCGATGAGAGTTTGTTAAGGAAGAGTTGAAGAGGGTTATCAAGGTAAGGGTGATGAAAGGCGATCCATCCATCTCTCATTCTTCCCGATGCCAACCACTTGCCCTAATTTAAGTCGGGAAAAGGGCCGCAGAAGAGAGAGACACGACAGAGAAAAGGAGATTTGACAACAATATTAAACTTACTCGGTCTCCTCACTTTGTTTTTGATTCTGAATTTGTTGATGAAACTTTCTTTCCAAGTTTGTCATTAACTGAAGAGCAAATGGATTTTGAGCATTGAACGGCAATTGAAAACGGGCCATCAGATTCCGGAAAAGCGGTTGAGCCAATACATCCATAAAGTTGGGGGGTATAGTGTTGTTGTTGTGGTTGTTATTCAAAAGATCACATTTCCTATCCTCGTTGTGATTGGACGTAGAAGAGGAATTATCGTTCGACATTCTCTCGTCTTCAGCGCCTTGAGAACTGCTAGTACTGGTTGGTCGGCTTTCTGGTTTCTCCAACTTAGCTCCCAACCGATCAGTGATCCTTCGGACGGCTTGATCCAATCTGTTCCCCTCACTCTTCTTCTTGGCTAGTTGGGAACCAAGAAGAGCATCAACATGAAACTGACTGGAGGATGGGCTAGCGGGATGATTAGATTGTGAAGGAGCGGTCTCAAAAGAGGGTGAAAACATTGCCTCCTCATCTGTATATTGTTCATGCTGAGGCGAAGAGGGCTGAGGATATTGTCGTTGCAATTGTCTGAAATTACAATGGATTAAATGAGTCAAGGTTCCATTGAAAAAAAGTTGAAGGCGAGGCAAAAGCTCGATATTTGAGGCCATAGTATAACTCTAATGCATTGTTTGGAAAAAAAGCGTGATATTGTTGCAATTCCTAAATTGCTTTCGCAACACAACGTTAATGAGAAGGCCGCAATGTTATCCCAAAAATTGTACAGTCAGACAACAACTAAATTTCGGCAGCACCTTAAATCCCTCCTTCCACCACTCACCTAAAAATTTGCGGCATTTGAGGATTACGGTAAGAGCGAGAGGAGGACGAAGATTGGCGGCGACCTGAGGAAAGAAGAGTACACCTGAGCGTCTGTTTCTCTTTTCCCGTTTTAAAACCAATTACAATTTTCGACCCTTTAATTCTACTAATATTTCACATCCTAATTATAATAAATATTACTACAAAAAATGATTAACCTTGCCTCCTCGCTGCGCTCCATCTCCGTTCCCTCCGCCGACTTTATCTGCTGATCGCATCAGCAGTTTGTTAAGTACAACCACAACCTTATTTTAACCCTCGATTTGTGTGCTCAAGGTCCTTTCCATTTCCTATCACCTCTTTCTCCCGCATTTTAAAATCAAGAGGGAACATTACGGTATCCTTACCTTGGTAAAAACATCATCTCATCGTCGTTGCGATCAATTGCATTCTGCACAATAAGTCGGAGCTGATGAATCTCGCTGAACAGATCTTTGGACATCTTAGGAGCCCGTTCATAATTGAGATTGAAGGGAAGAACGGTTAGATCAGACGCCGTAAAGATAGGGGATTTGGGGTTGTTGTTGACTAGATCGAATAATCTGATTAGACTTGGCTTCCCTTCCAATTTGACGTTGTCAGGTATCAATTCAAACAAAGTCTGATAAGCAACTCGATGAGCGTCGGCTGAGAAGTAGTCCAACAACCTCTCTAGATTGGCATCGTCTCTGTAGTTATTCAGAAAACAAATCAACGAGTTTACTACGACTGGCCGTTCTTCATTCATGACTGAAAGATAGGCGTGATGATGATGATTTTTATGCAACGTCGTATGCAATAACACGTAACTCATCGTAGTTCGGGTAGATAAAAAAATTAATTAACTTTAACGATTAAGGTATCAATAAACAGTTTTTGAAAAGCACTCTAAAAAGTTGCATTACTCATTTCTTACAGGCCATTCGACTCGGAAAACGAAAAATCATACGGTGGAAAAATAGGGAGTCTTATTGAATAATTTTCCTTAATTTAAAGAATTTTGATCAAATAAAAACTCCCCTAAATCGTTGGAAAGAATAAACCCTCTGAAAGGCCGAAGAGATCAGCCTCAATTAGAAATCCAACCAGCGCTTCTGTAATTTTGGTTGTAAAGTGCATTCCCAGATGGAGTTGGGCCCTGATAAAGAGAAAAGCCCGAAAGGATAAGGTGCAGAAATGGAGGCGACGATCCGAGAGATGGAGTTGAGGGGGCGATCGATCGCAGACTGTATGCCCAGAGAATTCCTTCTCCTCTCTTTATCCCAAAGGCCTCAGTCCGGCCTCCAGATCTTTGCTTCCGGCGTCGGGCGGCGCTTCGGCTTTGAGTTCAGTTGGCCGTCGGTTTATCAGATCAAGAGGAGCAGGAGTTAACGAAAATATATTAGAAGAAGTAATAACAATAGGTTCTATTGTTATGGTACAGGAAAGTTTGTTTCTTAATAAGCGCCCTCCTAATCTACTATTAATTACTATGATGCCGACCTCGCACACCGTATCAGTTTTCCTGCGACTGGAAGGCAGAAAACGGACCCGGACGCCCTCCCCAATCGTTTTTCGCCAATTTAATTTTCGGGTCGTCCGCTCGCCAACGATCGGTGTTGTGGAGGGACGGAATGCGGTCGAGTCGTGCGGAGGAATTGAGGGCTTGATGATGAAGACGGCAACGCCCGGAAAACCTACAACACTTCATGACGATGCTGGTACGGAGACGGAGAGGCGGGTGAGAAACACACGAAGCAGAGGCCGCGCCATCACGACGATTATCACTGCGAGGTGATGGATCGATCTAGAGCCGGGAGTGAAGGGGCGGAGTTTCCCTCTCCCTACGGTGCCACTGTTGTCGGGAGGACGTCGCCGAAACTGTTTTCCTGATCAACCACGATCGGGAGTCGCCGCAACTCCCGTCCGTCAAGTCCCTCCCACCTCCCGAAGCCATCACGAGGCCGCAGGACCTCTCCTCGAAGATTGATTTGTCACCGGAGGGGCAGCGACTTATCGTCACTCGTAACGAAAGACCGTTTGATTAGGGCGATCATCGAGGCTTCTCTCTTGCCCTGTGGCCTTGGAATCCCAAATGCGCTTTAAACCCACCAATGCCATTAAAAACACCACATCTTCAAAGTCGTGAGTTCATACGCTACCTCCATTTGACAAGTCTTTTCTAAAACAGTGTCGGAATGGAAGGAGGTGTTACAACAGCATAATTTTGCCATTCGCCAATTATCAAAACCGCCAAACACTTGTAACATGACTAAGAACGCAAATAGTACTTTCATACAAAACTGTAATGATCTTTATGGGTTCTTAGAATAGTCATGCTAGTTAATTTTAGTTATCAACAATCGTTTTTTGTATCATTCGCTGCTTGAATCATGATGCAAAAGTCGATGGAAGGTGAAAGCGCGCACTCCGGAGTCCACTCTCGAAACCCCGCGGCAAAGCCTCAAGATCTTATCGAAAGGCCATCAATTGCGGAATTTAAAAAAGTTTCCTCTCACTTGCTCGATTTTCCCGCCATTCGGCCGTCGATGAAAAGTAGAAGGTCGTCGACGGAAAGGAGAATTTAAATTCACCACACAAAGTCATGATACTCAACATTATTACAGTAAAGTAATTGGTAAGGTAACGGTGAAAGAACTGAGGGAAGTGTTTCTCAATTCGATTAGAAATAAATAAACATTCGTTCCGAGAGTCTTTGGGTCGATGAGAAAACAAAATTATTGCTAAATTTATGGAGTATCAAAAAATGTTATTCTTTTGAATACCTCTGTTTACCAAAAGGGATTTTACACGATGACAAGAATAAATTATTACAAACGTTGCAATCTCTCCGTTTAGAAAAATCAATAAACTCGAAAAACTGTTTGCAGAGTTGTTTTGAAAATTTGCAGGAAATATGTCATTGTTACAACTGGTTAGCAGAATGTTTTTTCGTTGATCAACAGTGCTTTTAACTTTCTACAGTCCTGAGATTATTTTAGTAAAACGTACCGTTGTTTTGCTCATGCAGCATTTATCAATAAGTGATACCTATTTTTGTGATGACGCATAATCTAGACAAGTGTGGGATAGCATTTTTTGTAAAAATTAAGAATCGTTCGGGAGATAGCCGAGGTGAATCATGGATGCTGCACTTGTTGTCTCGCGTAAGTACGGTTGTTTTTACATTTGATGTAATTTTAGGCATTCCTTTCCTTCTCCGAATCATCACTGGTCTTCCTCGAATTCTTTTCCACGTTCTTGTGGGAGTAATTAGAGCTTTCTTGCCTTGGAAGTACATTCCCCACAAAGATGTCGGTGGACAAACTGTGTTGATCACTGGTGCCGCCAGCGGCGTTGGCCGGTTATTGGCTGTCAAGGTAAGACATCATATTTTTATTCATATAAATTTCAGTTTGCCAGTCTTGGGTGCCATCTAGTTTTGTGGGACTTGAATGCAGAGGAAAATAAGAAAACTGCACGTATGTGTGTTCAAGAAGGGGTTGAGGCTTCTACTTATACAATCGACATAACGGACAAGGGAATGGTTGATGAAACGGCTGAGAAAGTATTCGAAAGATACGGATTCGTCGACATTTTGATCAATAATGCTGGAATTGTGACAGGAAAGAAGCTTTTGGATTGCAGTAACGAAGTTTTCGAGAAGACTATGAGTGTGAATGCTAATGCTTTGTTCTATGTAAGCATCAAGCGTGGATAGCATAAAAAATTTAATAAAATATTTTCTTTAATTTTTACCTTTGAATTGGAATATTGCAATATATTGCATTAATTTTAGGTAACAAAACGATTCCTCCCGGCAATGATCGAAAGGGGAAAAGGACATGTTGTGGTTGTTTCCTCCATGGCTGGTCGTATTGGAATCAATGGGTTGGTGGATTACAGCACTTCGAAGTTTGCTGCTTGTGGTTTTGCTGAATCTCTGCATGCAGAGCTGGCCACATTAAACAAGAATATTAAAACCACTCTGATTTGTCCTTATTATATGAACACTGGGATGTTTGATGGTGTGAAGAGCAGTTTCCCTCTTTTGCTGCCTATTTTGGAGCCAGAGTATGTCAGAGATCAGATCGTTGAGGCCGTGCTGACTGATACTCATGTCGTTTACATGCCCAAATTCTGTTATGTCAGTCTTCTAATGAAAGAGTGGGGTTTTTATAAATTTGTGCTGAACGTTACATCACATTGCCTTTGCTAAACCATACATAATCCTATAATATATTCAGATTATTCTCCGTGGACACGGGTGATGCCATCATCGAGGAATGCGGGGTTCACCATCAGATGGACAACTTCAAGGGACGTCAATAAAATCTTGTGAATTATCTTTACAGTATTCTGTATAACTAAAAAGTTGCTACATTTATTCAACCAATATAAAGTTTTATTTATATCCAACTCTACCTGTTAGTTTCCCCCAGTATTATACATAATTATGACTTGCTACATTTTTTCAACCAAAATAAAATTTTATTTGTATTCGGTCGTCCGTCCTTTCATTTATTTATGCATTCGGCTGCGAAATAAATCAAACGGCCGTGAAACACAATCTCATAATGACCGCGGAATACTTGATGATTGTTTGCAAGAGTGTTTGGTCTTGGAATGAAAAGTAATCAGAAAAATGGGACCGGCGTCGTTCTCAGGAGCTTTATGTCGAGTGCAGAAGCACGGCTCCATCTAGATGTTCCACTTGGCCTTGGAATCCGAGGACTTCTCGAGCTGGAATCGGAGGGGCCTCTCCGTTTCCATTGCCACCCGATATGTAAAACGATGCTTCACACAGATTTTTGAAGACCCTCCACTTTCTTCATGAAGCTTCAGGAAAACTTTCCGAGAGGGGGGGGGGGGGGGGGGGGGGGGGGGGGGGGTTGCGTCAGCCCCGAGGTGAAAGGAAGCTCAATTGGGGCTTTAATGACTGACCAAGAATCTAATGACCTGAGGCCATAATTTCTGGTTGATGTGTGACGTAGCGCGAATTACGATGGCCGAAGTGGAATCTGAGGCCCACATCGTCAAAAACTGACTTCCTCCAACTATTGACAGTTTCGCCTTCTAGTGCGGGCCCCGGCCGACGTTTCCCCCGCTCAAACCCTTTCCCCTCTTTCCCCCAACTAACTCCCGTAGCTTTTCCACGCCGCTTACCACTGGCGGCGGCCGCCTGCGCTACGCCTGCTCTTACTTTCATACTACTATGTACTATTGCTGACGACTGCGGGCTTTTATCTTTTTCCCTCCTCTTGTCCCGGCTTTTTGCAATGCCGTGCTCCTATGGACAGTTATTGAATTCCTGGGTAAAACAAGTGGTTTTGCACATACGGTCATGGTAATCAAAGAGGCAGAGGGGACAGGTCAGAGTTGTTCTCCGGCTTTGTAGGTTTACTCGAATTCTTCCAATATCAACGTTATGCTCTTGTCGTATTTCTACCGTAATCCAGGGATTATTGGGCTTATTTATAAATGATGTCCTCTAATAAGCAACTTTTTTGGGAGGGAGGGTTCTTCTCGGAAATATAAGATTCCGACAAATCTCGGCCCCCCTTTAAGATGACATGTACGCACTTAAAATGAACTTAGAAATCAAAAACAACGTTTGAGGATTTGCATCGTGTTTCGAAGTTAAATCGTTTTGAGTGATTCCAAGAGATTCCGTTCTGTTATTTACCATCAGCGCTTATGCGGGCTTTCGTGCCGTTTACAAGTGGTGAGGTCATGTTTTTGGGCCCACCTTTAGTCGGGCCTATCCGTGATGACATTATCTCTAATGAGGGCGAAATTCAATTATTGGATTACATCCGAGCAGAAAACCAATTGTTTTTGGCGGAACCAATTCCCTAGTTTAATCAAAGTGCTGAAATTGCATTCTGATTTCATTACTGTAGTTTCAAATGCATCCGGAAGAGTTGGTAGGCTTGTCATGTCCGGATTAATAGCCTTTAGAGATTGAAGATGATTTATTTTGCCTTTTTGGTAGTTGTTTATCGTCCTCCGAAGAGGTTACTTTCGGGCCTTGACAAGTTTGCGTCCCATAACTGGATTATAATCGAATCGGGCTTCTTTATTTACCGCCGATGATGGCATTAAAAGCCTTTTTTTGTCTTCATTATTCGTCTCCGGACAGTCATAAAATTCCCGTATCCATAATTTCGGGACATCATTTCGTTTGGTTTTTGTAAAACAATTTGGAAATAGAAAGTCCGAGCGCGGGCTGATGCGCGCTTATCGTAATGGGATCGGGGAGTTGATGGGTGGTCCGAAAGACAAATCAAGGAACCGAGCTTATACCGGAATTGGTCTGCAGTATCATTTTTTGAGAAAACGTGGGATTTTCTTAAGTGCAGGAGGTCCTTGAAGCTTTAGGGCCTTGTCATTCGGATGTGCATAATTGCATCAGAGTTTCGACCAATGTGCCAACTTTTTTCTTTATTTCCGAACAGAATTGGGCGTGGAGCGTTGCAGTAGAAGCGCTCTGATGAGTAAAATAGAGTCAATTATCCCTTTGAGTTTGGCGCTGCTGTCCGAGTTTTGTGCAGAGTGCATAAAAGGAGAGTGTTAGCGTGTGAATGTCCCCCGTCCCTGGAACGGGAGCGCCGTTTCTCTTGTCTAATGAACGTGACATTACCGGCTTGACATAATCTTGACAGGAGTTCGGCGTGACGAACAGTCAGATGTTGCACTGTGAGCATGTTGATGACAGCTCGCGCCTTAAGCCCTTTGGCCAACCAACTCTCCCCTCTGTTCGCGTTTTGTCATGTGTAATATAGAAAAGAGAAGGTCTCGGTGGTTTGGCTGAGGTGCCAAAAGTACACGGAGCTTCTTCTTGACCGATATCCGGCTGGGGGGTTTGAGGCGCCGAATAATTGGAGTCGAGGACTTCAAAAAACTTGAGGGCCGGGCGAAGGACTTAATTGGCTCTGTTTGGTCACTTTGAGAAACATTTTTTCTAATTTCTGCTTTCAAATGCGATCGAGAGTTTTGGCTTCCCTTTCCGCGGATTTCTTTCATATTTTTGTGTCCCAGGAATGGCCCTAAGACCTGCCGGAAACGAATAATGAGTCGTTTTTGCAGAATGCCCGCTGCTTTTTCCATCTGATTTCCAATTCTTAGGAACAGACCCCAGATTTCGACCTCAGGGTTCTTAATTGGACTCTCTCCAAAGAGGAGGCGGCTTAAGCGTGCTCTAATGTAAGCCCTAACTCCGTCCAAATTTTAACCCAATTTTTTTTTTGATGTTTTGTGGTTTTAATATGATAGTCGAACCTAACTGAAATGGCGTCACAAAAACATAAAATTCACCAAAATAAGGTCGGGAGTAGAGGGAGGGGGGGGGGGGGGGAGTGGTGGAAAAGCACAGGTAATTGAAGTAGCACAGCCTGCATTCCGGCCATCTTAATTCTTGCCTCCGGTTTTGTCGGTTCCCATTGGGACCCCGACGTTCCGGTTTTTTCCGCCGAGGTCTCATTTATAAATAGTCGACGCCGATCTCCGTGCCAACGATATCAGACGTCCGAACCACCCTCAAAATATATTATATTGTGCCGTCCCAATGATTAATTAGGGCCTTATGTAGTGACACGTTCGCCGATCTCTGCTCTCTGGCGCCATCCCCAGCGTGCCCAACATACCGCAAAATTCAGATTTCTGTCGGTTTTTGCTTTACAGATTCCTCGCTACTTACCGACGGCTGACACAAAGACAAGCAGACGGAAGTCTACTTCGCCTAAACATATTGTTATAATATTTACCTGCCTGCGGAACCTGGAGACACGGAAATCAGTTTTTCTTCTTGCTGATATGATTATCTATTGCGCCTGTTTGGATTCCTTGTATTAATTTGGCATCTCCCTCCCCTTTTCCTGTTATTTTTTGTTTACGGTGACTTTTTAATAGGTTTGATTTTAAAGGCCCTAAGAGGAACGAACTTCCTTGGTTTTACGCACTATTTTCAAATTTTAAAAATCAAAGATTATTTGGCCGCATTACCGTTCCGTGGATGTCATGCTGCAATTTGTGTGATTGCCGTAGTTATCCGGTTTCCTAATCCCCGGTGGTCAATGTTTATGCCTACCTGGGAGCGCTCGTTACGCCTCATTCATCTTTTCCTTTCAATTGGACACCCAGGCCTCGGTTATGTCGTTATGTGCTCACTTATGTCGTATGCGGGTGCCTCTTCGCGGCCTGCAAAATGTCCCGCCACACCGGTGGAGTCACCAAACCGGGTTTCAGCTCGAACGCGCCCAGCCCGAGGCGGAATTGGCAACTTTAAGTCAAACTTCCGGCCGCGTAAAGAAGCCACCGAAAGGAGGGAGGGGGCTGTTTTTGTGATTCAAGGCTTCTCCAGACGTTGGGCGTTCATTGTGATGCAGAGCGCGGGATTTGGTCGGATTAAAGGCTTTTGGTCTTATAATTTTATCTTTTAATGACATTCTTTTTCTCCGGCCGATGTCACAGTTTGTTTCGGAAACTCATTATCACTGACGGATGGATGATTTGTTTTCGGCATACTTAGTTAGACCAGGTCACAAAATCCTCTCTTATGAGCGCTTAGAACATTTGCTGACTTTTGGCGGGCGGGGCGAAAGGTGGAAGTGAAAGGCCAAGTGGAGTTCGGGCACCGAAAATGCGACAATCCATTTTTCGAGCCTTTCGATTATTGCCTTAGGGTACAGACGGTTGCCCAACAGGTTGCGCAACGTCATTTTATTATTCCTATTTCTGGAACGGAGGGATTTCTTTTCCGAGATCATTTTTTATTTTTAATCTTGGGCCATCCAAAAATATAATACGATAGACAAAGGATAGAGCACGCTCCTTGCCGGGACATATGCAGTCTGTCTTTGCGGCCTGTATCATTCACATATGTATTAATTAATTTGTTATATCGATTTCAAGTTCCGGAGAGCTCTTTGCGTATTTTTATTCAATGGTTTCTCAGATTCGCGACATTTCATAAACACGTACCCTTCCTTTTTAAATTACTCAATGTTTTCCCGACATTTTTCTCGTTTGATGAGGCCTAATCCCCTTATCTAGTTGTTTCTTATCTTTTGTCATTTCAGCCCCATCCAATGTTACGGCGGTAACGGACCCGTGAACCCACGTCGCAATGCCCAACTCCAGCGATCAGGTGTTGGTGCTGCTGAAGGACGCTGTAGCGACGTCGCAACCCACAGATGCAGCCTCGGCGCCGGACGAAGGCTTTGGTCTTTGGGAAAGCATCGGGATTGGGTCAGTTCTCCTGATACTGATCCTGTTCTGCGTGGTCGGCAACTTCTTCGTGATCATGGCAATTTTGTTAGAGCGAGATCTTCGTTCTCGACCTCAGTATTATCTCATCTTCTCCTTGGCTTGTGCTGATCTTTTAGTTGGATTGGTAGTCACACCCTTAGGGGCATGGGCAACCATACGACGAGCATGGCATCTGGGGGTCACGTTGTGTGATTTCTGGATAAGTGTGGACGTGTTGGTGTGCACTTCATCCATTCTTCATCTCGTCGCCATCGCCCTTGACAGGTGGGTGATATAGATAGATTGGGTGTTGAAAAAAACGGGGATCCTGAACAAATATTGGGAACCGCTAATATTCCCGGGGCCATCAAAATAGTGACGTCTGTATGTTTGATGGAAAGGAAATTATCTCATTGTTTCCAATAAAAACGATACTTGAAAAATAGCACTTAATACAACAAAAGAAGACTCAACGGGGGTCATCCAGAATCCATTCGAAAACAAATTTACTTAAATTGTCTGGGAAATTCTCAGGTTTCTCTGAGCAAATAGCACACATGTTGGGCTTTTGTACTTAATTGGGATTACATTTGCAGGCCCACATACAGTCTATATAGCCTGCGGTAACCACAGGGTGTTTTGGAAAAACAATACTTTGTGTGAAATTCGAATAAAATTTAACCGTTCAATTTATAATACCGGGTTTTGCAGGTACTGGAGTATCACCGACATTTATTATGTCCAGAATCGGACCCCCAAGCGTATCTTTTTCATGTTGCTCACCATTTGGATCGTATCTTTGTTAATTTCACTCGCCCCAATTTTCGGTTGGAAAGATGCTCAGTTCGTTACCAGGGTTCGCGAAGAGCATGTGTGTTTGATATCACAACAAATCAGTTACCAAGTGAGCTAAAAAACGGAGTCTAATTAATTGGTCCGCCTGTTTCAGGTGTTCAGCACAGCAACTGCCTTCTACATCCCATTATGTGCCATCATTATTGTCTACTACAAGATCATGAGAGCAGCAAAGAAGCGGTTTCGTCGGGAAAGAGATCGCAAAACAATCCATAGGAATGCGGAGGACCGAACCAAGCTTAGGCCCACCAAAAATGACGATGACCAGATGCGCATTATTGTAGGTTTTCGCTTCCTGATATGACTAAACAACCCGAGTTCCAATTTGATCTGACTAATTAGTGATTTATTTATGCAGTCGCCCATTCCCACGGCCGTTCTCGTGCCTCAGGACATTTCCTACTCGACTAAGGCCATTAGCAACGAAAATGGCCACGTGCAGATTAAAGTAAGTCTTACTGTAGAATTCGATTATTGCCAGGTGAAATACGAAAGTAATACAAATTCGGAAGACCTGGATGACGAGCGCACCCCTATGCAGGTAAGCGATAGTAATCACCAGTACGCCGACAAACTCGAAAACGGGAAAGGTAAGTAAATTAAGAAGTAATCGACTTACCCTTTCACATCTTACAGGCAAACATAAAACCTTTGGCAAACGGAATTCTAGCAAGGGGAAGCGTAAGAAAAGGATAAAGGAGAGCGTGGAGACACGCAGAGAACGGAAGGCCTGGCGGACATTGGCCATCATCACAGGTACATTTGTGGCCTGCTGGACTCCCTTCTTCCTGGTATCTTTGTATCGACCTATCTGCAATTGCAAGATCCCTGCAGCAGTGGAAGATGTTACATCTTGGTTAGGTACGAGTAATCAATCTCTTACGAGTAATGTAATATCTTTAGGATATTTGAATTCGGCGATCAATCCGATCATTTACACAGTGTTCTCAACAGATTTCCGTATGGCTTTTCAACGAATCATCAAACGAATCTGCTTTCTCAATGAATTCTAAGGCAACTATCCGGTCTTGAAGCACAGTGTGAGCTTGTTTTTTGAAAATCTCAATCAAGTCACGTTTTTTCTCCTCCAAACAATTTTTATCAGGGTATTATCGTTTTCCTCATACGGTGTCAATTTATGTAATCAAAGCTAATTTAAAGAGTTTTATGCACTTTCAATTTCAAAACGGGTCTTTGTGTTTTACATAACTTGTTCAAGAGCACTAAATAAACGGTTAATTATTACTTTGCTAGCCAGTAGAGTACAATTCCTGAGAAAAAATCGACACCCGTACGTCACAAAAGCAGAGAGGCAGTAGAAATGGCATGACAATGGAAGGAAATGACTAGGAATTATATATATTTTACGCAAAAAATATAATGATTATCTATAAAAGACAAAGCAAAACATAAAAATGACGAGATCAATAAGCAGGAGACACCGTCAATAATTCAACAACAACTATTTTTGAAGCCTTTGGAGAGAATCCAATCCTCCGGCACCCAGGAAGGTAGGGTTTCGAAATCGCGGAGTATTCGAATAATCTCGGCGACGGCCTCTTCCAAAACCCCGTTCACTACCCGGAAATCGGTTAATTTACTGTACTCAGCACTCATCTGCGCCGAGTAGGAGATAATATGCGCAAAGTCCTGTTCGGTGAGATAGTTCCCAGAGAAGGAGGATTTGGCCCGGGCCTTCAGACGCATCTTTTTCAGAAGCGAGAAATGAGGAGGCTCCACGAAAACAATCACCGGTTTGAATAAGGCCGAACGGAGCATCCGAAGAGACAAAGGATGTGCACAAATCACAGGGACCTTCCCTTGTCGCATCAATTGAAATACTGCTTGATCCATCGTCCCGTAGAGATTGTTGTGTAATTCACCATATTCCACAAAATGCCCAGCGGCAATCCATGTTTCCATTTGAGATCTGCTAGCGAAGTAATAATCGACCCCATGACGTTCATTCGGTCGTGGCGGTCGACTAGTATGAGGTACTGGAGCGGCGTATTTGAGAGGATTTGAAGCAATTAATCGACTTTTAATGGTGTTCCGACCAACGCACGGTGCCCCAATGAGAATGACTGGCCTAATTTCTCCGGGCTCAAGGACATCAACAAATTCGTAAAAACGCTGAGAAATTGGCTCGAAAGTATCTAAAATGTCAGTCCAAATTACTGTTCTCTAATGTATGCAAAACCTTCAATAGAAGGCGAACGAAAAGTGACGCAACGAGAATTGACTTGCGCAATTTGTCATCGCAAGGGAAAGAAAAGCTTGTTAGGAATTAAGACCATGGAGACTAGGCCAAAATGCAAATTGACTCACAATTCCGACCCTTCATGAGGACCGTCTCTGTGGGGATTAACCCCACTTCCAGTTTCTTTGATGCATCAAAGGTGCTTGTCGATGCTTCTGACGTCGTTGTTGTGTCATCTACAAATCATAAATCCAATATCACTTACTATAAGCTACCTTCATATACCGGAGCTGTGATTAAAGATCCATGACCAATAATTCGTGCTTGTTGCCAATACGGATCACCAGTTACATAAACCTCGAGAATGTCACCGTTTTGGAAGTTAAGTGCGGCTTCTTTACATGGCTGGTACTGATCAACATATCCCATGTAATCGAATAATGCACGAACATAACGCTTTGATTTGCCGACCTTAGCTTGGAAATTGTCTTTTCCAGGTACCAATTTAAAGGTAACGACTCCATCAGGTGTGCTGTTTAATATCTCCAACACTTCTCCTGGAGACTTGAAGGAAACCGGGATGTTATTAATTTCTAATATCTGATCTCCAGGCTATAAAAACGGGATAAACCACAAATAGAAATAGTAGTAAGCATCTGCAATACCCACCTGGATAGATCCACATCTGTCGGCTGCCCCTCCTGCCATGACTCGGGCAACGCAGATGTCGCCATTGGCATAGACCTTGATAGTTGCCCCCAGGGGATACTCACCCTTTACAATATTTACTATTTTAATTAAAAGATCGTTTTCCGTCGAAGTCTCTTGAGCCGGAGGCAAATCCTCTGCATAGTTCGTGATCTCATCGTACGCCAACAAAAGATTCTAAAACAATTTAAAAGATAAAAAAATACATGGACATCAACTACCTGAACTAAATGATTTTGCAATACTTTTGTCATGTTAGGTCTCACAGTTGTAATGCTCTCTGTTTTGGTGACCAGTTCTTGACAAGTCTCCCAAACGCTGACATTTCTATAAAATACGAAATATAAAAAATTATGAAACATAAACATGAAACGTGGCTTGCGACATAAGAAAAACAATGCCGTTATAAAAACTGCCTGTATATTTTTGACTAACACATCTCCGAAAAACAGCAGCCCAACACCTTCTGACAAGGATAACTCAAAAAAGAAAGATAAACAACAACAAACTCGTACTTTTTGGAGGGATGTTGCTTCTTCGCATCAACCAATCGTTTGGCTTGATGGAACAAGGATTTCATCGTGTCCATAAGATGATGAGTTATCATGTCGCGTGGATATGTGGGCCCATAAAAGTGGCGGAAATAGTATTGGAAGGAGAGAACAAAATTCTCTAGATCGGCCGCGTCCTCCATTCCCATGTGTCCTTGTCACATCGTTCGAAGAGCGGGAAGAAGGTGTTGGTGGGGGACCTTGGTCACGGTTGCCGTTAATTCAATCACCCCCGCCTCGATGACAATTCCGGCATGGGGAAGATGGAGAATATAGAGATGAGAAATCGGTTGGTTTAGACCAAGCCTGAGCGCCAAATGTGCCGTCCGGCTTTCTCTTCACACATAAACAGCCGTCCCAATACCACGACGTTCGTGTCTTATCCTCAAAAACACATAAAGATAAGAAAGTGTCAAGAGTCGTCCTCTAGAGAGGGAGAGTTGACTCAATTGTCCTAAATGTTTCGGAATAAATTTATTTCTCACAAATGGTTGGGTTTTGCATGCACGACTGACCTGTTATGACGTGTTTGTTATTTTAATTAATATTGTATGGATGAGTCACGTAATATTAATGAACAACGTGTATTTTTTTTACACACTCATATATATCAAGTTCATCGGATTTTTTAGCGTTTCAGGCATGTCAAACAAAAAAAAAGCGGGAACGGAAGTGCAGTCGACCCAGACTCGTATTGCCATTGTCAACACCGACAGGTGTAAACCTAAAAATTGTGGCCAAGTCTGCAAAAGGTCGTGTCCGGTGGTCAAACTCGGTAAATTTTGGTTAATTCGATTTTTATTTGATTTTAGGAAAACAATGCATTGTCGTTGATGCTTCTTCCAAGGTGGCTGAAATTTCGGAACATCTATGCATCGGTTGCGGTATTTGTATTAAAGTATGCGAATTTAAATGAGGTTTATGAATAGTTTTTTTGTTTAGAAGTGCCCTTACAACGCAATCAGCATTATTAACCTTCCAAGCAACCTAGAGAGGGAAACTACCCACAGGTATGGTCCGAACTCCTTCAAGTTGCATCGCCTTCCGACTCCGAGGCAAGGATCTATTCTTGGTTTAGTTGGAACAAACGGTATCGGCAAGTCAACTGCGCTGAAAATCCTTTCAAGCAAGATGAAACCTAATTTGGGAAGATTCGCGGTAAGAAAAGAGAATCTTTATTATTTATGTTGTTTAGGAGGTAGTTCCATGGACCGAAGTTTTGAATTATTTCCGTGGAAGTGAGCTTCAGAATTATTTCACCAAATTGTTGGAAGATAAGTTCAAGTCCCTCATCAAACCCCAATATGTCGATCAGCTCCCCAAGTAAGATTTATTTTATTTTTGAATCGTTGTTTAAGAATTTTTTGCTTGTACTATTGCTTGCAGGGTTTTTGCAAAAAATGGATTTACAAATGTGGAAGAGGCATTGAAAGCTAAGAAAGAAGTGGATAACTTTGATGAGATCGTTGATCGTCTTGGTAAGAAATAAGTTGGTGTCTATTTCTGCATTTAGAACTACGGCATTTGTTTGATCGTGATATCAAAAATCTGTCTGGAGGTGAAATGCAAAGATTTGCGATTGCTTTGTGTCTGATTCAGAAGGCCCAGATCTATATTTTTGATGAACCATCCTCTTTCTTGGATGTAAAACAAAGATTGGAGGCTGCTAGAATGATCCGAGAATGCAGTAAGGACGACAAGTAAGGGTTATTTCAATTATAGACATCATACAACCGTTTTCTACGATAGAATTTTAGCTATGTCATGGTAGTCGAGCACGATCTTGCTGTATTGGATTACATGTCTGATTATGTCTGCATTCTCTACGGGGTTCCGTCAGCTTATGGTGTTGTCACTTTGCCATCCGGTGTTCGGGAAGGTATCAATATGTTCTTGGAAGGTTTCATTCACTCGGAAAACATGAGATTCAGGCAAGTGACGATACAATTGTTCCCCGTAATCTAATTTTTTAGAGATACGTCTTTGTCTTTCAAAGTAACAGATCAGCTTGAACAGCAAGTGATAGAACGGACAACGAGCTACGAATATCCGAGCATGACCAAGACAATGGGGTCTTTTCAATTGAACATTGAGGGTGGTACCTTTTCTGATTCCGAAATTATTGTTCTGCTCGGTGAAAATGGTACTGGAAAATCTACTCTTATCCAGTAAGTGTTTTTATACTTTGTTTTGTAATTTTATTGGCTTTATCTACACAATCTACAACTGTTTGTTTAGAATGTTGGCCGGTAAAATGGATCCTGATGACAGTTCCACCGAGGTCCCCGAGCTCCATATTTCCTACAAACCACAAAAGTTATCACCTAAATTTGAGGGATCAGTTCGATCTTTGATGTTGAAGCGCATTCCTGACATGCTGAATCATCCCACTTTCAAGACGGATGTCTTAAATCCAATGAAGATCAATGAGATCCTTGACCTGGATGTTCAGAATCTGTCTGGTGGTGAACTTCAAAGAGTCGCTCTTACAATTTGTCTAGGAACTCCAGCAAATGTATACCTAATTGATGAGCCGAGTGCTTACCTGGATTCTGAACAGCGTTTGGCCGCTGCCAAGGTAATAAAGAGGCATATTCTCCATGCCAAAAAGACCGCTTTCATCGTGGAGCACGATTTCATGATGAGTACTTATTTGGCTGATCGGGTGATTGTGTTCGATGGACAGCCCGGAAAACAAACCAAGGCTAACGCGTAAGGGATTATGTTTATATTATCAAATATCAATTTTTAGACCACAATCGTTGTTGAATGGAATGAACAAATTCTTGGCAATCTTGGATGTCACTTTCCGCAGAGATGACGAGAGTCATCGGCCCAGAATCAACAAGAAGGATTCCGTTAAGGACAGTGAACAGAAGAAGTCGGGAAACTACTTCTTCCTGGACTCTGTCTAAATGTTATTTATGTACACATCTGTGTACAGTATAATAATTATGTTCAGTTGTGGTTAGCCATGGGTTTTTATTCATCAAAAGTTATGAATTCGTGCGTATTCGAGGGATGACGTTCAACTAGCCCTTCTGTGATATGATTGGGTTGTTTCTCGTGTTTTTTTTGTTGACATATTCAAATAAAGCTGATTGCTAAGTAAAATGTGTGTATGTCCCTTTAAGTGTCCGTCAACAGTCATGTTAATATCTCAGTCCGGTAATATTTAAATTGCCTTTTTTTGTTGGAAACATTTTGTAACGGACTTCGGAAGGATCCGTTTTGTTTTGTGATCGTCATTCCAAACAGCAGCTTTGTAAATTTTATCTTAAAAGAGTGAGTGAGGTACGTGGGAAGGATGATCTGCACAGACATCGAATACGTGGCAGTTAACGGTCGATGTTTTTCCATTGAGTGTGCTTGAAAGGGTTTTTGTCGCGATCGCGGCTAATAATTCTCTTTTTTGATTCGAATTGAATTAATTTGCGGGGGTCATGAAGAGATGGACTTGATCCAGTAGAAATGGGCTTTCCACGCTTCTCCCTCATGATTAAAGTGGAGGGTGTGGTCATTGATTTGTCTTCTTCGAAAAGATGGCTCAGAGTTTACACTTTTCGGGCTCGTTGGGAATCTTTGTTTTACATATGTGAAGTTGCACAAAATTAATTTTTAAATGCATTGAGCGTAATGTCTTTGGAACCGATTGTCTTTCTTATGCGAAAGGCCACTTTTCGTGGGCGGCCGGAAACTGTATGTCTTTTTGTGGTTTCCAAGGTCCTGAAAGTCGTAGAGAGGGAAGTTCAAAGCACGAGTCCTACTCCAGAAAAGCCTAAGTCTGTTTGTATTTTTTAACTTTAAATGGATTCATTTCGCCGTGCTCTCAACCCAATTATCCGTGCCGGTAACAAGGGTGGTTGCGTCTTGCAACGCCGACTGTCGGGATCGCTCGTCTCATCTCGTTCTTCTAAGTCTTCGCAATTGACCTTCATTTCAACCAACTTCTTCTCCAACGACAGCTCCTTTCTCATAATTGTTTATTCATATGTCAGACGCTTTTGCCGCTTCCGAGTTTTAAGGCTTTAAACGAGACGTGGATGTAGGGCGAGGATTGAAAGGGGGGGGGGGGGGCAAGGGTGAACAATATCAGGTTTGGTAAAATCCCTTCCGGAATACTTTTTTGTGCGCCTCGCTTAGCGTACCTTAATTATTCTAAACGCCGGAGTGCAATCTAGTGCAATTCTCGGGCGTTTCAAGCAATTCGAAAGCCCTTGTTTAAAGTGTGCTAGCTTCTGACACGGGAAGTCTTTTGGGAGAACGGCCTCCTTGAACGGTGTTAAACTAAATGTTATTTGTTGGGCAGCGCGATGTTAGATCTCACTCCAAATTCCGTTAATTTCACGTTTCTCATCCCTCCGACCTTTTGCTGCGGGTCTTGACTCACAAATCCCCGCGACGTGTTCGCTTTTGTGTGGGAGGGAGCCCGGACTTTTTGTCCGATTTTTGCTGATAAACGCTTTACGATTCGGAATGGTAAAACTCGGTTACCTCTCGACTTTTAAAGTATTTGAATCGGGTTTTTGTCTTGTCTGTGAAATGAGTCAAAAAAGTGTTAAGTAAACATTTCCCTGAATGATGTGAATAGGGACACAATAAGTGTGAGGCTGAGACATCTGGAAAGGATAATCAGAGTTCCGTCGTGCCTCCATCAGGCCCCCAGGCGAGGCAAATCTGTGGAGTCGAAACCAAATTAATTATTCACCGTTTAGATAAAGACTTTTTCGCATTAAAAATTCCGTTTTCGAAAGTATTTCACTCTTTTTTTGTGTCTCTCCTACACGTCCTCACTTTCAGAACAACGTTGGGGGACCTGGAGGTCGCAGTTGTTGGCCATGTCACCATTTCGAAGACGTTCCTTGGTAGTGAAGCTTCTTCTCTTAGTCCCCCTGGTCTGGCTCGGAGCACTTATATACTTTAATGTCACAGATAAGGCAAGTTTTAGGTGGAGTTTTTCACCAATTTATTTAGTGTTTTGGAATTTTTTTGCTTAATTAGCCAATATACCTCTGACTTGTGGCGTTTCAGCCAACAGACTATCAGGCCGAGCCTCATGTTGCTCCAAAAGTCAGAGAACTCCAAGGCTTCGGGCCTCCAATGGAGGTGCCCAAACAAAAAGAAGAATCAGAAAATGAGGAAGAAAGTTCGAATGACAAAATCGTAAGCATTCGAAAACACAAATGTAATCTGTTTTCAGCCCGTTTTGCAAAAACCAAACAAGAAATTATTCGATCAGAACTCACCGATTTACAAAAAGGGAGATCCCACTCAAGCCGGAGAGCTGGGAAAAGCCGTTAAGGTTAATAAAAATGTAGGTTGGATTGCTTTGATATTTTCATACTCAAAACTGTTTTGCCCAAGATTTGAGGTGAATTTTGGCTTTCCACAGCCACGGACGATAAAAAACAGCTATAAAATGTATGAGTTGCTGGCCGTAATACACACCAGTTTTGATGATATAAGGCGCGTGCGTTTTTTCTGACCCCTTCGCAGAAAACCCAAAATTCTTGTCCCTACAGACAAGGTCTGCGTGTTTTCTGTCTAAAAAACAGACAAAAATTGCAAATCTTGTCTGAGATAACGGACAAAGTGCCTGTCCGTTAGCCCGGACAAGAAATCTAAAAGTTTGTCTGGCTAACAGACAGAATTTTTCAATTCTTGTCTGTTAGCCAGAGAAACTGTTAGATTTTCTGTTAGTAACTCAGAGAAGAATTGTCAAACCTTGTCTGAGATACAGACGAAGCAAATTGTCTGCATCCCAGACAACTTTTGCTCACTTTTTGTCTGGCTCTGGACAAGATTCGCCGATTCTTGTCTGAACTCAAATTAGTATGGACAGAAAACGCGCAGACCTTGTCTGTAGGGCTAACAGACAAGAATTGCGGGTTTTCTGCGAGGGGGTCAGAAAAAAATGTAGAACGCACGCGCCTTATATTTTGAAATTAATAAGCGTTGGTTTCGACGTTGAAAAATTAAAAGGGTTGACGTTACAACAAGAATCTACGGGTTTTCGTATAACATCGGTTTTAGGAGCTAACAGTGGATGCACGAAAGCAATACGATGAAGGATATAAGAACAACGCCTTCAATCAGTATGCCTCCGACATGATCTCCATCCACAGAATCCTCCCTCCAGCTGCCGATCAAGAGTGCACAACCGAAGTTTACGCTTCCGGCCTTCCAGATACCTCGGTGATTATTTGTTTCCACAACGAGGCCTGGTCGGTTCTTCTTCGGACAGTTCACAGTGTACTCGAGAGAACTCCATCTCAATATCTGAACGAGATTATCTTGGTTGATGATTTTTCTGATATGGAACACACCAAGAAACCTTTGGAAGAATATATGGCCCAATTTCCAAAGGTCAAAGTTCTGCGGTTGGATAAAAGAGAAGGTCTGATACGAGCTCGACTTCGAGGTGCTGCTGTAGCCAAAGGGAAGGTCCTTACTTACCTCGATTCTCATTGTGAATGTATGGAGGGATGGCTAGAGCCTCTTCTCGACAGAATTCATAAGAACTCATCGACTGTTGTGTGCCCTGTTATCGATGTAATCGACGATGACACCTTTGAATATCATTATTCCAAGGCATTCTTCACAAACGTGGGAGGATTCGACTGGTCCCTTCAATTTAATTGGCATCCAATTCCTGAAAGAGATCGTCGCGAAAGGAAACGGGCAATAGATCCCGTGAGGTAGGTTAAAATAAGATTAATCCATTGTGTCCTTTAGATCACCAACAATGGCCGGAGGTCTGTTTGCCATCGACCGTGCGTACTTTGAGAAACTTGGAACGTACGATCCAGGATTTGACATCTGGGGTGGCGAGAATCTGGAGTTGTCGTTTAAGGTAAGGGTTAAATCATATATTTTTCTTTGGGTTTATATTTTTCGCCCAGAATGAAAAATACTTTTCCCCAGAAAAAATATTTATAGAAAAAATGCTTTTTTCCCAGAATGCGTCGCTATACTCTTTGACCACAAACAAGTAAACATCAAAAAAAGTTTTGTTTTCAAAATCATCACAATCGAATTACCTTTATTTTGAGAATTCATTCAAAATACGACTACGGCAACTATTTTAAATAGTTACTTAGTAGATTTTACAAGTAAAATAACTTATTAGTCATTTTTATCTACTTCCTCGTTAAGGTTGTGATTTTGACAGAATTTTTCAAAACCATTTTTGGATCATCTTTGTCCTCTTTCCCGCTGTCACTATCATCCAAATTCTCGTTGTTGAATTGAGTCAGTGAAACTGGAGGCTTCTTGAAGTAAATTGCAAGAATTTTGGCTTGAGAATAATTTGTTCGTTGCGGGAAAATTTGGTAAAATTCTAAAAAACTTCCCAAAAAATCAATTTTACAATGAAAATGTGAAAGCAATTTGACATTACGGCAATTTGACAACGTGACAGACCGTCGAGTTGACGGGCGGACAACCCGGCCGTTTCAAATTTGCGTTGGCCCGACCTGGCCCAACAGCGGGCACGGCCGGGCCGGCCCCGCCCGGGAGCCATCTCTAATAGGGGGATAGGATTTATTTGTTGTTATTGTAGATTTGGATGTGTGGGGGCCGATTGGAGATCGTTCCATGCAGTCATGTCGGCCACATATTCAGAAAAAGATCTCCCTACAAATGGAGAACGGGCGTCAACGTTCTCAAAAGGAATTCAATCAGATTGGCTGAGGTTTGGCTAGACGATTATAAGAAATATTACTACGAAAGGATAAACAATAACTTGGTTGGTCGCTTTTTGTAGTATTTGAGACTCGGTTTAGGGAGACTTTGGGGATATCAGCCAACGGAAGTCCCTCAGAGATCGTTTGGAATGCAAATCCTTTAAATGGTATCTGGATAACATCTTCCCCGAACTCTTCGTTCCTGGAGACGCCGTGGGAAGAGGAGAGGTAAGTGCTTTCAGAGTGCTTTTGGGTGAACTTTGTTTTAATTTCTCTCTTCGTTGTCTGTCATCGTATTTCCCCTTTTTCTTCGTTTCCTTCTCGTACTGTGCTTGCATTATCTGTGACTAACGCACCTTTCCCTTTGTTTTTTGTTTTGTTAAAGGCCTGAAGCCTGGTTCGGTCCCTGAGGTCGGCTTTCTGATGAGTTACCGCAATTTAAGGGGCTTTTCTGTCCATTCACGCACATAGGACGAATACTTTTGTAACGAACAATATCCCTACTGCCGAGCTTTCACTTTACCATTAGATGCCTTCATGTTCTTGACTGGGGCAAAAGAAGGGGGGCTATTTTAAGATACAATTAAAATAGCGGGGATAATTGTGATACTTTAGGTTCGTAATGGGGCTGACCTGAAACCGAGCCGGTGCTTAGATAGTGCAGTCGCACGGCGTGCCAAGAATAAGCCAGTCTCTTTGTTCAATTGTCACAACCAAGGAGGCAATCAGGCGAGTTTTTCACTTTTTCTCATTTTCAGATCCGCAACAGCCGCGAGACGGGCAATGCCAAGTGTGTGGACAGTGCGGCTGATGAGGAACATTCGGGCAAACCAGTCGTGCCCTACACTTGCCATAGCCAAGGGGGCAATCAGGTACCCACAGCGGGAGGACCAATTTCATATTTAATATTCCTCACCGTTTGGATGCACTCTTTGCGTGTTTTATTAACATTTTCGCCCTCTTGGTTGGGTTACTTTAAAGCTAATTAGTTTTTCATTTAATGTAGTTTTATAGTTATGTAACCTGTTAGTATTGTGCCTTGATGGTGGTAGATCTCCAAAAGACGTCTTCTAAACTTTATGCATTTCAAGTTCTTTTTGGTGTCTTTTCCAATTGTATTTCTATCCTATTTTGTCTTCAAATGGGGGTACGTACACAAGGGGAGTATAACGGTTAATCCATGCTCATATAGGTACGGAACAAGGGCGGTGGATCCAAACAATGTTTAGATTGGGCAGCCCATGGTAATAAAAAGAAAAATGTCGGCCTCTATTGGTGTCATAGTCAGGGCGGAAATCAGGTAAAACACAAGAAAGGTGCATTCGACGGAAAGTTTACGGTAGTTTGTGTGCTAATCTCTTTATTTTTAGTATTGGTTATACAGCAAAGACGGGGAAATTCGAAGAGATGAGAGCTGTATTGATTATGCGGGAAAAGATGTAATCATCTTCCCATGCCATGGAATGAAAGGAAACCAGGAATGGAAATACAATCATAAGGTAAGGTAACAATGTTTGGAATATAGTTTTTAGTTGCATCAACTTCTCCATGTTGTAAGTGGCAAATGTCTCGAGATGTCAAGAGATGGCGCCCAACTCTGGATGAAGGCTTGCGACACGAATAACCAGTACCAGCACTGGACCTTCCAGGAGTATGACGAAGACCGGGCCCGCCAATACAGTCTCATCTAACCAACTCAGCTTTAATCACCAGAAACCGTGACCATCAACAGATCCAAATCATATTTTTATTGCCGGTGAAATGGATATTATGACCGTGAACATATCATCATCATAATTTAGCCTCTTTCTCTTACCATAAAATTTGTTTTTTGTAACGTATTACACTTGAAATGTTCACCTTGTATTCCGGGTTACTCTGTATCTTCGTCCTTTCGCTCTAGCTAGATTCCCGAGGCGTTGTAATTTGATGGATATTACTGTAAGAGTCCTGCAATAACAGCTGGTTTTTCCGTCGTTTTATGTTTACGATATCGTACTAGCCACTTTACTGCTTTCGTAGTTATATTGTAACACTCTCACAAACATAGACTCAGATTTTAAGGCCTTGACTTCCTTTTGAAATGTAATTTATTGTTTAATTTATTTTTTTGGCTGCCTTTCCAATTGCCCTTGTTGCGATTCGTGCCTTTCTCCATGTTTTTGTTCCATAAATTGTAAAATTGACCGGTTCAATTAAGTCGTTGTAATAAAACGTAAACTTTGCTGACCATTACGCAATTCGATCAGACATCTCTCGAAAATAACGCTCGGCTCAGAACGGTTGAATGTTTAACGAGCCCTGCGGCGTTCTTCCCCACCTCAACTACAACGTCAGATAAACCCGCGATAAGAGGGCGTTTCAACATCGCCTCAGGCAATATCGTCACCTTAAACTTGGTGGTTCAGGGGTCGGGTGCGACATTTTACGAACCGGCTAGCCAAACTGGTAGCGGCCGACTTTTTTTGTTCTCGCGACGAGTTCCCGACCCCACCTCACGACCCTCACCCATTGGCGAGATTTTGTGTAATTCAGACGTTAAAACATATTGTTCTACTTTGGACGTCTGCAGAAAGAAGACGAGCCATTAACTTCTGACGACCATGAAGTCGGCAGTTTTCTTCGTTCTTCTTATCCCTGCCGCGCTGTCCGTTAAGGTGATTCTGAATGGGCTGGCCCCACCTGAGATTGTCCATTCCCCGATCTCTACGAAACGTAAGCACCAATCATTACTAAGGTCATGCTGGTTCTTTTTTTAAGCCAGATGCAAAGTAAGTGCTCCTCCTTTGGATCTACTTTTTATCCTCGATTCCTCTGGGTCCCTGCGAAACCAATTCCAAGATGAGATCAATGTGATTCGGAGGATCGTTAAACATGTTACGATTGGAGAGGCGGCCACCCGGGTTATGCTAGTTCAATTCAGTGGGGTCCAACATCTTGAATTTGACTTCAACTCTTTCAAAGACCGAGATGATCTTCTTATCGCATTAGATGTCCTTAGACATGTTTCCGGGATTACTCGAGTTGGAGGTGCTTTTGAATTTGCGTTATCCGTAATGAAGCCAGAACATGTAAGTAAGCAAAACATATAGGTAAATACTTTCTAGGGCATGAGAGATGCGAACGTTCGAAAGGTCGTTTTCCTCCTTTCTGATGGTCGGACTCATGATTTCCCTAAAGATTCAATCGCTGCAGATCAATTAAGAACCCAGATTCCTAATGTCTCCATTTGGGCTTATGGAACAGGAGAATATGTGGCCATGAACGAACTGATAAACATTACAAAAGTAAGTAACAACCGTACAGGGTGTTCAGAGAATTCATTAAGAACTTTGCGCTGGGTGATCCAATCCAAAAAATTTTTTTTGCATTCTACAGGAAATCTGATGAGTTTTTAGGAAATAAAAAAAAATTTGTGTTTTTTTCGGCAGAGATTTCCGAAATCCGCCTTGTAATTCGGCGGAGGGTTTTTTTCACAAATGAGGCTATAAACCTTCGTAGGGGTGAAGGAAATTGACGGAAATTCAGAGTATTCAGAAGACATATGATGATATTTCTTCCTAACTTTTGTGATTTGGCGGAGACATTTTGTAACCTCGGCGGACGGTTTTTCTTCGACCTCGGAGGGTCAAATCTAGGAAAAACGAAAACAAACGGTATCCCTGGGGGCTTAACACTTAAATACGGTTTGTTGTGTCGTCTATCCACTGACAGATGAACAAACGGCAACTCGGCGGACAAAAAAATGAACCTATTTTAGAAATTATGATGAGAAAAATAGTGCCGCCGATAAGAAGAATGATGTTTTTTGGTTGATAAAGGCCGTATACAACCAATAGTTTTATTTCTGCAGTTTCATGCAGACTTCTCTAAACACCCTGTATTTAATTTTTTTAAATTTCAGGATGAGAGTAAGATCATAACAAACAAAAATCTCTCTCTAATCGAACCTTTATTCGATTTCTGGCATGGTGTGGAAGTTTGTGAAAAGATTCCGGGTATGTAAAAGCAAAAGAAAGGTTATAAATAAACTTACAGAATGTGTGAAAGGGTCGGACAAACCGTTGGATTTGATGGTTATAATAGACTCATCGGACTCTATTGAATCAGTATTCCGAAATCAAGTCGATTTTGTGATCAAAAGGGTGGTGCAGAACATAAATGTTCACCCAGAAGCCGTGCGGTACGCGTTTTATTTACAGGGTGTCCCAAGATTTTTGGGACCTATATTTTGACTTGTAGCTTTTCAACCAGAAAAGTTTAAGACATGAATTTTTAGGGAGCTGTTGCCCTTGGTAGTATACAACTTATGTTAAATGAACTTAAGTGCATATGCACCTAAAAAGTGCAAAAACTAAAAAAAATGAGAAAAACGCAACACGGTGTATTCTGGAGGCACTTATGAATTTTGCGAGCGCGGCTACCTACAACAAATACAAAAAGTCGTAAAATTTGTGAAATTATATTTCAGACTGTTTTAATGGAAGACCAGTATCAGTAAGCAATTTTTTATTTTTTTCTTACGACAGAAACGACAGTTATCCCGTACTTTTTCAAAATTCTCACCCACTTTTTCCTCAGGAATTTGAAGAATTGCACCCGCAAAATTTGTAAGCCTCTCCAGAAAACACTGGATTGCTTATTTTTCATGTTTTGATTTTTTGCACTTTTTATGTGCATATGCAATTACGTGCATTCAAGTTGTATACCAATATTTTATTGCCTCCAAGGGCAACAACTCCGTAAAATTTGATGTCCAATCTTTTCTGGTTCAAAAGTTACAAGATAAAACATAGGTCTAAAAAATCTTGGGACACCCTGTATTCTTTTTGGCGTCCTGTGTAACCGCAGATTCAGACATGGCAAGGGGGCCGGGCTTTGGAAATTTTGAAAAGGGCCGGGCCGGGCCCAACTCTAAACGGGCCGGGCCGAGGGCCTAACGTTTTTTTGGGCCCCCTCGGCCCGGCCTTTTTTTTCAAAAAAAAATTGTATTGCAACGAAAAATTTAGGTGCCAAATTTTTTTGGCATTTTGTTGTAATTTTTTCGCAAAAAAATTTTTTTGACTACGGTTGTTTAAAGTTTCTCTTTCTTTCTCTAGGATTTCGACGATGGATTTGACAATCGAGCAGCCCATCTGAAGTATTTTATTCACTCTTATGACATGAATACCTGTGGTTCGATTTTTCGACCTTTAAAAAAATCAAATAAACATCAAAATTTGTGACAAAAAATATCAGGTTCTGATTATCATTTCCGAATCTTCAAATTTTTGATGCTTTTCAGCTTTTTTGCATACATTTCCGATATCTGAACATGTTTTTCGCCGAAAGACAAATCATGGATAATATCAAAAAAAAAAATAAACAATATCTTGGGTATAGGTTGGTCGATTTTTAAATTTTAAAACGCTTTTGGACTAATTTGAGTACTGCGAACAACGTCATGATGTTAGTTTAAAGTAAAAACTTTAAACAAAAAAAAGGGCCGGGCCCAACTTTAAACCGGCCCGTTTTGCCATGTCTGCGCAGATTTATTTATGTAAAATAATCATTGATTATCCAGATTGGCATTGCTCACTTACTCTGGACGTGTTTTCATTCATTTCCTCTTTAATGATCTCAAATACAGAGATAATGAATCTGTTATCCGATATCTGACCGAATTGCAACCAATCAAAGGAACTACTTCTACACACGCAGCCCTCGAACAGGCATTGGACATCTTCACAGCCAAGAATCAAGGTACCAAACTTGAAATTAAAGCAGTGGTTATATTCGTTTTTAGATATTCGACCTGGAGTCGCCAAATTAGCAATCGTAATAACCGATGGTCGATCTTCCAGATCCCCAAGATTAATCTCCGCCAGGCTGAGAGCCGAAGGAGTCAATATTATTGCCGTTTCGATGCATCAACCAACCTTAGTGGACAGTCGGGAACTCGAGAACATAGCCGGCACTCAAGATCTGGTCTTTACTCCTTATAATTTACATGAATTCGAGACTACCTTTCTGCATTTCGTTGGCTTCGGATGCCCGAATCTGGATTTGGGACCTGATGCAAGTAGGTGCATTCTGCTCCTTTGATCACTTATGTAATGTAATTTGTATTCAGAACCGAGAGTTCGCGGGGCCACTGATGTTGTTTGTGGAGCCAACTTCTTAAAGTTTACGGTCAGAACTCAACGACCAATGAATGGATTGATGTACGCCCAGGGATTCCATGATAAACAGGACTGTTTGCTGATCGCGGATGGAAAGAACAGAGAGTTGTCGATAACACTGAGAGAAGGGACGTGTGGTCTCACAAAGACGGTAGCACCTGTAAGTACTCTTGCACTTTGTCCCTATCATTTTTATATTACTTTAGACAAGAGATGGCTATTGGTTTAATGCAACGGTGATTCTCCAATTTCATCCTTTGATTGTGACCAGATCTGATCAAGGGTTGGACGTCAGTTGTTTCCATGCTCAGCCAGTTCTGGCCAAAGAATTTGAACAATCAGTGGAGAAATCATTAAAAGATGTTCAATGTACTTATAGATTACATCGATTTGGATTGAGCGACTGCTCGGCGTTGGATGCCAAGGTTGGAGAGACCTTGTTCCACAAATGGGAGTGTGATAATTGTAAGAAATATTGCTTGTGTGATCCTTCTTTTAGCGCACAGATATAAATTCCTTGTCCACGATTGCATTGCCCGTTCTGAGAGGCATACTGTATCAATTGTGGACTCTGATGGGTAATATTAATTGGTTTAATAATAGAATTTATGATGATCTTTTAGTTGTGAGGTGGATCCCCATTTCCTCGAAACCCCCAATTATTCCAAATTCAATTCTAATTTCTCATTGCCAGTCGTATTTCAAGAGATGAGTGCCTTTAAGTTTCCTGGAGATGATAATATTCTCTTCCAATGCCTGGTTTCCTTCTGCGATATGTCATCGGAAGCGCCTTGCATAAAAGTCATAGTAGGTTGAATGTTTGGTCTCTGTGACGTTGTTGTTGGGCAACTAAGAGAAGATTACTTTAGCCTCCAAAATGTCGTGACATGTCCCCTTTGGACACCTCATTAGCTACAGGATTACGAAGAGTGAAGAGACAAACGGTCCCTCAGAAACCGGGCTTTGCGCTGACCGTTCGGGCCGAGACTCGGACCCTAAATGTAATCGAGAACGAGGCCATGAGACCCATCCAAGCCGTAAAGTACTGTGATATCCGGCCTTAGATATTATCCTTCCCGACCAACCTCAGTGATGACGAAATCTCAATCTTCCCTTGGGAATCTCAGTTAATTAAGTATTTAATTAATTAAACGGTATAATAAATATTTTTACTTCTGCGTCGCCCGTCGACTCTGTCTGTACATACGACTCGCGTGGCTGATTAGATTCCAGATGGGATTAGAAAGGGCGACCGGGGCCTGCATTATGGGGAAGGAATCGGCATCCGTTTGTTTGTAAAGACGATGATCCAAGTTGGCGGAGAGAAAAGGATATTCATACAAATAAGGAAAGTAATCCTAAAATTATTTTAAAAGACCAAATTTTCATTACTCACCCTGTCCGTATTTTTGGAGATTATGTAGATGGACTGAGGTTCTTTTCTTACCTCTTCGATTTCCCCTCGACATACCATCGACAAATATAAACATCCAGCTACCAACACAGCCGGTCGAATCATCCCAACCCTTCACTTGACGTATTCAGAGGATGACTAAACGGGTATTAATTTTATACTCATGCCAATTAATGACTACGAAAAACCTAAGTAACACGAACCCATCAGACATTAACTACTGTATACCATTTTATTTACAACTTTTTATAATAGAAAGAAGGCGGCCAAAACAGACATCATCCGGGCTTATTGATGCATACGATAAGGTTTTCGGGTAGAAAAAACTCAAAAAGTATTATACTCGGCTTGACTTGAAACCGGCTTCGGAACGATCGAAACAGAAACGGCATCTGAGTTGATCGTCGAAAACCCGGACGGCCAGGTCTCCCTGAGCTCGGTCATCATTCAACAGCACCTTACAACGACCACAAACAAAGCAGCCCATGTGGTAGAAAAGGTTCAAGTCCGCGATTACCATCGCTTGGCCACGCCCTGAAGACAAAAGGGGATGCGGATGTCATCAATAAAGAATTACCCAGCTGGTATTGGCAAGAAGAACATTTTGTTTTACCGTGCACGGTGATTACACTTTCCGTATCTCGGGGGCGACTGTGTACACTCAATGAACGCCGTTTTTGCTCCGCGAATATCTTTAACATACGATGTGAGGTGTAATTAGACGACGGAAACTGCAATTACCTGTGGTCGTCGTGGATACACTGCGATCTTGTCATGTTGGCAAGAAAGTGCGGGCTGAAAACATCATTTTATGGAACGCAAAGCGATGTGTTCCAAGTGACAAAAACATTTTTCGAAAGATAAATCTATTTTGACTATATACGTTTTAATACAGGATAAGCCAAGCGTACCCACGGGTCACTTACCTTTTCATCACATTTATTATAATCCAAAACGGTGTGACTTCTGCCTCGGGGAATCGAGGAACGGATCGCTGTTTTTCGCAAGAGATGTGCACTGACTCGTTGACTCAGCGACTTTTGAGGAACCCCATATTGATCATAGAAAGTGAAGGTTGCCGCCGAGATCTCCGAGTCCATTTTCCCGATTATCTTCTCCTTATTATCTAAGAATTTGGATTTCCAAATTGGAATCCGTGGATTCCGAATGGTCACAGAGTCCACAATCAAAGGCTTGGCCTTCTGATAAGAGCCTGATCCATTTGACTCAAGTTGAAGATCGGTCTGGGAGTCCGAACTTGTGTGGAGACTGACCTGAATATAGTCACGACTCAAAGTTCGAGTAAAAAGTGATCAAAAAATAACAGCCAGAGGCGAGGGAATTCTGAATGGCCCTTCAAAAAAGCCCTTTCCGAACATAATTTCTCTCGAATCCCGAGCATGGGTTGGAAGCCGGGTAAACAAATAACGCGAGGATAAGGTAGTTCCTTTCCACTTACCAAGATATCTTTGGATTTGGTGGGCGCTAAAAAAGCAGCTGATATTACATTCACTCCATTATTCAAGAAAATATCGACTTCAAAAGACTCACTTGAATTGTCATATTTGCGGAGGTTTTTGATCTTACCAACTGGGCGCGATTCCAAGCCCCAGGGAACGACTTTATAATCTTTGTTCATTTCCCCCGAAGCTCTCCCTAAAACATTGTTTCTGACATAAAAACACTTCGTTCTTGATTACTCATCATAAAAAATAACACAACGCCTTAGGCAATCTTTTACACAACAATTTGAAGCCACTTTACTTACGGTTCCGAGCTTCAATGAGTCTTTCGCTACTCAGATCCTGAAAGAAAAAGGAATTGCGTAATCAGCCGGAGGGATTAGTTCTATTAAGTTTTAAGCAAAGTAGCGAAGACGTACTGGATTGACGTAAATATTGAGAATCAAGTCCTTTTTTTTCTCGTTCTTCAACTCATCTTTCTTCAGATCATAGATAGTCACAGCTTTTGCAATCTTCTTTGTGCCATTACCAACCGACTCGTCTTCACTGAAATTGGTGTCCACGGATTCATTTCCAGAATCCGACTGTAGAGTATGTCTTCGATTCAAAGATTTCTGGGTCAATGCCAAGGGTTTCTGTGGAAGTCGAGTCAAATCGAAATTAGAATAAACTCCCGGATTCCATAAATCACAGACAGAATTTGGAGTGAAATCGGAGAATTTGAATAAAGATGAAGATAATGGAGTCGAAGAATGGTCTCCAATCTGGACGATCGAACAAAAATGTTCACGGGACATGATGCTATGAAAACTTAATAAGCATGCCCGCAGGGATAGGCGACAAGATATCCGTTAGATATCCAAAAAGATCAGCCCACGAGATCTCTCCGCCTCGAATTCCGGAGATAATTTCGTGCAGGGGAAATTCTGTAGATGGAGAAGCCTCGATAACGGTTTTACGAGGCTGTTCGAATTCAGCATTTTTTTGTAGACCCTAGCCAGGCCTGGTAGTCGTAAACTAACAAAAAAATTTGTGTAATTTTTTGAGAGATACATTTGAATGGCATTCCATGGCACAAAAATGGTAATTTTAATTTAAAACAAGGTTCGCGGAAGACTCGAGCACCCCTTGGCACATTTTTACCAAGTCGGTCCTAGAAGGCTGAAATTCAGCACACTTAATACACTAACAAAATAAACGTTTTTGGCATTTTTATTTTGTTGAGATTTGGCTTACTGTAGGCATACTGCAGTTTTACCGCCAATTTTGTACTACTCGCGACATAAAGTCCCGACAATTTTGCACAATGCAGTTTCCTTTTTCTTCGGTGGCCATCGCGGAGAATTTCCATTTTTACCCAAGCGACATGCGCTTTTACGCGACCGCACTCCAATTTTTGCGCGCGACATTAGCGATAAAATTGTTGGGACTTTATGGCGCGAGAAGTATTGCAAAAACTAGACATCCGAGAGAGTCGGGAGTGGTTCCTATGGATTGGTATTGTCATTCTAAGCAACTTACTTGTTGACAACGTTTTCCTAAAATTCTGCCTAAGGCAAGAAAAAATTTACTTTTTGGATCCAAAGTTACAGTAATCCAGATTTCTCAAAAATTTTAAACATCCAGGCAAATTTTTAAACGCTTATTTAGAAGCGCTTTCGATCACCGTTGGAATGAGCTTATGAACATGTCTGTAGAGTGTCTCCTGCGGCAGAACCAGCCGTATAGTTTGTCTTGTCTATAAAATCCGTCATTCCGACAAGGAGTATATTTGTTAAACTAAACGTATTATTGCATAAAACGGAGGATGATAATCCTCTAGATGTACTGCGTCCGCGATTTCCACCGACTAATTTAACTGGGTGTTATATGCTAAGATAACGTATTTTCTGGAATGCACCGCACAAGAAAAATTGAAACCTTCGTATCTTGGCCAGACGACACCCCAGATACATGGTTAGAGGCTCGTTGGCACGACAATAAACAACTTTCATATTTGATTAAATCATTACTTTTTCTTGTCATGCAAAGTTTTAGAGAAACTGGGTTACTGTAAAATTTCTCCTACAAACTAAGGTTTTCTCAAACTCGAAGGGATTTTAAAAATAATTTTTACTATCAAAGATGCTCAATATGATGTCATAAATCTAATAAAACCAGTTCCAAGTCTCTCCGCAACGGCGTTACAGAATTTGCGGTAAAATTACAGTATGCCTATAGGAAACCAAACCTCGAAAAAATAAAAATGCCAAAGATGCTTATTTTGTTAGGGTACTAAGTGTGCTGAATTTCAGCCCTGTAGGACCAACATGGTACAAATGGGCCACCCCTATTTTGCAGTTGCTCGACTTTCTCGCGAACCTTGTTTTAAAAAAGTTTTAATTTTTCAAAAAATTTTTCAGTTATTGTAAGCTATTTGCTAATCCCAGAAAAAACTGTTTTTAGCCATTATCGAATATTGGTTTTCTGACAAGACTTGTTGCTATTTGCGTATGACAAGCCGAAATAATAAAGATTTAGGTCCGATTCGAGGTCGGATAACCGATGAGAGGTTGCAGATGAATAAACAAATTTCCGGCGCTCGAAACGGATATCCGGATTTGATGGACTGCAATCAGAAATCCCGCAAGACATCAATAAACGCAGTTTTTAAGATCTCATCAGAATATTTTGAAAAAAATGCCATCAGATTTTAAAAGGCCTGGCTCGATGGATTTTTTCTTCGACGTTGCTATTATAATCAGGTTTCCTTCGAAAAGAAACCCTCGTCGAAAAGAACCCCGAGTCGAAAAGAACCCCCGATTCGGGGGTTCTTATGTCATAATGTCATTTTTCGACATTTCTCTAAAATAGTGGATTTGGGGGTAATCGAGGGTGCTGATTTCGAAAATGGTACTCATTTTGTCTAACTTTTACATTTTCACACAATAAAGAATGTCAAAAAATGACATTATAACATTTTTCATTATGTGAAAATGTAAAATTTAGACAAAATGAATACGATTTTCGAAATCAGCACCCTCGATTACCCATAAATCGATTATTTCCCGGCTGGGGGGTTTTTTCGACTCGGGGTTCTCGACGAGGGCTTTTTCGCTCCGTCATTCCTTTCGACTCGGGGTTCTTTTCGATGGCATTCTTATAATCCACTATAAATCAAAATTTTCGTCAATCTATTATGTCAATGTTTTTTCTTCCTCCAGCATGGTTTCAGGGACTTCAAACAATTGGTCGACATTCAATAAGACTGTTCGTTGACTCCATTTCGTTTATCAGCGGTCAAGAGATGATAAGAAAGGGTACAAAAAGAGTAAGAGGGGACTCTTCTGGTACCCAGAACAATGTCCAAAACCGTGTCTCTCCTAATCGCTTTGACCTCAGCGGTCTCTGCTTGTGATACCTTCCCAAATAGCACCGATACTAAATTGAACTGGTACACTTGTCCTTTTTCCAACACCCCAATCAACAGTCTGAAGATCACCAAAAATAATCGTAAGTTAAACAGGATCTTAAGAATATGAATTTGTAGAAGAAGTGTACCCAGTAAAACTGAGCGAGAAATTGTATGTCCATCTAAATGTGGATAATTCCGAAGATCATACCGAAATCAGACTAGATATTGAAGTTCACAGCTGGGGCGGATGGACTGGTTGCAGTTGGCATAAGGTCCCTACCTTCGGATTACTGTAAGTGTAACATCGTACTTGAAGATGTCAATTTCCAGGAGTAACTTGAACGCCTGTGAGCATGGAGTTCCTTGTCCAATCAAAGTCGGCAAACAAGATCTGACCATAGAAATTGACTTCTCCAAATACGCCAGGATAATCAAGGCCCTCAAAGACGATGCTCCTTACCAGATTGTATACAAATTAACTGACAGAAATACAGCTAAAGTAACCTGTTCCGTGGTTCAGGCGCGCGCCCGGACCAAGGTTGGTGCCTAATTGTATGGTAAAATGTATATTTACTCGCTAAATATAAAGTACAAACGTTAGTTCAATTATCTAAACAAAATAACTGTTAGATATTACAAAAAATTGATGAGAGATGCATAGACTGGCCCGTAAACAATGAGAGTACTGTAAGATTGCAAACGGTGGCTATTCTACTCAACATCCTTGTCTTCCAAATACCTGTATTCGAAAGTGAAGGTGTCCTTTTTGCGTTGAGACCATCGCTCGTAGTCAAAGTAGATGTATGCACCCATTTCGTAGTCGTCCGTTATCTTCACGGGCTCTTCATGCCGTTGAAACCACATGAGAAGTTTAGTGTGATATCTCCAGGATAATTTCTTGAGGGCTTTCGCTGCCAAAAGTTGGGCCTTTGATCCTTCCATATAATAAAAGGTGAAGAACAGTGCCTCCGGCGATAATTTGCTAAAGTATTCTAAGGTGTCACTTCCTTGCAGCATTATTTGAGGGAAACTTCCCGAGGGGGGACACAAGACCTTAGGCAAATGCAATCGGACTTTCTCTGAATCCATCGGCGTCGGTTTTTTTGCTGCCGCCGCGTTGACTAATGCTAACTGAGTCTCCAGATCCTCATTTATATCAATTTTACCAAGCGGACAAGCACCATCTCCAGGAGTAATTATTGCCTGAAGAAAAAACGATAATTAATTATGAAAACAAAAAATACCGTTTGAGGTTCATTTGTTATACCAGAATTTTCGTCAAATTTCACAAACTCCCCTAATTGGGATGTGTAACTGTTGATTACATTCGAAATTTCATCGGAATTGATCCGATCATCTTTCATTCTATTCTCGTCTCCAACCTTAATCTCTAAATCGACAGATCCAGGAGGTGTAATTGAAGCATCCGGAGCGCTCTTTCCAGCAATCGCAGCATATGTGACTGGCGGAGTAGATGAAGAATGTCTGGGGGCATCGCTTACTGATCCTCCTGTCGGCGTTACAGTATTGGTCCGTTGAACTGGCGAAGGAGCTCGAGGAGGGGCAGCTGTGGCAGCATACGAAGGCTGCGAATTGGCAGGAAATTGTCTAAAACAATTATTGTATTGCAAAGTATAATACTTACTTCGAATTATTCCACGCCTTCGTCGTCGACGACTTTTGACTAGCTGGAGTTGACGCAGTTGTACTACATGGTTGGGAAGGCGGAGGAGGAGATGCCGGAGCTGGAGTTTCTCCACTTGATTGCCGAGTAACCCGTGTTGATAACGACACCGAAGCCGCCGGCGTTGTGGGTGTTGTGGGAACAGCCGTTGTTGATGATATAGATTTGGACCTCGTTTTTTCTCCACCATGGTTCCTCTCTTCGTGTGTTGGTGACATTGAATGATCTTTATGTCCTAAACAGGTAAGCAATCAAACTATAAAACTTTACCCTTCTCTTCTTCGCCTAATGCGGGCATTCCAACAAGTCCACTATATGCCCCAAGATTCAATTCCTCATAAATATCTGGAAAAAATAATTAAAGCAGTATAAGAATCAACACTTACCATCAGGTTCAAGTGTCGTCGGATCGTCATCGTTATCAGGGTCCAGAGAGTCGACATACATCTCCAAAGGCTCCTTCAACTTGTTCACAACCTCCTTGATGTTGAGCTTGTCATTCGTAATCAGCCTCATGCACAACTCAAGCATCTCCAAATCATACTTCACCCGATCAAGCTTGGTATTTAATTCCGACAATGCCTAAAAACAAAAAATATCTGTAAAAAATGGGTACCTACTTCTTTCTCCTGACTCTGATCGTTCTTTCGTCCTCTCTTCCTACCACCATCTGAGGCCGAGTTAATCGCTTCGATCTTGGATTCGGTTATATCCACTACATCTTGAATCTTTCTTATCTGACACTAAACCAAAATAATGTCAAACATAATTAAGACAACTTACATTCAGCCAATCTAAAGTATCAGCCTTCTCTCTTTCTTTGGGATCCAATTTTTCTTCGGCAGAAAGACCTTGTTTACTGTGAGGTTTTGTCTTGTTTTCTCGTTCTACATCTTTAAATGTTTCCATTTTGTTCTCAATTACTTTCCGGTAATGCAGTAGCTTGTCTTTATCCTGTAAATTCGTCGATTTTTTAAATTATTGACGGCTTAATTAGCGGTTTAAAAAACAAACCTTGATATCGGAGCTATTCTGCCAACCTTTAATCTGGTCCCTTAATCTTTGTAACTTCTTGATCTCCTTTTTAAGATCATCTTGCAGTTTTTCCCTCTGATTATCAGAATTGGCTTCACTCATTTTGTCCATAATCTCTTGGAATAATTCCACGCCTTCGTCAACCTTGAAACAGATAAACCCTTTATTAAAGTGAGACATACCTTTTTGAAACATTTCTCCATCTCATTTATCAATTTTCGTTTCTCCGCCATTTTGAACGACTATATTACAATACTATTTAAAGATTAAAATCAGACCTAGAAAATTGAGAGTAGCTTATTTTATTGACAACAAATATTAAAAAATTGGAAATGCGCAGCACGTAAAAACATTTTGCCAAAAAATTGACAAACAAAAATTAAAAAACGTTTTCGTGATGGGACTCCAAAATAAAAATACATTTTTTGCCGTAAGAAATTACGCTTTTCAGAAGCTTGTGGACGATGTAGATCAACGATGACGGAATTGACCGACGCTGAAGTGTTGGATTTACAAAATCGTGCAGAGAATGAAGCCAAAGGGCTTCAATGGGTGTTCACAGACCGGCTGAAGAAGTGCAGTTTTCAGAATTGTTGGAAGGTATTGCACACTATAACATTACAACGAATTTTAGGGGTTCTCCCGACTTGAAGTAATTGTGTTGGTTACTCCTCATGTTGAGAATGCGGTTGTTTCTTTCATCTTGGAGCTCTCTTGCCCTCCGTTATATCCGAAGGAGTAAGTACAGTATGCTAATTATAACTGTTTGATTTTAAGTCCGCCGAAATATAACTTTACCAATTTAAATGGGCTAACCAGTGAAGATCTGAATGATTTAGCGACAGAATATAACAATATGATTAAAAATGCGAGTGGAGTAAGACGAATATTTTTTTTACGATTGTGTGCTTAGGAAGTGATCCTGTTCGAGTTGATTATAAAAGGGGAGTCATATCTTAAAGAGATTAACCAAAGGTTGGTTGGGGCGTCTATTCAACCATTAAAAGTCATAACAAGCAGTCAAAGTCCTTCCAAATCTTCAAACTACACCGAGACGAAAAAAGATGAACCAATTTTATCTCCAGTTCTGCCAGCCGAACCTTTGGTTCAGGTGAGGAAGGAAGATGAACTTCAATGTCTCCAAAATAAGATGCTTAAGTCATTGGGGACACTGGGAGAAGTTCAGAAAGTAGAAATTCTCAACAAAACTGGGCAGTTTGTGTGCATTCAGAGGGTGAACAAGCTGAAGCCGAACCGAGAGTCCTGTCATCAATACTGTTCAGAGTATTTTGCTTGGGATATGGTAAGAAATCTACGAATCTTTTGATTTCTTTAGAGTCGTCTGATTTTCGTTTCCGAATTTGATTTATTCTACGAATTGGACAAAGGAGATAAGGCCAAAAAAGGAAAACTACAAACATTCCACAAAAACTTCAATACGTTTCTTCATAATGTAAAACATTCTACATTCCCAGCGGATGAAGACCTCTTGTCTACTTATTTATTCTTCAAAGATACCTCCGAACTAGATAAAGTCAGCATTTATAAGAGAAAGATTGCTTTAGGACAATATTTGGAAATGGGATGTCGCCCTTTATCGAATCCAAACGTTATAAGATACGTTTCGAAGAATGCGGTAAGTCAAAATAAATTTTAAAAAATTTTCTTAGGCAACAGTTTTACCCAAATTGGCAACACAGATATTATGTGCACTAAAGACTCTTCATGACAACAAATTGGCTCATGGTTTTCTGAACAGGAATAATATCTGGATTACCCAAAATCATAGTTTTATACTCTCTGACTACTGGATTACCATTGAACTTCAACGGTTTTGCGAAGATTTCCATCGAATTACAACCAATTCCAATCTAAACATATGTGTTCGTCCGTCGATTTCTCAGATGAGGCAATGTGATTTCACGAAGATGGCCGATTTGTTGGAGTCGTTTTTATACGAATGCAAGAATAAGGGAGATGATAGGATATTTGATCAACTGAAGTCGTTCACATCCAGCTGCCGAGAAAAAGAAGTTGATCTCCAGAAGTTGATGAACCACTCTTTTTTGTATTCCGGTCGGTTAGATTGTCATATTTTATGTTGTTCTAGATTTTTTGTCCTCTGATGCGTCAACATGGTCATCCGAAGTCGGTCCAGAAATGTTGTTGACGTTATCTGGAAGACTGGTTAAGGAATATAATGTATTGGGATTCTTGGGGAAGGGAGGCTTCGGTCAAGTATTTCTCGCAAGGTTTGTCATTAGATCAACAATTACTATTTAAATACCCATTTAATTTATTTTTTAGGAACAAATTAGACTCCAATGATTACGCGATTAAGAGAATAAATTTAACAGGAATTCCGAAGAAACAGGTCGAGAAGATCATCAATGAAGTCGCTGTCTTCTCCAAGCTCATAAACGAACATATTGTCAGATATTTCTCATCCTGGATCGAGTCCTTGGTTTATGAAACGTCAAATAGTTTGGGCAGTAGCTTGCCAAGTAGGTGATCTAAGTTCTTGTTGGTAATTAATTTCGTATTTAAACATGAAAATTTAGATGGAAAGGCACCGAAGAAACCAAAGGAAGCCTCTGACTCAGATTCATCCTCAGATTCTGAAAATGGAGGTTTCTTTAAAGCGCCGGAAAAGATACGAAAGGCATCGGTTAGATCTTCCAACATCCTTGACCATTCTCAAGTAACTTCTGAATTCTCTGTGATCTTTGAAGGTGATGAGGATGTGGTTGATGCTGAAGATGAAGAAGAAGTTGATGTAGAGATGCCCCAAGCAGAATTACCCAAAGAAATGTCCAATGCTTTCTTATGTCTTCAGATGGAATACTGTAGGAATGGAACGCTTAGAACTTTGATTGATGAAGGACAATTGTTTGAGAATGTGGCCATGATCTGGAGGTTGTTCAAGGAGATCTTGTTAGGCATTAAATGTCTGCATGAATACAACATAATCCATCGCGATATTAAACCCGGGAATATATTCTTGGATGGAAATTGGACCGTAAATCTTTTTAAATTGATTTTAAAATATAAATATAATCTTCAGGTTAAAATTGGTGATTTTGGTTTGGCGACTCGAGCTTTGGGAAACCAAAAGATTCACTTGAGTAAGGAGTCTCCTGAGAAGCCAGAGAGACCTATGAGTCCCAATGGTGGAGACAGTATGACAAAGGATGTCGGTACTCATTTCTACATCCCTCCTGAAGCTAAGAGTAGTTCTTCTGGCAGCAAGGTCTACGACACAAAGTTTGATATCTACAGCATTGGAGTGGTTTTATTCGAGATGATTCAAAAGCCCCCAGAGACACTTTCCGAGAGATTGAACGTCCTGAACAATCTCAGAAATACGATGTCATTTACGGAAAACTTCCTGACTTACCTTCCTCGATCCCACCACAGTGCGGCGGAGCAATTACTGAAATGGTGTCTTCAGAAGAATCCACGGGAAAGGCCGAGTGCTTCGGAATTGTTAACTTCTGGATTGATACCTCATATCACATCTGACGAAGACAACTTCCAAGTATTTATAGTGTACTAAGTAATTTTTGCTTTCAGAAAGTTTTCTCTCAAGTTGTGAGGAATCCGAAACATCGTCTTCACAAGACAATTATGAAAGAGTTATTCATGTCCGTCGGATCTTCGTATGTTGTCAACGGATATGATAAGTCATTTGTACGTTTGATTTCCTGGAAAATGGTAGTATTAATTTCTTTTTTTGCAGGGTAACCTATCTTTGGATTACATAAACACGCGGGATGAGATCTTAGACAAGGTCCGAGATGTGCTCAGATTGCACGGGTTTGCATCCCTCACAGCACAGTCATACGTTCCATCAACATCAGCGCAGAATAATAGCGGTGCATTGTTTATGTTGAACAACCCTTATATAACCGTTGATTTTACGGGATCTCTTTTGTCGTCTCCTTTCAATCTCCGGCAATGTATTGTCAGACAATTTTTACATTCAAAGACCACCAAAGGAAAGTTTTTTGTAGCTGACAAAGTCAATGTGAGACCTAGAGAAACATCTGGTAAGAGATAAGGGCAATAATTTAATATACCTTTTTCTTTAGGGCATGTACATCCGGAGAGCAGATATGAAGTAGGTGCAGATATCGTAGGAGTTTCATCAAGTCGAAATCTGACGGTATCGGAGCTTCTAATAGCCGTTACAAAACTCATGAAAGCCCTAGACATTGAGAACTTCAAGTGGAAGATATTTGTATCCCATTCAAGCCTGATAAAAGCTGTTGGATGGCATTTTGGAATTACGGAAGAACAGAACCTTATCATACTTTTCAATTTACTGTATTCTTACAGTAGTGGAGGCACTAAAAGCAAGGGCATTCATTGATAACATAACTTTTGTTTAGAAGATATTTTGAAATTCGAATTGGCTCATCGCTGCAAGATACCAGAAGAAAAGGTGAAAGATCTAGTGTCTTTCCTCAACGGGAATTATGACAATGTGATTGAGATGAAGGAAAAGTGCAATGTTTTGCTAAAGTCAAAGAACGAAAGAGTCAAAGCTTTTCTGCAAAAGGCATTTACAGAGGTCGAAGGACTGCTAAAACACATCAAGACATTGAATGAATCCATCCAGTTATCGTTCATTCCTGGGTTTGTTTATCAGCCGGGAATGTTCTCCAATGGCCTTGTTTTCTCCGTGAAATGTTTCAACAAGTCTTGGTTTACTGTAATGGCCGGAGGTAGGTCAAACGAGATTATATTTATATGGCTCAGGTGAATACACGAAATATATGGCAGATATATTTCTTGCCAATAGCCAGGAATGGAAGGAGGACAACATTGCTTACGGCTTCAATCTCTCCGTCGATGTATTAGCAAAATTTTTGCATAAAATTCGTAAATTGACTCCAGTCTGTGAGGTTCTGGTGGCCTTGTCTTCCTTGGACTTCTTGAATGCTTCATCCAAATTCTGTTCCGATCTCAGAAATTCCAGAATTTCCGTCGAACATTGGCCATATCCTGAGAGTTCCAACGATGAACTGATTGCAAGTTATTTTTTAAAATAACATGCAATCAATTTAAAAGGGATTTTTTAAATTTTTGCAGGAATACAGTGCAAATAAAAGGACAAAATTTCTGGTGACATTTGTGACAATCGACGAGGTAATTGTTCAGTTGAATGAACTCTTCGACTCAGCATCGGATCAGACAGGGAGCTTTCGAATGATGCACCATCGGATCAGACCCAATGAAGCCATTCAAAGTATACTGCAGCTAAGGTCTCGGACAAGAAGATTACGTGCCCCAAATTCCGAATCCATTGATCAAACCCTTGTCCAAACGACGTCGACTCATGCACCCTCGAGGAATGTGGATGTTTTACTGACCCAAACAGCTCAATCCAAAATGAGTCATCATTTGAAAAAGAAATACATTGTCAGTTAGTTTTAAAACAGTATCTTTGGTTGACCTTTTGTTAATTTTTTATTACAGAACCACGTCGTCGCACTGATGACTCCATTAACATCCAAATTTGAATGCAAGACCAAGTTTCTAGCCGTTATTACAGACCTTCCGACAGATATTATCAATCATATGTCCTTGGTAGACAGACATAATCATAACCTTGATGCCGCAATGCTGGCTGTGGAAAACATTTCTAAACAAAATGGTCGATGTAAACAGGAGATCCAAGAAGTGTGGGAGATAATGGACCCCTTGTACACAGAATCGCAGACGTCTGATGTTGTTTTAGCCATCTTTTCACCCCGATTAGCCGAGAACTTTTATCGTTTGTTGATTTAATATCGTTTGATTCGGTTGTTAATTTATCCGTTTACTTTCCAATCTTTTTTATCGGTCTAATTTAGTTATCTCCTTAATTTATACCAAGTATTTTTTAAATTATTCTTAATCAGTATCAGATTTATTACAATATTTCCATGTTTGTTGAACTGTGATGCCTTTGATATCTACGTGTATTAAATTGCGCATAAGATTGTTCTTGCTCTGAACTTAAAATTATGAAGTGATTAAACCAGGATCGTCGAACAATTTAATTTCGGGCAATCATGTTCAAGTTCGACTTATGAATGTAAAAAAGAAAGTCTTCTTCTTCTGTCATTTGTTTTTGAAGGCCTCTCGTTTTGCCGCTTTTTGCACGTGGTTTTTTCTTAATTCCATCCTTTTTATTTGTTTGTCCGGAGGGACTTTGTTGAAATTTGTGAAGTTAGGATGATTTTCGAGGATTTCGAATACTTGTGATCTTCAGTGATATTTTTTCAACGAAACGGAATGGCTTTCATACGCCGTCCCGGCTACCTGTTGCAAAGGTCGTAAAAGTCTTCCTAACGCGAACTAACCGTAAATGGCTGAGACTAAGCCTAATCGGCATGGGCCTAAACTTCGTTTCACCCTAAGCTTTACGGCGCTAAGAAACAAAAAATCTTAGACTGAACGACGAGACGGCGTACAGAAGTACAAATCAGTCCCTTCGCGAAGTGTTACTTTGTGCATTAAGCCGGTATGACTCAGCGTCTTACTGAAGGACTCTCCCTACTGAAGATCCTCGACTGCAATCCTTAGGGTTTCCTTAATCCCTCGATGATCGCAGTGCGGACTGACAACGTCACGACCTGCTCGATCTCTCGCAGAGTTATCCTGCTTTAACTCATTACTTTCAGAAGCGGGATGAAAGGAAAAGGTCGGCTCTTGTAATGGCGGTGTGAAGTTCGACTGGTATTGTGGGGGGTTTTTCCTTTGTTCAGGCTCTTCGCCCTCCCTTTTGTGTCGTTTCCATTTAAAAAATAAACAGGAATCTCGTGCTTCCACAATTTATTCCTCTCTTTAAAGGCGCGTTTTGCAATGAACCCTAAATTCATCTGATATCCGTTATGGTGACCGTCGTCTACTTTAATGAGATGGTCAAAAAGGCCAAGAAACTGACGTCCAGTCGGATCAAATTACTCCACTATCGGTTGTCAGGTAAATTCTGATTTGAAATTGGGTTCTTTAATCAATTAAAAACGTTTAAAAGACGCCATTCACTGTAATTTAATGATCCCTCTGGAAAAGGTATAAACATCGTTTTCTCTCCCTTTCTTATAATTCGATTGAAAAAAAGAACTTTTAGAAAACGATATCAAGATATTCAAACACAAATACCAAATAGAGAGCGAGATCGGGAAAGGTGGATTTGGAACAGTTTATTCAGCCTTAAGGCTAAGAGATAAAGCGCCCGTGGCCGTGAAATTTATTGAAAGGCAAAAGATATTTGAATGGGAACGGGTGAGATTCAGAAACGCTTAACAATCAACTTGTCAATTTACAGATAAAAGAAAAACAAGTTCCCAAAGAGATCTTCATGTTATCATTGATCCCTGATATAGAGGGGACTGTCCAGATGTTGGAATGGTTTGTTATACCCGATGGATTCCTGATAATTATGGGCAGACCAAAACAGTTTATTGACTTGTACTCACTACTCTCTAAACACGGTCCTCTAAACGAAATGGTAAAGAAAGAAACATATCGTAATAATTATGTAATATCACTTTAGATGACACTATTTATTTTCAAACAATTGGTAAATACAGTTACCGAGTGTTTAAAATTGAAAATCCTCCATCGAGATGTAAAGGTAGCCCGACCTAATAAGATATAACTACGTTAATTTCAGAACGAGAATATTGTGATTGATTTGGAAACGGGTAAAATACTCTTAGTGGATTTTGGAGCTGCTACTATTCTGGAAGATTCAAAGCCCGTCAAATTTCAAGGTAAGGAGATGACATTGAATATCAAGATATTTAAGGAACCCGGTTATACTGTCCTCCTGAATGGTATACTCAATCAATATACCTTGGACCTGAGGCTACGGTATGGTCTTTGGGAGTGGTACTCTATTCAATGCTCAACCAACAGCTGCCATTCCTAACAGAACGAGATGTCTATACTAAACATTTACTTGGGCCATTGCCAAAATTTACAGATTATTCTAAAGGTAATCTAAGAGATCCCATTACCTCATCTTTCAGACGTGGAAGGTCTCATTAACAATTGCTTAACTCAAGAACATGAAAAAAGAGTAAAACTCAAAGATCTAAAAGAACATTCCTGTCTTAAACGAGAGAATATTCAATGGGAAAAGATCTATGCTCCAAATTAGGTGATCCCATCTCCAAGTCTGATAGTACACTGTTCGTCCTCTAGTCCCAAAGATCACGTGTTCCCGCACGGTCATAATCATATGTTTTTCACATCATCGCATATTCAGCCAGAAATTACACTTTTAACTTCTTGCAGACTGCCAAACCTAATGGAATGGGCAGATAAGGCGAGGAAATGTCTCTTTGCCCCGACGCCGAAGATAGTACTCTTATCTATCAACGCTCAGAACACCCATCAGAGATTGAATTCTGTTTATTGCATTCTCTCCCTACAACCCGACGTCTCGGTTTAAAACGTTGAGACATTACGGCAAGTAAATTACAGAGGGCAGATCGGGCTTGCGCGAAGAGAACAACACTTTGTGGGCTGATCAATCAACTGATTGCGGGCTCATCGATTCACTCGCCACTTTCCAATTTCTATTTTTATTTATTTTCCCGACTTTTGGATGTGACTTTATGATGTCTTCATTGGATGATCTCGTGCAGAATAAAGAACTTATATCCGGAACGCTATTTACGGCTTTTCTCGGCGGACTTGTCGTCGCCTGGCTTACCAACAGACGCTCCCGCATTGCAACCCCTAAAGGCATAAGCAGGGATAGACAAGCAGTGCCAGTAGAGGTAACAGTATTCGACTGGTCTATGACTAAAACAAATATTTATAGGGTGAAGTGGGGTTCGTACTCAAAAGTGGCCTCTTAGTTGATGAAAAGGAACGGTGGATCGAAACAATTTACCCCGAGGCAACCACTTTGTATCAACTGTTTTTGCGTGGATTAGAGGTAATCCTGGAAATTATTTTTTACTCGTGTCTAGGCGAGCGAAAATCAACGATGTCTTGGGTACCGAGCCGAGAAAGAGGCCCCATACACATTTATCAGCTACGCCGAGACATTCCGTAGAGCTCGAAACATTGGATCCGCCTTTATTTCATACCTTGGAATAGATCCAGGGAACAAAACATTGATTGGAATATATGCTCAGAACAGCCCCGAATGGATCATTTCTTGTATCGGAGCCATCAGGTACTCAATGGTTACAGTTCCCTTGTACGACACACTAGGTGCTGATGCAGCCAAGTTCATTGTTAAAGATACTGGAATGCAGTAAGTGACATAATACAGTAAAATATTATTCTTCAGGATCATCGTTGTTGACAATGGTGCTAAAGTTCAAAGGCTTTTGTCCACGATTGAAGACACACCGTCTCTTAAACATATTGTAGTCATCAAAGAATCTGATGTCACTTCAGAACTCCTAGAAAAAGGTACAAAGAACAATGTCAAGATCCACACATTCGCTCATCTACTCCATGTTGGGGAGACGGATGTACAGGCTGATAGAGAACCCACACCTGATGACATGTTCATTATTTGGTAAGGGAATTATTCAATTAATAGCACAGCGTTTTAGTTACACAAGCGGAACTACAGGCACTCCAAAAGGAGTCGTTTTGAACCACAGAAACCTGGTGGCTAATGTGTCCGGGGTGATAAAGACTATGAGAGCATTCCTCCCGGAAACCGAGAGTCCTGATCAAGTCTCTATCTCTTACCTTCCGCTGTCTCATATGTTCGAACAAGTTTGCCATTGGTGCATATTCGCCTTGGGCGGATCAGTCGGTTATTTCTGCGGAGATGTCAGACACCTGAACAGCGATATGAAAGCGTTAAAACCGACGATCTTCCCTACTGTCCCCCGATTGCTCAACCGATTCTACGGACTAATTCAGGCATGACAAACCAAATTTGACAAATAATAACTTTTAGAAGCAACTCCACGACAAGAATCCATTGAAAAGGGCGCTTCTCAAATTGGCTTACAACAAGAAGTTATCTCATGTAAAAGCCGGTATTATTGAGAATGACAGCATTTGGGATCGTCTTGTTTTCAACAAATTCCAAGCCGAACTCGGAGGAAATCTTAAGTTCACTGTAACTGGATCAGCTCCAATCAGTGAGGAATGTCTAGAAGCATGTCGTGCTGCCTTTGGATGCCATATTTTGGAAGGTTATGGACAAACCGAATGCACTGCTATGGCTACTATGACATGGCCGGGAGAGATTGTTGGAGGTCATTGCGGAGGTCCAGCAATCTGCTCAAATATCAAGCTGGAAGATGTCGCGGAACTCAATTATTTTGCCGTAAGCCAAAAAAATAATTGAGCAACCAAAGTTTTAGCAAGATCGAAAAGGTGAAGTGCTAATAAAAGGGCCTTGTGTTACTACCGGTTATTTCAACAACCCCGAGAAAACAGCCGAATTATTCGATGAACAAGGATACCTACATACTGGCGATATCGGGCACATTTTACCTAATGGAACACTAAAGATCATAGATCGTAAAAAACATATCTTTAAACTGGCCCAGGTACGCTTCGAAAGCTGTTATCATAAGAGAATAACAATCATTCACCAATCTTTAGGGAGAATACGTGGCTCCAGAGAAGATTGAAAATGTTTACATTCAGTCAAATTATGTGCAACAAGCATATGTCGATGGAGACAGTTTAGAACCCTATCTAGTCGCAGTAATCGTTCCAGAAGCAAAAGAACTAATCAAATGGTATAAAGCACAAACTGGAGAAAACAAGTGTCTCAAAGAAATCTGCAAGGATCAAAAAGTATGAAATATTGTTTGCGGAAACTCCTTTCAGTCATAGTTCTAAAGCACTTATAATTTCAGGCAGTTGATCATATTTTCGAAGAAGTAATCGCAGTTGGGAAGAAGAATCAATTGAACAGCATCGAGCAGGTCAAGAAGATCTGGCTCGAATCTGAACCTTTCAGTGTGGAGAACGGACTTCTAACACCCACTTTCAAATCAAAGAGACCTCAACTTAGACAAAAGTATAAGCAAGTCTTCGACAAATTATACGGAAAATAATCGTGTTGTTGTCGAATAAAGATTACGCAACCTTTCATTTGGGGCAGATTTCATTTGGGGCTAATTTCATTTGGGGCTGGCAGATCGAATTTCTGTAGCTGGTATTAGACGGGTTTAAACTGCTAGAAAATGATTTAGAATGCCTCTCAAGTGTCTTAGACGGCTTGACAAACGGTTATAACCAGTAATCAATTAACCTGGATAGCTAGAAAAGGAGTTGCAATAGCAGCCAAAAACGTTACACAACCTCTAGGGGTCCTGACTGCTATTTTTATCTCGTAGAGAGCGTTATAGACCGAATGGCTACCATTCCTACTCATTGGGAAGATACCAAGACGATTTGGAAACCGTTTCAACCTTCTACATCAACTTTAAGCCGTCTGGCGCCTGCCTTGCAACGGCTTCGCTAGCTATTTAAGGCATCCCTAACCAAATTCGACCTTTTGGATAACGGCGTTTTACAATCCTAAGCACTTTCTGGCTACTAAAAACAGATTCTAGCCATATCGAACACTGAAGTTCGGTCTGCCCCAAATGAAGGGTTGCCAAAAATTATGGTAAATTATATTCGACTACATGCTCCCAAGAATCCTTTACCCCAACATAAGAGTCCACCAAATCCGAAATAATATTTTTGGCCTTGGGCTTTCAGCGGTCGATTTCTCTTCATCAGTAATCCGTTGGCAATTTTTGAAACCGGTTCCTATAATAACTTTTCAAGGGATCTCGAATGGCAAAACCTCTAAATGGAACGGTCAGAAACTATTCGAACTTGAATTCCAATCTCTAACAGCCCAACTTTTTGACCCCTTAGGATTTTTACGGCCAGTTTCTTTGAAAGCACATCTTTTACTTCAAAGGTTCCGGGCCCAAGGTTCTGATGCGGAGTCCTCTCGTTCTGTTCTCGGTTCATGAATCAGTTTGATGGTCGGAAGCTCGAAGTTGCTCGTTTCGGTCCTCTCTTATAAGGAAAATATCGAATCCATGTGTTCACTGATGCTAGTTTTGATGCTGCCGGTGCGGTCGCTTATGTCCAAGATTGTCGGAGCCTCCACAGTTCTCCAATCTTGTCTAAAGCAAAGTTGACTCCCGCACCTCTTCGATCCAAAAGGACTCCATTTCCCGCAGAGGATACGGTGACTATGACAGTCAATGTTCTTGAAATTCTAGGTCTTGAATTTGGTACTAAATTAGCTGAGTTTTTGAGATCCGAGACACCCTTTCCCGCTGAATCTATTCATATTTGTACGGATAGTAATTGTGCTCTTTCCTGGATTTCTGGTCATCTCCCTCCCAAGAATAAGGTGTTCGTCGGGAACCGAGTGAAATCAATCAAATCGGTTCCTAATCTTCAGTTCCACCACATTCCTGGTTCCCAAAATCCCGCAGATATCTTGTTCAGAGGAGCAGATCTTGACACTCTGATTGCTTGTGAACTTTGGTGGAAGGGTCCTTCCCTCTTGTTAACCCCTGATCTCTGGCCTCCACCAATAAATTTTTCCCTATCTTCTCCGGATCCTCTAGTTGTTCGTCGAACCCGAACTGAATCTGGTCTTCAAATCCCTTTGTCCTCAGAAGAACAGTAGACGGTGCTCGCCAAGTTCCCCTCTTTCTTGTCTACAGTTCAAGATCTTCGAAAAACTGTGAAGTGCTCTTTCTCGACTGCTCAATCCTTGCTGATTAGAATTGATCAGACTCAGAACCCTCCTTCACCTCGTGATATTGAAAGGTTTGCCCTGAACTCAGATCACGGTACATGGTATGTAACTGGTCGATTAGAGAACAGTGAACTTCCTCAAAATGAAAAACACCCCATGTTCTTGTCCAAAGAATCCCTCATTCTCCCAAAGTTAGTGTTTGATCTCCATTCACGGGTTCACCCCAATATCTCCTCAACTTTTGCCCAAATCCGTCAATTCTTCTTGATTCCCGGTGGCAAGAAACATCTCAGATCTGTCATTGGTCAAGTTTGCGAACCATGTAGGCGTTATTTTGCTCGTCCGTATGTCCTCCCACCAATTCCCGCCCTTCCCGCATCTAGAGTAACTCGACAGAAGCCCTTCACTTCCGTTGGATTAGATTGCTCTGGACCTTTCTCGATTCTGAATGAGAATAAGTTAGCCAAGGTTTATCTCCTAGTGATCACTTGTCTAAGCACTCGTTATACCCATGTTGAAATTGTGGCGAAGGGAGACACTAAATCCATGGTCTTGGCCCTTCGAAGGTTTATCGCTCAGTTCGGTGCTCCAACAGAGATTCTCTCGGATAACGGTCGCAATTTTGTTCTAGGCGCTAAAGTACTCAAACGTGTTTCCCAAACGCTGTGTTCACTATCCCAATTATCTTGGAACTTCACTACTCCCTATAGTCCTTGGAAAGGAGGGATCTACGAAAGGATCATTGGAATTCTTAAAGAATCTCTCCGAAAATCTTTGCCTCAACGTCCGCTATTTCAAGATTTGTTCCATACCATTGTTGCTGAAGTTAGTTCGTTACTTAATTTAATAGTCGCCCTATTCTATCCTCGTTGTCGGTCAATTCCAGTAACGTAACATTGAGACCTCTCGATCTCGTTTTTCCTGAAAAAAGAGACCCATTCCCCGTCATTTATGACGCCGAAATTGATCGAGATCCCAATTACATTCCTCGTCCGGATCGCGCAGACAACCTTATCGTTGACTGGAATCGATCTCTCTCTCGATTGAATAAGTTTTGGAAGGTGTTCCAAGGATCGTACCTCAGAGTTTTGCAATCGATTGGTAAACCCCCGGTCAGGTCCGTATAGACTCCCCGAAGTTGGACAGATCGTCCTCATTGTCAGTCCGAATGAACGAAATCGAAATAGTTGGAAGACTGGTCTGATCACTAAGTTGAATCTCGGGTCAGATGGTATCTGCCGTTCTGTAGAATTAGAGTGTAATCATAAACTCATCACCCGTCCCTTATCTCTCTTGGCCCCCCTTGAAATCGATTCCATAAAGACTTCGAATTCTGTTCCAGATGAGTCCTCCCGACCACGTCGAACCCGAAGAAATCCTCGAGATCTCTCTCCTCTCGTCATCCGAAGAAGCCGTTTCTGTAGCCAGTCCCCAACGTGCTCAGTCACCTTTCCATCTTTCCGAGGCTGTCGGAGAAGTCCTGGCCAATTTTATCCAAGACCAACCCCCCGACATCGGCCAATTTTTGGAGGCCGCTTTAGCCGCCGTACCTCGATCAGATTTGCAAAGATTAACTGGTCCAATAGTTCTGTTCGAAGAACGAATTCGAGATTGTCTGACCCCTCATCGTCCAGTTCCACCGGCTCCGGTAGTCAACCATCACCACCCGGTGGTGGTCCCTCCGTTCCGTCCTCTGTTGGTCCATCATTCGAATCGTCAGCAAGTGCCAAGACCTCAGCCAACGCCAAGACCTCAACCTTTGCCACGGTCCTCAACTCGGTCCGCCCCACCACAGAATCGTCCGATCACTCCTTGGAATCCCAGAACGTCTCCTTGGGCATCCAGAACCACTCCCTACCCAACTCCTTTGAGAGATATTCGGGTCCAACCGCCGAGGAATCTGTGCCAAGTTCAAAACCCGCGTCAATCTCCATCGACTCAGCCTGGTCCTTCGACCTCATGGAGACCCAAAAGTAGAGGAGATGGGGCATGTTGGCGATAGCCAATTTACATATCAAGGATAGGTATAAAAGCAATGGATCATCTAATTTAATTCAATTCATTTTCCTTTCTCGTGTGAATAAAGTATATCCGAAGTTTCCACTTTTGGATTATCTCTTTCCTTGAGACCGGTCGTCTCCTTCTCTAACTCGCATCTCAATTCTTCTCCCTTTTCTCTAGGTCCAACCAGCTTATCCCCTCGTTTCTTCTTGGAACATGTACCATTTGAAAGAATGTAAAAAACTGGTCTATAACCACCTTAAATTAGCTGCTATTTTTGCCTTACGCGCTTCAACCCAGATCAAAAAAGGAAACTTTTTTTGGCTTTGAAACGCTGATGTGTGAATACGCGGTGTTTTTGGTCCTGTAACCCAAGAAAAACTAGGAGATAGCAAATTTTTCAACAGTTATGGGTTCAGACTCCGCCTCTTTCCTCAATTTGTAAAATAGGTCAACGGCCCGATTGAGGCGGATGCCCGATCGGTATGGCCAGTCGGAGCGACCGCGAGGTAAGAGAGTGGGGAGTCGAGGTATTAAGATGAGGTCTTATTCTATCGTTTAACCTTGTATTACTGACTCATATATAAAATAGTAAAAGCAAATAAACCTCGTTATCCATAAGTTAGGGTCCTTTTATATCTGGTATCAGCGAGTGAGCCGTAACAAGATCCCCCAGATGTCCATACCATTGTCCCTTGCCCCAGTTGGAAAACATGGATGATGAGCAGGATGTTCGGTTAGTAATTGTGGCTCGCGACCGTTGTTGCGACAGTAGCCGTCCTCGGCAGGAACCTCTTGCGCCGTGCGGGGAGGAGGAGGCCGCTATTTTAGTTCGGCAGGGGCCCATGTTGAATTATCGCAATTTCTAAAAGGCTCCTGACTCATTAGATCCCAACTGGCCCCAAGAGGGGTAGTGGAATTGCTGCTAAGATGTCGCAGGTTTATTTGCAACTATAGGCTACTTATTTTTACCTTAAAATCTTTTTACCCATTGCCCATCTAATTCCTTTGCTGGAGTGGCTCCGTACTCTTTTCAGTTTTTTTTATTAGTTTAAAAGAAATTTATTTTTACATATACTAGATTTCTCAGAGAACTTGGTCAGTTTTCTGTATTTTTCTTGCATACGCCCATTCGACTGAGAGTTGACCCGTTTTTGCTGTGCGTTGACATTGGCGAAAAGTCTGGCAATACCATTTGTCAAGTCGGCCAAAACATATCACAATTGGAAGACCCTTTATTGTGCGTCTTAAACCCCGCGAAGGTGTAAATCATCAAACTAGAAGAAAGACCCGAAGTGCCGATAAAAGACAACCGCTTTTGTTGTGCTCGACAGATGTGTGCAAACAAATGTTGAACCATCAAATGGACCGAGGAGACTACCAATGCCAGAAGCCCGACTACGGTAGAGTTTAACACAAGTAACAGACAGCACCATCTATCACTTACTGTTAGGTAGTAAGAATCATGCACGTAACAATATAAAATAAGCTCTTTGTGACATTATATTTCAGGAACTAATTTGTCTTATCATAAATACCAAAATTTTGTCTTTCTCTGACTGCATAGATCAATAGTTTCTATATTAGGCAAACCAATAGCTTCAATTTTGCTTGATCAGATCAACCGCTGACTTCAGCAAAAAGTTTAAATTTTCGATTACGTTGAAGATGACCCACGTGCTTTCAACAGTTTGAACGTCAGCGTTATTTCCGTATAAAATTGAAAAGTTGCTGGATCTGAATTTCCTTTAGTGTGTAATTCTTACTTGGAAATCTCGACTAGGCCACTTAGGTAAGGGAAGGCGCTAGAATTTCGGATTAAACAAGTCGTTTTCTCTGACTTAGAGAACCTAAATGACCTAAGTTTGCGTCAAAAACCGTATTAGAAAAGGTTGAGAACTGCATATAGACAATAATATACTAGTTTAATTTTTAGTTACGGAAAAATGGCGCTCTTTCTACTACACATGAGCTTGGTTGAATAGTCATTGGAGAAAAGTAAACCTTTTCCAACGACCACCTGCTGTTTCTCTCTAGAGAAAAGGTCAAGACTTAACGAAGAATACGTTTTATTATCATCGAGGACGATGATTTTCCAAAAACCCGCGGAAGGAAACGTTGGAACGCAATTTGATCCGTTACAACACAACCCCATGGAAACGCGCCAGGAGCCCTACCTTCAACGACAAAACACGAGAGTACAATGCCCACAGAGCCCGATATTGACCGACCAACGCGCAGCCAACCAGCCCAAAGTTCAGTCTCTGCATCAAGGAGTCAGTGGGAAAATATATTTGAAAACGATATTAAATTTAAATTGTTAATGTTGTCCGTCTTTCTGCCGATTCTAATTATCCCTAGTCTATATATTTGGATATAATGTGTTTAAGAAAGAGCTCTTCTTGTCACATATAACCCGCATATATTGCTTGAGGACAAGCAATTTCGAAAAGGCCCGGAGGAGTTATGGGTTCAGACTCCGCCTCTTTCCTCAATTTGTAAAATAGGTCAACGGCCCGATTGAGGCGGATGCCCGATCGGTATGGCCAGTCGGAGCGACCGCGAGGTAGGAGAGTGGGGAGTCGAGGTATTAAGATGAGGTCTTATTCTATCGTTTAACCTTGTATTACTGTCTCATATATAAAATAGTAAAGGCAAATAAACCTCGTTAACCATAAGTTAGGGTCCTTTTATATCTCAACGGTTTTTAGACTTAATTTTTATGTACCTTCCGTTAGAGGGCATACCTATTAAAAATCTCTCCGTTGAACGTTTTAACCACCCAGGATGTTACTCCAAGGTAAAACAGCCAAGTCCGAAAAATTTCGAAACAAATCCCGTTTTGTTATAAGAGGCTCCCAATATACCACAAAAATCTTCTTGAAATTAAAAAACCCTTGTCCTCGTCCTATTCGTTCCATAACTGTTAAAAAATTTTTAAAAATCAAAAGAGGACTCGAACCTGGTCCGCAGGCCCTCCTTCTGCAGCGCCTTATACACCGAAGCTTGGAAATAAATTGCGTTTGTTTTCTAGGAAGAAGGGTGAGATTAGCCTAGAAATAAAAAAAGATCGCTAGCCAGCGCGTAAGGCTAATTCAAGGTGATACTAGACCAGTTTTTTACGATCTTTGAAATGGTATATGTTTCAAGAAGAAATCAGGAGACGAGGTTTTGCCGAGCCCTTGTAAGACTAATTGTAAATAGAGGCAGACCCTATCCGCATTTTGACAAAAAACTGCAAATACCAATAAATCGATTGTGACATTTTGTTTCCAAAAATTGCCTCATCAAGATGACGGCTTAACTGGATAGTCAGCAGAGGAGCCTTTGGCAATATTCGGTAAGATATAAACGCAGGAACCAACGATCTCTTTTTCAGGACCATTTACCGAAGATGGGGAAACGGATCGGAATCGTGTTGTTACTGCATACAGTACGTTATGCCGCGTTCCCACTTGACGATTCCCATCGAAGTGAGTCCCATCGAAGTGAGTCCCATAAAGTTGGGTTACCTTGTTTTTAGCTGATCCTGTATCTTACGGTTTGCCTGGAGACGTTTTTAATGGAGGAGAAGAGAGTTCACATATTGTGAGTTTTTCGGCTATCTCTTTTTTATTATATTTATATTGATTTATTACTATTTTCCAATTATTTTAGGTTCACGTTGAACCTCATTTGCAACCTCCGGCGCCTACTCACATGCCATATCTGAATCTGATTGATCAGATGTCGTCAACTTCTGATGCTACAGTAGCGGAAGATGTTTCGAACACGGAAGCTGAAGCAATCACAACAGATCACGTCGACTCTGAAGTTGTATTTCCCATTCTTCAAAGGGGTTCGAAGGAATCGGCTGGACCCAAATCTGCCGAACTTCACAACTTCCATCCGGTTTCTGCCGAACAACCATCTCCTGATTCGACCGAAGATCATATAGGTTCAAACGAAGACATTGATGAATTCTCGACGACTCCAAGATCTTCCAAGTTTAGAAGTTTAAAGACTGGCCTAAGACGTTTCGATGACAGCGATGGATTTGGGCCCATTGAGAAGCTGGATGATCTCCCACCTGGATTTGGGCAACAACAGAGTCCACCTACTCAAGCTGAGACTACTCTTCGCCCGGTTGAGCAATCAACTTTGGGGGCGATTGTGGTTGTTCCTGCTGAGGAATCCGTGGAATCTACTGTTTCTACTGGTAAGGTTGTTTATTTACTTACTTTAGAATATTGAATTCAGATTTTCCTACCGCCGAGCCAGAGGTTGGACAGTTCTCGGAAGCCACGACACCTGGTACTGATCCTGTTGTGGAAGTGACCACAGCGCCGTCCGCAACCCCGCTGATCTTTACTGATAATCTTTTAACCGAGTCCACAGTTCCATCAATTGAACATTCTTCAGTCTCATCTGCAGCTCCATCCGCTGCCAGTGAACCTTCTACGGTTCCTTTTACTGAAGTTCCCACCACAGTTGCAGTACCAACGACTTCTGAAGCAACGACCGGAGCCACGACTGAAGCCGTAGTTGATCCAATTGTAACCCTTTCTCCGATTGCAACACCTGAAACCTCGACCTCGGTAGTGTCCTCTACGTCGCCGGTAACAGAAAAGACATCTGTGGCCACCTTATTGACAGAGGCAACTGTTGCAGTGCCAGTTGAAGATCCGTCAGGTACTCGTTCTTTCAAAGAAAATAATAATTAAAATTTCCAGCTTCCTCGGCGTCCTATGCTTCGTCCACTCCGGAATACACTTCACCAGAATCTACATCTTACGGAATTTATTCAACTCATCCAACGGAGACCGAGTCCACTTATTCATCAGGCACTGCAAGTGGGGCTTATCCCTATGCTGCTCAATCGACTACACCAGAAGTATATGTGAATCCTTATACCCCAACTGAAAGTTCCGGAAGTGCTTCTGGATCCGGACAAAAGGTGGTTGGATCTGGCTCCGGAAGTGGATCAGGGTCGGGCGAAGGAAGCGGATCGGGTATTGAAGCAGTTTCAGCATCTGGAAGTGGTTCAGGATCGGGAGGTGAACTAGAATCTGGCCCTGGTAGTGGCTCGGGATCTGGAGATAGTAGTGGATCAGGCTCTGGAGACGAAACTGGATATGGTAGTGAAATCCCCGAGACATCCCGCTTGGAGGGCGCATCAGGAAACGACGAAGGCAGTGGATCTGGAGCGGTCAACGCGTACGGTGTGGTACCAGTGGAGGGATCTGGAAGCGGATCTACTCCTTCCTACGCTCCGGTTGCTCCTTATGCTTCTTCTTTGTCGACCGCTTATTACGCCCAACCCCCGTCAACTCGGGCAACTTCCACGGTTCCAACTACTGAACAGACTCAGCCTCCTTACATCGCTCCCAGTAAGCGACAAACCTACGAAGAGGTCCCCACAGAGGAATTTTACTAATCGTCGACTCTTGAATACTAACCCAATGTGATGTCATATTGTCGTGTTTAACTTGATTACTGTTTATACTAATACACTTTATATTATAACTTGTACGTCCTCTAACAAGCACACTGTTAATAAACTCATTCTTCATTAGTTTAATTGTAAGACTGAGAAATGGCGAAGAACATTTGGGACGACAATATATGTTTAAGATGGGTAGGACGAACCGAGAAATGCCATCAGGGTGAGGTCGAGACTGACTGTAGCTTAGAAATACGCCGAATCCGAATAGATCCGACCTCAAACACGGATATGAGAAGGAATGTTTCTTATTCATTCTGAAGAATGCAACATTTGGGCGTGATTCCTCTGGAATTGTTGGTGATGATGATTAGCGAGGCCTACTAATAACGCCGCATTTGTGATCCCGTTAAACTCGAGTGGAAGGCTAGGGGCTTGTCTGTTTTCCCCTGAGGGCATACTAGATGTGGAGATTCCGCCGGGCTGACCATTCTCAGCAGTCATCGCTCCTGGAAACCAATTACTGACCCCCAAAAAGGAAGATGACCCCGAGAATGGAGCCAGAAGATCAGAACTAGAAGCCGGAAGTGAAAGACTGGGGTTGGACCTTGAACTGGACACTGAAGGGGACGGAGAACTGGCTCCATTTGAGCTGGGAGGTTTCGTTTTGAGAAGATTTTTGTAATCCGTTATCCTAACCTTCTTCCCATCGACCATGCATGTTCTTTTTGGGCGTGGACTGAAAGATAACTTTATTATAGAACGTATTGTGACGCAGTCTTCTTGATAATATAATATATCATAATTAATGTTCTATTCTGTTCTCTCTAGATTCCTGACAATCGATTAGAGATAATAAAATTGTTTTTGCAGGCCAGACCTACCGGTATCGATAATCCGGATGTTGTTCCATGTGGAGTTTTGAAAGACGGGACTGTTCTTCGTAATAAGGTTGCTTCTCCGCATTGGACATGGCCTTCCATCTGGAGCCCAGGATCTTCGAGATGTTACTGTTGTGCATGTCTGGGCATGCTTTCAGAATCTTCCGTCTCTCATCCCGCGCCCAGACCATGAATGCATTCATTGGCCGCTTGATGTGATTCGGGCTTTTTGGCGCACTAACTCTAACGACATTGTTCATGTTGGACCCTGAATCTGTTCTTGGAGTGCTCTTTCCAGAAGAAGTCGGGGATTGAGTGGGATGGAATCGATTCATAAAACTCGAGGGAGAAGTGCTGGTGGTTGTGTCAGCATGATCGCTTAAATAATTTAGGAATTCATTCAAGAAGAATCAAGATCACCTTAAAGTGCTGAGATTTAATGGGATTTCGTTGAATTTACTAGCCTCGTTGTTGTTATTTATTGCCTTATTCCGGTAATAAGAGAGGAAAGAGTTCTCGAGCACGTTCGGATGACTCTCCAGATCGTGGGGTTTTACGGGTTGGACTGAAATTAAAATTGCGTTGATTGCATACTACTCTGGACGTGTAAAGTCCGTAGAACTTTCCCGCTGGAGTCACGCGTGAAATTTGGTGCCGCCTGGGGAAAAAATCCATGTCCCTTGGGTAAAAACGGGAAATCGCAAAATCAGAGAAAAGCGCAATGTAAAAATTCTACGGACTTTATGCTTCGAGAAGCAAAAGATTATAATATGACCTCATGACCTATGACATAACAAGAGAAAATTAAAAGGCTTACAAGAAGGAAAGAAGAAGTTTAGAGCTGGATTATTAGCCCCGAGGGCATTAATCATGTTCATCCACTTCTCTTGTTGACTCTGTTCTGTGATTTCCATCTTCATATTGTGTTGAGTGACATCCTTTCTGGAGGTATTGTAATCAGAAGAGTTGTCGTGAGAACTCTCTTTATCCGCTGTGGATTTATCCATGATATCTTCTTCAATCTCTTTTGGCTCTCCCAAAACAATTTCTTTTACTGATTTCAGCTGTAAATGATTTAATGAGTACTTGTTTACTTCAAAAACCTACCTGTTCAATAATGTTATCAATGAGATGAACTTTTCCAGACTGTGATTCAACGTTATCGAGGACGTTTTTCAACGCGTTCCCATCAATAATTACAGTACAGTAATCCTGTTCTTGCGCCAGGATATCCGGGATCTCGCTGCTTTCATTCGAAGTGCTGAAAATACAAATAAAATATTGTACTTATAATTAATAGAAATCCTCAAGTTTTAATTGAAATCAGAGCCCGGTTAGAGTGCCCCCATTGTTTGCCTCGAATTCGAAGTTAAAAAGATATCTGAAATTCAATATCCCGTGAATTAAAACAATTGTTTCCCCATAAACAGAGCGCCGGTTACTGTAATTTTTTGTTGAATGACCGGTGCCCTCTTCTTATCGCTGATAAACAAGCTCGAGACTCAAATAGCCCCGATTGTTTGCACAATTGTGTTGCTCCGTATATGGCCGGGACTGTCACGAGAGGGTCATTACAAAAGGGGGATCCATTGGACAGCCATGCCCTCAGGGGACATTGGATCTATTATCTTATCAGATGCCGCCTAATTTCCGAAAAGACTTGGAGAATTGGGGATGACAAAGCGACTTAGGTTAATCAACTCTATAAATGAAAATTGTGTCTGCATGTGACATCATAGTAACGCTCACCTCGTCTGTTGAGATTCTGAAGATTTTGTGGACTTTATGGTCTCAACTGGACTTGTAAATTCATCCGGAGGGTCTTGCTGTACATCCTCGAGGGTAACATTCTAAAAAATATTTAAATTAGCTCAAATGCTTTTCAAAAATGGATTGGCATACAACTCTTACAATTCCAATGACGATATCACTTGACTTTGTCATTAAACAGTCAGAAGACACCATCTCAGGATATTCTTTAGAAGAAGTGGGTTCGGACAAGAGTTTAGTAGCTTCTCTTTCCTCCTCTCCGCCACTCTTTGTCCACTCCTGTGAGGAAGGGGGCAACCTTGCACAGTACGGTGATAACGCCCCTTCTTCAGGGAAATGATTGACCAAACGGACCGGAGTGGCTTTGCGGCGACTTGACATACTGAAAACAAAGAATATTGATATCGGAGCAAACGGCGATAACAGTCAGTTGAACCCGGGTTACACTGAAACAGATATGAAACCCGACACATGACCCGGGCCCGGAACAGTTCACTCCAACAAATACCTTCCGACTTTACAGTAAATAATCCGACGTGATTTTATTTTAGGCCCTATTTCAGACAAATACTTCAATAGGAAGGCAAATGAACCCAAGGTTAAAATGGCCGCCAGATAATAGACAAACCACCGGTAAATGGGAGATAATGAAGGGACAAAACATAATCAAGAATGATTGCGCAACGGGCATACGGTAGAGCGGCTTTGTTTCCCGCACACATGGCCCAGGATGACATCAAAACGGACATCGACCGGGACATAATGCTCGGGTCGGGGGGCCCGGGGCGACAGACATTATGATCGGCTTGATTAATAAATGGCCAGGTTTGAAATCCCACAACAAAAAAGTTGTCCCAGGGCCAAAAAGTGGATTAAAGACGTTTCTTCTCAAATTTCGCAAAGAACTCGGCAACAGATGGGCACAAAGCTTGGCCATGTCGAGAGTCCAGAGCCGGACAATATTACCCCTATTAGACGAGGAGGAAACGTGGGAATAATGCCTCCACACAAATATTACCGTACACCTCTCACACACTCACGAATTTTACATGATCTTCATTAATTATGGAACGCATCTGCTCCCACAGACGACTTGCATAACATCCATTACGAGGCCATTCAACCGGTAATTACCGACCCTAAGGGACATCAATCAAAAAGTTGGCGCAACAAAAGACGGGGGTGGATAAAACCAAGCAAGTTACTTAATGCTGGACGCATAAACTGCCACTTATTCCTTCTTCCAGAGGGCTCTGACAAATAATCCAATCTGGAGAACAATAAAGAAAAGGATCCCACAAAAGACGCGCATTTATTGTTGGCCCGCTTATTAATAGACACCCATTGTGTCGCTTAATAAGTAAAATCTCAGCTATCTTTTTCTATGGCCTGATCAACCAAGAAGACCCCTCTGGCCTCGGGGATTCATAAAAGCCTAAGATTGACAAGAGGGGAAAGTAAATGTCACCATTCATTTGAAAGACTTCTTTCCATTAAAGTGCGGTTGAAAGGAGAAATAGGAAGCGCCCAACTTTATGGATGGCCTGAAGACAATGCCAGAGGGGAAATGGGTTGAGACTGCGGTGGGCAATAAGTAAGATCATGTGCAAGAGTAGTAGAAATTGGTTTAAGCCGTTTATCCGCTCCATCCATTAAATGGAAAAGATACAAAGGGTTTCCGGAAACAATCAACATCCTCTTTCCGCGCATACCAAAGCCGCGAGGGTCTGATAGGTAGTAAAACTCAGCTGGCTGTGCTGTAAAACGGCACCTCAGAGAAACAAAGCCCGCATTTATTGGACTTGTCTCATCGCCGAGTACCGATACACAAAAGAACAAGCGCCGTTAAAGCGCTTCCTGGCCGGCTCTTCTGCTTGACCTATGTTTGTATGTGCATCTCGAATCGGGCGAGTTTCCTCGAATTAATTGCTTATTGGGACGTTAAATTTGTGAACTCTTAAGTGCGACGATTGCGCGAAGACGCGGCGATTGCGCAAAAAAGTGGACATCAAGGGGAAATAACCGGAAACAGCATAAAGAAATACGCCGCTCGCTGGCCCTGGGACCTGAAATTAGTCCGTTGACTTTTTATCGCATCTTCAGAGGGCTTTAATTTACACTACTAAAAGCTCACCAAATCTGGAGTGCCCTAAATAAATTAGCATTATTTTAGAAAACATCAGGAGTAGATGACAAGGGCCCAAATATTAAACTTAATCCTTCCCAGTTAATAAATCTTTTCACTTAATTTCAGCCTGCTAAACATTTTGAAAGGGAATCTAGATTATAGAAAAATCCTAGAGAATAGAGAATAAGGAGAGCAAAAAAAAACAATGTAGTGATACCAGGAACTACAAAACGAGCAGAGTTAACGTCGAAAAAAGTTATTTTAAGAATGTAATCAGCGCTTTATTGAACCACAAAACAAAGGATTTTTGGACAACACTTGGTCGGTAATCCGATCCAGCCTGACTGACAAGCTCTGAGGGCATCTTTCGCAGCCGCACAGGCAATTTGACCTCAGGCCACGCTGAGTCCAATTAACAAAGGAAAGATTGGAAATAAAAGGAATAACGCTTGATTTAAAGTCGGCTCAACAACCGACTACCGTATGCCCCCGACGATACTTTACGGCCAAATTACACGCATTGTGAGTGCACAATGCCTGGGGACCGTCCTCTGCGAACAAAAAGGAGTCGGTGTGCCGAAGCACGGACGGCAGAGCAGGCGGAGAAAAAAGGGGGGGGGGGATGGGCCAACAACCAACCAGCTCGAAGCCAATGCCCTCAGGCAAAGTGTTTTGCCGTCGAGTGCTGGAAAACTTTTCCAAATAAATGATCCATTTTCTCGTTTGTTTCGGCGCACGGCCAATTTCGGAGCACTTGAGGGGGGGATGAGCACGTCAGTGGCCGCCGCCCCTACTACGATCGCATTGATAACCTCTTTAAGGCAATTTCAGGATGGCCATGAGAGGATCCTTGGCCGGAGATTAGGCCCGCTGTAATCCCGAAAACAATATATTTCTGGGCCTGGCAACAAGAGAATTACGGTCCATGGAGAAATAAATATGTAAAGACAAGCAAAAGATTTCCATATTTGAGATTTCTTAAGGACAAAAATCAGACAAAATAGCAGTAAAATGACAAAGAAAGGAAAACAAACCCTGTTCAGGCTACGAAACCCCCAGATCCCCCACAATAACCTCGATTGGACAGCAATTCTAAAGGATTGTTGTCATGTAAATGATGGCAAGAACTCGATCGAATATTAAAAAGACGCCGAGTTGATAAAAAAAAGATCGACAGGGCCATATGAACCCAATGTTTGTGTTTAGATACCGAGAGAAGAGAGGTAATCAGTGGGCCGTAGTGCAAGTCTTCGTCAAAACTTCTTCCTTTCCGTAAACAATTGGGTTCAGACACAAGAAATAAAATAAAATTGAAAAACAGGTACCCGCGACACGTGATCCAGGGTAGCAAGAGGAGGTTCGGCAACCTGAAGTCTTCCCGACTGCTGCAACGCCTGCTGCAACAACCGGTTCAAGTCGATGGAAGCGGCGGATCTCTCGTCGACGTTCGCGGGGATCAGAGGAATGCCGACGGACTGTAAGCACGAACCTTGACCTTTGTCTCGGCGATCTCGAGCGTCTTTACAACTGGAAGCCGATCACTCTCCGATTGTTAGTTCAATCGAAAAAGAAATCGCCGATGCCCGGGCCTGATCGCTTTATCCGTTCATGTACGAGAGATGGGCGGAAGTATTTCTTTTCTCATGCGGAAATGGCTATAAACCCCAACAGTTAAACGACTACATGAGCCACCGAGGTTATTATAAAGGTTGAATATTTCTTTAAAAAACGTTAAATATGACGTTAACTTCCAGCTGAAATTAGCTTAAGATAACATTGACAACCACTTGATGCCAACGATCAGACGGAAAGAATAAGAAGAGATGTCGAAATTCCCTTTTGTTCGTCGATAAATCAAACTGTAAACTCATTGGTGGTGACGACCTCCTCGGTTCGATTTTTTAAAACGACCCCGGGCAAAAACGGAAGACAAAAGCAGCCGGAAAAAACCGGCTGTTCCTTTTAGTTTTTTCGGATTCTTGCGCAACCACGGTCCAAATCCGGAAGGTCAAGACAAACTCACCGTTTTTTTGTTTATCTAAGTAACCTTTTAAATTAACAAAAATGATTATTGTTAGCTTTGAATCATTATTAAATTATTATTATATAACTTATACTATACTTTTATGTTTCGCTTAAAATATAACCAAAATTATGGAGTTGATGTCTGTAAACCTACGAAGAAGACTTCGTTATGTTAATCGTATCTATTCAATACCAGTCGTAAAAATTGTATATTGTAATCGACGACCCCGAACTCACCAATGTCAAGGGATTATTTTCGAATCTGCGTTATCTCTCTCGTTGAGTTCGGCAATTAAACGGGTTGTTCATTCCTTTTTTCTTGTTCCGTTGGCACTGAAAGGAAAACTGTACGAGGGAAAAAAGAGAAGGAAAAACCGGCACGCAACATTCCCGACAATTAAAACAATAAAAGTAAACGATTCGGAGTAGAAGAGAAAGGCTTCTTAACCCAGATTACAACAAGTGTCCCAAGTCAAGTCTCTTGACATGATTTCCATGATCTACCGCCGGAAAGGGGGAAATAAAGGGGGCATTTCCCCCACTCCGCCCTTCCATTTTCGGCCAATTTTATGGATACAGGCAAGCCAATTGAACAAACAAACATGACCCGACTTGAATGGACATTAAAGGAGAGCCTCGTGTCAAGCACGGATCCTGAATCAGCCGAATACAACACGTTTAATGCTTTGATACAAGGCCGGATATAAATCCGAATACCTGACTTGTTTGTCCATGGTTTTCAACAAAGAACTTAAAGGATTACTTGGGAAAGAATTAATGTTAAGACAAGACCCCATTCCTTGCTTACTTACACAATCCATCAAGCTGATCATCGTCCAGAACCACAACTATAAAAAAACCGAGATTCGGAGAGCGACTGTCCCCTTAATTTGGTCGCTTTTTTATTCCCTCAACTTTGGGAAATCCAGTTTTAGCAAAAGACGTTCAAAGGGGGTGTCCACAGGGAAAGAAAGAAGTCATTAGAATACTTAAGATGACCGCTTACGAACACTGGATCATCGTTTATGAGTATCGAAAGATTACTGTAGACGGTAATGACTTTCCAACGGACTATTCGATGAAACAAGCTCAATGTAACAATGCGGTATTTTACACATTTAGTATATCAAGTCACAACAATTTTAATTAAAAACCACTTTTTTTAAATCATGATCACAACTTCAAAAATATTATAAAATTTAGAACAAGTAAACGCTTCAAAAAATAGTCCCATTTTTGAAAGGCCACTTCAGAAGCTGCAAAAAAATAATTCATTGAGAACGGAGGTGAAAAGAAATGCCGGTAAAAATGTCCTCAGAAGGGAAGAAACCTGTTCTAAAAACTTGATTTTAAGTTGAAAAAGACGTTTAGCAGTTTTGCATCACAAAAATTATTTAAAATTGAAATCGTGTATTGTTCGGTAAATTCGATCATCATTTACAAGTAGTTTGTACTTTTGATTATTTTAATTTTTTATTTATTTTTTGTAATTTTTTTAAAAAATTTGAAAAAAAACTGAAAAAAAAACACTCTCAAAGCAAAAATATTTTTTTAAATAAAGATTCACGTTAAAATTTTTGCAGTTTTTACATTAAAAGTTTGAATTCATGTCTTTTTGGGCCACGACATGACAAAAAATTTTTTGGAAAGACCAATTGTTAATTCCAGAATTCAAATGCAACTCCATTGTTCCGTGTATCCCTTTGCCAAGTCTTTTGAAACCCTCGATGGGAATTAAAGACTTGTGAACATGGGATAACAAACTGAAAGGCCCCAAGTTTGATACGTTTCCAGGGGATACGAATACTCGAATTGGTTCTTTTCTCCTGAGAAAATGACGGTCTTCTTGTTTTAAGCTCTTTCCATGCCCTCAGGGCATTCCATGGCCCACCAAAATGTTTTTTATCTTCGTATATTGGTTGTTACCTTTGTATGTTGGGGCCAAATATAGTGTCGGAGTCATTAGCACGGACCAAGTAAGACTTTGAGAGCCGTAGAAATGGGTCTTTTTTTAAGTAATGATTTGAATTTATTTCAGAATTGGGTCTATTTGGATAGGTTTTGCTTTGTTTCCACCGATGGAGTCCTCCAATATTTCTTCCAATATCCAGTCGTAAGTATAATATAATCAAAAAAGATGGTTTAAGTCCCATGAAATTGAATCCATTTATTTGTATTTTGATACAGAAGACCAATGGAAAGCCGCTTACAATACCCAAAAGGTAACATCTCTCCATTTATATTACTCTTTTATTAGACTTGCAAAGAAAAAGAAGATCTCCTTGATCCCAGTAATAATCAGATTGTCCATTTGACATCAGATGCTCCCAAATATGAAGATTCCAGTTGTGCGAAAGTAAACATAACTGGAGAAGAGTGGTATCAATGCATGGGGAATCGATCTTTTTATTCACAACGACCAAGATGGTGGTATCTGGCATTAGGAAACTGCGATTCAACCAGTGGATTGTACCTGGAGTACTCGATTTTGATGACAAATGCTAACATTGCTAACCGATGGTTTTATCACTTTTCTTTTGACGAGTTCTGTAAGTTTCAAGCATCAAAAAATATATACAATTTACATATTCCATGTAATTTGATACCATTATCTAATAACATTTTAGACGCGCTGCCTCTTACAATTGTTTTTATGGTGCTGGAATTGATAATCCTAATAATTTCAATTACTTTTACTTGTAAGTCGTTTACATTCCCTTTAACTTTCTTTAGATATCCTCAAATCCCGTAATATGTTACATCCAACTTTCAAGATGTTTTTACATTCTCTAATATTTGATATAAGTTGTGTAATCGCCTTGTGGTTACATTATGATCGATATGCAGATGATGGAAGAGGGTTTCCTTTACTTAAATTTATTGGAATTATGTTCAGACAGATCTCTGTGGGCACTTTTATTACTCTGTTGTTGTTACTCGCTAAAGGATATACAATTACAAGGCGAAAGATTTCTTTTCTTAGTGTAATGAAACTTCTTCTTTTCGTCGCGGCCTTCTTTCTGGGACATGTGGCAATGATGTTATGGGAGATTTTGGTAATTTCATGAATCTCATCGCCAATATATTATTTACTTTAGATATTTGTCCCGGCCAAGGTCACGTACATGTCCGAATCATTGCCGGCTTATATCCTGGCCGTTCTTCGTATCTTAGCCTGGTTATGGTATATCCGTTCATCCTATGTAACAGTACAAAAGTACCCCTTAAAAAAGCTCTTCTACATGTCCTTGAGCGTCCTAATGTCGCTTTATTTTTGGTCTGCTCCCATTACCTTGATCATTGCCAATTTTGTATTGGATAATTGGGTCAGGGAAGAAGTAATGCTGGCGGTGGAATCAGCTGTGATGGTCTACGGTTTCTGCACATTCTTGGTAGGTCATCAAAGTTATTCTTATTTCACACATTTAGGTGTTGACCAATCCAATGCCTAACAACAAGAACTTCCCTTACCACGTGAGGACAAATCAAATATCCCAAGATAATTACCCACAAAATGTGTATGAGGTAAGATCTGATTTCTGGATTTTTTATTACAACGACGCAACCAATAATTACAAAAAAACTTGTACAGGTACAATACTCCTCGGGTGGAATGGCATCCACTGATTAAGAAAGAGAGATCACAAGAATCAAGAAAGGAATAAATAAACTGATTAGAAGATACGAGGTAGGGAAGAGCGAGGCCCTCAAAGAAAGACTGTGGGACTTTTCTTTGCCTCCATCAGTTCCGCCTTTTGTTTTTTCCCAATTCGGGGAGACTAACCCCTGCCGGAAAGATGGCCGATCGTGCCCCGAAATTGTATTCCAACGAAGAGATCCGCGACATACAAGCACACTCCCCATCAGTCTCTCCACTCCCTTCGGATGGCGGAGAATATGAGGACATTCCATAAGCTGTAAACAGATTGTATAATAACTTCTTTAAACAGCACTGGTCTCTCATGTGATTGATGAGAGTTGCATAAACATCATCTTTTAGTGAAGCTTTCTCTCTCACCTGTACAATATTGCATACAATCATCGTTATTTGGTAGTCTGACAGTAGTTGTCGTTCCCCCAAAGATCTTTATGTTTTTTAAGATCCCTGCTTGACCTAAATCCAGAGATCTGAATAATTTTTAAACCTTTACCTGAGAATTCATTTGCCTTAATTCCACTTGTGAATGTTGGGGTCTTCGCTGAGTCTGTGATAGCTGCCTTCAAGAAGCACCGGTTCTTGTATTTATCAAACGTATACCTGAAATCAATAAAATATTAAGTTATGCAAAAATATCAATAATAATAATAGGAAGTAATCCATCAAAAGATGACGTAATATGCTGCTTCCAATGATGTAATATGTGAAATCATGCAACTTACGCAATGCAACATGGATCACGAGCACAGACAATGCAACAAACATTCAGGTCATTGGTCTCGATCTCATCGTATGTCCCACCGTTCAGGGCAATATTGGGAAGAAAGAAACAATTGGACACTTGAATCAGAGGATGGGACCGAAGGACGCAACTTACTGGCTGATCGACCACTCAAAGGCCACGAACTCAACAATAGCACCACCAACAACTTTTTCATCGTGAGGATCGTATCTTTGGAATAAAAATGGCTACAAAAGATTCGAGTAAATAATTTTATATTACGGGGGATTTATCTCAAATTGCAGGAAACACGACCAATAAATTGTGAATTCCTAGAATGCCTAAGGCAAGAATACGCAACGGGTGTCCGCCGGGGTCACACCTCGTAATCAAGGATTCAGAAATTGGCGGCTTTCATCAAAAACCCTTTTAGATAAGACTCATTTCCTTTCCTTTCCTTTTTTCTTTTCGGTTCGCTTTACAGCCCCATCTCTGTCGGCGTTGTAAAGACTTCCGAAAGTAGCGTGGTTATAGCCGGAGCGCTAATGTAGTAACTTGGGCGGAAGTGCGTTACAATCGGACCGAATTGGGGTGTTTTAAGGAGAGAACGGCGCGGGTGTTCAGGTCCTTCCTTTGACGCTATTCTTGGCTCATATGACCCCCCAAATCCACCCACTTTTTGCTCTGATTCCCACCGAAAACGGGCGGCCTAATCGGCCGGAATTCCATCCCCAAAAAACTTTTTGGAGACGGCCGTTGAGGCCCGTTGAAGGACACTGGTTATCATATGCTTATCGCCCCGCTGTATGTCGCATTCCAACGCCTTTTAATTGTATGGCTTTCTGCGATTGAACATCAGCTTAACATTCACCGATAGGGAAATGAAAACAAACAAATTAATTGACATCCAGAACGGGGCAAAAGTACATGTTATTGATCCGCTTATCGACCAGTTTGATCACAATCCTCTTAGAGTCGTAAAGGCCGATGATAAGAGCGGAACACCCGAGACAGCCTGGCCCCATTTCAAGGTCAATGTGACTTTCCTTTTCTCCGAAAGGAAGATTGCTAACACAATAAGAATTTGCTATGTCTCGAGTAGTCACTTCAAGAATCCTTTAATAATTGGTTGATGGAACGAGAATTGAGAGGAGTTTGTGTGATTAGACAACGTGGTACATGCAAATTACAGTAATTCTTCCAGAAAACGTCATACGAAAAAAAAAGTTCATAACACTTTCCGATAACCAAATACCTGGAAAAAAAGAAAAAAGCATGGCTATTATTCACATATTTATATAGCGAGCTTCAATACACTCCACAACCTAAATAGAATGCCATATTCTTTTGATGCGAATTCAAGAGGTTCTTTCGGCCTTTTCCATCGTTTATGAGAACGAATGCTCGGTTTTCGAGAGTCAGGATACCATCCGAGGACTGGTCTTGATCAGAGGGAGAAGAGACTTGAACATCTCCAAAGTGGACTTTCTTCTTCGAGGTTCTGTGCAATTTAAGCATCAGAAGTCGGTTCGTTTTATTCGAATCGGGTTTATTTTATTTCAGGGGTCGATTACATCATCGCATAATCATGTGAATACGACCACAACGCAGAAGATCAACAGGTTTATCAAGGCTGATTTGACTGACAAGATAAAATTTACTGTGGGTTGGCATTTTGTTATTTGTGATTTAACAACTCATATTTTGATTGCTTTTATATTATTATTAGGGTTGTGATTTTGACGGAATTTTTCAAAGTGACGTCAAATTGCTGCCATTTTTGTCAAATTGCGTGAAATTACGTCAAATTGCTGTTGTCTAACGATTAAACAAAGATTATTCAAGGTAGTATAATGCCTTCAAACATGTTCAAGACCATATAAACATTCGTTCCCGCTGTTATTATCATCCAAATTTTCATTGATGAATTGAGTCAGTGAAACTGGAGGCTTCTTGCAGTAAATTGCAAGAATTTTTGGCGGGACAGTTTTTCGTTGTGGGTCAAAATTCTCGGTTTTTTGGCAAAATTCTAAAAAACTCCCCAAAAAAATCAATTTGACAAATCAAAATGACGGCAATTTGACAGCTTGACAGACCGAGACGGGCGGCACAACCCTAATTATTATACATGCAGTTGCGGTCAAAAAACGGACAAGCCGTTTTTTGAGCATAGCGCTCGTATTTTCGAAGATTCCCGAAAGGTCCAAACATATAACTGGAACTACCGAGAGTACGCAACGGCATAGAGTTTGTCAAACGCCTCTAAAAATTTGCTTTTTGTTGGCTCTGGGTCAAGGTTTGAAACTACCCAAAAATTGATTCGGGACCGGCCAAGGCCGGTTGAAATAAATTATGTAATCGATTTTTGGTTTATTATTGCTGATATTGCTTGCTTGAGACGGACTTAAAACGGCAAGGCCCCATAATGCCTCAAAACCAAATCATTGGCGATATTGTACTAGACCGAGGTGATACCTCCGATATAAGGCGTAACTTTAGGGCGGTCACGCAACATGAATGTCTGATTTTGAAAAGAAACAGTAGCTGTATATTGTTGAATATGGTCTTGCAACAGTATACCCATATGGTATGGCACTGAGACGTTCTACACAGTGCAATTACAGTATAGGGCCAAAAATAGGCTAAATTTTTCTTATTTTGCTTCTATGATGGATATCACTAAGCATTGCTTGACGTAATGAAGACTATGCCGTCTAATGCATGGCGTGCAATGTGAGAAGAGTGTTGTCTTTCCTTTCCGTGTATAAACATATGATAAGCTCATCATATTACTATGCATTGAACAAAAAAGATCGGTGGACATCCACCTGCTATAGTACAATATCGGCATAAACTTGGTTTTGAGGTTTTATGGGGCCGTAACGTTTTAGGTTCGTCTCAAGCAATTAATACCACAACTAATAAACCAAAAATAAATGACATAATTTGTTCTAACCGGCCTTGGCCGGTCCTGAATCATCAATTTTGGCTAGTTCCAAAACTTGGCATTTGGGCCACGCTACTGGTTCTTAATTCGTGGTATGTCTCAAAACTCTGTTTCCGGTGTTTTTGCCCATCTGAGAAAAAAGATTTCTTTATGAAAATGTTTAGACGCGTTTGACAAACTCTGGATATGTGCCCTTGCATTCAGTACTCTCGTTAGTTCCGGTTATATGTTTGGTCCTTCCGGGTATCTCCGAAAATACGGGCGCTATGCTCAAAAACTGCTTGTCCGGTTTTTTTGACCGCAACTGTATGTATAATAATATATGTTTTGCTTGTATTTATTTTAAGATTCCCTTGCCGTCTGATCTCTATCCTTCGATTGATTCCAAATCGATTACAATTGTTTATTATGTGCAAGCCCGGCTTTACTTAAGTCATGACAATGAAGAATTCACCGGGTTTATTGCCCGAGGCTTTACGATTATCAGAAAAGTCGCTCTGGATGCACTATCCTCCAATTACTTCACTCTAGAATCATGGAATTGGGAGAAAAGTTTCGGATTATGCCCTTGTTCCAAAGGCCGTATTTTAATAAAATTAAACTTTGAGCGAAAAGCGTTTCTTCCAGGAGAACATATTGTAATTAAAGGTAGATGATGATCAAAGACAGTAACGGTGATTAAGGAAATATAAATAACGAGACTGGAAAACGCGTCGACTTTGCAAAGGTGGTACTCGAAAAGGTCATTACAATCGTCAAGGAACAGAACAAAGTAGGACACAAATAAAAAAGAAAAGATGTAACTTTAAAGTAAAATTTACTGTCATAAGAAATTTAAACATTAAACAATTCTAGGAAAAGGAGTTAGTGTCCGAAGAAGTTGTTTTGACCCGAGATGAAGCAGTGGCAATGTTTGTCGAACCCCATGTAACCTTGGCCATTTCTAAGAACTTCTCTTTGCCATCCATGAGGCCAAGGTAAACGTTAAGTCATCCTATTTCTACCACCTAATTGAATATCCTCAGAGTAATCGAATTGACCGTCCTTTGTAAACAAAACACGTAGATTTACTGGTTTCAGTACTCCGGATGGGATAAGTATAGACAACTACAAGATATACATATCATACCGAGTGAACTGCGTGATCAGATACAATGGCCAAGAGTACTCGGGGTCCAATATCCCTATTATTATCGGCACCGAACCCCACAACGTCACTCATAAAGTGCAGAGAGAGTGTAATTCTACTAAGCTAATATACTACAAAGACAAAACTGAACGAGATGTTCCCGTGGGCGATGACTTTTCACAGTGCTTTGTGTCCACGAAGAATCTTAAGTATATGAATATGTATCCTTATTTCGTGCATCTGGAGACTTCTTCAAAACAAAGTCGACGGATTCACAAATTGGCGACAGCCATTCGAGCCGAAAATAATTTTTTGGCAAAACTTAAGGCGGCAAATCTTCGAGGTACGGTTTGAAAATTATAAAAAAGTCGTATTTAAGCCCTCATTCTCTTGCCGATCCCCAAATTTAGTTATAATTTTTCAGATTTGGAGACCCCTCCAATAACCTCGCCTTCAAGTTCATCAACTCCAACTCCAGGTCCAAACGAATTTTCGCGTAACTCTTAAACCAAATAAAATGTTGTCCTTCATAAGGTGATAGAGAAAGAAAATAATTGTGGTGGGCGAATTAAAAAAAGCCCGAGGGGAAGAGTCGTGCACTCATTCGAAGCAGCAATGTGTGCATGTATGGGAGTGTGATATGAAGTCGAAGAGTGTTGAGTACTCTCCTCAGTGCCCATAACAAATTGAATTGACGCCGTAGCGCGTCTCCTTTTCTCCATCAGCACATACCTCCGGCCAAGTGTCGGAACATGACGAGCGAGGCCCCCAGATTTCGCATAAGTTCTTTTTTTGTCTGCTGGAGTTAGAGTAATAAAATTAAACTCGACACCAGCCGGCCTGAATTAGTCCTCTTCTTAACGGCTCCGCGGTTAAATTGCCCTTCAAAATGTGGCAAAATTAGGCGCGTCTCTGGACTAAATCAATTCGCAGACTACTGTAATTGTCATCAAGACTTGTTGGTTCCGCTGGAGTTGTTTAATTCTGTCCTCTTTTCTGTTAATCGAATTGGTAATGGCCAAAAAAGGGACCCATTTTGAGGTGTTATTGTTATTCTGCAAATTGTTCGATAAAAGACTACCTTTCTGTTGTATAACAAACTCTGGTTTCATAATCTTGTGCCATATTCGATCGTCCTTGAGCAAACTGAGTTGGTTAATGCGTTTCATCGTAATTTGAGGCCATGTCCGGCTAGATGCAAAGGCCGAACTTTCCTGTCGCGCTTCGGATAGCCGTGTAATAGCCAAATATTGGCCATTAATCCGCTCTTCAGAAGTTTTCTTCCTTTATATGCGGTTCTTCGTGCTCAGTCATGCATTCATCGGTAAAAATTGGAGCCGGCTAGATAGATTTACATTCTAAAAATAACGCCGAATGTAATGTAACCTAAGGCGCGTTCATGAATTACTTTTCTCGTACTTAATTTCCTCATTTGAAGGAAGAATGTTACCTTGTTGAGGGTTCACAAAGCGATGGATCAGTTTTCGTCCACCCATCTCGGCCTACTGTATATTGGGTTGGGAATTCTGGGGTTTGGTTGCAACGCCACCACGGCTTTGATGATCATCTCCAGACGGGTCTTCAGGCTCTCTGCGTACACTATGATGGCCAATGTTGCGTTGGCTGACGCGATCATGGCTGTGGTTGCCGGGATTGTCTGTGGATTTGTGACAATCGCTAATGATGGAGAACTCAAAATCAACGGGACCCGTGAGCTTAACATATCATTGTCTTCTATGGAACGGTAAGGCATCTCATTTAACAATATTTGGTTGTTATTCTTGCAGAAGAACAACTCGAGCAATTATTCCGACCCCGGAGCACTTTCTACAGATAAACTTGGCCGGGAAAGCGGATCCCACTTCCCCTCAGGACATGCTCCAGGCTACTTTAGTCTTCCTTGAGATCGCGTCATGGATAGCCGGGGTCGTTAGCTATGCTTATCTGGGCCTCAACAGATGTGTTGCAATATGTTTTTATGGCACCAAGGCCAAGACTTTCAACCGGGTTTCTGTAGCAATTATCGCTTCTATATCAACATGGGCTGCGGGAATTTTGGCAGGTAATTTTTAACATTAATCTTGATGACCAAACGTAACTTTTTGATGATTAAGCAATAATTTTATAACTAAATATAAATGACCTTAATTGTAATCCGATTCCAGCATGTATGGGTACGTTTTCTTTTTCCGCTTCCGAAGGGCCTCTGGATATGTGGTCGGTGAGTTTCACAACCAAGAAACGACCACCTTCTACTTGTTTTATTGTAATTGTCTTGTCCATAAATATAATCAGCGTGCTGATGCAATGGGTATGCTCTACTCTGGTGTTGATGAAGATCAGACAAGTCAAACAGAAAATAAACAAGAATAAACTCAACCAGAACAGTGCAAATCGCTTCAGGAAACAGGTTCGTGCGCGGCCCTAAGGGAAAGAAAATGCGATTTCCTTTGCAGGCACGACTAACATTTCAATTCTTCTACCCGTCATTGCTGTGCACCATCTCCTCTACCCTCTACTTTGCCAAACCTTACATGCGGGAAATTCTATCCGACACTCATTTCGTAGTTCTGCATATGGTAAGTGAGATGTATGGGTAAACAATTTCCTAACTATTGACAATTATTATTCCAATTATCCCCAAATTGTCAAACTTGTCATCCCGTGATGTTACAAATTTATTTGCCAAAGAATTGTTTTTTAGATATGGCTTTCGAACCATTTTTGTAATCCATTTATCTATGCGTACTTCAACGAGAGAATGCGGTTAACATATCATGAGATTCTGACCTGCGAAAGGGTTCGATATTACATCAGAAAACATCGAAAACAACGCGGATTCCAGAGACAAAACAGTCGGGCGACTATGTCTAGGCAAGTCAATACCAAATATAATTATATCGAATATCTAGACGATCTCATGGAGCTAGATCAAATCGAATGTCGACGAGATCAGCAAAGTCCCAACGGAATGGGAACTTTGTAAGAAACAGTCTTCAGATGCAGAGTCGGGACTTTGAACAATTATGTGAATTTATGATGAGAGTCAATCCATTATATGATAGTAGTGAAGGATGGAGGGAGAGTAGTGAGGAGGATGAAAACGAGTCCAATGGAAGACCATTGGAGACCAGAAGCGAGGGTCTTCATGTGCATCGGGAATCACGGTCCATCGTCCTCGATCTGGGCCGCCAGACCGTCGAACACTGGGCGCGATTCGCAAAGAAAGCTAGTATTTGAAACGGAAAATAAAGTGCCTTAATAAAAGATATATTAGTACACAAACATATGAGACCAAATTAAATATCCGTAACTAAGACCAGGACGTCATCCATTGTCCATCTTTCCATTGCAATCCTTTCTCATGAAGATGACGTTGCACAGTCGAATGATGACAACCAACTTCTGCAGCCAGCGCTATTGTAGGACGGCATGGATTCTCTTCGATAAATTGACGGAGTAAATCTACATTGAAATATACATTCGATAAATTCGAGCTGGATGAGAAATTTCCATCTATGAATTTTTGAAACCAAATGATCACACTCTGGGTCGCTACAGCCCCAAGTGCTTGATTACAAATTACATACATCTTATTTTTTAGTAATTCGATTTACCCATAATTAATATATGACAATATATCACAAATTGCATCAAAAAGTTACAGTTAATATTGGAGGATTAACAATACAATATTTTAATACCAAAATAAGGCTTGCAAATACCACAAACGTGATGGCAAGGATAACGTGATTAAGGCGTACAAAAAAAAAGAAAATAAAGACCGACTTTCAGAAACATTCGTTGAGACGATACCATCTCTCGAATGTTGTTGCACTACTTAGGGTTTTCAGCGATACGGAAACGTCACACATCTTGAAGTTATCCTTCAAAAGGTAACTGCTAAACCAGACAGAGACATCAACAACATAATCGGTGACATAGTTGAAGTCGTCGTTATGTAAAGAATAAGCTAATTCAGAATTATAAGTAGGATTGGTGGACTTCTGAACGACGGCTGTCTTCCTCTTCTCTCCTTTCTCAGACGATCTTCTTAAATATGTCTTCACATAAGTATCAGGCTCCGTTAATTTGTTTACAGGTGGGATATTTCTTGCATGTCCAACAAAGATACGAAGTTTTTGATCCGAAGAATCCAAACAAATCCTGACAAAGACTTCTGGATGGGAAGAACTGACAGAATCATCGTTCCGTTGACGATGCTGTTCTGGAGTCTCGTCGCGGTAAATCGTATGGAAGAATGTGTAGACAAGATCACACTAAAAAACACGACTATTTATAATTAACTTAATATTTACATACATGTGAAATTTCCTTCGGGAAATCGAATAACATCTGGACAAACTGTTGGATTTCGATCTGCCTTTGTGCAGCGACAGAATGAACATTTCTCCGACCCATTAAGAGCCCTCTTCCAAGAGATGGAAAAGCAATTCGAGAGAATTTACATCGCAGTTTGAGTTGCAGTTCATTAAACTCGTCGTAGGTTCGGTAAACTGCATTCTGCACAGCCACATTCTCTCGTTTAATCAGACATTTGTACATCTAAAACATAATCTCATCATTCTTTACCCAAGTAATATGTAAACAGAAGTCGTAAAAGACATACGTAAACTTTTTCCGGCGTCTTCCATTTCTCGTAAGAGCTGATCACAATCCGTGAGATACGACCCTCTTGTTGCATACTGTAAATAATTTTAGACAAAAAATACTCGTCTACCTATAAGTCCCTGAGATAAAGGACATCTGATTGACATCTGTAATTCCTCCAAAGGCCGCAGAAAATGATGGATTCTGTTTTAATTGGGCCAAAGTATGAGCAAAGAAATTGAGGCGAGGAAATACACTGGTTAAAGTGTCTTGGATCATTCGAGTGAATGTGATGGTAGCATCGACATCATTAAGGTGCAAGAACAAGTTGTTTTCAACAAATTGTAGCGCCGAAGTGTTCAGCCCCGGGATGTCAGAGCAGCACATCTACAAGAAAATGAATAAGTAATAAAGAAAACTTACGAATCGCATAGTATTCAGAAGTAAAGAGGAATGTTTGCGGATCAAATTGAAGGCCTGACAACATTCGTCGATAAAGTCCTGGAAATGCTGAGTGGACACCAGCTTCCCTTGGTTAATGACATAAACCATCTCTGGGGTCAGAATGAAGGGCACGCGATCTCTTTTAATGCCCCCTGCCATTTGCCAGTCTCCCATATATTTACCAAAGTCAATGTGGAACACGTGACCATTGGTTGTAATCAAGATGTTATCATTATGACGATCTCCAATACCAAGAAGATATGTCGCCAGACACCAAGCAGCGCATGATCTTCGGAAGTTCTCCAAAGCGCATCGATATTTGAATTCGGAAGGATTATGAGTCTGAAGCCAGGTGTTGATGACGTCATCCTTGAAGACGCCGGTCGCCCCGGAAGATATTTGAATCTCTCTTAAGGTGCGGCAACTGGGGACCAACTCAATGAATCCTTTTTGAGGTCCCATGGGGAGACATCTGAAAAGGATTAAACGAAGATCCAATCCATTCCGATGCCATATATCATCCATGATCCCCACCAATTGAAGGACGATCGAGTCTTGTCTCAGGTCATCACCTGCTTTGAAGATTACACTGTAATCGATGGTCTCCCCTTTGAAAACAAGTCGTAGCGGCTTAGTTAACGAGTTGAAGTATCCGCAGTTCTCCACACTAATTGAAATACATCTAAAAGCCGGATTCAAGGGTATTCTTAACCTCGAAATTTCCATTTCAGCTTCAATTACTCTCAATTCTTTTTTCAATACAGCTTCCATAGATGGTTCCGGGACAGCCTTTATATGTTCGTTAAGTTTTTCGATCATTTGCAAGAAGATATTTTGTTGTTTTATATCCTCTACAAACCCAGGTATCCCCAGAGAACATAGTTTCCATTGCAGAAGTCGACAACGGGCTTTAAATCCATAATTTGTTACAGTATCAATCCTCTGTTGAAGTTGCCTGATAAAGGAAAAATATAAATTTCAAAGAGATCATCCTTACCAATAGAATTCGAAAGCGAATGTTCGATCAAGAACACATCTTTCCAACAAAAATTTTGCTAATTCGGAATCTTCGTATGTTTCGAACCGAAGAGCTTCCACAAATTGAGGTGCAAATCCAAAAAGAAAAGCGGGAGAAGCGTTTCGAATCCATGCAATGGCTTTCGAACGAACTTTTTGGTCAGGAAAACTAAAATGATCATGATCAATTAGTAACAGTATTAATGTAATGGATACTACTCTAATAATCTTACTATGGCAATAGAAGTTCGACCGCAACTTCTGGAGGCAAAGCAGCCCAATCGTCAAGGAGAGCATAGATGTGTCCAACACTTATCGAATCCCATGAAAAACAAGCGTGTAGAATCAAAGGTAATGCTCGAGGGAGTCCATTCAAATAACATCTTTTAGACCAAAGAAATTCCTTCTCATCTTTGCTAATCATGTGGAAGGTGCTGTTCTCCACTGTATTCTGAGCAAACTCTTGATCGCTCTTATTCATGGTGTTGAAGTCTTGCCATTGGCTGAAATTGTCATATGATCAGTTGCCGCACCATGGAACACAAAAAAATAAAGCCATAGCTTATAATTCTTACAATTTGTTATAAACGATCGTCTCTGGGAATTTGATATCATACTCGTATTCCAAGAAGGTTACCCTCAAAACTGGATCTTCTGGGCATCGTATGAGACTTTGAGGACCCCATGGCTGCAGAATGTTATTCGTCAAACGATTCAGCCCAAGTAATACAGTTCCAGTAACAATCGATCTGAAAACATCAGTTCATAGACAGTGAACAAGTAATAAACATGCATGCTCACCCATTCCTATTAAAAACAGGTATTGATCCAGAAGCCAAATAATCTTCAGAACGCGTCGCAGAATTGGTTTGGAGTTCGGGTTTCAACTCGCCAATCACAACAAAAGAAGCATGAACTTCTCTCGGAAATTTGGAAATAGGACAGTCAATATGGATCTAAAGAAACACTAAAACTAATATCAATTGACTCACCATATCGCTGAATACAATCGTATTATCACTAATATCGACCACGACACGACCGGTCGTTTTTCGAACTCCGAGACCATTAATTCCATGTATAACCTCTACCTCAATGAAGAATTGATGATATTTTGTAGACCACGACAAAGGAATGTTATGGAGAGAATCAATTATAAACTCGAAATGGATGTCATTACACTTCATTACCTCTTTTACTGGTAAATCCCGAGCTTCTGCATCCGTCTACAAAAATCTCTTAAACCAAGAAGATGACTTACTGAAATAGAAAAGTCTGTTGGTGCACATTTACAGTAAACTTGGAAGAATGTAATGATTTCGTTGACTAGACGACAAATAGAATATTGCACTACGTCATGAGAATTGGACTGTAAGAACAGATCGAGAGCATCGTTAAAGGAAGAAGATTGCGAGAAATTGGTGTAGGTTTGGATCAATTTGAGAGATTGATGGATATTACGTCGAGCAACTTTATCTAAAAACCTGTAAGACCACAAAAAACTTACCAGTCGGTGAGTTTATACAGATCTCAACATTTCGTTTGAAAGTATTGACAAAAGAATCAAAATGGTCAAAATGTATTGGCTTTGAGTCGATGGTTATAAAGGAAGAAGACAAGCTAAATCATAACAAAAAAGAATGCGTTGGTACTAACCTTTTTGAACCGGATAAATTAATATGTTCAAGTGGGACTAGCTCTAACCTGACATCTCTATCATGAGATAACTCCAGCCCGACAAAAACGAATCTTCCGATCGCTTCATCCAATCCCAATGCTAACTCAACTCCATAAACACGTAAAGAATAATCACACAAAGGGATCGTCCCATTGTTTCGATCCATCATATCTTGAGGCAATGCTTTCAGCAACACTTCGGTGAGGATATCTCGGACTGTCGATGACGAAAGACATGTGAATTCCAGCTTCTCATCGGAGAATTTGCATTTCTTGTTTATATATACGGTAAGTTTAATGCATTCCGCCATTGTTGTCAAATAATCCTTGACTGGAGCCAGGAAAGAGAACGTCGTGTTGATACGGAGGCCGTTGATAAATTTTTCCAAAGATAGGCACTGAAAGGAGAACAAAGTAATGTACAAAATATGGAGCAAACGCGGTCTGATACAAATAATTACTTACATCTTTGTAAAACACGTGAACCGGCTCCTTTAAATATTCTAAGTCGTCTAGACTTGCTGCCCGTTTTGTTCTATCTGTTCTCTTCTTTTCCGTCCTAACCGATTCCACACGTTCTTCTGCACGTTGTTTTTCATTAACAACGTCTTCAACAACATCTTGGCTTGTCGACGGAATTTCGGATAATGCTCTCTTTTCGCGGATGTATAATGGGTCGAGCTCGTTGATAGTTTCTATATTATAATTCTCCTTCATCCGGAACGGCACGGTCACTCCATTGTTGTTAGTATTAGAAAACATATCCAAGTCTTCTTTCACTTCTAAACCTGAAGTACAAGGAAAAATCACTTACCAAAAAATTTAACAGGCTGTAAATTAGGTGTGCTTCGAGGAATAGTGGAAGCCGAAACAGAGTGGGTTAAACCAAAACTGTACGGTCGGAAAAAAGATCTAAATTAGTGTTTGATTTCAATTAAATTAAGCGACATACGGTTGTGATGGATAATAAGGAAGGTTGCACAGATCTTGGATTTTGCTTATCGTAAGTCGCCGCTGAACAACCACGGGATCTTCTATGTCAATAAGGTCTCTATCTTCCAGGTTGTCATTACTCTCCCCGTTACAATGTGATCTAAAAAAGGTTTTATTCCAGTCGAAGACTCACTTGTTCAAATCCAACATAAACTCTAGATCTGATCCTTTCGCCATCCACCCCTTCTCTCTCACAAAACTCGCATCATTCGCTCACATACGAATCTGTGCTAGACCATTTTCATTTTCACGAAAAAGATATTTATCTGGAGAAAAAGTTGTCTCCGCGTCAAGTGTTCCCCTTAATAAACGCGTCAGGACTGACACATTTATTTTCTCTTTTTATATGGAACTCTCGCACGTGAGCGTTCACAATGTTAGAGCATATGTTTAACCCGCGGTTGCGCTGATTTTTATCTTGGAATAAAATTCTTTGAAGGGGAGGGGTTGATCTCCAATATTTTGTTTCACGTGTTATGAATCACAACGGTTCTCGGGATTAATGGGGATTAATTGGTCGAAATTTCTTTGCTTTTGTTATCCAATCGTTTTTTTATTACCACAAGTTATTTTGCACTGTCTTCTTTATCAATTATAATTTTAATTGTTTACTAGTTTCAGAAAGTGGAGTATATGGAATGAGCAACTTGGCTTCTTCACTTCTGAATCGATTACAGAATATTGTAGCCGTTTCTCAGCCCGGCAATCATGACTCATCCAGCAATCCAGGGTTATTGTTATCAACGCCGGAGGTATTTTAACCAATAAATATGATTGGAATTTTTAATTTAGGACACGAAAAAGGTGGAAAAGCTGATGCGCTTGATGAATTCGGTTCTCAAACTATGTAGCGACAAAAAGTTGGGTCTAAAGAATTCACCGCCATTTATTTGCGATATTCTTCCTGAGATCAGGGAGCAGATGGTCAAAGTATTGATCGAAGATCCAAATGCCATCAAATCAAATCTCTACTTCAAAGTTTTTGTAACAAACATCACTTCAAAATGTAAAGAAGTAGGTCAATGTTTACAGCTTTTATTTTTAATATTTTTATTACCTAAGTTAATCTTTTAGACTAGGGATTTGTTTAAAGAGGCCGGAGACAAGATGTATGACGAGACATCCCAAGGAAGGACGAGACTTACTCGGAAGACTTTGGTATTCTCGCATATGTCACACGAACTAAGGGCGCAATTTGAAGATGGAAGGTTCATCGGGAACTCATTTAGATTAACAAAACAGCCAGCTGATCAATTCTGGAGGACGCATTTTGGATTCAGAACTATTGTGCCATGGGAAGAATTCAGATTAGCGATCATGGAGTTGAATGGATTCACAAACGAATACCCGATGTATGCCTTGAAGGATACTATTGACCTGACCAGGAATGACCATATCACAAATTTTGAGTTTGATATATTTACACGGTTAGTATATTCTTTCCATTAAATCTTTATGGATTGTTGTTTAGATTGTTTCATCCATGGGATACTCTTCTGATAAACTGGCACACCTTGACAGTCCTCCATCCCGGATATATGGCTTACATGACCTATGAAGAAGTGAAGAAACGGCTCATTCCACACTTAAATCGGCCTGGAAGTTTTGTTTTCCGAATGAGCTGTACTCGTCTTGGAGAATGGGCGATTGGATATGTAGCATGTGATGGAAAGATCTATCAGACGATCCCTCAGAATAAACCCATTATACAAGCACTTATCGAGGGAACACGCGGAAAGTAGTACGTTTTAATTTTTATTTATTTATTTTTGAAACGGTTTTCAAATAAATTAGGGTTGTGCCGCAAGTTGTCAAATTGTCGTCATTTTCGTCATGTCAAATTGCTCTGTCATTTTGACTTGTCAAATTGATTTTTTTGGGGAGTTTTTTAGAATTTTGCCAAAAAATCGAGAATTTTGACCTGCAACGAAAAACTGTCCTGCCAAAAATTCTTGCAATTTACTGCAAGAAGCCTCCAGTTTCACTGACTCAATTCATCAATGAAAATTTGGATGATAGTGACAGCGGGAACGAGGAAGAAGATGATCCGAAATAGGTCTACTAGACTCCTTTTGTTGTTATAAACTGTTGTTTTAATGTTTATATGGTTTTGAACATGCTTGAAGGCATTATACTACCTTGAATAATGTTTGTTTTATCGTTAGACAGCTTTTGACCGGCACAACGGCAATTTGACGTCACTTTGAAAAATTTCTGTCAAAATTACGACCCTAAATATAAATTAAATATATTTTTTAGTTATTTGTTCCCCGATGGCTGCAATAAGAATGTCGATCTACAAAAAGCCTTACCAGTAAATGCAGACAAGATGGTAAAGGTGACTTCAGAACAGTTTGAACTCTATTCTGAGATTGGATCCACCTTTGAAATCTGTAAAATTTGTGATGAGAGGAATAAGAATGTAAAGTTAGAACCTTGTGGACATTTAATGTGCTTGCCATGCTTGAATTCCTGGGTGGTATGTTACACCTTTTTTAATGTGTCTGTATTTTTCGCGTCCCGACATTTCGCTTCAGGGACAGCTCGGGTCCGCGACAACTCGGGTCAACGATATATCATACACAGGAGTAAAATTCGGATTTTTTTCGCTTCGGGACATAGAAAAAGGATTTTTTATTGGAAATTGGTTAAAATTTTGAAAGGTTTTCGCCTCGGGATATAAAAAAAGATTTTTTGTTAAAAATTATGTAAAATTTTGAAATGTTTTCGCTTCGGGATTCAAATAAAAGATTTTTATTTTACAGGGAACCCGGTTTAAAAGCAAACAGGGCCAGAGGGTGGAATACGAATATAGTCGTAATGATTGTAAGCAAATAACAAGTATATCGCTCCATTTCTTGTTCTGAGGCATGTTTTCATCTAGTTCCACTGTTCACCGTTAGGATAAGACGCATCATATATGTTAACGTGAACATCGAAGATAGCACATAACATAGGATTTCGAAGCGGGATCCCCAAGTTGTAGGATTTTCCATGTAAGAAATATATTCTGCTATAGTTTTAATGTCCGGTCGGCCGACCGCAACACCACTGATGTGTATTGAAGACTCGTAGTCTTCATTTTCTGTCTTAGAAGCAAAATTATAAGATTCAGAAAAAATGAATACAAAATTCGAAATCCGCATCGTCGATTACCCCTAAATATATTCACAAAAAAACCAAAAATTACTGCTTTACACTACTACTTGAGCAAACAAGTAAAAATTTTTTTAAAATACTAGTTTTTACAGATATGTAAGGGATTGAACATTTTTCAAGGATTTTTAGAGTAGAGACCAAACTTCGGCTGGGAAAATCTTTTTTTTGTATCCCGAAGCGAAAACTTTCAAAATTTTAAACCAATTTTCAACAAAAAATTGTTTCCTTGAGTCCCGAAGTGAAAACCTTTCAAAATTTTAACCAATTTTAAACAAAAAATCTTTTCCTTGAGTCCCGAAGCGAAAACATTCCGAATTTTACTCCTATGTATAAATATCGTTGACCCGAGTTGTCGCTGACCCGAGTTGCCGTAGCACCGTATTTTTCATCCAAAATTTAAAATACTTTTCCCCAGGAAAATTATTTATAGAAAAAATGCTATTTTCTACCAAAAAAAGGCTATCGATGTAGGTGCAGCAACAGAAGTGTCGAGTACAAGGCCGTTTTCGCCGAAAAATTTGAAAATACTACTGCGTGGCTATACTCGTTGACCACAAAACATTACAAAAAAAACGAGTTTTGTTTTCAAAATGACCTCAATAGATTGCCTTTTTATTTTGAGTATTCCCTCAAAATATGACTGTTTACTATTTTACACAACTACTTGATAGATTTTACTAGTAAAATGACTTATTAGTTAATTTTGATTTATTACTTCCATGCCTTATCTTTATAAAATTATGCTTTCTGGGAAAAAATGTATCTTTTCTTGGAGAAAATAGCATTTTTTCTGTAAACCTTTTTTCTCTGGAAAATCGTTTTTAATTCTGGACGAAAATTTTATATATATATAATATACGGACGTTACAGAAGACTCAGCCTCGGATTACTTCCCATGAGCCGAAAGTCAGTGTAATTTTTCGAATTACCGATTTTTGAAATTCATTGCTGACTTTATTTTCGTTTTGCGCCGATTTTTGCAATTCATTCCCGACTTATTAAGTCAGCAATGGATTTTGGAATTCATTGCTTCGGCTGGACTTTTTGGTAAACCCGTTAATTCCTGTGAAAGAATTTTTTGCGAAACTGGTTTTTTCGCTTTTTATAACGCACGAGCTCCCTGATTCGGAAATGAACTGGGTTCCTTTTTGTGTGAGAGAGTACGTGTTTTTTCTCTCTTTCTCTTCCCACCGTTTTTCAAAAGAGAAACTCAGATTTTTTCCCAGCGGAGAAGTGGTAGAGCAATGGGCCAAAAGTCCGGAGGACGTGGGTTCAATTCAAACCCCGTTCTGAGACAATTTGGCGGTTTTATGTAGTAGAAATTGACCATTTCGCAAAGTAAAACAAATCTTTCGCGGGATTTGACCATTTGACCGGTTTCGCGAAAGGTCTAACCGAAGCAATGAATTCCAAAAATCGGTGTTGACTTAATAAGTCGGGAATGGATTTCAAAAACCATCACTGACTTATAAAGTCGGGAATGGATTGCAAAAATCGGTACACGCTTAAGAAAAGGGCTCTTAACTCAGCATTGAATTTCAAAAATCGGTATAGACGAATTTTCGCACTGATTTTCGGCTCATCGGAAGAAATTCGAGGCTGAGTCTTTTGTAACCATCCTTATATATATATTTAATTATTCTGATTTAGGAAAGTGCTGATAATGGAAAGACCTGTCCTTTCTGTAGATCAGAGATTCGAGGAACTGAGAATATTATAATTGAGTCTTATCGGCCTTCGAAGATGGAGAAGAGGATTCAGGAGTCCACTGATCTTATCCGATTCAGCTCCCCTCCTCGGGAAGTCGCTCCAAATGTTCGAGAAGAGTGTAATCTGGTCAATGTAGACTTCTCCCATTCATGATAATTTCCTGCCATTTGTAGGTATTGGGTAAATGGAAAACGGGTAATGCCTCTAATAATTTTTACTGAATCAACTTCACATTACTTAATACCATTGTTTTTTAGTTTTATAGATTGTAATTAGTATTCATGTAAGCTTATTAGCTTATTTTGTTATGAGTATAAACCCAATTTTTTATTTTTTTTGTAAAAGCGTCAAACGAGGCGTTATATTGTAGCCGATAAGGCTCTTGCGTTATATAATATTTCTCACGGCTTCGAAAGACGTGTAAGGATTTGACCTCTCCTTAATGACGAATAATAAAATTTGCAAAAAGCGCAGATGACTCGAAATAACGATGGTATATATTATTTCAATCTCCGATTTTATTTCTTCTGCGTAACATATAGATATCATGAGGAAAAAATAACTTATAACATTTTTGGCTCCGAATCTTTGGAGAATAAACTAGAAACAGCACTTATGAAACTGTTCAGAGACCCCATATTACTGTAGTCGATGTATCGAATGATGGCAATATCACTTGGAACATAGGCTCCTCGTTTGATGACCATACTGGCTTTACTTTGGCCATATTTTTGTTGAAGGGCTTGTGCGTATTTCATAAGATCGGAGACATGGACCATCTTGCCGCCCACATTAACCAAGGCAAATCTGGCATCTTTAATGGCTCGGCCAAAGTAATGGATCTTTCGTATGTATTGGAGACCCGCCAGATCGATACACATGGTACTGGAGGAGTATATATTGCATTATTACTTGACTTACGTGATGGCCAAACCAACAATAATATAAAACAAATCAAACATAAAGAACTCCTGCTTCAAAGGTACAATATCTCCGAAGCCAACTGTTGTCATTGTGATAAAAGAGAAGTAGAATCCTTCAAAGAAACTCCATTTCTCCCATCTCGCTAATAATATAGCCCCGACCATCATGTATCCGAGTAAAATTGTGGCAATCAGCATTATTGGTATAGTAATGTAATGTTCAAGACCCAGCTGTTGATATTATCATTCAATTTTATTTCAATTACCTGTGCCAATTCCTTTTTTTCTTCATCCTCAACTTCTGATTGTATACCGTAATCATTCTTTTTTCGTTTGTCTGTATATAACGTATACAACCAGATTATATTCTCTGATAGAAACTTTCCAATATCGGCTACTGTAATCAAAATCAAAGGGACTCCAAACAAGGCATAGAATATGCAAATCAGTCTGCCATGGGTAGTGACTGGAGCTTGGTTTCCATATCCAATAGTTGTTAATAAAGTTGTTGTGAAGAAGATGGCAGTAGTAACGGTCCAACTGTTCTCTACAGCACTCTTATTACGTAGATGGACACCTGTTATAAAGTGGGTATCAAAAGCATCGAACAGAATTCTGGCACTCTCATCAATGTAAGTTAAGGCCAGGGCTTCGACTTCCCCTGGAAGCAGAATTTTGAAATATTACTAGTTCAAAAAAAAACAGTTTTGTAATCCATAAAATATCACGATTTACAAAAAAGTCCTATTAGAAATGCCATACCCTTTGTAAGATTCCTTGTTTTCATCTCGTCCCAGAGGGAATGCAGCATCTCCTCCTTCTGCTTGTTAATCAGAAACAAGTTCTCCCGACGAATATTAACTTCATTTGGACTCTCCACCACATAAAATATCATGGCTCCACCAACAATGTAAAAACAGGAGATGAGAATGAGACCCACGTGGGGCAGGATGATTCTCGCGTACTTCTTCCATAATGACATATCCTTAGCCTCCTGAAGTCCAATCCTCCAATTTAACCGGGATTCCGAGATTTGCGCCGAGCGAAAGAAGGCGGGCCGTGTAAACCGAAGGGATATATTGTGTTCAAAAAGAGGAATTGACATTTCAATTCTGACATAACAACAGACTCTTCTGGCCAATAGTTATTACAAACAGAGGGCGCAAAAACTTCATTAATAAAAGAAATTTATGGTGATTTTTGAAGGAATTCGGAGAGAAAACGCATTTTTTTAAGTAAAATGATCATTGTTTGGAAGGAAGGGGACTAAGAAGCAAGAGTAAAGCGGAGAACTCACATGATCCTCGGACAATAACTTGTCCAGATCCCAAGGATTTGACCGGTTGATTTCGTTCTCAATGTCGTCGCCTTCGAACTGACTCAGACTCAAATCAGAATCTTCGTCCATTTATGGCGGAAGAGGCGTATCGGATGGATAAAACTTATCTGAGTGCAGCCAAGCAAGACGACCAAGTCTAACTCGATTTCGTCCACAGCGCCCTTACTCGTACTCGATGATAGAAACCAAAAAAAAACTTTGCGAAATTCAGATGCCTTCTCCGAAATAATTGCCACAGCTGGCTTGGAATAGTTTTACAGAGTAAAAAACGAAGGGTCCACAGACTGCGCACGTTTCCATTATTTTAATTTACTCTCGACTTGCAGATTTCAACTGGGACTACTTACTTTACATCCATATTTTTAATTAAATTGGTTTGGCGGAGAAACGGGGATGACCGCCTTGAAGGCTACTGATTAGAAATTTTTATTTTTCTCAGGTTTTTAAAACCGATGTTGTTTCAAAAATGATGAGAAAAACTATTGGATTACGGTAGGCCACCTAAAAATGATGACAATTACTGGTTGTCGGTAATGTGTCCAGAAGGAGAACCAGTTTTCCAAACATCCCTTGCGGCACTTGTTGTCTGACATCTCCCGATGAACTTGCTGACTTTATATAAACAATGATAATGGATTGTTTTCTTTATGTTTTTACCCGAAACGTCAATGAAGAGGAAGGAGGCCCATCAATTTTCCGAACAAGGGCTTACAACAAGCTTATGCTTGTTCATGCCCGCACGGAAAGGGTTAAGGACGATTGGCGGGGATTGCGCATTGCTTCGTAGTGGCCCCAAAGGCATTTTCGAATTGACTCCTGACCCGTCAGAAGCCGTGTTGTATGTGGTGAAGAAGCATTTCCTCTTTTGGCACATTGCACTCCGCTTCGTGGACCGTCCGGCTCTAACTCCTCGGGGGCCAATAATAGTCGGGCGCCGCAGCGGCCGAAAGCTGCTTCTTATCCGCAACTTCTCACTTCGCCTGCAATCAGGAACTCGGGGTGGTCGAAAATCAGAAAACGGATCGTTTCTTGTGTATTCATTATGCCTGCAGGCATACCTCCGGACCCCGCATTCTCACATAAACTTAACCAATTTCCGTCTTTCATCAATTTGCCCGGGGGGATTTCCAACCATGTTATACCACCACCATTCTCAACTTGGCGTTTATTTTCTTGGACATTCTTTGTTCTTTACTACAATGCAACCACAGAGATGTCAATCAATGCCTAGGCTTCCAAGAATTCGGGTTTGGTCTCCAGTGTCTTTGTTGATTGAAAGCGAAGTTGTTGTTTTCGTACAACCACCTTTCCCGTCTGTTAATAACTAGGCGCGTCGGGAGTCCATTGGGATTTGTGGTAATGAATTTCGTTCTAAACCTCGTTTTTGATCAGACATTCCGGTTTTGTAAAGACAAGTTTGGAGTTTCTCTTTTTCCAGAAATGCGAAAATCCTGAATTCGGCATGAGAAAAGCGGCCGATCCAACCGACCCAGTCAACCATGCCTCGGACATTGCGGAACCATCAAGTCTATGAGTCTATGGATGAAGCCAGCGCCGAAGATCAAGTCCGAGAACCCTTATTACTCAGTCACAATGATGACTTTGCCAGACATCAGTCGATCGAATATTCATCTTCCAATAACCACTATGATCCTACCGAAAACGACATCTCAGCAGTCGATCGAGACTCGGATATTGAGCTCGAAAAGTACGAGATGGATGATCGGATCGGAGAGATCCCATCTGGATTTACTCGACGTTTCAGAAGGGAAGGCCTATTCAATCCATCGATCTCAAGATCTCATCGAACCGAATCCTGGGAAACTAATGATCTTTTGTCACCCAGAATGGGCAGACAAGTAAGAGTCATGTTCTTGTTTCATTGGTCTTTTAGTCATTCCCCGATGATCTACTCAGTAGCTCTTGCGATTCAAAAGATGAGATGGAGGGGGAAGAAATTGTGGAGAAGGGATTCAAGAAGGTAACCAGCAATATTACTTACACTGTACTTTTCAGTATGCCAAACTGATCCTCCCTCATGTGGGCCTCGTCCTATTGACTTGTGCTTACACAATAATGGGAGCGGCCATCTTCTTTTGGGTTGAAAATCCAAATGAAAAAGCGACCAAAAGAGATCAATTGAACATTATCTTCGAGAAACAGGAGCATTTTGTAGGAGCTGTGTTAGATTTAGTGTCAAAACGAGAAAGTAGTAGACTAGTTTGGAATGATCTGGCAACACAACATCTCCATAATATGAGTGATCACCTTTTCATCGCATACGAAAAATTCTTCCTGACGGCCAATGAGGTGAAAACGAACAAAACTCATGAGATCTGGACCTTCTCCAGCGCTGTCTTTTTTGCTGTTACAGTCGTTACAACTATTGGTAGGAGGTTGGCGTCGTTGAATGACTTTTATTACGTAATTCAACTTCAACTTTTCAGGTTATGGAAACCCCGTTCCGATCACCCAGACGGGTCGAATAATGTGTGTGGTGTTCTCATTGTTCGGAATCCCCCTTACTCTTGTCACCATCGCTGATATGGGTAAATTCTTGTCGGAACAACTTATCAAGTTGTACGCTCGTTATTTGCGAATCAAATATTGGTTATTGAGACGAGTGGAGCATCAGAAAGAACGGAGAGAAAAGGTCTGCGATGATTGCCGCGAGCACAGGGGATTAACGCCAGGCTTGAGGATTGTGGAGGAGACGAGGTTCGTCTTGACGTCATAAATTCTTACAATTGAGGCTCCAAAAGGAAATCTTGTGTTTCAGGATACCTTCAATGGTCGTGTTTGCTATCTTGGTGATGTATACAGCCCTGGGCGGTGTGTTGATGTCCCATTTGGAGCCGTGGAATTTCTTTACTTCCTTTTACTGGTCATTCATCACAATGACAACGGTAATCTCTTCTCTCCTCCATCAAAACATCTAATTGGCCCATTACTTATTCGAATCCATTACAAATTCTAATTTTAGGTCGGCTTCGGTGATTTAATGCCGAAACGAGATCAGCACATGTATTGGATTCTTCTTTATATTGTTCTAGGTAACCGCTTTTGAAAATTAGAACTCGTTATGTTTGACATTGATTAATATACTTGGCTTTAAGGATTGGCAATTACAACCATGTGCATAGACCTTGTCGGTATACAATACATTAGGAAGATTCACTATTTCGGACGCAAAATACAAGATGCCAGATCTGCTTTAGCTGTAGTTGGCGGCAAAGTAAGCAAACTTATGAATAAGCAACTAATTTAACCAATTATAACACAAAAAATTATAGGTGGTGCTCGTCTCCGAACTCTATGCAAATTTGATGCAAAAAAGAACAAGGAACAGCGCCCGCGACGCCTTTATCATCGAGAACTTGTACGTCTCCAAGCACATCATCCCTTTTATTCCTTCGGACATCCGATGGATCAGATATATTGACCAGAACGAGATGCCTCCCCGTTCTTTGAGCAACTCCATTTCGAGTCTGGAGTTACAATCTTGTCGTTTCTGCCATTCTCGGTTTAGCATATCACATTCCCAGTCGCAGACGGCCCTTGATCAAACGACTAATCGGCCCACGGAGAATTCGAAAGAACCTCTTAAATCATCTAATTCTTGACGACCACTTTTGGGGGACATTATGTCACTTTTAATGTTTTTACAATCCTGTTTGAACATGTCGCATTGAAGATTGTTAAAGGTCTTTCCAAAAATATTTTTCGGAAAATCAAATATTATTCTTAATACTGTAGCATGACAAATGATAATAATTTAAGTCTATTCCGATAGAATTAGATGCGGATGCCTCCAAAGTCGGTCATCTGTCTTGTTGTTATTACTTCCGATATAAACATTGAATTTTATTTTCAATTTATGGTGCCATTAACACAAACAAAAGCCCAGCAAAAGTTAAACAAATCCCCGGAGGGCCTATTGGCCTTTCCGGCTTCTCTCTAGCCTCGGCCAGAAGTTCGTGAGCGTTGGTTTCCGATGGGAGGAGGACTTCATAGAACCCGGGAAATGCCCCGAGGAAGAGGCTGAGGATCTCATCGGCTTAGGTGGAAACCATATGAACACGTCAAGTGTTATCTTCGAGATCGCTGACACCCTCAGACTTCCGGATCCTCAGAAAGAAGGCCTTTTCCTCCGTTTTAACCAACTTTTTTTGCCCTGTTTGTTGTCATCACGAGTCGTGACAGTCTCTTGGTACTTCTCGGGAGGGACAAGTCTGGTCGATTGGATTGGTCTTTATAGAATAGGTACGTTGTAAACAAACACTCACTTCTTTAGAAGAGAATAACCCGCTGAATTACATTGATTACAAAAGTTTTGGTGTTTGTGGATTACCAAAAGGACAAGTTGACTGGAAAATCACGTGGGATCACATGGAAGAAAACCACAATTGCTCCAAGGTCAACTTCAGGTATCCAACAATCAATCGAAAATGATGTCTTAGATATTTTTCCGGCATATCAGGGACTGTTAGAGCAACAAGCGAAGATGTCCTTGTATACAAAGATGCCCATGTAGTAGTGAAGAGCATTGTCTGTGAAAACCTCGAATACAAAAAAAAAGAGTTGCTGGTAAAAATAGAGTACAGCACAAGTTGTAGCTATACAACGGACGTCTCAAAACAGCCCAGATGGAAGGATCTGGTAAAGAGTCATCTGGATTGTATATAATTTATTTCAGAATTTTTGTTTCCCATCAGATCGTTCCAAAGAATTAACTATAACATTAAAAGAAAAAAGGAAATACAACTCAAAAGTAATTGGAGAGGCCAATATCAGCATCGCCAATATTATCCACAGCAACAATAAGTAAGTTAAAACTACTTCTAACAAGAGATCGACAAATACTTTCCACCAGATTTTTTAACAAAACATTTATATCATTTGAAAGAGCATTAACACTGTATCATTTCCAATTTTTCATGGCTTATTTTGTTTCACTGATGTTGGAAAGAGCCGTGACTGTTCTCAGTAAACCATGTAACCGATACTTAGGCTACCTGATATACCGACACAATTATCTTGAGCTTAGAAAATTTTATATAATCAATTTCTTAATTTTTTTTTGGGATTTGAGCGTATAAAATGTCGATAATTTTCTGGTGTATGGACAAGTTTAGATGCATTATTCCATTATCAACCCAGAGATCCAGAAATTTTAATCTAAAATTTTTTCGTGGGAAAAGTCACGGGTACCGCAGTGCGCATGTAGCATGGCGTAAGCGCATTGTAGCAAAGATAAAAATAGAACAGTATGGCTCCTCTGCACAGAGATATAGTCGATATTCCTAATAATCAGCGAAAAAATTAGAGGTAAAACTTGGGAAAGCTACAGTAATCCTCAGCCAAACCTTTCCGTGGAGGTTGACATATCATTTGATACTGCTCTCCTTGGAGTTCTTTTCTACACTTTCAAACCACGTAAAACTATCTTCAGTTTAGTATAAATTGAGATTTTCGAAGCGTGAACAAATTTTTGAGATTCGCTCATGATTCTCAAAAACGGTGATGTCTGATTTCATCCACGGAATCATAGGGGTAAAGATAAATGTTATTGTTTATTCAGTGTTTGTCTGCATTAACACTTGAATTTTCTCATACCGGCGGAAGAGTTGCCCCTGGAGACGCCTGTTCCTTCGTTTTTATTTTCCCTTTTGTGTTCTTCTATTCTTTACTTTCCCGTGTGTTCTCTCGGAAGGTCAACTCCGCCCAACATGCCTGAGGAAATTGTGGTTAAGATGAGGACAGATTTGGAAGTCATCATATATATTCAATTTTTACAAAAGAGATTTTTTCTATGATAAATTTCGTATCGTATCTTGGGTGTCTGGAAGTTTTTGTTCAACTAAGGGACAGGATAAGACCTTGAATTACATTGCTACTCGTCGATTTGCTATCCGGCAGTCTATCTAGCGAGCCGGGTTCTTCTTCCGGGATTGTAACCGTATCTCCGACCCTAGTAGTCGGCATCATATAAGGCGCGTGCGTTCTACATTTTTTCTGACCCCCTCACAGAAAACCCGCAATTCTTGTCTGTTAGCCCTACAGACAAGGTCTGCGCGTTTTCTGTCCAGACTAATTTGAGTTCAGACAAAAATCGGCAAATTTTGAACAGAACCAGACAAAAAGTAAGCAAAAGTTGTCTGGGATGCGGACAATTTGCTTCGTCTGTATCTCAGACAAGGTTTGAGAATTTTTGTCTTAGTTACTAACAGAAAATCTAACAGTTTCTCTGGCTAACAGACAAGAATTGCAAAATTCTGTCTGTAAGCCAGACAGACTTTTACATTTTTTGTCCGGGCTAACGAACAGGCCCTTTGTCTGTTATCCCAGGCAATTTGCAATTTTTGTCTGTTTTTTAGACAGAAAACGCGCTCATTTCCTCGGCGACATCCTCAGTGGAATGTAGTCGTCGAGGTACGTATATTTCGGATTTTCTTGTCGCGTTTAGGGTGGAAAGAGTTTGATCAGCTCGAATCTCCCTCGGAATACGACAGGTGATACTTACTTTTCTAATAACAGCATTTTTTGCGTTCTGAGGGACACGTAGATAAGTTGAAACTAAAAGGTACCGATTCGTAGTCTAAGTGTTTAAAATGGTGTGCAAAGCAAAAAAATTAGCTGCCCAATGTGCCTAAGGACAAAGTTATGGCCCAAATACAGGTTTTGGCCAAATTTCCGACGCCACTTTATAAGTTCTTGGAAGTTCACTGAAACTGTGCCCATTAAACCGAGTGGTAGTGACCTAACTTCCGGCGCAGAAGGTCCTGTGTGACTCAATTGACACGATTTCAAGCCGCTAGGATTACTGTAACAAAGCCAACTCGCGGTCGGCCGCATATGACTCCGTTTGAAAAAAGGTCATATCTATGTATTGCAGGTATGTAGCCGCTTAGACGGCCACAACCCTAAGAAGGCCTAGGGGCCGCCGTCTAGAGACGACCCGTCAATCGAACTGACTTTTATATTTCTCTCCGATCTGTCCAGAGATCGGGGGTGGTATCTGAACGTTTCATTTAGATCTTGATTATCACTGAGTCAGCAGGATTACAGACTACAACCCAGGTTTCGTTCAGAAAACTGGTACCAAATATATTTGCCGATCCCTTATAACTACAATTCTCAGGATCATCTCGACATCTCTGCGTCCGGCAAATGGATATACACTAATGAATACTACCATCAAAATACACTGCGGTTTCGAACCCTCCGAGAGAAAGCCGGTACAAGGTCAGTGGCCCCAAAGACTTTTTTCTGCCTCGAGGAAATAAATGCCAAAAAAATAATAAACGCAGAGATAAACGACTTTATTGTTCTTCCTTTCAGACACTATGCAATTGCTCCAAGAATTGAATTCCGAGGATATCCTGAATTTGCCTTCCGGATCCAATCATAATTTATCGCCTAACGGCATGCAAAGATTTTTCAACTCAATGGAGTCAAACCAAAGTACTAGAAGCTCCTGTTTTCTTCCGAAAGGTAATCATTTATATTATGCAAAATATAATATTATGCATTGTAATTTGTTAGGCTGGGAAGTCAGAGTGGATCGGCATAATCGTCTTATTTATGTCGACCACAACCAAAAGAAAACAACGTGGAATCCTCCAGTTCTAATGGAAAGAGAAATGGAGGAAAATGCAAATGTCCCTATTAAGAGTAGTCGGAGAACAGTAATGAATATGACCAGCATATCCAAACAAGACCTCCCAATCGCCGTGAAATTCATTCAGTCATTTGATTTCCACAATAATCTTTACAAAAAACCGGTAAGTAATTGTCAATTTTTTTATTTCGACCGTAACTTTGCTCAGAGTCGACACAATTTTATGAGACTAAAAACGTTTGAGACGTCGGGAGATACGGCTTGGCCCCGTGTAATAGTTTGTTTCATAGCGGTCATAGGCATGGCAAAAATTTAAAAAATACATTTTTTGATGGACAACGAATTGTTAATTTTCATATTTTGGGGCCTAAAATGTCAAGAAAACTGTATGCAAACGCCAGAATATAGAGTAATCAGTTTCTGGGAATCACAGAACAGAACAAAGTTTTTTCAGCCATGCGTATTATCTCCTTTGCCTTCTATGGGTCGGGCACTTGGCGGTGGACCATGTACAATATAATGTTAATCTGAGGGTCTCAACCGCCAAATTATTTGATATTCCTGTCTTTTATCGAAGAGTACTGCTTACATTAAGCAATTGTGTACCGTGTTACAACTTGAATTTGCTATACCAATGTGAAAATAGCACTGAATATATACATTTTGGTGTAGTTTGTTCTCAAAAATTGATGATAATCTTCATGCGCGATTTTTCTCATTTTTGATAGTCTGACCCACAGTATGAAAGGCCATGGTTAACATTATCGAGATAGAAACCGGTAAATGTCGCCTTCAAGCTGGGATTGCTTAATCGCCGCACTCCTACTATAATGTAACCTCCCATAAAAAACTAGAATATCAAATAATTTTGGCGTTTGAGACCCTCAGATTAACATTATATTGTACATGATCCACCCCCAACTGCCCGGTCCATAGAAGGCAAAGGAAATAATAAGCATGGCTGAAAACAGCTTTGTTATATTCTGTGATTCCTAGAAACTGATTACTCTATATTCTGGCGCTTGCATACAGTTTTCTTGGCATCTTAGGCCCCAAAATATGACAATTGACAATTCGTTGTCCAACAAAAAATTTATTTTTTACATTTTTACAATGCCTATAACCGTTGTGAAATAAAACTATTGCACGGGGCCAAACCCCATCTCCCAACGTATCAAGCACTCTTGGTCTCACCAAATTCTGTTGACTCTGAGTAAAGTTACGGTCGAAATAAAAAATTGACAATTCGCTGACAACTATTGTACATGGTACGCCAAAAAAATCTGGACAAAATTCAATTAACCATAGCTTTTTTTGTGTGGCCTAACAATTTATTAAACTTTTACGCCTTTTTGAAAGGGTAACAGACCTGCTTTACAGCAACGGTAATGCCAAGGTTGAGGCCCATTGCAAGACTGAAAAAATAATCAAGTTTTTGGAGGAGCAAAAAAAATTTTTTTTAATGGATGACCTGGAAATCAATTTGCCCATTACTTTTCGCTAACGGTAACTAATATTCTTCAAAATTATTGTGTAAAAAGTACGTTGTGTTGGCTTCCTAGTGGGCTACGGAATTGGGGTTATTGGCCGATCTGGCGGTGCTGGGCGCAGAAACAAAAAAATTCCTGAAAATTGGAATTTCCGTACTTTTAAGGATCTTAGTGCCAGAGTTTTGCTCGTATTGCTTTAAAATTACGTGGTTACAGAGCGCACACATAGCGAACTAAGATACTGTAAAGGAAAATCTGCAAGTACATGGAGACTGTTTCTGTCCTAACAAAAGTATCTCTGGTGCCTAAAATGCTGGAAATTACACACAGCAACTTTCACATGAAAATCTTTGATTTCACGGAGATTTTTCAGAGAAATAGCGATTTTATAGGCCGACTTTAAAGAGCTGCAAGAAGGGTAAAAGCAGTAATTAAGCAAAAAAGCATTTTATTGTATAAAAAGCGACTGCTGCTCTTCTATAAAAAGTAAATTTCAGGCTATATCAATCAACGGTAATATAGTGTTACCAAATTTGACCATTTTGGGGCCCGTGTGTCAGGCGCCCTGGTCGTGAGAACTTAAAGTGGCATAAAAAGTGTCACATACGATTAGATTGTCTGAAACCTTGCAGAGGGATTTTTATACGCACGACACGTCTGCGCTATCGCCCGCTTGACCCTTGTACCGTTACAACCCGCAGGACAAATAAAATTATCAGTCCAGATTTTTTTGGCGCACCCTGTATATAAGGAATATTACAGGAAGCCCTCGAATTGTACAACCAAAGCCCATACCTCAGATATCTGATACAAAAGTTGAGAAGAAACAAAGTAGAGTTCAAAGAATTAGACACCAATAAAGAACTGATGAGATTCCTGAATATCTTCGCAGATATTACACAACCCTTGCCCGACGGATGGGAAATTGCCGTAAGAAAAGACGACTCGCAGGCAAGAACATAATAATATAGACAATGTAACTAAGATGTGTTTAGAGATTCTTCATTGATCATAACAATAAAACTATTGGTCTCCTAGATCCCCGACTTCCTATCTCAAATCCCCAACAAATACGCACTAAAATACGATCAAGAAGTGAACCACCAACACGAAATAACGCCATCGTAAGTCAAAGAAATCATAAACTTGACTTAATCAGGGTCATGACGTCACTCTTTTGGCATTGGACATAAATCGAAAGAGTAAAGAACTGAAGGCCCTGGTGAAAACGATGATGCCTGAGGTGTCTAGTAAAATATGCAAACAATTGGATTACATCAGAGTTCGCGGAGATCTCGGACTGTTACAGTATGCCAATGACATCGATTTCATAAAAGCTCTAAGGTAATCATATCTATCTTAACAAACTGGTTTAGTCTTATGGAAAAGGCAAAAATCAGTGAAGCCAAAACAAGTTTTGAACTCAAATCAGAGTACTTCTATCAATCCTTACAAAGAGCCGGATATGCTCAGGGACCAGGGAAAATACGATTCAAATTACGAAGGAATAATCTGCTGAACGATGCCTTTGACAAGGTCTTGACAGTAGATGAATCGTATTTGAAAAGATATAAGATGATGGTTTCGTTTGACGACGAAGACGGGTAAGCTTGAAAAGCATTATACTAGTTCAGCCAGAAAGTCCGCGGAATGGCTGCACTACGCTAATCTCGCGTGCACTGTGCAGTTTTCGGCGCGCACAGTGCAAATTACAGGGTGCGCGCGACAGAGTGGGGGGAACAGTGCAAAAAGACATTGCACAGTGCAATAAATATCCTTTCTTTTGGGTTTGCAGGGTGCGGTCAGTTTCGGTCAGATTTTTGGGAATACGCACAGTGCGGTCGACCAGCTGAATTCATTGCACAATGCGCGCTCCAAATCTGTTATTCCTTGGTGTATGAGGCTAATAACTGTAGCAAATGGTATATTGCCTTCTTAAAGTGTCTGATAATTAGAAAATAATATTTGTAAAAAGGATGTGGTGTTTAATGGTGCTTACAGGGTTGTTTTAGACCAAAAATGTTGTCATAAAGTAACTTAGAGCCTTTTGAGTGCTGTTTTGTGCAAAAAACGATCTGATTTTGATTTTACGAAGATGACGGCAACTTTGTCGACTCAAAACCCTATTTTAAGTCTTTGAAGTGTAAATTTAGCATCATTATGGCATGATTTCACAGTGAAAAGCTCAATTTCCGGCGTACCGCACAGTGCAAACCAAAGTAAATTTCGGGCCGCACTGTGCACTTTTCCCCAAAATAGACCCGCACTGTGCAAAAAATGAACGATTTTCTAAGCGGCAGCTCCAAAATCACGACATGTCGCAAGAACTTTCGAAAATCGCTGCGATTTCCAAAGCGAGATGAAATTCCCGGTTGCACTGTGCAAAATGGCAAAATGCACCGTGCGAAAAGCCTGTCGCGGGTATGCACTGTGCTGATTGGAACTGCACAGTGCGGGGTGCGAAATTCATTCCGCGGACTTTATTGCTGAACTAGTACTAGTCCGGCCAAAAAGTCGGCGGAATGGATTTCGCACCCCGCACTGTGCAGTTCCAATCAGCACAGTGCGTACCACGCGACAGACTTTTCGCACGGTCCATTTTTGCCTTGCACAGTGAAAAGGACCAAAACCCGCACTGTGCGCCTGTTTTTTGCCATTTTGCACAGTGCAACCGGGAATTTCATCTCGCTTTGGAAATCGCAGCGATTTTCGAAAGTTCTTGCGACATGTCGTGATTTTGGAGCTGCCGCTTAGAAAATCGTTCATTTTTTGCACAGTGCGGGTCTATTTTGGGGAAAAGTGCACAGTGCGGCCCGAAATTTACTTTGGTTTGCACTGTGCGGTGCGCCGGAAATTGAGCTTTTCACTGTGAAATCATGCCATAATGATGCTAAATTTACACTTCAAAGACTTAAAATAGGGTTTTGAGTCGACAAAGTTGTCGTCATCTTCGTAAAATCAAAATCAGATCGTTTTTTGCACAAAACAGCACTCAAAAGGCTCTAAGTTACTTTATGACAACATTTTTGGTCTAAAACAACCCTGTAAGCACCATTAAACACCACATCCTTTTTACAAATATTATTTTCTAATTATCAGACACTTTAAGAAGGCAATATACCAATTTGCTACAGTTATTAGCCTCATACACCAAGGAATAACAGATTTGGAGCGCGCACTGTGCAATGAATTCAGCGGGTCGACCGCACTGTGCGCGTGTCCAATAATCGTAGTACTAAAATTCTCAGGACTTTTTGCGCTGAGTAGTATACAAGAACGCCAATAACATTCCAGATTGGATTATGGTGGACCATCGCGCGAACTGTTTTTCCTATTATCAAAAGAAATATTCAACCCTTACTATGGCCTCTTTGAATATTCATCCACGGATTCTTACACCTTACAGATCAGTCCGATGTCAAAGTTGGTAGATAATTACATCCAATGGATGAATTTGGCCGGAAAGATAATCGGCTTGGCTCTTATACATCATTGCATGGTCGATACTTTCTTTACAACTTCTTTTTATAAGATAATTTTGGGAATGTAAGCAAACACATATAATTAATCAAAAAACCGATTTAGACCCTACACTCTGGAGGATCTTAAAGATACAGATCGGGAATTCTATCAATCCCTGAATTGGATTAAAAAAAACAAGACTGATCCCGAATTGGATATGACATTTACAGCAACTAAAGAAGTTGCCGGGAGATTAGAAGAAGTCGAATTAATAACTGGAGGGAAAGATCTGTTAGTAACAGATGGAAACAAGGACCAATTCATCTATTTGATGCTGAAATGGAAACTGGAAAAGAATGTTGAAGAACAGTTGAAATCTTTCCTTAACGGACTCTTCTCTGTAAGCATTGTAATCGAAAGTATATCTTTAGGTGGTGGACAGAGAATTCTTAAGGATATTTGATCCAAATGAACTCTCGTATGTTTTATCAGGATCTGTAGAGATCGATCTGAATGATTGGAGGAAAAATACCGAATACAAAGGAGGATTCAGCGACTCTCACCCAGTTATCCGGTGGTTCTGGCAATTCGTTTATGAAATTACGAACTCGGAGAGATTAAAGCTGCTTCAAGTAAGGTCATCTCTCATGTTTGTTTGCAGTTCTGTCTTCAGTTTGTAACCGGGACAACAACAATACCACACGAAGGATTTAAAGCCCTCAGGGGATCTGACGGCCTCAAAAAGTTTACAATCGACAGATGGGGAGATACTAAAAGTCTTCCTCGGGCACACACTTGTTTCAATCGACTAGATCTTCCATGTTACACTACTTTTACAGTATTGAAAGAGAAACTACAAACCGCGATGACTGAAAGCGTCAGTTACGCAATTGAATAAAACAAACTGTTTTCACAACACTGATGACGAGCAATGTAAAGTGGATAATTATATTCCCGTAAATTTAGCATACTTATGTTCACCTGATCATAAATTATCACGTAAATACATTTGGCATTATTGTTCCAGGAAAGAAGACGGTTTCATTTCCCCACGACTGAATGTCATGTCATCATGAATGGGTGCTTCTCGAGGACTGCTCTGCTCGAGAGTCTTGATGTTCTCCCCAAACCAATGAGACAATCCGTCTTCCAATTGCTTAAGCTGTGTTCGCATTACTTTTAGTCGATTCTCGTCTAACAGCGCTATTTTCACCTGCAAACAAGTGTCTAACGCAATTTGTCTAATAAATTATATAGAAATGGTGAGAAATAGCTTATCATATATATAATTCCCGTCTAAAAACGTGAGAACGAGACAGGAACGAAAGATGTCGAGCATTGAAGATAATATAAGATCGGAAATAGAAGCAGGAGATCCAATTCGAACATAAATCACACATAAAAATTTCCAAGATTCATCAATATAATAAATCACATAGGTAATTGCAGACCGCTTCTCTATTACACTGACAATCAGAAACTGGAAACGGAAGAAAATGACTCACCCGGACATCTTCTTTGAGTTGTTCATACTTCTTTTTGTGCTCATTACATCTACTTTCAACATCTGGAATCTTGGTCTGATCAGCATCGACATTTTGTTTGATAGTGTTGAGCTCATGCCTATGTACATCAAACTCCAATCGAGCCTTAAATTGCACTATATAACATAGTTTTATGGAAAATTACCTGTTCATAAACCTGAATAGTCAACATCGTATCTTTGATAGTTTTGTTACTCAAAGTCTCCAAAGAGGATACAAAATGCCCTATTGATTTTATTAAAGCATCTCCATTATGACTAAAAGATCGGAGAACTTCACTTCGGTCCGTCAGGATTTGCTTGAGGTCGTTTTCCTTGAGTGATAGCTGATATAAGGACTCGGAAAGGATTCGTTGAGAGTTGTTAAGAGCCTGGATATGATCTGAATACGTTTTAGCTGCATTAAGCACATCTCTATAACGATTGTGGAGGTCTTTGAGGTTGTTTATCCGTTGATCCATGTCACTGTCCACAGTTTTTTCTACCTAAATTCAATAAAATCAATGTTCATAAGATGTTTACCTTGCCAAGTTGTTCGAATACTGATTGTTTTGTAGTTTTAAACCTGCTTACAGTCCAGTTCTTGAAGGACTCTACCTTTGCCGCAAGCTGGGCCATCTCCGGACTAAAATCAGACTAAATCACGCGAAATTTCTATTACTTTGTGCATATTTTTGTTCGTGTATTGCCATTGATTATGTGATCATTTTGGTCCTCCTGAACTGGCTCCAACTCAGCTATTTGATTACTTGGAGGCGACATCGAAACTTCTGTAAAATTATAAGGAGATGAATCACCTTGCTGGAAGTAATGACCAAATTCAAAATAAAAACAACTTACTTGTTTCCTTAGCATGTCTTGACGGCGGCGTATCTTCGGACATCATTTTTGCCGACACGCGTATTTGACGTTTCAAACTTTTTTCAACATTTAAAAAAATTTTTTTGAAGATAATATTTTAGAAATTTTGCGAGTCTCGAAGCGAAAACGAGTTCGTAACTTGGAAAAAAGAAAATGCTTTTCTCCAAAAACGCTTGTGCTTGATCGATTTTAATAAGAAGTGTCCAAATAGAAATGTGTTTTGACCGTAAATTGTTTCCGATTAATTTCCAAACGTCCTTTAATAGTTTCACTTTACTGTTTGAAGCGAATTGCATTTTTTGTACGCAAATTATATTACTCATCTTTCTATGTTTTAGTCCGGACGGTTGATTTACCTTCAAGAAATGGCATCGAAAGACGAGAAAAAGGTAATAACACAGATGAAGAAGAAGAGAAGGAAGAACAAGAATAAGGTAAGCTTTGCAAGATTACGTTTGTTCTTGGTTTAGGTCCTCCACATTGATTTATACCAGTTATATAGCTTTTTCGACGACGTGAGAGAAGACTCATTTAACCGTAGGAAACCATTAATTTATTTATTCATTTTTGTTGCGATGTCATGGCGATAAATTACTCTTCTGTGTATTGTACAATGGTTTCAGGCTGAATTCTTTCGAAACGGTTCTTTTTTCCCAATTTTAAAAAAACTGTTGAACTCAGAAAGCAGTTTTGTAGTTGGGCGATGAATACTTTTATTTTTTGAGTTTGGTATTTACTTTTATTTGATTTTTTATTCATACCAAGTTTGGACTTTTTTTAATTTCAGAACAACACAAACCAAGCCGGAGGTCCTCCGAGAATTGCGTAAGTTCGCTGTTCTTTCTTTTTTGATTAACACTTTGCTCTTCGATTAGCTCCCCGAAAAAAGTTATTAGAGCGTGAAGGAATGAGAGGGTTTGATAATGTCGGAGTGAAATCCGAGGACCGGCCGGAAGTCGTATCTATCTTCTCCATGAATGTTTGTGTTCGGGAAGGGCGGTTGCGCACTGTTTGGAGAGGAACAGACTCTCGAGGTTGACCTCACCTGTGTTTTGGCTCTCTCCGCACGCCTGCTGTCGTCGAACCAACTGCTCGTTCGGGTCTGCACTCTTTAAGCCCCCAGGGTGACTGACTGGCTTGGATATGTTTCGTCCCGTTTGAAATTAAGCGGGATGTTTGCGATTCTGTTGAGCAAATGGCTGGGTCGACGGACTCAGAATCCCGAGCCAGAAGGGCCGGCAATGGCCGGGTCCCTCTACAACACTCCGCCCTCCTCTCCAGAACCACCCGACCGCGCGAAACTCTCGCTTACAAATTCCTTATCATCGAATGATTTTTTCGACGCCAAGACGGTCTCCATTGAAGAAGAGGCGTTGACTCATGACTCAGCTCTCCTACCCACTTTAAATACACCTGACGCCACCTTTTCCTTTGACTCCAATGACCTGCTTGCTTCGCTCGTTTCGGACTGTTCCGTCACATCGGAGTTCCTGAAACAGGAAGATCTCAGCCTATCCGCCATTGAAATGGCACCGACGCTCCATCTATCCGTGAGCGCCTTCATCCACGATATTATTCATCCGCATTACGATCTCCTCGAAATGGTTAGAGACGACCAGGTCGTTTTCGAGGTTTTGAATTCAATCTGTGAGGGGGTCGAGAAAGAACAAGTGGATAAAACGGACTCAAGTCATGAGGATGAGGCCGATAAGGAGCGTAGTCAGGCACCTTCCATTAAAATGGAGCCGGGCACAAGCCAGGAGAGTACTGGGGCAGTTTCATCGATGGAAAGTACTGATGATGAGGGGAATATCAGTGATAGTGATTCTAGTGAAACTGATTCTTCTGAATCTGAACTTGTGATCTCTATCCGGTGAGGAATCGTATGAGCAAAGTGTTACGAGAACTTCTATTTTACGTATTTTTTATCGTATTTTCAGGGAAAATTCGAACGGTGTGTCCAAAAAGGGTCAGAAGAAGCGTCATTCATCGGGTGGAGCTGTTGACCGATCTGCTTCTCCAGTCCGACAACTTGAACACGAGGTTAACAGAATTGATCAGGATGGAAATTACATTCCCGAGGATGATTATAATAGCTACCACGATGATCTTTCGAGCTTAGATGATCCTCCTTCCCCAGTTGGAAGTGAATCTCCTCTTCCTTACGATGATCAGGCATTGGTTGATGTAAGTTTATATTTATTTGAATTATTTGTGGTTTAGGACCCCGCCAATGGAGATGCCCCTGAAGAACAAGAGGATCCTCGTGATTATTGTCCCGGTGGATATTACCCTGTTCAAATGGGAGAGGTCTTCAACGGCCGGTATCACGTGATCAGAAAAGTTGGCTGGGGTCATTTCTCAACTGTTTGGTTATGTTGGGACACTCAATCAAAGAGATTTGTCGCTTTGAAGATTGTAAAATCAGCTGAGAACTACGCTGTTTCTGCTGCCGATGAGATTACAGTAAGTTTTCTTAATTTATAATAAAATATTACTTCGCTTAATTTATTTTTGCAGATACTGAGCGAATGTATGGACAAAGGTCCCCATCCTGGCAAAAGTCGTATCATCGAATTTTTGGATAGTTTTAAAGTATCGGGAGTGAATGGAGAGCACACGTGCATGGTGTTTGAGGTGCTTGGATGCACTCTTCTCAAGCTCATTATCAGAACTAATTACTCGGGACTTATGCTGAATCATGTTCGCATCATTATTAAGCAGATCTTGGAAGGACTTTCCTATCTCCACGATGAATGTAACATTATTCACACAGATCTGAAGCCTGAGAATGTTTTGGTTGAAATGACTCATTCTGAGATCAGGAAGATGGCTAGTGACACCATTATGCGGTTAAATTGTGGTCTTAAACCCGATATTACAGAGACTTGTAATATGTATAAGGTGAAGAAATTTGTTGTTTTAAAATTATTATTTATTTATTTAGCCCGATGAGAAGAAGATGTCGAAGAACAAGAAGAAAAAGTTGAGAAAACGGAAGAAGAAGCAACGGGAGGTTCTTGAAAAGCAGCTTTATGAAGTAGAAGGCCTAAACATCTCCATTACTGATGATCAGGGAGACATGGAGGCGTCTCAGACCGAAGTTGTGGAATCTTCAGCAATCCCTGAGTATCTTTTGAATGATTCGATGCCATCTATACCTCGGGTAACAACACTTAATCTCCCAAATACGGATAATTTGGAGAATGCAAACGAGAAGACAGGAAAGAAGAAAAAAGTAAATAATTTGTTTGTTGGTTTATGTTCGTTTAGAAGAATAAGAAGAACGGAAAAGTAAAGGGAGAAGAATCAGAGATAGAGGAGCTCCATAAGAATGGAAAGTATCATCATGCGTTGTCTCATCTGATGGGAACTTCACCATTTAATTCACCGAGAGCGGAAGAACCTGAGGAAGTGATTGGAGAGGAGCCTCCGCTGAAGGTCAAGATTGCTGATCTTGGGAATGCATGCTGGACGGTAGGTATTTTTTGTTTTATGCTACATGTCAAAATATAATTGCGAAATTTCGAAGTGTCAAAAATTCATTGATTTTGTTTGTGCCGCTACTCCACAAATAATGCTTGTTAACACACGGAACTCGGATTTACCTATAAAAACTTTTATTTACTTATTAAAACTTGATGTTTTTATAAGTAAATAGATTTTCTTTAAATTTTGCACAAACTTCAGGAATCGTCCACCTATCAATTCCTGAAAATTTTAGCTCGCGCTTTGCAAGCTCAGCCAAGATATTTAACGGTCTTTGCGGACGACAGAGTACGCGAAACGCGGAGAGCGGTCACAGAGGAAAACGCTTTTTGGCCGTAACTTTGCCAGTTTCGCACAGAAAAAATTTAAACATTGCTTTCTATGATAGAAATAGGCATGAAACTTTTCATGTCAAGATTCGCAAAAAAATTCACATTTTCACCAACTTTCTTTCGATCTAAAAATCTCGGTCGCTTCTGAAAAGCGCGAGCTAGGTCTCTCGCGTATGTCTTAGAAAACATAATACTAAATTTCCGCCAAGTTTCATTACTTACTTTCCCCTGTAAGTAAAAGTTTGCACTTTATTTTTACTTATAAGTAGGGTTGTGCCGCCCGTCAAGTTGACGTCTGTCAAGTTGTCAAATTGCCGTCATTTTCGTCATGTCAAAGTGCTCTGTCATTTAGATTTGCAAATTGATTTTTTTGAGGGAATTTTTTAGAATTTTGCCAAAAAAACGAGAATTTTGACTCGGAACGAAAAACTGTCCCGCCAAAAATTCTTGCAATTTACTGCAAGAAGATTCCAGTTTCACTGACTCAATTCATCAATGAAAATGTGGATGATAGTGACAGCGGGAACGAGGAAGAAGATGATCCGAAATAGGTCTACTAAACTCCTTTTGTTGTTATTAACTGTTGTTTTAATGTATGTATGGTCTTGAACATGTTTGAAGGTATTATACTACCTTGAATAGTGTTTGTTTTATCGTTAAACAGCTTCCGACCGACACAACGGCAATTTGACGTAGTTTGGCGAAAATTACAGCAATTTGACGTCACTTTGAAAAATTCTGTCAAAATCACAACCCTAATTATAAGTAAATAAAAGTTTTTATAGGTAAATCCGAGTTCCCTGTGAAAAATAAAAATCTTTCTTGTGAATTTCCAAAAACAAACATTTTTCTCGCATGTTGCGAATCTCTACCGACAAATGATAAGTTATTAGACACTTGGAGAGTTCGCATTTTTCTGAAACAAATATTTTGACGCTTTGATACATCTTCTTTTCTTATTGTATTTTTTGTAGACTCAACATTTCACATCGGAGATTCAAACACGGCAGTACCGCGCATTGGAGGTCATCATCGGAGCCGGTTATGACACAAGTGCTGACATTTGGAGTGTCGCTTGTATTGCCTTTGAATTGGCTACTGGAGATTATCTATTTGAACCTCATGGAGGACAGACATATGGAAGAGATGAGGATCATCTTGCTCATGTCATTGAACTTCTGGGAATGATTCCGCCTTCTATATTCAAGAAAGGAAAATATTGGCAGCAATATTTCAACAAGGTGAGTTATGAAGTGATGTTTTTATTATATCATTGCAGCTCGGAGGTCTCCTTCACATCCCTAATCTCCGACCTTGGTCCCTACATGATGTCTTGGTGGAGAAGTATCAATGGCCAGAACATCATGCCCGGGGCTTTGCAGATTTTTTGGTTCCGATGTTAGAATTTGATCCAGAAAAAAGAATTAGCGCCACCGAAGCTCTGAAGCATCCCTGGATTAACACCCCGATCTCAGAAGACCCTTCCAACTCTACTTATTATGTTCCCCAAGATAATTTTTCGCCTCCCATGCCCCGAAAATACTCAATCTAAGTACTTGAATGTCATCTCGAGCATTTGATAACCTCCATTGGTTCTTTCTATTGGTTTTTATGTCTCTGTTTGTTCATTGTAATTATTGATGAAGTAATTTGCTTGACCCGTACCCCATCTACGAGCTCATATTGCAGCGTCTGTCTTCGATTTTTTCTTCTCAATACTGCGGGTTTCATGTACAGCAGCTCAAGATCTATCGTCATAATATTGTATTAGAGGACGTCGATTTGTTTTCTTTTTGGTCGACGATAGGTTTCCTTGCTGTTCATGGTGATAGGAGAGCTTCTCTCCCAGAAAACGCCTTGAAGAGGGATGTCCCGGGGAGATCAGGGGAAGAATTATCGAAGGCGTAAACATCTTTTTTTGACCATATTCCCGATCCTCCTCTCCCAACGACTCATTTCAGGGCCTTCTTTCTTTTTTTGAATCTTCCTATGGTAATTTTATTCTCTGGTTATTTAGTATGTATACATTGGTGTTTGGAAAGTATATTATATGATAATGCATAATTGTGTGGGACATTCGAATGTCTAAGGTTGTACAACGACTTTTCGTTGAATCTCTTACACACGACAGTGTGTCATGAGGGCAGTCAGGGCTTTTCGTTTATACCATTTGGTGGTCCCACTTTTCGGGTTGACTCTTTTCAATCCCGCGGAATTCTGAACTTGTGCCCAATTTTCCAATACATATCAAAAACCCTTAACCCGAAAAGGCTGAATGCGATTATTCAAAACCCGAAAGGCGGATACACGAAAAGTCAGTCACCCGTCATGGAGAAGGTCCATGCCCTTCGAAGGTCAGCTCATCTTAGTTTGACGACCTTTCTTCCCGTTGATCTTATCCTCGATACTTGGAGCGTTCATCTCTTCATGACCGGTTGGTATTAGCGTTCCTAACTAACTAGTCATTACTTTTATCGTGTTTTCCATGTACTTACAAGTTAAGTATTCTTCTTCAATCATTCATATATAAACATAAGAATAAGCGAACTCGATTTATTACTTTATCTTATGGGTGTAGACTTTTTTGCATTTTTTACAAGTATTTGTGGAAATTTCATATATAATATAATACTTGAGTTGAAGTATAATATTTCTCACTTATTTCGATGACGCCGGCCAGGTTCATTCGTTGACGCACTTGACTATGCGGGGGATACTAATCGCAGACTGAGTCTCCACTCCGTATTCGATGCCTTGAGAAGAAGACTCCGCCCCTTCTCGGCCACCCTTTGCCGGATTGGTTTGGCTTTCATCTGAAGTCATTCTTTGCACCAAAGTATGTCGTTGTGGGCGGCTAAGGGCTCGGGCAAACAGGCTTGGACCTCCTGGCTTACTTGCCTCTGTCTGATAATCTGTTATCTGATGGCCATGGTCACTGCCGAGTTTGAGAAGGTGGAACAGCCTAAGAGGGGGAACGCTCTGCTTTCGAGGTACGGTCGCGCCGTTCTTTCACGATATGGAAAACGTTCAGCACCCAGCTTTTTCGAATCTGATGTTCCTTTTGATGGAATTGCAGGTGAGTTGGGTCTATGGAAAGAAAAGATGAAGCGAATTATGGACGGATTGAACCTGGGTTTAATTAAACGGGCTTACCATTTTGTTTACAATGCGGAGGGAACGTCTCGCACTAATTTCAGGCTGGGATTGGGAGAATGGGAAAGACTCTGATGTCATGTCTCAAAATTTGATATCATCTTTAATGTAATTTCAGATTATGTTAGAGGTTGCCTTCTTTCAACTTATTGTTTATTTATTTCAATTGCTGATCAGAAACAGGTTATCTCATAATCCACCCCCTGATAAGGCGGTGGATTATGAGATCTATGATGTGATTATCTGTCATACTGTATTATCTCCCCTGGCCGTCTTGCAACTTATGGGAGACACTAAAACATATTTTGGATAATTTGATTTAAAGATGGCTCTATAATCCAATATCATCTTATACTTGCCTCCGAATGCGAGAATATTTTTAGAGGAATGGTTGTTGTGCCGGCGAGCTCCGAATGATATGCTCCAGTGTTTGCCCACACCCTTGTACAATTACTAAAAATGTACTAATACCAATGCCAATAACGGTACTACAACAACGGATCAGCCCGATTACAGCGTCGCCTGATGCCTTCGTTACTTATTTTATTTTTCTGGAAGTGCGGTGTCGGAAGTGTCATTGTAAAGAGTTTTAAGCTGTATACAGTGGTTTCTATCAAGTTAATTTAAAACCTGCAACCACGTGATGAGACGACTCCACAAGGCGTTTCAGAGAGAGAAAGTAATTTATTAGAGATTCATAAACATTTTTACAGGTCTTACAGCCAATCTTACACCAAAAAGCATTACTTTTAGAGAGTTATTTTCGAAATGAGGTCATAAAGTCTTCTGACCCCGGCGTTTCGGCAGAACTAATTAGAAACTCAAAAATTAACTCAGAACCGGGGCATGGCCCTGACTTCCGCTAGGGTCCTATCGATCTTGTCGAGAAAACGGTCGCGCGGTCTGGTGGTCAGCTGAACAAAATTGGAGCCCACAATCCGTGTGTCTTGTCGTTGAACGTACGGATGTTGTTGGTACATGTAAGGAGAGAGTGGAGAGCTGTTAAAGTCCTTATAATCCACTAACATCTGTCGATCTGTTCGCCTCCAATCATCCTCCTTCTTCTCGTTATACGAATCGAAGGCACCCTAAAAACTTATGACTAAATAAAAGTAAAGTCCTATTAATGATATTGAAAAGAATCGGCGCTTACTTTGTATCCTTCATCTGAGTATCGAATAGGGGTGGTTGTACTGTTCTTAAGTGCAAAATATTCACTGGAGGTTTTCGGATTATAGACTGGATATTGACGATAACTCCGTTCCGACGGAGATGATATGCCCAATTCGGAATACATTCTTGGAAGAGCATCATCGTAAAGGATCTCATGGTCCACTGGAAGGATAAAAAGCTTCAAACAAAGAAAAAAGCGTATGCCAACAATATTGCACTTACAAGAATCGTCCAACGCCTCCTTTCCTAGATGCTCCTCCATTTTAAGAAGAGCTGAAGCGCTGACTTTTGGATCTCCAGTCAATCCACAAGCCCCTGCTGGGAGTTGACCATTACTTTGTTGATTGTAAGTATACGGCCCTGCATTGGCAGTAGTATGATTGGCGTTCTCGGATCCCGGCCGGAAGATACTTTTCACATAGTTCTCAAACCCCTGGCTTACAGGTCCACCGGGCAAGATGTCTCGGTCGAATCTTGTGGTATCCAACTCCCGTGGGGGTTTCCGTTCGCGCCATCCCAAATATTCTGACATAATTTGAAAGAAATGAATAGATCCAGACGTAAATTCAAACGGAAAAAGAAGTTCCAACGGGCCGATCGGACCAGCTGTGATCTCTAGAGGGCGTTGAACAGGGCATTCGGCGGCAAAATTTCGTTTTTTATAACAATTTGGGAGGCAAACAAAAAGGCCTACGTTCGGATTTTCAAAGATGTTTTTGTCATACCATCTCCATGCTGATTTACCTTACAAAAATTGTTGTCAAAGGACTGTGTACTTTGTGTTTTCGCAAAACAAACATGATTCTAGTAAAATATACTCGATTGTCATTATCATGGAATATAAATTGTGGGCGTATTGCGAAATATTTGATAATGGACAACCACATGAATCATCGGAAGATTTACAAAACTGCCGCCAATTGAGTAACAATTTAATTAACGATTTAATAATAAACATATGTTTGGTCATGGAAAACTTCTTTTTTCACTATTTTCGTACGGAAACGGAAAGGTGTATTACTTATGCTCTTTTGCGCGAAATATTACACTACTGTAATTGCAGGGTACTCGTTGCAACGATATTACAAATTTTTATATTTTGGTGCATCAAAATATCAAAAATATGTGAAACTTTGAGTGTGAGATTATAAAAAGGTCAAAGTGACATTTTAACGTTCAAATGACTTTATAAAACCAGCAGGAAGCAATTAAAAAGGCGTTGAGATCAACCCGAAATGGCAACATATTGAAAATGACACAAGGGGCACAAAAGAAGGATGACGAATAAAAAACGTTACAGGACGAGCAGGAGAACAAACAAAAGCGGAAGGTCTGCGCGTCGACCTCTCCCTTCCGCCCTTCCCTTTCAACTCTTATCTGTTCAGCCCCAAATCAATACAAAATTCGGCCGAATGTCGTTTATTTTGTCTAATAATTTGTATGAATGAACATCAATCCTTTCAAGCATTGCCAGGAATACATCCCGGACAGGGATGACAAGTACATTGGTTGTCTCAACTTTACGAATAGCGAAGATCCTTGCTGGTATTTGAGGGTAACGTCATTATAGTTACGAAATTTTGTAGGACTAACTTTTTATCTTTGGCGATTTTATTTTTTTTTATGGACATTTCATAACGTCTTTTAATAATTTTATTAATTTCAGGAGTTACATCGTGCCAAAGGATTACGGCAAGTGTCGTTGGCGGTTATTCCTTTTATTTTGTCCAGTCTGACACTTCTTTTTAATATACTCTTCATATATGTTGTCGTCAAATTGGTATTTCACAGGGGAAAAAGGTAAATCTTATTTTTCAGAAAACATGCGATTATAATATTACTAATACTGACATGTCACGTCAATCCAGCGCATTGCCTGAACCGTTTGGACGTTTCGTCCACACACTATCGGTTGACGAAAAGATTTTAGATATAAAAGTTCTTTGGGAAGAATTTTTGGTGGACAAAATTGGTCTCAAAAAATCAAGAAAATTTTGAAATTTTCGTTTCTGACAGAGAGCAAGGTTTTGTCCCGGCTAGCCAGGAGAAAACAGCCAAAGATTCTTCTCCAAAATTCTGTTTGAACGCCACATCGATTAAATCTTGGTCAGGAAATAGCTTCAACTATGCCGGATTGACGGGGTGCGGCCTCTTCCCCATACGACTGTTACTCACAGACCGATCCCCACGGACCGATCCCCACCGAACTTATCCCCACGCGGACAAATTACCCCCGGACTGATCCCCACAAAATGAAAACTTACTTTTTGCAGCTTGCGCCCACTGTTTTCTGCGACCAGTAAATGCTTAGTTTAGGCTTAGCCTCGGGGTTAGGCTTAGGATCAGGCTTAGTTTAGACCTGATCTTTACTTTATGCAAAAAACCCCGGTGCGCAGGGTGCTAAAAGTAAAATTTTCCTTCGTGGGATCAGTGTGGGTATAATTTGTCCGCGTGGGGATAAGTTTGGTGGTCCTCGGGGATCGGTTCTGTGTGGAAAGGTCCTACACCCGGATTGACGTGCATGCCCATTATAATTATTTTTTTGCAGTTCTCGAAAACGTTACTCATTCCTTATTAACCGTGCGATCAGCACTCTAACTACTCAATTACTCTTTTATGTTCTCTTAATTATTTGGAAAACTGGTGGTTTAACTTACTGGACTTCTTGTTTCTTGTTGTGTCTTGGTGGAGTCAGTGTTTTTACTCATGCCGGCACTTATATTGTGATGACATGGTTGTTATACGAAGCTGTTACACGACCTTTGTGGTATAAGACCAAGGTTATAATGAAGTTTTGTTTAATTTTCATTACTGTTATTTGGTCAGTATCGGGTCTTTTGTCGGTATGCTCTTTAAATAGCTTTACTGTAATTAGAATTTATTTTGAATTTCTAGCCAGGTACTTTCAGCTTGGTCTTGGACTTGTTCTGGCAACCTTATTCTACCCCGAGACCTCCCCCTTCTTTTGCGATTATTATACTTGTCAATTCCCGGTATTCTTTTGTTTTGTGGTAGTAATCTCATTCTCCTACTTCTCCGTCATCTTCTTTTATGGATTTATGTTGATCAGAATCCGAATGAAACCAGAATTCCATCATTCCGTGGAAGGTGATGTCACAGCGATAAGAAACATGAGGACTTTAAGGCGGCTAGCCTTAAATCTTATAACCTTCAGTATCTGGAAGATACCACTCTTAATTGTCGGAATCTTATCCTTGGCTGAACTAGACGATCTTAGACAACTTGGATATGACCAAAAAAGTTCTTGCAAAACATTCAAAAACGCAAAACTTTATTACAAAGCGGAAATATTTGGAAGTATCGCCTTATGCTTGTGGCTGTTGGGTGAGTAATATTTGATAATAGAACTTTGACCTTCTTATTTTATGAAATTGGTTTTAGGGTTGGGAATGGACCCAATAATCAATATAATCAGCGATCCTCCGCTCTGTAATTACCTCAGATACCGTTTTTGGCATTACCTCAACGTTTGCATGACGTTTTTCACCGATTCCAAGAGACCCGAGAAAGCACAAAAAAGCGAAGAAACATGCTCTGGAGAGTTTTAGGGATCTCGCCTCAACTTCTACGCGCATAAAAAACGGATTTGACCCACTAATCCTATGTAAAAGTAGATCGACTTTGGATTACTTCAGTCTTCTCGGAAATGAAACTTGTTACTTTACTGCTGTTTTCAATTATTATTAGTTATGCCGTTGCACGACCTAAGGTTGAGGTAAAGCACGAGAAAGATTCTGGTAAGTTTAATGGTAATTTTGTTGTTCGTTGTAATTATTTCAAATCAAATTTTTGTAATAAGTGAACAAAAATCTTTTTAGATAATGTTGATCTGACCAAAATGGTTTCCGCAGAAATCGAGTCTCTCAAAGATGTTGTAGATGGTCTCATTCCTGAAGCGGTAGACAAAGATGGTTTGATGAAAGAAGAAAATCCTAAATCAGAAGAAGAAAAGGATGAGAAGATAACTACTACAACTATTGCTCCAAAACCAAAGTCAAAGAAAAGGAGAAAACATCATCATCACAGAACAATTACGACAACCACAGGTGCACCATTAGAAGAATTAATGGAGAATGGAGAAGGTGATGATTATGATGAAGAGGGACGAAAAGAAAGTAAAGAAAAGCCAGAAGACCATTGGAACAGCGGGGAGAACGCCAGCGATTTTCTCGACTTTGCGGGCCCTATGCCCGAATTAAACGACTTTGAGCATCAATTAAATATGAAGGAAATCAAATTCAGCAGCTAGATTAATATTATAATATTTGGATATAATTACTAATAATCAAACCGTATTACAATAATCCCTGCATTTTTTTGATATTTATTGAGATGATATCTACAAACAGGCAGTCAACCCATAAATAAGGAGATCGGGATTGATCCATTTTTTGTACAAATAAAGGGGAGCGGGGGTCGGGCGCAAGACAAAAGATGAAAATTAATGGCTCTGAGCGAACAATTATTATAGAAAACGAAAAAGGGAAGGACGGGTTCGGTTCTTGAGATCTTTCCTGTCACACCTGCCGTCTCTTTTGTTCCATTGTCAAGTAAACCCGTAAAAAGAACAGCAACAAGCAATGCTAAGTACAAAACGTTCAGAAACGGCGTCGTCGATCAAGGTCGCCGGCTGTCAGTTGACGCATTAATCTCTCGTTCAGCTCGAAATTTGTTTGCAGAAGCAAAGCACGGTCGATCACTTTCACCTGAAAACATCGATACCATTTGAGATGAAGGAAATGAATATTTAATATTACCTTAGGTTTGACCAACTTGAAAAGGGGATGAACTGGGATTGGAATACCGTCCTTCAACAAGTCATTTACCATTCTCTGCAAAACTTCTCTGGCCAATAAGACGGCGTCATCAAGTTCATTTTGCAAGAGAATTCCCGGTGACATTGTGGTCTAAAATTTTCAGTCATCAAAATTAATTTTAAATCGTCGTAAAAATCATACCAATTTAATTCTGTCCAGAGAAATCTTTGGTCTCACCATCGAACTAGACAATCTCATCTTCATTTGTGCATCCACATCTATCTTCATCTCAGCTACCAACTCCTCGGCCTTAGTTTGGGGATGAACAACAAGGATGGCGATCCGGCCAATCAAACCAAATTTAATTCCACCAGAAGAGGCTGGATGGAAAACAATAACAGGGGCTTGAAGAGTGTTAAAGAACAGTACCAAACGTCGGTCTGGATAGGTTTTTCTAAGGGTGGGGAACAAGTCTCCCAAACAGAATAACATTCCAGTAGAAAGTGAACAAGTGGTCTTCATGATGGGACCAAAGTGAGGAGTTGTTGGATCCACTCTAGTTTTAAACAGGCCGATTCTAAAAGTCAGTTCATAGTAAAAAGTTAGAGAATTCTAATGGAAAAAACGGTGACTCTTACGTATGTCCATGATACATTAAAGAGTTTGGCATGTAATCAGACACAATCATCTGAAGCATGGAGTCCTCATGGACAGATTCAGGCAATGGAGCTGGAACAGGGCCGAATGGTGTACCTCCGCGGCCTCTCAACGAAACCTCACCACTACTTTCAATCTCCAAACCAAGATTGGTCACTTTGAGATCAGATTTAATGGTGTAATCCAAGAAAAGAGCATCCATGTGGGACTAAATTACCGAATTATTCTCACTTAATATTGTGCCATCTTACCACGTTGAATCCTGGAATTACTCCGGCGTCGCGTTTCTTCCTTCCCCAATTTGAAAAGTCTATGTTGGGCATTGTCATGCCAGCTCCCATATTAGGAATTCCACCATTCATATTGGGTATTTCCCATCGAGGTGACCTCTTCTTTCTTCCAAGACCAGCTCCAAGATTAAATCCCATAGGAAGACCAATACCAGCACCAAGATTTCCGGGGTAATAAGGAGAATTTCTCTTCTTTCTTCCCCATGCATTCATATTCATTTCTGACCATTGTAAATTTGTTTCCATATTTGGCATAATAGCGTTTATGTTAGGCAGTTGCCATCCAGGAGATCTTTTTTTTCTTCCCCAAGAGTTCATGTTCATCTCCGGCCACCTCATATCGACTCCCGTATTTGGTGACAGGCCTGATATTCCACTGATATTAGGCAACTCCCATCCTGGAGATCTTTTCTTTCTTCCTAATCCAGCACCCAGATTCATTCCCATTGGTAGCCCAATTCCAGCACCCAGGTTATCCCAAGGGGCGTTTCTCTTCTTCCTTCCAAGTCCAGCACCAAGATTAAAACCCATGGGCAACGTCATTCCAGCTCCAAGATTACCGGGATATGGATTACGTCTTTGTCTTCGGGCCCTTAAACGGTCAGCCAAGTCCTTAATCAACTCGTCATCATTAATATGGGCCAATGTGACTTTAGGTGACAATAGTCCAAAACGATCGTTGATTCGGTCTTCAACGATAAACTCAACGCGAGCACAAATAAAACCTTCGAAGATGTCATGAGCCTCTGCCTGAAGGGTCTTCTGCATCGGTTGTAACCACAGTCAATGCGCCTACTTACCGTCAAGTCGTCATCCGGAGTTTCCGTCGTTATAGTCACGATAAAGTCTTTGTTAGCGACCTTGCAGCTCTTCAATCTGATGTTAGGAGCTCCTTGAGTGGTTCTGGTTGGAATTACTTCCAGATCCAGGGTGATGGATTCGGATCCAATTTTAGCTATTCCTTTTTCTTCCTGTGCCGTATTTGTCAATTTGGTCGACACTCTTCAAAAGTAATCATAATTAATAACTTTAAATAGAAAACTCACGTTAAGTCAAGACCAACAAAAGATACCGTAATCGTATCTGGAGGGTGGATATCAGTCGTTAAATTGTGTCGAGAACTTTTGGCATTTATCACCATATCAGCAAGGAGAATTTTTTCATTTCCGACCTGGATCTTATTTATGTTTAACTAATTCCTTACATTTAAATTCTCAGGATTTAAATTTAACGGAGCAGTAACAACTTCAGTAATTAAAGCACCGGAAAGTATTTGACTGACATATTGGACCCCCTTCTTTGAAAGCCGCGCTTTTGTTCCAGCACCATCCTAAATAAAGTTATATAAACAAAACCTGATAACTAGAAAAAATAAAACATAACTTACAATATTCTTCTCATTAACTAGTAGCTGAGGGACATTTAATTCGGCTTCAACTTGAGACCATACTAGCGGTATTAGAACCCATATCTATAAAAAATAAAAAATACTGTAATTTTTTTGGAAAAATCCTGATTTTTATAAATAATGAAAACTTACACAACCGCGAAGCATTCCAAGACTCCTGACACTTGAATGAACCCGAATGATGTCAATTAAGAAGAACAATGCGCTTATATTAAGACCCGGTTGCAACATAAGAGGAGGAGCAAAATTTTATAAACGAAACAACAAAACATTGTTGACCCCTCAGGCTAACGGAACGTTCTGTCGTTGTCGTGGAGTCTCCCTCCATTCAAGACGGTGATGATGATCAGTTGTTTAAGCGGAGTGCGCGCTCTCAAAATCATTTTTTAATTCTTTTTTCGCTTCAGGACAAAGGGAAACAAACGGGCTCCAAAAACACAAGCAAACGTGTTTGCGGGGCAGATTTTGATGCAGACTTGTTTCAGATTTTACGTAATTACAAGTCTAATTGGGACCAAATTTAAAAACGAAAATAAAAAAAATCAAAAATTATTCATTTTGGATGATTTTGAAAAGTTACATTCGATTTGTGAAAACATAACACAGTCGTGGTTCTCCGAAGAGGAATAACCATTGAAAAAACAATTTATAATAAAATATAAATTCGGAGATAACTGATCGTTAAGACACAAGACCTTATTTAAAATACATCTGGAGTTTCCAATTAAAGAGTGTTCGAAAACAAAGAGCAAGGAGCAAATAAACATCTCAAAAGACTGCTATCGATGGCGGAGGTATGACTAATCAGTGAATTAACCAATAAGTTTATCATTTATGTTGCGTGTAGTTCGCGTAACATCACTCTGAAGGGAACATTTGCTAGTGTCAGGTGTTCCTCCATCTTCACCATGCCCTTCTCCCGTTCAGCTGATCTCGGCAAGTTTTAAGTTTTTGGAGTTTTGTTCTCTTGGTATTTCAAACTTTGCCTTAGGCCGTTTTCGTAGTCAAGTACCTTTCCTATCACTCATGTGTCCAATTTTAGTGTGATGATTAATATGTAAACAAAAGTTGAGGTGGGTCTGTAATATATACAAAATGTAACATTAGATTTGTAATACATATATGTCGCATTTATTTAGGAGAAGTGCTTGTTGTTATTTTCAAATTAGCATTGAATTTAAATCTGTTATTTTAAAGTGCCTGGAGATTAGAGAGATTAAAGGATGACAGAGATCAGTAATCTTATCACTCTTGGCCTTTTATCAGACCCATCTTTCATCCACTTCCGCTTTTTTGAATTCCTTTGCATTCTTTTTGTCTTCGATTTTTTTCACAAATCAGTTTCCAAAAACAAAATTTAATCAGATCAATGTTAATATTGGGTCCATCAAAAACTCCCTCCACTCAGATCGCTCATCAAAAATGCAAACTGATTTCAATTCGAATACCGCGGTTTTCCAGAGAATCACATACCCTGAACCTGAAGGCGGGTTTTTCTTTTCTCTTCTCAAAATTAATGATGCTCACAATCTTGTGGGGGATTTGCGGGTAAAAAATGGAACGCGAGACGTCATAATATTTATTTTATTTTACATCCAAACAAATCGATGGGCCTTTTCTGACGATTTAAATCGTATTTACGAGTTTGGAACTGGTGCGCGAGGTCGTCCAGAAGAAAAAAAGGAGGGGAAGAGGAGAAGTGAGGGCGAGGGGACAAAAACTCAAGTAAAGAAAACGGTCCTTGTCTGTCGCTTAAAGTGATCAATGTCCTCCCACGGGCCTTGAAATCGAATTATTTCGGGACTATGTGTATTCCAGAAAAGTCATGTTTGATGAGGGTAAGGAGTGGGGGGGGATATCCGATATCTGAGTGTGCCCAATTCTTTTAGAATTTCATGTGAACTTCTACTTTTTAAAGAAAAACTGTTATATTTGTAACGAAAACGGTTGTCTAAAACCATTTCAAAGTCTAGTTTAACTGAGCTTTCCTAAAGTCGTCTCAATCTTACATTGTTTTGGGTGACTAAAGGCTGAACTCGGTTTAAACTCCATTCGGATTACTTTTTGAACGCTTGAAGCGCATGTAAAAGAAAAAAGAAGTGACTCAGCTGAGGTACAAAAACATTTATTAAAATCAAAAATGCATAACCCTCATACAATGAGCCGCTATGCTGTAAAAACCGTTTAGAAATTCCATTTTTATACACAATCGAGGGCCAAAATTTTAAATCCAAACTTTCTTTTTCCTTTAATTTTGAAACGGATTACTCTTAAAATTTACAGGCTTAAACTTGGCGTTTAAAATTTTTTGTTTTCCTTGTAACGTTCAAGATATGCTTTTTGAAGCGTTTTTTATTGCATTGTTTTTTGGACTGGTCGATCCGAAAAACGGCCATCATCAATCGACCTTTTTACTAACCAAAAAATAACTCAACTCTATTATGCACTAACTTTAAGGTAGAAGTACTCGGGTAAAACAGTCCTTCCTCATAAAATTATCTTATTCCAGACGGCGACATAACTTAATTTCAGAACGATACTCCTTGTACTCTCAACCAATGGGCGTAGATCTGACACCAGAGCCGCACAAGTTTGTCATCGTACTTCTTTTTCTGACTTTGGCGGGTTTCTCAAACTGGTGGTCTTTAGCTTATATCCATGATTTTGTTGGGCGGTAGGTGGTGCTGCTTCTCTTAAATTTATTACGTTTTAGAGATCCTTTGCCTGACTTGGTGATGGCCTTTATCCCAGAACAAGCATGGGCTCATAGAATCGGAGATATGATGGTTTTTCTATGTTCTACGACCATGATCTTGGTCATGATTTTACATAAACATAGAGTGATCGTCGCGCGGAGGATCTTCTTCATCCTTGGCTGCATGTATTGGATGAGGACCTTCTCCATGATGGCCACACAATTGCCCTCGGCCTATTCTAATAACGAAGAGAAGTGCCGGGTTCAGTTGAATGAGAGCGAGCGGACCTGGAGCATTTATTGGAGCCGATTTCTTGAACAAACGGTTCACATCGGCTTCCAGGTGGGTCATTCTTTTACGTATTTACTGTCTTAAACAGTAAATATAATGCTGTCTTTCAGGATATCGAAAAAAAAATGTTGTGTGGTGATCTCTTGTTTTCTGGGCATACTTTGGTCATGGTGATCAGCTATTTGACCGTGGATTATTATCTTCCTCGCAAATGGAACGTAATCAGTTATCTTCCTCGGTTATTTATGTTGGCTGGGATGATTTGTATGATCCTCAGTCGAACCCATTACACAATCGACGTCTTGTTTGCCTACTGGCTATCAGTCGCGGTTTTCTCGTAAGTTTTTTGACGTTATCCGGGGATACAGTATATCCGGTTAGTGCTATACTTATCTGACTTTAGTATTAGTCATCATTACATTTATGTTTAAACTTAGTCAATTTACGCGTTTTTGACCTTTGAGAAAATGATGCCTCATTTTTCTCTGTTTTCAGTGTTTACCATGTGTTTTGCGAAGTGGATACTTACCGAGAGCGCAAGAACTCGATCCTCCAGAAGATTTTTGTGGTCAAGGCGGTCAGTTGGCTTGAGGAGAACATTGTGCCTGGCCGGTGAGAAAATTTTCCTTTCTTATTTTCATAGCGAAAAATTGAAATATCAAAACTTTCAGTTGTCCGGGGGAATTAAAAAATCACATTTACAGGTTGAACAACGAACTGGAAGTGCCCTTTTGGGAATGCATTAAAAAAAAATATCAAGCCAAGAGATCCCATCAATCTCATCCAACTACTGTGGTAACTGTTTGTGATGTATAGGCCCACGAATTTAATTTGACATCAAAAAATCGATCATCCATTTTAGTCTTTAAATGTAATCTTTCTTGATTCTTGTAAGCCTTCGGATAACGCGGTTGTAAAAAGCATTACTTTCAGGTCCTTTCTTTTTGTACATACTTTATTGTGACAACTGAAAACGGGTAAAAATTATAATACAAACGACATTTGTGGTTGTGACGTTGTAAATAACATTATAATAACTAGAAATGCTTTACAAAACGATTATAATAAATTAAAATCTCATAAAATTGATGACTGATATATAAACATTATTGACTAAATGCTTGATATTTGATATCATGAATGACAAATGAGACTACGAAAGAAACCGGCACTATCTTTATATGAGAACAGATCATAGACAAGATGCTCAGGCGACTTCCCTCATCCATCCGGGCTTCTCGATTCTTCCATACTGAATGTCCAAGATTGTGTCATAAAGCCGTTGCATCACATTGCCAGCAGTCATTGTCGGGATGAAAAGATCTTCGTATTCATTGGTCTCTTTGTTATGGTAAAGAATCCGTCCTACTGGAGAGACGACACATGCTGTTCCAGCACCAAAGATCTGCTTCACCTGCAATTATCAACTTGTTTATAAAAAGTATTACGAAATGTTCGAGATTGAGCTTGTGAGGTAAAAATAGAAACTATATAGAGGCGATTGTTACGATCGGTTTCCAAATCGACGTATGATTTATAACATACCCTTTTCTCTTTGATTGCACGTCTCACTTCCTCCATGGTGGGGTAACGTTCGGTGATTTTAAATTCGTTCCATTCTCGGCAGATGTCGAGAAGACTATCTCGGGTGACTCCGGGAAGAATAAGGCCGTCAGACAAGGGAGGTGTCACTAACTCTTCTTCTAAAATGATTAAAAAAATTAACAAAAACAACGGCAATTAGTTATACATATACAACTTGTTTACCCACCTCCATTTTCATTTGCCCAGTAGACCATGATGTTCATAGTTCCTACTTCTGTAAGTTTCTCATCTTCATCGAATAACCAGAGCACTTGTTGGCAACCCAACTCAGCAGCTTGCTTTCCAACCAAGATCGTTGGGGCGTAGTTACATCCCATTTTGTAAGCACCAACGCCTCCAGGGAATGCACGTATGTAACTCGAGTCGGCCAAGAGAGAAATTGGCTTCAATCCGGTGGGGTAATAGGCACCAACGGGACCAGAAAGGACAAAAAGTTTAGCTGTATTAGAATGAGCAACTCCTAACGTTCCCTAAATTTTTTTTACATTACAAGTAATAAGAAACTGGAGGTGAACGAATAATATATAAAGTACATATATAAAAGTTACCTCTGTTCCGATAAGAGTTGGTCTAAGGTACAACGACCCTGTAGTTGAGTAGGGAATCCACTCTTTGTCCACCCTAATCATTTCCCCCATGATCTTTATCAGTTCTTCTCCATCAAAATCCTAAAAAAAAGTAACACCGTCAGATTATTTTCAGTTGGTTCCCTCAGGGAATTTTTATATCCGGAATTTTAATTAACTTGGGCCATTAACTTACAGGCAAGGCTGAGCGAGCAGCAGTCCGTCTCATTCTGGCCATATTCATCTCGGGTCTGAACAATCGTATCTTTCCATCGGTTCCTCTGTAAGCCTTCATGCCTTCGAACAATTGTATCGCGTAATGTAAAACCTTGGCTCCAGGATGGAATTGGAAGTTGTGTAAGGGAGATAAAAGCGGTCTGTGCCATCCACTTTCAGCCGTCCAGTCGATCTCAACCATGTGGTCTGAGAAACAGTGACCGAACTTAATTTCATCAACATTTTTAGGTTTGATTTGAAGTTGACCTGGCCCGGCAACGATGGTCTCAAGGTCCTTATGCTAAAAAACATATCTTATGATTACGTCACCTGAGCGAAGGTTTAGAAAAGTTAATTGGGTCTGCGAAATAACAGCTTTCAATCATCGGGAACGTCATTACTTCTTTTTTGATAACCACAATGTTGATTCCCAAACTTTAACGTAGTGCCAATATGAGCAAACTCACTTACATGGAACGTTGAACCGGGAAATGTCGGCTCGGGATTCGTAGAAGGGGCACTGTTCAATGTTCCAGCATAGCGAACAGACGTGAAAAGTCGACGGTAGGCAGAGCCGCGCAAATGCAGCATAGCGGACATGCTCGAACACGCCTGAAAAGAGAAGACGTTCATCAACCCACAATCAAGTTCGAATCACGAAAAAAACAGCGGAATTCATAAAAGAATGATGAAATCGTAGGAATAAGGATGGCGGCTGCGCTCCGATCGGCGGCGTCGAAGAGAAAAGATGGCGGGGTCAGGCCGGTCGGATAGGGCCGGGCGGGCCGACGTGGTCAGGTGCAATTGTTTCATTTAAATAGACAACTGTTCATGGGCCCACAACTACCGTAAACAGGTCTGGGACGGGACTTTAAAGCCAGTTAGGTTGACTCCAGAACCCCGCCCTCCACCACGCGATTCCGCTGACATCACAGCCAGCGGCGTTGTTTGTCAGAAGGCCTTCGAGGAAAAGAACAAAGCGAAGAGACTTCAGCAGGACGATGACAGACATGATAGCCACCACAATTCTCATTAGCACAAATCAAACAGATCTCGTTTTGTTACAGAGATTGATAAGTAAGGCTGTAAATCATGCAAGTGGCAAATTTTACATTGATCTTTACAATCCTTATTATTTTACAATACTTTAATATATTTAAAAAGTAAACCCATTTATCGCAAATATCAAATACTACAAACGTTCTTACTGATAAAGCACAAACTTAATATTTTTTGTTTCAAAAAGAATATTTCCGGCCAGATCAGCCTTCATTTAACCGATGTCTTAAGGTTGTTTATTGTAAAATTCAAGAATGTTGGCGGACAATTCTCTACCACAGTTCATAAATTGCCCTGGAGTGATAAATGGATTTAACCAAGACTTTAGTCTGTAGTTTGTTAAACTTGGGATCTAACAATAATCCTGAATCGATGACATTTTCCTGAACCTATGTATTTTTTTCAATTAAAATATTTTAATAATGCCAAAGGATGTTAAGAGTTACGGTAGCCAAGAAAAACAAGAGTTCCCGGCTGTTCCCAACTCTTCTACCGTAAAAAATAAGATTCAAACAGAAATGAGACCGTAACAAGGCCTTGAAACGATTAAAAATAACTATGAAGCAGCGTTGATTATGAGAGCATCGTCAATGCGAGAAACCAAAGGTTAGTGGCGTATTTATAGTGGTTGGGGGCAATCAATCGCCGAACGGGCGAAAGAAGAAGATGATCACTCATCAGCCGATTATCCCACCCATCTTCCCAGGTCCCACGTGGGGTCAATCGGAAGCAAAAAGAGGGGACAACAGTTGTCTCATCCCCCACCCGTGCTCGGGACGCATGTCCGGGATCAGCCACCACGTGTTCATTCATCAAACCCCGTTGAACTTGATGCTCTTACAGGCCGAGGACGTCTGCTCCCTTAGCAGAAAACAAATTGATAACTCTTGATCTTGTTATCACACTTGAGAGCAAGGACCGACGTGACCTCATTTCAGATTTACCCAAACAAAATATAGTGTTTATCATTCCTGCTGGCCTCCGGGAATTACAAAAAGTTTTAATCTGAATTGTTCTGAATTTCATCAATGCGCGCATTCTGCATTCTCTTCTTCAAATCAATGCGCGTTGTCTTTAGGCCACATTACCCAAGGTTTTGCAATGCATCATGCTCGAGTAAAGTGACGAAACCAACGACCTTTGCGGAGGAAATGAAAAGATGAAAACTTTTAAAGACACTTTATTAAAAAGCCTGATGCAATAAATAAGTTTAGACTAATCATGACGCAATATTGTCAATGTCTACTGAGAGAGGTATACGACAACTGTTTAGCAAATAAATTCAAGTCTTTTTAAGCGCTAAAAGACCCGTTAAATAATGACCAAATATTGTAAACTGGATATATGATATGTACATGTAAAAACCCCAGCTAAAAAATGGATATAGAACGTTTTGATGACAAAGAAAAAACTATGTCTTAGACTCTAAATGAAGTAGAAATTAGTTCATCTTCCTCACTGGACGTCCCATCCAACAGACGTAGTTGCTCGTTAAAGACCCATTTTCGTCTCAGTTTGTGGGTTATACCATCGGTGGTCCTAAAATCAAATCAAAGTACGAATTATATAAAAAAAGTTAATCCATAAAACTGTAAACCAAAATAAATAGTAATGTAATTGTGAATAGTACACAAAGAATCCCTAATCCCTAAGAATTTCAAAGATGGACTCTGCGCATAACAATAAAATGAACCCCAATGGAAAGTGGAAATGTTAATAAAGCGTCAAATGAAAGGCGTACCTAGAGTATCGGAAGGCAAGGGCCGATAGGATTGCGGGGTGGAAGTGGTTGTACTACGGGAAGGCAGGGCACGGTGAGGAAAGAACAGCCCATCATATGTACTAAACAAAACAAAAGCATTATCACAACAGTCAGGAACATACGTAGAATGGACAGGAAGGAACCAGAGGTAACATTTCTCTCCGAAGATCTGTTGGAAATTACGAGCTGCTCCGATGTTGTAAGCCCCGGAATCAGGACCGTATTCGAAATGAGGAGGATTCCATTGCTCTGAAACAGGGTTGTTAATTTGACAGAATTTTTCAAATTGACGTCAATCATAAAAAAACATTATTGAAGGTCTAATGAGTCTTTAAGCATGTGCTTTACGATGTAAAAATTAACACAATGGTTTATAACAACAAAAATATGTTGACAACGGTTTATAACAACAAAAATATGTTAAGTTTTTACTTTAAACTAACATCGTGACGTTGCTCGCAGTACTCGAATTAGTCTAAAATCTTTTCAAAAATCGATCAACCTATACCCAAGATATTGTTAATTTTTTTGATATTATCCATGACTTGTTTGTCGGCGAAAAAATGTGTTCAAATGTTGGAAATATATGCAAAAAGCTGAAAATCATCAAAAGTTTGAAGATTGGAAATGATAATCAGAACCTGAATTTTTTTGTCACAAATTTTGATGATTATTTGATTTTTTTAAAGGTCAAAAAATCGAACCACAGGTATTCATGTTATAAGAGTAAATAAAAAACTTCAGATGGGCTGTTTGATTGTCAAATCCATCGTCGCAATCCGGCAGAAAGCAAGAGAAAAAAGTTTAGCGGAAAAATTATGTTATCCATGACAATGAAATGAAATCCCTGAATTAATCGCCATGGAATTTTATATTACAGGTTCGATTAAGCGATACCGAACCTATAAAGCACGCAGACTACACGGGAGTTGTATCTGCTAACAGTACCACCTCCAACATAACCATTTGTCCAAAAATTTTACTTGCAGGAAACGAAAAGCCGTTTGGATTCTCAATGTCCGCAAGTTATAAATTTTTTGAAAAGATATGTGGTGCTTTATGAAAACCTTATTTTCGGTTTTTAAACTTTAAACAACCCTAGTTAAAAACAAACATTTTTTTGCGAAAAAATGTAACTAAAATTCAAAGTCTGGAAGCGAAAATTGGGGTAGCAAACAAAACTAGAGTGTCGAAACCCATCATGCAGGCAGAGAAATTATACAAAACTATATACGATCATTTTCAAGAGGTTTGCAACAGTAGCAATGTTATATTTGCCGGGTAAATTGATATCGACGGGTCGGCCCGGTCGGGCAAAAGCAAATTTGAAACGGCCCGCGATTTTCGGCCAGACCCGGAAGCCATGTCTAGATCAAAGAAAATGTGGATTGAATTAGAAACCGTTTTTAATTTTTTGGAGCCTTTAGCTAGCTAATACCAATTTTTGTTATATTAAAATATAATACCGGGCCGAAACAGGTCCGGCCAGGCCAAATTTTTAACGGGCCAGGCCAACCCTCTACGGTTCGCGGACCGAGCCACGATTTTTGGTCTATACGCATCAAGTTGGCGGCTCTAGCTCCCAAAATCTGTCCAAAAAGATTAAATAACTCACCGACGGTGGTTTTGTTCCTACAAACCAAGTAGATGTGGTAGAATAATAAGCAAGCCATCGAAAGACCAAAGAGAAACGCAAGGAATGGCAAAAACAAAGTCCCAAAATTGCTCAACATGTCCTGGGGCACGGGTTTTCCTTTCCAGAATATGATGAATGTCGAAAGTGAGGTTGCCAACACGAACAGACATAAGGTAACACCATATCCGAGGAAGAGCAAAAAGAACTTGTAGTTATTGTTGTGGACACAATTGTTGACCCAAGGACAATGATGGTCGTATCTCAGCACACATCTTGCACATATAGAACAATGGTGACTTCGATCGGGTTTGATACACTTGCATTGAGCACAAAATCGAGGACCTACAGAAGAGATGGATGAGGGTATTACACTTACCTTCACTCGCAGAAACATTCAAGGTATTTATGTTATTCTGAGCCACAAATCGAAACAACAAATCATTGCGTCCTGCTTCGGACTTCTCGGCCCAGAGATCTGATAAGGTTTCCCGAGGCAGATAAAACTAAAGAGCAATAAATAATCGTAAAACCTCAACTTACTTTTGATGGAATTGTCGGGAGCGGTGAAAATACCGTGGCAAAGTAGGAAAACAGAAACAAGAACAACAAGATGTGAAAGCCAATGTATACAAAAACCCGTAGATACCATAGGTTAGATAATGCTGAAAATGAACAGGTCATATGTAAAAAATCGAGAAAATCCGTTAAAAGTAGTTGTATGAAGACCTACATGGAACTGTTTGGAAGGTATACACGTAGTAAGAAAGAGATATGATGACCATGATCACCACCACGGGCACTGCCCTCCCCACCTTTAAAATAAATTTGCATACTGGGGATTGGAGGAGATTCGAGGTCATTACCTGAAAGAAAGTAAAAAGGTGAAAGGATTAATAGTATACGATTTTACGAACACCTGCGTCACATTTTTCTGGTAAATTATAAAGGACTTGTTTCTTAATTCAAAAAACAATGCAATAGTAAGGTGCTAGTTCATTATCGAAAATCAAGAGAAAATGTTGAACACGACTTTAAAACATGCAAATTTAATGTGCGTAAATGCAGACGCAGTTCATGCCCCCATCGAAAGATGTGTAATATAAAAAGTGAGTCACCAGGAGAGGAGGACAGAAAGTATAGCAAAAAAAGAGTCCTTGCTCCAGCTCAGAGAAAAGCCCCTCTACTTCGAATAAACGCCTTGACATTCAAGAAGGAAGCGGGAATTAGAAGATCTAGATCTGTGAATAATTCCAGTCGATCTCAGACGAAAAAGCTCTTTGCGGCGGAATGCCAGAACAGCAATTTTCCCGGGGATTTTGATTTCAAATTTTACGCTAACGGTTTTTTACAGTATTCTCAAATAATGGTGGTAAAGTAATGTCATTTGTATGTTTTGAAAAAAATTGCCATAAAATATTGTTTATATGTATGAAGATAAATTTTGAAAAAAAAGTTCGTTCCACTGCACTGGTAAATGGCCAACGGCTTTAAAATTATTCTCCGGACTTTATTCCGTATACAACTCTTCCCATCGTTCTTTGGAGCTTTTTGTGGCTCACAATGCACATTTAAGGGAAGTTCCCGGTAAATTCGAATTTTTTTCACCCAACCACGAGTTTCGTCCATCTTGAATTTTTTGTTTCGCAGTATGCAGAGCCCAAGACTAGATAAAACTTGTTCTGAACGATACTGTGGTATACAGGGGAAAAAATTATTCGCACCTAGCAAAATTTTGGCCTTGTATGGGCTTTGTACAGTTCAGAACAAAAAATCTGTATGGCAAAACCCGTGGTTGAGCGTCATGGGCGAAAAAATTGAATCTACCAGGAACTCCCCTTATTTGTGTCCTTTTAGATTTTACAATATTTGGGTGATATTCTTGTCAATATATGATCGTCATTTGCAAGTGTATTTTCTAAACTTTGGCCATAAATAAGATGACTGAATTGCGTGTTTGTTGGAAAGTACTGAATAAGCAGGCGTTTGGACAGTGTAGGGTGGAATTAAAGTTAATTTGTAGTTATTGCACAGATACGATTTTTCTAACAATTGTCATTTGGACTAATCGGAGCGAGATATTAGTCAGGAACCGTGAAAAAAATTAAAAAGGATCCGATAATCGGATTCCTTCTTATAATCTCCATATTGTCGAAAGTTATTCGATGTAGGGTCTTTAATTCTTTATTAAAAAACTTTTTAATTCTTTTTTCCTAAGCCGACAGGTTATTCACGAAAAAGAAGGACAAATCCGGGACCCATTATCACCGTAGGAGATGCCTCGGCTGACGTGATGTCCGTTCATCGAACCGAGACTCATTAATTGGTCGTTTCAGCGCTCGGCCTTCAGGATGAAATAAAGAATTCTCAGCGAGAAAGAGGACGTGACCCATTTTGTGGTCACTCGACAGTCAGAAGGGAGCTCGAACAAAAGAATAAGTGTCCAGTTCTCATACGTTTTTGAGGGATCAGCTGGCGGGAGGGCGCCTGCAACGAGGGCGGTGGGGTTAAAAAGTCCGATTTTTGACATTAATCTCATTTTTTATAAATTTCATTTTGAACACGCCGTAAATTAAGATTATATTTGGATAAATATTTTTTAATGTAGAACACATTTTAAACCATCCTTCTTACGTCGTTTTGAATGACCGAAAACTATTACGCATTCAGATATCCCCTTTGTGCGTATGTCTGTACATTAAAGGCCTTATCAGAACGCTGTAATTGTCTGACGTGAACAAGGAAATAAGTCCAGAGAGCGGCCGAATTTAGGCATCGTGTGGGCCCGTAGCCGGTGTCCAGACGGCAGAAGGACGAAGCCGCGGCCCCATTCCGGGAAGCCAGAGATGCCGCCGAGGCATGCCGAATTAAAGAGACCGAAAAACGAGGAAAGTGTGCGCTGTCCTCGAGACCGGCGGGTTGGGTGAAAAGGGTGTAGAGAGTTCGGCCGCACGTCCCAGTCAAGAAGGAATGTGGCCACGCTTTAGCGCTGCTCAGCTTCCCCTCCCTTCGCCGCGTCGAACTCTGTCACCGTCGAAAACCAAAAGGGATTGAAGCCGGCCCCGACCTACTTCATATTAGGTGTTACAGACATTTGCGCGACGCATTTCAAACGAGTTTTGTTTTGAGGAAACAAATGTCTAGGCCTTGTAGATAAATGCCATCTTTGCACCGAGATCGAGTTGTGTAAACATGTACTTTACGCGTCCATGTTTGTCGTTTATCATATACTTTTAAGCCCTTCCTTTCACTCACTTGGCTCTTGTGCTTACTTTCGTTTTGTTTCAGGTGGCGCTCATGAAATTGGCACAGGCGGCAACACTGACATTCTGCCTTTTCGTGTTCGGATGCGCCGGATCCATCTTGGCCCAGGTAATCAGAAGAGTTATTCATCAAACAATTCCAAATACCAAATGTTTTTTTGACATTCACTAAATTCGGTTCTAATTAATTCCTAAAGTGTAACAGACTATTCAATTAATCCGGCTCTTCTACTTGGCTTATGTTTTTATAGGAGACCCTTTCCTGCGGTCAGGCCTCGTATCAAGTCAACTTTGAGCCCGCCAAGCCTCAAGTCGCCTCGGGTCCCGCCAAATACACCTTTTATCCTATAGAACTTCTGTTCGGGGCCAATGTTCAAATATGTAATCTGACCTCTCCCAATCCGCCTCTGGGTGAGGGAAAGACCGCAACCATCAACGGCCTCGAGACTCGCTTCATCATCACATACTGCGAGAGTTGTTCGAGATGTATCAGCAAACTGCCAATTCTTCACAAGATGGCCACTCAAGTGGCTACTGATGCTGGTCTGACTTCAATGCTCATCATTGTCCGCAACTCTTTTCAAGGCGTCAAATTAGACAACACTAACGTCAAGTTTGTGCAAATGGATGAGGAGCCGGAAGTGAGTAATGTATGCGAGTTGGTGGATTCGGTAGACAGTGATGCCCTGAGGTCTTTTTCGAAGACTTCTGTCCTTTTCGTGAGCATATCTTTCATTATTCTGATGGTTATCTCCTTGGCGTGGTTGGTTTTTTATTATGTGCAACGCTTCCGATATGCCCATGCCAAAGATCGGCTTCAACGGAGACTTTTTAATGCAGCTAAGAAGGCACTGACACATATCCCCACCAAGCCCGTCAAGGCTGGCGATAAAGAATTGGACTCTGATTGCCCTGTTTGCATCGATCCCTATCGAGCTGGGGATATTGTTCGTATGTTACCTTGCCGGTAGGTCTCTTTATTTCCATAATTTTATTAATCTAACGTTTCCTCTGTTATACACAACTATTTCAGGCATGTCTTTCATAAAACCTGTGTGGATCCATGGCTCTTAGAGCACCGAACCTGTCCGATGTGTAAAAGTGACATCCTCAAAGCATTTGGCTATCATGTGAATGTGAGCAGTCGAAGACGGACCCAATTCTCGGCGCCCAATGATGATCAACATGTTGTTCACGTCGCGAATGAGGATCGTCTGAGTGTGGATGCCAACTCGACCACTAGTGAATCGAATGCGTATCCCTTCCCGGTAGTCACAGAGATTCATGATCCCTTTAGTTTCACACCCTCAACTTCACCTCAGTTAGTTCAAGTCATGCATGCCACAAATGCCCGGGGATTCTCGATCATCCCCTTGACGGTGCACAGCGCAAATGCAACTACAAATGGACCTAATTACACTACAGTAAATGCCACTGTTGAAAGACATGTCCCCTCGTTTAGTTCGCCAGTTTGTAAAAGTAAGTGCTCTTACAACAAGTTGTGAATATTACAATTTACTGTTGTGGGCATAATTAAAACCCTTAATTATTATGTATTTGCAAACTTTAAACTGCTAATTATAGGTGAAGCCAACTCCTCCACATGCAATACGGGTCGTCAGTTGCGCAACTCTAGCTCGGCCAAACGAAATCGAGGCCATTTTGTGAATCTTGTCCACGTCAGATCTCGCTCTCTAAGTCATTCCCAAGTCCCTGATCAACTGGAAACTGTAGTCCCCGAAGCAGTTCAACCTCAACGACCAACAGCACTCTTTCGGACAGGTCGAGGAGGCACGGACGTCGAGAAGCAAGCAGAAGAATCTCCTCAAATCATGAGCCCTCCCTCTCCGGCGCCAGTTTCTCTCCCAAACATTGATCTAAGCTCAGCTCCAGATCAAATATTGGTGCATAAAAAGTATTCCCCAGCCGCCGTTCATGTCAAACATGCCATGGTACAATCAGCAAAGATCAGACCACAGACAACGGGCGGGGTGGGGGTCAGGAGACTGTCTGAAGAGCCCAATCTGAACATGCCTTCCTCACCCTCGGGGGCCTCTTTTTACGACACTTCTGATTCCAAACACATCCAGAAAGACGGGATAAGTGTAGAATCTCTTTAATATATGCTCAGCACATTCGCCTCACCTCCATTGATGATCTCAACCTTCTGAGCAGAACCATTTACTGGTATCAAAACGGTTATTCACAGTATAATCAATCAAAAATGTATATTTCCATGTTTAAAATGTAGTCTATATCTTAGAAAGACGTGTTCTTTATGCCTATAAGTCTGTTATTCCATTGTGACAATAAAGATTATATTATTGAAAACTAATCTCATAATGTGGGCACGTACAAAACAAGTAATATGCCGTCCATAATGAAATATTAAAGTAATTACAAAGGCGTTTCCAATTACCTTATCTTCTCGGTATCTAAAGTTTTGTACCCTTACTATGCAGACTCGTATTACATTTCGGAAATCTCCGAAACCACTAGGAAAGTTAGTTTATAATTACAACTAATACTTACAATCAGGCAATACAAAATCAAGTACAAATATTTTACTTCCGCTGTCCCAACCGCTTTTTATATTCTTCATGGAATAAACGTCTGAAATTGGCAGTCCGGGTCAGAAGTCCATCCATTGCACATGACCTCTCGATCTTGTGACGTAGTTGAAATGTGCTCGTAACAGCCAACTTTGCTGCTCTTCTCATTGGCCACGAATCAGCCATCTAAAGAGATCAATAAGCCCTTTTTTATAACATTACCTGTTGTATTACTCGCTCATCGTTAAGAATCCGACGAAATATTCTGTAGGGCATTCTACAAAAATAAAACGACATTACTCACATAACTTCGGAATGTAGTGGGAATGCAACCTGTAGTATGATACTGAGAGCAATGGAGAATGAATTTAATGAAAAAAAACAACAAGAAAGATCAATTTAGACTGGAGATTAGGAAGCTGTTGGTTGCTGAGTAGCAGCCAATGTCTGGATTTTCTTCTGTAAGGCCTGTACAATCATATCCCTCATTGCGGCTTTCTGTTGCACAATAGATCGGAGACTATCAACCTCATCACGGATGTGGTCCACCTTCCTCGTGTAATGATCAACAGCTCGATCTGCTGACATTTCAATAAAATATCCGGCTCCGACATCAACCAACACCTTCTGTGGATCTTCTAGTTTTCCTTTCACATATAACTAAATTTCTTATAATCATTAAATATAACAAGCTCACAGTGCTTCCCACCGGAACCATACAATCCTGTTCATCCTTTGACTCCTTAACCTTACTGGCAGCCAATTTAACATGCTCAAATGCAAGTAGGGCTTTCCTCAATGTAGCAATTGAAGTGCTCATAAACTCAATCTCCGCATCAGTTCGTTGTTTCAGAGCACTCAACGTCTCAATAGGAAGGGTAGACAGATTGGCATTGATAGTATTCAGGTCAGCCATCGTTATTCTGCCTAAAGTGCCGCAAAACAAGCCGATTATCAACAATCCCAATCAAGATGAACAGAAAAATATGCGATTTTTTCCAAAACGAAAAGTTACATGAATTATCGGAAAAACGAAATGCGACAATTGACTTGACCGAAGAGATTTTCCAAAAAAAATTCCAATATTTGGAGAAGGGTTCTTTTTTGGTTTTTCTACTCTGCTTGATATTTCAGATTGGAACGAAGAGATGTTTTTCCATTGAAATACGACCGTCAAAATGCCCCAAAAAAGATCTGGCTTGGTGGTGCCTGTCATTTTATGGGGATCGAAACCGCCTTCCAACTCCATCACCCATCTCACAACAGTGAATCAAGGCCAAACGATCATCTCTGGTGGGAAGGAAGGGCAGCTAGTCCAATGGACGGTCGATCAAGACAATTGGATCCAGCCTCAGAGCATGATGATCGCCCATTCGGCTCCAATTTCTTGTCTTGCTCCGGCTTTAAAAGGTCCACATTGCTCGTATGTTTGTTTCATTGTTTGTTTTTCTTTTAGGCAATGCGCAAAATTTAAAATAAAAACAAAGAAAATTAAAACGTTTACTTTTAGAAGATATGTGAGCTGCTCGGAAGATGGTCTGATTTGTTTGTGGAACAGTAATGGGGCCAAAGTGGTAGAAAGTGCTTGCCAGCAATATCTACATAGAAAGATTGTGCCATATGTATGTGTTGTTCAAAATATATTAAAAATATTTTGCAGACCTTCAACAGTGATGATCATGCTCTACCAAAATTGTTTTGCATTGGTGATTACAGCGAAGTTATCATATTGGACGCTCTGGATTTGAATATTACTTGTTTTCTAAGATCACGGATCGAATCAGATTGGCTGAACACAATGACTCTTGTCTATCCGAATGAGAAACGTGAGATTTACTGTTGTTTTATTCAGACCTTAATCAGATGTAGTTCTCGGGATAACAGTCTCCGGCGTCATCAAGATGTGGGGTCTCCAAGACTTAGAGAAGAAAGATCCGACTAGTCTAATATATGAAGATGAGGCCAAGCCGCTTGGGCTCAAATCTGTGAGAGCAATTTGTTGTTCCAGACAAAATTCTAGGATGATGTTGGTGATTACGGCCACTTCGTGGCAAGTAAGTTGTCTTCAATAGTATCTTTAATGTTTAGATTATTGATCCAAGTGCATTGCACCAGTTAATTGTATCCCAAACTGCAATCGAGGCGGTCAATGGAACAATAATTGATATCGATAGAATAGCCGTTGGCTTCGCTGACTCAACTGTTGTTCTTTTTCAACTTCCGAGAAGGTACCTAAAGTTATTGTTTCATGTATGATGACTTTAGTCGATTGGTAGGCAAAAATGTTCGTGATCGATTTGGGGATCGTCCTGTTCCATTAGGTAATATTGAACATCCATTTGTATTTGCGATTCTCAGAGGTATCAAAACGACAGATAAGGTATTTGAAATTGATTTTCAGTTCAATTTTACTTTAGATTCCAAGCCGGGCTACGTTTTACTTTGAGACTAGAGCCAATGACACGGAGAGTAAGGTGGTCTACAGAGCGGACAACAAGGGAAAGATGAGTCTCTGGTCGATTCCAAAGAACTTTGATGCTTTGGTTGAGGAATTCATCAGGAAAAGGAATCCAACAGGTATTATTCAGTTTCATTTTTTATTTTTATTTTTAGTTTACGATCCAACAACTCGTCAGAGTTTTGGAAGCGTTTGGGAACGCTTGAATCCGCCACCACCATCAATAATCAAAATGGAAGATTCCAAGCCAATTACGGCTACCGTTTACATCAGTTGTCAAGGGAAGTTACTTCTCGGCCGAAACGACGGGTCGATTGTGATGACACATGCCTTTAGTGCTATCAGTTCTCAACTGTTTGAGACATCGACTGGTATGTTTTGATAAAAAAATAATACTTTGTCAGTTTCTGGACCATCGTGTGTGCTAGAACTTTAGAATATCATTGTTTGGCTTATTTTGAAGGCATATGATCTTCGCAACATATATACATACTACGGTTGTGATTTTGACAGAATTTTTCAAATTGACGTCTTATTTATGTCAAATTGCCGTCCTTTCTGTTTGAAGCTGTATAATCTTTAAAAAAAAGTTGTTCAAGGAAGTATAGGGCCTTCAAACATGTTCAAGCCTATGTACAAATTAGGGTTGTGATTTTGACAGAATTTTTCAAAGTGACGTCAAATATCTGTGATTTTCGTCAAATTGCGTCAAATTACGTCAAATTGCCGTTGTGTCGGTCGGAAGCTGTCTAACGAAAAACAAACATTATTCAAGGTAGTATAATGCCTTCAAGCATTTTCAAGACCATATAAACATTAAAACAACAGTTTGTAACTACAAAAGGAGTTTAGTAGGCAATTTGACAACGTGACATACCGGCAAGTTGACGGGCGGCAAAACCCTAATACATACAGCAATTTTTATAAAATAAGTCACTATGACGGATTTTACAGCACATTTAATTTTTTAATTTGCAGGCGTTATTATAATCTCAGTTTTACTTGTGATTAGACATTGCTGTAAAATTGTGTTTTTTGTATGGGACGGTTCTGTCCCCACGCCGGTTTTGTCTCCAGAACGTTTTTATCCCCGCTTTTTTCGGGCCTTTTTGTCCCAGACCGGTTCTGTCCCCAGGACGTTTTTTGTCCCCACTCTTTTTATTTTTTTTGTCCCCAGGCCGGTTTTGTCCCCGGGACGTTTTTGTCCCCAAGCCGGTTCCGGCCGGGCACATTGTGTGTCCATTGGAGTTGGTATCTTTACGAACTGCAGAGTAAGTTAGGCACTACTAACACTTGGTACTATATCATGATAGTAAAAATAACACTTGGTACTATATCATACTAGTAAAAAGAGGCCCGAAAAAGCGGGGACAATAACGTTCTGGGGACAAACCCGTCTTGGGGACAATAAATGGGCCCAATCGTGTTCTTGTTTTTTTTACACTCACAAACTGTAAGTGCATCCAAAAAACCGAATTGGCAGAATTCTATCGAGTGGAATAACTCTTTCTGACATTGTTTTATTCCTCCTAACCGGTCTTACATGCAACAAATTATTTAACGTTAATCATGAATGACGGGTTTCAAGTTCGAAAATCGCTCGAATGACTTTGGCTGCATACACCTTTACATTACTCTGTAAAATAAAAATGTAAGATTCCAGAAATAGTGAATGTGATTTTCGAAATCAGTACCATCGATTACCCATAAATTCGAGTAATTTACCCCTATTTTGCAGTTAGATTTTTGCTCATAATACCTTATAATCACGTTGTTCATCGTCAAAAATGCCGCATTTGGCAAAAAAGTGCGAATGACATTTTTTGAGTTGTGACTTTTTTGCATAGTGCAAACGCCAAAAATTACCCCAGCGACTTTCCGAACGGAATAGTATGTGTTACACAGATCCTATGCATTCAAAATAAGTTGAAAATCGATATAATAAAAATTTACCGCACATTCTTGTTTCTACTTTCATTTTCTCGCGAAGCCTCTTTTTACTTGTCGATCTGAATTCAGAAGTGCAACATCGAATTCTACAAGGTCACACGGCCGCAGTTCAATGCTTTTTGTACCCATTCCAACAAGACGAGCGATATGATCCGGAGATATTCTTATCCGGAGGCCTGGATTTTGCTGTAATTGTGTGGAATTTGAGTACGGGAACCAAATTACATCGATTTTGTTCGCAAGGGGGGCCCATTTTGAGAATGTTGGTACTGCCTGAAAATTGCAATGTGAGTTTAATTTGTCTTATGTATTATTTGATTGTTTTTTAGCCCCGATTGACTCATTGCATCTGTTCTGTTGCCGGAGATAACTCGGTGGCCCTGCTGAGTTTGAAAGAAAAACGATGCATTCTTTTGGCTAGCCGACAGCAAAGTCCAATTCAACAGGTGAAGTGGAGACCATTGGATGATTTTATGTTATTGAAATGTGAAGACGGGCATGTCTACGTTTGGCAGATGGAAACTGGGAACCTAGATAGGATTGTAGGCGGTGTTCTGGCTACAGATGTATTGGCTGCCTCCGATGAACAAAGTGGGATCACCGAGATTGATGACAAGGCCGGTGCCTCACAAGCTGTCAGAATGCTTAGAGCTATCAAGAACAAGAATATTGACGCGGTAAATACATTCAATATAAATCATAAGTTGTTTTAGATCAAGCAAGTAGTGTCTAATACCGACGTCAAGAAACATTGGTTCGACTCGAGTTCCTCTCTTCTCCCAGCACCCATGGATATTGTCCAGCTAAAGAAATCCTCAAATGATGTCCACATGATCCTGTTCAATGTTGATGCTCTAATAACTGGACTTAAAGCTACTGATGAAGAGATTGTTAAGGGAATTTCAAATTCTGACACCAATTTTGATCGACGGCAATCTCTTTCAACACTAATCACCCGGAAATCAGAAGGCGCCCTCCAAAATCACTTACCTTATAATTCGAATACAGCGGGGACAGTAAACCGAGCAAATGGGGTTTCTACGGCCAAACGATGGCAAATGGAGACTAATCTTTATATGGACACTGCCAAACTTTTGGTTTCCTTGTTACATGGGTGGAATCTTGATGAAAATGTGGATAATATATGTGTGAACAAATTGAAATTACGGAAACCGAAGGCTCCAATTTGTTTCGGGACAATCAGCAAGAAAGGTGGGTGAAATTAAAACTCTTAACGATTTAATCTTTTTCATTTCAGGGTTTGTCTCACTTTCGCTTCCCTTTTGTACTGGTAAAAGTGCTCCTTTCAACGATTTATCATTTCGCAACTTTTCCTTGAAGCTCAGGTGGAAAGACGATCCCCAACTCACCACCATTCACTTACTTTCCCTTGTTTCGATTTCCAATGCTATGATGTCACTTAAGAGTCGTATTTTGCAAACCTCCAACACCCGGCCTCTCCTTCGAAGGGTACCGTCCACCAAGTCTACAGATACCAATGAATCTGACACAGAGGGGCATCTTATACGACAAGGATGGTCTCATGTCGCCTCAATGCATTGTGTGTTGATCTCAGAGCTCGTTAAACCGCCAGATGAATACGTTTCCCCTGATATAGAACTACTGGTGAGGAAATGGCATGACTCTTGCGTTGAGATTAAGGATGCTGCGCAGGCTCTGCTGATTAGAGAGTTGTCTAGAATGAGCAAAGAAGGTAAGACTGATTCTTTCTTATATGATAGGTTATGTTGGTAATTTTTAATTAATGGGGTTTTGTAGGAAGGCGAGCTCTCATCGATCACTGGACACCTTTTCTCCCCACTCTTTTGGATCCCTCGATATCAATATTTGGTTTCCGAGAGTCGCCGAATGGCCACAAACTTCCATCGCCGCCTCATCCCAATTTCATTGTTAATAACACCGATCAGAAGGTTCCTCCTCCTCGGCCTGCTCCTCCAATACCTCCAAGAAAAGGTGCTGTCGAATTGCCTGAGGTGAATTCTGTTGAGTCATCAAAAGAGAACGTGAGCAACATCACTTCGAACATCAATATGGAGAATGCGGATACTGTTGGTGGATTACATCAAGTGCGGAGGAACCAGGCGACTGCAGTGGTTCTCCTCGGAGTGTTTGGAGCCGAGTTCCCCAAGGAACTTCCAAATGTTGACTTAACTAGATCCATTAGTCATGCGTTGGTGGAGTTACTAGTATCAGAAGAAACTCCTTTATTACCCTCACATTCAGCCTTGAGAAGAGCCGCGATCGATCTGATTGGAAGGGGATTCACTGTATGGCAACCCCATATTGATCTTTCCAAAGTTCTTCTTGGTCTTCTCGCGTTGACAAGTATTGGAGAAGATGAGCCGGATCTGAAAGGGCCCATTAGTCCAGAAGTCGATGCCTTCCGAACAGCCAGACATGCTCTTTCATTGATTGCCTCGTCAAGAGCCAAGGCTTTGATTAATGCATTGAGCATGGAGGTAGCCAGATACAATTCTCTTACTCAACATCAGACTGTCCAACAAAACATCGTCAGTCCATTGATGAAGTCGAGGAATGAAGTTTTAAGATTACTGGAACAACTTTCGGAGAAGCACTACAACGATGTGGCGGATATGATTATACCGGTATGTTAGTAGAAGTATTTTAAGTATGTTAGAATTTTAGGTGGGAGACATACTTGTTCATTGTTTGGATATAAACAAACTGAAGCAAAACTCTCTGGCAGAAATATTTCCTCCAATTGCAAAGTAAGTTTATTCCGGTGAATACACGGTCGTTCAGATTCTATATGGTTGGATATTGCAGTGCCACAAGGAGAGTTGCCTTTGGTGGAAAGAACGGATCAATTGTTGTACATGATCTGAAGGCAGCCAAGGCACAAACAATCGCTGCCCATAAAGCCGCGATAACAGCGCTTTCTTTTTCTCAAGACGGCAAGTATATGGCTGCTTATAGCGCCCAGGATGCTAAGATCAGCTTCTGGCAATCGCAGCAAACGTTTTTGGTAAGTTTTTCGTAATTTTTATTTTTGTGTTTTAGTCATCGACATTCTTCGTTCTAATATGTAATAATCGATTTCATTGCAGGGCATGGGGCAGAATCAGATCCGTTGTGTAAAGACCCTTCCCGCGCCCTCTGAGTTTCCGGTTGTGAGCCCCGGAGGCACTTATCAGCCCTTTAGGGCGAGACTAGTCTGGATCAACACCAAGTCGTTGACGCTTATGCTTCCGAACGGAAAAGAAAACAGGTTTTCGGTTTAAGTCTTACTGTAGATATGTTGTAATATGGAAATGTTTGTAATCCAAAAATATTTTGTCATCTAAAGTGAGATTCGGCTAAATCCGGGAATCTATTTCGAGAGATTGTCGAAGGAGAATTCCTGATTTCTAACACTAGTTACCTTACCCTCGGTACTTGTCCTTTCATTTATTGTAACTGCACCCGTGATTCTTTTCTAACAGTATGTTTTTTTAACTATTGCCACCCTTGCAACTTCTCATGTCTTCGCTTGAACATCGCTAGATTCTACAAAACAAATGTAAATGCTCAATTGTGATTCCATGACTAGTAAACAACACGAATATTAAGTTAATTTTAAATTGATAGGGTTGGTTACTGTAATATTGAAAGATATAACTGTTCAATCATTTTAATAACTTTTATTTTTTTTGTGAAAAATGCGATAAGATTTTAGTTTATGTTCAGATACCAGTTTACGAATAAAAGAGATCCAGTTGAGATCTAATCCGAGAAATCAATACCCAAATTCAAGTTTCCCGGTCCGAGAAAGTGGACAATTCAAAGTCCCCAAAGTTGCGTCGAATATCCAGTGCAATTTGAAGGACTTCTTTGGCCGTATTCTGGTCGATGACGTCATCCTCGGATTCGTCATCATCCATCGCTTTACAGTTGATATCAATTCCCACAGCTCCTCGTACAGCTGGTTCATTCGAGATTCCTGAGAGTTTGGAGCCGGCGTTGGAAATGTCAGTCTCAGAAACGAATTCATATTCGTTCTCGTAGCCAATCGAATGAACCGACTTCCAGCGAAGACCATCGAACATTGTGGATCTCCTTAGGGATGAGCAATTACTGTCGACATCAGCGTCATTTTCGATATCCACTAGCTTCCTTCGACGGCCAAGACTTCTAGCCAATGCTGTCAGTCTGGAGTTTCGCCCAGTTTTTGAATCATTTAGACTTCTGAAAATTAAAAGAAACCTAGACTAAAAGGACATTATCTCCTACCTTCTTGAGTCCATGAATTCGTTGTCCGAGAATGCTGTCTCCGAATCAGCGTTATCATATTCAGTATGACATGCACTACTCATTTCTCTCTTCGAATTTACACTCCTCGTGCTATTAGAAAGGCCAGTTGGGAAGGGCTGGTTGTTGGGGTGTTTCTGGATATTTATGTTGGCCAGCTCTTGTAGCATTCGATCTACTCGCTTACTGGTCGAATCCAGTTTATCTATAGCCGGAGCATAATCAGCATGAGGCAAGGACACTTCTGAGGCAAAAGATGACTTGCTACTTAACCAATCGGGAATCTTAGGCCCATTTCGATTTAGTGGAAGGCGTTTTTGTCTGAAATTACAGTTTAATGACTTTTATTTATTTTTACCGTTTCTTTCTCTTTTTGTAGACACCTGCTGATCCGTTAAAGTTTTCAATCTCCGAGAAATCTGAATATTGTTTGGCGCAATCTCCTTTATACGCTTGACTTGGACTGGCGGGAGGTCTGTTCTGATTGGCTTTGTCATATAACATCATCTCTGGCGTTATCCATTCCATATCCGAGTCTGTTTCTACACTAATATCAATCGAATATAACTCCGAAGAGATGGATGAATTCATTGATGTGAAGTCTTCCAGCTTCCTCTCAGTTTTTGTTGGTCGATTATGCTCGGCAAAGAAGCTGAGTGGATGGCATTGACCATTTTCTTTCATCGATTGTGTCGGCATTGTAGGTACAGTAGTGCTCTCCGTTTTCTCCTCGATCAATTTATCTCCACTGTGATCATCTTCATCGCTACTCTCGGCCGAAGATCCCACATCTTGATGGGGTTTGCATTCAATATTGGAATTGATGACCCTGGCTCGTATTGAAGGAATGTTGACATCAGTTGTAATATCTCCAACAAATCCATATCCAATTAGCCCAGGGGCGATCTGGATTGGGTTACGATCATCCAAACTGAAGTTCCGTGGTCTCAGCGCCAGATATATCTCTTCTGACACCAGAATCCGATTGAAAGTCTTTTCGGCAGTTTCCATCAATTTATAACTTCTGGCTTTGGGGGCCCCAATTACTTCGTAATGGGGGCGACTACCTCCGATGACAACAGAAAGGGCAGGCCCACAATCCATTCCTAAAACAAGGTAAAAAAGAAAGATTGCAATGGATTTTTACATACTCATAAAAAAGAGGAACAATTCGTTACCTAAACTGAATTTGATGTTCTCTTCAGTCGCGATTTCTTTGACTGCAAAAGCAAAGTTTGTCAACGAGGCCAAAAGGTCTCCAATTGTAAATGGAGCATCATGGACATTGTTATGGGCCTCTGGCAATACTCCTACGGCCACAATATACAACGAGCCATTGTTTCGGACTTTCTCGAGACCCGTGAAGCTCTCCACTAGCAGATCAAGTTCTCTTATCAGCTCTTGCAGCCTTTGTAACCCCAGAATTCCATGCCAGTCAGAATCCTCTCCAAACTTTACAGTAAGAATGCCCACACTCTGACAGAGATGGCAGTAAGGATCAGTCCGATTGAGATAATTGTTGGCGACATGTTCGGGCAGTTGGTTATTTAATTGAGTCTTTATTAGTTCGTTTACACGATCAAAACGCCGCATGTTTTCCATGAACTAAAAATGTTATTTATGATGAGAAAGGGAAGATTAGACGGATCTAAAGTGTGCTCGGGGATTCATTACCTTCAGATGTGATATGAAGTCAATTCGGATCAACTTTTCATTTCTTCGGCTCTGGAGGTACATAAGAAAAGAAAAAGTAAATAATCCAAGGACGATATCTGTTTGAATTGGCCATCTGAAAATGTCAAAATTAAATCTATATAATTCAAACAAGAACACTTACCCCATGAATGCTCCAAATGAAGTATAGAGATATGCATGAGTACAGAACATGTGAATACAGAAGATTCCGATCCCAACCGACAGCAAAAACAATAAGTAAATTGATCCAAACCGAATAAAAGAAGAAGCGGCCAACATCCAGAAAAGAATTGACACCACTGGATAGTAAACAACATGACAAGTGGAAGAGGAGTGCCCATCAGTTGGACAGGAGAAAATGTTGACTACCACACAAACATACATCAACACCAACACCAGAATAATGGTGATGTAATGACCAATAAAAGTTTGGGTTACAAAATGACAAAAATGTTCCAAGTCTCTAGCATAAAGTAAAGGAAGCAAGGATAAGGTCATAGCAATGGCAATTGTGAGCATGATAATTGTAACTAGAAGTCGTGGCATCACCAAGCATTGGTATCCACCATAAAGAATCATAAGAATGATGCAGATGGTTAAGGCCGGGATAAACCATCGATCCAACTCAAAGTGATACGCCTTCTCGATGGTCTTCTCTCTGAATCTCATCGTGATCATATTCATCCATTTTGAGGACTCAGAATCATCCAGAATTAGTTGATCGTTTAACGAATCTACAACTTTCTTCTTTCTTCTTCCATTCATTGTAATTGCATTGTCAATAGTTGATGTATTTTGAGAAGCACAGACATTAAGAAGTCGGTTAACTGCCTGAGGCAATGTGATCAGAGACATTCTTCTTTGATTTGGGAATAATAAATTAGCCTGAGTGCTGACTCCATTCTTCGATGACACCAATCTCCAATAAATGTATTTCTGGAGTTCAATTTGTTCGAGATTGTAATGTTGATCTACGATTGGTTTCATTTGACTAGAAACTAGTATGGTTCCCATGCTAGACAGACGGGAGAGTTGAAGGGCCTCATCCATCGCAGGCCCCGTTACTTCCAAATGCCATTTACTGGCGCCGAGAAAGGCACTCGAAACGGATCCACTGGCTAAGCCGATCTTCACTTTAATTTCTGATGAACTGGCTTCACAGAATCCGCTGAAAATTACGTCATTAGAACTTGCAGCACGAATACTTATCAAGTGTTTTCACTGCTTGTATATCAGGTTGTAAAATAGAAATTTTAAAATTCATACCGTATCATCAGATGGAGATCCAATGCTGCTTGACAAATCCTGCCCTCAGGGAATAAATTGTCTTCGGTTTTGATAGCGACCAAAACAATATTAGATGAGGAAATTTTGATGAGATCGTATTTCTAAAAGATATACATTATAATTACTGTTATGTAATTCTTACTTGAGCAATAATAGATATTCTCTGTTCGAATTCGGCGATTAATCTTCCAGAATCCTGAAGGCTGATCTGGGACAAAAGTTCTTCCATTCCCTCAAATTGAGCGTATAAAACACTGTAAATAGAAATAAAAATGTAAGACCTTTTAATCACACTTTACCCGGATTGTCTGTAACTAGTGACATTAACAGTTGACATCGTCCCCATATTCTCGTACAGATATTTGAGCCCATCTTGAAGCTGATTCTTTGGACAAACCGAAGACAGAAGAGTCTCCAGAATACCTTGCTGTTTCAAAGCTTCCAGATGGGACATGAGAACGTTGCGGGAATTCAAAAACATGGCTCTACTTAGGCGATTCCTCATCGTATACAAATAGATCCCAATTCCATTACTGCAGACATGCACAATTACCGTGGCTACCAGCTGAAAGAAATTATTGATTTGAAATAATATCAGCAAATTATGTAATACTTCACAGATTTAAAAAAAAGTTTCTTTGTTCTTTCCAATGACAAAAAAAGATTAATGGAGGGTCAGTTGGCAGACAGTTGAAGAGATTTAAGCAAAGGTCAACGAGACTTAACTCTTAACTCTTAAAAGATGCTTTAAAGACCTTATGTACTGACCTGTGATATGGAGAAGGGCAACACCGGATGAAGAACGAATACCACCACTTGAAAAAGGGATAATGAAACACAAATAAAGACAGTCCAAGCAAGATGGAAGCAAAAGATTGTGTAAAATGTAAAGCAGGTGACGATCACTGGAAGCAACCCGTTCTGACCTCCTGATATCAATGTACAGCCAGTTGTTGCACATAACCACACAGCAATTACTTTTAAAATACTGTTGTGATGCTTTTTAGAGCGAATATTTAAAATGATATTCAGAGCCAACGCGAATGATGCTGAAGTTGTAGCCAATAAAAGAACCCAGTCAGTCCGGAAAAGATGACTTAGGGCCAATAAAATAAGTGTAGTAGTATATATACATAGGGCATAAACCATTAAAGACACATTCTGGCCAAGTTGATAGTCCTGGTAGACCGCTTCCAATGCCGGATCTCCAAATCGACCCATCTTGAACATGGTGTTCAACATCTTCCAATTACTGTATGAATTGGATGATCATTTCATAATTTATAAAGAACCATCCATTCGGCTCGAAGAGTCCTAAAACAAGTGTGGATCAGACTGATCGCAAGTAAAGAGGCCCCCGAAAGTATTGGCTGTTTGGCCAAAAAGAAGAGTGCCGCAATTCCGGAGGTCCAGTTTAAAGAAGAAGCAAGCCCGGCCCGGCCCGAAGAGGGCATTTATACGAAGACCCGCGTTCAAGACCAGTTGCTTCGAAGGGGAGCGATTGGTGAAGGGAAATTAACTTATTCTTGATCAGGTGTTGAGCCAACAAAACCACACAAAAAAAGGCCGAAAAGGGAGGAAAAGACGGAGACCAGATAACGGGGACTTGACCCGGGTTCATAACGAATATATAATAAATATCTCCAAATCCTATACAAAATGAAGAGCGTTAAACGGAAGAGAGAGAGTAGGCGGATTTGAGTCAGCTCGCTCTCGGCGCAAGAGTAAGCGGAGATGGGAAGACTGGTAGGGGGAGGAGGCGCGCATACTTCCACTACCACACTTACCTGACTGCTAAGTTCTCCTTCACTTTCCGACGTTTTGTCCTTGAGGGCAATTCCAGCTGTTTTTCTTTCCGGGGAACGACCTTGTTTCATAAAGGAGTTAATAATCTAATTAATTAGATCCTCAGAGTCCCGCAGATCTCTTTTCTGTTTTTATTTCACCCACCCGTTTCCTTTGATGAGGGGCAGTCTTGAATTGACCACCACTTATCTTTATGGTCAGTTAGTGAACCCCCGCTCTCCGCCGCGATTAAAAGGCGAAAGCAAACCGAGATCGTTTATTTTTTGCGTAAATTATATACAAATCTTCAAGATCGAAGCCAACAACAAAACAAGGCAACAACAAGTTGAGGTAGACCATGACTAAAATTGCGTAATAGTATTATAAGAACAGATTTAGAAAGCAAAAGAAAGTAAGACCAGAGGTAGTAGGCACCGACTATTGTAAATAGCACTACTGCTTAACAAATTTCTAACTTCTAAAGGAGCTAACTGAACCTCACATCCAAGTCCTTGTTTTCCATCAAGATCCACAAATTCTAAACATTGACTGGAAATACTCTCACAAAGAATCTGGGATGGAGATGGATTGGAAATACAAGCACAGTTGATACTATTATTAACCAAACATATTTCGGTCACATTCTCTATGCCATACATGTCATGTAGGAAACTATTTCGAGCTCTGAGTTCTCGAGTTCTCTCCAGCCAGTTGCCAAAAGAGAAGATATTACTGTGAAAGATCTCTATACTGTTAATCTGAGCATTTGAAAACGAGTTTCCACTGGCTGAGCGGATGGTAGTTTCGTTGATTAGAAGATAATCAACAGTTGTTGAAGCAAATACAAGAGGAGCAATATTATGAATAAATGTCCCAATGAAGTTTAGATTATATAGATTTAAGAAAGAAAGACCATATGATTGGGAGAAATAGACATGGGAATGGAGAACATGAAGCTGGTTCAGCGAGGGATCTACTGAGGCTATATCCAGGAGTTCTGTTCGGTATAAATACATAACCTGGATGGACGGATTCTCATTTTCACTCTTCACAATTTTCAGACGTTTACAATCTCCGATGGTAACTACTGTAACATTATCAGCCATCCAAAAGACGGGCTCCACAGACTCGTCGCTGCAAATACATTCTACAATCAGTTTCCTTTTTCGGCATTTAACCCCTGGATGGGGTTCATAATCTTTTTCTTCCACACAGACATCTTCACTAGAGAGACAGCGATTTCTCTTGAAATTCCAGGCAATTGAATTGATACTTGACTTGAATAACATGGAATTGAATTCACAAGGTGATTTGGAGCAATTAAACGAGGAGTCGATCACATTAAGTTTATTCACCATAAGGCCATTAAAGCTGTCTTCTGAGACTATACCACCAAACGTGCAATTTTTAATCAAAAGTTCGTCGATCTACAAAAGGAATTATATATTATATATACATACACATATATAATTATATAATAATTGGAAATAATATTTCTAATCATCATTGAAAACCCGTTTTTACCATGCAACTTTTGAAGAGACCCTCCGGCAAGGAATTAATTTCATTCTGTTCCAGCACGAAGAGGGATGAATTTATGAATCCGAATCCCTCTCCGTCGATATCCTTAATCTCGGATAAAGTCATTGTCAAATTCTGAATCTGACTTCCAGCCATTGAATGTTTTCCCATTGAGTTGATTGAGGATCCATTAATACAAACTACGTTAAAATCATTCCTGCTGAAGGCATTTGAATCTATGGTATCCACTCTACTGTTAATTATGTTGATCGAATCTATCTCCGATGCATGGATTCCATGTCGGTTTATTCTGTCAATGGACGTTAATTGTAGTGTAATTGAGTTGATTCCTTTCCCTGAACTAATGGCATGACTGTGCCAATGTGTAATAATGGACTCTCTAAAGAGGATGTCATCTATATCCTGAGGAATCAAATTGGGAGCCCTCAGGAAATGACTGATCTTAACCTTGTGAAACTCGATGATGGATGTGTTGTAGAGAAGGGAAACAATCAACCGGTTGATGACGGAGTTCTGCACTCTGAACCTCTTGATCTTCTGTGTTGGGATTTTACTGAGTTTTGGAGTCCGCTTGGCTGTTAGTTTTACATTGCGCAATTGAACATCATAAGCATGAAGACCTACAAAGGTAAGATCGGTCGAATGAAGATGGGCTTTTTCGATAATGACCTCGTTAAAAGTTGATCCAATAAAAAGAAAATCTCCCATCTCTCGACATAGGATCTTTTCTCGCATGTAAAAGTAAGTAATGTTCTTCATATGAGCTGAAAAAAATGATTCAGTGTTAATGAAATAAAATTAGATCAGTTTCTTCATTCTGTGTGTGTCCTTACCAAAAGCTCCAGGTTCGATAAATCTAATGGCCGCTTCTCTGAAGTAGATGTATTGGATATTAGAGAGATTGGCAAACGCAATCTTTGAGATCTTCCCGATGCTGACATTCCTCAACCAAAGATGGTCCATATTGGAAAGTCCATTAAACGCATAATTTGGTAGTTGGGGAATATAAGAATCTTGGATTATAAACTGCCTGGGGCATGTTCTAATTCCCCGGAAGGCATGTGGATGGATCTCCACTTGACCCACAGCCATGATCTTGATCTGATCAAGGATATCAACATTCTTAAAGGTGTCATTGGGGATCACCACCAGATCACACGAATGGATAACAAGGACGCGAGTGAAGTCGATGTGAGTGGTAAAGGCAGTTAATCTGAGACGTGTTTTGGTCATTTCTCGGGCCTGAGGACTCCAGGGCGAGTCATTGCAACTGCAAATAAAAAGATTTAATCGTTCAGTTCCTCTGGGAATTTTATAAACCCATGGCCAAGCGGATTTCTGATTTGGCTCTGGGTTTTTATCATTGTCTTGGAGTAATGAGTGGACTGAGGCGTGAACGAAAAACCAACTCTGCTAATAAAAAACGCAACGCAAGGTGGAATTAGTCAGCGTGAAGCATAAAGAAGTACCAAACCAAGAAAAGTAAAAACTTACGAACAAACCACGGACTTTTCAGTACACGCACATCCATCCGGACATATGCATCTAACCCCATCTATTGTAAAGAGTAGGAAAAGAAGCACAGTTATCAAACTCATTGTGCCATGGAGCAAAGAGGAGACGTCTTGTGGCCAAGAAACCCTCCGGCCAAGAAGAGGTGAGTCTTTTTTATGCGCGAAACGCGTACCGATGACAACGGTTCTCGGTCTGCCCTGGATTTGAGTTATTAGATTAGAGGCGGGAACTAGCGCGCGCCATGCCAAAAGTCAAAAAGAAACGGCAAAATACCGCAAAAAATGACCGGACGGACAACACTTGACTTGTTCACCCTACCAAATCAGCCCGCCCCTTTCCTCCTAAAAAAGGTCGTCAAACAAGATGAATGAGAGCGTGCTTGGCCCACGTTTTTTAGAGCCCAAAGTTTCACAGAATCCGTTTCATTCATAGGGTCTGAGTTGATTAGAAGGCCAACTTCTAAAGGGAAGACAATCGAATAAATATTGACTAACGTTTCCTTGATTTAACGCCATGGTTTTAAAGACCTTATAATCTAAAAAAGATGCGTCATAGTGGCGATAAACCTGGTCTAGGAGAGACGTTCCTAGGGACCGCAATAGGCTTCGGAATGACCTTTTCCTCCCGCATCTACGAAACGGCGACAATTACATAACTCTGCCTTTCCCGCGGCCACTTGCTGTGGCACTTAAGAATTAGAGTATGCAAATTTGAGAGAGATGTTCTGACCTTCGGAGCGCAATTGTCTCGGGCAATTATTAAAGCCTAAGGGGAATTGTTTTATTGTTATAGTCGCTTCTACTTTAAATGACTTCGAAAAGGGGAGGAACATCGAATGTATCCGGCTATTTGTGCCCCATAAACGAAGGAAAGGAAAGGATTTGTCCAATAACTTTGCAGCTTCTTGTAGGACAAATTGTAGTACACAAAAACAGAGGACTCGACTTTATTTTTGTAGTTTATTAATGTGTTCATAACACTCTTTCACAAGCCCCAAACAAGCCTTACGACATAATATGTATGCATGGAAAAGTAGGCGTATTTCTTATATAATTAATATTTCATAGCAAAACATTTATATGCAAGAGCTTTTAAAATGTTTGCCCTTCGGGATACAAAAAAGATTTTTTATTGAAAATTTTAAAAAATTTTGAATGAAGCTATTTCCTGACCAAGATTTAATCGATGTGGCGTTCAAACAGAATTTTGGAGAAGAATCTTTGGCTGTTTTCTCTTGGCTAGCCGGGACAAAACCTTGCTCTCTGTCAGAAACGAATATCAAAAAATTTTCTTGATTTTTTGAGACCAATTTCGTCCACCAAAAATTCTTCCCAAAGAACTTTTACAGGTGTTCAGAGAAATCTGAAAAAACTTTTTTTAATAAGTTCGCGCTCACTGGTCCAATCCGAATTTTTTTTTTGCATTGTACTGGAAAACCGCGGCGGTTTTGTGCACTAAAAATTTCTTTTTGTTTTTATCAGCGGAGAATTCCGTAATCTGCCTTAAATTCGGCGGACGGGGTTTTTTTTATTTTTTTTTAAAGATTTTTATGCCGATTTATCCGCCAAATGCTGTGCTTTCATCTGTCAGTCGGCCAGGATGTAACTAATCGTATTTGAGTGCTAAGCCATCACTGATTTTACGTTTTTGTTATAGCCAGATTTGACCCTCCGAGGTCGAAGAAAAGCCGTCCGCCGAGGTTACGAAATGACTCCGCCAAATGACAATAAAATTGAAATAAATATCATATTCCGTCTCTACGATCCTTTTTCGCCCATTTCCTTTACACCTACGACGATTTGCAGCCTCATTTGTTGAAAAAGTCCTCGACCGAATTCAATATGGATAACGGAAGTCTCCGCCGATAAAACAAAAAAAATTTTTTTGCTCATAAAACCGCCATGCAGTAGAATGCAAAAGAAATTTTTCAGATTGGACCACTGAGCGCAAAATTATTAAAGGAAAGTTTTTTTTTCAGATTTCTCTGAACACCCTGTATATCTAAAATCTTTTCGTCAACCGATAGTGTGTGGACGAAACGTCTAAACGGTTCAGGAAATGCGCTGGATTGACGTGCGTCAACATTCGGGTCATCGACATGGTAGATTTAGGTGCTTTTGATTGTGCTGATCAATTTTCAACTAAAAAACTTTTTGCGTCCCGAATCGAAAGAATTTCAAAAATTTTCAAATTTCTATAAAAAAATATTTTTTTTGTGCCGAAACAAAAACATTTCAAAGTTTTACTCCGAAATATGATATTATCGTTGACCCGAGCTGTACCTGACCCGAGTTGCCGTAGCGGTTAGACGATCGGGGAGAAAGACGATTGGGAAACTGAAAAACATTTTTTCCTGCAAATAAGTGGCTAATTGTAAGGCATATCAAAACCTGGGGTTACGGTCATTCTCGGCGGATAGGTTACACTTTCACAAAACAAAAAAATCGAAACGTTTTCGCTTCGAGATACAAAAAAAGGTTATTCGTTAAAATTGAACAAAATCATATGTAAAATGTTTTCGCTTCGGGATACAACAATTTGTTTTATAATCAGACATCTTCAAATCTAAATGACGGGAATTATTTTGAGACCTCATTTTGACATCAGGGCGAGATCAGTCGAATGTAGGCAAATAAAGCTTCGCAATTCTTCAAAAGTACAAAGTTTCGCACAAAAAACAGCCGTGCCTCTCATGAAATTGCAATTATTGTTATGCCCCTATATTTTGTTTCACTGAAGAATTTAATTAACATAAAAACGGTACATTTTTCGATAAAAAATTTTTTGTATCTCGAAGCGAAAACAATTCAAAATTTTGTTAAATTTTTAAAACCCGATGTCTGACTCAAGGAATCAGCCGTGGACATAGGAAAAAATCGATTTTGAGTTTTTTGTATCAAAATGACTCTAGGCATCCAGTAAACATAATGCTGAAAGTTTTCTGCCTAATTCGCTCATTAACCTACTGTAATTTACAATTTAATGTTTTTACAGTAATCTACTATTACATCCCAACCACTTATCAGGGGTAGCTAAAATTGATAATACTTATGCTTCAAGGTCTGCCCGTCATCGTGAACACGAAATTTCGGCAGCCGGGTTACTGTAACATACCGCAATGTGGGTTCGGCCGCGCAAAATCGGCCATAAAAAATGTGTTTCTAAAATCCCGCAGTTGATTTTTACATATGTTAATCAGCGTAAAATTCTGCTCAAGAAACATTTTAAAAAAATCTAAAAAGTCATGCCCCGATTTTCGTGGTGTAGTGGATTTTGGTCAAAATTAGTAATCCGAAGGTTCCAGGTTCGATTCCCACTGGACGAAAAATGTGTGCATAAAACTTTAAAAAATCAATTAGGATGGGTGTGTTATTTATCTTTTAGTTTTATATGACTCTAACCCCTTTGTTAACATCGTTTTATTTACAATTTTCAAATTTTAAAGTAAGTTACCGCAAAAGAAGATTTAGTGGATAAAAAACTTTTTTTGGTTGCATTCGAAGCAGAATTTTACGTTGATTGCGAAAATTAAATAATTACCAGCGTAATTTTAGAAAAAAGAATTTTACGGCTTTTAGCGGCCGAATCCCGTTTTTTTAAGTTATTTTGATCTTTGTTCCAAAAGAGCTCTTCCGTTGAACGCAGAATGCTAGAAAACCTCACTGATTTCTCAATTACCGGTTTTCCTCTACTGAGTTTGTTTGAAGATTCACTAAAATCAAAATTCTGCTTTTATCTTCAAAAAATGCTTTAAAATTTACATTATCACCGTAGATAAAGTCATATAAAGCTAAAAGATTAATAACACACCCATCCTAATTGATTTTTTAAAGTTTAATGCGGACATTTTTCGTCCAGTGGGAATCGAACCTGGAACCTTCGGATTACCAATTTTGACCAAAATCCACTACACCACGAAAATCGGGGCATGAGTTTTTAGATTTTTTTAAAATGTTTCTTGAGCAGAATTTTACGCTGATTAACATATGTAAAAATCAGCTGCGGGATTTAAGAAACAAATTTTTTATGGCCGATTTTGCGCTGCCGAACCCACATTGCGGTATGTTACAGTAACCCGGCTGCCGAAATTTCGTGTTCACGATGACGGGCAGACCTTGAAGCATAAGTATTATCAATTTTAGCTACCCCTGATAAGTGGTTGGGATGTAATAGTAGATTACTGTAAAAACATTAAATTGTAAATTACAGTAGGTTAATGAGCGAATTAGGCAAAAATATTTCAGCCTTATGTTTACTGGATGCATAGAGTCATTTTAATTCAAAAAACTCAAAATCGATTTTTTCCTATGTCCAGGCATAACCTATCCGGTTGTGTAACCTGTCTGAAACTTGGGGTTTCGTTCTCTATCCTGCGAGAACGGCCTCATCCACTTATTTGCAGGAAAAAATATTTTTCCTCAATCGTCTTTTTCCCTAATCGCCCCGGTTCTGTTATATATGTGTATTCCCTTTGATAACTAAAGACAGCGGAAAATTATTTTTGCAACTGTCAGAATTTTGGATGCGTTCTTTGACAATGAAAATGTATATCGCTTGTTTTCAACGAGGTCCTCTCTTTGGCGACCATTTCCTTTGCTCTCAAAAAAACGTCTTTTTGTGAGCGCGCGTATAACAAGTCCCGCCCACAGAGTAAACGACTCGTATAAATAGCAATCGCAGAGTCCTTTTGCCATCAGTCGCATAGACTTCATCTACGAAACTATGGCAAACTGCTCGCAAATCCACTAGAGGGAAGGCCCCTCGTAAACAATTAGCCACCAAAGCTGCTCGCAAGTCGGCCCCAGCCACCGGAGGAGTCAAGAAACCTCATCGTTATCGACCTGGTACCGTCGCTTTGCGTGAGATCCGTCGTTACCAAAAATTCACCGAGCTCCTCATCCGAAAACTTCCCTTCCAGAGAATGGTCCGTGAGATTGCCCAGGACTTTAAGACCGATCTGCGTTTCCAATCCAGCGCCGTCTTGGCTTTGCAAGAAGCCAGTGAGGCCTACTTGGTTAGACTCTTTGAGGATACCAACTTGTGTGCCATCCATTCCAAGCGTGTCACCGTCATGCCCAAGGACATCCAATTGGCCCGTCGTATCCGAGGAGAGCGTGCTTAATTCAACTCTGGAAGACTCGAATCCAATGGACTTGCGCTGAAACTCCACTGATCCCAAACGGCCCTCTTTAGGGCCACCAATTCTTATTTTATTTATTGTTATCCGTAATAGACAAATACGCCTCAAAATAGTGCTACAGATAAAATATATGGTCAAGAGCTAAAAGGATTGCAACAATATAAGGTAAACAACAAGTACAGACATGAAATTGGAGTAATAACATATAAAATTAAAATTGCCACTTGCAAGGCGTCGAAAATAACGGCTTTAACCCATCGGCAATTAAAAGATTGGAACGTTAAAAAAGCCTGAGCAGAAGACTCACAAAAAACAACAATTTGGCTGGAAAATTTCACTATTCAAGATTATTTTTGGTTTCTATTACCGTTAAGGAAGATGACTTTACCTTCCAATATTCTTCCAATGTTTTATGTCTGATTTCTCTGCGTAATTAAAAAGAACCGCGTTGTTTGGACCCCAACGTTTTGGAACGTCACTTGGCGCGCGCGCCTCAATAACCCCGCCCATTTAGCTGTTTCACTCACCGCTTCCTATAAAAGAAGGCCCTCTTCTCTGGAATTCTTCATTGTGTTCGCACAACTCCGGGATCAATCATGGTTCCAAAGCCAACTGGAAAAGGCGCAAAGAAAGCTGTGAAGTCAACCAAGGTTGCCAAGACGGACGGAAAGAAGAGAAGAAAGTCAAGAAAGGAGACCTACTCCGTCTATATCTACCGTGTCCTCAAGCAGGTCCACCCTGACACCGGAATCTCCTCCAAGGCCATGTCTATCATGAATTCCTTTGTCAACGATGTCTTCGAGCGCATCGCCGCTGAAGCCTCGCGTCTGGCCCAGTACAACAAGAGGTCCACCATTTCGTCCCGCGAAATCCAAACCTCCGTTCGTCTGATCTTGCCAGGAGAGTTGGCCAAGCACGCCGTCTCCGAAGGAACCAAGGCCGTCACCAAATACACCTCATCCAAGTAAGATGGGTTCTTTGCTCAGCCTCGTACCACCATTTTGATCCCAAACGGCCCTCTTTAGGGCCACAACTACTTGTACATATTTTTAGTTTTAGAATAAATGAACATGCTTTTGTTGGATTGAAAAGTCAATAGTCCTATATTTTGTTCAGCAAAAAGAAATTAAATCAGTTCAGTGCAAATCAAGCCAGAGCTCTTGAAAACGAAGGAGAACAATAATGAAAAAATCATTAAATTTTGGTCGATAAAAGTACTAGCGTAAAGTGGAAATCACAGGAAATTTGAGTTGAGAATGAAGATTTGTAAATTTTTTTGTTGAGATAAAAGTTGAAAACCATCCGGATGCATACGGACTTGCGTTGCACTTCGATGGGTCTCCGCCAAGCCGTCAATACTTATTGTTAGGAAAAGTTAACAGTGCAATGAATGACCACAAAAATGTGTTATAATCAATGGGTCATCAATTTAACTTCTTGCAGAAGTAAGACTTTGACTAACTTTCACAATATGCATATACCCCGAAAGCCACAGGCCCCAATTGTCACCGTAATGATTATCTGAAAACAGTTTGTTTCTTTATTTAATTGTTGTTTTTTGGATGCCAACTTTTTGTTTTGGCGCCACGCCAATGAGGTCGCCACAAGCCCCGCCCACCTCATCTTGGTTGGGTATAAAAGAGCCGTTCCCCCGAATATTATTTCATACGCTCAGTCCTACAATTCGCGATCAAGTGAACAATGTCCGGACGTGGAAAGGGAGGAAAAGGTCTTGGAAAAGGAGGCGCTAAGCGCCATCGCAAAGTCCTTCGTGATAACATCCAGGGAATCACAAAACCCGCCATCCGTCGTCTCGCTCGCCGTGGTGGAGTCAAACGAATCTCTGGCCTCATCTACGAAGAAACCCGTGGGGTTCTAAAGGTGTTCTTGGAGAATGTGATCCGAGATGCCGTCACCTACTGTGAACACGCCAAGAGAAAGACAGTCACCGCCATGGATGTCGTATACGCTCTGAAACGTCAAGGCCGTACCCTCTACGGTTTCGGTGGATAAATGGTCTCCAGATCTGGAGCCTCCACGTGACACTTCATTGATCTCAATCGGCCCTCTTCAGGGCCACAAATAACTGCTTTATAATGATTTCATAAATAAATGCAAAAATGTCGTTAATAATTTAAAAAAATCTATGTGACAAGTATGAGATCGAAAAAGGAGATAGATACCTTTAATTTTTCGAGTTTCATTAAATTCCAAAGGTGATACGTAATTTGAAAACTAAGGTCTTCAAATGGAATAGAATGTAGATTCATTGGCAACGTTGTTAATGACAATGAATTCTGTGACCAGATTACTGCCGACATGCATGATTAGTAAGTCGCTTCGATTACGCAAAAAACAGAAGTAGGCTGCTTCTCACTCTTCTGCTCCCTCTCATTTTCAGTGCTCCCTCTCGATTCTACTTTATTTTATTTGTTTTGTGGAAGTGGAACAGGCTCCAGATTCCATGGCCGAAGAGGTGGAATTTGATTTGCAGGCAAAAACGTTTCAAATAATTACTGTAATTATCGAAGAGATAGATTTGTTTCTGAAGTTCATTAACGCAACTCTTTGGATTAAAATATAATAAATAATACTTGTCCACTTTTTGTAGGCATACTTAGTCCAAGGTTTACTTTGCACTAAATGCGCAGGGTTGGAACGGGCATAAACGCAGATATTTGCAAGTCCCGAGCCATATATGCATCCAAAATGAAATTTTTATCAGCGAGGAGGTTATACTTTGTTCTATCGAATGACCCTGCCTCCCTTAAGTTCCTCTCTCATACCCAAACAATCTTTTTGGCGCGTCTATTCTTTGGCGCCGAACCCCCCAAGCTGCGCGGTTTTGTAAACTCCGCCCACTCCAGCAGCCCTCTATAAATCGCTTCTCTCTGCCATTTCCTTCATACCATTTCTTGGTTCGATCAGCTCGCTCTCAATTGCTCAAACAATGTCTGGACGTGGAAAAGGAGGTAAAGCCAAGACGGGAGGCAAGGCCAAGTCCCGTTCATCTAGAGCCGGACTTCAGTTCCCCGTGGGTCGTCTCCACAGAATCCTTCGCAAGGGTAACTATGCCCAACGTGTTGGTGCTGGAGCCCCTGTCTACTTGGCCGCCGTTCTCGAATACCTGGCCGCTGAAGTGTTGGAGTTGGCCGGAAACGCCGCTCGGGACAACAAGAAGTCCAGAATTAACCCCCGCCATCTTCAGTTGGCCGTCAGAAATGACGAGGAATTGAACAAACTCTTGGCCGGAGTCACGATCGCTCAAGGTGGTGTCCTCCCCAACATTAACGCTGTTCTTCTGCCCAAGAAGACTGGAGACAGCCAAGTCTAAGATGGATAGAGAAACACCCACTGCTTCCTCCGAGCAATTCTGATCCCAATCGGCCCTCTTTAGGGCCACAAAAATTGCTTTTAATTTCTAAATAAACATTTTTACTTTTAAAAACCACCGATAAGCTTGTTATTTTCTCGTTTACTTAAAACAATCATAAAGACGGCTTAATGCAAATCGTGTCCATGATCACCGTGATGTCATCAGTATGTACCTTACTTCCATGGCCATGTTGACCTCCTTGAGAAAATCCGGCATCATCGCCATGATTGTTTCCAGTTTCATGACCGTAGTTGGAATGCCATTCATCTCCAAAAGCATGGGTTCTGTGAGTCTATCGTGCAATACCACAGATGATCGCACCTGGCTCACCCATTTGTTTGAAGTTCCTCGTTATTTCAATCGTATTGGCTTTCTGTGGATGTGTGTAAATCGTGTTTTATTATATACATATTTATACGACAAGTGAATAAACATTTCATTCAATAACTGTTTGGGTTTGGTCCTGGATTCGAAGCGTAAGTTTCATGGAAGGCCAATTGCCCATTGTGGCCAAGTTGTTGCATGGCCAAGTCTTTCCGGACATTCTTCTCTTCCAGTCTTTTGTAATAAAAGAATTCGATTACCAAGATGACTAAAGATATCATAATGCCTCCGAGGATCAGAATAAAGACACCGCCAATGTTCTGGATGGAGATGCCGGTGCTCTCATCTTCCACATTACTACACTCTTGTTTCTTTGCGTTCTTATGCCACCATTGTTCCTTCAAGGCTTCCAGTTGTCGCTCATTTAATAGTTTGAGAATGCTGCAACGTTTATTAATTTTTTTCTGTGCTTACATCTTGTTAATCTCCGGCCCCAAAGAACTTCCTTCTTGAACAGCCACAGCATAAGGCTTTCGAGAGAATTCTTGGCCTACTTGTTGTAACTTGCAGTTAGTTAATGTAGCGTACTTAATCTCCATGGCATCTCCAATAAAAGCAAAGCCACTTTCTGAAGTCAGAACTCTTTGAATAGCTTCTTCCGCGGTCTCGGGGAGTCTGGATTCGACCATAAATCTCCACATATTTGTATATTTATCAGAAACTGGGTAATCCCACACAGCCAGCTTGGCTCGGTCCATCTCACTCATACTTTCGTTTAATGACATCTTTTTCCAGATACTAAAATAGTGTCATCAAATAATGTTCTTTTGTGTTCAACTCACTCATAAAATTGCTCTTCGATTTCGGCCATTCTCTTGAAGTAAGTCTCGGTTCCACCGCCTTTTAATGGGGCGTATTCGACTTTATATTGTTTGGCCAAGTCATCCAAAGACCTAATAATAATTTTTTCTTATTAACAATTGTAGTATATTACTCGACAAACTACATATTACAATTCACTTACTGAATAGACTGTTCCAATCTGGCTACAGTAAGAAAAGCAGCCAAATTAGCAGTATACGACGCAATGATAATGAATCCAAACAACCACCATGTAGCCGCAACCAACCGACCAGATATATTCTTGGGGGCTTCTCCTCCTCCCTGAGGCGTTAATGACGTCATACAGAACCAAAGACATTCCTTCAAATTAAATTCTCTCTTCTCCGAGTCGTCTTTGTACTTCTCCCTGTTATTTGTATACGAGTATGGACTAAATTTATCAAAAATCCATAGCAAAATACTAGTAAAGAGATAGGCGCCAAGAATGCACAGCCAAACTGGCCATTCTAATACCTATAAAAGTACTTTTAAACCAATTATAAGTAGGATCTTACCATAAGGAACTTGAACAAAGAGTACTCGACTTCATCCCGTTTCATCAAGATTGTAGTGCCAACAAGGTCATAAAATGGGACAGTAAAATCGATCTGAGTTTCCCTTTCAGCGATCACAGAGATCGGTCCTATGGCCATATCGGCTTGCCCTGAGATCAGATCTCCGATCAATCCATTCCAGTTTCCAGTCGATTCCAAAACTCCAAACTTCCTGTCTGAGACTTCATAAATTTCGTATGTAAAGTTTAGATGATCTTGGATCTTAGCCAACAGGTCGATACAGTAACCTGTTAAGCCAAAAGTTTCATCAGGCCCACCAGTCTGTACGAAGGGTTCTTGCTAAAAATGATGTTATATTGTGAGTTACCGTATCCCTACCAAAATGGTGACCACTCGAAAATGTGTAATATTTCTAACATCAACTCCCAACCCTCCAAACTTTGGTCTCAACCCTTCCACAAAAGTCCAATTTGCAATCAATTTGTTGAATTTGGCCTTAGGGAACCTTTTGACACGGTCAATTTTGATAATAATTCCGTTTGTGACCTGATAAAACCAATGCGAAAAGTGATGATTAAAGGGTCCAAAATCATAATCCATACTCTCATCTCGCAGCAACGCGGCTACTGTAGCATTAACTTGAACTTGATCTTCTTTTGAGCCGATCACCAGCTCTTCCGAGTTGTTCCCACCCAACATATATCTCATTACCGTATACATTACATCAAGACAAAAACTGGTTTGAAGATGATTATAAGTCTGTTGAGAGAAAGGGAACTGTTTGTCCAGCTCTTCTGACATCAGGAACTCCGTGAAGTTAGCCAATTCTTCGGTAGCCGTTGTCTTGATCACTCTTCCCCAATAAAGTTTCACTTCAGAACAGTTTTGGAAGCATTTGAATGGCATTGTATCTTTCGTAAATACCATCCACGTAAACTTCTCTTCTTCAATTTGCTTCTGTCCTAAGGCAACATACTTCTCGATTGTCAGAGTGTCGGTGACAAAAAGAAGGTACTTGGTCTCCAGCTCAAGTTGTTTTAATTGAGATGTAATCAAATCATCCAAATATTCTGCTTTCACGAGCTTCACATCCACATCCAGATTATCGAAAGGGATCTCCCAATCATACTGTATTCCCCGGACTACAAGTTTTTTTGCTTTCAAAAAGTTATAGTCTTACTTACCGTAATGTTCACTGTAGAGAACTGTAATAGTTGATGAGATATTCATGGCCGCGACAAATTCAGGGAGCATATTATCGAATACAAGGTAAGACGGTACTAAGATGACGTAGTTATCAGTAATAGTTGTTTGGGGCTCGTCTGAAAAAGTTTATTTTAACAGGTTAAGATACCATGATTACCTTTGTAAGAGGCATTCCATGCAGACAATTGCATCTGAATAGTCGGCATATTTGAATTCTGTGCGGCTACCAGCACTTCTTTACTCGATTCTGCATTTACGGTCATACTAATTAAGAAGTCGGATTCGGAGATTTGCTCTGAAATTAGAGTAATAGTATTTGAAAAAAAAGAATTACCTGCCAAAGAGATGTTTGGCTCCATGTGAATAGCCGTCAACTCCATATCAGTTCTTAAATTGTACACATCCTTGTAATAAGTGAGGGAGATGTTCAATGTTCGAATCAAGGGACCCACCACGGCATCAAATTCATCATAGATAACAGCTACAATTGTAAATGAAACTTACAATGCACGTTACTTACTAACTCTTTGCGGATTAACAGGCAGAACGGACAAAAAGAAAACCCAAAACATGGTGAATAAACACGTTTCACAACAAATTTGGGCGGCCAGGTTCTGTTTGGTCATGAAACCTGATACCTGGCCGTGAAGAAAAAACGTCTTCTCGATAATTCCGAAGACAGTCATACCTTACGAACAGGAAACGGAGACTCTTTAAATTAAAGGCAAGCTCATTTAAAAATTTGCATAAATCACAGTGGCGATATAGTTTATTCCGATACCCGTAAGTCAGATATTGTAAAATGGCAATGTTAGAGTAATAATACAGATCTCAGACTGCATGAGGGTACTTCTTTTTAATATAAAACACCATTTCATCGAATATCGTCCAGTTCAAAGCTGCCGCCAATGTTCTCCTGGACGCCCGAAGAAGATATCCGCGGAAGAAAAAGGCCAATCCATGTTTCTTGTACAACATCAGTGTCGCCTTATAAACAGAGGCCGTTCTTTTGGGATACAATTGAACTACAGTCTTGACAACATCGAATGGTTGGGTGATTAAACAAGCGATGAATCCACTGATTACAGCACAACTAAACCTCGACAAGGTTGGGATTTCTAGAGAGTTATTCCATTCTTCAACCAACCCGAGCTGACGTCGATAAAATACTAGGTAAAGTCCGGAATAAGGGGCATCGCGCAGTAATGTGGGCATCAGACCTCTCCATAAGCCTAAATAAAAAAGGTAACACCAACTATCGATGAAGATCCCTCACCAAGCATTCCCAGATCTTTGTACACTCTCTTGCTGGCATCAAACATGGACTTCTCGTGGTAAATGCTGCTCTAAACCTGAATTATACATTCTCGCAAGAATAAAGTGTTAGAAGTAAGTCAAAATCACTCATTTCTTACTTCTAGCCTAGCCTTGATCATTGTCAAAGGTTGCATCAAAGAAGCAATCCCCAGTCTAGTTGTAAAGCCAGTCAAAAACAGCACTCTCCCATCGTTATCATGAACTTTTAACCGTGTGCGCAAACAATCAACGATGGATAAATACAAAGCGGCTCCTGGAGCTGCTCGAATCACAGACTAAAATTCGAAAAGAATATGATTTGGAGGCCACAACTTACAGGAACTGTTCCTTTCCACAATTCTAACATTCCGTGTTCTTTGACCAATTTCCGCGCCAACGACCAAGCGCTTCGATCTGCGCCATTTTCAAGCTGTTGTTTTAGGGTTTTTATCCGATCAAAAGGTTGTGTTAAAGTTGTTCTAGAAATATTAAACATAACGAAGCCACACCTACGTTGACACTGTACTGACCAAACCAAATCCCAGTGACACGATTGCCTGTTTGTTATCCATGGCACAAATAATAAACCGGCCGGGCGCAACGCGTAAGAAAGCTTGAAATGCACGATGCCTCCATCAACTCATTCATTCCATCGCAAAGACCACAAAAATCACAGTCCACCTAATCAAGAAAATGAAACGGGAGAAATATTTTTTTGGGAAAAATATTTTCGCCCAAACTGTTGTAGAACTTGAGATACTAAAAATCGAATCCCCATAAAAAAATTTTCCCGCCATGAAAAACAATGAATGCCATCGCTTGGCATTTAATTAATAAACCTGCCACAGGGGTGGCCACCTAGCCGGGCCGGCACGTCCGGCAATTTCCAGCCCGACTTTTATCATAATGCTAAACCGTTGGCATTCATTGTTTTCGCGCCGGAAGATTATTTGATTGGGTTGTTGTTGTAGTTTATCAATTTCTAACAAATTTATTAGTTTTTTCACGTTTACTGTCAAAAATAGTGCATATGTAGTGATGTATTACAGCAGTATAACCCAGACCGAAGCTTTTTTACTAACTTTAGTTCCCAAATTCGCAAAATCGGGAATGTACGGGCCGGGCCGCGCTTGAAAATAACTCGAGCCGGTCCGGGTTTTTGACGGGCTACGGGCTGAAAATCGGAAAAATAGGCGCCGGTGACCACTCCTGACCGGCTAGCCCTGGCCTTTTCAACATCAGCCCCGGCCCGTCGCCATCCTTAGCTATGACTACTAATTCAAAAAATTGAAACTGTCTTTTTCGAAAACGGTGACGTTATATACGATATCTATGTATGAATACGACACAGGAGATTTTTGGGGTGCCTGACATGAACCACCTAATATGAAGGACTGAATATGAAAACGACTAAATATGAACTGACTAAATATGAACCGGGATGCTGACTGAATATGAAATCTGGCAAATTTGTTCCGATTTCAATTAAATTTCAGAAAAGGGTGCATGACATTTTAAGCTTTAGATGAATGGACTCAAACGAATGTACAATGGGAATACAGGTAATTTTTAAAAATGCCAAACTTTGGAAAAGGCATCCAAAAACCTATCCCATTTTTGTAATCAGCACCATCGATTACCTAAATATAAACACACGATACGATTTTATAAATCAGCATCACTGGGAACCTCTAAATCCAATACTCATAAAAAAATTGAAAACAATTACTACTTAAACTACTGCTTAAGAAAAATAAGTAAAGGTATAAAATGGATACTTGAGGTCAGCATCATTGATTACCCTAATTCCCCATCGAAAGGATTTTTTCATATCCAGTCAGGTCATATTCAGTCAGTTCATATTCAGTCAGCATCCCAGTTCATATTCAGTCAGTTCATATTCAGTCTCCCTTCCGATTTTTGAGGTTATTTATTCAGACATCGCAGAAAGATTTAACGATGAAACTCAACAATCTCAATATTGGAGATAAGCAGAGAGATAAAACCGAAAAATAAGAAGGCGATGAAGTAATGTACATCATGTTGATTCAAGAAGGGAGTATTTTGTTTAGTTTTATGCCCTTCTTTGGGCTCAATTTTTGTTTCTTTATTTGCATTCGGTTCCTTTACTGGTTCAATTGATTGCGCCTCAAATTTCTTGTGTTCTTCTGACTTCTTATCTGGTTCAAAAAGAAATGGAGAAGACACAATGGATAGTCCAAGAATTGGCACAGTATCAGTTTCTTTTTCGTGAATCCGTTTTTGAAGTTCCTTTTGTTCTGAAAACACAATATCATTTGAGTTCCAAATTATCATTTAGAGCTAAAACAAAAAATTACTTTTGATTGGAGACCCGATCACAAAGAATGGTTTTACAATGTTGGAGTATTCCAAGGCCGTGTAACATTCTGGCCTATGAATATCAAACAATCTTTCTGAGATCCGATGAACCATCCAACATAAGGATAGGTTGGTTTTAGCTGGAAAGGGAAAGGAGAGATTGATTCCCTTGCCGTCTTTCATCTTGTAATCACAACTAATCATCGCATAGAAGAGGCCCTCCTTAATCTGCGAGTTCTGACAACAGATATTGAACTCGTGGTCCAAGAAATTTACTGTCTTTTCTTGTCCAAAGTTAAGTTTCTTGGCTTGAAGGCACTTTTCAAGTAATTGATTGAAAGTCCAATCTTCTTTGGCTTGTCCATAAGCTCGGAATAAAGTGAGAGTGTTCACAACACGGTCGTTGGGGGCCACCATGATTTCCAACCAATAAGATTTGAAGCCGGCTTTGTTCTCACGGAAAACGGGAAAGTTTTTGAGGCCACTCATTTCGGATAGTTGAAGGATATCTTTAAAAGTTTAAAATAAATATAAAGACTTGCCAAAAGCGAAAACAGCTCAGAAGTATTCAAATTTGGAAGTAAAAACAAATGGTTCAAAATTTAACATTACTACTGGGCACTTCTCTTTACATACACAGCCGAATAATCCCCACGGCTTAAAGAAAATATTTTTGACACTAAAATGTTTTTACTGGCATGCCTTGAGACTGCCGTTAATAAGTTTAGATCGAAAAAAGAGCGCTTGACCCAATGCGACTATCTGGTATGAAAGATGAGAATAAACCGCGCTAAATAACGCTTTATTTGGCAGAGAATCTTTTGCGTAACATTACCTGAAGATATATACGTCGAGGGACTTATAAATCTCTGCGCTCACGGCTATCCCAGATGCCCAGATTTAGTCGAAAAATTAAGTTTGGATTATATTGCGGTGGATCTTGTCCAAGGACACTTTTTCTCATCAATTTGAATTCAAAGCTCAATGCCATCACAAAATTAGTATTTCAGACAAAATAAAATAAATAATGTTAATCAGAAAGATGCTAAGCCAAGATTAATTGACAAAATGACTTAATTAAATGATCAAAACTGTATTAAAAATAATGAACATTTGGCTATTCGAATTTTACATAGAAATGACTTTTTATTTATTATATGTAATACTGCTATTGACATATTTATATGTTGAGATTTCTGCGGAAACAGTCTTGGAAAGGAAAGCAAAGCTGCTCGAAAGTTCAATGGATTTTGATACACTTCCATGCAAAGATTTCTACAGATTCGCTTCCAAAAAATTTGATTCAAACTTAAGGCAAACCACTTTTGATGACTTGATCAAAAAGGTACTAACAGATGAAACTCTCTCAAATCATGTAAGTTTACTTTATAGATTACAACTACATCCAGATCGAATCAATCAAACGAGTTAAAAGAATCTACCAGGAATGTCTGAAGAAGCCCAAAAGTTTAATTGATATAGATATGTCCACAAAAGCGCAAAATGTACAAACTCAGATAAACCTCACGTTTCCAGTTAAGGTGGCAGATGTTTCTGATGACACAACTTATACGAAACTATTGTTTAGAATGTACAAGATATTATTTGAGTACGGGAATGAAATTTTTATTAAAATTAAGGAAACTTTGGAAGCAGGATATTTGCAATTTAATGTTCCTGATAATGTCTTGGAGGACAGTGAGAAAGAAGAGATTTGGTGAGATTACTGAAAAATTTTGCAAGCTTATATTATATTTGATTGCTTTAATGGTGTCCTTTTTAGGAAAACTTACTGTCATTTTGAAGGCTGTGATCCCAAGACGATTGATTTTGCTTCCTTTTTTCCGTTTTCCGGGAAATACAGGGAAATGAACTTGACTGATACTGATCACGAACTAATCGACAATGTCTTTGGTGCGCGAATAGACATGAAATTTATTCGATTTCCGGTTGCCGATACGGTGGGACAGAATTAATAAATAAATCATCGATTTGTAGGTTGAAGATCGAACAAAACTTATCAATCAACTGTTTGAAACTTTCCTTCACACCCCTCATATAGCACCACCGGTTCCATGTGAATTTTATATGCAGTATACCTATCCTTTGTACATCAACAAACTTCTGGTGGATTATTACAAAAACGATTCGACCAAGTTCCAGAAATTCCACGATAACTTCCTCAATTTGGCCAATGCAATTGTCCAAGAGGCGGAGAATACTTTTAGATTCAGCAACATCCTCAAGAATGACATGACAGAATTGACTCTAAAACAAGTTAATAGAAGTAGATTTGCTTTTTTTAACCATTCCATTTACGAAGATGAAAATTTCATTGAATTTTGTGGATTGGTTACTGAAGTGCATCCAGCTGCTTCTGTTTATGTGAATAATCTAAGACCATTGGCCAAATTCAATCATAAAAAACAAGAAAAATATTGGTATCTTCCATTACTCAATGTAAGACATCTTTAATATAAATGCAACTTCCAGAACGATGCCGTGCATTATGAGAATATCAACGGTAACTTCTTTAATTGGGGAGTGTTTATGTTTCATTTATATGACAATGATTTTCCTCCTGTTATCACAATGTCAGGCTCGGGTTGGGTAATGGCTCATGAACTTGCTCATGCATTTGGTTGGTCATATTTTTTAAAACACGATTTTTATAAGACTGGAGCAACTCAGTGACATGGGATCTTGGATCATAGGTCATTATTGTCTCAGTTAACTTTCAGTCTTATTTAATATATGTATTTATTAATCAAAAGTCAACAACTTATATAAAAAGAGAGGCAAGACCGAAATGAAAGACAAAGAAATGGAAAAAATGTCAAAAGATTGAAAAGAGTGGCCAAACATCAGAGTGACAGCCTAAAAATCATAGGATGCAATTTCCATTCTGATTGTGAGATCCAACCGCCTAGTCCTACGCGAAACACGATCCAAAATTCTATGTCACTGGGTTGTTCCACAAATCGCTCGTTTTATAAAAACTGTCTCTTAAATATGTTTAATCGCTAATAGAATATTAGGTACCCAACTTCGAGAGATTTCCGAGGATTACGCGGCTCTTTTGGGATGTCTAATACAGTTCTATGCCAATCAATGTTTCCCAATTGATCCAACTTTTTGTGTAGATCCAATGGATACCATGGAAGAGAACTTTGCTGATGTTTTAGGTAAACAAGCTTCTGATTGTATTTTATTTTAGGTGCAAAATGGGCTTACTTGGCTTACAAAAAGTGGGCCTCAGTGGTTGGGACTGGAGAACGACCACGCGGGGAGTATTTAGACACCATTTCGGATGACCAACTCTTCTTCATCAACATGGTTCAGTCCATGATCGATCTCCCTGGATGGAGTTTATATTATCCCGGTGCTCAACATGCCCCCAGGCCGGTCCGAGTCTGGGGCGCTTTGGCCAATCTCCCATCTTTTGCCAGTGCCTTTAGATGTGAACCTGGGGATGCTTACAATCCTGATTTTAGATGTTCTCTTTTTGATGGACCCATTAAGGTCAACAAGAACTTAACCGACCCTCAATAATTTTTTTTTAACAATTTTTTGGTTTTTTTATAAAGAAGGAATTTTTTATAACCCGTTTTGGTTAAATAAAAGCCGAGTGTTTATTGGAATGATCCAAAAATGCATCTGATCGTTAATTATTTAGTTTTTTTTTGGCTTTGTATACGAATGTACAGTAATGTAATCAAGTCGAAAGCTGTGTACATGGAGAAGCATCTAAATGTTTCCTTCGATCCATGTGATGACTTTGTTAAATGTGTGGCATACAATGTCAATTCCACTTATATAAAATCACTGTATCTGGAAAGAGCTAAACATGTTTTACAAGAAAATGTTAGGCCAAATGAGGTAGGTTGAATGTAACACGATGATTCCTTTAGCCAAAATCAATCCAAAAAACTCGAGATCTCTACCAGAAATGTTTGGAAGACATCACTGTATTTAACACTACTCTGAGTGCAGATCAAATTGAGAAAATAATTTCTGAGATACCTGTTAAATTTCCAATCGAAATTGGGCAAATTAAAGATGACGAGGTCTATCTCGGTTTGGTTGGCAAACTTTATAATCTTCTTTATTCCCATGTTGCTGGTCCTATTGATGATTACACAATGTATTTGGAAGCTGGCGATCTTTTCATAACAGAAGTTCGTAAACCAGATTCGGAGAATAAGAGCAGAGCTTGGTGAGAGGATTTTCGTTTTATTTTAGTTTGAAGGAACGCTTACTGTTCAATCAGGAAATGTAATGGACATGAGATTTCGACCGACTTTTTGGAAACTATGAATGGGACTTATGGCACTCCAAATATCAGTATTATCGCTCTAAAAAAGTTGGTGACGACAATTTTTGAAGTAGATGTGCCATTAGATGGAATTAGAATCCACTTATTTACACCAGCCAACGTATGTTACAACAAAGTTTTCTGAAGTATGATTTTCAGAATTCATCAAGAGCTTTGTTTTTGAACGCTTTATTTGAAAAATTGTTAATAACGATTACAAAAGCGTTTGTTCCGTCTTCATGTGAGAAGATGGTTATTTCCGGGTTTTATTTGACGTATCAGAAGATGTTAAATGACCATTACACTCACAATAAAACGGCATTTGAAATTTTTAAAAATCAGTTTGAACATTATTCTAAAAAATTATTACAAGAGGCCGACAATTTATTCAGATTTGGAAATGTTTTAAACGAAGAAACCGAAGAGTTTATGATGAAAAGAGTTAAAAAAAACATTTTTAAATTTATAAATCATCCATTCTTTTTGGAAGAAAATTACAGAAAATATGCGGCAGATGTTGGAATTGGGATGAAGAACATGTCATATCTTACAAATTATTTGAAGCCATTGCTGAGATTTAATGCTGACAAAAATACAAGACACTACAGCACTCCTTCTGTCTTTGTAAGGGACTTTTCTTTACTATATAACTACTTTTACTTTATTACTTAGCATTTCTCCGCTCATTCCTCGAGTAGTCAGAATAATTATATTGGACTAAATAACTTTGAATTTCCTCTATATGATGTTACATTCCCCCCAATGCTGACTTTATCTGGCCCTGGATTCACAATGGCACATGAATTGGGGCATGCTTTCGGTAATTTTTTAACATAGTGTGCTGGACCGGTACCAAGACTCGCAGAATCACATCAAGATTTAACAAAGTAATAGACAACAGAATAGTGAGCCATAATACGTGTGCAACTTGCAGAGGTAGACTTATTTTCTGACTATTTTAACAACGTCTTTAAAACTTAAAATCAATCATGACTTATTTCACTTTTCTCCCAATAGAGTTTTTTGAGTACTATCAGACAGATAAGGTCTGTTCTTACCATCATTAGCTTTGGAAGTGGGACATCTGAAAAACTTCAAAATTAAAAATTTGGCGTTTAAGTGCGAGATTCAATCAAACTCAAGTTAATTTGGGTTAAAAAATTGTGAAAGTGTTCGTCCAACGCATAAACATACTTGAAATGTATATAAAACAAGGTCAAAAATTAAGATAATTACCAGGACGACAATTGATCGCTATTCTAGTCTTACAAACTAATTTCAGGTTCCCGAGTAGAAAACAAAAGCCGAGAATTAAACAAAACGCTACAATGTTTCGAATCGTTTTATGAAAATCAATGTGATCCCACAAATTCAACAACCTGTGTCAATGCCACTAGAACTGTTGAAGAAAACTTTGCTGATCAGATAGGTAATTTAAATAGAGTGAAAAAATTTGCGGTAAAACAATCATTTCAGCTGTCCATTTGTCTTATTTCGCATACAAAAAGTCATCTATGATAAATGGAATTGTAAATCGACCCCGAGGGGAAATCCTGGACACCTTAACGGACGACCAGCTCTTTTTTATAAATTTGGCACAATCTATGGCCCCATTACTTGACTGGGATGGTATAATACCAGGCGACAGACATTCTCCCTCTTCTGTCAGAATTTGGGGAAGTCTAGCCAACTTTCCACCCTTTTCTAATGCTTTTAACTGCCCCATTGGAAGCAATTACAACCCGGAGAAGAAATGTAATCTTTTTAATAAACCTATTGGCCCTGATTATAATTTAACACGCTTTTCATGAAAGTATTTGAATAATAAATTGCTTTTTTGTTAAATTTCTGGAAAGAGTCAACAGATTCTTATATAAAAATCCGATAAATAATGTGCAGAAGCTACAGAAACTTGACGGCATTGTGAATTGAAATAAAAACTTACAAGGGAAGAACTCCAAGTGCGACGCTCAGATGATTTTCCTTACATTTTGCACGCACGTCAGGCATAGGACACATATCTGAAAAGTTTAGCTCGCGTTTTGCAGGCGCAGCCCATATATTCGACCATCTTTCCGGTTGAGAAAGTGCGCGAAATTCGGGTGATCCCCATTTGGGTGGTGAAAATTCGGGTGATCGCATTCTGGTGATCACTTACCCGGGTGGTTTTGCATTGTCATAACGAATGTGATGACTTCAACCGTAAAAAAGCGAATAGGTTAGGTCTGTCTGAGCTTCACAGGTATTTTGACACTTCGATTGGCTTTAAATATTCGGCCGGTACACGATCAGAACCAGATGAAAGTTGGGCCGATCCTTGTAAGACACAGTCACAAATAATTTTTTCGTATAACGTCTCGCCGCAGTTTGCACGCAGTTTGCACCCCGGAAGAAAGCGTATTGCGCCCTGAAACGGGTTGGATTTCTTTGATAAAAGTTTTCTGTTTGATGTTGAAAGAAGGCGGTGATGTACGTGTTTCTGTCTTGTTGCCTATTTTTACTTTACAAATATAGCTTTGCGCGTTAAAAAATTTTATTTGCTTTATTTTGATTTGTTTTAGATATGGATTTTGTTTGTTAAAGTGGATCCGGCTTAGTCTGTAATTATCGCTTTTTCTTCCACAAAAATTGCAATGGCTAACAGGTCTTTTTTTCCGGTCATGCATAGTGGTATGTTCTCTAAATCCACTTATGTTGATAACAGTAGATTATCCTTTTTTTATTTTCTTATTCTTTTTTTAGCTCCACAATCAACACCCCAATTTCCTTATCCAGGACTACCGACTCAAATGGCATATGACCCTAACCGGAGCGTAAGTGCACACCCTCAACAAGCCATTCCCCCAGTTAACGGAAGAACAGAAGAATTCGAATGGATCGAGTATATTAACGAAAGCGGAAAGTCTTATTACTATAACAAGGTCACCAAACAGTCAACATGGGATAAACCGACTAAGTTTAAGCCCGCCGCCAGACTCAACCCAGCAGTTGTAAGCGTTTTTTTTTATTTTGAATTTAATATTTAGAAATTAATTACAATATTCTTTATTCCAGGCGGCTGCACCGAATAACACGGTTTGGAGAGAATATAAAAACCCAGAAGGCCGATGTTATTATCACAACCCGGCGACTAATGAGACGACATGGACCAAACCCGAGGGACTACAAAGTTCGTTTACACCTTATAATCGATTGAAAAATTTTAGGAAAAATTCAGTGAAGATATAAAAATTGTGAATACTTTAACAGCATATTGTGTATTTATCTCTTGGTTTTATAAGGGTTTCTTTATCTAGATGCATCACTAGGTGCAAATCTCCCAGAGGATGTCCAGTTTATCGGCAACAACAATATACCTGCTGGAATACAAAAAGCACCGACTTCGATGCCACAATTACCCCAAGCGCATTCTTCAGCTAGTACCGACATCGATAAGGCAGTGGAAGCCACCTTAAAACAGCTGGTTCCCCCCAATTCAACCGATTTGATTCCAGTGGAAACAACGGATCCAGTGGTCGTTAAGCAGAGAGCATTCGAACGTTTCAAGGAGATGTTGTTGGACAAGGTAGGTTATCTTTTTCATTGTTTATGTTTGAATTTTAGTATCACGGGAATAAGATTAACACAAACCAATCTTGGGATCAAGCTGTTCGTTATATCCAACATGATCCAAGATTTGTTCTGGTGAATAAAGTCAGTGAAAAGAAAAGAATCTTTAATGAGTGGAAGGCTCAGCAGCAGAAGGACGACAGGGTATGTTTGTTGTTTTAGCTTTTTGATGTTCAGGTATATGGATGTAATAAAAAGTATTTTATAGGATGCTCGGCGATTGGCTATTCGAAGAGCCAAAGAAGAACTGGAGAAATTCCTGTTGACTTCGGAAAAATGCCGTCCTTCCATGCCTTACCAAAGAGCTGATAAAGTGTTTAGAGAAGAGGAGAGATGGCGAGCAGTGACAGAATCTGATCGAAAGGATATTTACAAGGATGCAATGGCCATGCTGAACAAGAAACACGAGGAAGAACAGAAGTCCCAAAGAGAAAAGTGTCAGAAGTTGTTGAACGATCTTCTGGACACCCTCCCCGAAATCACTTACAGAACAACATGGGCCCAAACTCAGCGAATTCTTGCTGCCAATGACTTCTATCTGGAAAACGATGATCTCAAACAGATGGATAAAGTGGACGCATTAGAAGTTTTTATGGAATATATAAGGAAAGCCGAGAGAGAGCATGCCAAAGAAAGAGAACAAGAAGAAAAAATGAGAAGAAGAGAATCCAGGAAAGGACGAGATGCGTTTTATAGCTATCTGGCCGAACTAAACAAGCAAGGTTGGTATCCAATTTAAAAAGTTTTTATTTATCTATATTTATTGGCACTACGACTTTGCGGGTCAACGACACTTTGGGTGGCGGATACTTTGAGAAGGTTTAATTAATAAAAATAAAATGGTATATATAAGGCGTGTGCGTTCTACATTTTTTCTGACCCCGTCGCAGAAAACCCAAAATTCTTGTCTGTTAGCCCTACAGACAAGGTCTGCGTGTTTTCTGTCTAAAAAACAGACAAAAATTGCAAATCTTGTCTGTGATAACAGACAAAGGGCCTGTCCGTTAGCCCGGACAAATTTGCGGGTTTTCTGCAAGGGGGCCAGAAAAAATGTAGAACGCACGTGCCTTATATACCACATTCTAGGTTCACTTTTTTTGAAGTATTTTACATGTTCTTCAGAAAAAATACGGATCTTCGTTTTTTGGAGCAACTTTTTCTTTTTTTTTTGTGGCACAGTAGCTCAGCGTCGATGAAACTATGGCTAGTTATAGCTAAAATTAAAAAGGTGGTTAGGTTTTAGTTCTTCGCCGAGCGTCGGAAAAGCTTCTAGCGGATTCGCCATGTTTCGTTGTCTGGGTCTCCGTCTGCACTACGCCGTGTATAAATCGGTTGTGTTGACCCGAACTATCGTCGACCAGAAAAGTTGGGCCGCGAATTTATTTACACTTTACTTTTAGGTATAATCAAAGCTAACAGCACTTGGCAGACTTTATTTCCTAAAATTCGGAACGATCCTCGCTTCTCTAGCATGCTTATTAACACTGGCTCCACTCCCCTGGACATGTTCAAATTTTTCGTTGAAGATCTCAAGTCTGAATTCGCCAAAGAGAAGAAGAAGATTAAAATTATTTTAGAGAAGACTGATAACAATGTGAATATGGAGACTCCATTCGAAGAATTCGAAAAGTGGATTCGGTCGGAAGATCCAGAGAAAACTATAAGTCAGACTAATTTAAGAATATGTTTTGATCAGTTGGTGGATAAAGCAGTGTCAGAAGACAAAGATTATGTGAGAAAACCTTCGTCTGGAAAGGTAAGTTAGTAAAATTTGAAAAATTATTGATCTTAAGGAGAAACGAAATGAAATGCCGCCTCTAACTCTCTTCGAACAAATCTCTCCAAGAATCACGGTGCGCTCTGAATGGGAATACTACAAAGACAAGATTATGGCCGAATTGGCTCTGTCGGACACTGATGAAATAATGGCGGAGACTGCTTTTAATGAGTATATTAAGGCATTGAAGGATTCAAAAGGAGACGGAAAGGATATCAGTGAAGGTGAGGTTAGTGACGAAGATGAAGAAGAGACAAAAGAAAAGAAGGAACCAGGGGAAAAGGCTGTCTCTCGGTCTAAATCAAGGACAAGGTCGAAGTCAATAAGTGTAGAAAAAGAAAAGGCAAAAAAGTCGAAGAAAGAAAAGAAGGCGAAGAAAAGCAAAAAGAAGAAGGACAAGAAGCACAAGTCGTCAAAATATGAAGATATTGTAAGCTATTTTCAAAAGATTTTTCTTGTTTGTTGATAGTTAAGTTATTATATATATAATTTTTAGTCGTCTGAAGAAGAACCACGACCAAGATCAAGGAGAAGAAGAAGATCCGATTCAGACAGCAGCGACCGAGTGAAGTCCAGAAAAGCCCGCAAAGAAAAGGTAACTTAAAATGAAGTAATAAAGTATTCAATAATATGTTTGTCTTCGATTGAATACTATAAATAAATCTAAAGTGACATTCTCTATGGTAGTATTGTTTCAGCAATAAGAGAAAATGGCATTGTAAGAGAAGATGAGTGCTGTGGTTTTTGGCCTGTTAGTTAGAACTAATTTAATATTATGTGATCTTATCTTTGGTATGTGTTGCTCTTAATAATATTGTTATTGTTATTAAACCCATTTTCGATAAATTAATGTTCCAGGATGGATATGTGTGAAAAAAGGTTGACATTCCTTTTGTTTATTTGTTTTACTGCTCGAAGGTAGGTCCTAATTATAGTAATCTTTAAGGATGTCCAAGCAAAAGTTGCCGTTATTAGATCAGAAGTCGGTGAGTACAATTAATTGGTGATCTCAAAAGTTCCTTACTTTATGCGTTTACGAATGCTTTAGATGAGTTCGGAACTGTTCTCTTTAATGCACGGTGCGTTGGTTGTGGAGATACTGAGAGATACAAGAGGGGATCCGGAACAAACCAATAAGAATTTGAATCAGATCGGGTTTAACATGGGGGTTAAATTGGCTGACGATTTCTTGGCCAAGACCCCCAAGGCTAGCAAGTGTTCTTATCTTGCACAAACCGCGGAAGTGATTGCAAAACAAGCTTTGAAGTCATACTTAGGTAGGAGCTTTACAATTTTTGGTTACTGTTTTAGATATCTCTGCTACGGTCTCTTTCCAATCAGCGAATGTGTTTATCCTTGAGTTTGAGTCCAATCCATTGATCTGTGGGTTTGTGGAGATTCCTCCAGAGTTTTCGGGACTGAAATATTCGACAATTGCTGCTGGGGCAATCCGTGGCGCCTTGCATGCTGTGAATCTGGATGTGGAGACCGAGGTTATAGCAGATACACCTGATCCTGCCGTCATCAAATGTACGTTTAAAAACATTATTCATGAAATATTACCGCCTTCCGAAGATTAATGAAATCGGTTTGTCATATGACAAGGGCGTGTTGTTTATACGGGTATGAGTGTACTTTCACTTTCTGTAAGACATTTTTGTAATTATCATATATAAAATAAAGTGATTATAAAATTTTGCCCGTTTTTTATCCGTCGAATGGTTTGATTACTATTTAATATTTGATGTTCATAGATGTTTATATTGTAGTACTAAAATCAGAAATGTAAATAAGATGGGGTCCTTGAAAGTACAGCCTCCAAATGGAAAAACCAGGAACTTAACGGACGTTTTTCACTTCCTTAGGCTAAATTCGGTAAAGCCGAAATACGATTTCGATGATGTAGATATAACTGGAGGAGGTAAGATGATCTGGAATACATGTATAATTTGAATTGACTTGAAGATACTGTGGCCTTATTAGACGATGTGGAAAAAGGAACGGCCGTGGCTTTCAAACAATCGACCAATGTGACGCCATCTTGGGTAAATGTTTTGGATGAGGTCAACTTTGAATTAACAAAGTAAGAGAACATATTTTATTGCATTATTGTTTAGAATACGAACGCGAAAACAAAAGCTAAAGGAATCTCAACAGAAGCATCTCCAGCGACCAGACTTCAGTGAGGACAGTGCTCTTGCCGAACAGGAGACCATTAAAGATCTAACGGACGACCTCACCGGTGTCTTTACTCACACTAGACGACTAATAAAGTAAGAAATACAGCATTTTATTTTTATTTTTATTTTAGAGTAATCGAGGATTCTGACAGAGAAGTGTTTGCTTCGTCTCAACATCTAAAAGAAAATGTGATCACAACCTTATTATTTGAATTGAGCGCAGAATTAACGGATTTCCGGCAAGCTCAATCTGCTTACATGAAGAAGCTGGACTCAAGGAAAAAGACTGTTGATCTTTTCTCTTTGGCTACTGAATCTCAGAACCCATATGAGACCAGTTTCCTCTCACAAGAAGCCCAACAACAACCAGATGATCAGGAATTAACCATTGATCAGATTCAAGCTATCATCGAGAATGAACAATATGTAAAAGAAAGGGAAAGGGAAGTAATCAAGATCAGCAAAAGTATCCTCGAGCTGAATACTTTGTTTAAGGTGAGAAGGTTATTTCCTTTTTCAATTTTCTTAGGATTTGGCACAATTGGTTATTGATCAAGGGACCATTTTGGACAGGATCGATTATAATGTAGAACATTCGGTGATGCAGATAAAGAGCGCTCATCGCAGTGTTCAGAAGGCCGAAAGGAGCCAGCGGACTAGGAAGATGCAATGTATTGTCATTCTGGCGTGTATGAATCTCTTTGTGTTACTCTTATTGGGCCTTCGACATTTCTAACCCCTTTCATAACAAGTTGTAATATATATTATAATTTATTGAACACAGAGTTATTACGGATTGTAATTGTAGTTTTTAACCTCTTTAAAAAAGGGGGAAATTGCTTTATAATCGATAAGTATAAATGAAGTGCAGATGGCTGCTAAAATTGAATAAATGACCACTCTATTACATTATTTTCATTTTGGTAGTCAGCCATTGATACCTTTTTTGTTAGTTATGTGTTTATAAATGTTTTCTAGATGGACCGTAATTCCGAATTCAAGGTGCCAAGCAATGATGGTCTCATGTATCTTTCATTGGCATTCCTGGGAACGGTGTTTACTGTAATTTTGGGGTTTGCCATCAAGACTTGGATGGATGAGAGGGAAAACAAACAGAGAAGAGATATTGCAGCCGAAGTTGGAGGAGAATTTGGCAGAATTATTGCTGGAAATAACGACGAAGAGGAGGAGGATGATGATGGCTACCGAGAAGGTTAGAGTTTTTAACGGTCTATTGGGGTCTGTTTGTTCTAAAAGATGCACTTTGCAACAACAAAATCCATCGTCAGTTCGAATTACGACGCCTTGTTTTGGGGGGTGGAGCCCGGTTAAAGGGAGGATGAGCTGAGAAAATGAAAGGCAATTAATGGCCTCGTTCCGCAAAGACTTTCTCCGGTATCTTCTTCTTCCCGACGGAAATTGTTACATTCTGGATGTATTCCTCTAGAAACGGGCTATTCGTTCATAAAGTACCACTTAAATCTGCCATTGGGTACAGTCTGAGGGATGGTTTATGATTTTTTTATCCATGATTTACAGACAGTGGCTCCGAAGAAGACGATGTTTCCCGAGATGCCTTTGGAAAGAAAATCGGAAAGAAAAAATTGGCTAAACTCCAGGCCAAACAAGAAGCCAAAGCGGCCAGAGAAGCGGTAACTTAATACAGCTATTGGAAAATATTTGAAACTATCATTCAGATGCTTGCCGAAAGAGCCGAAAAGAAGAGAAAGGAAGAGGGAGAAGAACAGAAGAGACTGAAAGAACAGGAAATAGAGGAAGAAAAGGAAAGGAAGGAAGAAGAAGAGCGAAAGAGATTGGCTGAGGAAAAGGCGGCCCGGGAACATGAAGAATATATGAAGGTAAGGCTCGAATAATGTGGAGTAATATAATTAACAGATGAAAGAAGCTTTTGCTGTAGAAGAAGAAGGATTTGACGAAGTCCCCGAAGCCGATGCTGAGAATCTTCTCAGCTTATTTGTGGATTACTGTAGGACACATAAAGTTGTAAATATTGATGATCTTGCGTCCATCTACAAACTCAAAGTAGGAGATGTGGCTGAAAGAATACAAACTCTGATTGAAACTGGCAGATTACACGGAGTTGTTGATGATCGAGGCAAATTTATTTATATTACACAAGAGGAGTTTGATGCAGGTATGTTTTTATGGAGCTACAAGAAGAAAGTCAGGAAAGGAAATGAATCGGAGGCATGAATAATATTCTGATCGCGGTATTCTCAGCCTTCAGGCTTCGATAGACATTTTTTATCTTTTAGCTTTTTAAAATAGTTTACTGGTACTAAAACCCGAGTTCTATACTTCTCCGGCACTTGTAGTTGTGCAAACTACATTTAGAAATACACCTACACCCACTTGAAAGGTTTTAAAACTTTATGGTTGTAAAATAAGGCACTTATTATATTGTAGTTTCTTTGGATTACTGTACTGTTTTTAGTGGCCAAGTTTGTCAATCAAAGAGGGCGAGTCTCAGTGCAAGATCTTGTTTCTTACAGTAATCGTCTCATCAGTCTCAAGCCAACAACGGCAGGGGCATAATGATAGTTGGGAGTGTCCATTACTGCACCCATTGATTGTCGGTTAATTTATTTAATTTCTCGTGATATACTGGTTGATTAAATTTTTATTGAATTGTTGTTTCTGTATTATATTGATGTCGATTACCATGAAAATACTTTTGTTAATAATTTCACCCTTAATTTAAGTTTAGAAAATGAACGGTGACCCAGCTAAACGTGCCATTGAACAGCTTCGTCAGGAGTCCCAGATCCCTCGAATCAAGGTCTCTCAGGCTGCCAGCGATCTTGTTAAGTAAATTTAAGTGTCCGGACTACTTCAATATAACTTTAGGTATGTTCAAGAGAACGAAAAAGAAGACTATCTGATGAATGGGTTCCCTTCGGACAAGATGAATCCCTATCGTCCCAAGAACAGCTTCCAATGCAAGGTTCTCTGAACATAATCATTCCTTTCACTGTCGCAGTATTTCAAAAGTATTTATTGCTTTAATCGTCGTTTCGTCCATTCTTTTCGTTCATCTGAGTTCTGACTCTAACTAATCATAAATAAATAAGCAATTTTATTAACCACTCTTTGAATAGAAATCGATAAAGTTATGTATTTCCATTTTTTACTTGCTATAAAACATACTATTAACAGAAAACGAGACAACAGTAAACACTATCCGAAAGGGTTTTTCCCGCCACTCAGTATCTGCATCAAATGATCCAGCTGGCCATTCACCGTTTGTCCATTAGATTGAGGCGGATTGTAACTCTGGAACAGACTCTGGAACTGATTTTGAGGAGGACGAGAATGAAAAGACAACCCGCCGACTTGATGAGCTGAAGTTGTTTGAACAGCTTGAAGAGGTCGGAGATCCACGTCCTCATCTTCTGAATCCGAGTCCAAAACAATAACTTCATCGTCCGGCGTTACAATTGGTGCCCGAGGTCTGGCGGGCGGTGGATTATTGAGCAACATTGAAATCTAAGCATAACAGATTAAAAAAACAAATCTACGTGACACCTACATTCGAATTTGCAGGCGAAGGGTTAATAGACAACACCTGTTTGAAGTTAGTATTATCCTTGTTTTGCCACGACAGAAATCCGGGATTGCTGTCATCTGAGGATTCTCTGACAGGACCTTGATTCATATCGTTCTGAACGCTAGACCAGAAACCTGTGTAACTTGTAGAAGGCTGATTCTGGATGGCATCTGCGTCTTCACCTTCCGAATCGGAGTCCGAAAGAGTAATAACTTCTACACCAGCGCTTCTGCTCTGCTGGAATAATAACGACTATATACCCAAAGAATAAAAACAGCTAAAAAATATGCAAAACCTACCGGAATTGGTCGAGGCGGAGAATCAGCCTCGGCTTTTACGGGGACAATTTCCGTTCCGTTCGAATTAGCTTGATTACTTGAAGAAGGCGGTGCTTCATCGTCGGAGTCGTCTATATCAAACACATCGGCCTTGCTCCCCACCTTGGCCCATTTTCCATCTTTCATCAACTCAACTTCATTCGCTCCGCGATGGGTTTCGGTGATAATACCGGCGAAATAACTAAAAAAATAAAAAATCACGTCATCTCCAAAAAAACTTACGAATCAACATATAACCGACTGAAAAGAACTGTTTTATTGCACACGGGACACTTCCAATTGGTCTTCTTTTCATTAACCGATATAAAATTGACGAGATCAAAACATTGGAGATGCTCACAATCCGAAGACCGGGCAGGGAAGTTCATGACAGTCCGTCCATACTAAATATCAAGAATTATCTAATGGATGGGAACTTACTGGACATAACAAAGAAACACGCACTTCAGAAACAGCAATGTCTGCATCTCCACCAAAGTTTCTTTTGATCATACGCAAGGTCTGATCGTGTAATCTGGGCTGTTTCAGGACCTTCTCCTTCAGAAATTCCGTATCCACGCATCTCACCAGAACGACAGTAAAAACAAATTTAACGGAGCTGGAATGAGACCATCGGATATTGACTTTGTGGAATTGAGTGAAGGGACGAAATGCCCCAGTGAGATCAACTGGTAAGGGAGGACGTCGCGACACTTTCTTTCTACCTTCGGTTACAGTTATCGGCTCCTGAACAAAGGTCATGAATCATAATACTAAAGAACATACCGGTAGATGGACGGAAACAGAATCCACCTTGACATCGCAATGCTCCGGATAGAATATGGGCTGCCTCGAATGGATCTTCTCTTGGTAGAATCGACCGTGCAACTGATAAACTCGCCTTCCATTTATTTTCTGTTCCATCTTTGCTGTATACTCTTGAGGGATTCTGAATATGCATTCCCAATCATAAAACGAATGACCGGGATTCTTGGCAATAGAAGTCGGAGGAACCAGAACCTAAAAAAAGTAGCAATACATCAAAAGTTATCGGCAATTCTAACCAGGGACTTGCACATGGCCAAATGACATGTGCTATATACAATTCGAAAGCCCTTAAAAAGTTATTTCAAGAACTGGTTTCAAAAATTGCCAACACATTAGAGCAATCGAGGCCCACAAATTATAGGCCAAAAAATTATTATGGATTTAATGGACTCCTAAGACGTAGCGGATGATTATTTTAGCTTTTTAATAAATAACTATCCATATTCTTGGCATAAAACTACATAATGCCGTCAAAAAAAAAATTCCCCAGCAGGCTGGATTATCGAGCCAGCGACGCTGATTCGGCTTTCGATTTTACGTTTTTTTAGAAATTTGGGTAGTATAGTTACGTATGATGTCTGGAAAAAAATTTGGTCAGTACTGACCACCTAACCATGTGCAATATTGTCAACGATGAAAATTTGAAAATTTCGGTAAAAATGAAGTCTCTGCTTCAAACATAGTTAATGTAATAAAAAAAATTTTGAGGAATAAGCCTAAAAATTAAAGCCGTAGATCTCCGTGGTGAAATCCCGCTGGCAATTTCTGAAACCGGTTCTTAGAACAACTTTTCACGGGCTTTCTAATGGTATACAGCACATGTCATTTGGTCATGAAAAATTTGTGCAAGTCCCTGGTAAGGGAGTGTTCATACCTAAATTTTAAACAGAAAAAGGAAGAACTTACGGATTCGGTAATAAAGAATGGGAAGTCCTCAAACAGAAGATTCTTGACCTCCTGAATACTATTTGGAGACAGGACGTTTCCAGGATCGTTCCCCATGCGAGGTTGTTTATTCCTAATGGGGGAATTGTACCCGTAACTCGGAGGAGTGGAGCTCCTTTTTCTTCTCATAGTTATTGTGGTCGGATTCCTTGTGTTACTACGACGCATAATCGGAACAGCTTAGTAAGGTTCACCCCCTCAAAGAAATTATGAATATTTCACAGAAAGATGAAACGTAAAGATGTCCAAAAGATCCGACTATTATTATCCGCAGAAAAAAACTGCAGACAACAACCAAGTCAATATCCGTCAAAAAATCAATTTCAACGAAGCCATCGGCTGATTCTCGTAAGGTGAGGTCATTTCTTTGTAAAATCGGACTAGACGACTTACAACATCAAGAGAAACTAATATATATAAGTGATCTTTGGATTTTTTATAATTTCGAAAAGCTATTACCCATTTTTCCATTTTCAGATCCTGATGGTATAGGAAACGTAATTTTAATCGATTGAATTGAGAAAAAAACGTATTGGTGCTAAAAAAATGCAAAATAGATATCGCTGACCTTCGGTAATGTATCGCAACGTAAAAAATTAAACTCCAAAACCACGAAAAGGTACCTAGGTACTTTCCTCAAAAAATTGCGCCAAAAACTGGAGAATAAGCCATTTTATACGCTGAAAGATGCCTGAGAAATAATAAATTGAAAGCAGATTCGAAACTAATTATTACCAAGTCTGGAGTTTTAATGTGTCATACACAGACCACAAAGACAGAAAACAAAAAGTTTTTTTGTTTATTTAAATACATCACTTCTGTATCAAATACATCACTTCTGTATTAAAGGTTCTTTAATTTTATACCTCACAGAAGTTATCCAATTTTATTCCTTCCAAAGATTCCACTCCATATGATTAACATGAACATCATAATGAGTATAAGCAAACTTGGGATTGTCAGCAGATAAAAGGCGGCAATCAATGGATAATTAAAGAACACTTCGAGGAAGAATAAAATCATGACAGAAAGTAGTATTCCTGAACGCTTAATTCATTTTATTCAAGTGTATTTGGTTGGTTACGACGTCTACGAAGTGATAATAAGGTTTAAGAGTTAATCATAAATTAGATCGCCAGGTGGGTGGGTGTTCACCTGTTTTATTTTCCATTGGACACTTTCCTTTCATTGTAGTTAGACATACTAAAAATTTTTTATGTTTATTTAACAATTCTTGCAATATTTCCTTTATAATCAGCAGTGTGGTTTTTTAGAGAGGTAAAACAAATAAAAATTATGGAACTTCATTTTAAAGCCCTTGTAAGATTAGACTGTAATCCTCTCCTCAACTGATCTCACTCGTTTTGGAGTTGGGGCATTCTCCACACATTCTTGTAAAGACATATCAGGGCATTCGAATCTAAATCGACACCTTAATCAATTTTAATTTTCCATACCGGTGATAAAACGTAGTATTGTTTATTTTGTAACATCGATGGACAACTCCATTCATTAAAACATCGCGTCCTAACTCCACAAACAGTTCATTCTCATCATCAGAACAACCTGTTATACAAACATTAAGTTATATAATGTATTGTCATTACTTAAAGTTTTGTTGAATGCTTACCGATTATTTTTGTTTGCCCTTGATCTCCACATTGATATCTGACATGTTTTTCCGTCCAGATTTGACCTTCACTGTAGACCTCGTCTCCTTTCCTACAACCGAGCACTAGATTACTGTTAAATAAGAAGTAGTAATTCACTTACAGTTTATGGTATATCTAATCTTTCCTCCGTCCATGAGCTCACAGTTATGTTTATGTTTCCCTATAATTCTGGATTCTCCAAGGGAAATCACGTCATCAGTTCTGTTTTGCACGTAACATCCTGAAATGATTTTCAACCCCCATCCTAAGTTACATACCACTGATCGCGACTCCACCATCTTTACAAATCAACTTAAAAGATCCGTTTCTGTAGCTCTCCCCAACATCGTAATGAATACCGTTTTCAAAACAAGTGGATTCTAAATGATTACGTTAGTCAGAGTTTGATCTTACTTTGTTCGTATGTCACAGTTTCTCCATTTACATTACACTTGTGTCTAATGCCATTCTTCAAGAACATCCGGCCAATTTGAATGACAGACATGTCGTCACTAACACAAGCTGCAAGAATATTCTTTACACTTGTTCTAGTAATAACAGAAAAATATAAAGTAATCTTACCGATAACTTCAGCGGTTCCATTCTTACAGGAATAATGGAAGTTCCCTTTAGTGAATGTTTGTCCATGTTCATGCGTACCGCTGTCAGCAACAACACAAGGTAGTGGTGGCTGCGGTCCTTCTTTTACTACAAAACTATATTCAATGCAAAGTCTAAATTACCTTGAGGGATAATAAGCCTGTTTTTTGAACTCTGTGGATCTTCTCCATGAGGAACCAATATTATGGCATTGTCCGGCTGAATTACAGTATCCTCACAATAAGAAAAAAAGAGGAATAAGAAAGTAGTGACCAGTTTGAGTATAAACATGGTTGACAACGAATCTTTTCGACAACAATTTACAACGCCTAACTGTTATGTTAAGAGCCCTCGGGAAAACGTTCCGTTTAATGTGACGAAAAAGGTTGAAAAACTAAAGATTTCGCCGTAAAACGACCTGTTTTACAGGTAGGAGGGAGAAGGCAAGGCGAATGAAGGCAGAAGTCGGTTCAAAAAAGTAACTTAACCCCGAATTTAGGTCAATTACAATTCAATTCCACACATGAGCAGTCAAGGGGTTATCGTTTATTCTAAAGCAATATACATTATAATTTTTACAGAACTATAAATAAAATTGTTGGACGGCTCAAAAATTCCGAGATATGAATTTAGGTCCCTGAGAATCGGAAGCAGAAGTCGAGGCAATGATTACCAGTTGGTAGCGATCTCGAGAGTCCAATTGAAAGTGGCGTAGTCGTTCTCATCATCGTCGGTAATCTTCGACGTCACAGAGTATTTGCCGCGAGACATCATGCCTCAAATGAGAAAAAACAATATAAAACATTTCTAACATAAGAAATCTTTTCAAAATGCAGCGTTACCTGTCGGTGCATTTTCCCAGGGAGTCAAAAAGGTCTTGATTTCTACCGCGGGTCCATAAGATCCTATCATATATGTTTCCTTGGCCACTCGGATACCCAATCGGCTGACACGGTGGATATAGCGCAATCCTGAGACAATCTCTCGTTGAACATAATACTCAAAGCGCAGTTGAAATCGCTCTCCTTCCTTAATCTTCAGAGTAAAATCGGAGTCTGAAATTAATGTATACTCCATTATCGTATTCATTTACGGGGAGGGATCGAGAATTCTCCAACTGTTCCGTGATCGGCTAGAATTGCGATAGTCTTGACAATCACTCTTTTCGGGTTACTTCGATCGACCACGACGTTGTCAACAGAACTTCCCAACAATTTCTCTTTGTACCTAAAAACATAAAAAATTTCCAAAAAAATTTTAGTTTTGCAACTATTGCCAAAGTAACTTACTTCTGAAGACTTTCGTCTTCGGCGTCGGCTTGAAGAATCTCCCTCAGATCTTTCTTGGCTGGGGGAATGTATCTGGACTTGATCTCGTCGTCGGATTCATCAGAATGTTGGACATTTGAAGTAGACGCCATAATCTGAAAGAAAAATTTTATTTCACGAGAATCGAAGACAATTCCGAGAGGCACAACACGGTCTCCGTAATGCTTGAATTTCCGCCCAAAAGCCATTTCCCTAAATCGAATAGAAAGTAAATAAAGATTCCGCAGTTATGGCTACGATAAAAAAGGGGAACCGCAAAATCAGCGAAATTACCATTGACTACACAAGACAACAAAAAAATGAAATAGTGCCCCCATATGCAAATCCTGTTTGACAATGACGTAATTATCCAAAAAACATATCAAGCCTTCTCAAAATACACTTGAAAAAACAATTTGACCATATTCTGATCCATGACTAATCATCACAAAAGACCTTGTTCATAAACACCCGAATGCCCGAATTGAGCCACTTATCTCTTCGGACATTTACCATGCTCACCTAACGATCTCCAATTCCAAGCTAAGAATTTGGTGACTAAGAAGCCTTAAAGAAACAAAAAACAAAAGAAATGTTTTCGGTGAGGTCCTGCTGCTTCTTTTTGAGCGGCCCCAAATCACTGGATAAAATGTTCCAAAAGAGCGTTCTGTCAAAACGTTTCCCCTTTTTGACAAAAAATACCATCAGTATCTTTTTTCAAACAGAGATGCCGGATGTGATAACCGCCCTCGTTCAAAGTCAAATTTAGAATGAGTTTTCAATTATAACGTTCAAAACACAACTAAAATCAACAAAACTGCGCGTGGACAAACTACTTGAGGATAACAAAGAATAAATTTTTCGAAAGGCGAAGCCCTGTTAAGGTTAATTCAACAGGGAAAATTAACCAAAAAACACAAAAACCATTTTGAAGCGCCACAGAGTACCGCAGTTGAAAAAAAACAAAAAATTTTAGTTGTTGTAGCGGCAAAACCCGAGATCTGACTGTTTCAACATGTTTCTCGTTTGTAAAAATAATTTTTATTTTTTTAGGGTCAAGTATTCCTCCAAACTTGCAAGACTTGACTCACGTCAAAGACAAGGACAAGATTTCCCTTTTTGGCCAGAGGCTTTTTAGCTACTTGGGACAACCAACAAAGCTGTTAGCCTTCCGTTTCTAACACAAGTTTTATGGGTTTGTATTCTTGATGATATAATCAGCTTGTTGATAAGTTGATAGCATTGAAAGAGGTTTGTCGATAATAATTATTGCTTTCCTTGAAACAAAAACGAATTAATTTGTTGTTGTAGTAAGATTTTTCTTTTTTAAGGTTTCACACAATTGGTGTAATATATATCGGATAGGATTTAAGAGGGTTCCGCTGTGTTATTCGGTTTAGGCTAGAAAATGCACCAATAACCTACAAGCTTTTGAGTGTTTTTGAAATACAATCCACCAGATTCGTTGATTCAACCCCTTGTCAGTATCTTGCTTGGTAATAGATTTTTTATTTCAGAATTCCATGTCATTTCGCAAGAATCAACCTTGCGGTCATAGTGAAAGTTTATGTCCCTGTCCCTGTTTAATCTAATATTTTTACATTCTCGGTTTTCGTTTGACCCAAAAAAATGTGTTTAACCCCAGAAAAAGAAGACAATTGTGTGTATTCCAGTGATGAACATACCATGCACATCCAATGCGGGAAATGGGCTGAGTTTGCGGTCCAAGTTACAATTGAAGACGGGGAATGCCCCGCCAAATCTGCTGATTGAACCCACAAAGAAACCAAAATGTCGATGCATAGGAAGATTGTTAACAGAAATTGCGGTATTGAAGAACAAAAAAGCTAGTTACGGTAAGAGTTGCCCTAATTCTGTTATCCTTAATTCATGAATAATATAACTCTACCTGGATTTAGGTGATGAACTTCCCATTTCATATCAATCCACACGTTTTGGCCAGTTGTTTTTCGACTTCGTTCTTAACTCAAACAACTGTTCGGACAAGGACTGCCAAGTGAATCAAGATGACATGTTGTGGTATGTTCCGATGGCAAGACAGCCCTCAACAAATCTTACTGTTGGCCATCAAGTTTTACAAGTATTCAGGAGATCGAGTCAAAATAAGCCACCATGTTTTGACGGCATTATAAATTGGGAAGAGACAGTTTGCTTAAATGTACTATTGCAGCAGGTAAACATGAAAAATAATTAATTATATTGCTGTTAATATTATTTAGTTTGACTATTATGTCACGGTAGCAGTTTGTATTCGAAGTCAGCCGAACAATCTTCAAATACTCAAGAAGAATTGTCAGGTAATTTCTTTTTTTATTATAAATTAGTCATGGCTCGAGTCTAGACAATTCCTTGACCGTCGGGGCCCATTAGAGTAATCCTGTGTAGTAAGCATCAAATGTTGTTAAAAGTGCATATTGTACTAATTTAAAGGTTAATTTTTTTATTTGAGATGAATTACATCATTTTTTCTGAAAAGTATAAGCAACATGTCCGGAAAGACCATTTCATGTTAAAAAAAGGGGTAGAGCTGGCATTTAGTGCGTCCTGCAAAGCAGGACTTTAAGCCTCTCTACCAAGTCCCGGTAGCCAGCGATTTTATATTTTACAGGATCATGAGATAACAAAATTCTGGAGGTTTACATATTGCATACACCATTTCCAGAACCAATCACACATTTCATAATTTATCTCAAATTAAAAAAAATTTTACTTTTTAAAGTAACTGTGTATGCCTACTACAAGCTTAGTCTGATGGGCTCCCACTGTTCAGGGCCCCGATTGTCCCTGTGCCTCATTTTTTAAACATTACTTTATTTTATAATGCTTTAGAGGGTATACCCGTCCCCTTCCCGTCGCCGTATGGATGTAAAGGGTGAATGTGAAGAGATGACTTATCCCAAGATTTACTTTGCCGTTGATAATTTTGAGACGGTTTTCTCGGATATCGTGATTACCGAGAATGAATGCGTCTGTGTCGAGTTAGTGGCTAGAGATCGATTCAGAGATAAGGAAGCCGTCGTCTTCCTAGGCTCCATTCGCTTCGATGTGCTAAAAAAGTTGTACGATTCGCGAGTAAGTTTAATGCAGCTTATTGTTATTGTAATCTTATATCATTAGAATAAACACATTCTTTCCTGCAGGGAAATTCAACTTGGACGTGGGCGCAGAAATTAGTAACCGCCACACAACGCCGTCATGAATTTGTGAAGATGAGAGGACCCCATGGGAAAGGGTTCGCTGAAATGGCTGTAGCTCGAGTTGCTTCACTAGGATTCGAAACACCGATGAGCGAACACTGCTATGACATGTCAGCTTCGTACGATTCTAGATGGAATACAGATCAGCGGCGAATGTCGGATACTAATATTTTTGGAAAGCTTCTACCCAAACGGACAGCACTTACACCCGGACCAGGACAAGATGGAAGTGCGTTTAGTTTACAGCCAAGAAACAGAAGATGGCAGAGTGATGCTGACAGCATGAATAATGACTCCGACTTTGATGCTAGAAGTGTTGTTTGTAGGTTTGATCAAGATTTTTTTTTTATTTTTAATGTTAGCCGAGACAACATCTCGTCCGATGACTGCGAATCAACAAGCTGATTCTGGAAGTAAATGGTCTTTGAATAGTTTCGGCAATGCTCTGAGTTGGTTAAAGGAGAAGAAAGAAACACCGGCACTAAATGCCTATCTCACTTATGTAACCCTACCTTGGCGGTGCATTATAGATGGTAAGCAGTTTACAAGTTTAAGTTGACCATTGTAGATATGTTGTTGACCAGTCCCCGGAAACCAATATTGACTTTCGATTTGGATTACCTTGAACAATAGTTAAACCTTTTTGGCCACTCATTAAACAATTGATTTTAGTTCTCTTATTATCTGATCTCATTCTTACCTTTTCATCGAATTTAACACTTAAATTATCAGTCTACCTTCTCCTTCTAGTCGTTTTATAAATAATTATTAAAAGTTATCCGAAATAGCTGCATGTATATTTTTAGATAAATAGATTTACATTATTAGCTGTAAGGTTACTTCGGGTGGATAATGACTAAAGTTTGATTCAAGCAAATACCTTAATGACAAGTAAAATAAATATCAAAGATGTAAGGATTGGGTAAGAGAAGATATCACGCATAATTTAAAGTAATATAATATAATTATAAGCTTTGGTGTTTAAAGGCCGTCGTTTGATTTTTGTTTCTTTTCGGGTTGCTTGGGAGATGGTTCTTGTCCTAGCCATTCGGCCACTTCCTTGGCCTGATCATCACTTAACATTGGCTTTTCCATGGCAACAGTTCGAAGAGATTGCAGTTGAGGTTCATCTTGTGGGACTTGTTTCTCAACCGACTTTCGGTTTCTATAATCATACGTAGTTACAGTGGAAGATTACTCCTACGGATCAGTATCCTTTGAAGTCCCCACTCCTTCATAAACTCCGAATGACTCTAATTGCTCTCGAAGTTGTTTCGCATCTTCCCCTTCAGGTGTTTCCAATGGTTTCTCCCCATTTTTCTTGGACATATACCTTGTGTACTTTTCGAAGCAGTTGTTGATCTCTTGGTTTACAGTAATCAGCTCGTCTGAAATAGAAACGATAGCGATCATCCTTGAATACTAACTTACAAGTCACGTCGTCGCTGTATTCGAAGTTGATGAGATCCACGATTCGGTGTTGCATGTTCTGGAGACTCTTATGTAGATCCTCAATCAGCTGCAGTTCTTCTGGAAGCTCCTCTCCAGGGGTAAGATCACTCAAAAGATCTCTAAGTACGGTGATATTGACTGTAACAACATCAACATCAGCCCTTAGTTTGGTCAACGGATCTTGTATAGCGGCGGCGTCCCCGATTTGAAGTTGACCGGGCAAAGCAGCGGTCGTCTAAAATACTAAGTAACCTTGGCTTCAATTTTACACATCGTTATCAAACAAAATACATAACCAAGAAAGTAGAACATACGATTCTCTGCGCAGAAATAAAATTTCCCGTAGCGCCGGTTACTGGCACTGGGAATGTCTGGAGAGTCGCTTGGACTGGGCTGGGCTGGATTTGGGTGACTTGTGCAGCAGGTGGAGCTGGTGACTCATTAAAAACTGTCTACAAAACGACATCTACTATCACCAACACAATACAACAATAAGAAGCAAACATAATCAATAAGTGCGCGGTTTAAATTACATTTACTTACCCTCTTCGGTGTGATTATCGGAGCCATTTTGTCAAAGTCCGTTGCCGGAAACTCGACTCCCTTGGCTTTGAGTTCATCGTAAACTTCACAGACTCCTACCAGCGCTGGGTTTCCACGGAAAGCATCGGCCCAAGACTAAAGTAATTCGATAGTTCAAACTGTACATAACCGAAGTAACCCCTTAAAGGTCACGACAAACCTGAATAAGCTCCAGAACTCTTTCTTGAACTGCCTGAGGGGCATCATACTTGGCTCCGATCATTCTGACCAACTCATTTATAAATTCCTTTTGACAAACCAGCGCTTTGAATCTTTGGTCACAATTTTTGACACAAGTTTCCAGGATTGTCAACGTGTACATCACAATCCCATTATGTTTTCCCATCTGACTTTCCAACCGTCTTTTAATGGCTCTCAGGGCATTCCTTCCTCCATCATTGGTGTAATTTATGTAATCGCATATCTCCATGTTCAGTCCCCAATTCTCAGTCTGAAGGCGGTCAGCATCTGTCGCCAATTCTATAAGTAAAAGGTTAAGAATTATCTAAAGACGACATCTAAAACTCAACAATAAAACAGAAAATTACTTACCGATCTTCTTCCCCACTTCCGTTTCGAAGGGATTCCCCTGAAAGAAATCGCTGACTTTGGTTGCCGCCTCGGCCACAGCACCTTTAGCCTGTTCCACAGCAGTTGTCAGCTGCTCGGACACCTGATTGATACGTTCCTGGTTGGTCGACATGCCTACTGACCCGCGATTCTTGGTTCTGTACATATTCCAAAATTAGTTACAATAATAAAACTCGGAAATGAGGATACCACTCCTACTCGCATATAATCTTATCAGTGATCACCCCGAATATGATAACAGAATTTGTTGTTCTCGATTGTTTTCATGCGAAATTTATCCAAAATGGGCAGAGCAACAAACATTGGCCTGCGGGCATGAGTGTGCTTTTTTGGGAGTAAAAGAAGAAAAGGGGAAAGAGTAGAAGGGAATGGAAAGAGATGGTCGAGAGCTCAGGGAATGGGGAAGAAAACACTAAAATTGGAATAATTTGGGAGTAACGAACGCATGAGGGGAGACAAAACTTTCGATTAGCAAACCCCCCTAAGTATTAAAAAACTGCATGCGATGGAATTTTCAACACCTTTTTGGCTATCAGAAACTGAAATAGCAGAGGTTCGAGTCACAGCTGATGAAAAAAACATTAGCATCAGCCGCTGGAAGCCGCTTATACCAACTTTATTAAAAACGATTTCAAGATTATTGTAAAGAAATTATATACATACTTATTAAAGGAAATAAGATTTATATAAAACTATGACTCAAAATCGCTTTCCCAATTGTCTTCTTCCACTCTCGCGCACTTTAATGAACTCCCGTTTCATCGCGGTTGGTATATTTTCGGAGACATTTTCCGACCAAAGCGATTACCATGTGAAAAAAATATTACTCTCCGTCAGATTTCCAGAAATAAGTAACATAATCTAACTACGAATTACAGCCATTAAAAGTATCTTAGCAGGTCGATAAAACCCTTAGAATAAAACAAAGAAAAATATAATTAATAGTTACTTTATGACCATTAAAAGACACCTAGATATTACATTACAATGTTAGTTTGTACAATTTATTATAATATATTTAGACCGAAAAAGCACAAGGAAAACCAGTGATGACATGTTAAAGATAAAGGCACACGATTGGAATACCGTAAGGTTGTGGATATTTAGGGAGAAGCACCAGTCAGATCAGACTCGGATCTCCAGATGGGACTCTGATCAAGATGCCCGACCAAGGGATTCACTCGAAGATCGACCCGAATCTTTTCGAAATCTCGTGAAAAGGAAAGGATAAATGCCATATTAAGGAGGGCCAAGATCCATTCGGCCAATGCGGAAACACAATGCAATTCATATCCCTAAAATAAGAAATAAAAGTCAGAAATTATAATGTAAATACTGCTAGTAAAGAACAAAACATACTTCATGCATTTGCTTATGAGACCATGGCCGCGGAGTTGGATCATTTGGATGGAATCTATGAAACTCGTCGGCGGCTGCCACTCCATAATACACCGCTTAAAATAGACCTCAAATATAGTTGACGTGTATAACTTACCCACAAAGAATGAAACTACACTAAAACCGGCCAGAACACTACGAACATTGGCGGCCCTTCGACCAGCAAATAAAGGGCACATTAGATGAGAAATTATTGCTTGTAGTACCATATAAAGGCCGCCAAAGCCAAAGCAAGTGAATGCCCCAAACAAGTGAACCTTTACCACAGCCGTCTCTTGGAAGTTGGCCACAATAAACATTCCAATGCCTCCAAATGTCCCGAGATATAGAGCAAATAGATTCAAACGTTTCAACAACAAATTCGATGATCGGTTGAGTTCAGTAATCAAAGAATACCTAAATCACTCTTGATTATTTTGACTTTTCTCAGACTTTAGGCTGCAAAACAGTAACATTATTACCGAAGATGAACGATAACTATCGAAAGAAGCGCACACAAGTTGAGCAACATTGAAAACACACAACTTTCTGGCCGATTATCTCCATTGGCCGAGATGTAAGGAAATACAGGATCCACATCTCCGTGATAAACCGCAAAGCAGTACGTTGCTCCTGAAAGTGCAATTATAAGCATTAACATCAAGAGATAGACTGGTTAATCCCAGAACATCAATAAAATAACCAATATTACCTAAAAACAAAACAAACAATCAAATCACCTACCTAACATTCCCGTAAACACAATGGCAAAGAGAACAGGTAGATGGCCAGCTCCAAGCCGGCCCATTTGAAGAAGTCTCATGGCTCTCGGAGGATGGTCAGCTTGCGGAAGAGTGGCGGCGCCTGAACGGGCCACTAAATCAACACTGTAAACGGTGGGTAACATTTAATTCACATCAAGGCAAACAAATTTACAAAACACAACATCGGTGAGGTAGTTATCCGGAAAATTATAGGACGGAAAGAAAACAGGGCCAAACGGATTTACATCCATAATAAAAATCATGCGGAAAGTATTATAATAAACAAAGAAAAAGCATTCCCGAGAAAAGAAAAATTAGCCGAACACCAAAAACTCTGTCGAAACCCACACAAAATTAGCAGTCGACCACACAAATGAGAAGTATTTAAGAGTTCAGTAAAAATCTTTTCCCGATTTTTCACGTGAAATTTTTTTGACCACAATTTCCACAATGCCATGGCCAAAATTATTCGTGAAGAGACTTGATCAACTGGATGTATAAAATCATTGATCTTTCAATATAATACACTGCATATGAATAGCAACTAGATTCTCTGTGCATAAGAAGATGTTTTTCCAGATGAGAAACACCTTTTGTTATCAAATAAATTATTATCGAGTTTTTGATAAAAACAAAACAATCCCCCACCTCTATCATAACAAGTAAATCTTTATTTATCTAGAAAATTACAAGGTTTACAATCAAGGAAAACGAAATATAATGAGACGAGGGCCCTGCGTGAGATTACGAGTATGAAGGAGTGCAGGCTGAACAGGGTACCCATGCAATCAGATAAACCCACTTCTTATAAGACAACCAGTATGCAAAAGGCGGGGAAATAGGGCCAAAATGGGATTGAAAATTACTGTAGAGTTAAAAAAGAATATAAAAAAGAAAGCTCATTCTGATTCGGTCATCTTGAGAGAAATCCCGAAGGCAGTAAGCACTCATTACAACCAACTGTAACTCTAAAAACTAAAATATCTCTTCAAAGTCGTTGTAATGAGAGCATACTGTTGTCTTTGAACTATTGTAGAAATGATTTCAATAATAGAAATAAGTACTGCAAGTTTAAGAAACGAGCAAAACAAGCCAAGCCTTAGAGGGATATAGATGAGGGCCACAAGTTAGAAAAAGTTTGCAACGGGGAATTTGATAGGCTTTAGAGAATGGGGTTACAAAAAACCGTCAAGAATATTCAAGAATGTCAGTGAAAAAAGTAACAACTACTAGTAACAGCTAACTTAGCACATCATTAACCGATTTTGTTCGACTGAGGTTTTACTCTAGCAATTATCTTCTTTTAGATAATAAAACTACCAAAGGTATCGCCAAAATCATTGGAAAACTGTCAGAGAATCTTAGAAATAAAACAAGTTTTGATAGAACTTGAAGGATTTCAGCTGCATTTAAGGCCGTTTAAACAAAACAATCAATAAGAAAGACAAAATACGAATAATGTTAGGTTTCAATTGCCTCTGAGGTCAGGGAAGTCCTTATCAGAGAGAGCCGGACCATTCGTATCCACACTGGTCGCTTGACTCGACTGGCTGCTATGATGTTGACGTGAGTTGAAGTTCCCCCGTCGACGATCGGGAGAATTCTTGTTGTGACGACGATTTTGTTGTTGAGGAGGGTTTGATTCAACATTTTCCTAAACGAATAAAAATATAATAAAAGGTTTATGTTTACCTTTACTTCGACCCTTCTTCCATTGACAAGATGGCTTTTCCCGGATTGTAAACACTTATCCGCAGAAACTTTGTCTTCAAAGGCAACAAATCCGAATCCTCTTGGATGTCCGACAATCTCGACTTGCTCGACATTACCGAACTTTTCGAAATGTTGTCTTAGACCATCAACAGTGTGGTAATCCCAATGAATGCCTAAAAATAGTATAACATAATCTCAACAGATACAAACCAGACAAAGTGATCTTGCATCCAGCTGGGGGTTCGGCTTCAAGGAAGTGAGGGGGGTTATTGGGAGTCAGAGGTAACATGTGTTCGCGAGGTATTGCCCGTTTGGGGTCGACGACTTTCCCATTTATGGTATGCGGCCGTTCGGCCATGGCCAATTCGGCCATCTTTATCGTCGAATAAGTCACAAAGCCAAAGCCGCGAGAGTGTTTGGTCACCGGATCCCGGATCACAATGCAGTCCACTACCGTACCCCATTGTGAATAGTAATCGCGAAGCTGAAAGAGTTAGTTCATCGCGTAATTGATTTTATACAACGTTACGACGTAAAATCAAGTATTCTTACCTGATCGTCAGTGGTTTCATGATTAAGCCCGCCAATAAATAGCTTCCTTAATTGAGTTGGCTCCTCCTGCATGAAGCCCATTTGAATTGGTTGTCCGAACGGGAGCATTGGTGAAACGCCAGCGCCTGCCAAGTCCGCCGGGAGGTACCCGAAAATGTTGCCGGCGGGAAATTTTCCGCCCATTCCGGCCAAAGCTGAGGGATCAATCATCCACACTCCTTTCGGCACAAAATCCACACCGTTGGCGCCCTTTTGCATAACTGAAAATATGAACATTAACAGCAAGCATTACATAAAGTCTTGCATCCTACTATTCCTAGCTTAAAAAAATCAAAGAAACAGATCAAAAAAGATATAACAAGCCAATCCTTTCACCTTTTTTCTCTCCTTACGGTTTAATCCCGAAAAAACTCTTGAAAAAGAGGAAATCGAATAGAGAAACCGATCTCTTGTCCTCTTCAAGAGATTTCAAACATTTCGAAAAAATAATTTCACGGATTTCTGCCCAATGTCGACAATTACAAGGCTGAAAAAAATTATTTTCGTGTAAAACTGTCGCTTCTTTTCCCGACCTTAAAAAGCGCGATTTATCTAATGTATTCGTAGCGGAATCTTTCGTGGCTTTCATAAGGCTCGCCCCTTTTCGCGTGACTCAATCAGAACGTTACGAAACACAGCTATCATTTTATTACTTCAATTTGTACAGAGTGGTAACAGCCTTACTTTCTCTAAAACTAACAAGAAAAGATTTGAACAACCTTAACAGTCGCTATCAAAGTAAAAGACGACAAACTCCACGCTCTTCGTATTACACACACCGAATCCCCCAAAAAAATTTACTTACACTAGAAAACCTGGCGTTCTTTGCTATCACTATCGTTCGGTAGAAAACTTATAAACAGACCAAGAAACTTTGTAGATGATCACGGGCTTGCAAAGAAGAAACGCTTTAGAAGAGCAGAAATTATTTTAGGGTCAAGTTTTTCTTCCAAAAATGAGTCAACTATCCAGGGGTGGTCACTGGCACCTATTTGTCAGATTTTGGGCCCGAAGCCCGGTCCGTCAAAAGCCCGGCCCGGGTAGAGTTTTTTACAAGCTCGGCCCGGCCCGTCAAAAGCCCGACCCGCCCCGTGAAAGCCCGGCTAAGGCGCGACCTGCCAAAAAATCGTTGCCGTTTTGTTATAACTAGGGTTGTGATTTTGACAGTGACGTCAACTTCACGTCAAATTGCCGTCATTTTCATCAAATTGCCGCTGTTGTTTCGGTCGGAAACTGTCTAACGTTTAAAAAAACATTATTCAAGGTAGTATAATGCCTTCAAACATGCTCAAGACCATATAAACATTAAAACAACAGTTTATAACAACAAAAGGACTTTAATAGGCATATTTCGGATCATCTTCGTCCTTGTTCTTACTTAGTTAATTGGATTTCTTTCAACAAATTGAAAATAGAATTACTGATAAATGTTTATTAGCCTATTGGGAACTAAAGTTTGCAAAAAAAACTTCGGTCCCGGTAGTGCTATTGTAATACATTATTATATATGCACTTTTTTTGAGAGTAAACGTGAAAAAAGCTTGTAAATGTGTTAGAACTTGATAAACTACAACAACAACCCTATCAAAAAATTTTCCCGGCACGAAAACAATGAATGCCAACGGTTTGGCATTATGATAAAAACCAAGCCGGGCCTGGCCTGAAAAACCCAGGCCCGCGGCCCGGACCGGAAATTTCGGGCCCGGCCCGGTTTCAATTTTCCATTTTTGAGTCAGGCCCGGCCCGATCGGGCCGGGCCGCCGGGCCTGGTGACCACCCCTGCAACTATCTCCCAAACTTGGATATTCCACAAAAATAATGCCTGACAATTGTGAATAAGGAAACGAGAGCTCACTAAAGGTACTTGCATCTAAACTCAAAAAAGACCTCTAATTTTGAATATCAAATAAGGAAGTTAACTCACCCGGATGATAAGCAAACATCATTTTAAGTTTGAATCAAGGTTGGAGATCAGAAATTGGTGCGTACAGTGATGGTTTTGGCCAAAGACGAATTTGTTCTGAGCTTAAAACTTCTGGGAAGTCTGCTGACCGAGAACAAAACGGACGAATTGATGCGCTAAAAACACGAGACATCAAACATAAAAGTGCATGTTCCGGGTAAAATTTTTTGTTGGAAAACGGTATTTTTACATTAAAGTTTATCAAAAAACGGAAAAAACGCAGTATAAAGAAAATCCCCGAAATTAAGCCAAATTAGAACCATCAATGGGCGGATGGATTTTTCCGGATAAAAAATGCAAAACTTTATAATCAAAATAAAGCAAACAACCATTCATATACCCACAAAATGGCTAATTCAATTTGTTTACAATTGTCGCCCACTTCTGTGAAAAGGGACAAACATTGGATAAATTGAAAAAAAAAACTCAAAAAAGTCGGGAGAAAAGCTTATCAGCAGCCTAAACGTCTCTTGCCCGATACTGTACTGATAAAGTTGAAGAAGAGAAACTCAAATTTACGAATAACAAATGTTGGGTATATCTGCGACAGTCTCTTGGCAATTCGCAACAATAAATGAGAAATCGGGGAGAAATTTTTTGAATTTTGGGATTTTATTTTTCGATTAGTCACGTAACTTGGAAGATTTTAGGTATACAGGATGGTCCACGAAGTCCTCCCTAGTTCGTCTGTGGAATAACTCCAGAACTGCTCTGCAGAATTTTATAAAAAATATATTTTTGAAATCCTCAGGGCCCCCAATTTTTCCGCGTAGAATTTCAAAAAAAATCACGGGCCAAAATTTTTTTTATGGTACCCTTGGTTTATTTTGAGCTGCACCGAGTTCAATTTTCCCACGATTTTCATTCAAATTCATTTGAAATTTTGAAGAAAATTTCGTAATTTGAAGAAAATTCCGTAAATTTGAATAAAAACCGTGGGAAATTGAGCTCGGTGCAGCTCAAAATAAACCAAGGGTACCAAAAAAATTTTGGCCCGTGAATTTTTTTGAAATTCTACCCGGAGAAATTGGGGGCCCTGAGGATTTCAAAGATACAGTTTTTGTAAAATTCTGCAGAGCAGTTTTGGAGTTATTCCACAGAAAAACTAGGGAGAACTTCGTGGACCACCGTATATTTTGTTTCGAATAGCTTCTGGTAGTGCATGTAACTAATGATAACATATATCCCAAAAATGTCTAATACTTTTTAACAAAATTTTATGCGTTTTACTGAAGTTATTGTTAGAACTTTTCTTTAAGATAAGAATGGCCCTAAAAGGTCATGAGAAACAGCGTTTATTGGAGTCATAACTTAGAAGCACATATATTACATTATAAATGTAAGGCGTTTTGAGTATAATACGAAGCGAATCACAATTTATAATATATCAGGTTATTTCGGAGACAAGTCATTTAAAACAGTACTAAGCAATGGCAAGCTCGGTTATGGTTTCCATAAAATAGATATAGATCTAGCATAATACTTTTTTAAAACTTGACTTATCTCCCTTTGTAACCCACAATCTATCTTATCATGAGGAAGATCCGGTAGGTTGATCCGGATTATTATTGTTCGTTGTCTGTCGCGTTCGGCTTCTTGTTACCTGCTGTGTACTTATGCTGGTTGCATGTTGTAGCCCTATTTTTCGTTGCTTTGATGGCGGTTCCTGAGCATTGTCTTCCTCACTTTCACCTTCTACTTGGGGTTCGGTTTCACTATGTTCTGTATGGCGTTGTGGTTCTTCTTGAGAAGTGGAAGGTCGTTGATCATCTGGATCACTTGAAGATGGTTTTTCTTCTTCTGATAGATCTAAACTATGTTAAGTTAGCATCAGCCAGGAGAATTCAGATTTGATATTTATCTAAAATCATCAAATTCTAATTGAAAGTCTTACATTTTACAAGTGGCACTTTCCTATTTGTTTCCTCTTCACTCTTTGCAAATCCATTTAATCCATTGGGAACAACGGCTGTAGAATTGGCATCTTTGTCAAAGAGTTCGTCCTCGGCATCAGAATCCGAGCTGAGTCCAGATCTTCCATCCGAATTGTCATGTCCTTGATTCATCTGGGGGGAACTCTCGTTGGACGAAGCCAGATCTTGGTTGAGCATCATTCGCGGGCGGCCTTCTGGATGGTCCGGAATGCCCAATGAATTGCTAGAGGGCGGACTTGTCATTCACTTGAAAAGTATTTTTAAAATTCTATGCAAATGAGGCCGATTATAAAGACCACGCTGCTTTCAAAGCTGGAGGTTTAACGGATTTTGCTTTTCCTGATTAGTTTCTATTCGCTGACCCTGCTTTATAAATACCTCTCCGATTAGCATAATAGCTAAAAATGGTTGGGTTGTCTATTTTAAGCGTTGCTTTTCGGTTCCTTTTTTAGAAATTGCATATTTGTAGGCGTTAAACAATGCTGACTGGTCAGTTGGTCTAACGGGTCTCTTCTATCAATGGTTTAACTTGCATGCCGATGGACTAAAGGAGCACCCTAACTAACCCATAAAAGCGCGCTTAATCCCTTGAAAAAGCAAAAACAGGATGTAATGACTGTCATGTGGAAACGATCAGGGTTAAGGTGGAAACCCTCAAGAAAAATATTTTCGAAAAAGAAGCGATCCGTCAGGGGAAAGGTCGGGAATTGTGTGCAGTTGTTTTCCTGAGGGCTGTCACTTTTTCTCTCGCGCCAATCTCTTCTCGGGCCGGACACACGGAGTGAACGCTTGCTGGCTTTGTGTGTGCATGTCTTCCTCCCTGTCGCTTTTCTGGTCGGGTTTTCTTTGGACAGTTGTTCGAACTTATTTTCCAGTTTATATCCTTGACTGGCTTTCTTAGGTTTACAAACTTTTGTTTAATATTTGTCAAAAAATAATTTGTTAAATTTTCGAATCATCCGATAAAAATCCCTGTAAGCCTACCATATCGGGTTCAAAGGTTGTTACGTTGTTTTCCAATCCCAGTATTTTCATTTTGACCATTGTTTCGTACGGTATCTTATCCATTGTTTTTATAGGTAATATGATAATTAAAATAAATGAATTCATAAAACGACAAGGGAAACAACAAACAAACGCAAGATCTTGCGTAACATGCCTTAAATTACTGATCACAACCTCCAAACCAATAAAAGTTTGTACTCCGCAATAATATTTTGAATTTTCTGATTTGTGAACCCCGGAAGGCATTTGGTTATTACAATTACAAAGAAAAGGAAAATAAACCCGTCAAAGAAAAACTAAAATGACATTCAAAGTAAAAGAGTGTATGTTATCTGAAATATAAAAAGTTTCATAGCGTGATCGCAGCCTGAAGATGGTCACATCTAGGTCAAAATCGTTGAGTTAAATAAAGAAGAAGTCCAGTTTTCTTGAAAGTACGCTCTGGCCCTTTAATGAATAATAAGACATTGCAAATGATGGCACGTGGGGAGGGGTTTTTGAAACGATAAAGTGTTCGGAAATGATAGCAATTGAAGACGCAATGTTTTTGACGCCAATTTGTTTCGAAAAACACAAAGAACATAATCTTTCTTGAGGGCAAGGGCTGCTGAATCACTAAAGTGGCTGACCATAAAAATAGGTATAACTTTTGTAAGCTTTAAACCCTCTCGATCTCACAACCCACTCAGTCTTGTTATGACATTCCCAGACGCTCCGTAGCACGTCAATCCAGCGCATTTCCTGAACCGTTTAGACGTTTCGTCCACACACTATCGGTTGGCAAAAAGATTTTAGATATAAAAGTTCTTTGGGAAGAATTTTTGGTAAACAAAATTAACCTCAAAAAACCAAGAAAATTTTTTAATATTCGTTTCTGACAGAGTGAAAGGTTTTGTCCCGGCTAACCAAGAGATAACAGCCAAAGATTCTTCTCCAAATTTCTGTTTGTGACGAAACGCCACATCGATTAAATCTTGGTCAGGAATTAGCTTCAACTACGCTGGATTGACGTGCGTAGCCTTTTCAATTATCGAATTGTCTCAACCGAGACACTATCAACCATTGCAAATTTTTGGAACTTGAAGATCTGCACACGTTTTGAAACTAAGTTATTACAAAAATGAGAGAGAAGGGTCAAAGTTAGGAAATAAAACTAACAAAAATAACTGTTCAATCAAAGTATTACGACATCAGCGCTCGAGATTCAAAGTCACAAGAGAATTTGCAGCCAATCTGTGGTCATTAAATCGCGAAAAAGTATAAAAAATATGGTTTGAATTATGATAAGTTTCTCGAGCCGGTTTTGTCTCGAATTAAAAAAGTGATCAGGGCACAAAGAACGGAGAGCAAAAAATTCCAGACGATTCTCTCAGAGAAGTCTCCGATTATAATCTGACGTTCATTTGGACCTAATTTCCAGGCTCAAAATGTCTGTATTTGTAAAAGAAGGCGTGTACATCCTAGCCGGAAAGATCAATTGTTGTGTGACAATCTTTAAATTAAGACATTTTTCCAAAAGAATTGTGTTTTAAGTTAAAACTCAAACAGATGAGACGCGAGATCATAATCTGAAGATAAGGTAATAAAAAAGCCTTGAGGCAATGAATAAGCTTAAAGTAATGCATAGAAAAATTGGGTATTTGATCACCCACATATCACTGATTATGACAAAATAAAGTGCGATCTGTTCGAGCAAAACCTTTTTGGAGATTGTAGGTAGATCGTAAAATGGGAATTATTTAATTAATCGTTTATTGCGATTAAATAATACCGTATATCCCCCAGACCTCAAACGGATTACTCTGTGAATCTTTGAATAAAAAACGTGTTCAATCTGAAGTTAATGATATACAAAAAAAAGCCCATTTTTACTCTGCATGAATCCAGAAATATTACACTAAACACATCAAAGAATCCGAACATGTCAAGAGAATGATGATCTCATTTCTTCAAAGCACAAAGACCACAGTTTAGCTCATTTGAGAGTGTCTGGAGGCGAAAACGAGACGTGCGAATGTTGGGTTAAATCACTTATTGCTAAACATCTTTGAAATGGTTTTAACACAAATAATACAATTTTTTCTCCAGGAAAAGTATTTGCGCAACATCTGAAGGAAGTCGGCTTTGGCCGGGCAACAATTTCTCGATCGATCTTAAACAAAACTAAACACAAACAAAGAAATGAATGACAAAATGAGGTCAGAAGGTCAAAACTTAAAAGATCTTCCGTTTTTTAAAAGTAATGTTGATCTAGAGAAAAGCCGATCGTACCAGATTCTCTTTTGTTATTTACATTTCACTGCTCCCACTAAGGCCACTCCCATCGTTTTTTTTTCGTGGCCAAATACGAGGACTATGAACTATTTTACACCGCAATCTTTTGTTTGAATAGATAATTTACTTTTGGCCTGGGATCTCGAGGACCGGGTTTAAAGTGTTCAGAAATCGATGTCAAAGAGAGTCAAGTGGAGAGAATTTAAATGGCTCATGGGTCAAACTCTTGAATCCAATTGGACGCAATGTAGATTATAGCTCAATGATTACATAACTGAAGTTAATATCGAGAAAGTCGAAGGAAAATTGATCATTGAAAATCGACAAAATCCGCGTCTCTAGGCGGATATGTTGGGATTAAAAACGTTCAGACAAACGGGATTTGAAAGCCGTGAGATTGGTGGAAAACTGAAAGAGTGTGGTCTCCAAACAGCCCCGATGAAATGTTACCTGCCCAATGCTGCACTTTAGCAGGTCTTTTTTGACTCTCAGAACAATTGGTCAACAGACTTTAGTCACACAAAAAGGAACGCGTTGAGTGGCCGATTATTAAAGCTACCTAATAGATTAGACTTTAAGAACTGAGTTATGAGCGTAGACCCGGCTACAAATTGTTGGGGTGAGTGTTCAGGATATCGATAATGGAAGGTGGGGAGAGAAGAGACCAGGACATGACCTCCTTCCCGCTGACGTGAATTTTTCTGGGTCAGGTGTCCATGAGACTTGGGAAATTATCATGGAGGTTAAGAATCATTCAGCTGAAGTGTTGGTTGGGATTTTGAACTGTAAGAATCCCTTCCAAAAATAAATATAGGATCCGATCCCCATGTAATTTCTTTACGTTTAAAAATGATTTTTTCGAAAGCAAGAAGTGTTTAGAACTTTCGTAAAAGTTGAGAGTTCTTTGAAATCTCCCTGAAAGATAACAAGTCCTGCCAGTCCAATATCGAGAAAACAGAGCGCCTGTTTCCGAAGTTTTTTCACAGAGATTAACCGTATTTTGTCGTAGACATATTTATATTTATAAGGCATATGTTCACTTTTCCGCGACGGCATACTAAAGAAGCGAATTTAGTTGTATTTATTACGCATTAAAGAGAACGAAGGTTGATTTTAAAGCAACATAGGAACGGCTTTGGAATGAGGATGTAGTCAGATTTTGTTTACAAAGATTATCCTTGCATATCCCGCCGAAAACAATCGTTTAGTGATTGTTTTTGGATTAATTTAGAGTCCTTCCATTTGACCGATGGTTCTGTTTTTATTTATGCGAAGAAAGGGATATCTGGATTAACAAAACATATTTATCCTTTTTGGGATTCGGCAACAAGTGATCTGCAGGGAATGGGATGAATAGAGCGGGTACAAAATAAGAGCACAGGTTAAAGAAAATATTGAATTATATCATATTTCATCATAATGTAAATACATCCGAGAAAAAATAAATCGGCAGAAACAATGAATACAAAAATTGTTTTAGACAAGTCTAAGAGTCCATTAACCTATGGTTTTCAACATTCCCATCCATCCCTGACCTGTTACAAAACTGCTAGTGGAAAGAGCCGAGTTTCAAATAAGTATCAAATAAAGTAAAGTTATCTCCCCTCACAGAAGAGCAGCGGATCGGATGTCAGACCGGGATCGCCAAAAAACCCGTCAAATTGCGGTCTGACTCCAGGCTGTGTCCTCGACTTTAATTTAAACACATTAACAGCAATATTCGAAGAAAAAACGAGTCTAGATGCCACTTCAGGCTTCTGTCGCACTTGTTTTTCTGCATTTTCCTTAATTTTTTGTTTTTATGTATGTTATCGTCAAAGCCCCAAGTTTAGCCGCTGATCTGATCTTTTGATCTTGACAATTGTTCAGCGGCGGAACTTAGAGGTTAACGGTGCAATAAGTGCAGGAGAACGAGTGACGCGTCAAGTGCAAAAAACTTGGCATGTTCCAGATGAAAAAACTCATTTTTCATTTTGAAAATGATGTACTGACGGTTTACAAGAACAAGTCTAGAGGATGGGACAGCAGTTCGATTGAAAAAAGACATTTGGCACTGTCAAGTCTAATGTTTGAAGTCATTGCGTATGCAGAAAAAACTCTGGAACATTTTTTCAGGAAATCCCTTGTAATTTATGCAAATCAAACTTCAAAAATGTCAGACAAGACTGCTTCGGTAGACAAGAACACATTTCAGAGAAGTTGATGGGAAAATGCCCTCAAGGCATAAGTTTGTAGAAAAAAGAAAACAAATTTGGGCAATGATTATTTAAAATTTTAGATCTATAAAATGTTAATTTATACGGTCAGATTAAGACGTCCTGGATATGAACCAGTCTTTCTCACATGATGGAATCCCTTGTTTCCCCTTAATATTATATTTTATGATGTTCTTTCCACGTTTTATATTATACATAATGTTCAGGCTATGTGCATCATGTTTTGCAGATGCCTTGGCACTTCCTCTCATTGTTATATTCTTTACTGTTGCATCAATGTTCACTCATTTTTCGCTGTTACGTAACTATTTTTGACCTGAAATCTGCCGATAACAATACAATTTCCGCCGTTTTTTCTTATCTCACGGTCATAAATTTGATTTAACTGCACTCTAACATCATATCTTGGAACATTTTTTGGCACGGATGTGTTTGCCGCAGGTCCCCCAAATTGGGTTTGGCCTTTATTTGTGATTTAACGGGCTTTTGAGTGGTCCTGGTGGGTTCAACACAGGGGCGTAGCAAGGGGGGGGGGGGGGGGGGGGACACGGGGGGTACCCTCCCCCCCCAGCCAGTGGCCGGCGAAAAAAATATGAAAAGGGGGTAAAGGAGGAGTAAGGCAAATTTTCGCGCCGTGGAAAATTTTTTCACAAACCCTGTGGTCCAAAAACAGACCGACTTCTCAGCTATACCCCTGGTTCAACAGGCCTTGTTTAGGTAATTTAAGTGCACTACTTGGTGACGTTTTTCTGAATTGCGAATCTCTAATGACATTTCTGTCTTCTGATGACGTTTATCTTTCTTTTCAGGAGTTATTAGGGTCAACGAGGACTCCAGAAGCCATTGTTTTAAGAACAAAAGGGACCTTCGAGTTTTAAAGAATCAGGAAAATATTGTAAAAAAATTGGCCGAGGATGTTTCGAATGAACTTTATTCAGTGTTCCCTTCTTCAACTGAAGCTGGAAACAAACTTAAACAGATGGCTAAGGAAGGGTTTTGTTGAATTGTAAGGGGCGTTTGTATGTATACTAAGGGTAATTTCAAAAATAATGTCAAAACAAGTTGTAATTTTCAATCACATTTGTCAAAAAAATTACGGAAACTTTATCTACATACAGTAACCCTTACGACATAATATAAAAATGGAAAACTTTGCAGCGCTCTTTGAACGAGTCCGTTCATTTCCAAATGTAGAAGAGCATTCCTGGAGCACAAACAAAGGACTGAGAATTGGATGGAAATCTTTTTGTGTCGCTATAAGTATTTCTTTTGTGTCCGCAAAGCCTCTCCCACCTCTCGTAAGACTGTGCCCTCGTTTCCTGAAAGGAAAGGCCCTTCAAAACTTTTACCCTCAGGACAAATGTCTGTCCTCAAATAATGGCCCTGATATTTACCATGCCGTCCTTTTGATTCGCCCGGAAGCGGTATAATCTGACAATTATCCGGGGTTTTATTCTAATTTCTGACATTCCTCGGGCTCTTGAGTTGGGTGGTCGGACGTTTTATAGAGATTAAAATGGGTAAGAGGGATGTATGTATAAGTGTAATATTTATCGAGATATCTCTGCAAATGCATGCACATACTATAATATCTTTTTTATTATTATGCATGCAAAGAACATTATCAATTTCCTTTCTGTTATTTATTAAATTCGTTGATTTCCCCCACGGCAGCTTTATCGTTTGCTTGCGTAAACTTCTCGGAACCACAAACCGTGTACATTTATTTGTAATTGTGACTTTTTCCGGGGCCTTTTCTCACTTCACCTGACCATAAACAATATCTCTTATAACACCAATTTCTCCGTCCGATTTGCTCCACAATCTCTCAATTCTCACGCTCACGATTTGCTCAAGACTTTTCGCATAATAAGACAAAAAACTATGCAAAGATATAATTTATTTTCTCAAGCATCTTTACTATGGAACTTTGTTTCTATTATTAAACTTTTTTTATGTCATCATCTTTTACATTCTGTTTTATTTCAATTTTTTTTTGATTATTTTGATGACCAAAATTAAATAGTAATGAATAACTTTTAGGAGGATAAGAGAGCCCGAAAAAATCTAGTATAAATAATTAAAATACCTTTATTTTTGAATTCAGTTATAAATTAGTAAAGTATAGATTCATTTTTTTCATTTATTTAAAATATTCTAAAGCTTTAGCTAAAGTACATCTTGACCCCTCAAAGATTACTTTCCAAGTTTGTTTCCACCAACCTGTCTTCTCCGAATTTACTGCAAGAATAATGAATCCTACGTTGGTTGCTAAATAATTCACCTGTTCATTTACTTTGCTAACCTCTGGCCCTCTTTTCTTCTCCATTTCCTTTTTAGGTATTCTATATTGTTTTCCCCAAACTTTTGTCCCGAACATTTCATTTTTTCTGCGTGTCCACAAAACCGGCAAAATTCTCTCGGATATCCAAAATCCCCATTTTTCACGGGGTTTTGGATATCGGGAAATGAATTTGCAAAGATCTTTCAAAACAACCCACAGCTATAGTAATATGCTGGGGGTCATTGGACACGGCCGAGACACGTTTAGCATAATCTATAGTCATCAGTGCCTCAGGGCATGGTTGTTTTCTTCCGTCATGTTTACACGACTATTCAGTTATTCACTGCTTATTTACAACTTGTATTCTCTGAATTTCCACGCTGCATCCGTTCTTTTGACCTTCTTTTCTTTATTATCTGTTGTATTTGTCATTGTTTTAGCTGTATTATAATTTATTAAACAGGCCCTCAGAGTTCGTTTTGCACGCGTTTACATATTCGCGTTGCCTTTAAAATCCGACTTTGGATTGAGCAGACCTTTGTTTCGTTTGTTTCTGTAGTTTAACCACAGAAATTTTTAAGTAGCCTTTTTCTGGTTAAGCGGTTCTTTAAAGCCTTAAAATCTGGAAAGAAACTCTTTTTAATGACGTCATCCGGATCACAAGTCAACTGAGCACAACCGACCGGGCTGATTTGTTTTCGTCTATATTTTCGTTTATTGTTTTGGGTTCTCTTTTTTCTTCTTCTTTGTGCGTTGGTAATCATGGTGATTGAGTTGACTTCGTTGTCGTGGCCACAAAAACCTTTCGTCGCTCTCTTAAATGGCATTACTTCTTTTTTCCTCGCGTTTTCGAAGGCTCTCAAAACGTTCAAAACTTTTGTTCCTCACCGTAGAATCGTTTTGGAGTAGTCGAATTGTGAAAGACGTTGAAGACTGACGGACTCTCTCCTACTTTTGCATGTCCTAAAGTTACAAGCAAGGCATTCTGATCGCATTTTCATCGGCGGATGACTTTCGGCACGGGTTTCAATTATTCGAAACCGCCTTCCTCGCCTCAACAGCTGCGGCTTTACACGTTGCATCGGTTGCGAAGGCGCTGAGTGAGTGTCTTTACATTGATTAATGTTAATAAAGTTGTGTTGATCATCTTTTTTTCTCCAATTCTTTTTTTCAGAGCTCAGCTTACAACTGGGATTCGTTTGCCGGCCCCATTAGTTTTATAAACTTTTGTTTTACTCACATTGTATGTGTTGTTTTTGCTTTAATCTTCATCGTCATCAGATTCATCTGATCAGGTATGCTCTAATATACTGTATAACATACCTTATGATATGCATGATATATTTTATTTTACAGTTATGGGTGTGTCGCATTCAGCCTAATTTCAACGGGTCTCGTCTTCACAGTTTTCGCTATTTTTCAAAAGGACACACAAATTGGTAAGATATGGCTAGCCGGGCCCACTACAATGGTCGTTGGACTGGTCTTGGTCGGAAAAGTAAGGCAAAATTTAAATTTGAAGAAACTCTTAGAGATGGACACTCTAAATGCTACAAGGCCCTTAAGATTTCATGCTAAAAACACATTCAAACACAAAATTGTTGTCATTACAATGACATAAGTTTCAAAAATGTTTGCAATCCATGGTTTGTAAATAGAGTAAAAGAAAAAAGGAAGGATTAGATTTGTCTGCATAAACCTTTCATAATATGTGTATTTACCTCACAATTGCTTTAGGTAATTATTGATTGGGGTCCTGCAATGACTCATGGCCGCCATGGATCCATAGATTCCGCGTTTCTGGAACAGATGCAAATGGGGATTCCCAACGGAGATCCCTCTAAGTTCGCGTTACCTCGCACTCCAATCATGATGGACAGGCCTGAACTCAAATTTAATGGTGCTTTGGGAGCAAATGGATATAGGCAATCATTAACGCAGACTCATCTCCCTAGAGGGATGAATCGACCGCCGAGTTTGGTAATTGCCAATCAGATGAGTGTTAAAAAAGCTGGAAATGAAATGATAGATGAACATGCTGGACTGAACGGAGCCATCGATTGTATTGTTTATGGTCAGTATGAAAGTACTACTAACAGTAATGTAAGTTGATCTAGTTTCAAAGATACTGCGAAGTGATAGTACAATCATTGATTATTTACAGACCTCAAGTTATGCAGCTCTAAGTCAAAGTGATTCCCTGAAGAGAACAGGAAGTCTTATAAGTTCCAAACGAAGCCATTCTCTCAAATCTGGCCAAAGCACTCCTATGCCTCCATCTCTTCCGCCTCCCAATTATGGAGAATGTAATTGTACACATGTGATGGGAAAGAGTTGCACGGCTTCCCTCAACTCCAACAATAATAATTATCAGGTAATTTGTACTTGGGAGACCATGATTTAAAATAATTATTTAGGATTACGGCAGTATTCATCGTGCTTCAATTTCCCCTTCCATTTCTTCACCGATCCCGCCCACAAAACGATCGGACTCTGTGAATTCAAATCAGACTCCGCCCACCTCCGGACAATCAACCAATCAGCACTCCTCGGGAAGTGATCGGCCGTTGATCCAACCAGTTCGGCCGCCTCCGCCTCCACCGTCTCCTCGGAATGCCCATCTTTATCAAGGAGAGACCTTCATCATCAACGAAAGGAGTTATCTGATTTGATCTCGCATTAACAGGTGTTACTACTCGCGCCATAAAGCCCCGAAAATTTTGCACGGTGCATTTTTCTCAAATTTTCGCGGCCGTCGCGACGATTTTCCGTTTTTAGCCAAGCGACATGCACTTTTCCGCGACCGCACTCCAATTTTCGCGCGCAACATCAGCGATAAAATTGTCGGGACTTTATGGCCCGAGTAGTATAATGTATAATAAAAAAATGATAATTACGCGTTCTTTTCTATCAAAAAAAACTCGCTATTGGTGGGAGATGCTGCATAAATAGTAAATGTCACAACTTATTTCACGAACTCGCCCAAAACATATTTTTGGAGTTGCACCAAGTTTATCCAAGCGATGGATAACGAATCCATTTCCCATTGGAAAAACTCGTTCAATCGCTATAAAAACGTTGACACATCTTCTCAAACTCCAATGTTATTTGTCAAAACGTTATGATCGTATGATGCCAATGGCGATTGCGTGATTTTTAAGGGTTTAAGAACTAACTGTGGTTCACTGTAAATAGACATGGGATTTTACAATATTATAACTTAGGTGGCTGCTTTATTACAATATTGTCACAAGCAGAGGGTAGGGTTCTGGAGTCAGAGTTTGCCGGAAATAATTGTTACATTAAATGATGCAATTTTTGTGATTATTACATAATTACAATAGGTTAGAAAAGGTCAAATGTTACCTTAAGATGGATGAGCAGGTGTTCGCTACTAACATGGCTTCTGTAAAATGTTGAAAAAAAATCGTCTTTAAACAGTTTTGTACTGTATTAGAGTCGTAAAAAATATGGTAAGTTTTGAGAGTTTAAAGATAAACTTGGTTGGGGTCATCGGAATCGGGAGAGTCTTTTTACCGTAATCTTTTTTTGTCGGAACTATCGCATAATCACAAAGGAAAGTCAATTCCATAGTTTAAATAATGAAACAACGCGCTGTTGATTTATAGTTGGTATCGCTGCAAAAAACGTAATCTTTGTAGCCGTGGGAACTTTTTTGGCCCAAGAAATTTTTACGAATAAAGATGACTGCTTTAATAGAGTTTTAATCTTTATTAGATCAGATGTAAGTTTGATCATGCAATTACGTGACTATTGCAAAAATACGTGAGTAGGCGATCTATCTGACCATCTCCAACAACAAAAGCTTTAGTTGCATATTTTTAATCACACTCAATAGTATTAGCCTCTCGATATTCCCTGATCTTTTTAATTTCGATGCAAACTTTGTAATTGTCCTTTTATGGGCATCTCACATCTCGGAACTTCTCTAAAAAACATGGCAGATTCGAAATCGGCTAAAATTTCGTTGACACCGACGTTGTCGATGATTTATCGATGGGAATGGTCCATTTCATCGACGGATCCATCGCTTCGAATAGTTTTTTATGTTAGACCGCACGTGTTTCGACTGCAATGTCGTGATCTTCGGCTCTTTTAAACCCACAATTTATAAGCCCACTCTTCTGGTATCATAATGGTTGTAGAAAGATGACAATTTTTTTCTACCTTCTGTAAGGTTTTTGGTACGTTTTCGCTCCTTTGACTAAGGATCAAGTCTACTAATGTAACATCAACAATACGCAACTGCTTTGAAGTCATGTTTCTTCTATTAAATCCCTTACTTTTTTTTGTTGACAACATATTTTAATTTTAAAATATACATATCTACCTACACATTCATTCCTTCATGTTCTCTTATACCTTTATTTACTTTTAAACTAATTTTTGCTGTAATCTTAAAACCTCTCCTAACCTAAATATTTAAAACAAGTATAATATTCAGCTCCAGACAGATTTATTTTTACCTCCCACAACTACAGTCTTACTATACCAAAGTTAAAGGTCAAACTAACAATTCGAAACAGTAACCCAATCGACTTCTGTCATATGACGGCAAGTTTTGATCGATCTGATGATGAATCTGTTTGCGCGACCATTTTCTGATACTTAAAGTGAAAGTTAAACCGATTTCTTGAGTTGTAGAGGGAATGGACACGCTGGTGCGAAGACTCAAAGAGATCTTTGAGGACGACGAAGTGAATATTGATGAGGTGAGGTTGTTGTTGGAATCATACAGTAGTCACAAGGCCGACTGGAAGAAATATGCACACTTCGACCCTCACAAGTAAGGATTTACGTGATTTATAAAAAACAACGACGTTCGATTAGATCAAAATTATACATATGGACTTTTGAGAGCAAGTAATGATTTAGATACACAAGAAACCTTGTGGACAAAGGAAATGGGAAATACAACTTGATGATTCTTTGCTGGGCTCCAGGTTTGGGCAGCAAGTGAGTTAATTATTATTGGTGTACTTCTTACAATTTATTAACCAAACTTAAATTTCTTGTTAAAGTATCCACGACCACACCAATTCCCATTGTTTTGTCAAAGTTCTGGACGGCACTCTGAGAGAAACTCGCTTCGCATGGCCAGAGAACGAAGACACCGCACCGATGAAACAAATCTCCCAGACAGACGCCCTCATGAATGACGTCACTTACATGAGCGGTGAGTTGATTGATCTCTTCCCTTATTTTGGATCGTTTCGTGGAAAGACCAACGCTTTTTTGAAGGAAGCAAGAGTCATAGAGAATGTAATATATCATTCTTCAGATGAACTCGGCCTTCATCGTATGGAAAACCCATCTCACGTCGAGAACGCGGTCTCATTACATTTGTATATTCCCCCATACCAGGACTGTCAGATCTTTGATCAACGTACTGGAGTCAAACAGAAGTGTACTGTAACATTCTATACAAAGTACGGTCGGAAGGTAGACTATCGAGGTAATAAAGAAGGAAGAGTCAAGCATGTGGACACTTCCGGACCCTCGATTTGTGGATCCAGTCATCCGACGGCAAGTGGATAAACAAAAGCATCAAAAAATCATTGGAATACGATCCATGTATTGTAAATATTATTGCTCTGAACATCGCCCTTGAAGGTGCCTAATGTATATTTCATGTCTAAATTAGGCAATTTATTTATCAAACAAGATTTAAGCAAAATTCAAAAATGAGGATAAACAGGATTTAAAAATAAATATGTTGGTATGTTGGTCAAAAAAAGCATGTTAACCAGAGGAAGATATTCAAACTCAACAAAAAAATTTCAAAAAGTCAACAAGAAATGAGAAACAAATAACAGAACATTATATAAACAACGATAAACAACATGCCTACAGCTTAAAAGCAGCCGCATTCTTCCCACCGCTCTTGATCTTTTTGATCTTCTTCATCTTCTTGGCCTTCGTAGTCTTGTCCTGAGCTTCTTGTTGATTCAATTCTTGAATCTTTTCGTAGAATTCCATCTGTTTCACCTTCTTGATGGGTTTCTTTTTGGCCTTTTCCTTGTCATCCAATTCCTTCGCAGCCTTGTATTCTCCTTCCTTCTTCACTCCCTTCTTGACCAAAGCACTGAAATACAAACATTTTAGCATAATAATAAATAACTAATTTCACATTTTACTTACTTCTGCTTTCTCTTCTTCTTTCTGCGTTCCCTGAGTTTATCAGTTTTATCTCTTTCTTCTTTCGACTTGACCACTCCCTTGGTTCTCTTCTTGACCTCTTCTGGAGCCAACAGATCTTCTTCTGGGGCAGTAGATGCCTTTTGTCCGACTTCCTCAACTTGAATGGCTGGTTTGTTGACAATCATTTTGGGTTCATCGTCAACAACCTCAGGTCTGAATTTGGCGTGACTCAATTGGTCCAGTTTGGAGAAGATATCAGTCATCTGAGCTTTGATGGATTTCGATTCCTCGTCCAATTCCTCTTCTTCCTCCTCTTCTTGTTGGCATTTTAAATTCCTCGAATCGACTTTTTCCTTATATTCTTGTTCATACATTTCCATCAATGATTTTCTCTCCACATCATCCAGAGTTTTGGCTCTGAATGTCTGAAGAGATTGGGAAACTCTCTTGGTTCTGATAGGATCATCAAAAGCCTGGAAAAAATGAAGATTAAACATTTCTACTCACCTTATCCTTGATCCTTTGCTTAACAATGCCTTCAATTTTTAGATTAACATCTTCGTCAATGACCGGAGCTGTCTTTGCTTTGTAGTCGACTTCAACATACTTCTCTAACAGCCCATCCCGATCTCTCTCCGAGGCCTTAGCTTCTCCGCTCAATTCCCAAGGTCTGGGTGCCAGATTCTCTTCTTCAAATTTTTTTACCATCTTTTTTAACTAAAACAATGTGTTATGACCTCATTCCTACCACTTACATCCTTCTGCTCTATCTTGAATCTAGACAATTCTTCTTCTTCCTCGTCTGACTGGACTGGCTCCAGTTCCCTATGTACAATAGTCTCATCCACCTCTTCTTCCACGTCTTCATCCCATTCTTCATTTTCCTTAAAAAAGCTGACCCTTTTGGATACTGAAGAAATATTGGTTACAATGACCTCATCATCTTCCCCACCTTCCTCTTCTTCGTCCGCTCCTCCTAAATTCTGATAATTTTCATTTTCTTCGTCCGATTCGTGAAGTTTCGTTTGAGATGTGGTTGACTTGTCCTTCAGTGATTTTAGAGTAGTATCGATTTCCATTGGTTCCTCAAATTCCACGTCTTGTTTGGCGAACAACTTCCTGAAAGGTTGACTGGTAGCTTTTTTGTGTTCCTCATCCGAATCTGGCTCATCCCAATCGAATCCTCGCTTCTCAGTTTCCGAATCCCTAAAAAATCATATTACATTACACATTGATTACGTACAATCCCATGTCGTCCAGTCCACTGCTTTCATCAGAACCATCCTCGATTTTTTCTTCCTCTTCCTTTCTGACTTTCTTGGCTGGTTGCTCATCTTCATCGAAGAAATCGGTGAACATAATTTCTCCATCGCTTTCATCGTTATCGTCCTGTATTCAAATATTATAACCACAAAAACAAATAACTTTAGTCACAAATCCAAACTCTTACCAAAAGTCCAAGGATATTTTCGCTGACTTCGTTCTTCTCCCATTCATCCAACTTTTCATTCATTTCGGCCATGGAAAAGAATTCATCGTCAACTTTACTTCTGCGCCCTCCTGTGTTAACAACGGGTTTTTTTGGCATCTGTCTTTCTCCTTCCCGCTTCTTGAGATTTCGTTTAGAAGTTTCCCATACTTTGGAGACCTCTTCAATATCATCAAGTTCGGAGCGTGCTTTCGTACTTAAATCTTTTTCCATCGAAGGTTGACTATTTTTCTTTATTTCAGACTTTTTTAGACCCTTCTTCAATTGCGGAGTCAGAGGAATAACTGAAATAAATTACCCAAGAACAAAGCCAGTACACTCACCTTCAATAATGTCATCATTTTTTGGGGATTCTGAAAGAATTGGACTATCTTTTACCAAACCTAAAGCAATGATTAAGAAGAATAACATTATTCATACCACTAATAACAATTTTATCGTCGAGAAATGACATTTCCAAACTTTTTGTTGAATCCTTTCCTGTCTTTTTTGGAGATTTAGAGGGAGTTGGGTTATCTAAAATAAAGATAGAAAAAACTTAATCATACTATTCGCGGCTGTCTTACCATCCTCCAGGCTAAGCTCAACTTTTTTTCCACGCAAACTCGATCTTCTTGCTGTTGATTTTCCACAAGCTCTAGTGTCAACCCCCGGATTTCTTGGACTTCTTTGAGCTCTGGTAGGAGTTTTTGACACGGCTTGCTTTGCTAAATTTTAGTTTTCAATCCAAAAATTGAAATTTACCTTCTTCAATATTAAATTCTGGTTCTTCTTTTCTCAAGCGCCTTGAAGACCTAGTTGGAGTGCCAGCCCTCTCGCTACGAGTAGGCGATTCCGACTAAAAAAATCAACCACATGCTTTAACACCCAAGAAAAGCATAGCTTACTCAAAATACTTACCATTATAAAAACAGTAGTTGAATTAGTAAACTATGCAGTTACAACAACCACAATTCTCCGCTAAAAAGTATACTTGTATCAAGTTTACAATTTTTTGTAGAGGTCGCGCCAATGTTATTTTTTGTCTCGAAACGATTTATCTTTATGCCAAGTTCCAGCAAATTTCGGAGGTAGGGCGCGCGTTGGCAGGGGTGGTCACTGGCACCTATTTTTCCGATTTTGGGCCCGAAGCCCGGTCCGTCAAAAGCCCGGCCCGTGAAAACCCGGCTAGGGCGCGACCAGCCAAAAAATCGTTGCCGTTTTGTTATAACTAGGGTTGTGATTTTGACAGTGACGTCAAATTGAAGTCATTTTCATCAAATTGCCGCCGTTGTTTCGGTCGGAAACTGTCTAACGATTAAACAAACATTATTCAAGGTAGTATAATGCCTTCAAACATGCTCAAGACCATATAAACATTAAAACAACAGTTTATAACAACAAAAGGACTTTAATAGACCAATTTCGGATCATCTTCGTCCTTGTTCTTACTTAGTTAATTGGATTTCTTTCAACAAATTGCAAATAGAATTACTGATAAATGTTTATTAGCCTATTGGGAACTAAAGTTTGTAAAAAAAGCTTCGGTCCCGGTAGTGCTATTGTAATACATTATTGTATATGCACTATTTTTGAGAGTAAACGTGAAAAAAGCTTGTAAATGTGTTAGAACTTGAAAAACTACAACAACAACCCTATCAAAAAATTTTCCCGGCACGAAAACAATGAAAGCCAACGGTTTGGCATTATGATAAAAACCAAGCCGGGCCTGGCCTGAAAAACCCAGGCCCGCGGCCCGGACCGGAAATTTCGGGCCCGGCCCGGTTTCAATTTTCCATTTTTGAGTCAGGCCCGGCCCGATCGGGCCGCCGGGCCTGGTGACCACCCCTGCGCGTTGCAAATACGCGTTGGGGTTGAAGTGATCTTATTCAAGGAGTGGCCGCCTTCATTAGATTTCTTATGGACTTGACAAAAAAATTTAGCAATCATTTTCCACAACGTTTTGTCTCTGAAGAAAAGCGGAATTTTGGCCAATCCTCGCCATTATTGATTGAAATTTTGTGACACTTCGTTCCAAAAAGGTGGTCTTAAAGATAAGACTTTTTCATCTAATCATCCAGAATATAGCGATTCGGTAAAAGGTGAATTAGAAAGAGGAGACATGTAGCTCTCTGTTAGAGGTTAACGATTTGTCGGTTTTCAACCATCTTTGAGGTAATCGTCTTCAAAAATCGAAAAATCGTGAACTTTGCAGCCGTCTAGCGGACGACTTTAAACAACGATTTTACAAATACTTGTCCTACAAAATTACAACATCCTTGTCAATCATCATACAAAGTTTAAAGATTTTTGTGAACTCGTAACTCGACTTCTTGAATCATCCTTCAAGCCTATAGAATGTTTAAAAACAGTTTCCCAGGTTTTTAGCAAAACGGTGAAATCCTTGGCATTCCGCAACTAAAATAATTTAATTGTCAAACTTATCGAATGTGGTGCTTCAAATTCACTTATCAGGTCTATAGCTTTTTTCTGCCAAGATTTTACTCAATACTACGCTAAATTACAATTTTTCTGATTTCTCTCAAAAAGAATTTTTTTATTTAACAGTACGCCAAATATTTGTTTTCGTGGCGTGAAAAAACGTTGTGATTCAATACCTACAACTTTGCAATAAAACTCATAAAAAGAAATTATTTTTGATGATGGCTCATAACTTGTCATCAAAGATTTGATTAAAGCAAATTGAGTTTGCATTATTCATGTTAAGGTTTATGTAACTGCCTAGTAAAATACAAATTGATCATTCTAAAGCAAGGCCTTTAAACTTTTATTTTTTACCTTCCTTGAATGGATATTTGGAGGAAGACGTTCATCAACAAGTCGATCATCATTCATCAAAAACTATTCTTTAAAGTCTCCACTTTCTGCACCGTTTTGTCCACAAAGTAACGTCGTTCAAGGTCAGCGAAGGTTAAAGAGTAAAAAATTCTGATTTCCGGAAAGCTCGGACCTTTTTGATGTTATTGATTTCCATCTCCACAAAACTTGCCATCCTGAGGGTCCAATTGTAAAGTTATGTTTCATTTTAGGAAGCACGATCTTTTCCACCGTATTCTTGCAATAAATTGATTGAACTTCGACTTCCGGTCACGCCCAATTCTTCGGACTTTTATTGGAACTTTTCTTTTTCGGGGTCCAGAAATCTTTTTTTTTTTTTAACTGTTTTAATCGGGTACAATTTCGTCACAACACATATTGTGAAGGGTATCCCAGGAACCGGACATTCCAAAACGTACAATTTGAATAAAGGAGTAAGGCTGTAATTAGCCGGACTTGGCCATAATTAGCCGTTTCAAGGATAACTCTCCGAAAATGGGAGATGTAAAGTTGGAGAGAGACTGGTAGAAGAATGTTAAGAGCCTCTTGTTGGGAATTGCCTGAAGAGCTGTTAATGTCATCTCGTTTCTTTACAATATACTTTTTGTTACGTAATTGTATAGTACGGAATATATGCTCGCAATTGTATGATAGTGTAAAGAGTTTACCTCTATTAGGTGTATACGTGTGTTTGAGTAGGATAATATAAATTTTATTTTAAATCATCATGTTGAATATCAAAGATTCCTACAGATTAAGCAACGAATTTGCCCTTTTTAAGAATTACATCTCATTAATCAAGAGAGTCAAGATAGTGCTGATTATGTCCACTGACCGTCCCTTTTCCCATTTTTTATGGACAAAACCGGTTTTCAAAAAGTTGGAAGTTCTTTTTTTCCAAGGTTTCGAACCCCTTCGTTGAACTGTAAATTTTATTTTGTAAGTGCCTTGTGGAACAATTAACCCTAAAAGTTGAAAATTAAATATTTGTTGGATGGTTTTGGAAGTTCAAGAAGTGATTTAAATATAGTATTGTTACTGCATTTATTAAGTATTTCCGATTGCATAAAGTCACTCTCTCTTTTCGTTCGGCGATTTCCTTGTTGGAAAGTGGTTTTCTCGTAATCTCATTGCTCCTGTTAGTTCATTTGCCTTTCTTTTCCTGAATGGACGTCAAATGATTATTCTTACAACTGAAGAGAATCCAGAAAGAAACCGAAAATGGGCGACGTTCCTAGAACCGGAGCCTAATCAGGGCCGGCCGTTCGCCTAATGTTCCGACCGGAAAAGAACTCGAAAACATTGATTTTTGAAAAATAAATTCTAAACCCCTCCGGGCACACGGTACTTTTGCAACGGAGAAATTTTAAGACCAAAAAAGATCCAAAGGGAGAGCGCGTCTGGCGATAATTTTGGAGACTCGGGAAAGATGAGCCCATCCTGAACTTGGACTGTAATTCCATTAAAGAGGAATTGGGGTTTGGATTTTGGTGTCAGGGAGGAAGTTGTACTTACTTTTGGACTCAACTGTATGGATGCGGCTGTGTTAAACTGTAAAAGTTTGTAATTAGTCATAAGAGTTTTAGTCATCGATGAGCGAGAATCCGAACGACCTCCCACTTCTTCTAAAGGATACTCTTCCTTCCCCTACAATTACAACTGTCTCTTTTAAAAGGGCCTTCAGGACATCATGCGACTTCTTTTCGTTCGTTTATTTCATCCTAACTTTGGTCTTTATTTAAATTTTAATTTTTTCTTGTGAATATCAAATTTAGTTATTCCTTTGGTATTTGCACCATGCCAGAAACCCTTAAAGGAGCATCACCTTGTACTGGGTATAATGTACAACAATTTGTCCTGGGCTTGTTTTGATTTTATTCAAATTTTGTAGTAAATGCAGTGTTGCAATCTACTGTAGGTTTTTGCACTTTAGGTTGATATTCTGATGACATCCAACTTTGTTCTTTTGTATTCTCGTGGGATATGATTACTATGAATGGGGTTGATGCCTCAGGCAGTTATCTGTGTCTACAATTTGTTTCTCGGATGCAAATGTTAGGGTTTCAGAGTAGCGTCTGTAGTATTGTTTTCTTCTCTTTAAGGTAATACGATAACATGGCACTTGACAACAAAGCGTATTTGTAGACTGATGCCTGCTTCGTGACTGTCTAAACTAACCAAATCCCACTTATTCTACCGTATTAATGCACTAATGTGGGTGATAGAGTGGTATCTTTCGAGGAATAGAAGAAGAAATTTCATAGTCATAGGTATGATGTGTGTACGAATGTTCGAGAGGAATGCTGGGGAAGGCTTCTGTGTGATCAGTGAGCAGTGTAAACGGCAAAGATTGTAGTAGTTGTATTTGAGTACAGATAAACTTACGGCTTTAAATGTTTAACGACATAAAGACACTTTTTTCATTTTTGTAAGCAGTCGAGATTAGCATTAAGAGTATGATCCTTGAATTACCCCTGACCTGTATTCCTGGAAACGACAATGATTCGTTGCGAAACTCCTGACTTTTTTTGGGAAGACGACTTTTTCTGCCCTCTCTACTAATTGTAAGGCCCCCATTTCTCAGATGGACTTCCACTTCTCTGTAAACAAAATGAATCCGGAGGAGGGATTACGGTACAAAACAGTAAATTACGTCAATTAGAAGACGTGATGGGTGGATCCGTTGTAAACAGAAGGTTCACAATCCCCCACCACACCTACAGAAAGGGAGTTTATGGATCCGTTTGAAAAAAAAAACAAAAAAAAGATGGAGAAGATACAAAAATAAATTGAGAGGGGGCGGCCAAAATGTAAATTGTAAAAAGAGCATAAGTAATCAAAGATTGGAAACACAGACAATTAATTGCAGCAGAATAACAAGCGTAATCAATTTACAATTGGTCTGAACTTGTGGCTATGACAATATTTTTGGTTTTAAATTAGGATTTATTGTAACTTAGAACACTTCTTATTGTTAAAGTAAACTAAAGTCCTATGTTTTCCATTGCTCAGACATTCCCGCTCCCATATCCGTCCCCCAATCCCTCAAATCATTATCCAACTATTGCGCAAATCCAACTAATCCACATTTTTGTTGTATCAGCGGACGAGTGATCGATCCGCCGAAATGAAACTTTTTACTTTGCGGAATGATACTTTTTTCGATACCTGTAAATTCCATAAATCCAAAATCGGGCCGGATTTCGATAATTTGGAGTGGGCAGATTAGTCGGGAACAGGGAAAGCGAGGGATGGCTGGGAGTTCCCAGTTACTTTTACTTGTTAATATAATTTACTTCGTATGTGGGGATACCGTACCCCCGGTGATATAGTTTATCTTGGGGATAAAGAAAAATCCGCGTTCTTGTCCCATTCCAAATCCGCAAATATTCTGAACTACCGCAAAGTAAAAACTCGGCAAACAAGTTGTTTTAGGATATTGTTTTAGTGATCCAATTCTAAATTTTGCACTTTTAAATTTATTATCTTGTATTTTTTTTCAAGATGTATCAAACAATTGATTGACTTCTGAACATTTGGATAATTCTGAAAGATTTTATTTTATTTTCACCCGTTTTCAATGTTTATTTGGCCTCGTTTTAATCAGGGTACCCTGGCCTGGTCATCTAAAGAGTCCGTCTAAGCTCTCTTTTGTTGTTTAGCTTCCGGCGCCGACATTCCAAAAGCAAGACAAGTAAAGGGAACGCTCTGAAGGAAACCCGTGCTTACTGAAATGTACACCCATCCTCCTTTTTCACCTTCAATTATAGCTAATTTAGGCAAGGAACGCCAAGTGGATCCTCTCAAAGATATTTTCAGCAGGTGATCCAAGAAACGCGGATTGGATTACACATTTCCACAAACAGAAAAACGCCAAGACTTACGGGTTTGGCCATACACAAAATGGAGTTTGTGTAATCAAGGGCTTCACAGGTGTGTCGAGAGTCAAAAAGGATGTTTTGGAGAGATGCGGGCCTTGGATTGTTTCGGGCGATATTTGTTTTAACTTCCAATCGCTTGTCCTTTATAATAATCAATCATAATCCTCTTGCGATCATGATATCGATGCCTTTGCAAGGTTGCGCAATGAATTTAGAGCCAAGACTTGTTGTATAATATAAACTTGGTTAATCGCACATTATTTTGCAAACGCTCCGTCTCGATTTACTTTTCCGAACACCCTCGTGGCCATAGCGCAATCAGAGCCAGAGGAGAGGTCACAATCCGTGACGGTCAGTGCAAGTGGGAGATGTCGAGAACAAAGTCAAGTGGAAGAGGAACGAACGGTCTGTTTGTTGACCAATCCGTTCCTTCTCGGATCTGGTTACAGTAGGATCTTAATTGACAAGATTTTAGTGAAATCTAGTTATTATTTCATCCTTATATTCATGTAGTGTTGCCTATTGTTCATTTTTTGATTTTTTTATATAAAATAATTTCTATACCATTTAAAATTTAAATCAGCCTATATTTCATAGTGACTCGCCTTACTCTCTAAAGCTCGCTCTTAGTAAACCAACCTAAGTCTTCTAATATTTATGGGGACCACCGTTTGTTATCCCACCCCGGCGCTTTCGGAAGATGGCCAAGTTTGTATTGGACACCTTTCCTTTCTTCGTACCATCGCGCTCTTGACCCCTGAGCGACTTAGGTCCTCGAGGAGGTCGCTCCCTATAACACTTCACTTTTAAATCCGTCTCCGTACCGTTCGTCCACAAAACTTTGCGGCCAAATATTCGGACGCAATGCGATGTTTGGATACAGAGAAAGAACGGGAAAATAGTGTGGAAAACAAAGAGATTACAAAGAGAAAAAAAGCACATTCTCAAAGGAAAAGGGAGAGAAAAAAATTACAAAAGAAATGGGAGACTGGGAAGGAGACAGTAGCCAGAAGAATGTAATTTAAAAGAGACGACTTGGGATGGTAAGAGAGCCAAGAGCGATCAGTGGTTTTCCTTCGGAATGACCACAGCTCCAATCGTCAAGAGGTTAATATTACTAGCGTTCGCATCACCTGACGTCATTTCACGATCTAGTTGTCCTAGAGCAAGAGGTCATATTTTGGAATTTGCGTATAGAAGCTATTTTAATAGATAAAACATGTCTTTCTTACGGTAAATCATCTCTTTGTTATCAAAAATGTAAACAGCTCCCCATAAACGATTCCAAGCGTTCATGTGTTAGCTTATTGATAAAATGCGCGTTCGGATCCGTTTAGAATTTTAGGTAACTTGGCAGAGAGTTTTTGGGGTAGATATCATATTCACCATGCTTTTAAAACGACTTAAACTGCTTTTTATCTGATGATCATCTCTGCCCTTTGATTGAGCTGATGCCGGAGTTACCTAGAGGAAAATCCAATCGGATCTAGCGGAATTTTCTGTGTTTTAACCTAAATTAAAACCCGGATTAATTTTTTTTTATTTCTTTTTTGAGCTTAATATTTTTGACTTCCCCCTCATTTTCTCTGGATAACCCATCCAGCCTCTTTTACCCGTCCACACCCAGGTCTCTTCCATATTCCCGCGGATCCATATCAACCGACCAGATCTAATCAACGAAAGTGAATATTGTCGGTCTTCTTTTTCCATTAGTTTCTCCTTTTTCGGCTGTCCCTCTAACAATTAAAAAAAGGCGAAGGTGGCCTTTCCATCTTTTTTGTTGGCATTTCTCAGGAGTTGCGCTTTTAAATCAGTTCAAGAATCTCCGATCAAAGGAATACCACCAGAAAAACGCACCAGCGTAATTATCCACATGGATGGATACTGTATTCATAGCTATTTGTTACCATCCATTATTACAGAAATTGATAGTCGTATTACAATATCACTTATTGCGTTAGATTTACAACTGACAATGTTTACAGCACCATAGATGGGAAAGGTCCGCAAGATCGCTGATAACTACGTTCTCAGTGTTTAGACGACGCTTTTATGGTTCTACCAGGGTTAAAAACCTAGGGAATGCCTGAGACAAGGAGGAAAAACATCCACATGAGGCATACTGTAAAGCAATTCCTACAAGTTGCATAACACGCAGTCCACCGACATTAAACGGGAGTTGAGGAAACGGACAAGGAAAGGAAAGAGCAGGAAGTTTAGAATTAGCATAAAACTAGATCCTAACTTTAAGATCCAGGAATGTCCTTGTACCGTAAGATTGTAAAAATATCTAAATTTACAATCCCAGCCTTTCTAATTCCCCGACCCAACTCCATAAACGGTCGAAGAAGATAGTCGGGATCAGATATCAAATAAAGGCATTGAGGTTTTATGCAAATGACCTTCGGATCGAGATCTTGATCTTGAGTTGTTCTGGTGCACAAAGTGCCATTACACAATTCATCGATTTACGAGAGAGACTTGTTGTTTACAGCCGAGATATAATTGATGGGTAATGGATAAGACTGGGTTGTTGTGGGGATCATGGAGCGATCAGTGGGTCGCAGGAGTTACGCATATGTCTCAGCTCGCACTTGCAAAAGAGAATCCCTGCGAGTATGACCCACCGTCTAAACAATTTTCTAATTTGAGGGCTATAATAGCAATAAAAAGAGTATTTGGACAAGAAATTCATCAACGGTTGACCAAAAAAATTTAATTAGTAAAAAAATCATCTAAATTTCAAACGGTTGGAGCGGCAGCAAATCTTCAAATCGCTCGAAAAAATCAAACGTAGCTTTTTTGGCTAGCCATTTGTACCCGTAATCGGAAAGTGGATTTAGACACATAATCCGCAAAAATTGTCGAAAAAATCTACGAGGTCTTACGTGGAATCTTCACAATTATTGATTTTTTCGATTAAATGCAAAATTTAATTTTGATGAAAAATGGTCGAAATGTTTCGGAATTTTGTTAGAAAGTCGATAGTTTTGTACTTTGAAAGTTGTAAAGACTTTTTTGATTTTCTCAATCACATGTCTAGTTTTTAAAATATTAAAAGAAGAATCTAAATCTTTTTCTGCTTGTATTTTATTTTTTGTGACAAAAATTTTAGTGCCCTCCTACTCCTAACCGTATTCCCTAATCCTCGATTTCCCGGATGCGTCCTGAGTGGTTGTTTCTCCGCTCCTCCGTTTGTTGTCCCCCTTCTTTTTTCCTTTTGCGGTTTTATTCTCCTTCTTCACGGAGGGCGGGGCTGGCCAGATCCTTCCTTAGTTTCTATATTCCTTTCGTATTCGCGACTACATTTGCGGGGATTGGGGAGGTTTATTTGTGTATATATTTACTCCCTGCATGATGCCCGTATAAGGGCAGAATCAAGTTTTCTTGCCGAACTCTTCAGATTTCAACCGATTCTCCAAATTTTCAAAATTTTAGTAATGTTTGACCTTTTATAGCATGAAAAACACGTTTCCATCACGTTCCATCTTTAGCATGCAGTATTGTAGTCAATCTCCAATGCACATCCTTGCATCCTTTGGGGGTCCTGGCCTCCTTTTCCATTGTCTTTGTACTCTAAGAAGTGCGTTTCAAGAATATCATGGGGAGAATCCGAAGCAGCGCATTCGGATTTGAAAGTAGCTTTCTTTTACAGTAGCGTGTACGTTTTACAGTTCAACAAGGGGCCGGATCCCCGCGTTTACAAAGGCCGGCCTTTAAAAATACATCAAGAAAGGGAAGGGAGTCTTGTGATTCCAAGTGGGTTGTAGTAGTGACCAAATTAATGTAAACAAAATGTTTTTTACTGTAGGAATTTTGGATCAAGTTTTGGAACTGGGAATTGTAATTAAAATTAATTGTGGTTCCATTTGCCAGCACTATTTTCAATGCTAATATGTCTATCACAAGATTTTTTGTCCAAAACAGAAGTGCGAATGTCATTTGGAGAGTCAATTAATGGGCCAGCAAAATGAAAATACAAAAATAATCAAAACAACCCGATTATCCATATCGGCCACATCTCTCGAGGGGATAGAGATTCGTCTGGAGGTCCGGGCAGACTGTAAATGAGGTGGTTTTCAGAGATTAGACAAAGGGGTTTATTTTTGGGTAGACGTCGATTGATGATGATGTATATTTTGTGTTAACCCATTTGGTATGACGTTATGCCATTTTTCACTTAATAAAAGAATTGTTTCCTTCTAGAAAATGAAGAAGAAACTTCTTGATCAAGTCGTCTCATAGGCAAATTTTTCTGTTCTTATCGCACTGCCATGTTTTCAAACAGTTTTGCGCTTGATTGCACGCAATTCTTTGACTCGTGCCGTTTATTTTACCTCAAGGATATGTTTACTCCAAAATATTTTTACGTAATAATAAGCGTATAATAAAATAAGGTGGCGAAACGAAGAAGATGCATTTATTGTGGATACGAAAACACTGACTTGGGGTAAAATACGCGTTTCTTTTCATAATAAATTTGTAAGAAACATGACGGCGTTGTTTGGTAGTTGATATTATACGGAAATCCCGCTGTATTTGTCTCTGGATTTATATTTTTATTGGAATTGTTTTAACTCATACGCCTACTCACGATTTTCTTTCAATTGGATTGTATTTTTCGAGTATAATAACAAAATTTTTTGAGTATACATTAATGTGCTCTATTGTTTTCAGTGCAATATCCTGACGAAACCTTAACCTTAAAAACGACAAGTTACAAGTTCATTCTGTTTTGCAATGGAGACTCTGATGTGCGCGGAATGTGGATACAACACCAAGGATATGACACAATTCACAAATCACGTCAAAAGTCATGAAGAACCAACTGTCAGAGTAAGTTTTGCATTGAAATAGAACCTGTAATCAACATCGAGACTTTTGTTTGCAAAGTCCTTGGGTTTCCTATTCTTCATTATTTTTTTGGATTAATCAGTCTCCAAAAATGGAATCAATTGCGCAAACTGAAATCGGGATTTTCTGGTTTTCAAGGTTAGGTCATAAAAAGAAGAACTAGTAAAATTTTGGAAGTAATGGCTGGAATGGTGTTACTGTCTTTCCTATCCATGTCAACTTTGTCCTTTTTGCACGTTTTCATCTCCAAGTTTATTTCGGCTGTCGTTTTTAACGACAAAGTCCTCTTGACGATCGGCAGATCAATTTTTTTAAAGCCTGATGACCTTTCTCGGAGATCCCGTTTTTTACGTCCCAAGAATAAAATCGAAAGTCTCTTACCTGCGCCACATCTCGGCGCAAAAACCGGACTGATTTCTCTTATAAAAAAAAGAAGACCTGGAATTCCACTAGAGAGCTCGATGTGTTAATGATTTGAAGGATTATGTCTAGATTTGGGCATCCTTTAACTCTGGGTAATTGTTTAATTAAAATTTTTGGGATTAGAATACTTCGCATGCAATGTTTTGAGGATATTTTGGAGATAAGATAACAACCAGGAAGGCACTTTTGTTGGGATGGAGACAAACGCTTTGTTCGAGGTGATGTTACATATGATGCATGTAAGATTACATCCGATGGAGAAGAGTTTTGTGAGGACGCTAACTCTTACAGTATTTCCTGTTTTTTAAGTTTAGACGAAAACCTTGATTCGCCCTTTACCGTCTTGTAATTCACTTTTTTGTGTTCCATTACAAGTTTTAGAAGAATCAATCAGCTTTCCTTTCATTTCCGTGAAGGTCTTGACCAAACGATGCACGTAATCTGAGAGTTTGACCAGTTAATCAGCCCAGTTTAGGACTATTTGCAATTCGTGTTTAGTAGTTTCTACTCCTCTATAATTTTTACTGTGACTTTTAAAGTCCGTTTTCATAATTTTCACATATGAATCCCTTTCCAGCTAGATTCACAACTGATAAGTCGAGTGTCTTCGCAGTCAATGTCACGGCCTTCGCACCCCATCTTTTTTGGATCTTGGTTTTTCCGTATTTTCCGACATTAACCTTCGCTTTCATCTTCCCCACTCACCGTTGAAGGTGAAGGTGTGCCGCAAAAAATGATGGCTGGGTGGGGCAGAAACTCGGGAGTCTCGAGATTGGGAAATCGATCAGAAAAAGTGAAGGAGTTGGTGGGGATTGAATTCTTAACCAATTGGGCCTTTAGGGGGGAGTGGGAAGAGATGGGTTTTCCGAAAAGAGTACGCACGAAGCATTAATTGTACGCTACAAATGTCTGTCTCAATGTATACTGGGAAGTGAGCCGGACATTTACTGAATTTTTGTGAATACAATTACGGTAGATGATCATTGAGGTTGGCTTGGTGGGACTGCATGTTTCAAACAACAATATAAACATTATAGCAGACATTCAACTACAAATTCTATTTTAAAAATCCACAATTTTCATATAGTAGATTTTTTTCCTGTCCATTTTTTGATTCTATTATCATTTCGTCTCGATGATCTTGATGTCTGTGCATCTCTCGATTTTCCGATGGTCCTTTTTAAGCCCTTCGTAATTCCTACCTTCTTGCCGTTTTTCCGCTTCTTCCTGCGCCGAGGTTTTACCACCAATCTTCTTCTTCCCAATTTTTGTGAAGGTCATTCCGTCGATGGTTTGGTGCTGATAAAAGTGACAAAAGGAAAAATGAAAATCTTTTTTGTTTCGGGAAAAGTGCGCACTCTCGCTTAGGTACCTTTCGCTTTCCTCTCGAGAGATGAGTCCACTGTTTTTGTCGGCACTCGATCTGTTGGCCATTTCGAGGCCGATGGGATATCGATTAATGGTTTGATGGACAGGGAATATGGTATCAAGAGGTTTCCTTACTATTTACTTCTGCTTATGTATTCCTTGTTATGTTATACTTGGACATATTCTACTTCAAGCCATAAATCATCCTTATCTACTTCAAGCCATAAATCACTTTCAACTTATAAGCAAATATCCTCTTTTTTTATATATCCTATTACATGACAATATCTTCTCGAGGCGTCGTAAATGTGGATATCGCGAGATCATGGATTGAGTAATCGCAGATGCAACAGCAAAGTTGCATAGCGAATTAATTGTGGGTAAATAGCCGTGAGAGTTTTGGGGTGATGTGTCGCAGGTTATCGAAATGTTTACGGTCCCCCGGTCAAGGTGTGTTTTTCTGGCATAAGAATGACTGATGAAGACTTTTATAATCTCAGTTCGTTTCCGTACAAGACGCTGTTTCAATTCTTTTTTGGTCTTCTAGTATTTTACTTTTTGCCTTTACTTTCAAAATAACTGTAGCCGATTATCCCCTTTCCTTATCATCTCTAGTACCTCGATTGTTTATTTATTGAGCCCTCTAATTATTGTGTTTTGGGAAGTAGTGCAAAGTAATTTAGTTTTCGTTGTTCCCGGACCCCGATTGGTCCCGTTTATTCGGCCTTCCTCCGACTATTGGCTCCCTCGGTCTCTCACTGGGTCTGTTTTTTTGGAAAATCGAGGATACTATACGTTTGGGGAATAGCAATTAAGCAGTAATGTTGGGTGGATGAGGGTGGAGCTATTTACACGTTCACAGATCTGATTTGGCTTTCACTTGGTCCCGAATTCCCGGCCTGAACTTTCGATTTGTCCCGATTTCCTTAATCCCCAAGTATAAGGTCGACTATTTACTCGGGATTTAAGTGTAGATCATGTTGTCATGGGAATATGAGGAAGTCCGGCTTAAGATCGAGATTAATCAAGTAGCCGTGGATGGAGTTTGGAGGGGATGGGCTTAAATTTGCATAATTTCGTGAATTAATGGCATATTTTGTTACTATCGCTATTAAATTTTTTGATGCCAAAATACGTTATTTGTAACATCAACGTAGGTTGAAACTGTTCTTTAATTGTTTTCTTGATTACTGTATATTTCCTTTCGGTTTACAGGAACCCTATTTGGAAAGTAGTTTTAGTGATTTCGATATGTTTTTTTTCCATTTTGAGACATTATGCCGTTGTGTACTCACTCCTCTCCAATTTGATCCTACCTATCTAATTTGACTTCCCATCAACATATTGGGCAAACACTCAACCTTTTTTGGCCATCGATTTCTTCCGACAGGTCAAAAGCGGTCATCCAAGACTTTCTTTCTCCTTTCTTCTCAATATTGCCATAACTGGAACTTGATCCGGTTACCCGATCCAGTGGACTCTCCCTCCTCTTTCTTCGACTTTGTTTGGCCAAGCTTGTTGGTCCATTGTCTTTTCCGCTTACCGTCGGCATTTGTTTTTACGGGTTCCGTAAATTGGAGTCGGGGGATTAATACAGGAAAGGAAGGACGAGTTGAACCTGTACTTGCTGATTAATTCAAAGTGTAGTCGTTCCTGCCCCTTATTAATGTAGCAATTTTGCCATCCTTTAAACCCTCTAGGGTCATTTAGGTTACGGTAATTGTACACGTACAATTTTTTATTTTTTTTTACTTTATATTCCATATACCAATTACCGAATTTAAGTATACTTTTGTAAATTTCGTTTTTGTCTCTGAAGGCGTCATACCGAAAGCTGACTTTTTTAACTGAAAATTAGGGGGCGTGGCCCGAGCGAGACTGATCGAGAATAAGGTAAAATATGTTGGAGGTCAGAATGTTTGTCCAAGCTCCCAAAATGACGGACTGAAGTTCTGGCTTTAAGATTCGGGCTACTTGTCCGAGTTTACCATGAAAGGATCGGGCTTACCGTAAGTGGGTAAAGTTGCAAACAAAAATATTGCAGGTTGGTCTTCAGATTTATCCCGTATTTTGACTTTATTGTCTTGATCTATCGAATTCTGTTAAATTTTATGAGAATCTGGCCTTGTCTGATTGTGGTGGGCACCTTTCGGATTAAGAGTTAATTGCCGTGCCTCCCAGTCTCATGCGTTTTTTGGGCCTAGGGATGAGTCTTTGTTTTTCACCTGGCTCTTACATCTCCTCTCTGACACCAATTATAATATTCGAAATTAGCTCCAGAGGGGATTTGGGCAGACGAAAACAATATTTATTGCCTTTTTTGACGATGATGAGAATCTGGGGGTTATGGTAGAAGATGATACTACACTTACTGGTCAAATGGACTGGTTTTGAAGGGGTTCCCCGTTGATCGGAGATTAGAAAGCCCTTACGTAATTTGCGTGCCACACTTGTAACTGTCATATATGTCGTTTTGCATACATATAAATTATCTTGGAATTGTAGATTGAACCAGCGACATTGCCGTCCTCAAACTTGGCCACAATGCTGCCCATGCAATTCAATCAATTCCATTTGGCTCAAATCTCACAGATGCTCAAGTCGATCCAGACACCCCCAGTTACACAGCCCAATGTGTTCTCCATGAATAATGGCTTCGATGTGATGAGATTGTTGGCTCAAAGAACTCCAGAAAAATCTCAAGAAGTGAAGTCAGAGAATATGGAGGTCAGAGATGAAGAAATCAAGAAAGAATCCTCTCCCGGATTGCATCAGGGAATCAAAAAGTCAAAGAAACAAGTCCACAGTTGTCCTCATTGCAATTTCTCGACCGTAATGTCACAACATATGAAGGCTCATGTGGAAGCTCATATCAAACATGAGGGAGCCATGTATATGTGTGATGTTTGCAAGATGCAATTCAGTCAGAAAGCTAACATGCACAGACACAGAATGCGTCATTCGGGAGAGAAACCATATGAATGTAGATATTGCCAGAAAAAATTCTTCAGAAAGGATCAGGTAAGTTGTTTACAACGGTGATAATTATTAGTAGCTAATTTTTAACTTATTCTCTTTGTATCTTCAGATGCAAGAACATTCAATGACTCACATTAAAACCGGAGAAAACTTTGATTGCCCAGTCAATGGATGTTCCCGAAGGTTCAAGCAACATCAAGAACTTAGAAATCATCTGACTGATGAACATATCATCACTGCTCAGGAACAGGCTGCTTGCAAAAGATGCGCCATGACTTTTTCGAATCACAGAAGGATCCTTCTTCACTATCAGACCAAGCATGATGACAGTCTTACTGTAAGTTGATTTTATTTACAATACAAATCTTTTCAATTGGAATTCAACTTTATTTCTATTTATTACTTTAATTCTAGGCAGCAAGCAGAGAGTTGGCTCTTCTCCACCAAGGTGATCTCTCCGATGAGGATTCCCTTTCCAGTTCTCCACCAACTCAGGCCAAACCCTTGACCTTGAATCCCGCTCTTTCTTCTCTTCTCCAATTCACCCAGCTCAATCAGATCCCAAATTCAACTGCGAATCCATTCTTGGCCCAGCCAGGTCCCTTAGCTAATAACATGAATGACATTATGAACTTCTCCTGGAATCCATTGAATATAGGTATCAAAAGAGAGCTTAATGTGAATCTAAATCATCTGGGATTGAATGGATCGACCTCAGCTCAGTCCAGTCCAAGGATGTTGCCAAAGAGTAAGAGCCCTTTGATTAAAATGGAAAGTTCGGGAAATGAAGTGGGAAGCAACACCAACATGCTGAGCAAACTTATCGAGGAGGTATGTTAAATTTCATATTTATTTTATTGTCCAGAAACACGTAAAATTGTAAAGTAATTGTAGATGAAGCAGACCCAGCCTCAATTATGGTCCCAGACCCGCTCCGACGATCATTCCTCTACTCATTCCCCTACTTCTGGCTCACGAGCTTCTTCTTCACCTCAGCCAAATGACTCCGAAGATTACAAACACAGAATTGAAGCTGAAGCAAACATTTCTACGGGAGAACGACAAGAATGTGAGCACTGTGGGATCACATTCAACGACGATGTCATGTATATTCTGCACAAGAAATTACATTCCGAAGAGAATCCATGGAAATGTGGACTCTGCGAGAAGCAATGCTCGGACAAGATCTCATTCGCCACCCATATTGTACATGATGGACACCGTGTATAGAATCCTCAATTAAAATTAGACTAATTTTTTACAAATTCAGTAGGTCCCGTCGGAATCGATTTCCGGACCAAACTCTTTTCCTTTCTGTGTTTTATATTAATTACATTATTTTCAATGTATTTTGTTACCTTATAATTCCTTGTCTTCCCTTATTTACGCACCATGACATTCCCTTTTTAAATCCATCCCAAGAATACACCGTTCGGTAGTGATTTATATCATTTCTATGTCATAACGCCACATGTCGACCACCACTATTCGTAAATAGTCTTCTGTGATACAATGGATGTACTTCATGTCCCCCTTTTAGTGAAACATATAGTACTTGTTCCTATAGCTATCCCTAAATAATTAAAAATTGCCGGTATTTCTTCAAAAACCAACTCACTGATAGCATATTGTAATTCCAAAGTCCCATTGTAAGACTTTGGAATATTGATTATTACCAAATTCGGGATCCCCAAGTGCATGACAATCGACTTCCTATCCATTTTAGTAACGTTCATCCCTCAGATTGCAATTATTTTGCGCAGGTCTTACTGTAAACCGAATGGTTTGTCATAATGCCAAAGATTACTACTTCCTACTGCGAGTCTACCATTTCATTTTTGATGTTAGTCACTGTTTTTTTAACATCTAAAGATGTTTTATTCATTCCAGAGTAGAGTTACTCCTTTCACTTCGTCTACTTACTTTTCTCCTTGTTAAGTGATACCCAAATTTATATATTTATAAATAATAAAGTATACAATGATATGTAGATGTATTCGATACTTCAAAAAGTAGGGAAAGAAAGAAAGCATCCTTAAAATTAATTAACGCTTATTACATTAGTTTCGTCACCTCCGAAGAGTAATAAAAAAAATTATGATCTAAACTAACCCCTTGTTCCAGGAGTTTTATCGCACCTGAATCTTATCGGCTTCCACCAATATGTTATCAGCGACCAGAAGCCAAAGGGAAAAGATTGTTCTCTCCTTAAAGAAAACGCTTTCTCTTCACGTTATTACTGTTCCCTAAACTTAAAGCAATAGCTGATGCATTCATGTGCTGATTTATTCGATGTCTCGAGAAAATTTGGAGGGAATATTAGTTTCTAAATAATATTTGTCAAGAACCCGTTGGTTTTTGTTGTTTTCTTCTTATTATTTTGCTACCCAATGGCCTTCTACACGATCCCATTAAGTAGATTTGAGAAGTTTATAGAATGGTTTCGAGTGTGGATTGAGATCTGGCATATCTGGGTGGTCACCATCGGGGCTTTGGTAATCATGTTGTTGGTCTGCATTGTGGCTCTTTTTACTGATGCGTAAGTTTTAATTATTTTATTAAAGGGACAGTACAGCGACTATTAAATCGCGCTTTTTATGGCGTGGAAACGAAATGTCCAAAAAGTTTCTTCGTCCACTGTACTAATAAAAACGGGAAAGATTAATGGTGACATTCTACATGCTTACTAACAATTATTTTACTGTTTGCACCTCTGCCTCCTTTGTTTTCGCTGCAGGACATAAAAAATTTTCTTTGACATTTCGTTTCACACGCCGTAAAATGCGCAATTCAAAAGTAGCTGGCTGGTCTTGCCCTTTAAACCATTTGAGATGACTTTAGACAGCATGGTGACCGTTTCGATAAGCGTGTTGGGCGCTTCTTTACAGCAGTATCAAACAGCAGCATCTCATACGCAATATTCGCATTCTTAGCGCTGGTTTTCCTATTCCCTTTTGCAATCATTATCCTTTCTCTTAAAGTTCTTGGGCCTTATGAACGGAAACCGACAGTGAGGGAGGCCAGGATATTCTCGTTGTTCTGATTACTTTACATAATCTGAGTCATAGTAGTGTTTACACGTATTATTTAATGGGTTCATCAACTCGCCATCTTGAATTTTATCCATTTATGTTGAGATCAAATAATAAAAAACAAAAATTTAGACCCGCTTCCCCACGATTTCCAGAGGGATTCGAATAACAATATCATTATCTGGCATTAAACCCACCTTCTCAAAACAAATGAACCCGTTCTTAACATCAAAATTTAGTTCATGTTCCACACAAGACCTCACGATCTTCAACATTTCATCGACATTCAGTCGGGGATGACGATAATTTTGACGTGGTTCTGAATCATCTCCATATTCAACGCATGAATGAGCCGATGACAACTAAAATAATATAATCTATAGACTTCTAATCAACTTGCATCATCATAATAAGGTTGACGGTCAGGTTGGTCATCGAAATCTCTTACCCATCGAGTTCTGGAACCAGCAAACACATATTCACGACCAAGAGCAAGAAGAACATCACGATCGATCTGAAAACACAATTTAGATATAAAATACTTCCGACAATATCTCATATCTCATCTAAGCATTTCTCTTGAACACACCTCATCCAACGACACTCCAGAGACCAATTTCTTTCTTGCCTTCACCTTCATCCTTTTGTACAGGTCTCGAAGTCTCTTCTCGTTCGTCTTATTGTATTCCCATCCAAATTTCTGACAAATTTCTTTTGCAATACTGATCCAGAAGTTGGTTTTCAGAGTTTCTCGGACCGAAAGTTTTACGCCAAGAACATAAACAAGTTCTCCTCTTTCTGCTGCGAGATATTTAGCAAATGGTGCAATGGCTCCACTAACAGCCAGCTTCAAGTCCCTTGAAAATAGAATTCGCTGAAAACAGTACCCAAAATAATATAGTTGGCCTACGGAACGATGCGAATTGTGGACAAATTCAGAAAGCGTCAATGATTCTGCACGACCAATGAGAGGGTTATTCACCTCATCTTCTTCATTGTCGGCCTCGGAATGATGATTGGCTTCATGGTTTGGGGTTCCCAACATCTTCAGAAGGTCTGAAGGCGCAGAAACCAAATTTTCCCTCGATGAATGGCTTCCTTTATCCATTGTCAACGTATGTTAGATCATGCACACTTGTAGATCGTAACAGAGAATTGCAAAAATCTTCTGAAACGACTACAAACAGTCAAAAAGTCAACCGGAAAGTGACAGGAACAGTCGACACATATTGTACAATTTTTGTTTGAGTCATGTGTGGCTCTCATAATTGCGTTGCTAGCTGCGGCCAGGGGTGGTCACCAGGCCCGGCGGCCAATTGAAACCGGGCCGGGCCGGGCCCGAAATTTCCGGTCCGGGCCGCAGGCCTGGGTTTTTTCAGGCCCGGCCCGGCCCGGTTTTTATCATAATGCCAAACCGTTGGCATTCATTGTTTTCGTGCCGGGAAAATTTTTTGATGGGGTTGTTGTTGTAGTTTATCAAGTTCTAACACATTTACAAGCTTTTTTTTCACGTTTACTTTCAAAAATAGTGCATATATAGTAATGTATTACAATAGCACTACCGGGACCGAAGCTTTTTTTTACAAACTTTAGTTCCCAGTAGGCTAATAAACATTTATCAGATTCTATTTGCAATTTGTTGAAAGAAATCCAATTAACTAAGAACAAGGACGAAGATGATCCGAAATAGGTCTATTAAAGTCCTTTCGTTGTTATAAACTGTTGTTTTAATGTTTATATGGTCTTGAGCATGTTTGAAGGCATTATACTACCTTGAATAATGTTTGTTTAATCGTTAGACAGTTTCCGACCGAAACAACGGCGGCAATTTGATGAAAATGACTTCAATTTGACGTCACTGTCAAAATCACAACCCTAGTTATAACAAAACTGCAACGATTTTTTGGCAGGTCGCGCCCTAGCCGGGCTTTCACGGGCCGGGCCGAGCTTGTAAAAACCTCTACCCGGGCCGGGCCGGGCATTTGACGGACCGGGCTTCGGGCCCAAAATCGGAAAAATAGGTGCCAGTGACCACCCCTGGCTGCGGCCCGACATTTTTTTATGGGTCTATATTTTTCTCCCAGAATTAAAAATACTTTTCCCCAGAAAGAGTAAATTTATAAAAGTAAGGCATGGAAGTAGATAAAAATGATTAATAATTTATTTTACTTGTAAAATCTACTAAATAGTTTTATAAAATAATAGTAGTAGGCACATTTTGAGAAAATGGGTTATGCAAAACATACTGAATAAATTATTGAATATTACTTTGTTCCCGATGAATATAAAGATGAGCATCTGGTAAACCAGCGCTTGGTCTATACTATTCCAGCATTTCAATTATACTATTATCTATGATGCCTTAATGTTCTTTTCGGCACTGAATATGACAAAGAAAGGCTACCGGTGTATGTGAAAGCAACAGTATAACATTGAATGCCGAAGTGTGGATGGAGTACAAGGTCTTAAGCCATTTTCGCCGAAATTTTGACAATACTCCTGCGTCGCTATACTTTTTGACCACAAACAACATCAAAAAAAATTAGTTTTGTTTTCAAAATGATCACAGTCGATTATCTTTATTTTGAGAATTCCTTATTAGTCATTTTTATCTACTTCCATGCCTTACTTTTATAAATTTACTCTTTCTGGGAGAAAATATGTCTTTTCTGGGAAAAATTGCATTTTTTACTACAACAACAACCCCCATCAAAAAATTTTCCCGGCACGAAAACAATGAATGCCAACGGTTTGGCATTATGATAAAAACCGGGCCGGGCCTGGCCTGAAAAACCCCAGGCCCGCGGCCCGGACCGGAAATTTCGGGCCCGGTGACCACCCCTGATAATGCCAAACCCTTGGCATTCATTGTTTGCGTGCCGGGAAAATTATTTGATGTTGTTGTTGTTGTAGTTTATCAAGTTCTAACACATATACAAGCTTTTTTCACGTTTACTGTCAAAAGTAGTGCATATATAATAATGTATTACAATAGCACTACCGGGACCGAAACTTTTTTTACAAACTTTTTTTGTTTGAGTCATGTGGCCCGCGGCCCGGATCGGAAACTTCGGGCCCGGCCCGGTTTCAATTTTCCATTTTTGAGTCAGGCCCGGTCCGATCGGGCCGGGCCTGGTGACCACCCCTGATCCCAATTGCAATGGAAAAGAATTGAATTCGTGAGAATGCAAATGGCCCAGCGCTTTGTCGCCGTCAGGGGGTGCAAACGGGCTGGACCGCACCGGGTCTGGGCCCGTTTATTTGAAAAAAATCTTTTGCGCTTTTTTCAGAGTAATCGGATGGCTTTGAAACTTCGGCTAACCCTAGGTTTAGTTTAGGTGCTGACCCTTAAAATGTTATCATATTTTTGATATCTCTTCTCCAAAACGAGATATCGCGATTGGCGGGAAGAATATTTAAATAAACGGCCCCGGTGCGGCCCGGCCCGTTTGCCACCCCTGTTCGCCGTTGAAAATAAATTGCGCTGATCTGCCCGCAATTCTTTGTGCACTCTCAATTGTTATTTCCTTCGTTGTTTTTAGATCTTTTAGTTCTATCTAATAATCTAGGATTTGAGATGACTTATTCGTTTTGTTCACCCGCTGTTTATGTTATTTTCTCAGGTGTTTTTTCGACTGCCTTTCAAGATCTTTTATTCTATTTTTCGTTTGCTTCCTTGACCGTCCAATATAACATTTTAGCGTTCCTTGCTTATTTTTTATTTGTTTCTCCGAGATGAATCAACCTTTAACCAATGAAGAAGAAATTATTACCCTCTGTGGATTAATCTATCCGTACGAAGATTATCTGAAGTCAGACATCCATAAGAAAGTGGAAGTGAAGGGTCAAGTCACAACTGTGACATCAGCGAAAAAAACGCGCATCTGGAACGGGTGTATGATCTTCTTTTGGCCGCGCATCCTCGAATTGCTAACATAACGATCACTCAAGTCCAAAATCAATGGAGGAAATATCGAGGAAAGGTTCCAGGTTATATTCAGAAGTTCCATCAGGGAAAAGAGTTGTCACAGGAAAGCATTTTGTTAAATATAAACTCATAAGGAAATACTTGCAGCTTGAATCGTCGGTCCTTGATGCAACTGGGTTCAATTTTGAGATTGATAGCAGTTACATTGCCCCTGAAAAAAAGAAAAGGAAATATGTTAGAAAGAATACGGGAAAGACGATAAAGACTGACGATAGTGGAAATGACGGGAAAGAAATCAACGATTCTGTAAGTTTGATTGTTTTTGTCTAAATATCTTTCTGAACAATAAGCCAATCAAACGGGAATAAAAATTTTTTGAATGTAGGGAAATCAGCTCCTCACAGCGCTGCCTTAGATCGGTATTCTCTTTTCGTTCTTCCCTGACCTTACTCTCGCTCTTTTCTAAGGCTTTTTTTGCCTTTTTCCGGAATCTTTTTTGGACTTTGAAGAGCGTTGTGCCTGAGGCGGTTTGTGGCTACTTGAAGTGGCTTGGGGCGTGTTTTTACTTAAGGCTTTTGCCACACGTGCCTCAACTATCGTGGCGAACGCCTTTCAGGGCTTGTTGAGTTTGCGTTTCGTCCGTTTTTGGGTGTTTAAGGGATTTAGCCGCTTAGTAAACCGTTAAAAATCAAGAAAGGAATCGGTTATTACGTTTTATTTTAATATTGCTCAAATATATTTGTACCAAATTTCAATGTTTGGCGGGCATTCTGAGACGACTTATCTGGCTCTACTTTCCTCCACAAATTTTTACGCACCCTAATTTTTAGATGAAACAGCAATCTCACTTTACGGACGATGAGATTGTTGCCTTCGGAGATGTCATTGGTCCTTATGAAACCTATTTGACCACAATTCTTGGGGAAAGAGCCAAGATTAAGGGAAAAACTTTTGTTGTGCGCGCAGAAAAGAAAAAAGAAATATGGGGGAAAGTTTTCAACGACTTGTGCCAGATCCATCCAAGACTCGGCGAACTCGGATTATGCAAAATTCAGAATCATTGGAGGAATTGGCGAAGGAAGACATCAACTTTGGCTAGGAAATACAATACGGGACAAGGACTGAGTAGAGTAAGCCTTGAAGAAATTTGTTTTAAAAATATCTGCAAATTCGATAACCGCATTCGACACTTCAGGTAGAATTAGCAGTTTTCAACGCAATGAAGGAGAATATTGTAAGTAGTAGCGAAGAGAAACCCCGGAAACAATCAGCCCGGTTTCATTCCATCAAAAAAGAACCCATGGACGAGGAAATGGCTTCTTTTGATCTCTGTAACGACATTCCAGTTGACAATTTTCTCACTGTAAGTTTATTATGAAATTTTAAAGTTAACAGGAGAAGTTTAATATAAATATTTATTACTTTCAGGATCTTTCAAGACCTCAAAGGGTTGTCAGACCAGCCTACAGTTTGATATTCAATCGAAATGGAATCCAAAATGTGCCATTTCCTTCTCATGAAGATCAACAAGACCTAATTTTTACTCCAACGAATGACATTACTCAAGAACTAACTCCTGCCAATACCCCCACTACATCCACCAGTGTAGCGAGTCACAATGTTCAAAATGTGAGTTATTGCGTCCATTTTCAAGCTGTTTTCAGGACAGCAAATTAAACTTGTCAGAAGTTCTCCAAATCGTCGATTACTGTACCAAAAACAATAAAAAGTTTGAGATCCTCGATGGAGCCCTGGTATTCAGAGATCGGCGTCCTGATGAAGGAGAAGAAGTCCGGATTCCCTTGGAAGCTCTGGGGAAACGCATTCAGCTATAAGATTCCTATATTGTCTAATGCCATAATAACTTTGCCATATTTGGTTGTAAGGTAACCACTTTAAAATTTTTTTCAAGATGCTCGCCATACTATTTACAATATATTTACTATACCCGTATTTTATTGGTTTTACCGCAAACTTTAGTTATTTATCACAGATAAGTATGGTTAAGACAAGGCTAGAGTACAAGTTATGAAAATATGGAATGTTAAGACAGATTGAGGACAAAATTAGACTAGACAATAAAATACAATCACAGTTATGAGATGAGCGCCTCTTTAATGCGCCTCAAGCAGGCATTGGCACCCTCGCGGCATTCGTAAGACATCGGCGTAAAGTTAAGAAAACCATGAGGAAGAGCATCAAGAAGGTCCACTGATCTAACCGTGCCTCCTACATCTCGTAAACGACGGGCAAAGGCGATTGTGTCATCCAGAAGTGGGTCTAAGTGGCAGGCCTGAAATAATTTGTGCATTAACAACGACATGCGATCTTTTTTACTTACAACAAAACTCGTCGGAGGCAGTTGCTTGAGTATTTCGTCTGGTGTGTACATCGGAGATATCAGGTATTCCCTCGGAAGATCCAATTTTAGTAATTCCGTGAAGCAGGATTCCATCTTCTCAGCCTCGGCTTGTTGAATCAATGCGGATTCGTAAACGCTCATCGTCTGGGATCTAGTCAGTTTGGGCTTATCCAGATGTCCTAAAGGTGTATGTTCAACATCAAACCAATTCGAAAAGGAATCATAAGCATGCCCCGCTGCCTGAGTTGCAGTCTCTAGTAATGATTGACTTAATGACCGGCCTCGCTAAAAAAATTAAATAATCATAGAACTCAAAAAATAGAAACTGATTATGTCACACAACATACCGAGACTTTCGTTTTGTAAACCGGTTTCTCGGTCTGTGTTACTCGCTTTTTGATGGCACTGGGGACTCTATTGGTTGGGGTGGAATACTCGGTGAATGACTTGGATTGTACGGGAGTCTTCTCTCCGTTAATCTCTTCGTCTTCGGTGCTGTCTAAGCCAAATGGATCATCATCTTCCAAAATCGGTGATGAATGTGTCTGTAGAGAGCTGAAATAATCGATAATTACAAGAGAAATAATAAAGCGTACCTCTTAGTTAAAGGATGGCTTTGCAAGTAATCAAGGAGATGATGATCATAATTATTTGCACTCAAACATATGTGATTGGGGTCCCCATCAACATGAACCATCGTAATATTCGGCTGGGCATCAGATTCTTCTTCCTCATCACCGGCACTGCTCACAGCTGAATCATTACTCGATTTGTCAGTCTTTCCTCCTTCCGTTTCAGTAGATGTGTCATTCTCTCCCTCATTGATCTTCTCTAAGGCGGCGTTACTAGATGAATACAAACCCAGACTTCCCAATGAGGTCTCGCTCAGATTAACCAAAGATACAATAGGTTGGGATCCAAAGTCAGAGAACTGGCTGAAGAATCCGAGGCCTTCCTTTTGTTTGTTGATCTCATCCACATATTCGATGAGAGATTTGTGATGAATGTGGGACGCCTTCTCTGCTTTCCGTCGATTCTTCTCGGCCTCTGTGCCATTCGGACAAGCATTTGTGTAGGCTGAAATAGAATGATATTTCAAAAATCACTATTTTTAACCTACCTGCAGCACAGCGGATCACAACGCCCATGTGAAGAAGGGGATCCATGAAACTCAGTACTCGTGAGGGCGATGGAAGATACTGTAAAGATAAAATAAACATGGAAGAATGGATAAAAACATTAAAACGTCAGTTCTGTTTACCTGGAATAAGAACGGCGTATAAATCGGCACAAGTGCGGTCGGTCGCTTTCTAGTCCGCATTTCAATTAATTTCAACGCAGTGGATACGATCAAATTGCCACCGGCGGAGTCTCCACAGAACACAACTTTGTCCCCAGTCCATCCAACTCGCCCAGGATACGTCAACATCCAAGCAAACGCATACAGAACTTCTTCAGTTGGTCGGGGGTAAGGGAATTCTGGAGACAAAGAGTACTCGATGGAAACTAAGGGACATCTGAGATCCTTGGTCCATGAACGCAGATACGTTTCATGAGATTTGGAAGTGGTTGCCACATAACCACCACCATGACAATGGACTACCAGATGAGGGGAAGGTGGATGGATTGTTCTTCCCGGCATATTGTGACTCTACAAAACCATTTTATTTTTATATATTAACCTACAATTCCCTCTCGATGTACAGAAGAGAACAATCGCATTTTGACTGGAATCGGAGGTCCATGAGAAGAAGGCTCATTGATTATAACATCGCCCCCGTCCTCCTTCTCCATCTTCAGAGGGCCCATCATCGGAATATGGATCATCTCGTACACTGTCATTGATGGGCAGAAGAACTTAGGTGCTGGGATTTCCGACAGATTCCAGAATCCTCTACAGAACTCAATGTCTGCTTCCCTGGTTACCTTGATTATCCTGGCGGCGCGTTGCTCTGGATTCAACAAGTAGCGTGAAGAAGCCATCAACGAATTAAAGGCGGCACTTCCATTCTCCCAGGACAAACTGTACGTGGCCAGGACAATACCAATCAAACGGAAAATTCGAGTGACGGAGGGACTGAACTGAAAAATAAAAATAATACAAAGGCACCTTGCAAATTTTAACCACACAAAGTCAAAAAAATACCTGAAAACCAAAGGATCTTCCGTAGAAACACGAAGCATCAAGACTTTCGATCCCCTTCAAAATTCCACTGTATTTGGAGTAATCTGAATCCAAACGGGGGAACAGAGAACCTGACGGAAGGTCCTCGAGCAAGAAAACAACCTACAAAAATAAATTTAGTACCTAAAAACCAATTCTATCATCTTACATGTTGGAATGAGAGAATTAAGAATCTGAAGATGGCTGCAAAGCTCTCCATCTCTTTGCAGATCCACTTTGACCTGAACATCAAACTATTCCGATTGTCCACACAATTCTTCATTATGGCCACAAGTTGAAGCGTGACAGTATCGCAAATACATACAAGGGATCTAAAAATGAGAAACACACGAATAGTATTCATACCTAAAACCATTTCCAGGTGTGTTTTCATCATAATCACACTTCAAAGAGGCATCCTGAAGGGTCTTAACGGAGTAGTTGATCATGTCTATGTTGGGAACCAACTCTTCACAACAGTCGACGATCCTTTTGTGATAATCATTGGTTCCGTGGGCTTCAAACCAAGCTTGGTTGTCGACAGCCATCTAAAACAAAAAAAACAGTGGTTTCCATCAACAATCCTCCCAAATATCCTTCTAAAAAAGATAGCCATTCAAAAACACCTTACCTGTTTCAATAGAGCAATAACGGCATTTCTTTCTACCGACAGTTTGGCCTCGAGCTTGTTTTTGCTATAACTCCTGGAAGGGCCCTTCTGTTCTTGATGTTTTCCCCCTTCTGACATCTCGACCACTAAAAAAATAGAAGAACAGTCACATATTTATAATACAAACGAATCAGATAAGCAGAAAAACGAATAAAAACGACTCCTCCCCGAAAATTTTAACATTAGATTTCTAAAAAAATTGACAGAGAGCACATGATATTAACCATGCCATAAAGTCGTTTCTCGGGAAAATCAAGAATTCCAAAAAGAGTTAATCGATGCGCAGCTTCAGCAGACCAACCAACCGTCGCGCAAGTGCAAAAAACGTAGAATGAAATTAATTGAGAAGACATTGCCTCCAGCGGGGCGACACTTAACCCAAATTCAAGGTTGATTCCCGAATGAGTGTAGCAAATCTGAATACTGCATACAAAAACGTGTCGAACACCTCAAACATTGAGAAACAAAACTTTCGCTTCTTTGGGTCCAAAGTTCAGAAAGTGTCGAAACTTTGGACTTATACCCCAAGTTAGTCATCATCAGGAGAATGCAATGTAAAAGAACAACTTATCATCAGTTTATCACCGCTCACAAATAATGCACAAAGATTTTGATATGGAAATTGTGATGCTCGAAGAGGTGTCGAAGAGTATTCAACTGTTCTTCGTTCTTGGCCAGAGGCGTTTCACAGATTAAGAGACGTTTCAGGTTGGGGGTTACTGTAGGCAACGACTTCAAAGAATTTGCTGACTCAATTGGACATCTGGCAAGAGAAAGGAACTCTAGATGGGGCAGATTTAACGTGCTATCAATACTGAAAACATCAGAAAATAAAGCGCTTTACACTTGCTACCTATTTACGGGATTATCATCCAAAGTCAAGTCTCTCAGAAGCTGGAAACTGTTAAATTGCTTAGTGTTCTCGATCCGATTCCGTTGTAAATTGAGAGAGCGGATGTTCGCAGAAAACAATTGTAGATGTTCAACACTAAAAATAAATCAAGACAAAAAAGCAAACCTGTTAATTTCCAAATCGTTTAGATCAATATGGTCTTCTTCCCTACTCGCCAATTTTTCCAATGTTTCTGAGGGATTGCAGAGTTTCGCTCCTAATTGGACATTATCGATCAGGTGTTTGTATAAATTTCGGCGTTGAGGATCAAGTTCAGCAGTTCTTTTCAGCATATTCTTCACCTCAACCACATTTTCTTGAGTTGGACCACCGAGAAGAAGTAACGTTCTCGCCAAGGCCAAGGGTTCCCACTAAAATATTTTATACAGAAATGAAAGGAAACCCAAAAGCTCGAACATTACTACTTACTGGATTTTTATCGTCGTCTTTCATCAGTTCTTTACAAATATTTACAAGTTCATTTAAAATGGCCTCTGAAGTCGGATTTAAATCCAGTTTCTTCATCGAAAAGAACTTAATATAAACATTTAGCCATCACCATCAGAAACTTACATGAACTAGGAAGTTTTTGTTCGAATATCCTTCTTTAGTGACTTCTCGAACCAAACTATATTCGGTTTCAGCATACACTTGAAGTGGAAAAGCAAAGTCATCTTCAGATTCAACCTTCCATATCTTTGTTCTCTGATAACTTTGAGTTTTTGGAAGATTGATTACGGATATAGGAGTGTAAACATTCCCTTTTATTGTCTTTTGCACCAACTCTTTATCAACAGCCTTGTTAAAGACAAGTACACCCTCAGATGACGTTGGGAAGGAAATAGAAATTAAAGCTGGGGACTCAACGGGACCAACACAAGAGACTTCGGAAAGCCATCTACAATAAGCCCAGCCGGTTTGATCTTCTGTATTATAACAGGTAGGGACTTTGATTCTCTAAACATCAAAACAATATCCACTGAAACCCTTGACTTACTTTGAACTCCTCTTCCAGTCTATCATCGTCAATACAAACAGGATTTCCATTCGGATTCGGAGCGATCTTTGGCAACAATGTGCCTCGATAATGCCAAGCCGAGTAATTGGAAGGATTCTTCGTGACCAGCCGATCAGAGAACTCGAGTTCTTCCTTCTCGTCAAGCTTTGCCAATTTAGCTGTATATCTTCGATGATCCCAACAATGGAAGTTTCTACAATCCACAGACAAGGCCTTTTCACATAGATCCAATTCAGCTTGGAAATCAGGTTCGGGATTCACAGTCAGCACATAATCTCGATGATACCACGCTGAATAGCTCTTGGGATCACTGAGTAAAGCTTCTAGAGAAACCTTTAACTCATTTTCGTATATCCCTTTAAGTCTCTCTTGATATTCTTCGACAGGTTCCTCTTCTTTCCTCTAAATATAAGAAATACAATACAATAAAAAAATAAACCTTAGTCATGACTTCGATAACTTCTCGTCGAATGTTCCAAACGGTATAAAGATTAGGCTGTTTCTTAACAATTTCCCCGGTTATCTCCAGCAACTCTTCGTCGTATTCACCTATAATGAAAAATCAAATAAAAACAAAATTTTACAATTTTCTCTTTTCTTGAAGACAAGGTTCTTCCAAAATATGAACCTTTGCAATTTCTCGGCCCTTTCCTTTTTCAGCGCGGCCAGCTGTGCCTCGCTAGCCGGCGATTTCTTCACTCCATGCATCGTTAATACAATGTAATATGACTGCAGTCGACTGTATGAACCAAAAAATCTTTGTTTTATTTGTGCGTCAAGTCTTACCCTAACAAAGTTGACGCATGGGATAAATTCCGGTCCGGGCCGCAAAGATGGGTTTTTCAGGCCCGGCCCGGTTATTATCTTCGTCCTTGTTCTTACTTAGTTTATTGGATTTCTTTCAACAAATTGCAAATAGAATTACTGATAAATGTTTATTAGCCTATTGGGAACTAAAGTTTGTAAAAAAGCTTCGGTCCCGGTAGTGCTATTGTAATACATTATTATATATGCACTATTTTTGAGAGTAAACGTGAAAAAAGCTTGTAAATGTGTTAGAACTTGATAAACTACAACAACAACCCCATCAAAAAATTTTCCCGGTACGAAAGCAATGAATGCCAACGGTTTGGCATTATGATAAAAACCGGGCCGGGCCTGGCCTGAAAAACCCCAGGCCCGCGGCCCGGACCGGAAATTTCGGGCCCGGCCCGATCGGGCTGGGCCGCCGGGCCTGGTGCCCACCCCTGATAATGCCAAACCCTTGGCATTCATTGTTTGCGTGCCGGGAAAATTATTTGATGTGGTTGTTGTTGTAGTTTATCAAGTTCTAACACATATACAAGCTTTTTTCACGTTTACTGTCAAAAGTAGTGCATATATAATAATGTATTACAATAGCACTACCGGGACCGAAGCTTTTTTTACAAACTTTAGTTCCCAAATTCACAAAACCGGTCCTGTACGGGCCGGGCCGGACTTTTGACGGGCGGGGCCGAGCCGAGCTTGAAAAAACCTTTAGCCGGGCCGGGCTGTTGACGAGCCGGGCTTTGGGCCCAAAATCGGAAAAATAGGTTCCGGTGACCACTCCTGTGAAAAAAATTTTTCTGAAGGAACTTTGGCTCAATTTTGACGTGGATCACGTATTTGATGCAATTTATTATTGAAGAATACTTGTTTTTAAGAAAATAAATGGTTATTTAAGTCGTTTTTTGTTTATCACATTTTTCAATCGTTATTGTTCATGCCTTTTTATTCAACTCTTCAGCATTATGGCGCAATACCTTGACGATCTGTTCGAGTTGATTCATCATCCGACAAAACAGGTGGCTCTCAAAGCATTTGGTATAATGTTAAAGATGAATGAAGATCAATTAAGGTCGGGACTTCTTGCTGATGACGCAAAGAAGGCGAAGCAGTTCTTCAATTACTTTTCCAAGTTAGATATTGTTACTGAGGGTGTGTTAGATGTCCTCACCGAGGCTACTGGAACTCCGGAATTGGCTAAGTTGGCTGTTAATGAAGATAAATTGGTGAGGAAAGTGTTGGCCCTGGCCAGGCATGGAGAGACCAAGGAATTCGTCTTGCCAATGACACAGATTAGCAGGAATGCACCTAATGAGTTCCATCAGAAGTTATATTCATTGGTGGGGAACTACAATAATCTTTTACACGGTAATTTGTTAATTTTTTTATTTTATTTTTTGTTTTAGATACATTCCATAAATGTGAAGGTGGAAAGAACAACCCCATTGTCTTGTTAAATGTCGCATATGTATTTATGAACGTTACCCAAAGCAGGGAAGCTTGTTTGGAGTTGTTTGGCGATACCATCAATGCTTTGACTTCTTACATCAGCAAAAAGGATGTTGCGTTAGGTTTCAAAAGAGTTGTGGCGAGTATAATCTTAAACATCTCATGTCATGTTGGTATGTTTGTTGTAATAAAACATATTCTTTGTTTTAGAAACTCATCCTCTATTTTTGGATGATCCCCATGTTTTATGCGATATACTTGATCCATTTGCTGATGAAGACTTTGAGATCGATGACGAAGAGATGGACAAGTTACCATTGAATTTACAGTATGTTGATCACAAAAGATCCAATTCGGAGGAACTTCTGGATACATTAATTGAGATTCTTGCTCAGGTAGGAATTCGCCTTGTTATCTTCACCAATCTATTCCTGATTTTTATCCCTCTTTACAGTTATGTTCAACGAAAGATGGAAGAAGAGTACTCCGCCATATGCACATTTATATAATTCTTAGGGAATTCGATAAATCTCGAAGAAAAGATGAGCCAAAAGTGGAAGGAAAGTTCTTGACATTAGAGGGCACCCCTGAATGGAATCTCTTGATGAATACGCTTCTTTTTGATGACGCCGAACTTAGAGTACCAGAGGATGAAGAGCTGAATAGATTGCGTGAAGTGGAATTAAAAGAGATCAAACTAGAAGAATTGGACAGAGAATTACAATTAATTGAATCTGAGCTACAAGAAAAGAAGATAGAAGAACCCGATGATGAACAATTTCCGGTAGAAGATGCTGAATTAAAGGGCGATGAAGCTGCCAAAATAGGGCCAGGAGTGTCTCAAGATTCGGTGAGGGAGAAGAAACGAAAACACAGTTCGATCGAGGGGACGAGTGAGAAGTCGGAGTAGATGTTATCCTTAGAATTTGCCTTTAAATATTGTTATCATTCTTGTTGAGTTTTTGCATAAATTTAACCTTAAATTAAAAGTGGAATCGGCAAATAATTGCCTTGTTTTCTTAAGGATACCTGTATCATTTGAACCAGGAGGCAAGTATATTCGCCGATCCCTCGTTAGTTGATGCAGTGATAATACTTCCTGTTATACATTTATTAATAGAAAATTTTTGATTACGTCTTGATGAATATGAGGCGTTAAGAGTTATAGTAGAAAATAACAGACAAACATCAACGTGAGGTCACATATTATTTAAATTAACCAACAAAAAATGTCATCGAAATAATACTTTTCGGTGTTAAATGCGGCACTAAGATAATTGTTTTATATACACTAAAATGTTTAAAAAAGAAGTCTAAAAAGATCAATCCTGAGAATCACAGTTGTTATCTTCCGGGTTTGATTGTGAAAGCATACCTTACAATCCGAGAGAAAAATTAAACATCTGACATTACTTTAGGACTCAAATCGTAATCTTTAATGGCCATCAAATTTGAGGGACTATATAATCTCATCTCTAATCTAATCATGGATAAACAATCTATTAAGGTACTTCTACAAGTCTACTCTACGTTTTGTGAGAAGCCGACAGGATGGGTCTAGGGAATTTGTCCTTGTTCGAGTTGTTCTGCTTCTCATTCGCCGAGTTGTTTTCGGCCTTTGTACTCAAAATAGTTGATGGATTTAGTTGAGTAAATGTCTTCGGTTGGTAATATTGAACATTCGGCCTCAACTGAGTGGTGATCGAGTTGTTGGAGTTGGAGGGTTGCGGAGATATGTGACGTTTTATAGTGTTCTGATGATTGATCCCGATCCCTCCGGCAATGTAAGACATTCCGTTGCGACGGACGACTTGAGACGTAGCTAGATAGGAAGTAGATGGAATGGTAGGAAGATTGTAGGTGGGTTTAGGGACAGCGGGTTGAGGGGTCAGATCCAAAGAAGCATTCACGGGTTCTTGGAATGTTATCTAAAACAATAAAGTTGATTAACTTGTGTCTTCATTTACCGTCTCAAATCCTCCATCCGCTGTTGGAGGATAGACGACTCCTTCCTCGATGACTTCTTCCTCTTGTTTTATGTCTCCTTGTTCACTAATATCATCCAAACTGTTCTCAGTTGCCTCCAATGATATTTCTTCTTTCCTTTTCTGCAGCTTCATCTGAATCTTAAGATGTTCTCGAATACTCATATCCGAATTAATGTTTGGCGTCTTCTTTTCGTAATTAATTTTCTTAGTCAAAAGTTTTTTCTTTGGAGAGCTCTCGTAATTGTTCTGATTCTTATAGTTCCCATCATGCCTTATATACTTCCGTTTCTTTGGTAAGGCAACCGGCGACACTTCATTCGAAGATGTGTTTTGTCCTGTAGAAGTGTTATTGGAGAGATGAGGTGGGGTCTGGCCTAATGGAGGACGAGGTTCTTTGGTGTGGGCGATGAAATCAGACATTGTTTTAATGTAATCGACCGGCGATTCCGTGAAAAACTCGTGCAGTCCCTCAAGCAACTGAAACAATATAATCATAAAAAATACAAGCAATAACAGAAATTAAAGCAATAATAATACATACCAATGACTTTGACGTTGCTCCCGACCTATTTGGCAGATTATAATGTTTCTTTATCCTCCTGATCGTCGCTCCAGAACAGCCATCAAAACTCAACTTAGGATCAGGAACTTGCCCGGATGTATTTCTTTTTTTCATCAAACCAAAGACGCGTAGTACCTTGTCACTTTCATAATCTTCTTCTTCTGACGACGAGCCCAGCTCGAATCGTCCATTCTTTGGATGCTGGATGGCCATGGGGAGTTTGGCGACCACCGTTTCTTCATCAAACGCATGTTTAGAAGTGGTCGGTCGAGGAGATGGCATCGTTTTCTTGGGATCCTTTTTTGTCTCTACCTTGGGATCTTTAGATTCCACCTGACTGGAAATCAGGAAATTATACTGAAGGGCCTTCTGGATTCTGTTTTTCTTCCACGCCATCGGATCATTGGATTCATCTTCGATAAAACGATTCGCTTCCGGTGAGAGTGGGCCGTATCGGCATTTCGGTTTTGGCGACAACCAACCAGATAACTTGTCATTCAGTTCAATATCAGTTAGATATTCTGTGTCTTCTTCACTTGAGAACGAGCCAACGCCATCTGAATCCACTGTTTGATTTGATGTTTTCCTCTTTGACTTTTTCTGAAAAAAGGTCAAAGTCGTACTTGTTGCAAAACCATATACTTCTATTAAATAGTCTTACCTTTCCCTCTTCGATTTCGAAGCCATTCACATCAGTTTGTATATGCACTCTTGATGACTTTGTGAGCAATTTCTTCCTTTTCCCTTTCTCCATCTCATTCACCAGCTTTTCAATACCCTCAGTGGTCATTCCATCATAATTTCTTTGTGGTCTCTCTAATGCTTTTACTTTTTTTAAGGGATCTCTCGATTTTGGAGGCTTAAAACGAAAATGCTTATTAAAGACAATAAATTATATGGTTCTAATCAACTACACTTACATCCATCAACTTCCAAAACCTCGTATTAAAACTCAGTGCTTCTCTGTGTTCGTCTCTTGTTTTCTCCAAGGCATCGTTAATATATTCCGAGATCTCTTCGAACTGTGCGTCATTATCAAATTTCACCGGTTCCGTCCTCTCATATTTGCCAAGTGGTCTCTCAAATAATGGGTTTTCTTCAGTACTCTTCTTTTCATTCTCTATTATCTGATAATGAAAGCTGCAAACTGCCGGGGATATCACCTGAAAAAAAATCTATTGTAGCTTTGTCTTAAATTTTGATTTGAAATCTAAAAACAATAATTTCAAAAACGCTTACCGTTTTACTCCAGAAGAATGGTAATTGTTTTCGTATCGACTTTTGGCATAACTTCGAGTTGAATCCTTTAATGGGCTCTCGCAGACACCTCGAGATCTTCCCATTACGATGTTTTGTGAAAATACAACAAAGAATTGGAGGTTCTCCTCGATCATAATGATTGGGATCTTCAATATTCTCGAATAAGGCATCTCCTGGAGGTGGCATGACGTCCCAATCATCCAGCCAATCCGGATGATTGGGCCACATTTCTTTGGTCAACTCTGATTTCTTGTAATTTTTTGTCTCAAATGTCTGTCCGGGTGATTGTCGTATCAATTCTTGTCGAACTACGAGCGGAAGATGTCGCCAACTTATTTTATCGGCCAGCCATCCCACTGCTTTCATCCTCCCGTTATCCTGAGATTGCCCTTCCAATATCATATCCACTTTCTGCAGATCTTCCTCAATTGATTTCCGTTTTTCTTTGAATTCATCTTCATCCAAACAATCCAATAATTTCGTAGGAAGTTCTGAAAATAAGTGTAAAAAAATTAAAAGCTAAATTTTTATCCAAAAATAGAATAAAATTTTTAGAGAGAGATCGGAAAAGGGATGATAAAAACAAACCTCCTAGTCTCTTCAACGTGTTCGTGATTCTGTCCACTTCCTTTTCGCCTGTATAAACATATCCTCGAAGGGCTTCTTTATTCGAATATTTCCCTGAATATAGGGCCAACGGGCTATTCCGGAAGACATTAATAGTCCAATTGGTGACAAAGGGGTGGGTTCTTGAAGGTTCGATGGATTCGTGGAGACGCCTCGACTTGAGAAAACGATGGGTTGTAAGGTCCCTCTTGGCTGGCTTTTTTGCTAAATATTTAATCGACAGTCCCGTGTTTCGCATATTTTTTTCTACCTATTTTGAGTATATTACCGTTTTGGCACTCCGGCAATTCGGGTCAGAGCCAGCCCGTGTCAAAGACACGTCGGGTCAACGATACATGTGTTTAAGATACCGGGAAAGGGTCAGTAGAGGCTCTTTGAAAGCTCGGTGATCACCGCGGAGATTCGGCATTATTTTTGAAGTTCTAGATAATATCACACTTCAAAAATAATTCGTTTCAAACATAAAAAACACCTTAAGATATTAAAATTTTTGGTCACATACGCAAGTCAGCCACCATACTAATGACCATTACACTTAGTAAAATCAAAAATCGTTTGCTGCGCCCGTTATCCTAGACCAATATATCGTTGCATCGAAGTTTAGCTGACCCGAAATGTCCGGATACGGCCATTTTAAATTAATATTTTATTAAAAATAATTCGCTAAAAGCTTGCTAACAATCGATTTTAGTCTTCTTTAAAGCTTTAAAGATATTATTTCTACTTATTTCCTAAAAGTCAAAATCTAAAATATAAATGGACTTACATCCAAACATTTCCAACGTTGACGCTGAGGTTCCAGGTTGGTCTGACAGTATATTTGGCTCTTTATTCTGCCCAAAATCCGAAGATTTTGGCATTTTTAATTACCCTGTAAATTAAATAGATAAACTGATATAAAATAAGATTGTTAAATGTTACGACCACTATAAAAGCAAACAAAGGTATTATTTCAAGGTAAAAATAACAAGTCAGCAATATTTATAAGTGAAAATTCGTATGAACGGCTTTGGAAAAGCAAAGAAAGGATTTCGTAATAACAGATTTTAGGTCCGAAAATACGAAAACACTCGATAAAATCCTCAATTCCGCTCTAAAAAGTACATTTAGAACAATAAAAACCTACGTGAACGTCCCGAAAATATTTCACATTCAAAAGTGCAAATAAAAAATCTCAAAAAGGCTCGAATTAAATGCAAAACATCGTTTACTTTAACTCGAAGACGACTTTTAACAATGTAATTACTCTCGACGTCGTAAGATCACACCACCCAGAGACCCATTTATTAAATTTCAAACGCCAATCATGGGTTCGCAGCTCAAAAACAGGTCCAAAAGAGCCATCTAAATTCTCTAAACATCGAAATAAATACAAAACTCTATAAAAGAAATCCAAATTTACACGTTTTGATTCAAAATACTTGCTGACAATAGGTCTAATAATCCAGATTCAAGTAAAAATAAAACAAAACATTCGGAAAGAAATTCTCTCAAAAGAGAAAAATTCTTTTTTTTTAAACCACGGTAACATCGAAACGAGGATTGGGGCGGAGAGACTGAGTGAGAGGAATAGACGGGCAGAGAAAGAGCGCAGTGCGTCTATGAAATTCTGCGTCCATTTCGAGCGCCCGCACTTGTTCTTTTTGTCTCGTCTATCGGGCAACTTTGCGGAAGTCTTGGGCTCTTTTCCCGCCGAAATATTTTCAACCAACAACACTTCATTAATATAGGCATGGGAGATGTGAGAAAATTCAGTAATTTTACATAAACAGTGGATACTGTAAGCGTAGTTTTGACAAAAAATGCGTTCAAAATTTCTTATCAACGAAAAAGGAAGGAAGGAGAAGTTCAAATAAATCTACACACATTTGAAGCTGTAAGTAAAAGAGCGTATGAGTCGAAGCCAGATCGTCAACGGATAGTGGCGCCAACCGAAAAAGACATCAGACATATTAGAGATGACCTTGAAGTGGTCATTTAAACTTTCCGATCAACTTTTTCCGGCTTAATCTGGAGCCGTTTACATCAATGATTTCAAACGGGACTTTTAGGTGATCAGAACTAAATTATGTTTTTATTACATTCACTGACATTGTGTTGTTATGTCTACAACTTTCTAGAGACACTATGCACAAATGATATCATCGGCCATGTCATTCGACATTAACCTTATTTCAAAGAAAAAAGACTTTTTTGTCTTTAAGCCTGTTTGTAACGTGTTTGATACATCTTTGTCATCTTATGACTTCCCATCGGAGTTCTCCTAAAGGTGCAGACACCGAAAAAAGAAAACCTTACCATACTGTCGAAATATCCTAAAACGATCATAAAGTGCAAATACCTTATACCAGCGAATTCCTTCATTCTTTCATCCCCCCTCTCTCTTTTGCCTCCCGTGACAAAAAATAAAATTCGTTCGAAAAAACTGGAAGTAATGGGGGGAAACAGGCCCACAAAAAGAGCCTGCAGGCGAGAACCGAGAGAAGTGAAAGCCGTCTCTCTTTTTTTTATTTATTCTCTAGCTCGCCAAGATCTCTTAACGCATGCGACCTTTCCGTCTCCTACTCTAAGATTTTACCGCCAAATCAATAAACGGACGGGATGCCACGCAGATATTGATTACGTATTTGGAGAGGTTGAGCTGAAGAAGGTTCCCGGAACAACTTTCTTTGGAACTAGTTGATCGGAAAGGATAATAGAATACTAACAGTAAAAATGTTACTTTGAAGTTAAATGGACCAATAAAATTGTTATTACATTAATTTTAATTTGTTTTTCGAGTCATTTGAGGATAATGACGTTCATTGTAGCCTGATGCTTTTCGTAGTTGTCAGGATGTAAAGCTGGCCTTTCTCTGAAGGCCTTTTCAAAAGCGCGTTGATTGCTGATCGCCTTATCATGGATGAAACTTGTTCGATGCATGAACCAGACGGGCCAAGCCTGGCGAGCATGCCGGAGGCAAGAGAGTTTCGTAGCCCAATTCTTTAGGCTTCTGGAGGGTTGTTTTTACAACGTCAGGTTGCCAATTGTTGCGAAAAATTTTTGGACTTCTGCGCCTTATCGTTGTAGACAGAATTCTGCCACAAACTGTCCATCCGGTTTCAGCAAGAGATAGAATTTACAGTCTAGCAAGGTTTCAAGAAGCTCCAATGCACGATGACCGTGCTGCACCATCAAACTGTGATCATCACCCTCTTCTGGTGGCACTCTGAGTTTGGAAGGTGCCGTGGCAGAATCCCCGGCGGGCATCATTGAGTAAATATCGTCTGACTGTTGTAGTGGGTTCGCTTTTCGTTAAAACTCACGGTCCGACCCAGTCAGCTCGGTTAATCGGCTTGTAAGAACGATAAACGAGATGCCTCCATTCTGTGCCTTGGTCCAGTAATACGGTAATAACTTGTCGAACTTTTTCTCAAGGTCCATCGACATCGAACGGTCTGAGGTCGATAGTGTCGACACACACACAATGTCAGAAAGCTGTCAGATGTTGATTCCAGGAATTTTGTCCACCAATGGCCTCAGGGTAAATTCATAAAGTTTGCTTGACGTACTTTATCTTCGAGAGCCTTGCCGCCAGGTCGATTTTTCTGGAACCATTGTTTCACGGTGTGCAAACTCACAGCACATTGGCCGAACGTGCAGTTGATATAAGGTGCGTGCGTTCTACTTTTTTTGGCCCCCTCTTGCAAAAACCCCGAAATTCTTGTCTGTAAGCCTTACAGACAAGGACTGGGTGTTTTGTCTAAAATTGCGGAATATTGCGCAACATTGCGCATTTTATGCTCTCTCTTCCTGGAGATTTTTTCCTTTCTTTCTCTGCTCAGACAAGAATTTCCCATTTCTTGTCTGTAGGGCCAACAGACAAGAAATCCGAGGTTTCTGCGTGGGAGTCCGAAAAAAAGTAGAACGCACGCGCCTTATATATTGTGTAGATTTTTAAACCTTCTAACCCTGTCTTTGCTTGAACAAGATGACTTCACAAATCGACTTTTTTTACATAATTTTGGATTAGAGATAAATTACTGTAATTTGTCGCAAATATGACATATGATACCTTAATAGAAAGATTGATATCTCGTCTACAAAACTGTGCAATATCCAGAAATTTCATTGCTGTTTACGTTTTTTATAGACTTCAAAATTTAACCCTCTCGAAGAGGGTCATTATTTATTGGAAAGTTAGGTAACTTTTCGGGGTCCCTCCTTTCGGGTTGCGCTTTTTCAGGTGAACCTTTTTCGGGATGCGTTTTGCGGTGCGAGATTTTTTGGTTAGTAAAACATTGTAAAATCAACTACTGCTTATGACTCAATATTGTGAATAATTAAAAAAATCTTTTTTATGTTTTTGGGGTTTTCGACCATGGAGAATTCAAGACTAACGGCTATTTCGAATTTTGAGGGTTTTAGTGTGTCACTCTTTTGAATTCTCCATGGTCGAAAACTCCACAAAACGGATGAAAATGATAAAAAATACAGTGGTGCTTAACCAAATATTCAGAATTTTATTTTATCATTTTTACTCATCATCCGAAAAGTCTACCACCCTGAAAACCAGTCCCCGAAAAGGTTGCACCCAAAAATTCGAACCCCGATAAGAGGATCACCCGAATAGGCGGACCCCGAAAAAGGAACCTGTAAAGGCCTGACTCACGTCAATCCAACGCATTTCCTTGAACCGCTTAGACGTTTCACCCACTCACTATCGGTTGACAAAAAGGTTTTAGATATAAAAGTTCTCTGAGAAGAATTTTTTGGTGGACGAACTTGGTCTCAAAACATCAAGAAATTTTTTAAATATTTGTTTCTGACAGAGTGAAAGGTTTTGTCCAGGCTAGCCAAGACAAAACAGCCAAAGATTCTTCTCCAAAGTTCTGTTTGTGATGAAACGCCACATCGATTAAATCTTGGTCAGAAAATAGCTTCAACTACTCTGGATTGACATGTGACTCCCTTTCTTAAACCACATCAAAGTGACTTGAAATTACAATAAAAAATCTGGATAACAACTTCCAAATCAGGTTTTGTTTCTGTCCAATATTGTGAAGGCTATCTGCAGTTCAAAAGTGATCTTCTTGTTTATAATAATCGTTATTAAATATTGTGGGAATTGGAAGGGCTACTCGGCCTCGTTCCCAGTAGCATTAATTTTGGTTTTTGTGGCCTCTCAAAGTGCCCTTCTCTTTCCCACACGCGAATAACGAATATTGTTTGGGGTCGGCGAAATAAGTCCGCTCTTCGGTTCCCATTGACTTGCGCAGGACAAAAGTTGGGGAGTTATGTAAGAAATGCAGATGACTAATGGATAATGAATGGACTGGGATTGGGAACAGACCGCGTTCTCTGATTCGGGATTTGTATTCAAAAAAATTGGTGTTGGAGGGTGGGGATTACAGTAGAAATGGAGATTGTGGATTATTGCTGTCGAAATTGTAAAACATGTTTTTTTGTCTTGATGCTGACGTGTTATACTGCATTTTTGCTGTAAAACAAGTCAAAACCTTTTTTGGTATTAATTGTCAACCAAAAATATCCGTATCCGATTTTTTATGCAAAATATCCGGATAGTTATCCGTATTCGTATTCGAATTGGAAATTGTTGGTGTAACCGTATCCAATAAGAAATACCGATACGTGAATCAATGCTAGTTAGAAAGATCAAAAAAAAACGATTTTCGAAATCAGCACCCTTGGAAAAGGGTTACTTGTTGCCGGGTAGTCCTTGTTGACGGCGTTCTTCCTTTTTCCCATGTATTATTGCACATATTTCATTTTTAAGTTTTACTTGAATAAATCGTTAAGTCAAAATTTTCTTTAAATGTGTAAATGCGATTTTTGAAATTTTGACGAATTATGAAAGCCCATACTTTAAAGTATAAAAATAAGCCTTGATGAGCAGAAACAAAAACCCACCCGATTATGACGGCATTTTTTTCATATTTTGTATGTGGACATATTGGCGTGCATTTTCAACTCCTTAGAGAAGCACATATATATTCTCTCTACTAATGTGTAAAATTTTATACTCTAACTGTACGAAAGTATTCAATAAAGTGGAGTATTTGGTAATGAGAATGATTTGTAGGAGTTGCCATGTTACAGTATGTAGCTAATTAAAAAGTTGTTTTTTATCGTTGACTATTACTTCCAACCAATAATTTATTTTTCTCATTCTCAATATTTTTTTATCTCACATTTATATGTAGTATTAGCATGATTGCGTAACGAGCGAATTTTGAACAATTTTTATCGGCTTTCTTCCTTCTTGAAAGAATCAATAATAAGAGATTAAAACGCTTATAGGAATCTAATAAGAGGAAATTTTACAGATATCATAATATTATCGGTAAAGTGTTAAAAAAATTATTATTTTATCGTCGATTATGCAATTAAGGTTTGCAAAATCTTATTTAATTTAGCTGAAGCTCAATTCCAATATCTTTTCGTTGATTGCCTACAAGATATCCCTTATTTTTTCCTCTGCGCATCCCTTTTCCAAGTTCCCAATCCCATCCTATTTGTCCACTCTAATGACTTTTACAATGTTTGTCAACACATTAATTCCCACTTTCTTTTCTGTCGTCGTATCTTCTTGTGAATATGACGCATTTTCCCATAAAACTTTTTTTCTTTTGATTCCGCGCTTCAGTGGGTCAAAACGCGAGAGGGAAATCGAGGGAAACGAGCGATGGGGATGAGGGATGGGAACGTGAACATTTTAGATTTCTGAAGGTCTTTTGGTTTCAGATTCATAATGGTTACAATAAATCAAATTAGAATTGGTTTTGAATGTACAAAAGGCTTTGATCCATTAAAAAATTTTTTAACGGTTTTTTATTTTAACCTTTCCCATAACTGAATGGCTATTACAATTTAATATATACCGTATTCTGTCCGTCCTCCCAGTGGTTGTAAATTCCCCGACGACTTAATGCAAAATTGGCACTGTAATAATAAGAAGGCTCTATTTTCTTTTCACATTCGCATAAAGAATGATTCTTTTGCGGCCTTTTTTAGGTCTTTCCTGGGAGTTCTCTAATGCACTCGCATAAATTGACCTGGGAAAGTGGGCGGGATTTGGGCAGGGGATATGGGTGGGACCGTTGGTCATTGATGGAAGGCCAGTTACCGGAAGCTCAGTCTTAATCTACAGGAATCCGGGGTATGGATTGGCATTATATTGTTTTTTCTTATTCAAAATTCAGTAACTTTTCTATAATAAATTGCCAGAAATTAGGGGGGGGGGGGGGCCTGGGGCCCCCTAATTTCTGACACGTGTACACTTCAACTCAGAAACTTCCTTCATCACGGTGTTAAAATTTTTGCAAGGCTCGGGGCCTGCGGCCCCTCGCACTGGGTTTCGTATTCAAATCAAATCCTTAATTACATGTTCTTTTGCACTTATCAGGGGGATGCAGTTTATTTGTCATTAAAAAGAATTTTTATATTGTTAAAGCGACAACTTGTTCTGTTTGATGCAAAATTTACATATTTGTGAGATTTTATTGCGTTATAAGAGACGACGTTTTTTTGTATGAAGGAAATCTTTATATTTTAGTTTTTGCAGTATAACTAATATTTACCATGCCTCCAACTGATGTCTGCCTCGATGCCGAGACCAGTTGTACCTCATCTTTTGGAAGTCCCGTTAGTTTTCAATCTGAGAATGATGAACCTTGTGGAATCAGAAGTCAGGAAGATTTTTTGAGGTTAAAGATGATACATAGAGTAAAGAATCAGGAATATCAGGACTATGTTTGCACTCTCTGGTTACAGAATGCTCAAGCAGAACAGGAAAAGAATATGGAAGCGATGAGAAGATACTTTGAGAAGTAGGTTTCTTTCTGTCACGCAACTTTTTATTTTTAAATATCGCACTTACTCATCCCTCGTTTTCAGCAAACAGAAAACGTTTCATCGCTGATTCTTCCCTTACTAACCCCTTCTTGTGCCAAGATGTATATTTACATTTCCCGGTGCTTATGTTTTAATTTTATCTGTATTTTTAATGATTAACATTGTAATTCCAATAAATAATATAATTATTTATTACAGCATCATAGATACCTTAAACTGGCCAAGCCTCTTTTCCCATGATAATTGAAGGTTCTAAATACAATCAGAGCGGGGAAAGAACGCCCTCTCCCGCTCCCTCAACCCCGCTTTTGACTTGTTGTTCTAGCCGTTTACAGCCAATCTCTCGTTGTCTTCTTCGATGTGCTCATTCTCCATGGGAAAGCTGATCATTCCCATGGAGATGGCGTTGTTGCGGCTGATCTTTCTCTCCACTTTTGATTTTTTTCTTCTTGTTTCGGCGTATTCCACCCGATAAATGTAATGAAAGTTGGCTAGATAGGCCAAGACAAAGGCATCCATATGCACCATGGTGGCGTAGAATAAGAGCTCCCAAATAGAGAGCTGGTCACGGGAAAAGATTCCCAACTTCTCTACTACGATTACAACTACATCACCAAAGGCAATCGTCGATAACCAAAAGGCCTAAAGCATTATTTTTGAATGTTGTAAATAAAGTTCAGATTGCGATTTTAAGCACAATCCGTAAATAGAAAACATAAATAGTAAGTGAATTACTTGAATAATAGCCTTCATTGAGGGTGCTGCTTGTGTAAAAGCAAATTCATTTCCCGTAATTTGAAATAAACATTCAGCCAAGACACTCAAGAAGATCTGTGGAGCTTGCCAAAGGAGATGAATTTGATTATCCATTACGTAATTCAAAGTAGATACATTGACCGCTTCTCTGTTCTGATCTATTTCCAGCATTGTCAAGTAAACGCCACCGGCCCTGTATCTCGAAAATTGGTGTTTCATTGGATAATGTTCAGAGTTGTTAACCAAAAACAGATGCCATCGCCCTTGTTTTACAAATTGTTTTTCGAATTGTGTAGAACTAATACTAGATTCGGATTCCATGGGTTTAAAAAAATAATAATCATTTGGTTTTGTTGGATTACACTCAGTAATTGTGGCATTATTATCTTCTTTTTGCCGACATAATGCCAAAGAGATGTTTTGAGCATTCAAAACTACATATCTAAAAAAAGTCACTTAAATTACAGTAACCCACGCTTGACTAAATGCTCCATTGGCCTGAGTTGTTTTCCTTGGATCCAATTTCATTTTGATTATTCTTTTCGGGGATATCAAAATGTTATACATGCTCTTTGGAGATAATTTTAAAGGTTGGTATTCATGCGAATCATTCTTATAGGCGCAATTTTCGCCACTGTAATGTACTTCAATGTTGTTGGAGCCTGGGATTAAGCGGAGAAATGATTTAGAAGAGGACTGTCGAAGATTATCCTAAAAAAATTTAATTCGATAAGCGCCTTTTTATGTTAAGTTACCGTCCATTGAGAAACATTAAATGTACCAGACGTTGAGTTGATTGTAATCCGGCAGTCTCGAATATTCGTTGTAAAAGTGACAAAAGACTGGTCTATCCCCGGAATAGGCGTCGAATGGGCCTAAAATAATTTTATTCTACGTCCGTTAACTCGGCTTACATCTATCCTAGACTGGACAACTGCGGCTATCCAAAAAGCAAATCCCGCCACGACTGTTCCGGCTACCATTTTTCTCAGTGGTCTGGGTGAATCTTGTATTTTGATTTCTTTTGAACTTACGTAACTTTGAAAAACTGATCTACAGTCGGATAAACGACCCCATTTAAAAATGGAATCAAAACGAGCACTAGTAACGGATAGATAACACTTAATTGATCGGGGAGGATTTGGAAATGGTCGGTTATATTGGGATCCATCTCTAAGGCCTGCAGAATCCATTTGGCTCCTCTCATCGCATTTAGGGAGAAGTAAATACCTGCGGGGATAAAAATGATCAGAACTTTTATTACGGTGCGGATATCTGATACCAGAACTTTCTGGAAAATTTTATATTATTTTTTTATTTATGGTAAACATTATAGAAAAATGGATGATAATTACCTTAGCACAATACCCACTTGATCCATTGTCCTTTGTTAGTCGACAATCTTTGTCTTTATTGCAATCGTGCTCATCCAAACTGTAATCCAAAAAGCGACCACATTTGTGACTCGATTTTCTGTAATTTCTCAAGGCTTCCTGAAATATAATAAATAACTCTGCTTTTTAGGGTTAGAACTTACTTTTACAGTATCATAGGCTTGTTTGAAGACATTATTCGTTGGAGGTTTCTTGGTGTAGTAAACTGAGCCAAGACCAAAGCAAATTGTTGCAACGGCCATAAGCAAAGTCGGGATTCCAAAACATAAAGGGTAACAAGAGTCTTTGCTGAGACAGGGAAGTGCTGAAACTCTCGCATTGTGATTCGGACTCGGTAATTGCTGCATAATTAAAAAAATAATCATAAAAGATGAAAACACACTTCTCACAATCGGAGATACCAGAAAAGTCATTGTAGCGCCGACATTAATAGAGAAGTAAAAGATGGAAAAGAACAAGGAGATCATGACTAGTTGTTTTGGGTCAAATTGGTCTCCTCCAAAAGTGCTTACACATGGCTTGATTCCTCCTGTCCCAATACCAATTATAAATAAAGCCAATAAATCAACGCCTGGATGGAATGCCGTGCCCGGATTAAAAGTCGCTGAATATGTTAGCAACGCTTGCCCAATGGTATATACTACTGATAGAATGAATATTGTTCTATAAGCAATTAATTAGTGCAAAAAATTGGTCATGATGACTATTTAAAAATCTAAGCTCACTTAAATTTTCCGATGTATCCATCAGCCAAAATTGATCCCAAAAAAGGCGATGTGTAACATGTAATAGAAAAGAATTGAGTTGCAATTACTGCATCACTTCGTTGGAAATTAACAATATTCAAGAAATATAACATCAATGTGTTCATGATACCATAATAAGAGAATCTTTCGAAGAATTCCTGCAGAATAATGAAGAAAGTCCATTTTGGCCAGAGGTGATACATCTCCCGCCATGTTTTGGCTGGTTCTGGAGGTGACTCGATCATCTTGAAACTGTAAGTTTAAAGCAACAAAATGGAGTTTTAATTTGCAAAGGAAACACCCACAAATATTGTATGTAAAGGAAATAAAAAGGCATTAATATTTGAATTTTAAAGATGAACAGAGATCCGGGTACCCAAGAACAGAAAAGGATATTGGTTATACATATTATCATCGTGGGCGATTGTTTTGGGGAAATGCCAATTCAAGGTCGAATTATCAAATACATTGACATTGACACTCACTTTAATCCCTATCAAAACATGAAATTTATGTTAGAAAAAGGAAATTATCCAAAAATCAAAAGATTACAATGCTTTCAGACTATCTCTACAGCCTTTGTCTTTTATCTGACATTCAAAAGTTTGTCCTTTCTCCATCTTCCTCGAAATTTTCTTAAAAAACAAACTTTTGGAAGGTCGAATCTAAGATACGATCGCTGTTTTTGCAAGTAAAAAACGAATGTTGAGGTGATGGGTGAAACTTAGACCTTAAGAAAGCAGCCAGTTTTTGAGAGGACATTCAGATAAAAATCAGAATAAAAAAAAAGAACATTGTTTTATCATCAAAAAATATACAGTTGAATTAGCACCGGCAGTTTTATATGAAAGTTTGTTGGATTGTTGACTGGGTACTTCAGAGAAAAAGTCGAAGTTTCCGTGCTGTGAAAATAGTGACGATATCCATTAGCCAGGGGCTGAAATAGAATGCTCAAAATTTTATTTCAACGGTAGTATAGCGTTCATAACATCTAATAGGGCCATCGCTGTAACTGAGGAGACTTGAGAGAGTGGCTAAAAATTTGAATAAGTTAAATACTTATCATAATCGTTAGATTTGCACAGTTAAATGTTTGCATTTTTTATAATTTCAAAAGGTACCAAATACACAAAGAAGACGTCATTGAAATGCTGAGCCCCTTGTCTCCAGGCCGTGTTCACAAAATGTATAACGCACATAATCAGCAGCCGGTTCTCTGGTGTCATCAATCCCAACTTTTCATTAGTTATCGTTCGTTGAGCAACAATGTGACCAACAGTAATTAAATATATAATAAGTTCACTGAGAAGACAATCATAGACCATGAAACTCCGTCCTCGAATAAACTCAGCCTTAGAGCAATCTACATAAATATTGTAACGATAAAAAAAAGTAATAAACATGACATCCTTCTCCTGTAAACATAAAAATCGACACAACAATTACCTATTATTATAACAAAGATTAAGTTGGATTATAATCGGTGTTGTATTATTAGGTTTTGTAGTTATCGTAAAATCTTTTGCTGTAAATAAATCTTCTTGTAGAGGTTCTAAACTGAAATCTGACGGAGGTCGTGAAGGAGGAAGTGTTCGGAAAGGGGTAAAGGCTCCTTGTTTTGTGTCTTTGAGTTCTATTCGTCTAGAGACAGCAAAACGGTAAGGTTCAATTCGTTGACGCATGTAGTCAACACCTAATCGACCTTCATTCATGATAGTAGATATAGTTTCTCTGAATGGCCAATTCGACTTGTTTGTCAGGTTCTGGAGTACTGTCGATTAATGCCGTCCATTGTTGATGTAGCATTTTCAAACGTTGGACTGAGCAAGTAAGTTTATGAAAGACATCGGTAATTTCTTCAAACTTCTCGTATAGACGTTCTTTATCTTCAATGTTATTTGGATTGATATCCAAGTCGTCCCGGATGTTATGATACTTGTTTAATGCTGTGAAGGGTCTTCGCTTAGTTAAGGCAACGGCTTGTCGAATTGCCCCAGACATATTTTAACTATTGTTTAACGGGTATGTACAAGTTCGAGTTATGTGTGGATGAGAGGTAATATTTGTAAATGGAGTATCGTAAGATCGTCGAGTTGGTCCTACTCTGTTTTCTTCCTGTTAATTGTAAGGTTTTACGTTTTCTTTGTTATCTTGTAGATAAGGTTCAGAAGGACTGATTGCTCGAAAGGAAGGATTTGGACTGTTTGAAAAATAATTACGCGGACCAAGGTTGTTTGCAATTGTGACTGGATAGGAGGGAATCGAGGAGAAATAAATGGAAGCCTGGAAGGATAGATTAAGGATTAACCTACGTGTTTCACGGGGATGGTTGTAGCGTGGAGGGAAGGAAATAGAATTATGTATTTCAATGAGACCTCCAAATTCTGCAGTGACTCTTCTCGGAGTGTCACCAGAACGTTAGAAAATTGTAATGGAGAATTTGAATATTTAAATTTATTTATATAAACGTAAAATAACCATAATATTAAAGTGATCTTAGAGGATGATGCTGATATCTTGGTGGCTTCTTTGTTCTGACTTATACTTCTTCTTTTATCTATCCCTTTATATGTTTTGGAAATGGGGGGCGTGTCTTATTGGCTAACTATTGGTCATGTGTCTTACTAATCGTCTATCTCAAAGTTTCTGATGGTTTCTCGAGAACACGTGATCAGTGACGCTAGGATTATTTTTAGAAACCGGTGACTCATTTTTACAATTTGTTAGCTGATATGATAGCTACAATCTGAGTAATTTTTGAAATACGAAGCTGCATCTGAACCAGGTGGTTTTGAAGATTAATTTTAATTTTATCAAATTACATTTTCTATTGAACGTCCGAAAGTCTAAAAAACTTGTCTACCGTCTATTCATTGAGCTAATTTATTCGGTTACAATTGCAATTGACGTACAAAGGTAATCACATAATAGAAATTGTTGCAGAGTCTGATGCCGATGCGCGAAAATTCTTGGCTGAATAAACGCTGAGGACATCAAGAAGTAACGGCCTGGAATTATTATACCTACAATTAATGTAACAAGACTTTCTGCAAACAGGGAAAACATTTTTTGATGTTGTTTGGACAAAAGACAATGGAAACTGAAGAGGAACGGACAAAGAATACTTTCGGTTTTGTCTATTTTTGAGTAACTCCACATTAACGTCTCCTGAGAATTTCTTGGGCTTTAAAACTTACTTATTAAACATTAATGGTAGTATTGCTGTGACCACGTCTGCCACAATAACTACCGTGATTGAAGAAACTTGCGAGAACGGCTGTAAAAAAATTCTGCGTCAATTATTATTTAATTTAAATATGTATAGTAATTGATGACAAAGGACAAACATTACCTCGTAGACAAAGAAAACATTGTTAATATGTTGTCCCAGATGTCTCCACAAAGCAGTAACAAAGTGTATGATACTCATTAAAAGCAGTCTTTTCTCCGGCGCTCTCAATCTCAGCCTTTCTCCACTTATCGTTCTTTGAGCGGCCACATGTCCCACAATTATAATATAGAAAATAATCTCTACGAAAAGGCATGAATAAATCATAAAGTTTCGATTTCTTATGTAAGAGATCTTTCCACAGTCCTTATAGATACTGTAACGGTAACAAAAGTAATAGATTTCACAACCATCCCCAGTAAATAACCATATTGTGATTGGAATTACTAATAAAAACAAAAAAATAATAAGAATCTAAAGGAAGGTTTGATGATTATGTTAAGTTTCTTACATTGTAAGTCCTCCTTGTTTCTCTACTACTTTTAAAATGTGGTACGCAGATCTCTGTGTATCGATTTAAGGCCAATAGAATACCCAGTGGCTCGTTTATGTAATGACTAAAATTGCTGATTATACCGGTAACTTCAATAAAGCCTTCTCTCCGCCGTTCGCAAGTGTATCCATAAGGAGTTAAAGTTAAGAAAAAGAGCATATGGAGCAATGTTTCGATTCCAATTATGCACAGAATACGATAACTGATATTATTGCGGTAGAAAGGGTCTTTCATATATACCTGGAACATCAATTTTTCAGATATTTCAGAGAATTCAACAACAATTCAGAGCAAGAAATGTCTTACATAAATGGTAACTGTCTGAAAATACATCCCGAATAACGTGATGATAATATAAAGGGATGGTAGGATTACAGTACAACACATTTGAGACATTGTCGTAGCCATTACTATTAACTCCATTAATACGGTAGTATTTTCCATTTTGTAAAAGTAAATACGATCAGATAAAAACACAAAGAAAATGTCCCCAAAGGCACAACATCACAAATGGAAATAATAAAAATTAAATATTCAAATTCCCCCGGTCCGATATTGCAGGTGAAGTTGTTTTAAAGTAATTTTAATAAAGGATCTAATATTGTGCCGTGAGATTCAATACTTACATCGAAATTATTCTTTAAATTTTTGATAGGATCCATTCGAAAAGTCAATGAATAATATAACAAAATGATGCGCTTCCAGATATCCAAGGAAGTTTGGCTTTATTGCAAATTCAAGATGGCTTTTGGTTAAGTTTTTGGTGGTTTAAGATGTTTAAAATAATTTATTTCTAGAAAACGCGTCGTATAATATCATCATATGTCCCAGCCATTGGCAAATGAGGTTAATACGGTTAGGATTGCGCAATATTGCAACCAGTACCCATTTGCATTCAATAGTAACCAAAAAGATCAGAATATTCAATGTGATATTATTGTGGACGACGGTCGATACCTGAAAGATCCCTATTCGTTGCCATTAAGGGATCGGCTGGCTTGGCATCTAAAGCAGTTTGCTGATAAAACTTCGAGTCACGGGGTACCTTGGGTTTTGGAAGCGCCAAATGGAGTTTATAGGTAAGGCTTGACGCGTTATTACACAAAAAATATTTTAGGACTATCTGGGTGTTCTTACTGAGCTTCTGTCTGATCATGTTCATAGTTCAAGCCAGCAGTGTTATTGCCAAATATAGGAGGAACGAAAAGATTACAAGCATTCAACTGAAATTTGAGACAGGTAATGTGTATTCGACGTGGAAGTATTTACATTTCACTTTTATCTCCTTCAAAGTTTTTAGCTCCATTCCCAGCAATAACTTTATGTAACCTGAATCCATACAAAGACTCATTGCTAAAAGATGTCGATGCTATAAAGAAAATAGTAAGGGGAGGGACTCTGATTTCAGTAAAATTATTGCAGCTTCATGTATATCACAGTGTTCTCAATCAAGCGGGCAAGACAAATCAAGCAAAAAAAAAGAACCGAGCCAGTAAACCAAAAAGATTCATCAATTCTATCATAAATTCTGAAGTAAAGCGACAAAAACGACAACAAGAACATGGATTCGAAGCATCGTTTGCCAAATGTAATTGTAATCAAAATGAGGATAAAATTTTGTAAGTAATAAATAAGAATAAAAATTATTTTTAGATGCGAGACCATAGTAAACGATCAACCAAACTCCGTAGAGGACACTTGTATGTGTGCATTTGATCGAGAAACAGAAGATGTTTGGCCATGTTATCCTCAGAAATATTGGGAAATAAATAATTGTGGATATTGTGATAAAGCGGGACACTGTCATCTTGAAATCAAAGAAGGGATAGTCAATATGAACGTGAAATGTCTCTGTCAAAAAATTGAGCCTTTTTGTATGCCATATAAGGTAGATGATGAGATCCTGAAATTATGGGAATTCTATGGAAACCTCCTTCTAAATCCCGCCAAATTCGATGAAGAAGCGATTATCGAAGCGTTAGGATTTAAGGTATGTAACAGAACTTGTTTTACTATTGATTGTTTCTATTAAATTTGACATAGTAAATATGAATTTGATTATGGTTCTTTTAGAATATGACAGATGAGGTGGCGATTGTGACCAAGGCCCGAGAGAATATTATTTTTGCCATGGCTGAATTAAGCGAACGTCAACGAGAAGCGTTGTCAATACAGAAGAGTCAACTGATCCATAAATGCAGCTTCAATGGAGCAGCTTGTGATATTGACAAGTAATTTTCAAATAATATTATAATTTAATAAATTGTCATCCAGAGACTTTATCAACGCCGCTGATCCAACATTTGGCAATTGTTTTGTCTTTAATCACAATAGAACTGATCCCAAAATCAGTGTGAGGGCTGGAGCCAATTATGGTGAGAACACGATAATCTATTAATACTATTCTTCTGTACTTTGATGTTATACTTGTCAGGTCTCCGAGTTCTTGTTTTCGTAAATACTACAGAATATCTTCCAACCACGGAAGCCGTGGGAGTCCGCCTCACAATCCATGATGCAGATGAATACCCCTTTCCAGAAACTGCCGGTTACAGTGCTCCCACCGGTTATATTTCTTCATTCGGAGTTCAGTTGGCCAGAATATCCCGACTGCCAGCCCCTTATGGGAAATGTGTGCCTTCAGGCGTCGATCAGAAATATATTTATCAAGGGTACAAATATTCTTTGGAAGTGAGGGTTGATCAGAATATTCGACTTTACAGTTAAAAAAATTAAATTAAAATAAAATCTATTTCAGGGCTGCTATCGTACTTGTTTCCAAGACGAAGCCGTTTCTCGCTGTGGCTGCGGAGATCCCAGGTTCCCAGTAATCAATGCCAAACATTGCCAAGTTTTTGATCCTGTGGCCAGAAAATGTTTGGACACAATTGCCCAAGAATTAAGTGTAGTGGACCATGACGCATTGAAGTGTGTTTGTGATCAGCCTTGTGAACAACCGTCTTATAAAGTGTCTTATTCCTGTGCCAATTGGCCAAGTGAATCGTTGAATATTTCCGTTGGAAAATGTGATTTACCTCCAAGCGAATGTAATGAGTATTATGCAGAAAATGGAGCCATGATTGAAGTGTTTTACGAAGCGTTGAATTATGAAGTTTTAAGTGAGACGGAAGCGTATGGAGTAAGTGTTAATAAAAATAAGGTATTGTTATTTTAGCTAGTCAAAATGATGGCTGATTTTGGTGGTCAACTTGGTCTCTGGTCAGGCGTCAGTGTGATGACTTGTTGTGAACTTGTCTTTCTTTTGTTTGAAGTCATCTTTATGCTTCTTGACCATCATCGTAGGGTTGTTCAAAAAAAGTTGACCGAATTCAGCCCTAAGGGAGACTGGGACTTTTAATCTGGCCTATTCTTTTTAATTGCTGATTGTTTTTAAAATAAATGGAAAAGGTCGCAAAAAGAATTCGCTTACAATTAAATTGGCATCGCTCCCAATTCGCTATAAAACGGGTCTTCCAGAATGAAGCGGCTCGATTTTTAATCGCCATTAATGGATTGGCCACTCAGAGAATGTATAAAGGCGGGCTTGTTTAGCCGTTTGGATTGTGAATGAGAAGGATAATGGCATACAATTCTGCTGCCGAACAACAGGAAAAAACTGATATCAGTATTGAAGATATTATTTGTCCTCCAATTTCATATGTCCCCTTTATTCAGCCAGATATTTTATCTTATTTTACACCGTGCTTGGCTCCGGTTCAAGTCCCAATGATGTATTCAAAAGATAAGGTGAGAGTCTTCGTATTTATTAATCGACTGTTTAGAAGGACATCTCCCCTCTTCCTAAAAGAACTGGTCATCCTTATCAGAGTCGACAGCAGCCATCCCAAAAGAAACCACGCACTTCTTTTACAAAATCACAAGTCCAAATCCTTGAAAATCGTTTTAAAGAACAAAAATATTTGGCCTCTATGGAGAGATCGATCTTGGCCGCCCAATTGGATATGTCTGATGCTCAAGTTAAAACTTGGTTTCAAAATAGGAGGACTAAATGGAGGTAAATAATCTAAATTGAAATAATTTAAGTTGAAATTCTAGACGTCAAGAGGCCGAAGCGCGAGATAACGAGGTCCGAAATGTGGTCCGCTTAGTCACCTCTTACCGTAATCAACTGGTCGACATGAGCCATCATTAATTTATTATTTTTTTTACTATGTAGTGTTAAATTTAAATATATATAATTATTACAATGAATTATATTAAAATATCTATTTTTGGCCGCTGAAGATGAGATCGTGTAAATGCGAAGTTCGAATATCATTCATAATGGGATCCATCTGTAACTTGTAAATTAAATATAAATTCATACAAAATTAATGATAATTACTGTTTTAAAACATACCAAAGGGACTCCAAGGCCCAGTCCAACACTCTGTAATGCCAAATCCTGATCTATCCGTCTTCTTTTATACCGACGATTCTGGAACCAGATCTTGATTTGCGTGGAAGTTAATCCAAGTTTTGCGGCCAATCGATCCCTCTCACTTGGCGTCAAATATTTGGTGTTCTCAAAACGGGTTTCCAAAGTTTGGATCTAAAGTTTATAAAAAAATATTAGTATGTATAAATAGTTATTTTAAACTTTAATACACCGTTGTAAAGCTACACTTACCTGTTCGGGTGTAAAGAGCACTCGCTGCCGTCTCCTCGATTGCTGTGTTCTCAAATGGATCGCCTCTTTTTTCTCTTTTTCTTGGTCGTTTTTGAGATTATTCAAATATGAAAACAAAGGTATTCCTCCAGGGCATAATTTGGATTTTTTTTGGCCAGTAGATAAAGTTGATTTTTCCTTTTGCTTATCTGAAATGAAAATATTTTCTTTCAAATGTCATGTGCATTTTATTGCATTTTCGGTCTGTACCGGTAATTTCTGCACTCAAAGTCCATCTCATTTCCTGCCTTCAGGGCTCATTGGAGTCTACAAAAATAACACAAATGGTGATAAATTGTTGTGTGGCTGGTCGGAGGGGCTTCGCTTTTCGTTGAAACCCGCCACACAACACTTAGTTGAAGCAGGAAAAACTGCCCTCTCATATCAATAATCAGTAAAGTTACCAAGGAGAAGATATTGCGCAAATTTGAGAGACATCCGAAAAAACACAAAACAAAAAGAAGAGAATGGTCAGAGAGGGAGACAAACAAATTGTGGAGTGGACTTTTCACCGCCTTGGGATGGATGTAGTGTGGCGGCGTCATGAGACTGATATCAGAGAAGGGAAGAGCTGCCCCTTCTCCCATCAGTGACCAATTTCGAATTTAAAGAACCGGCGTTATTTTTTGCGAAATAATTGGGTTCTTCGATCTGAGCGAGTCTCAATAACAATATAGTAATTTACAGGACGATTCACTGTAAGTTTATTTACAGAGTTGCGAAGAAGGTACGCATGAGAGGGGGTTCCCGTTCCTGTGATAGAGTTCAGAATATACCCCGGTATTTAAAATTGTTTACTGAAAAGAGATCAACATTACATTATACGTTTATGGCAGAGTCGTACTATTGAAGAACAGTAAATTTAATCATTTCCAGTTTCAAAATGACTCAACTCTACATCTTTGAGCAAAACAATATTTTAATTTTGCAAAGATTACTGTAATTGAGGCCCCCGTCTTCTTTGAACGTCTAGTCTTTATTTCCTTTGTTTCTTAATAAATTTTTAATTTTGTTTAGTTGCTTGCAACAGTCTCCTTTTCAATGATAAAATTCCTTTCTTCAAAGATCATGAGCGTCTTTTAAAAGTTGAGGGGTAACCCCGCCGCCAGTTGATTGTGTGGCGGCCTAAACACCGCCACACAACAGTCTATCAATCTAATGGAAATTTCCATTTCTCAGCGTAAACAAAGCATCAGAAATAGTGATAATAATCATTGGCTTCCCATGAGACGCCAGAGTCCAAAAGTTTTTATGACTTGACCTTGTTCGTCAACTCCCTTGGTTGTTGTGTGGCGGAAAGAAGAAGGGGTTGATAATAAAGATCATTCTCAGCCCTTCTTTCCTCCTTCAACCCGCCACACAACACGTGAACATCAAGAAAAGGGTAGAACAAAGTCCATCAAGGAATCCCTTGGCATAATTTTACGGACTAAAAGTTAATGTCACGATGAAACTTGGGGGTTTAAAAAAGGAGTGCAAAAATGGAGCGTGTTTTTGGGTGGAAATAGCTGTAGATGTAGTTGAGGGCGTGTTTCTGTCATTGTTATCGGGAGAAGTGATTTTTTAAATATTGAACTTGAGGGAAACAAGTATATAAGGAGAACATATATATGATATGTTCATAATTATCTTACCGCTTATCTTCCCTTCACCTTTCAATTTTTGCTCATCTGATTCAAAATCATTTTTGATTCTCTGCAAAAGGTTCATTTGATTTGAGGTCAATTGTTTTGTCCAATTCTCATCCATAAATTTGATCCAATCGTTTTGTTTGAACTCTGTTGGTGGGGACGTTGAGCTTGATGAACTAGTCGATTCTGTTGGCGATTTGGAGTCAGATGGCAGAGGATTTGGCCAAGAAATCGAGGGTAAAAATGGAGAGGAAAACACAAAGTTCAGAGGATTCATCTGAAAGTGTGATTGAAATACAGTGTCCCTCACTTACAGTAACAAACACCTCCACTTCTTCAAATAGAATTAAGCCTGAATGGCCAGTGAATCGGCCGGGCCTGGTTTGTTTGTGGATGCACTCATTTTCCCGCCTATTAGCCGGTGCCTTTTGAAATCCTAGGATTCTTGAGGATTCCGTTTCTTTTTTAATTGAGCATTAATTTATTGTAATTCAACTCTTTATTTGGAAATCTGAGAAAGTGCTAATGAATTTGGGAGATTTGGTGTGAAATTAGTGAATCTCGGGCATTCTGGAGGACACGGGAGATTGTGTGGCGAGAAGAACAAACAAATTTGAAAACGGGTACTGTAGTAGATATAGTAAGTTAAACTGGACTAATTGGTCGGATCGGGAGCTAGGAGAAACGTCAGCATTTCCAGTAGAAGTTCTTTGTCGTATTACTTGCAATTTATTTGATCAACTTGAACAAAAAGATATCTTAAGATTACGCAATCTATTTTTGTATATTCAATGTGCAAACATAATATCCGAATCAAGTGTTCCGGCGCCTTTGACCGACCATCTGTTCTATAATTTAAAGATGAAGGGGTCTATTTATATAAACATCAAATATTTAATCATACATATTTTATACGTAGCTCTGAGCGTTACAAGTGATATGAGATAAGGAAATCCCCCGAATCTCCCCGCAATTTTGTGCTTTGTTCTAATGACGTTATGAGCCCATACAAGGCGGTATTTAAACAATCCTGACCCATCTTGACTAACCTAATCTTCAACTTATTTAAAGTTAATAGCAGATCTTTGTTTATGAATCTCAATTTATTTCATATTTTTTTGTCCAAATGTCCTTTGTCCTTGTGCTTTTTTCGCCAAAGGTTACCAAATTCTTTAAAAGTTATCATACATACACTGTTTTCTCATTTTTTTATTCTTTTTGGTCGCCAAATTCATTTCTATTTTTGTCAACGAAACCACAAAAATAGGGAACCCCAAAGCACGTGTTTTGCGTGTGTTTGCAGATGATAAGAGAGCAGTGGAAGCACGATGTTCTTTTATGTTTCATCACATTTTCTGGTCAGGAGGGTGGTGCCGTTTTATGTGTCGATGTGAAGCGGATTTGTGTAAGATCTATAAGTTCAGGGTTTACAATTTACAATTCTGAAGGTCTATATGACTTCCGCTGCAAGTTTCAATTTTTCTGTCAATTTTGCATTTGGTTTCGACGTTTCAAAAATGAAGTAATTGTCTAAGAAATCTCTAAAAACAACATGGTGGTCCACGAAGTCCTCCCTCGTTTGTCGGTGGAATAACTTGAGAACTGCTCGACAGAATTTTATAAAAAAATGTTTTTACAATTTTCAGGCACCCCAATTTTTCGGCATAGAAGTTCAAAAAAATCTCCGGGCCAAAATTTTTTTTGTGGTACCCATGGTTCAATTTGAACTGCACCGAACTCATGGTCCCACGGGTTTTATTCAATAAAAAAATTTTTTTGGCAGATTCAATTTTTTGAAATTCTTCCAGAAAAAATAGGGGGGGGGGGGGGGGGGGGGGGGGGCTGAGGAACCACCCTGTACTTTCCACTTCATTTTCTAATAAAAAATTCAGACTTTTTTGGTTCCAAAAACTTGAAGCTCTCTTTCTACATATTATTACAATATTCTTTTGCCTGAATTAATCACTAAAATCTGAGCTGAATTATCAGCCAAGGGGCGGAGTCAGCTGATCGCTGATAAGGGGCGGGGCCGGACTTGTAGTGTCCCTTATCAAAAAAAGTTTTAAAAAGTTTCTGGCGGGGCTACCAATTAAAAAAGACGCTCGAACCTACTATAATTAGTTTGCCCTAATTATAGTAACCTGAAGCCTTTGTTTTCTTTTTCGTGATTAAGAGTTCGAAATCGAATGTATCTCAGGTATCTTCTTGCATAATTGCATTGGATTTTTCACCCTTTTTTACCATGCGTAATATGACGATTAGTCTTTGCTTTGGCGGGGATTCACCTTCCGCAAAAAATATCGCCCAACTTTTTTTTCAATTGCTTTATCACTATAAAAGCAATAATCGCTGGTCTTTTTGGGTTTACTCACGTTTTGGGGGAGCGAAGGCGGGCTCCGTTTCCTTAGGCGCTCTGAGTTTAAAGTGAGTGCATTTTACTCCTTATACAGCCATTATATCCCTTATGTTGTCGCGATATCATTACGCATTATGTTTTGTTAAATTAACTTATGACTATTGTAAATAGTTTTAGAGAACACACAAAATGCAAGCCACTCAGAGGAGTTGTAGACTTATCCGTCACTTTGTCAAACGCAGCCAACAGGCCCGTTGCGCATCATGTGTGGTTCCCAAGGAGGCCGCCAATTTAATCATGAAAGAAGCCGCTCCGGAAGAACGTCCGGCTTACACTGAAAACGTTGGTCTTCGTCCAGTAGTAGGTCCAGATGGGAGTATCGACACTTCAACAATACGGCATCACCATCTGACATTAAATCGACGTGAAGATTTGAAGAAAGCCCAGAGAATTCTAATCAAATTAGGATCAGCTGTGATCACCCGAGATGATGAATGTGGATTGGCCTTGGGAAGATTGGCTTCAATTGTTGAACAGGTATCTGAACTACAACAAAGTGGTCGACAATGTCTGATTGTTTCATCTGGAGCTGTCGCTTTTGGACGACAAAAACTTCGTCAAGAATTGGTGATGTCTATGTCAATGAGACAAACTTTGAGAGGTCCAGCTGGTCTTCAGACTGATAAAAGAGCGTGTGCAGCCAGTGGAATGCCCGGATTAATGAGTTTATATGAACAGCTTTTCCAACAGTATGGCATTACTGTAGCCCAGGTCTTGTTAACCAAGCCAGACATTGACGATCCTCAGAGAAGAAAGAATCTTCAAGCAACCATCGAATCGTTGTTGCATCTCAATATCATTCCAATTGTCAATGCTAATGATGCCGTGGCTCCAGATCCAAGATCCAACATGCACATCAGTGATAACGATTCGCTGGCTGCTCGCCTCTCAGCTGAAATCGAAGCTGATTTGATGATTATCTTGTCCAACGTAAACGGTGTATACACTGGACCTCCAGATATGGAAGGAAGCCGACTTCTCCACACTTATTGTCCTGCTGAAGCCGGAAGTGTTGTATTCGGAGCCAATTCAAAGTTCGGAACTGGAGGAATGGAGTCAAAAGTGCAAGCCTGTGTAAAGGCTCTTGATCATGGGGTAGCTACAGTAATCACAAATGGGTTAGCCCATAATGCAATCACATCTGTAGTTCAGGGAAAGAAGATTGGAACAATGTTCTGCAGTACAAGTAGATACGAAGGCCCTCCAATTGAAGAAGTTGCTTCAAAGAGTAAGTAATCAATATTATATTATTTAATATGAAAGTGTTTTTTAGCCAAGGAATCTGGGCGTCAACTCCAGAATCTGACCAATGATGAGCGAGCTTCGGTTGTTCGTCACATTGCGGATTTGTTATTAACTCGAGAAAATGACATCATCGAAGCCAATAGACTCGATATCCACAATGCCAAGTCCTTTGAACTTGAACCAGCAATGTTATCGAGGCTGAAATTGAACAAAGCTAAGTTGGTGGATCTCCATGCTGGTCTTAATATGATTGCGGATTCTGCCTCCACTCTGATTGGGCGTGTTCTCCGTCGTACTAAAGTCGCTGAGAACTTGTATTTGGAACAACAAACTGTCCCAATCGGCACTCTTTTGGTTATATTTGAATCCCGTCCAGACTGTCTTCCCCAAGTAGCTGGATTAGCTATAGCCAGTGGAAATGGTCTGTTATTGAAGGGTGGTCGTGAGGCTAATGAAAGTAATAAAATGCTTCATTCAATCTGCCAAGAGGCATTGGGGGTTCATGGATATGAATTGAGAGATGCCGTGACTTTGGTGAGGTCAAGGGAAGATGTCTCTGAAATATTGCAATTAAGAGGTAATTTATTTACTTAATAACGAGATCAATGATTAATCTCAAAAATGAAACTTTAATTAACTCTCATTTAGAATTCGTTGATCTTGTTATCCCCCGCGGCTCTTCCGAAATGGTCCGTAAAATGCAAGAGCAAAGTCAGGGAATCCCGGTTCTCGGGCATGCCGAAGGAGTCTGTCATGTTTACATTGACAAGGATTGTGATGAGAAGATGGCTCTGGAGATTGTGAGGGATTCCAAATGTGACTATCCGGCTGCTTGTAATGCCGTTGAGACAATCCTTGTTCACAGAGATCTTGTGAACACCAAGTTCTTCGATCAAGTCTGCGGGATGTTGAAACAAGAGGGAGTCAAACTTCATGCTGGTCCCAAGTTGCAATCTCTTCTTAAATTTGGTCCTCCGGCTGCTGAATCTCTCCATTACGAATACGGACGATTGGAATGCACTTTGGAGGTGGGTTGAGAATTTGAACCGTAATTTTATAACATCATCATATAATAACCTTTTTTCAGGTTGTTGATAGTGTTGATGACGCCGTTCATCATACGATCCGTTATGGATCTGGTCACACCGAATCTATTGTAACAAACAACCAAGAGACTGCCAATCATTTCCTTAAACATTGCGACTCTGCTTGTGTCTTCCACAACGCCTCTACTCGATTTGCTGATGGATATAGATTCGGATTGGGAGCTGAAGTTGGAATCTCGACTGGTCGAATTCATGCGCGAGGTCCAGTTGGAGTTGAAGGTTTATTGACGACCAAATGGCAGTTGAGAGGAGATGGTCATGTTGTTGGACAGTTCAAACCCGGAGGGCTTTATCATTATCTCCATGAAAGTCTTGACATTCATGGTCCAACACCCGAGATTCTGCACCAAATTCAGCAGAAAGTCAGCGCAAACTAAGGAATCCATTCTGTTTTTGTCTAAATTTTTAGATTGCTAGTTTAATTAAGTTCTATTTTTCTCATTTTTATATTCCTCATGTATCATATCCTTCCCCCTTACGAGTATTGTCGCCTCATTATATCGCATTTGTGACGTTGTTATTTTCATTTTTTTAAATCACAGGATGAGGTTGTGTTATATCGTCTTTTTGCATTGTTTCCCCATGCAATTATACATATCAATATTCGTATTTATTTTGTTTGGTTATTACAGTAACCAATAAAGTAGTATAAAAAGTTAATTATTGATTAGAAATTGATAGTTATATCGACAAGATAACTCATAAAGGTAATGATAAGATTCAATAGAATAGGGTGATTAGTTAATGAGGCCAAAGTATTTGGTAATCGAATGTTTCCGCCCTCCTCGGCTTCTCCAGTTTTGTAAACCATACTTTTTCAAGATCTTCCGAGTATCATCGATCAAGAATTTAGTCTTGAGAATGACCTTGGCGGTCTTTGCTTCATGGACTGGGCCAGATCCTCGGGTAGATAACATGGCCGGCATACAGAGAGATTGGAAAGTCTGCTGCATTATAGCCAAATCATAGAGTTCTCGGGCCTGAAAGCAATGTAATGTAATGATGCCTAAAGATCTTACTTGATCTCTTGTAAATGGAACATTGTCTTCATGCGTTCTATATGCCTCAACGAGAGCATCATAATAAAGATCAGGAATAACAGAATCCACTTCTCTTCGGACATCAGCATCTGCTGTTGGACATACAAAATGGGCAATGTCATACAATGGGTTGCCTTCCATTGCAGTTTGCCAATCAATCATAGCCAAGGGAACATTAGAAACCGAGCCATCACCTCGCTTCTTAAACAGCATGTTCCCACCATGCAGATCAGAATGCAGGAAGAAGGTGGCGTCTGAAAAAATTTGGATAATTTTGTGCAGCAGTACTGGAACCCAAATTAAATTAAGCTTACTGTATTCAGCTGCCTTCTCTTGAATACAAAACTTGCTAAAGGCTGTAGTTAGAATGAATGGATATTCCTCGACAAAAAGTTTGATCTCAGGGACCAACCCAGTACTCTTTGGAAGTAATTCGGTAATGACTGATTGATAGATTCCTTGAATATGCATATGATCTTCGAATTGGCCTTTCCATGGCAATCCAGGAATGTGCATCATTTCACACTAAAACAAAACTCGCAAAAAGTCTCGGGCTTATATAATACAAAAGAAGCATAAAGTCCGTTCGCTTACATGGAATTCAGCCAGAGGTTTGCACAAGTTCTTGCACTGCTCAACAGTCGATGATCCCAACCATCCGACCGTCCCACTTTCATCAACAAAATCTTGCATAAGAATGAGACCCGGGCCTTCTTCATTCTTGTCTTCGGCATAAAAATATTTAGGAATAAGAATATCCAGATCCTTGATCATTTTGCAGATCTTGACTTCAGCTGAATGGGCGTGTTCAACTTGGGTATCCTCTTTGGTCTTCGCTCCGGCTGGCTGTAAATTGGAAGTAAGTTATAATATCATCAACAAGTTTCAACTTATATTTTCACACCTCTTCTCTTTAATGCACCCACAAACTTACATAAACATGTTCCTCAGCGGGTGCCTTCACCACAAATTTGAATATGTCTTCGTTATCGAATATTAGCTTGACTTGGTATACTTGGGATCGCAAGCCCACTCCTCCACTCACACATTTAAACTTTACATCTTTGATCTTTGCATTCACACTTTTATTTTTGAATTCTTCATTGTTTTCGTATAACTTTAGAAGAATCCATTCAATAAAGTAGCCAGTTCGGCCAAGATGAGAGTAAATATCGACGGCCGAAGAGTCAACGACGTCTTCTAAGGGGTTCTTGGTCATTCTGCAATCAAATTGAACGATAAATTGATCAAGTGATACGCCACCTGCGTTTCGCGATAAAAAGACAAAACTTTTATGAAAATTTTAACCCATTTCTATCTTGCAGCCCAGAAAATTCCGCGTCCCGACATTTCGGGTCAGGGACAGCTCGGGTCCGCGACAACTCGGGTCAACGATATATCATACATAGGAGTAAAATTCGGATTTTTTTAGCTTCGAGACATAGAAACAAGATTGTTTATTGAAAATTGGTTAAAATTTTGAAAGGTTTTCGCTTCGGGATATAAAAAAAAAGATTCTTCATTGGAAATTGGTTAAAATTTTGAAAGGTTTTCGCTTCGAGATATAAAAAAGATTTTTTATTAAAAATTATGTAAAATTTTGAAATGTTTTCGATTCGGGATACAAATAAAAGATTTTTATTTTACAGGGAACCTGGTTTAAAAACAGACAGGGCCAGAGGGTGGAGTAAGAACACAGTCGTAATGATTCTAAGCAAATAACAAGTATATCGCCCCATTTCTTGTTCTAAGGCATGTTTTCATCCAGTTCCACTGTTCACCGTTAGGATAAGACGCATCATATATGTTAACGTGAACATCCAAGGTAACACAGAACATAGGATTTCCAAGTGGGATCCCCAAGTTGAAGGATTTTCCATGTAAGAAATATATTCCGCTATAGTTTTAATGTCTTTTTAGAGTAGAGACCAAACTTCAGCTGGGAAATCTTTCTTTGTATCCCGAAAATTTTAACCAATTTTCAACAAAAAGTCTTTTTCTTGAGTCTCGAAGCGAAAACCTTTCAAAATTTTAACCAATTTTCAATAAACAATCTTTTTTCTACGTATGTCTCGAAGCGAAAACATTCCGAATTTTACTCCTATGTATAAATATCGTTGACCGGAGTTGTCGTTTACCCGAGCTGGCCCTGACCCGAGTTGCCGTAGCGCCGAAAATTCGCAGGCTTCCAAGTTCGACAAAAAAGATGTGAAAACATGGAAAAGAAGAAATGGATCACCATTTTCTCATCAAAAGCACGTCTACCTCGGCTTGTGACATGCCCCGACAAAAAAGGTTAAAACTTAATACAGGTCGATCTAGAACCCATTTCGAAAATGGAGGGGAAATAAGTAAACAAAAATACGATCAAAAGGCCTCCCGGACCCCCTTTTTATTTATTATGAACCCAAGAAGGACCGAGATTGGAGGAGTCGGGAAAAGGGAAAAGAAGATAATTATTTGTCTGGAAGGGCCTACAAGATCGGAAAAATCAAAATCACTGAAATGTGAATATAATATAATGAACGATCATCAAAACACGTGCCTTAGCTTCCGGCCTTCATATAAGTCATTAGAAAATCATCTCCTTGGTTTATAGCCCCTCGCTACTTTTATAGAAATCCGGTATTTAGTCACCAATTAGTGTCAAAACTTAATTAGATGTAACTTTCCAAGCCTTCAGCAATATTATAATAAAACAACAAAAAAATCGCTTGTTATTCGTTTGCAGGAAGAGAATGCCGCCATCCGGACTTGTTTACTAGTAAATGAATGAATGGTTTTTTTGATTTTCACTGTTTTTGACAGATTGTAATCATTGAGAGGGAGCGGTCTACGAGTAAACACGGCCCTTGGAAAAGATTAATTTGTAGACATTACGTGATCAAAAATAAGTTGCATCTCATCGTTTATTTATATGAGGTTTACATGTATTAAAAGAACTCAATATCTAGTTGAATTATGATATACGTAAATGATTATGGTAATAAATATCTGGCGTCCTCTTTATATCTCGACCACTCTGGTAACTTTGAATGGATAATATTCCTTGTTGCAGGAGTAGAGAATAAAGTTGAATTCGGGGACGGGAGTGGCAAGAGTGTAGGCATTGTAGTTCTTCTGGGCACCAACCTTTTTCAGATTCAACTGACTAACAAACCGATCCAGATTTGGGATAGTCTCGTTCTTTGATTGGACATAGACTTGGCTGGCGAAAGTCAGAGACTTCAAATTCAGTTTTCCGTAGATCTGATTTACACTTTTCTCGCGGAGATAAGTGATCACTTTCTCCAATTCCGCCTTGATTTTGTCCACATCCAACTCGGTTTCAATCGTTATTCCGGTTAATTTGGTCAAGGTGAGACCTTCAAGGTTTGGAGCCACGGTCTTCAGAGTTTCTGCTGCAACTTGATGATCTTCTTCCTCATCGGTCGTGTTGAAACTCAATTCAAGAAACTTTAATCTTTCATTGACGGGGATGCTTAAAAGAAAAAAAATATCAAAAAGAAATCCATTCTTACTATTGATAAGTGATAAAACTTACTTCTCAAAGTCTTGGAAAATACGGACCCATGCAACCTGAGGGATAACCAACTTCTCGGTACGGATTTTGAAGAAGGAATTCAAATAATACAGTTCATGGGCAGTTTTTGAGTTAATGATAACCTCATCGTATTCGCCAGACTTAGATAGGTAAGTAGAAAACTCTTCATCAATCTCAATCTTCCGAATATGTTCTCTTAGAACTTCTTGGAGGGTTCCGTAGGCATTGTCATTGTGAAGCTCGACAAATCGAAGCCACGTATCTTTGCGGAAGCATTCTAAACAAAACTGAAAACATGAAATTAATCTACCATCCTCGACCAAGCTGTCGCAAATATCCATGATATGACGACGGAAGAAATGAGTGTCGTAAAACTTGATCTCGGTGACAAGAGGCTTGGTAAAATGAACAAAGAACTTAAGGAAAGCGGATCGAGTAAAACTGATCTTAATTCTGGATCCATATTGGATATAGGTGGCCAGACGTTGGAAGACCAGCAAAGTCTTGTCCACACCGCTGACATGCCCACGGAAGGCACTCAATACACACGGAGAAGCCATCTAAATAAAGAAGTTGAGCTAAACGAAAAAACATCGCCTGCTACATAATGATAAAATAACATACGATCAATCTGAAGAACAAGTTCTTCTCGTCTAACTCCAGCTTCTTCTCGTTCTCCATGACAATCGAGTAAATGTGGCTGGGCTGATCCCCAACTTCGGGAGAAAACACATGAAGTTGGGACGCAGCATGCTCAAGAAGACACACAGTAGAATGGTTATTCAAGCGTTTGGCCATGTTGATTTAGCTGAAAACAAAAAAAAATTTATTAAACACTAATAAAATTCCATGTCGGGGTGATAACATGGAAAGCGAGATATATGTGAAATCACTGGCAATGCAATTAAACACTTGTCACATGAATCTGCTAATTCATCTGGCAAATCTTCATTCATGACTGCCAACCGCCTTGTATTCAATTCAATCACCAACCAAACGAAAGTGAAAAACGTCGTTAAATTCAGATAAAAACGCTAGGCACACCTTCCGATGAATCACTCGGCAACAAAAAATGGGAAAACGGAGAAACAAACAGAACAATAAACTACAAAAAAATAATCTTGCAGAAAAAGAAGAAACTTGACGCATGCCAAGTCTGTGTTCCGGAATCTTACATTTATTTTGAATAGGGATTTGAAAGTCTTACATACTTTTAAACCACAACCTTTTTTCAACGGCGATCTTTGTATTGCAAAAAACCTTGTTTTTTTCACTTTCATAAACATACATCATTTGGAAGAGTGTGAAAAATGGTGTACAAAAAAAAATAGCTGCCCAATTGGCCTTAGGGCATAGATATGAGCCTTTTAAAAAGAGGCGATTTGGGGCCGGGCCGCCAGTTGGCTTTGTTGCAGTAATCCAAGCGGCTTGAAATTGTGTCAGTTGAGGTCCTGGTACCCAAACACGCTTACAGTAGTCGTTTTATGGCTTTGCAAATACTCATTGTTGAGTTATTTGACATTACTGTTAATTATTAAAAATGTAAATAAAACTAGGTTAGTGAGAAAATTGGACCAAAAGGCTTTGGGAATATACTTATATCATGGATGGGGTCATCCACATATGAAAATCCCGAAATCGAAAATTGCCTGTTTTCCGGCCTTACTAACTGACTGTTCACTGGGTCAGAAATTCTGTTTTTGGCTTATTTTACAGTTTTCTCTAGGGATTTTTTTCAGTAAAATGCATACTATAGGCTTTGGTAAAGTAAATTATCGACCATTAATCAGAAATGGTCAAAACACTGTCGTGATACCCATGTAATCGTATGGTAAGGGTATACCTACCATCAAATTTATGGCTGTTTCGGCGCATCTTTTGAAACAGGTTGGTGATACCGTTTTGTGCAAAATTTAATTCTCTAGAACAGATCCAAAAATGACGCGGTTCAACTGCTTTTCCATCGAGTTATACTTCAAAAATGCCATTTTTATCCCACTTTTTTCAATAATTTAAAAATATTAGCATCTTTAACGTTCTTGAAGACAAAACGACTAAACGGGTCAGGAAATGCGCCATGACCGGTGAAGTTGCAATCCCTAATGTTGAACTGATTCTAGAACGAATGCAAAACAGTACGCAGAAGAAGTGCCGTTAGAAGATTTATTGGTAATATATGTAATCAGTTACACTTTACAAGTATATAAGTTATGAAATGGCTAGTAAAACAATATGTTAGTTACAACCTATTCAACAGTTACAGATTTTGCGAGATTTCGCGGGCGGTCGACATTGAATCCATTGAGATCAGCGACATGATAGCTCATAAGCTGAAGAGGAATGACAGTCAGGATGGTTTGGAGACACTCGACGGTTTTAGGTACCCAAATCACTTCTCGAACTCCTTGGAGATCTTTCTCATCGACATCTTCATCAGCAATCACAATTGGACGGCCTCCACGAGCGAGAACTTGTTGCAGGGCATTCAATGATTTCTGGAAACACATTATTTTAGAGTGTTAAAGACCAGAATACATAAAATAACGTTACCATACATACATACCTTATACACATTGTCCGAGCAGATTATCATCAAGATGCATTGTTTATCATCGACCATAGCCAACGGCCCATGCTTCAACTCTCCACTCAAGATACCTTCACAATGCATATAGGACAACTCTTTGATTTTCAAAGCTCCCTCCAAACATGTCGCGAAGTTGTAGCCTCTTCCCATCACAAGAACGGACCTCTCCTTGTAGATCTTCTTGGCAATACTCAATACTTGTTTATCAATCTCGAGAACCTCTTTCACATAGTCTAAAAAAATAGGTAAGTAATCCTGATGGCTAACACATAAAGCACTACCCACTGTATTTCACTTACCGTGAAGCACGAGAAGCTCTGCGATGATCTCTTTTCTCTCATTCTTCTTGATTCCATAACTCTGCGCCAAAGAGACGGCAAACATGACCAATGCCAAAATCTGAGAAGTGTAGGCCTTCGTTGAAGCAACTCCAATTTCGGGACCAGCGTTCAGATGGATTCCACAATTGGTCTCCCGGCTTATTGTGGATCCCACGGTGTTGGTGACCCCCACCAAGAAAGCACCTTTGATGTGACAGTATCTGAGAGCAGCCAGAGTATCTGCAGTCTCTCCAGATTGAGAAACAAAGATGCAGACATCTGATCGACTAATCGGAACATCTCGGTCCATGAAGTCAGAAGCCAATTCAATTGCAATCGAGACTTCACAAAGCCCTTCTAGAAGACGGCCAGCAGCAACAGCTGAGTTGTAAGAAGTTCCGCACGCTATGAAAACAAATCGGCACTTTCGGTCCATGATGCTGAGGTACCTCTGAAATCAAAAAAATTTTTGACTTAATTAACACAACTAATAATATTTTTGAAAATTACCTTCATCCCCCCAAGACTAATGGTGCCATCCGATCTGACTCGACCTCTCATTGTATTCACCACACTTTCTGGTTGCTCGAAGATCTCTTTTTGCATAAAAGTCTTATATTCGCCTTTCATGATCTCGTCCAATTCCATGTGAAGTTCTTCAACCAGTCTGACTTCAGACTCTGCGAATGATCCAGCCGTTCGGATTCTGTGAATCATCAGTTGTCCACAATTGACGGTGGCAATGTCATCATCTTCCAGGTACAAAACTTGCCTGGTATGTTCCACGATGGAGCTGAAATTAAACGACTCGGATTTATATAACAACAAGAGAGGAATTAATTGCATTACAACCCAACCTGGCATCCGACGCAAAGAAGTATTCGACCTGCTGATCAAAAATAAAACTCCTATCGGTCTCATTTAGTCCAGCAGAACGCCCACCTGACAACGGGGTTCCATTTGGAGTGTTTTCCATTCGGAATGTATCATCAAAACGCGATGCCTTGGCTGGAATGTTAAAAATGATATCTTACAAGGGGTACAGCGACTTCAAACACCGAAGAATCCATACCTTTACTCAATTGGACTTGATAAGTGACCGGTTTCTCCTCTCTTTCACAGCAAATCCCCAAAACCAAAGGGGACCCTTTACGAGTGGCAACAATCTGACCGGGGAACACACGAGACTTGAACACTAATGCAAACGCTCCTTCCTGAAACATCGGGCTAGCCTTGAGCTTATTTTTGAACTTACTAATTCGCCCACTGTGATCTCAACGATCTGTCTGAAGTTGAGGTTGGGATATTTCTGGTAAATATACATCGCCAGCTTGATCACGGCCTCAGTATCAGTATCACTCTCGAATTCAAATCCTTTCCTCTCCAAGAATTGCCTCAGCTCGCGATAATTAGTGATGATTCCATTGTGCACACAAACAAACGCTAAAAGATCGATCGCATATTACATCGAAAAATTAACTTACTGTTGTTTTTATCGGACCTCTGAGGATGGCTGTTCACATCGGTTGGCTGTCCGTGAGTGGCCCAACGAGTGTGTGCGATTCCAGCATGGATATTATAGACATGAGACATGTCGAGATCCGTGGCCTCTTCTGAAACAGCGGAAACAAATCAACCAACATTAGGTAAAATAAATGACAAGATATAAACGTCCGAAAAAACGCACGATTTATGTGCGCAGCAAGATCATCCACTTTCCCTTTGCACCGTAATACTTTGATTCCATCAGATCTCTTTGTCGCATCGTTTCCAATATCGATAGCAATCCCCGCCGAGTCGTATCCTCGATATTCCATCCGTCTAAGACCATTTAGGAGGGTCTTGACGACCTCTTCCCTTGTTTTAGGATGCATGAAGTTGACATACCCGAAGATCCCGCACATCTCTACCTAAAAAGGACACCAATTAAATTAGATCCAAAAAACAAGGTAAGCACGAAAAATCACATTTTTCGTCAAAAAATATATCCTACAAACAAAAAAAAGATTTCTTTACCAAAAACTGCCAATTGAGTTTCAATATCCCCTTTGGCAAATCATAGAAAAGTCACTAAAACTGAGGACGCAGCTTGCCGGGTAGCGCTCTCCGTGCACTAACTGCATAAAAGTCGGCATAATGTTTATTTCGTTTATTGATCTGTTAAAACTTTCATGTTGACCCAACAAAAGTACATTTATGTATAAGATAACAAATAATGTAGTGAATTTACAATTTAAGAGCCATGAGAATAAAGGGGATGATCGCCTGAACCAGCAAAGGGTGTTCTGAGTCTGAGTTCCCCTCTGTAATTTCCAGCTGGCACAGTGGAACCATCGAAGCCATTAAAATACCTGTGATTCAGGGCATCTCTCATCGAAATACGACGCATAGGATCATATGCCAACAAATCCTGAAAGAGTATAATAAAAAAAAACAATTAGGCAAATCACCAAATGTTACTCTTACTTCAAGAAGATCGAATCCATCCTTGTCCAGCAGATCATACATTCGCTCGGACAAAGTATTCGTAGTCCATCTGGGGAAATTTTCCTTGTAATCGGGTAAGATTTTGACGGCAGGCCAGTTCTCTTCCGTCGGAGTTCCCAAAGTTCTGAAGATGCGGAACAACTGATCGATCTCGGAATCTCCTGGGAATAGAGGCCTCTTACGGGCAATCTCCGCGAAGATGCATCCAACACTCCAGGTATCCACACCCATGTGGTAACGGGGAGTGCCCATCAAGACTTCGGGGGAACGATACCAAAGAGTAACCACCTCGTGAGTGTAAGCCCGAACGGGGATAACAATAGCACGAGCAAGACCGAAGTCTGCCACCTTCAAAGTGTTAGTTTTGACATCAACAAGAAGATTCTGAGGCTTCAAATCTCGATGGACAATTCTACGCTGATGACAGTAACAGACTGCCTGGCATAGCTAAAAAAAGATTTTAAACGAAGAATCAACTTACCTGGAACATAAAGCTCTTGATGATATCGTGATCCAAAAAGTCGGGCTCGGCCAAACGGTCAAGGTATTTCTTTAAATCCATCGACAAAAATTCGAATACCAAGGACAAAGTCTTGTCGGTCATGATTACATCGATAAGTTCGACCACATTAGGATGTCTCAGTTCGATCAAAGTAGTAATCTCCCTAATAGTAGTGGTGGGAACGCCTTCATCTTCTTGTTCGAGGCGAATATTCTTGACAGCAACAATCTGCCCGGTAGATTTAAGCTTGGCTTTGTACACAACACCATAAGTTCCTAAACAATATTTAAAATTAAATAATTTTACATACCTTCTCCGATTTTGTTAATGTTAACGTAGTCTTCGTGAGACATATTGCCATATTTGTTCGGCGGCATCTTTGCCGGTTAGTACTGAAAACATTGCAATAGACTTTTTTTATTCAACACACAAGAAAAAACCGTTTGAAACAAGTTGTATAAACAATTGAACTTATATACAAATTTCGTTTGTATGAAAAAAGCGAACCTATTTCTTAAATACGTTTCCTCCTTATAACTTATAAGCTTATAAGGAGAAAACGTTTTTTCGGGAGTTTGGAGAAAAGTTTGCCCGCGCTGAACGGAATGCCAAAATTCAGGCAGCCCGTTTTTGTAACCGGGATTGAAATGGAATGAGAGTAATAACCCGTTCACGGCTTGCTCACATAAAACAAAAAACGACAAAAAAACGCTCGGTGACAAAGAGCACAGGAAAGATAAAAAATAATGTTAAAAATGAATTCTTGCATACTTCTTCTGTCATATTAAATGATTTCCCATCGTCCATACTGAAACTCTCACTTGCCAGAAGCTTCCGAAAATATGTGATTTTACGGTGTTCTTTAAAGGGCCATATGCTGTTTCTTAGAGGTAATAGCGGTAATGTTAGATCTCAGTTAGACGCAAGACTCTCTGAACAGTAGTTATTGAAGATTTCATGCAATTTGGTGAACTCTGAAGGATCGTTTTCTGGTCCCCACTGATAGGTCCAAAAAGCAGTCGGAAATTGGTGTATAAAACAACTTTAGGCTTAGAAAACCGTTACAACCGCTCTAGATTGGGTGTCACTAACATTTATCAAACCTAACCCACATTTTTCACATCTACACATTGATTTCAAACGTGGGTTACCACAATGAAGGCAGTACGGAGGACAAACCGGCAAAAAACTAGACCTCTTAGAGTACTACATAAATACTGTGGAAAACGGCTCTGGGAAAAACTTTTGATCCACTTAGACGAGGGGTACACTAAAGTCAAATACTCGAAAGTTTCAACTTTCTAGCGCAAAAATTCGGTTTAATTTTCTGGTCCCCACTGAAATCATCACTCCTTCACTACAACATTTTTTTTTGAAATTTTGTTCATAATGGCTAGGGGATGTCGCAACGTTTTTTCTAGGCTGTACGGCAAATAATTAGACAACCAGATGCAATTTTTTGTTGTACTGCGGGTTAAAACAGGTTCTGTCATGACCAAAATACCATAAATATGGTATCAAAATCATCATGTCTTAAAAAGTCATTGACAAAGTTGCGCGATACTATCCTGATTTTGTAAAGAGGTGATTAGATGAATAGCACTAAGACAATCTTCCTTACATGTTGACCGTAGAAAGACAATCAGATCTAGGAGTGTCATCATGTTGAAGGTGGCGTAACCCATTGGGAGGCTGGTAATAGTAGTAGAAAAGCATTTAAAATGTTCCATTATGATAATTTTTACAGAAAGGCGACAAACAGATTGGATATTTGAAGAATGAAGGTTATTGTGATACGATTAAGTATTGTCGTAAGTATTTTGATATTTGAAATAGCAGAGTAGAACTGATATGGAACATAGGTTACTCGAAGTTGCTCCAGAGGTGACAAAAGATGTGTAGAGAGGGTGCAAGTCGTAATAGATGAGTTTAACCAAAAAGTGTGATCCATGTACAATATAAAAATGGCAGAAAAATAGCAGAAATGGAATGAAAATCGAGGCTTATAACATTTCACTAAATGCATAAAAAACTTCGTATAGTTAGCCAAATTGTAGGTTAATATTGTGTACAAATATCGATCTATATGGAAGCAAGTGATCGAAGAACCAATTTGTTTCTTTTCTTCTCTCTTCGAGTACCAAATATTACTATTGTTTTTAATTATGTCAAATGATCCAATCAGAATCCTAAATATATATGGAATTCTTTATACATTGCATAAACCAGTTATCAAGCTGAAAACTTTGATCGTAGAAAATGGTTTTCGCAAAAAAATAAGAACAAAGAAAGTCGTTTCGGGCGTTTTTTTTGTCGTTTTGGGCAGGCCGTGAGTTACAATCATACCCTAAACACATCTTTCAAAAGAAAATGACGACAACGACATTTTAATTCTCGACATCAACAAAAATTCGCTTTGACTTACATCATGGTAATCTTAAAAACAATACAATTCTAATCAAGCTGCCAAAGTCATGCATAAATTATTATAAAAAAATAAGTCTTATTATCATGACACAGCAAGTGACTTAGAAATGTATGCAATGAGAAAGTCAGATTACTTTCTTTCCTAGGTCATCATCATTAATTACTAATTTATTGTTTCCGAAGACCTTGAAAGAAACATTTTACATCAGTCTGAGCTTGTTTTTATAGTCCAAGTTTCAGTTTAATAAGACCCTTGATTGCGTCAGACTTATAATAACGAGACTTTACGTTGAAAAGGTAATTGACCTGACCAAAAAACCGTATCTTTATAAAGAGGAAGATGGCCCCATATAAAAGAGACATTTGTATTTATTTTTCATTAAAAAAGAGCTGGCTGATCGAGATAGGGAGTTATTGTTTTCTGATCAGAGTGCTGAGAAAAGGTGCTTTTGCAGCAAAGAAAGGCCTTCTAAATCAAGCCGCCTTCAAATATATTATGATTGTGTATCCAAGCAGTTTTTTTTCACTGTTCTAAATGCTTATTGTTAGTTGTAAAGAAAACCGGAAAAATGTGTTCATGAAATTATAAAAAATCATTTTGATTACTTTCAGCATGTCCCAGCAGAATAATGGAACTTCTCACTTCGACCATTTCGCTTCACCTTCTTTTGATGGACCAGTTAAAATTCTAGATGGTGGAATGGGCTCCTTGATGGAAGTTCTCGGCTACAAACCAGATGTATGTAATGTATGTGGGATCATCCTCCAATTTTTATGATTTTAACTTTTGTATTATATCACTTTAGGCGATCTCCTGGAGTTCTGGAGCGAATACTGCAGCCCCGAGAATTGTGGAGGACGCCCATAAGTTGTAAGTTGCATCTAATTTAACTGCAGAATCGTTAGATTTATCGATGCGGGCGTTGATATTATCATCACGAACACATATCAGTCCAACATTTTGAGAAAGATTGATGGTGGACAAAAGGAAAGTGCAGAGAACGATACCGCGGTTAGTGGTTTTGAGTGTAACATAATCTAAACATGTTTAGGAGGGTGTTAAATGTGCTCTAGAAGCAGCCAAGAAGTCGGGTCGGGATGTTAAAGTAGTCGGATCGATTGGTCCCTTTGCCACCTATCTTTGCGATGGATCCGAATACACAGGAGCCTATCTGAATGACCCGGACTTTGATCATGAGGTGGGGAATACCCTCCATATCAATTGCTTTAGCGAATAAAAACAAATTATCGTGTCCATCTGGATGCCCTGCGGAAATATGGGATCAAAACAGTTGTCTTCGAAACTATTCCCACAGCAATTGAAGGGAAATATGCACGTGAAATCCTCGAGGAATCTGGTCTTTCCGGATGGATTGGAGCCACTTGCAGGGTGGGATCAAATAATTGTGGTATCATAAGACAATTTAATTCCATTGCAGGATGGATCTCATCTAGCCAATGGTGATCTCTTTATTGACTTTGTGAAGAACGTTGCGGATTCACCCAATTTAACAGCCATTGGTATCAATTGTACATCACCAAAATTCATCAAAGATCTGCTGACGATTGGTCGAGAACACTCTCAAGGGAAAGCATTTGTGGTCTATCCAAACAGTGGAGAATATTATGACAAGGAGCAGACAGCGTAAGTGAACCATCAGAGTTTAACACTGGAAATAGGTTCTACGGGTGCACAAGTATTGATCTCATCCTCAATCAAGTCAAAGTATGGCGAGGCCTTGGTGCTGCTGTCATCGGTGGATGTTGTAGAGTAACCCCTGATGACATCAAGGGAATTGTGGAGAAATTGAGAGAATAAATTGGCTTTACACAGTGTGATAATACATATCTAACGGCAGAAAATTTCAATATATAAACAGATGCATTGGTGAGAACCTTGATGTAAAATCATAGTTTCAATATAACAATCAACTCTAACTAGACAACAATCGATGCCCATCACGTTGTCCCATTCTCCTCTTCCTTACTTATCTGATTTCGAATCTCGGTAAAGAACTCCACAAAATCGCTTTTGCAAAGTTTTATTGGAGGAATGCAGTGTCCACATTCATAGTGTTTGACAATTGCTTTAGGGTCATCAAAAACAGTCGTCAGTTCCTCACTGAGAGCATTGGGGATTACCTAAATTATGAAACGCATGTATTTGGAAACGAATGCTTACCTTGTCATCTTTATTTATGCAATGAAAAGTCCTTATTCCGGTTATGGTTTCTTTTTTGATATTGTGAGACGCGTTATACGCAATAAACCCGCAACAATAAATAATAAACTTGAGATTCCATTCCCCTTGACTTAGAATTGCATGAGAGAAAGCAGCTCCTTGTGAAAAAGATAATATTCCGTCAAAAGGACCCTGGAAAGAGTTGCAGGTTAACAGTGTTTATCTAAATTTATATACAGAATGGTAGCTAAACTTACATTCTCCTTTACAAAACTCCTAAAAAAATCTACACTCTTCTCAAACGAACCATCATATATTCCGGTTATTTTTTCCCTACAATAAGTCCGCTCTGGACTTGTTGTAAACCATGTTTGAGTCTCCTCGGAGCCTTCTGCGGGTGGTTCTAGACCTTCTTGAATAGGGGAGTCGATGAATGCTAAATGTAATTTAAAATCATATCAGAAACAACATACTAAACTCGGCTTGTGACTGAAGTCCCTTTCTAAAACCTCCTGTTTTCTCCCGGAATCTAACGGCATTTTGATGGTGGCCATGCAAACAAAGTATCTAAAAATTGAGTGTTCAGAGATTGATTCGTCAACTCTAAGATAATATCAAATTCAACTTCAAGACAAAGCGTACCTTCAACTTGCGAGGAATAGCTCTAGCCATTCCTTACTTCATTCTCGAGAAGATCTCACAAGGGAATGGTCCGACCTTATTGTGGAGTTTCGAAATGAGACCAATTTATTTTTGTCAAAAAATATTTTTCCGAGCTGCGGGTGCCAAGTTATACGACGAGTCAAATAGATGGTGATTTTAATGGGAATCGTTAATTTTATGCGATAAGTACTTCAAGAGACTACGAATGTTCACCTTCGGGTAGACCTTCGGGGGTTCGCATTTTGCCCACAGTTCTTTGTGATTTGGAATCCATGGAATCCTTGATGCTCCTAGATAATTTCGTAGCCTTTGATGCTGTTGTAATTCCGTTTAAAAAAATTCTAACACTGCACGGTGTCACTGGTGAGGTCTTTATACGTTTTGAATTCAAAATAAAGCAGAACTTACCAAAATTGGCGGGTTAACGAATGTAGTATGCCTTCAGGACCCTAACTTCAAACCCCATTTTCTCAAAAAGTTGACATCAGATATTCGAATTTTTGACGGCATTTTTATATAAAAGGGTCTATATTAGGGTTGTGCCGCCCGTCAAGTTGACGGTCTGTCAAGTTGTCAAATTGCCGTCATTTTCGTCATGTCAAATTGCTCTGTCATTTTGATTTGTCAAATTGATTTTTTTGGGGGAATTTTTTTTGTGGAATTTTTCCCAAAAAAATAAAAGAAAAGCTTGACATGAGACAAGTCTCTCTCCACAGTTTTCGTCAATTTGTACCGCGGCCGCGGTATACCGCTTAGGATATTCATAATTATATATTTATTTTGTTGTGTGCAAGAATTGTGAGAACATTACGGAGGGAATTACTGTTGTTTATTTAATAAGTGTTTTAGAAGAAAGTTTTGGTTTAATTTCCGTACGTAATTTGACTAGCTGCTATTTTTCTCTTACGTGCTGGCTAGCGAGTATTTTTTAGTTCAAGGCTAATCTCACCCTTCTTCCCAGAAAACGAAGGCAATCGATTTCCAAAGACCAGCCGAGCCGTGGTTTGGTAGCCGAGCGGGGAAAGGCGCTGCAGAAGGAGAAGCTGCGTTCTAGGTTCGAACCCTCTTTTAAATTTTCTGGTTTTTTGGTTATTATGGAACGAATAAGGCTAAGACATTATCTTCTAGTCTCAAGAAGACTTTTGTGATGGTCTGGTAGCAGTTGTAAGAAAATCTGTTTTGATTTTTTTTGGACTTGAGGACTTTACCTTGGAGTGACATTGACTGTGTGGTCAAAACATTCAATGGCTTCCAGATTTTTACTAGGCATGCCCCTTAACGGAAAGTACGTAAAAAGTAAGTTTGAAAACCGTTGAATTATTTGCAATCTCCTAATGTTGCTTGGGCTGCGGGACGTAAAACAACGCATAATCACTCATTGAAAGCATTGTCCTGAGCGGCTCAAAGTCAAAAAAAAAAGTTGATCTGGGCCGAAGCGTTGGATGTTATAAATGACTATTGGCTATATGAAAAGCAATCGCTCAAGGTCGGTTGCCTCTTACAGGGTGCGCCAAAAAAATCTAGACAAATATTTTTACCTGCCCTAGGGGCTGTAACGGTATAAGAGCAAAGTGCGTTGTTGTGCAAACGTGTAATGCGCCTAAGAATCCATCCTCAAGGTTTCAGGCACAGTCATGTTATACAAAGTCTGTTTTGCTATTTTAAGCGCTCACAACTGAGGCCTCTGAAACACGGACCCGAAAATGGTTAAAAATTGGTAAAACTATCTTTACTGTTGACTGATATAGCCTGAAATTTACTTCTTATGGAAGAGCAGCAGTCGCTTTTTATACGCTAAAATGTTTTTTTGCCTAATTACTACTTTGACCCTTCTTGCAGCTCGTTAAAGTTGGCCTATAAAAACGAAAAATTTCCGTTAAGTCAAAGATTTGCGTGTGAAAGTTTCTGTATGTGATTTACAGCATCGTGGGCAGCATAGATACTTTTGTTTAGACATTGCTGAAAAAAACACAACTAATTGAAGGTGATCCTGGCCCAGTTTTTAACGCTCTTTCAAATGGTGTATGTTTCAAGAAAAAACCAGGAAACGAGGTTTCGCCGAGCCTTTGTAAAACTGATCAACGATTGACTTTCCACTTTTCTTTACCTATAACTTGTTATAATAGTTTACGACTTTGTAAATGATTCCTTTCGCAGGAGGTTTTCGTTCGTTTTCAGCCTCGGGATGATTGAAAAAGCGATCGGAATGTGTTTGAGACCACAATCATTGTTTAGGTTCATGTGATCTACAAGACCAACTGTCTGTCATCACGTTTCTTTTTTCTTTCTTTGTTGTATTCCTTTTCAAAACTTTTTACACTTCTTATTCCTCATTTAAGTCTTTTTTGGAATTCTGATTCTACTTCAAGATAAGCTGAGAAAACAAATAACGTTATCTGATATTCATCTGATGATTTGGAGCGACTCATCTCTTCCTTTCTCTGGTCAACCAATCATCTTGTTGTTATTACGTAATCTGGACAGCTGATACCCGAAGAGTTTCTTAAGTCTTAAGCTTTTCTAAACTGCTTCTTGAGATATTATTCCGAGGGTTCTAATATAAGGTTAAACGAGTGGTATTATATATAACTAGCGAACTGACGTCATATTCGCATCAATGTCGTCTTAAAGATAGGATTTCTGACATGGGTATGTTGATGAGAGTTTTCTCATCTGTGTCCATTCTTTATTTTTATTACGGGTTTTGATGTCTAATGTAAAGGGCCAAGGACTTGCAGCTTTGGAAATTAGCTTTTCTATGCGGGGATTTGAATACCTCTTCTTACATGTCGAATGCAATGGGGTTTCTTTTATTGTTAACTCTTTTGTAATTTGCAGATTCGTTAAAGCTTCTCAATCTGCTTTAACTGCCTTATAAAGTTTACTTTGATAACTTAATTAGTTTTGCACTTTCTTTTTTTGTCTGTCAAATCCGCTCGACACAGGAAGTTGGGTTAATTCAAGCTGCATGGGTCTGGCCTCTGGTCTGAACTGAGAAAAGATTACTATTATTAATTGTATGATTAGAACCTATAATTGTTTATTCTTATCGTTAGACCAACTTTATTTGTTATGTCTTTCCTTTAATGCAAATTCAACTTTAATTAAAATGAGAACCTTATTCTTTCTCCTGAGCTGGGAAATCCAAATCTCTGGCCATTTTTTAAAATTATTTTCCCTACTCGAACTTCGCGGGCGACAGAGTGCGAACGAATGTGAGACGGCAGAGTCAAGAACAAAACACGCGCTCCACGCGTCGAATCACAAGACTACCCCGAAGAAAGAGTTCTAAGAGCAGTGGAGAGTGCAGAGAGAGGGAAGAGAAGCAGAGAAAATAAGAGAGAAAGAATCCGCTCTTTTTTCCTTTCGAAGTGCTCCACCGACGGTTGAAGAATAAGGGGAAGGAAAAGAGCACGTGGTTTCGATTTTATTTGGGTGCAAAGCGACGCTTTATGAAAGCCTTCGAAAACGGGTAACGGCGCTGGAATTCTTGGGATATGGTAAAAATTTTAGACGTTGGATTGAAAGGTAACACCATCAGGTTATGGTGTGTTATCGACAGTTGTTTTGACGAATGGTAATGCAACGTATTCTTGATTACACGTTAGTTTCTGTCATGATGTGTTCTTTTATTTGTAAAAACCTTATTTTTACACTTATTGTCTCGACATTTTTGTGGATTTTTTAAAGGATTAAATTACCTTTCTTTCCAAAGCCGACTTAAGCAGTAATTCTTTTAAATTTCCGTATTACGAGATCTAAATGCGATGACATCTCTTCAGTCAATATTCTTGGCAAAAAAAGATTTCTGGTCTTTCCATTTTAGCTGAATGAGTGTATCATGTGCTAGATTATAAGCATGAGGCTTTTTGTGTCTTTTTTTGCAAATATACTTGGGTAATATAGGAATTGTTATTCATTGTTTTGTGGTGTTTTCAAGATGTTATTCTTATCCTTTTTATTGAGACACGTGTTGTTTACTATTACTGTTTTTTTGCTTTGTAAGCGCCTTCTTCCCGCTTTGTTTTCATATGACATTCAACTTTATATTACCCGTCATTCTGCCCTTCCGAACACCCACTTCCTCGTCTTTTGTAATGCTTACTGTCATTCGCACTCTCAAACTCAAAATAAACGTGCATTTGAAGAGTAAATTTGCAGTTATCAACGGGAGCAATTCTTTTTACTCGAACACTTTCAAATTATTTAAATCGATTTCAAATTATTTAAATCGACTGCTTCTTCAATTTTGAATTGGAAAATACATTCAGATTCATGAATCGGCTCCATTTTGCATTTGCTGAAAAAGAAGTGGACTTAAAATATTATAAACGGGGATTTGTAGCGGCAACCTTGATATGCATTCCATTGAAAATAAAGTATGATAAGTGATGAGAAGATAACTGTTGTTCTTTAGTGATGATTCTTTTGCTGTCTTCAGTGAATTCGAAAAGTCAAATGTCCAGAAATGATGATAATAACTAGATGCGTAAAAGTAAATTAGACGAACGACGCTGTTTTAAATGCTTTAGTTTGTGACAAATTTTTCAGAATTTGTGCCAAGTTGAATGCGCCCTTATTTTTATGTGACTCGGGCGAAACTGCTGGATATTTCTGCCAACTTAAGGGACTTAACGTAATTTTTGGATCTTTGAAGAAAAAATAGCTTAGTATTTAACTCTATTTCAATGGTATTCGTATACAATGTAATCTTTAATTTTTGTACTTTGATTATTCAAAAAATAGGCATTACATAAGAAAAAAAGAAATCTGAATCATTTTTAATCATGCGGAATATTGATTTGGAATAATATTAGGTTGTTCGGAAAAGAATGGTGGATTTTTGGCAAAAGCGTGCTGACCAGACATGGCAAAACGGGCCGGGCCGGAAGCTTTGGAAATTTCAAAATTTCCAAAGCCCGGCCCCGGGGTACCTTGGGCCCGGCCCTTTTTTTCTTTAAAGTTTTTACTTTAAACTAACATCATGACGTTGTTTGCTGTACTCGAATTAGTCCAAAAACGTTTTAAAATTTAAAAATCGATCAACCTATACCCAAGATATTGTTGATTTTTTTTTGATATTATCCATGACTTGTCTTTCGGCGCAAAAGATGTTCAGATATTGGAAATATATGCAAAAAAGCTGAAAAGCATCAAAAATTTGAAGATTCGGAAATGATAATCAGAACCTGAAATTTTTTGTCCCAAATTTTGATGTTTATTTGATTTTTCAAAGGTCGAAAAATCGAACCACGGGTATTCATGTCATAAGAGTGAATAAAATACTTCAGATGGGCTGCTCGATTGTCAAATCCATCGTCGAAATCCTAGAGAAAGAAAGAAACTTTAAACAACCCTAGTCAAAAAAAATTTTTTGCGAAAATGCCAAAAAAATTGGCACCTAAATTTTTCGTTGCAAGGCAAATTTTTTTTTGTAAAAAAGGGCCGGGCCGAGGGGGCCCAAAAGAACGTTAGGCCCTCGGCCCGGCCCGTTTAGAGTTGGGCCCGGCCCGGCCCTTTTTAAAATTTCCAAAGCCCGGCCCCCTTGCCATGTCTGGTGCTGACTCAAGTAGTTTTTTTTTCGATTAATAAGCTTGTTGCTACAGAAAGTTACGGCTTGGCAAAGTTAACCGGCTCGATCCGCCATTCTTTTCCGAACGACCTAATATAATAAAGGAGAAGGCTGGATTTTGTTTTTTCTGCTGCTATAATGTTTGCTGAAAAAGAATGTTTGGTCAAAAACAATCTCAAGTTTATTGTTCTCAATTATTAGCTATCCTTACTTCTTTCGAAACTTGTTTTGATTTTAATTAAGACACTTTTTGATTACTCAAGTGAATTATCGTATTCAGCTTTTGTCGAAAATCTGTTTGTGCATTCTGAGAGGAGACTCTTAGGGTAAAGAATACTTGGGTGACCCGCACTCAGGTGATGCAAATTTGTGTGACCGCATTCGAGGGATCCCTTATTCGGGTTCCAATATTTGGGTGATGTTTTTCGAGTCCTAAATTTTTGGGTAATGGTGCAAACCTACCGAATATGACGTAACATGTGAACTATGAAAATTTTAAATTTTTTTGGCAATTTTTTGGGGGATTTTGTTATTAGTTCCAATGCTTTATAAATATATAATTGTAAAGGAGTTAAAAGAAGTCCGTCAGTTGCGGCTCTTTTATTATTAAAAAAATGACCTTGTTTTTGACCAAATTATAATATTTGATTTAAAGTTGCACACTTTTCGGGGATTGATGGAAGTATGATTACCCGTTCTCTTCACCTTCCTTGTTCTGTCAAGTGACCTCATTAGTTTGCGATCATTCTTTTGACGCTTTTTTGTCTGTTCTCCGTCAGATGACTGCTATGATGAGGGTGGTCACCGTTTATTTATTTTCTTGTTTATTGAGGAGAAAAGATTATTCAGTCGACCAATTATAATTTAATGGACGAATTTTTTATTAGTGATATAAAGACGGAACGGAAATGTTTAGAATGGTGAATGATGTTTGAAAAATATGCATAGTATGACACCAATCGCGATGATGTTTTCCTTTGTAACTATAAAAGCGAGGGATCCCAGAGAAATGGCTTTATACGCCTGATCAAAATACATGCAGCATATCTTTTTTTGCGGGTATAATTTGAGAAAAGAACATCTAACGTCGTTGTATATAAATGGAATCGATTCTCCACGTATTTGAAGCTCCTATGTATGTCTGCCTGCAGCCCTGTCAACTGCATTTATTTTATCACCAATTGATAAAAATACCACTGACCCGCCACTTTACCCTTCAGCTGTTTGTCGGTCCATTTTGAAATTTTATAGATTTTGCCTGGGGGTTAGAAGAAATTTCAAAGCGAATTGAAGAGATTAGACAGTTAAGCTGTAACCTTTTTTGAATGAATTGAGTTGACAATTCTGCTTTGGAGTAACTTTCATAGTAGCTGTTTTTTACTTCTGAACGCCTTTAAAAAGTAAGGGGCATGGTTGGTCACATTACTTATTCTGCTTTTTTTGAAACATGTGATCGGATTCTACGGAAATGACAGTCTAAATCTAATAGAGAATGTCCAGTTATTTGTGGGCTGTTCTTTGAAATACCTCAGGGCTTTTCATAGTACTGTTAAAGGGATTCGTTTTATGATCATTGTCTTAAATCCGATGAAAATCCCGTGGATTCATGTGTTCACTATCATAACCAGTCGAGATAAATAACTTTTTGTTCTTCACATGAAATTCAGATGGAGAATTCCCCATTCCTGGTAGTCATTTGTTATCAGCGAAGGTTATTTTTTCGGAAAATGTGGCTGATATATTTTAGTTTAAAATCTTTTCGATATCTTACTTTTCTGCACTCTGAAGACATTCAAATTTTTCCCTTTGTCAACAAATGATTCGAATTATGTCTGAAATGATTAGCGTTTTGTGTTTTATTGTAACGTTCTTTGGGCATAGAAGCAAGAGCGTTAAGTCCTTCATCATTTTGAAGAAAAGGATTTGTCGAAAGATCTGGGAAAACAACCAGGATATCATTTATATAATACTATTCCGGCGAAAGGATTCTGATTTCAATTTACTTTAAATTACTCGTTTTGCTAAAGAAATGTGTATAATACCAGATGCGTGACGATTTATGATAAAACTTACTCCATTTGATCTTAAACTTTACATTTTCAGTTTCAGTCGAGTTGGACGGCTGCTTTTTTGTACAAAGTTATATAAAGCAGTAATTTATAACACAAGCATGTCTTTCTTCGACCGTCAGCCAGCTTTATTCGATTCCAAGAAACGTCTAGGGAATGCGGGTTCGACTTCTACATCAAATGTGAATAATGGAAACGGAACTGGGACTCCTTCTATCTCCTCCGTCTTCGGATCGCCACTCCAACAACAGGCTTCCAACGATGAAATTGACAGTCAGGCTGGTAAGTGGGAGGTGCCTAGCCAAAATAAAATAAAATAAAATATTTGTTATAATAGTTACATTGTTTTAGAATCCTGGGTGGAATTGGCGCCGTCAAGAGCTTCGATTTGCAGTAGTGTCGAGGCGATCATGGTAGACCGAGATGGCACCGAGCAGAGTGGAGCCAAGATGTCACGTGCTAGGTAAGGCTGCAATTTTTCATTTCAATCTAGGTATGGTTCCGACTTGACTTACCCATATTATTTTAGTCCTGTCAGTTTCCAAAGTCCTCATGTTGAATTCGAAACAAATTTGGAACAAGTGAAGAACAAGTTGGTAAAAGACATGTTGCCTCCTGGCAAGAACACTGATTGGATTTGGGATTGGTCATCTCGGCCTGAAACACTCTTTGCTCAGAGAAATATCAGAAATCGAGGGAATGGAGAGTCCACCCTTACCACACCTCCCAATTCCCCTGAACCCAGTGAATATGATTTTGGAGGGAAGAAGACTTGGCCATTGTTGCGTTTCGAAGTAATCGTCAGTTTGGTGGTCTCCAATCTGATGACTTTTGTTCTCGGTGCTACAGTTGGGTAAGTATCCTTGAAACCTCTAATGTTATGCTAACTTAATACTGTTTCAACTTTATTGTTGTTTTTATATTTAGATTCTGCCTTTGTAAGAAGCTGGCCAAGAATCGTGACACTTTTTACTGATGTCCATCTTGTCCATTAATATTATTGTCGTTTAAACAAGTCCATCACAAAGAGATGTTCATTCCAATGTTCATCGCAATCGGAATATGCAGATTATTTGTAAATTCATAAATTCCACATCTTATTTCAAAGTAATTCAAGAGTTTTCGTCGCGCGGGCGCTTTTTGTAAATTATCTGAAAAGAAGACGTCTCTTTGCAGTGTAATATTCATAGATCGACGTTGATATCATGGTTTATTTCTACGGTTTACTAAAGAAAAGTCATCGCAGTTTACAGTCGTCGTATTGAGAAGATTACAATGACTACGCTTGTAGCTAATGCTTCAATTTTGGATATTTGAGAAAAATTTACGATCCTTTTCTTCATTTGCCCGCTTTTTTGTAAACAATTGGCTTCATTTACTGTCATTTACTCATTTTTTAACAGCCTTATTACTATGCTGCAACCCTTTTAACTCCGTTAGTCCTTTTGTAAATACATTCCTTTATATGTTTATAAGTGCTTTGTAATCTAATACCCGTATATTACAACTATTGTTGTAAATTATTTGGGTTGAGATCTTAGGGAGAAGAGTGTTATCTGAACTACGTGTTATAATTCTTACAATTGTATATATCTGGTTGAAATAAACTATTTAAACGAAAAAGAGTGATGTAAATTACACAGAAACGGAAAGACGATTTTGATTACTTTTTTTTATTTTTATAACTTGAAGAACAAATTTCCGTCCACCCCGCCGTGAACAGGTGATCCGAGTTCATTCATTGCCTCAGGCGCATTTTTTTGATGGTTTCCGGTTGACACTTTCTCAATCTGTGTTTATTATTTTTAACGTCGGATCAAAGGGTTTTGACGGGTTTTTGCCGCAAGTCGTCCCTTCAATTTGCAAATGTTCACGCCAAACTCTTGCAATTCCAGTGTCCAACTATAATAATTGCTCCGTCTCTGAGTCTAAAAAGTTTTAATAAATTAGGCCTTCACCTTTTCGTAGATTTACAACATTATGACATCGATACTCGTTTGTTCGAATACTGATGGTACAAAGATTGTTTAGTAATCAAAAGTTTAGTAATCAAATACGGGCCAAATAAATTTTTTGTCATTAACATAGCCCTAACTTATCACTGAAAAAAATAAAAACAAAAAAAATTTAAAAAAGTGCTCTCCCGCTCTTTATTGATAATACCAATTTTCTGATTGATATCTTCTTCTGTCCCAACCTTTTAGTGTATAAGAGCACAAGATAATGCCCTCAACTTTTATATCAAAACTTTGTAATCGTAATAATACCGTCAGGAATATATATATATATATGTTATTTTCAAAGTTCACATCTGTAAACGTGTTTTAAGAACTCTTAAAGGCCGACCAATATTTCCGACTCCCAATTTGACAATTTACTCAAGCCTCGAGGGTCCAAATATAAGCCCTTCTGAAGTGGTGGAAACATGTTTATTCCGGGGAAAAATAAATTTTATTTTTTCTCTGCAATTCTCCTTTTGTCGGCCTAATCCAAGAATGTCTCCTCAGTCAAGTTACTTCATTTTTGTTCTATATTTTATTTTTTTAGGTTGATTTTGGATTAATATGATGATGAGTGTACATTAAGTATTCAAAAGTTTTGCCATTGTAGATGCGTCTTACAGTATGATTTTTTTTTGTTTTTTCTTTTTTTAGTCCAAAGCTTTTTCCAAACAATAAACAAAATTTTTATTGAAATTTCGCTATTCTTCAAATTTGAACATTTCCAAGCAACGTTTACCGCTTTCATTTACATTGTTTTTCTTTTGTCTGTGATAATATTACTTGCCCATCAGATAGTTAATGTTTCAGACAACAAAACTCTTGGAAAGTAAAATTTTTGATGTGCCAAAAATGGTTACATTTATAAATATAAAAAGTAAAACAAAACTGTGTATATACATCCATTTGTCCGTCTAATATCAATGGGGAATTGACATTTGACCTTTTGAGCGGTCAAATAAAACAATGGCCCTTAGGGCATAGGGTAAGAGCGGGGTTATGCTAGGGAGGGAAACAGATCTTGAGTTTTGTTTATATACATTATGCAGATTTAATGGACTTTTTTAAAGCAAAAACATTTCAAAAGATCAGATGTCTTTGCTTGTTTTATTTATGTTATCCGAATATTATTTTATTTCAGTTCCGTGGCTTAAAGAGATTATTTCGACAAAAACAATAAAAAAAATCTTGAGACATTTTAAAGACGTTCTTCAATAAAATGTAAAGAGTGCAGACTGTCGACCGACCATTCACGAAAAGATGAGATATCAGAGCTCTGCAAAGTGTGAGGGTTTTGGTCGTCTTGGAATATACATATGTAGTCTTGTGTATCTTGAGCAATCATCTAATTTGTTACATCTGTACATTTTATTACATAATAGATTAAACCCCTATTTTTTACGCTGACATCACTAAAAAACGGATATAATGTAAGATGGATGCCTAGCATCCCGTTAAATCCAATTTTATGTTCCCAATTGCAAACTTTTTTAATGGCTGCAAATTTTACTTACTTTTTATGGTTATTTTATACGTATTTATTTATTATATGATGACATTTTTAATAACATTTCCTGATTACTTATCTTTGATATGAAATATTTGAACTTTTTGGAAAGTTTGCTTCTCGATCCAAATGAAAATGCCTCAGAAAAAAGTCAAAGGAGAGTTAAAAAAGCTTTATTGGCCTGACCGAAAAAATCCCCAAACCAACTGCCTCTGGACAAAACTGATTTTAAATCCGATCAGGGATTCGTTTTTAATCTGTTCCACCGGAGTTAATTAAATTTATGAGGTCATATTGATATAAGCTACTTGTTTAGATTGATAGGCCAAACATTGTATTTTAGAGTTTACATTTTTAACCAAGAAAGCGACAGCCTGAAATATGAGCAGCAAAGATATCATATTATTCATTTTAGAAAATGCCGCCCATGACTTGCAGTGATCTGTTCTCTGTTACTTTCTACCACTTTAACTCCCTAATCCCTCATCACATAAACGAATCATTAAACCCTTGAATAATAGGCACTTTGGCGTTATTTTTTCCTTGGGTTTATGTCCCCATCCTCGCCTCGGCCAAGTTGTTTTCCGAAGAGAATTCCACTAAGATTGATTACATAACATATTACCATGTTCACTTTGGTCAGGCAACATTGTTGATGTTATTTTTACGCTTACAGTCCGAGTTTTTTTACAATATTAATTGCTTTTCAGTATTATTTTTGCCATTATTAGCATTTTATGATTATTTTTCAGATATATGCAAAATCCTGACTTGATGGTCAATTTGATGGCCACAGAGTCGTCTAGAGAGACAAAAAACATCCTTTTACTGAGGATTGATTAGGTAGAAGTACAGAAACACAAAGTGTAATCACTCGCAATGAAGTACACCTGGTTGTTATTGAGTTCACTTATCTTGAAATTGGTCAGAGCGGGTAAAGATTGGACAAACTCCGGTTATCCGGACATTCGAGGGCCCACTTATGGGATGTGTAATGTGAACATCAGCTCTACGCAGATCCTCTACCTCTGTGATCCCGATGACATCGTGCCACCTCCGGATCGTAAGTCTATTTTAATCCCGTAAAGTATAATTATATTCAATTGTTGGTATCAAATTGAATTCGATGATGGAGAAACTGGCTGTGGAGACACCGTGCCCTTGCCAACGACGTTCCCAATGCTCTTCGGGTAGCAATCGTATTACCTCTTTTCACGGGTTTATTGTATCCATAGCTCTGGTCAACAACCTTCAAATGAATTTCCACAGTCCATCCGAACAGCAAGTTAATTAATTAAAAAGTATTTTTTAATCTCTTTCAGACAATTGACTGACCGTGCTGGCTCTTTTTGTAAGACTTTGGAAGGGCGATGGGCTTTAGGGGATTGTGGGAATTCCGTCTTAATCTTTGTTTGGCAACATTACAAAAAAGTAAGTTTAAGAGCCTTGTGGTTTCACAATTACAGTTAATAATTTGGCCTGCCCGTCTGGCTGAGAGATATGTCACTTTGGAGGAGCGAAAAAGGATAATCGGTAACGTAAATGACTTGATTCAGACGGATCGATGGGCCGAGGCTCTTGAAACTGTCGTTTGTAAGTGAACTATGACCAGTATAGGATTTACAACATAACTTTAGCTGACATTGAAAAGGAGCTCAAAGGAGAGCCAGAGGATCGGGTGGATACAGGAACTCTTTCCTTGATAATTGCTGTGGGAGTAGCCAGTCTTTTGACAATACTGATTACTTGTATGTTATTTGAATCAAGGGTTTGGATAACCTGCCGTTTAGGTTGCGTTTGTGCATTCCGATGTTGTGGAAATTTGACTCCAGAAGACGATACAAAATCTCTCAGTCACAATGACAGCAGTTTTGCCTCTTCTCTGAACCAAGTAAGTTCTATAATACCAAAGGCTAATCGTCGTTTAGAAGCCATTTGTTCGCAACAACTTTGTACGCCGTTCAGAAAGCCGATCGCCAAAATTTCCGCTTCGCAGTGCAACTTTATCGCTGGAGCCGGCGCCGCTCAATTACATCCTCGAATCCGACACCACAGTGGTGTAAAATGTATAGCTTCTAAATAAAGTTTTCTACCTTCATAGATTTACCGTGTGTGCTAGCTATTTCCAAATGAACCCATACGTCGCAAAGGGTTGGGCATTCTGTGCAATACCCTATTCTGGTAATATACGACGGCTAGAGGTAGGCTAGAACGATAAAAATTGCACGGTATTATGTAATTGATAATAGACAGTAAATTTTCGTCCACCATACCGACATTTGTTGGGGGTTTCGAGAAACATGCGCAAATCAGCAAAAAACTGGCCCGGCGGCAGAGCCTTCGCTACTTGTAACTTTATCAAAATTAGTGCAAACGGACTAAAATTTAAAATGCCCTACACTATGTAGAAAAAAAGTATGATATCGTTGACCCAGGTTCTTGCAACCTCGAACGGAAACTACAGTAAAACCCAGAGAGGCCCAAAAAAAATTTTTTGAAAAAATTCTAATTATGTAGAAAATCGGAAAAATTTCGTTCTTTTGGGGGTTTTACCTTTGTGCACGCACAAAAACCAAAATTGCGGGAAACTGTTATCCTACGATCTTCGGTGTCTATCAAAGAGTACTTTCGGCAATTTTCGGCCAGATCCAACAAAAACGCCTGTTGTTATGACCATTTGTTTAGAGACTGGCAATTGCCAAGTGATTTGTTTAACGCGTTAAATACATTCTCTGGGCGCGGGAAAAAGACAAAAGACTTACAAGAGAAGTACCACAAGTTCAGATTTATTTTACATTTTGCACACACTTCTAGCATAGGCAACATATCAGTTCATGAAAATTTTAGCTATTCAAAGACAGCCGAGATATTCAACCATCTTTGCGATCAAGACAGTACGCGAAACGCGGAAAGCAAAAACACCTTCATGACTTTTCGCGATTTGTGCGGAAAAAGTCGATTTTTTGTGGAAAAATCGTCCTCGTTGAATGAAGTAGGAATGGAAATCTTTATGTCAAAATTCGCATCCTTGCCATTTTTGCTTGGAAAAAATTTTTCCCCGTAAACTTTTTTTAATTTATCTAGTGCACTGTGTTTTATTACACTCGCTCCATCTAGTATTAATCATATGATTTTCGACATCATCACCATTAACAATAATAGTAAATTCCATCAAATGGTACTACTGAGCCTTGCATTTTGTATTCTCCCGGTTCCGCAGCATACAACCACAGCTGGTGTTCATCTTAATGCCATCGAAAAGAACGGCAACGGTCCATAATGGGCAGAAACCACAATGGGCAGATGCCATAATGGGCAGACCATAATGGGCAGATGCCATAATGGGCAAATTTCCAAGATCATTGAAAAATGTTTTCGAAAATCGTACTCATTTTTTCTGAATTTTTCATTTTTTGTCATTTCTCTAAAAATAATTGATTTTGGGGTTATTTCTTCAAATTACGCTTCATATTTTGAGTTCATTTCGAAATCAGAACCCTCGAAAACCCCTAAATCCACTATTCACAAAAAAAATTTTAAAAATTACATTTTTACACTACTCATTAAAGTAAAAATGTAAGATTCAGAAAAAATGAGTACGATTTTCGAAATCAGCACCCTCGAAAACCCCTAAATCCACTATTCACTAAAAAATTCCAAAAATTACATGTTTACATTACTTTACTTACTTTACTCAGTAAAGTAAAAATGTTAAATTAGAAAAAGTTCTATTTTTTACAAATATGTAAGGCATTGAATATTTTTTCAAGGATTTTGAAAATCTGCCCATCATGGCATCTGCCCATTACGGTCTGCCCATTATGGCATCTGCCCATTATCGTCTGCCCATTATGGCATCTGCCCATTGTGGTTTCTGCCCATTGTGGACGCCCACGAAAAGAACCCCTTGTCGAAAAAACCCCCAGCCGGGAAATAGTCGATTTATGGGTAATCGAGGGTGCTGATTTCGAAGGGTGCTAATTTCATTCTCATTTTGTCTAAATTTTACATTTGCACATAATGAAAAATGTCATTTTTTGTCATTTTTCTAAAAACAGTGGATTTAGAGGTAATCGAGGGTGCTGATTTTGAAAGTACCGAACTCTCAATATTTGTGCATGTGATTTCCGCAATCAGCACCCTCGATTACCCCTAAATCAACCTTTTTGAAGAAACGTCAAAAAGAACCCCCAAATCGGGAGTTCTTTTCGATGCGGGGTTCCTTTCGAAGGAAACATGTTCATCTGGTATGGTACTCTACAATACCAGATGAACTGCAAGAAGTTTCGATTAGAACAACGAATGCCAATTTTCTGGCATTGCGTCTCAAGCAAAAACAATTTTTTCCACCGAAAATTTTGGAACACCAAGAAAAATGTTATGTTGAACATTTTTTTAGAATAAATTTCTGAGGGACCCAATGAAGAGGCATTACGATGAACCAAATCCTTACTTACCAGAAATTAAGAGGACCAGGGAGAAGATTCCGGACGCCGGCCAAAAACAGATTGTGCGGTATGTTTTTGTTCCTAACAGTGAGTATACGTTCTTCAAAATGTTTATTCATCCTTTATTTTTAGGTTCAAGCGCAATTTCGTATCTTTAGATGCGTATACCAGGCACAAAATGATGGTGAACACGTACTTGCTCAATGTAAAAGGAGCAACAAATACATTACAAAGAGATAGTTCGAAAGATAAAGGAGTGTACGATGTCATAAAGGTAGGTATTTTAATGTTTGTTTTTGGATTTAGCTGTCATGCATGTTGCAGTTGCCAATTTCTTCAGGAGAATCATCGGTTCCTCTGGGGTAATGAAGATCTCACTGATGTGGCTAAAAACTGGGACAAACAGCTGGCAAAGAGGTATTACGACAAGTTGTACAAAGAGTATTGTATCGCGGATCTCTCCAAATTTGAGAGGAATAAGATTGGCCTTCGATGGAGAACAGAGAAGGAAGTTGTCAGTGGGAAAGGTCAATTTGAATGTGGTGGAAAACGCTGCGAGAAGAGGAAGAAGCTAACGAGCTGGGAGGTTAATTTCGCCTATGAGGAACATGGAGAGAAGAAGAATGCATTGGTCAAGGTTAGATTATGTCCAGAATGTTCTTTGAAATTGAACTTTTTTTCTAAAAAGAAGAAGATTAAGAAAGAAAAAGAGAACCAGAAGAAACATAAGAAGCACAAGAAGAGGAGACTACCTTCATCAGAGTCGAGTTCAGAAACAGAAGAACCAAGTTCCAGCCAGACAAAGGTAACAGAAGAGATCGATGACATCAGGAAAGGAGAACGTCAAAATAAGAAGGTCGACGAAGAAGCTCAAGAGATCTGGTCGAAGCCGGTGTCTTTAAATGAAGAAGAGCCGAATGTGGAGGATGACATGGAAAGCTTCTTCGATGATTTGTTATTATAAACTTGTTTTTGATGTTAAATATTTTTGAATAAACTGGAATTGTAATGTTTAGTTCTTTGGGACGTTTAGTATAGAAATGGAACCCGTCTGAGTCATTTCTGACCATACTATAGGCAAAACAACTAAAAAACGAATTCCGATTCGATTAAATCTCGAGGCAATGAAAGCCTTTGAACCCTCCAACAACAATGAGTGTGCGGGATCGTTTTTTTTGCTTTTTTGGTTTGAACTCTTGAAGGAAAGGAATAAATCCGAACTTTTTGAACCTTTTTCGAATATCTTGTAGTTTCTTCGGAGTCAGAAGACTCCTAAATCTGAAATTTAGACTCCTTCCTGATTTCTTTTTGGTCTATCTGTTTTCAAGCTTTTTGTTAATCTGTTAAGCAGACATGGCAAAACGGGCCGGGCCCGGTGCCCTTCGGGCCCCCGGCCCGGCCCTTTTCAAACTTTCCAAAGCCCGGCCCGGCCCCGGGGTACCTTGGGCCCGGCCCGGCCCGGCCCCGGCCCTTTTTTTTGTTTGAAGGTTTTACTTTAAACTAACATCATGACGTTGTTCGCAGTACTCGAATTAGTCCAAAAACGTTTTAAAATTTAAAAATCGATCAACCTATACCCAAGATATTGTTGATTTTTTTTTGATATTATCCATGATCTGTCTTTCGGCGAAAAAGATGTTCAGATATTGGAAATATATGCAAAAAGCTGAAGAGCACCAAAAATCTGAAGATTCGGAAATGATAATCAGAACCTGAAATTTTTTGTCCCAAATTTTGGTTTATTTGATTTTTTTAAAGGTCGAAAAATCGAACCACAGGTATTCATGTCATAAGAGTGAATAAAATACTTCAGATGGGCTGCTCATTGTCAAATCCATCGTCGAAATCCTTGAAAAAAGAAGAGAAACTTTAAACAACCGTAGTCAAAAAATTTTTTTTGAGAAAAAATTACAACAAAATGCCAACAAAAATTGGCACCTAAATTTTTCGCTGCAAGACAAAAATTTTTTTTTGAAAAAAGGGGCCGGGCCGAGGGGGCCCAAAAAAAGATAGGCCCTCGGCCCGGCCCGTTTAGAGTTGGGCCCGGCCCGGCCCTTTTCAAAATTTCCAAAGCCCGGGCCGGCCCGGCCCCCTTGCCATGTCTGCTGTTAAGAAAACGAGCTCATCTCTGCCATAAAAATTATGGAGTACGGTAAAAGAGGTGGATGAATTTTTATGTCTTGTTAACGTCGACCCTCACTTGGATTCAGTCCGAGTAATCGATTACAAACAAACGAAAGTCTCTTTTAGAGAGCGAATTTGTTCTCGTGGGTACATCGAATGTCCCCCATGCAGATCTGTAAAGTTATGACTTTTATTGTTTTTGATTCTGACGCGTTTATTGTTATGTTTACTATAATGTAAATTAGGAAATGCGACTTGTCATGTCAGTCACAAGGACATTGGAATACGGCTGAGTCACGGCTAGTTTTATGCGTCAGCTCTCGTTCTTAAGAGTATTTGCGTTTCCAATTCCCTTCCGTATTACGATTTGGAGATCTTTGATCTAGTTTGGTGGCAGTCAATTTTAGGTTGCCTTGTCAATTGAGTCTGATGATAATCTTCCCTCTTGTCTGTTGTTTACACTTTCAATTTGTAAGATTACGTATGGGATTAATACAAATGTGGTAATATCTATAAACTTCATTTTTTAAAGTATCAAACAGTACTGTATCTTGTAATGTGAGTAGATTAATCGGGATTGTCGGTTTCAACGTCGAGCGCAATATTTAGGCGGATTTAAAAGCCATTATAATTGTAATGCCATTATGTATCACAAACTAATCTTTGCACATAAATGTCGTAATTATCATAATAGCCAACTTGTAATCGTGTTTATCCTCAAATCGTGTTTTCCCTACTTTTGATCAATTTTGTTTTTTTAATTATATTTTACATCTTCAAGCTTTAGAATGCACTTCTCAAACTAATCATTCTGCATTTCCACCGCTTTCATGCGTATAATTTGTGTTTGTGGATGTTAGAGCTATTCTCGTTCATCTTGTGCTTTTATAGAGAGATTGATTTGTCGGGAAATTTTGAATGGATGCGTTTTTTTGAATATTTATAGGTCTTAATTTGCATTCCTCTTCATTCTGGCTGTATTTTACAGAACAATATACTATATAACCCCTGATATTTATTTAGTCTTAGATGCTAAATACAAACCCTTTATTTTTCATATTTGAATAGATTTGTAAACCTTTTCTGTTGACAAATGCACTTAATATTATATAATATTTTTGTTGTGAAAAATACGATGTGTAATGTTGATTATTCTGCAGCACTACTTTGACAAACACTTCTTTTGTCCAAATTTATCAGTTAAAAATATATGATATTTGATCATTGATGTGTAATATACTGCCACAAACGTATCTAAATGTATTCTCAATATTCATCCGATTTAATACATGCATTGTAATCCTATCGGCCCCTTGTAAAAAACAAACGGAATAATTAAAAGATTGTACTTGCATCTTTTGATGTTCTTCTTGCCTGAGGGTACAGTTTCTGATGTGTTTTGTAAAACTTTTGAAAATAATGATATGGTCTAAAGCAATAATTATTATATAAATATGATTTCATTCGATCTGTATTTTGAAAATGACGTTTGATTTCTAACAAAGAAGATGGGGAGGGCCTGTTTGTTTATTTGCAAATTCTTTATCATCAGGATCTGGACTACTGTAACTTGATAAACAACCCCATCATAAACTTTTTTCTTTTGCTGGTAGAACTTTTCATTAATTTCTGATTGAGTGACGAGTATCTTTTCTGTTTTATGAGACCTCAATGTGAATGGTCACCTTACATTTTTTGATTTTTAAAATAAATCACAAATTTGGAAAGTGGAAAAACGGCCATGGATAACGTACAAGAAGAGTGTAAACACCCTTCCTTATTTACTGCCTAAGGCTTCGAATTCGTAGCTTTTGCGGACCATGATCCCAACACTTTTTGGCGGTTTCTGTCTACTTTATCAATCATCGGTGGTCTTTCCTAGAATTTGTAGTTTTCGATTATAAATGCATAAAGAAGCATAAATATCTGCACACGTCTTCGTCGATTATTCATGACCTTTGGTTTTAACATTTTCTGACGGCAAAATGGTTCTGCTTTAGTTATTTGAAGACGTATGTGGCATCCACGTATATCACATTAACACTAAATACTTCGGATTCCGTTAAAAAGTGGATCAAGTGACATTAATCTTCTCTTGTAACATTTGGGAACATGCTTAAAGCCATGTCTAACACAAAATACAAAAACTTGTTTGGTTCCGTTTATGAAGTTTATATTTTCATTGGGAAAAGGGTTGTATTTTGAGAAAAAATTTTTATATATTATCTGGAGAGGGATAATCGTGGTATTCAATTGTTTGACGTCACAAAAAAGGAAAACAAAGCTAATGAAAAGTTGTGTTTTGTATCTGTTTTCAAATTGGAAGACTTTTTTTGCCTTGCGCTTTTTATTCACGGATGTTCTCCTTTGTCTGTGTTTTATTCTTATTTTCGATATTTTTTGAAATTTTTTGCCTTTTCTCGACTAGACATTCTCATTTTTGTTTTGCAAAACGTAATGACCTAGACGAATCCACTCCTTCTTTTGCAAGTAATTACTGTACATTGTTATTTCTGGGAGTTTATAAGAGTCCAAACAAATTGGGAGAGTTCTTTTGGACTCGACAAAAAGAGTTCATTGGAGGTCTGTTGTTCTTTGTCGAGAATTGGAGGGTTCTCAGAGATTACGTGGAACGTTTGTCTGTCGTTTCCTTTCTTTTGCAATTTTTATTTAAAAACTTGCAAGTGTTAACAATTTAAAGGATAAGTGCAAGGGTTTACATCGTATAACATATACCATTCAAAGGAATTTTGGAGAAATGAAAAGAAGCACGTCATTGTAAACACCTCTACAAGTCTTCTGCATTAAAAAATTTTAAAGTGTATTTTGTTGGATTGGTTTTCAAGTAATCCAAAAAACTGTAAAACTTTTACACACAAAACGCAAATTTAAATTATTTTAAAGTTTATGGATGACATTTGGTCTTTTCTCAAGTATATTTGGAGGATTCAGAAAAGAAAAAAAACAGAAAACAGATTTTAGGGCTGCTGTTACAGTTTAGGATTAAAGGCCAAAGATTTCTGGTGGATTCGTTTAAGCCTTCAAAATAAGTTTGTGTTGTTGTGCTAATTAATTTAATTTTATCTTCCTTTATAAATTAATTTTATTTTACGCTCACTGCTCTTAACATTTGAATTTTGACCTTAGGGTTTTTGATTGGCACCACTCTCCGTTTGTATTTGGTCATGTGAATATTGCTTAGAAAGGCGCTTCTGATAAGACATCACTGTATTTATAGTTTAAGCCGCTTAACAAAGATAGTTTACAAAATAAAATCTTTATGCGCTTTATAACCTTGTGTTTGGATCCTACAAATAAAAATATTTGGCGACAAAATGTGAAGTCAGAGCTGATACGGGCTACAAAAAAGCAGCCGTTGTATTTGCAAAGTCTGGTTACCCAAACAATCGATTTGTTTGCTTAATTGCAGAACGGTTTGTGGGCCGTGAAAGCAAAAAAAATTAAGTTTTGAACTGTGCTTTGTGTGTCATAATTGTTTCGTTTCCAGAGTAGGCGCTGCTCTGAAATTGTAGGTTCCTTTTTGTAATTCTCATAATATTGGTCCAGCCGTGCTCTATGTGTAACGAGCACAAAGATTGCATTGTTGTTAAACCCTCTGTTACATCTATATCGGTCAAATTCTGTTAAAAATGAAAAAAAATTATTTGGCGCACACGCAGACTACAATTTGGGGCAAAGAATATTCCTAAATTTGGAAGGAAATGACTTGCGGGAGGACAAAAGTACAACTCATACGATGGAGTTCTTAAATTTACTCAAGAGTAATGTTAATTGTAATTCGAAACTTGAGAGTATATATTGTACGGCACAATACACTTAGTACTTGTGCCCGACATTTACATATTAAACTTCTGAACTCATTTTTGTCAAAATTAAATTCATCCGAATTGCAAATATTCGTTTCCGAGAATTGCAGAACATCTTTTAATGTTCTTTTTTGCTCTCCTCAACTCTACACAAACATCAAATTCACTTGGAGAGACTTGAAATATCATGGGATAATTCGAACATGATATTTATATTATATTTTTATACTTTTTTACGAGATTTCGGGAGCACAATATGGAAGGGGAAAAATACTTTTACATTTTTACTACTTTTTGCTCGTTTATGACAGCAAAACATATATGTCATACTTTTATATCCTGTACTTGAATTACTCTTTGCCCTTTCCCAATGTTTTCCTACGTTTTTCACTCATATCACTTGCACATTTTTATGCTTTTTTGGTTTAAGAAAGGATGATCTTTGATATTATACATAAACCCCCACCTTTATGTTAACCTACAAGACTTTCGGAATGCTGAGTGATTGGTAAGGGATTAAATTTAAATTAACATTTTAACGTTTAATGTAGTATATCAACATTTCGACAGAGTTTAATAACGTATTTAGAATATATCTGGACCATTTTCTGTCCTAAAATTACTTTGGTTTTTGGACTCCAATCTATGAATTATAATTAAACGTTGGCAGAAAAAATTTTTCTGTTTGCACATGTAAATATGTACAGTATGACACATGTGAGTACAAATGATTCAAATTGACTTTGTTATCCGAAAATTACAGTATAATATATTTATAATATACAGCACGGCGTTTTCCCTTTTTCGGTAGCGACAGGTCACCCCAAAAAATGGTGCAGCCTCTGGCTAATATACAAACACCATTATTGGCGTATATGTAGATCATAAAACACTCTGTTTCAATACGTAATTTTTTGTACGCGTTGCGATCTAAAGGAGTTCTATTCGTTTAAAATTTATTAAAAAAAGGCGTTAAATTCCTTAAAAGTTCACATTCAAGAGTCGAGGGAAATAGAAGAATACGTGTTCAAAAATTTTTGCTGTATAACATATCCCAATTTTATTTAATTCCTGTATGGTTTTCGACCTTTAACCTTGACGTAAGGCAAAGTTTTTAAAATCTAAGTTGCACTAATTGTAGTCAATAGCTGCCAGACCGAGTATGCATTTAGCGTCTCAGTTTATAATATCTCATTGGTTCCAAAAGTCTTAAAATCAAAAAATAAATTATTTTTTGTGGTGACCGGTTGTTATCGAAAAAAGCAAAACGCCGTGTTCGGTATTACTTTGGCCTGCTTTTGTATCAATTAGTAAGAATGTAGAAACCGAAATTTCCTCAGTCCGTCTACTTATGGATTTCTTTAAATTGCAAATCACCTCAAAATTTCATTTTAAATTTCTCCGTTTTAGCCTCGGGGAAGATGACATAATTTATAATATTTTAAAAAGAAGAGGGGAGATCTGAAAGTTCACCTATAATATATCTCCGATAAGATTGTTTATTTGAGATAAGATCAGTTGTTTTCATACTGTACCATATACGAAGTCATCCGTCCAAAATTTTTATATCACTTTCCAAGACGATTAAGAATTTTAGAAATTCTATGTAATTTTAGGCTACGATGAATACGAACATTAACTGTATTCGGAGAGAGATTAGAAAACAAGAAAACATCATTTGTAGTCTAGAAGTTGTGTGTTTTATATTTATATTTAATGTTTATGTTATTCTGTCGTCGTTTAGTGAAAACACTCACTGTATGGTCATATTACCTAGACTACTGAATATTTTTTAATCACATATGATTACAAAGTGTTTCGAGGAAATAGGTAGTTGTCGATATTATCTGTGGATCTTATGGGAAGTAAAGCCAGATTATTCTTCATCAAATGCCACTTGAAACTACATTAGGATCTAAAATCTCTAAACGAATATCTGCAGTCTTATGTAATTATTCGCGATGCCATGTTTCTGCTCTCTATTTGTCGGAAATTAAAGGGTTGAGTAGTTCACTTCATGAACATACGTGTAGTGTGTGTCGTGTAAAACTTGGGTTCTTCGAGTAGCAGGGTTTTTGTTTTTTTTTGTCATTTCATAGTCTACATTTCATTCGAATTCTACATTCAATACATCCTTTGTAATGTGTTACTTCTGAGTCTGTCACAGTTTTTAAAGAGAGTATTTCAGATGTGAGCACAAAAAACCTCACAGAGTTTACCCTTGCTTCATTTTTTAACTGTTCGTACACAAGAGTCTACTTACCTGAATTATACTGGAAATCCTCTTTCAAATATGTACTATAGCATCACATTAATAAAAATGTTAGGCTTTGGGTTCCGGAAATTATTCCAAAAATAAATTCTTACAAACGAAACATGTTTATTCAAAGGGATTGGGCAAGGAACGCCGAGAGATCTCTATAGAGAACCCGAAAGCGCCCGAAATTTCAGGAAGAAAGGGTGCATTGAGAGAGAAGAGAGGGGGCAGAGAGGAAAGGACATCGCGAAAAGTCCGGCGAAGCCGCGAAAAGACTGGGGGAATTGGGCGAAAGGGTATATAAAGCGAGCGAAAGGGCCTTTCCAGCAAGATTCGAAAGAAAATTATATTGGAAGGTTGCTGTAACGCTACTCTATTGTTACTATTAATATAATGGCTTCGTGCAAAGCTATTGGGATTGACCTTGGTACGACCTATTCTTGTGTTGGTGTGTATCAGCATGGCAAAGTCGAGATCATTGCCAACGATCAGGGTAACAAAACCACCCCAAGCTATGTCGCCTTCACCGATACCGAACGTCTTATTGGAGAAGCGGCTAAAGATCAGGCGGCCAGGAACCCGGAGAACACAGTCTTTGACGCCAAAAGGCTGATTGGCCGTAAATTCGATGATCCTACCGTGCAGAAGGACATGAAACATTGGCCTTTCAAGGTGCTGGAAAGAGGCAACAAACCCGTCATTGAAGTAGAATTTAAAGGAGAAAAGAAGCAGTTCAGACCGGAGGAGATCTCCTCCATGGTGCTAACCAAGATGAAGGAAACCGCCGAAGCATATCTCGGCCACAAAGTGACCGATGCTGTGGTTACGGTACCTGCCTACTTCAATGATGGACAACGACAGGCTACCAAAGATGCTGGTGTCATCGCTGGCCTCAATGTCCTCAGAATCATCAACGAACCCACAGCTGCTGCCCTTGCTTATGGATTGGACAAGAAGATGAGCAAGGAACAAAACGTTCTCATCTTTGACCTTGGTGGTGGAACATTCGATGTTTCCGTTTTGAGTATCGCTGACCAACTCTTTGAAGTCTTGTCAACTGCTGGTAACACTCATCTTGGTGGAGAAGACTTTGATGACCGTCTAATGCAACACTTTGTTCAAGAGTTCAAGAGGAAACATGGCCGTGACATCAAGAACAACGCCCGAGCAGTTCGTCGTTTAAGGACTGCTTGTGAACGTGCCAAGCGAACTCTGTCTTCATCTACCGAAGCCGTTGTTGAAGTGGACTCGTTGTTTGATGGAATTGATTTCAACTCCAGAATCTCTCGTGCCCGCTTTGAAGAGCTCTGCGCCGACCTCTTCAGATCTACCTTGGAGCCAGTTGAACAAGCCCTAAGGGATGCCAAACTTGGAAAGTCTGACATCCACGAAGTCGTATTGGTTGGTGGTTCTACCAGGATTCCAAAGGTTCAGAAACTTCTTAAGGACTTCTTCTCTGGCAAGGAACTGAATGGGTCCATTAACCCCGATGAAGCTGTCGCTTATGGTGCAGCCGTCCAAGCCGCTGTTCTTAGTGGAGTCAAGGATGAATCCGTGAAAGACGTTCTTCTCGTCGATGTAACTCCATTGTCTCTTGGTATTGAAACAGCTGGTGGCGTGATGACAAAGATCGTCGAACGCAACACCAGGATCCCGACCAAAGCATCACAGACATTCTCCACTTATTCAGACAACCAACCTGGAGTCTCCATCCAAGTTTATGAAGGAGAACGTGCGATGACCAAGGACAACAACAGATTGGGAACGTTCGACCTCATGGGAATTCCTCCAGCTCCAAGAGGTGTTCCTCAGATTGAGGTATCATTTGAGATTGATGCCAATGGAATATTGAATGTTAGTGCTTTGGAGAAGAGCTCGGGAAAGACGAATAAGATACAAATCAAGAACGAGAAGGGCCGTCTTTCGCAAAGCGAGATTCAGAGAATGTTGGATGAAGCTAAACAATATGAAGAAGAAGATCGTCGCCAACGGGACCGAGTAGACGCCCGAAACCGTCTGGAGGCCTATCTCTTCCAAGTCAAACAATCCTTGGATGAACATGGTGATCGTCTGGCTCCAGAAGATAAGCAAATGGCCAAGGAAACTTGTGATCGTATTCTCCAATGGGTAGAGAACAATCAGACGGCAGAAAAGGAAGAGTACGAAGATCAACTGAAGGAAGCTCAGAACATTTGCACCAAGATTCTGTCCAAACTCCATCAACAACCTCAAGGCGGTGCCAGCACTTGTGGCCAACAAAGTGGAGGATTTGGTGGCCAGGCCAGTGGTCCTACTGTTGAAGAAGTCGACTAAACAATGATCTCGTTGTATCCTTGGCAATATTTTATTAGCTATATTATTGTATAGTATTTAGCCTAAGCTTTATTCTGCAAAAATTGTATAAAATTGTTATCATAGTGAAATAAATAAATTATAAGTTACATTTCAATTTCGGATTTTTATTTGAATAGATGTTTGTTCTAATGCGATCAAGGTGTTTATTTTGGAAACCGATGGAGTGGGAGTTTGTATAAACCTTAGGAGCTTATAAATAGGCATAAATATGCTATAAAGGGATATGTCATATCCTTTGGATATGAGAGATTTCACAGAATATTTGTAGTCACATAAAATTAGCCTTTGGATAAGTTGTATAGGATTACCAGGTAAAGTATTTGTCATTATTCCAAGATGACAAATCACCTTACTGAGTCACCGAAAACAAGTCTTGAGTCATCGATTCACCTGAAGCGAAGCATGATGTGTATTTTAGATTATTCCATCTATTCCTACAACGGTCCTTTGAAGAATCGCATCAACATCATTTGCATCCGCTTGTTAAAAACAGCTATTTCATCCTTAAAAGACTTACACTTTTAGTTGAAAAGTCCACATTTTGTCGTGCTGTGCCCACCTTCTCCTTCTTCTTTTTATGAGTGTTTATGTCTGCATTCCCAAGCAAAACGTCATTTGCGTGCCGGCATTTGGTTTTTTGCTTTGGATAAATTTTGGCTTTTCTCATAATTAAATTATTAATATCTTTCCAAATGAGTGTACATTGTGTGTGAATATATAATAGTTTCAAAACACAATAGTTTTAAAAATTTGACCCTTATCTGATGTTTATTCAGCCTCCACACGAAGAAAGGCATATATTTTGGGACGTTTTTGTTGTGCAGTCTATGACTTTAGAGCTCTTTTTACTTTACTTGTCTTCTCTTTCGCAGTGGAGAGGTCTTTGCGGATAAATAACATCAAAGTACGACTCGTACGTATTCTTTTTGCACTTTACGTTCCTTTATCGGAAGGGAAAAAATATTTTTCTAAACGCAACAGAACACTCGAACTGTCGGGCGGAGAACGCACACCGAGCAAACAAAGCGCACAAAAAGTTATGTCTGGCCAACATTTCTCGGACCATCGCGCACGTTCTCGACCTTTCCAAGATGTCTTATTCGCGTCAAGATGTATTTATATTCTCTAGTAAAGGTTTATTTAAAAATTTTATACAACTCGTATTGCGGCTTGCTAAGCTCGGAAAAGATTTCTGTTTTGATTGGTCTTCTCCCGATGTCTTCAGTAATCTCGGTGTTTTATACCTTTTTCGCCCGCAATTATTTTGATTCCTATGGCTAGTTTCACGATGCCATTTTGTCTTCGGTTTTGTCATATGACAAGCCCGGAACTTTGCTCCCGACGTTCCAGCTCAAGAAGTACGAATTTTATTTTTTCGTGCCCTTCCGTCCCTATCCATCCAATTCCCAAAATTACGCCGAACTTGTGCACTGGAGGGAAGCGTTGTCCAAAAATGCGCCCCACTTTTTATATTCTAAAAAAAACCGACGAGTTCATTTCGACCAAAATCTGTGCTTTGACCGACGCCTTTTTACAGCGAGCAAGAGGGTGATTAAATGAGATTAGGAACGGCAGTGACGAACGATAGCTTTATGAAAGGGGACCTCGACTTTAAGGAGATCTCAGAGTTTATATGGGTCCTTTAATGCGCACTTGAACCCATCATACGTGCGTTTCTTAGTAACACATCAGTAGTCCCTTTGATGACTGATCTCTATAATGATATTCCTGAGCGCCATCTGTTTTGAATTTTTTGGACCACTAAGAAATTGTGATTATTCATGAGGTACTTTGGAAAGGCCGAATTCAGTTTTCGAATGGGGCTAATTTACATCGGGAATGGCCAAATCTAAATACACTTTACCAACGGATGCGTGGGTTCAGCTTTTTCCATGGGGAATTAGATGCACCCAGAAGGGCATGTGAGTGATTACCGGAGTCTTTTGTAGAGTGCAGATTGACTTCCGATAAGAGCTCTTCCCAATTTCAAACTTCATTGAAGTAACCGCTCCTCTCATTGGTCTTTGAATCCTTCAGCAGTTTCGTGAATCATTCATGTTCAGTCTATTATAATAACACGTTTCCTTAGACTTCCTGCCCTGAGGCTTGCAATGCGCGATTTCTGATTTCCCCGCTGTCCCCATTCTCGCCACCCATTTCTCGAGTTCCTGCCCACTTGGACTCGTCTTTCTCGATTCATTTTCTCTTTGAGAATCTAATTTTGCCGGCATCTTAAGGCCTAATTTATGCGTTTTTCCTCGATCTCTGGACCCTCCTTTTTTGGGATTTGTTTAATTTTGGACTGTCATTCACGACAAAGATCATCGGGACTAAAAGCAAAGGGAGGGCATAATGTTTTGCAGAATCACTTTGTTTTTTCTCGACCGGAAGAGAACTCGAGAATAGGAGGCTTTCGAGTGCAGGGGGGGGGGGGGGGGGGGGGGGGGGGGGGGGGGGGGTTCTCCTTCAAATTCCAGTAATTTATTTTGTTTGTGAGAAGCCGGCGAGTTTCGGGATTCTGATGTCAATTTTATGGTTTTTAAGAAATTGATCAAAGAACACAGTGATTCCAAACTACGATGTCTAGGTTTATATGATGGATAAATTCCAGTCGGGGGAATGTGTCATCTAAAAAAGGAAACCGCTGATAAAGAGAGGGGTGAGAGGAGACTCATTTCTAACATCTGGAGCCCATATATTTGTGTGCACTTACCCCTTGTTTACTCTCTCCTTTTTAACAGAATTTGCATACTCTTAACCCGGACACAAGCCTTATTTGGAGCTGTCTTGTCAAATTCATCGCCGTTAGTTATCTCTGTCGTGTCGTGAGCACAAAGGCGAATGTCGTCGGCTCTCTCTCGCACAAACCAAACGTTTTGTGTTCTGGGAATTGCAAATTCGTCGAGGGTAAAAGTACAAAGTTTATAGGTTTTGTTTGCAAAAAAGGGATTTATTTGAGCGAATGTTTTGTGTGCGGCAAGTTCGTTTGAATTGTGGCCAAAACACGCAAACATGGCCAAGAGAAGAGTTTGACGGTGTTGGTTGACATATAATAATTCCCAGAGGCTTTTCTAAGACAAAACTCAAAGAGGTCGAAGAGTCCGAGAAAACGTAAATATTGGGAAGAATCTGAACTCTTAAACGGTCCGAATGATCTGTTTGTGAGGTAATTGAGTTAGGAAACATCGCTAAAAATACAATCTAACATTGGCCTTTGAAAAAGTTTTTTGAACCATCCTTGTTTTGTTACCGTATCCGCAGAAGTTTGATTCCTTCTGCTGACGTCAATCGTTTTCTCGCGTTGCAATAAATATTTGGAGGTTTTCAAGTACCTTGATACATATGTGTGCATCTTTTGAGATCCAACTTTTTTGGTTCGTACGAGGAACGTGTGTCCAATTCTGGCCGATGGTTGTTGACTGGATTTGCTGCAGAATCGTGGTACTCAAACGCAAGAAATTGCGTTTTTGTCTCATTTTGTTTGCGGCGAATAGTCTGACCTTTGATGAATAACAAAGTCGGGCTCTTTGTATATAATTCGCATTACGGCTTCATTTCAATCATTTCGAAACAGAATAATTGTGCTTTTATGGGTCTGTCTGGGATTTTACAACTGTTTTTATTGTCTTCTTTATTATGTATAAACCTGCCGAACTTATCCGCCGTATTTTGTAAGGACGAATACATACCATTTTTACGTTGTACGAACTTTAAATACTTTGGATTGAATCACAAGATACGTTTTTTTGAAATACGGTGACCTTTTTCTCCAAAAACTCCGCAGTCAGACACCGAATATCTTCCTTTCTTTTCGAGATCAAGGAGTTCAACGGGATCGTTTACTCGGACAACAAATGATATTTCTGTATAGGTGGCTATCGTATGTATCTATCTCGGTCATATAAAATAGTTCCGAGTCACACCTAAATTGCTATGTTTTGTGTTTCGGAATTTCTTAAAACAAAAAAGAAACGAATTACAGGGGTTTTCTCTGAAGGTCGATGCAAAGGGTGAGCCGCTGATTTTTTTTCATTTTAAGGCCTGAAGTAGTAGCAATGGTCGCTTCATACAAAGAGTATCCATTAATTTTTTGAACCCGGTTGGTCTTCCCAGACAGATTCTGCTCTTTGATCCATCTTTTTATGCTCCGCCTTCAAGTCCAGGCTGAAATTGATTCCTTTCTTCCCCTTTCTAAACCCTCCAAACACATATTTATTTGTTTTTGATATTTCGACCCGTTTTTGGTCGATTCTAAGAACTCAAAATTCATCGTATTTAAAGGCCATATGTATAGAAGTAGGGATTATAGTGAAGAGGCATTGGTAAGGAGAAAGCTTGACATCTTATCTAAGATTATAACCGACTTCGCATGCTATTCAACTTCCTTATACCTTTGAATATTATAATAAAATATCAGAGCATTTTCAATATTTCCGTTTGATCAGAGGCCCTTTAGAATGTATTTTGGACCCCCGTTTTTATGGGTCGAATCTCAATAATCGAAATAATCCCTTTCGAGGTCTCTCCCATCCGTTTCAAACCACAGATTTTGATCATGCGTTTGTTGTTTAAGAGGTCATGAATAATTGGAAAGGTAAAACTTTTTAAACCTCAAACATTGTTACACATTTATGATGTTTTAATGTCGAAAATGCTTAATGGGAGCATTCTAGAGGACATGTTTACTAGGAACTGGGCTTTGAGCTGCTCCCGGGGTTTTGAAAGCTCACAGAAACTTTTTTAAGTGAAATATATTTTTTTCGAAATGGTTTATTCTTCTGGAAATGTTTGATTCATGTCCCTATCTTTGAAGTAAGAGCGACTAATTACTCGAAAGGTCGGTTATTTAGTAACGTCCTTTCTCTGGGAAAATATTGGGAGACTCACGTCTCATCCGATGAGCAGGCCGTATTCCTTTATTTTATATTTTATGTTTTCAGGACTTTTTTTGCATTCATGGTCATCTTTTGTCGTGTGACATACATATAGCGTTTTTATTCTAAATTTAGTAACCTATCATTACATAAAATCTTTTTATTACATTTCTCCGTACATTTTACAGTACTTTTCACACTTCCAGTGCTATGATAAGATTTGTTTTCAAAAATAACCATCATTTTTGTCTGAACACTCCATTTTTATGACTTTATTTTTAATTGATCTGGTTCGCCATCAGACCGAAGAGTTATTGCTTGATGATCGCTGATCACTACGAAATGCGTCTGCAAAGTAAAAGCAGAAGACAAGGGTGCAAGTGGAGAGTAAAGGAGATAGTTTATGCAATAATGGCATTGCGAAACTAGAATAGAGGAAGGACCCGCCAAGATTATAGTTTGGGAACAAAGATCTTCGTGGGCGATAGACGGGAACGAGGTCGGGATGCGTATTCCGTGAGATAAGAGGTTATTTGGTTCATTTCAAATTGTCTTGTAAGCTCATCCCGCGACCACATATCAAATGATGTATGTGGAGACTGGACTCTGAACTCCCCAACATCACTAAGCTTTTTATACTTTCCTTTCATCTCTTGTAACAGGGTTTTGAAATTAAAAATACCAAAGCGTACGCTGACTACTCGCTTTTTTGTCGCGGTCGAATAGTAAGCCTACAGAATTCTCGATTGAACTCTGATCGTATTATTTTCCCCCGAGACGTATTATATTATGAAAGGAACCCTGTTTGCTGAACAGGATATTTTATTTTTGATCTGTGCCTTTCGCTCTGAAATTCCCTCGGTTATTCGAATTTCTCTTTCCTTCTCGCTTAACACGTTTTCAAATCGAAAATTTCGTAAAAAGAGGAATCACGCGATCCGAAGGTTACTGAACCGTGTGTCTTTGTGTTTATTGCGCATACTGTGGAGGTTTATGTGATGACAATGGGTCCTACAATAATGACTTTTGCCTCGAGGCAAAGGCGCTTTGATCAGTTGAACCCTCCCGTTTCCTCGGAGATTCTACGATTTTTTTTGATTACTCTTTTTTTTCAGTTTGAAGTTTCTAATTTCATTGCCATTTGCGAATTTTGTAAGAGTTAATTCAGCCAAGTCATCAATTTTAATCCAAAATTTTTGCTTAATTTCCGTTCTCTCTCCGCCGAATCCGTCGTGGTTGTAGCGCTCGAGGGCCTGATGTTATCAAATTCTTTTAGGACACAAACTCCAAAACAGTAATTGTTATTTTTCCCGGTCAAAGTTTCTTTTTCTTTCTCGTGATTGCCTCGGGGATTGTGCTCGTTTTATATTCCCCTTGTTCCTTTCAACTCTTACGAGGGATTCTTGGTTGTGCAGAGCGTTTAACTAAAATTCAGAGCACGAATTTGGTCGAGACATATTTTGTATCTTGTAACGTATGGCTTGAGTTTGTTTTTCCTACATTTGAAACCGAATTTGAATACTTTAATCATCCAGAGAAGTTGTGTTATGAATGTTGGAGGTGGATGAATAGCCTTTCTTTTGCAGCGCTGTTTGGTGCTGGGTGTTTTCTAGTCACGGATGTTTGTTTTTCCTCTTCCATCCCGGATTTCTTTGGGCGTTCTTGTTTTGTTGAGAGAAGGGAGAAGTCAAAGGACTTGTAAATTTTGAGAAATTGTAAGGAATTGATGAGAAGACCGTTTATCCGCGATTATCTTTCATTAAAAAGTTACTCATGGAAGTGCCTTCTATTTGCTTATTAACATTTAATCGCTTTTTGAGACAGTGAAAGTATGTACATAAGACAAATTTTTTATTTGAGAACACAAACTTTCCCTGTGTCTCACATTTTGCACATTTTATGTTGGGAGTAATTTTTTATCGTCCTCCGCTTAGATGAGAGAATCTAGATAAAATTAATGGGATTTTGAACACTTTCTCTGTTGTCGTAAGGGATTTTGGATAGTTTGTGACAAAACACTGGTTTCCCGTTCCTTTTTATATTTTCCTTTGTAAATATTTTGGTTTTAAATACACAAAACACGAGGAAGTAAGTATTTTGTAATTAGTTTAGGTCTTTCTTGTAGATTACCAGCAGATCCGGTGAAAATCGCCTCTGGCAAAAACCTTAATCCTTCTTTTCCTTGCATTTGCACAGTCTTATTTGTTTGTAAATCTGCTTAAAAATATTGGGAAATCAGATGGTATCAGGAGGATATATGGAGTTCTTGTTTGTAAGAACTCTAATTAGTTTCCAAAACGGAAAAAGTGAAGGGATGATGTTTAAACGAGGGGAAGATGACCTCAATTTGAACTAATTTATGACGTCATTCTGTTGATTTTTTCATTCTTCATTTTTTGATCGAGTTTTTTATTATATGCTCCATTCCGAGATAACATGTGATTGACCTACAAATTGCAGCAATATTTATTTCCGCGTCAGTTGATCTCAGTGCGTTCTTTGGCTGCATTTGAGAACATCTTGAGCCATCGAAGAGCCGGCAATGGAAGTCGATGATGTAAGTTTTTTATCTTTTTTATCCATATTTAGACAAATCGTGAGTAATTCTTTTTCGACTCACTCTCTCTTGTCATTTCCGATATTCAACATGTTTGTGACTCTTTTATTGACTCAAGTCGGGTTAGACTACATTTCCCAGATATTGCACTTCGTTCCCAATACACCCTTAAACCCATTTCGTCAGAATTTTTATGTTTAGCCCATTTTTATAAAGCATAATGGCGTGGCATGTGGTATTTATTTAGTGGGACAAAAAAGTCCTTAAAAGAATGGGATCCGAATGGGTAGTTTGAATATATTTGGCGTCCAATTACCCGGTTTAGTCTCGCAAACGGGATACATTACTTTAATATCCTCTTTGCGGTTATTGGTAATCAGTTATCTGAAGTCATCGTCAAAAATTGAATCGCATAGGCATCGTTGAAACAGGATATTGATTGTTTTATCCTTGTGAGCATTGATGTCTCGTTTTTGAAGTATGGTCCCAAAAACAAACCCGTTCGTTTTTATTTCCTTACAACCCTTATGTTTTTGATCGTGACCATCAACAAAGGCCGGAAGAAGAGCTTTGGGTCTTTAATCTTTAGTCTTCTGCTCTTCTTTCTTGAGAATGAAGACCTTTCCCTGGATAAATTTAGATTTAATGTACCAACAAATATACGAAATCCAATTGTCAACTGAGGGATAGAAGGAGAAAAGCCTTTCCCTTGTGGTATAAGATTCGTTTTGAGATTATCCTTTACTTTTGTTTTGGTCAAATGACTTTTTTGTAGGCTTCAAAGTTCTTGTTGGAAAAGGAAAACATTTCCCCAATTCGCCCCCACTCAACCAACGTTCGAGTGTTTTTAGGCAAAGTGACACGAGATACCCCAGACAAAGATCTTTGCAAAACGCGACCCAAAACTTTTTGAATCCTTGCACTTATGTTGCACTTCCTGGACAGTTTAATGTTGCAGGCTTTCCGCGAAAAAGGATTCACGCGAATAAGAGAAGAGGTGAACTCGAATTTGTTAGTTTAGACATTATAAAAAAATTAGATTCCCCGAGCGTCGTATGTGTTATGATAATCGAAAACAAATACTTGAGGCTTTGCAGTAAGCAACCGGATACATAGTTAAAAGCCCTCAGGGGAATGTAGTTTTAACGGCTTTTACGCTTTTTATTAATTGTATGGTCTAGTAAAAGTTAGAAAATAGCTACTCATCAGTTGCGGAATTCTTTAAAGACCATTTAACGCCAGAGTCATCATGGAGTGAGCGTAAACAACCTCCCGTTGTTTACAAATACTTGTTTTGGTTGGAATGTATGGCGTTGTTCCGTTCTTTTTTGGGTGATCTCTAATTCTCTTTCTTCATTCCTGAATTACCAATAACAATTCGCGGTAATGCGGAAAATAAAGGCAAATTGGAGCAGACAGTGCGACGGTTTGAGACGGAAGACATATGAATTTGATTATGTTTTCGTAAATGTGACATAGCTGTTTCCTTGGAATAATGGAAAGGATATCGGCGGAATTTGTAAACGCATTTTAATTCATGTCTCTAACGTTTTGTAGCCTAATTTCATGGAATAATCTTATGATTTTTAAAAAGAATCACTTAAATGTTATTCATTGCTTATAGTTCCTGCATGATGCAAGTCCGCGTGAAGAGACGGACTTGCCTGCTGATCCATGCCAGCCAGTCCAACCAAACCATCCCCATTGTTCAACGATGAAATCTGAGAGGATTGTAGGTCATGTTCTGAAGAGAGGTCGATTATATTACATGTATATCCCTGGATATGGAATACCACCCATTATCGAATCACCCATCAACTTGCCGGCACACCTAATCGCCCAATTTGAATATGAATTTGCCCAGAAAGGACCATCGATGCTTCCACCCGCAGGTGTGAGTTATAATACGGAAGTCGCTGAAGTCATTTGGACTGGACTGTTTGATGGAAACTCGTATGCTTTGATAAGGTATGTGTTTTGGATTCTTTTTTTGTAATTTCATGTTAATCTTTGAGATGTTATGTGTCGTATTTTAGGCATATTGATCATGTCCATCGTCTTGTTCCGCTTGGTTGGGCACAACTTCATTTTCCTGAACTAATGCGTCGATATCTTCAAGCAGATTCTGCCTATCATAGCAACCATTTTAAACATTTGAATTCAACCCGGCATCGTTGGAATCCTTTGAATCCAACCCAATCTCGTCGATCCATTAACCGGCCCTCCCCCCATGTGATGACTAGGCCAATGTTTCCCCAACCCAGCAATACTTACAACTTTAATGGCCCTGAAATTAGGTTCCCCGACCTTCAGGTTCCTCCTTCAATGTCTCTTGACAATCAGCTCCAGAATCTGGGGCCCACCACCCACTCCAATAATATCATGAACTCACTGCCAAATCCCCAGCCCCTCAATCTTCAACCTCCGCCATCATTCCTGAACATGACCAATCAAAACGCCTTAAACCTTCTAAATAATCCCGAACCGTTAGCCATTCTTGACTCGGTGGCCACCACACTAAGCCAGGTGATCACAGACGTCCAGAAGTCAGCTTCCAATATCGTCGTCAGCGAGGATCCATATCAAGAAAAACCGGAAAGTGTTGGTCAAGATGATGAAGAGGTCCCACCTGACCCATTCAACATCTCCTCAACTTTGCAACCACCTCACAATCAACGAATGTGCAGTGTGAATACGACGACGGTGCTTAGAAGACAGAATCGAAAGCTGATGCACGACGAAGTCATGGATTCTGAGGCTCATGGCTTCGCTGGACCCTCGTCAAAACGGAGAAGGGTGTAATTATATTGTTATCCTGTTTGTGCATAAGAGTCATACAATTCTCATGGAGATAACTAAGATACAAGCAAACCGCGCTTTATGAAATGCATTTTCGCCTCGTATGACACTAATGAACGCACAATCTTTTTGTACATTGCATAGTATGATTTTCTTGACTTTAATAACCTTAATTTAAGCTCGCCTTTTGTAAAACATGTGCCATTAAATAAAATTATGACGACATTAAGACCCGTTTATCATTTTTTTTCAATCCTTTGTGCCAAATGAAAGCAGAGTTATGTTGGCAAGAGAAAAGATTTAAAATAATTATGACGCTAAAAAAAAGATCACAAACAAGCTGCGTGACTAATATAGAAAAGACAATGGGTATACTGTACTCGGGCGAAATATAATACGATGACACTGTGATAAGATACGGATGAATAATAGGAAACCGAAATACTGAAGACTAAAAGGGATTTCATCGGGAATTCAAACTCGTACGCAGAGAACGTTCATCTTCTTGGATCCGGCTAAAATAAGATGGAAAAAAAAGGTTTTATAAAACTTATTTCAAGATAGTAAGGATAAACCTACTCAACAATCATACCAATGAACGGAAGAATCTCATCAGAATTCTGTTCTCGGGCCCATTTTAAAAACGAATGTTGAAGTAAGTCCTTGTATTTAGGACGTTGTTTGCAATCCTTGATCAAACTAAATAACAATAATAGATAAAACAACACAAGTTCCTACCAAACAGTAATGAAATCATGAAGTTGATCTGAATATCCCCTTGATGGATTTAGAGTTGGTGGAGCTTCTTGAACCACCTGTTTCAGCTGCTCAAATGGAGTCTTCCATCGGGCATAAGGGTGCTGACCATGAGCAATTTCAAGCTGTAAACATACAATATCAATTTGATTTGCCTGAATAAAGGAAGATGAAATTCAACTATGTACCAACGTTATTCCAAGACTCCAAACATCCGCCTGAACTCCGTATGCTTGTTTAAGGTCCCCATCAATCCTCTCTGGGGGCATATAAGGTTTACATCCAGCTTGCAATGTCTTCGCGACAGAGTTTGTCAGTTGACCCGAGATTCCAAAATCGCAGATCTTGATTTTTCCAGTCCGAGAAATCAGAATGTTGGATGGCTTAACGTCCCGATGTATAAGACCCATCTCTTCTTTCATAAAGTTCAACCCATCTACCAACTAAAATAAAATAAAATTTTAAGGCGTGTGACGACTCACCGATACAGCGACCTTCCCAATTATATTTTCGGGCATTTTCTCCCCAATATCTGTTACTTTTTTGTAGAACTTGTCCAACGAGATGTCCATGACTTCCATACAGATCCAGACATCGTTCTCTCGGAACATCGCTCCATAAAATCGAACCATCTAAAAGAAGGAGTAGTAAACAAACAAACAAATAAGCATACCAAATCACAGTTCTTGCTTTTCATACAAGTGTCCAGTTCCAGCAACATCCGCCGTTGTTCTTCATCATTACTGGAGAAATGTATCCGCTAAAATAGTAGGCTCAATTAAAATATACATGGTATAAGACCTACCTTTACAGCGAAATGTCTCTTTGTGACTGTGTGCTCCATTTCTTCGACAACCCCATAAGCACCACGTCCGAGTTCGCGAACAACAACCAAATCCAGGGCAGTGACTAAGACATTCTCACCGTTTTCTCTGTAAATAAAGAACACTTTGTATTCAATTTTACAAATTCAACGCGTTAAAAATCTAAAAACTTACGCGTAATAAAATTTGTCATCCAAATCAACGGTGGCAGCTTTTGGCATCTCCGGCATCTTTAGCTTGGGCATGATCTTCTTCTCTAAATTCCAATATCAATGAGAATTTGACAACATACTTTGTTTTATTCCATCGGAACTTGAAGGTTCCATCTTGAGACCAGAGAACACACGTACCGTGCTGCAATAATCAATCAGTACCCGTATCTGGAAATGAACGTAATAAAAAGAACGATAACAAAGTTACCACTAAACAGCGCAAAAAGAAAACCGAGTCTTAAACATTAAAAGATACAAAAATTGTAGACATAGTAACAATAAAATATGATTGTAACCCTGTGAAGTGTTTATTATGAGGACAACGGTGATATAACCCACTAAAAGAACAAGGAAGTCAGTAAAAAGTGTTGTCTCAATTCAAGACAACCCTTTAACACTTCGCCACAAATTTTTTGGCAATAAAGTTTTCGCTTCAAGAGTATTTATAATTAAGTGTGCCTGACTGAATAGCAAAATGACTGAATCGCATGACCCTCCAAGTGAAGCTAAAATAATGAGTAAGGCAGTGAGATTTCCCAAACAAGCCTAAGCCTAATACGAAGCTAAGCCTAAGCGTCGTTGCGTTTTCAGCGTAAAAATGTTTTGCGGTGCAGTCTCCGTACCCTTTTCAATTATGCGCAACTTGCCAAATTATGAAAGACCAGTAGTCATAGGCTTAGGAGAACAATCTCTCTAAAGTACGCTCGCAGCATTACTGTTGAAAGGACCCAAAAAAGGAATAAATCAACCTACTAACCGCTATGATGAGTACCACAATCTCTCAACAAGTTGCCTCCTCGAAGATGTCCCATCTCTCATGAGACATTCGTATTATCAGTGCTTATCGATATTCATTTCAACTAATGGTGTACATACCAGGGGTGGTCACTGGCACCTATTTTTCCGATTTTGGGCCCGAAGCCCGGTCCGTCAAAAGCCCGGCCCGGGTAGAGGTTTTTACAAGCTCGGCCCGGCCCGTGAAAGCCCGGCTAGGGCGCGACCTGCCAAAAAATCGTTGCCGTTTTGTTATAACTAGGGTTGTGATTTTGACAGTGACGTCAACTTGACGTCAAATTGCCGTCATTTTCATCAAATTGTCGCCGTTGTTTCGGTCGGAAACTGTCTAACGATTAAACAAACATTATTCAAGGTAGTATAATGCCTTCAAACATGTTTAAGACCATATACACATTAAAACAACAGTTTATAACAACAAAAGGACTTTAATAGACCTATTTCGGATCATCTTCGTCCTTGTTCTTACTTAGTTAATTGGATTTCTTTCAACAAATTGCAAATAGAATTACTGATAAATGTTTATTAGCCTATTGGGAACTAAAGTTTGCAAAAAAAGCTTCGGTCCCGGTAGTACTATTGTAATACATTACTATATATGCACTATTTTTGACAGTAAACGTGAAAAAAAGCTTGTAAATGTGTTAGAACTTGATAAACTACAACAACAACCCCATCAAAAAATTTTCCCGGCACGAAAACAATGAATGCCAACGGTTTGGCATTATGATAAAAACCGGGCCTGGCCTGAAAAACCCCAGGCCCGCTGCCCAGACCGGAAATTTCGGGCCCGGCCCGGTTTCAATTTTCCATTTTTGAGTCAGGCCCGGCCCGATCGGGCCGGGCCGCCGGGCCTGGTGACCACCCCTGGTACATACCGTTGTGGATGCAACAGAATGCCAAAGCCGCGAAGAAATTTTCTTAAAAAATATTTTTTTTCTCATCCAAAAATTATTTCCAGTCGTTGTGTCCCTCCTTCCGATTTCTTGCAAGTCCTCTTATTTTGAAAGGTCTTCTACGTTGTCACTCTACCTTTTTTCATATATTTTTCTATTTATAATGAGCTTCCAAACACGAAAATGGGATTTGAGTCACTTCGACATTGGCAGAGAACTGGGAAATGGACGATTTGGAACGGTGTTCTTGGCGCGAGAGAACCAATCAATGTATGTGGTCGCTCTAAAGGTGCTCAACAAGTCGGAATTATCCCAGGATATTCAACATCAGGTCAGGAGGGAAGTAGAGATTCAGTATCATTTGAGGTATGTCGATTTTATTTATTTTTTTGTGTTTTAGGTGTCACTTGAGTAATTAATATAGTCTAGAGGTATCCTTACAGGCATCAGAACATTGTTCGTCTTTTTGGTTACTTCTACGACGCCAAACGCCTCTATCTAGTTCTGGAATACGCGAACAATGGAACCGTCTTTCACCATCTTCGTCAAATGTCCATGTTTTCAGTGCCTCTCTCCTGCTATCTCTTTCTTCAATTATCCGACGCAATTGCTTATATCCATCGAAATGGAGTGCTTCATCGAGACATCAAACCAGAAAATATGTTGCTTAACAACAAGACCTTGAAATTGGCCGATTTTGGGTGGGCATGTCATGTGAAGTCTTCCAGGTATGTTATTTTTCATTCGTCTATCTTCTTGTAGACTCATGACTTATTGTGGAACACCTGATTACTTGGCTCCAGAGATGATCAAGGTTGCCAATGAACCTTATGGATTTGGGATAGACCTCTGGGCAATGGGAATAACGTTGTTTGAATTCATAACGGGCCGAACTCCTTTCAAGGGAAAGGAAAACTCTCCAAGGAACTCTAATTTGTATAGAAACATCTGTTCTCTAAACTACGATGTACCAAAAACTTTTCCAAAAGAAGCTTGGGAAATAACTAAGAATGTGAGTTGGGAATATGTTCAATCCTTTATTGAATTTGCTTTAGCTTCTAGCCAAAGAACCAAGTGATCGAACAAACCCAGAGTGGCTGCTGGACAATTCGTGGCTAACCGAAGAATCCAAGAAAGTCCAAGATGATGAATTTCCTAGAAAACCCAGTGAAAGGCAAAGCGTAATCCATTAATTTCGGTGAATATCCATCATTTTTATATGGTGATTAGATTTATTTCAAGGTTGCAATAAGTATTTTCTCCAATTTTAAAGGCCGAATTAGAGTAAATGTAATTATTTGACTGTGGAGGAATGAGATTTTGTGAATCATAGTTTGTCCAAGAATTGTTTCATCTAAATCGAAATGTAAAACGCGATTTCTGTCTACCTGCTCCGGTGTGAACTCGTAGATCAATGGATCTTCTGAATTGTTGGTATGTAGTTTTAATTGAATCAATGGTTTCAAGTTGTCTGGAGATCCATCAACTGAGCATACTAACTTAATAAAGAAGTTAAAGGGACAGATGAAGAACATACCTTCGACGTCCAATCAAATTCAACTAAAGTGAGCATGGTTTTACAACGCGCAAAAAGTTGGAAAGCGAATTATTGAACAGAATTTTATTTAAGATAAATTTCCGACCTGCGCCCTCATTAGTACCTTGATCAAAGAATATCACTATAACACATCGAAGGTGGTCGATTCAATTGTTTATAAAGTTGTTATATCTTTATCGACAAGATGACTTATTTTTCCAACGGGTTTATGTGTTCTTTCCGCGGCATCTTTCGTCGTAAAAATTGACGCCAACTCGCAAAAAAGAATTTGTAAAATTGGGCGCGAGTTAAAAAATTTCGGGTTTTCTGACAAAAAATTGTCGAAATTCCCTTTCCTCCGAAAAGACACGGGTGAGGTAGGTCTAACTGTTCTTGATATTACACTTGACTTGGTACTGTTCTTAATTATTTTATCTTTTTCAGGTTGTATGCCTCCAAAAAGGAAGACCAAAACCGTTCGTCGGAAAAGCTTACCTCGTAAGAAGAAAGGTCGAAAGAGGAAGATGTATTCATCGAAACAGAGAAAACAAGAAAGTTCAGGTAATGGAGAAAATGGTTATGTTGTACATGAAGAAAGTCCTCCACCAGATGTGCTGGATCTACCTCGTGAAGTAGATGTGAAGACAGAAAGACCTGAACTCAGCGCAGAACTGAAGCTTGTTTGTTCTCAAAAGTTACTCAATGTGTTCGGACATCAGAAATTCTTGAGTATTCACCAGAAATTGGCCATTATGTTGGCTTTAAAACGTATGTACGTTCCTTTTCTTGTTTACTTTATATAGATCTTGCAATTATTGGATACCTTTAGGTCAAAATGATGTGATGGTTATCTTCCCGACTGGTTCCGGGAAGTCTTTAGTCTATCAACTACCAGCTCTTGTCCATTCTGGAGTTACGATAGTCTTCTCTCCTTTATTGGCTCTAATAGCTGATCAAGTAAAGGAATTGCAACGAAAAGGGGTTAGGGCTGAAGAGTTGAACTCCAATGTAACGGGGGATAAATTCAAGAAGATCGTCGAGGTAAGTATTTATTACTTTGAATTTATTCTTCTTTTAAGGATCTCTCGGATTTGCACCCCGCCATTAAAATGTTGTTCATCACTCCAGAAACAGCTGAAAGAGCGGAATTCAAGCGAGCGCTGAGGATAATGGTTGCAAACGAAACGTTGGCTTACTGGGTAGTGGACGAAGCACATTGTCTTTACAAATGGGGATCTCATTTTAGGTAGGATGGAATATAATAATGCGTGTTGGCAGAAAGCACAATGGGCAGATGCCATAATGGGCATATTTCCAAAATCCTTGAAAAAAATTTCAATCTCTTGCATATGTGTAAAAAATAGTATTTTTTTAAAATTTATTAGACTTAGAGGTTTTCGATGGTGCTGGTTTCGAAAATCGTATCCATTTTTTCTAAAAATTTTATTTTTTACAAATATGTAAGGGATTGAACATTTTTTCAAGGATTTTATAAATCTGCCCATTATGGCATCTGCCCATAGCTCTTTCTGCCCATTATGGACCGTTGCCTATAATAAGTTTATAGCTTATTTATTTAGGCCCAATTACAAGAAACTCATTGAGATACGTCGCTTGGTACCCGAAATTCCATGTCTCGCGTTAACAGCTACCGCCACCAACCTCGTTCAGCATTATTTGAAAAAGAAATTGAACTCTTCCAAACTCGATATGCTTCTTGTCAAGGCTCCAATGTACCGATCTAACTTATATTTTGATGTAAAATTTAAACACCAACTGCCGAGTGGACTCGAGAATGAGATTGTGGAGTTCGCGAAGAAAGTGCTTTATCAAAATGGAACCACTTCAACGCCAAATGGATGTGTTCTTGTGTTTACCGTAACATGCGGAGATGTGGATGATTTGTGTGCAGCGTTGAAGATGAGAGGCCTAAGGAGTCTTGCTTATCATTCCAAAAAACCTCAAAAGGTGAGTGACGATTGATAGTAGTGACGTTACAACTTTTTCCAGGAGAAAGACGCCATTTTGGATGCATTCCGTGCTGGGAGGGCTCCTGTAATTGTCTCAACCTCTGGATTTGGCATGGGAATTGATAAAGCGGATGTCCGGGCTGTTATCCATCACCGTTTCGCCCTTTCCATCGATGACTATCTTCAACAAGCAGGCCGTGCTGGCCGAGATGGAAAACGATCTTATTGCAGAGTCTACTTTGGAAAGGATGATCTTAATCTTCTCTCCTTTATCTCTCGAGGCGAAAAGAAAAAATCCTCAGTGGAAGATGCCCAGAATTATTGTATGGGGAAAGAATGTCGTCATGTCTTGTTGGCCAGGTCTGTGGGCGATGTGGTAGAGCCATGTGAAAGGAATTGTGATTACTGCCAGAATCCAGAAGTCGTAAAGAAAGCCGTCGAATTATGTGAGGCCTCAAGTCCACGTAACACAAAAATAGGCGGAAAAAGAGGAAGAGGAGATCTTCTGGGCGATATTAAAGATACGTGTAGAAACTACAAGGAGGTACATGGAGAGGAAAGCTTTGGACCCTCTAGTTATAGCCCCAAACAGAAGATCATGAAATTTGATATCGCGAAGAGAAAGATGAGTTTTGTTGATACAGAAAGAAGTAAGACTTACTGTAACTTTTCAATACTATATTTTCCAGCTACTGAAAAACCAGCAGTTATAATCGGCAAATTCACAGCACCTGAAGACGATGATCGTCGAAAGAAGATGAGAGATTGGCTCCAGAAAAAGATAGCAGACAATCCCTTGGGCAAAGACGACTCAGATGTGGCCTTGGCCATGTCCTATGAACTGGAAGACAGGGCATATTCGAATAACTCCTCATATCACAATTATCAAACGATCATCACCGGTTACGTAATGCAAATGAGTCGGGATACAAAAACGGGTGTAAAGTATACGATTCCAGATACTTAATTTATGTTTAACATGCAATTTAAATACGCATATTTGGGAAAGTAAAGCAAGTCGGAAATTAGTTTATTTCCTGGGTCAAAATTAACAAAAACAAATAACAACAAATTGACTACTTAAACTAAAATTAATGGTTGAGCGACGCTATCAAAACTGAGGTAAGAATAGTAAGTGATGGTTGCTAATAATCTAAGAGCTACGGTAACTGAACTACCTCTAAGTAAGTAGAATAAAAATACAATACAATCAATCTGAATTAGTGATCATTCTCAGGATCGAATCCGAAAACAGAAACGTAAGCCTGAACAACAGCTTCTCTGATGGTTTCCACCTGTTCATCTCTCTGGGTCCTCCGATATTCATTTAGATAATCGATGGATTGTTGGCGGAAATGGATGAAGAATTCTTGGGCTTCATCTGCCGATATGTGGTTGAGTATATATTCAGCGAAACGGATCTTATTATTGGATGGATACAGCCACTGAAAGTAAAATTTCTGCAACTTCTACTTGCATTATAATATATAAACTATAAAAGTATCAAACGCACTCTCAAGATATAAAAGAAGACCGAAGCGGCTTCAGCGATCATCCCGGAGTCCACTCTGACAGTAATCGTAATCAGTGCGAGATAGGGTTGGAGGATAAGAAGAGTCACAAAGTTCTGCATGGACCACATTGGAGACGCTGAAAGCAATTCAGAGATGTTGTGATTCTCGTAACTTACTTGTTAAATCCTCCAATAAAGCAAAGCAAGCTCTTTTTGACCATCTTATTACTCTGGGAGCATCAGTCGATTCAAGAGACGGTAAAATACGAAAGAATTCAGAGATTCCACGGAGTTCCGTTGGGGCGAGATGCCCATCTTCAATTTCTTCGAAATTTATCGACACTACAACAATATAAGATGTCTTTAAGTCGTCAAATCAACGTTTCATAAATAAAAAATTACTTACTCTTCTCTCCCGACACCTTCCTAGGTCCGAACAAGACCATAACACAGATATATTCAACTCTTGTGGTCCAAAGATCCGCGAAATATCTGAGGAAAGTCGAAAACACCAATGCCTTTGTATTATTCTCCATCTGGACATTATACATGGTCTCCCTAAATCTGAGGTACATCTCTGATTCCAAATCCGCGTATTTTGTCGAATCTTCTAGTCGAATCTTGATATAAGCACTCATATCTTCTTTGAAGAACGCTTCGGTAAGGCCACGAATCAGAAAAATTCGGGATTCTGTGGAGATTCCGAACATAAACTAAAATTATAAAGCAGTATTTTGTGACCTTTCATTTAGAACAGACCGGGAAAAAGATCGAATTCTCATAGGCAATGTTGCAAAATAGTTTGACTAGCCAAAGTGTTAAAATCGCTGGGAGATCTCGAAAATAGCTAGCCAAAAGGTTAAAATGAGAGTCAAAGAATAGGAGTAGCAGCCAAATTTATAAATGGATACCAAAAAGGTAGACTGACTCTACATAGCTAGTAACACTTTGTTTGGCCAATCCAACTTTCCGGCTAGCCACACGGCAAAAAAATTGGCTGCCATGTCAACTCATCGATCCGTTATAGTTAAACAATTTTGGAACATGATATACAAATACAAATTCGATCTTTACCCGAGCTGCCCCAAATAAAGAAAAACTGGGCATTTATCAGAAAGACGGAGAAATCTACCGTTTCTAACAACATCGGAAGGGGGAGAACGTCTCGGAATGGATAAGAAGCCTTCAGCCAGTTTAGAGCACTTTGACAATGAAAAATACTAAACTCATCTGTGAATATTGCCTTTACTGAAAAGATCTTTCACTATTCTATTGACAAACTTACTCATAAACTGACACATCTTCAAAGTCTCCACATTGGATCTGAGTTCCGAAAACCATTGTGCAAACGTAGGAATCTGTGATGTCCTCTTCAGAAACCTTATCACATCATATTTGAACTGCATTGACACTTGCTGAAACCGAATCAAACTAGCAAGATCCATGTGTTCAAAGATGTACCAAAGGATTTCTCGAGGTAATTGTAGTATGTCGAAGGAAAAGACCGGCGGCTTTGTAGCTAAAACTATATTATACATGTTGACCTGAATTAAAAACATACATTCAACAGAAGACTCCGTACACCGTCGTTGCTTCTTGAGCACTAAACTGGTAAAGGACCTCGTCTTTCTTTTGCGGAAAGAAAAGAAGGATGTGATCTTCTAAAAAAATAGGGTTTTGCGAAGACTCTATATAATCCTTGATGAAACTAACCTCCAATGCGTACATTGCTCGACCAGCGAACGGTTTTTGCGTGGAAAGTGCCAAAAGAGATCGGATGAACAAATTCATTTTGTTGAATTCCGCGATTTCACTAGAAAAGTCGGAAATGTTTTCGCGTCGGGACGTAGAGAATGACTGGAAAGAAAAAGTGTATGTATGTATGTATGAATGGAAGCCTTCAGTGGTCGATCTGCTGAACAAAGCTACCATGGTCCGAAATCGCTATAATATTACTCAAATATAAAAAGGAAACTGGACCTTCATGATTGTGATGACTAACATAACTTAATTTTGGGTAACGTTCGTTACGCAATAACACATTATAAAATAATTATTTTGGCAACATAAACCCTTTAATGAATATTGTAACAAATACAATTTACATCTGCGTATATTCTCACTAAAACGCCTACTTTTAATCGAAATATTTCAATTATCCGAAAAGAAGACCTATTAAGACGGTAATTAATCCAAATTGTTGTTTATTACGGATCATTTCGGGGATAAGCCCGAAGGATACGCCCGCTTTTTGTTTTTGGAGAAGCGACGGAAACGAAAAACAACTAGTTTATTTAGAGATGGGCCCGGAATGGACATGGAAATGCATTAATGACCAAGAAGAATGCCTCAGGAAAGACAATGAAACGGGTATTTCGGTAAACAAGAATAACTGCTGGGTCATTTAGACAATGAGAGACAGTTCACAAAGGGAGAGACCGAGATTCCAAGCTTCATTCAATACAACTCCGCATCACGTCAATCCAGCGTAGTTGAAGCTATTTCCTTACCAACATTTAATGGATGTGGCATTTCGTCACAAATAGAATTTTGGAGAACAACCTTTGGTTGTTTTCGGAACAGAACCTTGCTCTCTGTCAGAAACGAATATTTAAAAATTTTCTTGATTTTTTGAGACCAATTTCGTCCACCAAAAGTTCTTCCCAAAGAAGTTTGATATCTAAAATCTTTTCGTCAACCGATAGTGTGTGGACGAAACTTCTAAACGGATGAGGAAAAGCGCTGGATTGACGTGCGCATTACTTTACTTTATTTGTCACCCAAGTATAAAGTCTAACATTTGACATAAAAATTATTTCCTGGCACCATCTTCTTTGGTTCAGCCTTGTATTCAGCACACTCGTCCAGAGTGTTGTACCCACGAACTGTCCAATAAGGAAGATGTTCGAATTGCTCGTGGTTTCCGGGAGTACTGTAACCAAGATGAGAAAGGAAAGAGATCATGGATTTGATGAAAGGAAAGCAAATTTTGGTAAAGTTCTGACCCAAGATTATCCATCCATTTTCGGTCTTTTCAAGCGGACGAGCGATCATCTAAAATAATTAATATACAATTACAATCGGACTTACAGATCCAAAATAGGTTTTGTAAATAAGAACTGGTCGGATTTTGGTGGCGTTGATTCCAGTTTCGAAGTTTAATCCATGATGAAAATATATTCCAAATTCACCTAGATTCAGAGTTTTCGGAACAAGAACACCCCCAGAAAAGATTGGGTTTGGAGAACAGAATCCAGAATGACCCACGATGATACTGCGACCGACATTGGTCAGATCACTGGCATGAAGGGAGCGGACATCCGCGAGCGAGTCGATCACACTTTGTTTCTAAATTTATTTCGGATTAGATGACACTTTTCCTTACATTTTTTGAAGACTTTTCCGATTCTCGCGGGGTTAGAGTTAATCTAGAAGTTGAGGAAAAAGATTATCAGAATAATCGTCCTCATCGCGTCCCGACATTTCGGGTCAACGACAACTCGGGTCAACGACAACTCGGGTCAACGATATATCATACATAGGAGTAAAATTCGGCGTAGATTTCGAAAATCTTAGTCATTTTTTGTGAAATTTTCATTTTTTCAAATGTTTTCGCTTCGGATGCAAAAAAAAAGATTTTTTATTGAAAATTGGTTAAAAATTTGAAAGGTTTTAGCCTCGGGATATAAAAGAAAGATTTTTTATTGAAATGTTTTTAAAATTTGAAATGTTTTCGCTCCGGGATATAGAAAAAGGACTTTTTATTGAAAATTGGGTAAAAATTTGAAAGGTTTTCGCTTCGGGATTTAAAAAAAGATTTTATAATGAAAATTGGTTAAAGTTTCGAAATCTTTTCGCTTCAGGATGCAAAAGAGAGATTTTTTATTGAATTTTTTTTTTAATTTAAAATCTTTTCGCTTCAGGATGCAAAAAAAGATTGTTTATTTTACAGAGAAACCGTTTTAAAAACAGACAGTGCCAGAGGGTGGACTAAGAATATAATCGTAATGATTGTAAGCAAATAACAAGTATATCGCCCCATTTCTTGTTCTGGTGCATGGGTTCATCCAGTTCCACTGTTCACGGTTTGGATAAGACGTATCATATATGTAAACGTCAACATCGAATATAGCACAGAAAATAAGGATTTCCAAGTGGGATCCCCAAGTTCTAAGATTTTCCATGTAAGAAATATATTCCGCTATAGTTGTAATGTCTAGTCGGCCGGCCGCAACACCACTGATTTGTATTGAAAAAGTCTTCATTTCCGATTTTCTGTCTTAGATAATTCATGCACAGTTGCCGGATTAGTAAGTGATGTTTCTGAGTTCCTGAGATGCCAAAAGAGAGTGCTCTAAACAAGCATGCACCATCTCCCGTCATTGCTTTGATATGTGCGTTGTTCATGGGAGCAAACGATTCTTTTGCAATGCATCGAACACGTGGCGGTTGCGGCACAACTTTTATGCCTCTTTCTTTTCACATTTTTTCCCAATACTTTTTTGATATAGTCGTTGCAGGAAGCGAAAACCTTTCAAATTTTTAACCAATTTTCAATAAAAAATATTTTTTTGCATCCCGAAGCGAAAACATTTGAAAAAATGAAAATTTCACAAAAAATGACTAAGATTTTCGAAATCTACGCTATCCATTACCCCAAAATCGACTGTTTTAAGAGAAATTTCGAAAGAATGACATTTTGAAAAAATGAAAATTTCACAAAAAATTACTAAGATCTTCGAAATCTACGCCGAATTTTACTCCTATGTATGATATATCGTTGACCCGAGTTGTCGTTGACCCGAGTTGCCGTAGCACCGTCCTCATTTTATTCAACTTACAGGATAGTAGATTCTCCAACAAAATCATCGTATTCTGAGCGACTTTCGGTGCCCATTCTTTGCATTTTTTCTTGGCTTTTCGAACAACCGAGTTTTCCCAGCAACAACTTATGCAAATTTTCAGAACAAAAATGCAATCATTCGGGTGAAATTTGCATAATCAAAACTTGAAAGCACTGAAATTTAAAATCGACTTTCACTGACAATTTCAAATTTCAAGGCTTGTCATTTGAAGCCGCAAAATTTGACCGAAGAAATCGATTACCGCTTTGACCCTTGATTTAAATTTTCACCCCTTCTCGTACTTCTTAGAGAATGCTCGCATTCTCCTTCAAATAAAATAAAAATTTATTAAGTTTATAGACAATTTGTACAAGGTTTGAATAACTCGACCTACAAGTAAAATAAACCCGCAAAAACAACTTTCTTGAACGAATAACATTGAATGTGTAATTCTCAAGAAGAAGTATAACAAATACATATACATGTACACGTAGAAACAAAGATAATTTGGGTAAAAGGAGGCCCGTTTATTTTTCTTCAATGTTATTGGAACTTGACGTCGATGGCTCCGCAGATTCTTGATTCTGATCTTTCCCTTTATCTTCTTCCTTTCCTGTATTTGTGGAACTTCTCGATGGTACACGATCTTCCGTGCCATCCTCCAGACTTTCCTCCACATTTTCATTCTCGATGATTGGATAGCCTTCTTCCTCAAATGGAATTTCATTTCCTTTTTCGTCAAGTTGAACAACTTCTAGCTGCCCATTTACTGTCTGTTTGAGAGAGACAGTCGGCGGCATTGTCAACTCTCGATCAAGGCCATCAACGGCATTTTTTATATTATCAATTCGTCTAAAAATAAATATCAGCCATCAGATATATTTTCGATGTCATAAATAAGACAAAACCTACTCAAAAGTATTCTTTATCAGTTCATCCGCCTTTTCATTTAGTCGTTTTTGATTTTCTGACAGCGAATTTATCTTTTTCAAAGAGTTTTCGAGAGATTTGGTGGCCTGAAATAAGTATCATTACTATAATAATAACAAAATTTGTCATAAAAATAAAACAAACATACAGAAACATGAGATCTTCTGGCGACTGGGGCCTTCTTGGTTCCCGTCGTATATGCTTCAAAGTCTTCATTGGAAATGTTCAATTTTTCTGCCGTCATGTCTTGAATAAATTGGAGAGCACAAGAAAGGTGGGTGAAATAATATCCTGGAAGACCAAGAACCATAATAAACTCGCCTTCAACAACGATTACAATAATTTTCATTCAAATTCTTACCTGATTCTCCTCTCGCCACCTTCGATGGGCACCCAAATCGACTGATAAAATTTAGATTTGACTGGATGAGAGGTGGATTCGATTTTAGAACAACATAAATAAGGCATGGCAGAAAGTCATCGGCACCAGCAGGGGCATCAGTGCTGGCCTTGAGCGCATCAAATATTTTATTGGAACATCTGACAAGACAAGCCAGCTTTTCTTCAATGGCTTTGTGGGAGTTCATGTAGATTATTTCATTTACCGCGTCATCCAAATGCTCTTCTACAGTAGGACTACCAAAATCCAGAGAAGTTTCGAAGATTTGAGGTACCCAATGAAGAGAACGGATCCGTTCTTGGAGGGAGAGATCAGCAACTTCTTCGTCAGTTCTCAAAAACAATATTAATCAAAATAAATCACCAAAAATAAACTTAAAATAAGATTACTTACTTAGTGCAGAATAAGAATTTGTGAGCTTTGACTGAGATATAAGTTTCGACTTGTTCCAAAAGAGCAGTTGAAGTGAACTCGGGATTTGTTGAGCGATATCTGTTGGCCTTATCGGCCATGTGTTTGTAAAAGTTTACCACCAGCAGAGACAGATCTTCCATAGAATCGTTTTCATGCTAAATTAAGATAATATTAGGCATTAAAATGATTTTACAATGTCATATCAAAAATAAAATCACCTACTTCTTTAATGGTCTCAATAATTTCCTTGCAATTTCTTTCCAAATCAGCCGCAGGAATTGGTTGAAAGTTCTTCATCAAATAACTTCTGAAGGCTTTTTCGGCAGCCAGAGACTCTGGTGAAAGACTTGAATTGAGAGAATTATTCGAACGTAAGAAAAAATCAACTTCTGGACTCAAAATGGAAAAAAAAGTCTCCATAAAACTATTTCCACAACCGGTTATGACAAAAATGAATAAAATAAACCTCACCTTCTGGATTGGCGTTCATGAGTGGGAGATCCGTTGTCTGAAATTTGGGGGTTATCATTTGATTTGTCAGCAATGATCAGCAGATCCAGACCCTCAAGTTTTGCCGGTTTAATCGGTAACTCTTCATCTAATTTCCATCGAAACCACTTCATTTTCATTCTAATATAGTTATTTCTCTATCAAACTGCCGACTATCTCGCAAAACCCGCGCCAATATTGCAATATATATGACAAAACTCAAAATAAACTACATTCTACACTTGATAACATATGATCCCCAATTCCAAACCCTCCAGCCAAGTCATCATTCCCTTATCAGTCCGTAATCTGATTAATTTTACCTCGGAACATTTTTTTGTTGAGAACGGTCTTGCGGGTGCTCTCGTGACCCGAGATAGTTAAAGAATAAGATCCCGAGGAGTTTCTTTTGTATTTATATCAATACAAACACATGTGAACTCCGAAAGCATAAGAAAAGGGCAGTACCTAATACATTTCTAAACAAAACAACCGAGTTCTCTGAACTTTCATCAACTGGATTTCCGCTCAAAAATAACTTCTTTTCTATTAGAACAGCATACCAGAAACCATAACGTGACTCACAAGTTCAATAACCAATTTCACAATCGAATTAAGTAAAAAAATATGCAAAATAGACCTGAACCCAGCACGAATCCTTCTCCAAAATCATCTAAAGGTGCACTCTCCACACAGAAACCACGTTTTCGATGTGCTCTAGACTAAAAATAATACACTCGTTGATCAGATTCTACAAAAAACGCTTCCTTTTTTACCAATAAACTTATATTGAAAGTACAGGATTCTGTGTCGATGAAATATATGAAAACTGCTGAGGCTGCAAAAATGTCTGAAAAGTTATTGGGGTGGCTCGATTTTTGATAAAAACGGTCAACACAGAGCGGAAGGACAAAGTAAAAAGTGTAATAATAACCTTAATCTATCTTATACCACTAGTACAATATATTTTAGGTATATAAATGGGTACAAAAAAACCGAGTGACACTTTTCGCAAGCAACAACCTTATATGCTCAGAATTACAACATCATACAAACTGATTCGATTGTTTAGCTGGTGTTTCTTAATCAGAAAAAACACCATGAAATTCTATTTTTTATCCGGGGTCAAACCTCAATTTCTTTCTTCTCTTCAAAACCGGCAAAACTCAAGAGAAACATGGAGAAAATCAATCATAATATTAAGTTTCATCAAAACACACAACAAAACAACTAAAGAAAAGATGCCAAGGTTTTAAGTAAAAGTGGACTTACCGCTTGAAGTGGAAAACATGGAAGGGGACTTCTTGATGATCGCGCGAAGAGAAGTCTTCGGATCGACGGACAAACGCCGGTCATTTTGACTTAGAAGAGACCTGAAAAGCGCAACCTTATCGATAAGAAACGTGCAGAAATTGTTTTAATGATGCAAAGATATAAAACAAAAGCGTCAACAATATTGTAGCAGATGAACCCAATCCTCTCCATAGAATCATCTATTACCTGTTTCGATTAAAATGCTGGGCTCTCTTCTGCTCGAATTGATGAGCACGATAACACTGGGAACAGAGATTATTCCATTGAGGAGCTCCATAGAATCCACATTGATTCTTGCATAACTAAATGCAAAGTAAAAGAAAAGGAAAGTTAAACATACCAACTGCTGCTCTGTTATCGAGACACGACATCCCCGATCCTCCACTAAAGGTGTGCTCATCTCTTTCTTCAACCTCGAGTGCTCTGCGTAGAGTGCAAAATATCCGTAGGATCTAAATAAGAGAAGGCCTTTACAAGTTGTGATGTAATGAAATCAATGATTTCTATGAAACAAACATCATTTGACCCAAATTAGATTATACTTGTTCGTGAGATGTTGGAATTTGGTGGGAATTGTCTCTAAAATAAAAGTTAAACAGAGTTTCCTCCTTCCCGCGGTGCAGTATAATATAATTTGATGTCTGTCACAAAAGTTTAGCCGTTTTTGGTTTGGGGGAAGAGTGAAAGCTGCACAAATCCGTCGAAAAAATTGGACTCTCGCAGGATCCTCCTAGGAGTCCAAAAAAATCTATTTTGCACAAAAATTTAGAGAAACGGAATGCCAACAGACTGCGAAATGGGCGGGAAAAGGAAGTTTTGGTAAGTTGTAAGAATCGAATAAGGATGCAGAGGAACGTGCAAGTGGCTTTTACATTAGAAAACGGTCTAGAAACAAAAATAAGCTATGTTTTTCGGGCATGGGTAACATAACAAAAGAAGAAAGTGCGAAAGTTGAGTCTTTACCAAAAGATTAGGACGAAAGAACAACCTAAGAAGACCTTACGTATTCGCACAAACACGCGATACGCATGTGAAAGCAATGCGTCGTTGATGGCAGAGATATTCGAGGTCGATGATATTACACATGACAAAAGGGATCTTTTGACTTAAAACATTATGTAAGAAATTAAGAGAAGGGTAGGCGTAAGAGATAAAAGTGTGGCAAGCACTGATTCCTGTATTTTTTATCGGATACGGATAGTCGGATACGTAACAAGACTTTGCGCGGATATTATACGTATATTTTGGCAAAAAAGAATCCGTAAAAACACTTAAGTATCAGCTAGGAGCAGGGGTGGTCACTGGCACCTATTTTTCCGATTTTGGGCCCGAAGCCCGGTCCGTCAAACGCCCGGCCCGGGTAGAGGTTTTTACAAGCTCGGCCCGGCCCGTCAAAAGCCAGGCCCGTGAAAGCCCGGCTAGGGCGCGACCTGCCAAAAAATCGTTGCAGTTTTGTTATAACTAGGGTTGTGATTTTGACAGTGACGTCAAATTGAAGTCATTTTCATCAAATTGCCGCCGTTGTTTCGGTCGGAAACTGTCTAACAATTAAACAAACATTATTCAAGGTAGTATAATGCCTTCAAACATGCTCAAGACCATATAAACATTAAAACAACAGTTTATAACAACGAAAGGACTTTAATAGACCTATTTCGGATCATCTTCGTCCTTGTTCTTTGTTAATTGGATTTCTTTCAACAAATTGCAAATAGAATTACTGATAAATGTTTATTAGCCTATTGGGAACTAAAGTTTGTAAAAAAAAGCTTCGGTCCCGGTAGTGCTATTGTAATACATTACTATATATGCACTATTTTTGAAAGTAAACGTGAAAAAAAAGCTTGTAAATGTGTTAGAACTTGATAAACTACAACAACAACTCCATCAAAAAATTTTCCCGGCACGAAAACAATGAATGCCAACGGTTTGGCATTATAATAAAAACCGGGCCGGGCCTGAAAAAACCCAGGCCCGCGGCCCGGACCGGAAATTTCGGGCCCGGCCCGGTTTCAATTTTCCATTTTTGAGGGCGGGCCGGGCCGGGCCTGGTGGCCACCCCTGGCTAGGAGCAAAACTTTGTAAGAGACTACTTCCAAAAACATGACGAATTTCTTTTATAAATTTTTTGAAAAGTTTTTCAATCAAATTTTGCGAACTTGGATCTAATAATTTAGCACCCAAAGTGGAGTATCCGAAAGATTTTTCAAAATTCGGATTCGGATACGGCATATTCGATGGGTTTTTTATCGGATACGGATACGGTTTTTATTAGGCTAAATTTACAAAGTAATGGTAAACTAAGGTAATATATATAAGTCTTATCGCTTACTCGCCACGAGTTTATTGTGTGCAAAAACACTTCCAAATGCAAATAGACCTGGGTTTGTTTTTTACCGGCAAGAAAAATAAATAGAATCGGAGAGCTATATGTTTAAGTTGGCGGCAGATCACATGAATGAAACAAACATTTTTATTTAGTTTTTAGGCAAAGACATCTCTTATCACCTTCCTTTACAAATATAAATAAAAGTATCGATTGCAAAACTAGACATGACTGTATAAATGTATGGTATCCGCGTGCGATAAAAATAGATAAATCAGTCTAAAATATCAAGAATAAACTTTAAATGAATCATTTTCAAAACTTCAAAGGAATGACATTTTTGTCAGCGAAATTCAAACAGAACATGGGTTCTATATTTTTTTGTGACTGTTTATTGATTTTTGCGTCTGATGTTTCGCTGGCATCTGGTTCATCTAGAGATCTGTAATTTTTGTTGTTTTCATTAAAAGTCCTATAATTATTTGATTAAAAAATAGGATAGTTGCGTTGGATTTCGAGGTAATAAGTGATATCGAGAAGTAGATACAGTATAATATTGAAAAAAAAGCATATGGATGACCTCTAGCATATACAAACAGAGTGCATTTGACATTTATAATGATATCATAACACTACACATCTGCCAAATATTTATTTATTTTTTATCCATTTAAACATAAGGTAAGTACGTTTGCCGTATAAACCAGCAAATCTTTTTGCTATCTCTCATGAGATCTCTCCAAATTCCACATGGCCGTTTAATCAAGTGATCTATAAAAGTCATTTTTTTGTGAATAAAGTTTTATTCCCACAAATTTTGATTTGCAAGACAATGGAACCAAGAGAGAGAATGGTTCTAGTGGTCAAATATGTAAACATCAGTGGGAAAACGGTCGGATGAATGATTTCATTGGGTACCTCTTACACTTCTTCTTCGTTCGTTCGCCCCACTTTCATTTCTATTACATGGCTCCAGATTTTTTACAATTGGTTTTTCCTTAAATTGTGTCATCGAAAGCATTAAAACTTACGAAAGGTAAAGTCAACTTCCGCTCGGTCCTTAGTAATCACTCAAAAAAATGATGAATTTGGAATGTCATCAGAAGCAATGTCTTCCTAGCTTCTTCAACTTCGTTACTGAAATTTGTGACCAAAGTTGAACGACTAAAGACAAGGTTATTTCAACTTGTCTTTAGAGGAGTTTATTGAGAAACTTTGTTTATAGTAATTCAAAAAAAGAAGTCTGGCTACTGATTAATCAAACATTGCAAAGACTACTTTACTGTAGCCTTAAATTTACAGTATTGTGATCAAAGCAAATATCAAAAGCAAGACCCTTTCCCATTTTGAACTAAGCAAATATTCCGAGTGTTTCCAATAACTTCTCTCCTTTAGCAATTTGTAATCTCGTTTCCGTTTTTTGATCATTTTCTCATGAGTTTCGATAACCTTGTTCTTAATTACGTCCTGGTGATTCAGCCGACCGTACCTTGTTAACGCGCGTTCTACCGTTTCCGTCAGCTTTAGGAGATCATTGAGCTCTCGTCGTTTGAATACTTTTGTTCAATTTTGAGTTCCCCATTCGAATGAGTAATGCATTTTAATTCGCTTTTCGTTTAATTTGTTTCCAAAGTCCAAGATGTTTTTTAAAATTCCCGATCCCCTTGACTGCACAATTTTTTGCATGCTCAACTGTGTATGTCCAAGTTATTACTCAAAAATTGTAAAATTATTGTAAAGATGACTGTTTTTTGACGTCTCAATTGTTTTGGGTCTTCTGTTGGTGGCGCTAGGCGGAGACTTTTTGCGATGATTACGTATATAAACTGTCACAAAAGTTACTGCATAAAAGTGACAAAACGAGAGTTTGCGACCTTTCCTCGTCTATTGTTGTTTTGACCTCCAATTTTCATTGTGACATTACACCTTCTCATTGTAATTATAGGGTCATTCAAATGGTAACATTGTCCGTATGTTTGTTGATATTTATGCTTTTTTTTATCTTCTAATCCTATATTTTTGCACCATAAAGTTAATATAATATTATGCGAGTTGTTTTACGACAAGACTACAGTTCAAATTAACATTCCAAATATTAGTCTTCAAACCTGTATTCCCTGTTTTCGTTATGCTCAGAGATTCGTTGTATACAGAAAATTCCCCCAACAATAAGGACATTATGATGGTGACATCTAGAAGTTAATCGAATTCGAAAACCTTCTTACTTCCGGAGCTAATAACTGTAATGATGGACTACTTATTTTCGATTATTTTTGTTCTTTCCTCATATAAAATTTGTTTTCAAAGCGACGTAACTCCATTTCCCACTTCTAATCATACTTGTTTCAGTTAATGTTTCCTGGCTTTTTTCATCTGGCCAATTTTTGAGTGCAAAAAATCGAGCGAAATGAATGGAAACAGCGGCCAGAATGGCCATGGATCGGCCACGCCCTCAACCATGGAAGGCACGGTGCTCGGGAAGCGACCCCTCAAGCATTTTTTTGATTTCGAGCCAGCCTTAGATATGGTCTGAAACCTCGGACATGATGAATGTGATCATTTTGATCTCTCGGAAAATTGGGAATCGTCATAATAAAAGAATGAGAGGGAGGCTTCAAACGAGAGGACAAGTTTTGGGTCTTGAGTGACAGAACAAAGAATAATATTAGTGTTTCTGTAGAAGGACCATGCTCTACAAAACAAGGTTTATGTAATCCTGCTTTTAAAACTAAATTTTGATATCGATATCATTTCCAATTTAGCATTATATTCTTTAATTTAAAATTTTAATCAGTCCCAATCTCTTTTTTTGTTCATGCCTTTTACTGTTCTTTATTGTTTGTGTTTATTTTACAAATTCCAGAAATTAGAAAAATGGGTAATGGGTTCTCGAAATGATGAGGTCTTCAGATACGCTGAAACTGGTTGAATCAAAGTTTCCTTTCCTTGTAAGATCTTTGATATTTTTCTCACCTTGATTTGATTTTCCAAAGAACTTGTCGCATGTTAAAAGTGCTTCTTTGGAGTGCGCCATTCCTTAATTAGTTCTTAACACCCATGGCGGGTACTTTTTGTATTTTTCTTTGCACTCATTGGGAAGGTTTTTGTCACGCTTTTTGCGCGGTAAGATACGGTAGCTGAGAAGGCTAGTAAGATGGTATTTGATCTGTCAAGGGTGTCTGTGGCTCCTTTTATTACTTTTGTGCCGCTTTATTTTTGCATTCTGATTCTATTGATGGGCATTTTTCCCCGAAAGTGGCAAACTTTTTGGGTTTGGCGAAGTCGGCGGAGGTTTTTCTTTTAAAAAATAATATTATAATTAAATTAAAATTATTATTTTTTTAATATTGCTGTCATATCTCAACAAACATTGCGTACAATAAGGTCTTTTTTGTTTTTTGTTTTGCAAAAAAAATTAATTAATGTAAGCCCATTTTTACTGATATTATATTTTCAAAAAACTTGCAAGTTTATCAAATTAAATATGATGGATTTGAGGCGAACAAAAGATGACATCCCTATCTTTGGTGGTCATACTGTTCTTTGGCCAATTTTTGATCTTTCTGTTTTTCAAAAAAAACATACTCGGATAACACGGTCTGGGGTTTCATTACATTTTGTGTGGGATATTGATTTCACCTCGGTATCCACCCTGTTTCATTCCCAGACCCGAAAGAAACTTTGACTATCGTTTTGCACTTTATAGCATTGTTTTTTTCTATTTTCGTTTTTGTACGCCATTTGCTTTAATTCTATACATTTGAAAGCCTTGATGATGTTTGTTTCTTTAAACACTGGGAATTGTACTTTTACGACTCCGTATTTTCCTCGATGTGTTCTTTGCATGTAAAAGAATGTAATTCTAACACTTACAGCAGTTTTTTAGAGATTAATTAGAACTTTGTTTGTTTTCTTCTACTATTTACGAATATATACAGTATATACTACTCAGCATGGCTGAGAAAGCCGTCCTAGAGAAGCCAACAGAAAAGCAGACTCTTTTGAATAGTGATTCTCAAAAGAATGGAAATGGAATAAATCATGTTGAGAATGGAGTTTATGAGAGTACAACAAGCAATGAAGAACAAGAAAGGGGAACTTGGAGCGGTCCTCTTGACTTCCTGATGAGTATGATCGCTTATGCAGTTGGATTGGGTATGTTTGAAATTTACAGAAATTAATATCTCAAAAAATATTGAAAAACAACAGTATTATTCGTTAGGAAATGTCTGGCGATTCCCATATCTCTGTTTCCGGAATGGGGGAGGCTCCTTTTTGTTTGCCTACAGTTTCTTTTTTGTCCTTGCTGCTGTACCCATCTTCAGTATGGAGGTAACGGTCGGTCAATACCTTCAAAGAGGTGCTATGGAAATCTGGACAATGTGCCCTTTATTCAAAGGTGTTGGGATTGGCAATGTTGTCATCGCTTTCATGTGCATCTCCTATTTCTGTGTCATCTCAGCTTGGGCTATCTATTATATGATAGCATCATTCAACTCTACCTTCCCATGGGAGACTTGTGCTAATTATTGGAATGACAATAAATGTATTACCGGAAAGGAGCGACATGTTGATCTACATCGAATTAAGGCAAATTTATCAAGATATGGACTACAAACAGAGACATCAGTGGAACAGTACTGGGAGAGAAGAGTGTTAATGATGACGGATAACATCTCAGAATTTGGAGGAATCCAATGGGAACTGTTCTTGATTATGGCCGTTGCGTGGATCATTGTTTATTTTGCACTTTGGAAGGGAATTACCAATGCCAGGAAGTTTGTTTACTTCTGCGCTTGTTTTCCTTACTTTTTAATCCTCGTTTTACTTATCAGAGGGTTAACTTTACCTGGTGCTTTTACTGGAATCTCATTTTATTTAACTCCAAATTTTACCAAACTCGCGGAGCCCGCCGTCTGGCAAGATGCTGGAACTCAAGTTTTTTACTCTTATGGTGTTGGTTTTGGCACTCTCATCGCTCTTGGATCTCACAATAAATTCACTCACAATTGCTATCGGTGAGTATTACAAGTTGTAGCTCCTTAAAAAATCATTAATAAATAAATAATAATATGATTTTTTCCTTTCAGTGACGCAATTATTATGTGCTTTGTGAATGGCGGTACAAGTATCTTAGCGGGTACGGCGGTCTTCTCTATACTCGGATACATGTCATTCGTAGCGGAGAAAGATATCGCCGAGATTGTGAAGCCAGGAGTGGGCCTCGCTTTCTTGGCCTATCCCGAAGTCGCCAGTAATCTCCCAATGAAACAAGTTTGGGCTTTCTTGTTCTTCCTTATGATCACAATCCTCGGACTTGACAGTCAAGTGAGTAATCTCTTTATCAATTAAATATTAATTCACTTATAGGTATGCATGGTGGAAGGTCTTTTCACAGCCCTCGAAGACACCTTCCCCACTCTTCTCCGTAAACATAGAAAGAAGTGTCTAGCCGCTACATGTCTATTCTTCTTCATTCTGGGCATCCCTATGGTCTCGTTTGCTGGGTCCCATTGGCTCACTTTGGTTGATAATTATGGTGCATCGGGCTATGCTCTACTTTTCGTCGTATTTTTCGAAGTTGTTGGACTTTCCTGGGGAATTGGTGTGGACAGAATTAAACGGGGACTCAAGGAGATGATAGAGACCTACCCAAACCCTGCCTTTCCAATATTATGGAAGTATATATCTCCAGCCGTTACTTTGGTATGTTTTGGAATTATTAACATGACCACAATATTTATTTTCAGGTGATGTTCATCCTCTGCACTGTCATGTACACCCCCATTTACTACAATGATGGTCGTCCATTCCCAATTTGGGCCCAGCTCTTCGGAATCTGTCTTTCTCTCTGTTCGATGGTTGTAATCCCCGGATATGCGATTTATTACATGGCCACCAAACCCAAAGGACAGACCTGCAAAGAGAGATTCTTAAAAGGTGTATATCCACCCAAAGAATTGGATGAGCAATTAGAACGGAGGCGACAGGAAGCAGCTTTGACCAAACAATCGGAAGAAGAAAAAAGGCTGATTAACAAGTGAATTTCTCGGTAATTGTAATTACTCTGGGGTGGCTGAAATATTATTTGTTCTTTAACTGTGTCCTCCCCTCTTTGATCTTTACTCTCATTTTCTATTTCTCCTATAATTAAATGGCCTTACTCTGTAACCTGTTGTATCTTCCACGGACCTCCGCTACTCTCAATGATCTTATATTAAGATCTGTTCGGATAAGATTAACCAATGTAATCATCACTTATCCATTCTCATTCTTTTATCATTGCTTATGAGGCTTTATCTATTCGAACGACAGACCATCATCTGGTATCCCAATTCACATATAGTCTCGCCTATCCGGTTGCTTTTTTTTGATTGAATATAACGGTTACCATGTTCTTTGTTTGAATAAAGTCTTAAATCCCAGACGGCGATAATTGTATCCAAGAGTAAGCGGGAAGTGGGACGGAAAGAATAGATTCTTTAATCTTGCCTCAGGGCATTCGAACGGAATGCCTAATAGCCATCAATGGTCCGTTTTTCTTGACTAGATGCTATTTGGCCCAAAGAATAAATTTTTGGGATGGTTTACATAACAAAGACAGAATCCATATTATTTTGGGTGTAGACTCTTTCTTTTACCATAAATTAAAAACAAACTGGATGGACCAGTCCCCCAAAAAAGAATAATATTCCAGCCGTGTCCATCCAAGCAGAGAAGAGGCAGATTAATAGCTTTTATCTTTCTCCAAGCAATAGAAAGTATAATATACAGCTTACATATTATCATCATGCTTATGCACCGGATGTTCTAAGTCGGCGCCCGATCTTTTGAAATCGGTGCATTTCTTTTAAGTCGGCACCAGATTTGCGAATTCGGTACTGAGGTAACCTGAAGCTCCGCCAGCTTTTGGTCCGAACGCAGCACCGATTTAAAAAATCGGGCGCCAACTTAAAAATTGCAAAATAACTCAATGCAAACAATGCCAATTTTTCAATTTTGTTTACCGTGGTCTGTACAGGGGTGGTCACCGGCACCTAATTTTCCGATTTTGGGCCCGAAGCCCGGTCCGTCAAAAGCCCGGCCAGGCCTGTGAAAGCCCGGCTAGGGCGCGACATGCCAAAAAATCGTTGCCGTTTTGTTATGGGTTTTGATTTTGACAGTGACGTCAACTTGACGTCAAATTGCCGTCATTTTCGTCAAATTGCCGCCGTTGTTCCGGTCGGAAGCTGTCTAACGATAAAATAAACATAATTTAAAGTATTATAGTATAATGCCTTCAAACATGTTTAAGACCACATACACATTAAAACAACAGTTTCTAACAACAAAAGGAGTTTAGTAGACCTACTTCGGATTATCTTCGCCCTCGTTCTTACTTAATTAATTGGATTTCCTTGAACAAATTGCAAATAGAATTACTGATAAATGTTTATTAGCCTATTGGGAACTAAAATTTGTAAAAAAAGCTTCGGTCCCGGTAGTACTATTATAATACATTACTATATATACACTATTTTTGACAGTAAACGTGAAAAAAGCTTGTAAATGTGTTAGAACATTCAGGCCCGGCCCGATCGGGCCGGGTCAACGGAATGCCATAGCGAATAATGATTGTTGCGGAGTGTCAAATAATTTTTTTTGCTTTGCGCATGACTTATAAAACTTATAAAACAATATTGTAATAGGAATTCTGATCAAACCCCTTGTTGATGTGACTTATTGTGAATAATTTGGTTCGAATTTGTTTTGAGCGCCCATTTACATCGAAATGAATATGTTTAATCAAAGAAAGCGGATTTTTGAAGGTCAAATACCTATTTTCGCAGCTGCACCTCCCTCGTTTTCCTTGATTCATAGAAATTTTCGGTATTGAAGTGTGTATTCTTGTCCAGTTACTCTGTTTGAACGGGTTCCTGATGTGTTTAGTGGTCGAAATGCGCGGCCGGCCACTTCAGTCCTTCCCAACTGGCGAGATTTTCTCTTTTTATATCGTACTTTGCTTCCAACTTTTTGTTTTGGATAATACTATGTTTTGTTTAGGTGGCCAGCTCAATTCTCTATGTTATAATGTGTTAGATTTTTTATTGGTATCTTCATATCTTCCGTACTCTGCCAAGATGTTCTGCCGCATCTCTTGGTGTGATTGCCGGACCTGTCTCGCCAGATTCGAGAACTGCTTCTTCAACTTCTTGGCCAATAGCAGGTTTATGACGTATATGGACTACTTTATTAAGCACATTCTCGGAAAGGTGAGTCTTTATTATTTTTCCTTCTTGGTTTAGTTTCTTTTCCACAATTCACCAACTCATTATTTTTGCCAAAATTATTTTAATTAATTTCCAAGTAATTTTGTTAATGAATAATTGATTGATTTGCAATGCCAAGTTTTTCTGGTCGAGTATACATTCCAGTGGCTCATAGAGAGGCGAAACTTTGGAATTTACTTCGATTAGGTTCTCGATGTCTGCTCACGCCGGTAAAATAATACCTTCGTCTTATTTGATTATTGGAAGGCTTACCCTATTTGAGTGTTTCAGATCTTGGTGGTCCTTGTATATGGAATTATGTTATTCATCGCATTTGAGATTGCCTTTATCGCTCTTCCATACGAATCTCTTTATAAACCCAAATGGATGATCATCGTCTTAGTATTTGTGGCTGCGTATTTTATATTTTCGATATTGTATTATTATTATAAAGCCAGTAAAACACCCCCAGGGTCGCCAAAGAAGGTATGTTATGGTTTTATATTATTTTGGGTAGTAATAGATGTAAAGTAAGGTCAATAGCATTGCTGATTTGATACTTATTTTTTATTTTCAGAGAGCAGGTACCCCTTTTTGTTATCGATGCCAGAACTTCAAGCCATTTAACGCACATCATTGCCATATCTGTAATATTTGTGTATTGAACATGGACCATCATTGTGTATGGATAAACCAATGTGTGGGTGCTCAGAATCATCGGTACTTCCTGCAATTTATTGGATTCTTGACTGTAGGATGCTTTTTGTTTGTGATCGCCACCTTCCCAACCTTCTATCACAATTATTGGGATGTAAGTTTACATATGTTAAATTACAACATTTTTTTAATTTTAGGTCAAGTATGATACCTTCTGTAATCGTCTAGACTTGGATTATCTCCCTTGGAAGGATAACTTTTGTATTAATGGCCAAGAGTTTGTGATGACGTCAGTTTTCTTCGCCTATTGCTTAGCCGGTGTTGTTTTATTTTTGGTCGGAGGTCTTTTCTGGTGGAATTTCTCTTTAATTTCATCGGGACAGACTTACATCGAATTTTTGGTATGTTTAATACTTTTCATTATTTTATCTTTTATGTTAGAAAAATGGAGAGCAACGCGGATGTATGCAAATGGTCCTTTGGCCATTTGGCGCAACTCATTTTCGAAGGAATTGGAAGAATTTCCTTGGATTGAGAGACGGGAAGACCTTCTATCGCAATATACTTCTGCCATCTAACCATGTCACGTACACGGACGAAGAAGATCTGGCGAGACTTACGATTGTCTAGAGATATTATATTGTACTTGCTTTATTTTGTGATTCAATCTTTTAACGGGTGATTTTATTGACAATTATATGATGTAATAAGTAATTGATAAAAACGCAAATCAGATCGAACACAGGGAACTTGGATTTACCTATAAGTATTTTTTACTTATGTTTACCAATAGCATACTTACATATAAGTAAAAAGCATAATTTATTTATTTTTACTTATAAAAACTTTATTTATACTGCGGAACAAATGTTTGGAACAGGTTCTACCTTCTATGCGGCTTGAGATGGGAGTTGCATTTCTTTTCCGTTAGAAGAGCAATGTAATAAGACCTTAAATACCTTAATAGGCGTTGAAATCGAAAAGCTTGTTCAAGTTTTAAAAAAGAATTTTTAAAAAAAGGTGGGACAAAAGTTTGGAACAACTGAGGAAAGTGATCATAAATTTCGGAATAGGATCCGAAGCTCCGTGGAGCTTCCGTGGAGCATATTTGAAGGCATTATAATACCTTGAATAATGTTTAGTTTATCGTTAGACAGCTTCCGACCGAAACAACGGCGGCAATTTCATGAAAATGAGGGCAATTTGCCGTCAAGTTGACGTCACTGTCAAAATCACAACCCTAGTTATAACAAAACGGCAACGATTTTTTGGCAGGTCGCGCCCTAGCCGGGCTTTCACGGCCGGGCTTGTAAAAACAGGGGTGGTCACTGGCACCTATTTTTCCGATTTTGGGCCCGAAGCCCGGTCCGTCAAAAGGCCGGCCCGGCCCGGATAGAGGTTTTTACAAGCTCGGCCCGGCCCGTCAAAAACCAGGCCCGGCCCGGCCCGTGAAAGCCCGGCTAGGGCGCGACCTGCCAAAAAATCGTTGCCGTTTTGTTATAACTAGGGTTGTGATTTTGACAGTGACGTCAAATTGAAGTCATTTTCATCAAATTGCCGCCGTTGTTTCGGTCGGAAACTGTCTAACGATTAAACAAACATTATTCAAGGTAGTATAATGCCTTCAAACATGCTCAAGACCATATAAACAGTAAAACAACAGTTTATAACAACGAAAGGACTTTAATAGACCAATTTCGGATCATCTTCGTCCTTGTTCTTACTTACTTAATTGGATTTCTTTCAACAAATTGCAAATAGAATTACTGATAAATGTTTACTAGCCTATTGGGAACTAAAGTTTGTAAAAAAAAGCTTCGGTCCCGGTAGTGCTATTGTAATACATTATTATATATGCACTATTTTTGAGAGCAAACGTGAAAAAAGCTTGTAAATGTGTTAGAACTTGAAAAACTACAACAACAACCCTATCAAAAAATTTTCCCGGCACGAAAACAATGAATGCCAACGGTTTGGCATTATGATAAAAACCAAGCCGGGCCTGGCCTGAAAAACCCAGGCCCGCGGCCCGGACCGGAAATTTCGGGCCCGGCCCGGTTTCAATTTTCCATTTTTGAGTCAGGCCCTGCCCGGCCCGCCGGGCCTGGTGGCCACCCCTGGCTAGGAGCAAAACTTTGTAAGAGACTACTTCCAAAAACATGAAGAATTTCTTTTATAAATTTTTTGAACAGTTTTTCAATCAAATTTTGCGAACTTGGATCTAATAATTTAGCACCCAAAGTGGAGTATCCGAAAGATTTTTCAAAATTCGGATTGGCATTATGATAAAAACCAAGCCGGGCCTGGCCTGAAAAACCCAGGGCCGCGGCCCGGACCGGAAATTTCGGGTCCAAAATCGGAAAAATAGGTGCCAGTGACCACCCCTGGAGAAGATTTTTGCCCGTCTTCGAGATCTGTATTTTATGAAAGAGAACAACTTGGAATTTGCTCAAAAAAGGATTTTACAAAGACCAGGCAGGCCTAGTAGATTTATTTCCTCTACTCGATACAGTTTTCTGTTTGGATAACCCACCAAAGTTTGGAATATAGGGGTCGTGCAAATGATTTTATAAGAGCAAACAAAGACGCGAGGGGTCCGGAGGGCCCGGAGCGTCTCAACATCAATGATTCTTTTTTGGCAAAGGGAGGGTGCCGAAGGCGCCCGACCTCCAGCATAAGTGCAAAATAGCGAAGGAATCTGCAAATGTGCAAAAGGTTTTGTAAGGATTGTTTCTGCCCGTGTAAAAATGCGCAAGGGAGGGCGCCGCAGGCGCCCGACCCCAAAAGCTGATCTTATATCATTCAGGAATTGTTTTAAGGTTTTAAGATGATCTTGCAAACATAGACGCGAGGGGTCCGGAGGGCCCCGAGCGTCCCAGCATTAAAGACTTTTTGTTGGCAAAGGAAGGGTGCCGAAGGCGCCTGACCTTCAATAAGTATAAAATGATGACGAGATCTTCTAAATAAAAGTGTAGACGTGCCAGAAATAGGGGGGCCCGAAGGGACCCCCTAATTTCTGGTCCCCCCAGTCTAAATGTAAAAGAATGGACTCATTTTCTGTTTGTTTTTTTATCCATGAAGCCAATCTATTCGTGCGCTGATTGGTCGAAAAATCTACTCGTGCGCTGATTGGTCGAAAAATAGCGGTCGATTTCGTGGGAAAATGGGAATTTTTTCGCAAATTCAAATTCATTTTCAAAGTTTTTTCGGTTGTGGAGCAGTCAGTCAGAAAAGTGTGAGTATGGGGTGCGGTTGGGTGCGAGTGCAGGTGAGTGGTGCAGAGCCTTTGCATATATTGGGTTTGGTACGTGGTGCTAAGATAAAAAATTTTGTTTTTTTTGGGATGCAATGAATTTCGGTTAGAAATGATAGAAACTATGCGATTTTTGTTTTTTTGGGAAAGTTCAAAAGTTGGGACATAGTTTTGATGAAAAGTTACTGACTTTAGAAACATTTTAGCAGCAGAAATGTGAGTCCGGGGTGTGGTCGGATTCCAGTGAAGATGAGTAGGCGCGGAGTGTGGTACCTTTGCATGTTTTGGTTTGGCGCGTTATACTATGGTACAAACTTTAGGCATTTTTAAAGTTAGGACAGGGTTTTGATGTTTTCCAACTTTAATTAGAAATTTATATTTTTTCTAAAAAATTATAAATGAGGAGTTTATTGTGAATTATAAAAGTATCTACTAATTATATAGAAGAAAATTCATAGTTGAAAACCCACTGGTAAAATTTTTTCAACAAAATATGCGTTCAAAAAAGCGCTCTTTTCACTCTTTGGCGTTATGTTTCAAAAAATGTTTGGTTTTGCTTTTGCTGCGTTTTGCTGTGTTATATTACCTACTTCAAATTATTCTAGACTCTGTTTAATAATGGCGCATTATACTTCTGTAAGTTTATATATTATAACTTTGTAAAACTATTTATTTATACAATTTTAGCAACAGGCACGTTTGATTTCTGCATTGCGCCGTGATATTGCTGGCATTGTCAATGAAAAGTAAGAATATTATGAATAATAACATTTGTTAATTTTATCAATTTAGTTGGAGTAACACCACGGTTCCTATTCTTCAAGACGTTGTCAATGGAGTTATGGGCGCTATTAACGAAATTGAAGCTATGTTGCATCGCAATAATGGTAAGAATAAGAGTTATGTGACCATTAGTTACTTTGGTTTAGTTCGAGTTCGAGATCACCCGCGCTTGGGAATTCCTGTTCTTCCGCAGGCATGTTTTGAATTAATAATATATTTTATTCTTCTAATGATTTGTTTTAGGATCCTAAAAAGCCAAAAATGTTGAAGCGTCTGGAAAACACCGTCCATGTCTTGTGCATTTTAGCGGACACAATTGCAGGAGGACAAGGTCCAGCTGTCACGCAAGAAGAGACAGAATCTGTTGTGAATGGCGAAGGTGTCTTAGAAATGCTGATGAATAATTTGATGGCTACTTTCTCCCCGCCGTCTAGTGGAGCTGAGACCGAGTAAGAAGTGAAAAAATCACTATTTTAATGTGAGATTTCGTTTATTGTTTTCAATAAAAAATTGCATTTTATTTATTTTATGTGCTTAGTTTGATTGAGCATTTGTCTCATAAAATGCCTTCTTTTGATTCAAACGATTTTCATGATTTTGTACATTTATGAACAAAAATAATGAAAAAATGGTATAAAATGAGAGTTTTGAAATGTGGGACAATGACTGTCCTAGATATTTTGGGGGCTAAAAGACACCTTTTTGGCAATTTTTGTCTGATTTTGAAGGTAAAACCGTTAAAAAATGGTGTAAAATTAAATTGGTGAAAATGGGAAATGGGATGTCCCAGAAATAGCATATATATACTACTTCTTTTTTTATATTTTAGGAAAGAACTATACCAAAAGGTATCCATGAGATCCCCTTCTCTTACACCCTTCCAAAGAGTCTGCCAACATCTTTTGAAGGGGATTTTGGTTTTGTCAGATATACTTGTCGGGCCATTTGTGAACGGCCTTGGGACTTTGACATTGTTTCAATCTGCCCATTCACTGTGGTTGGAATCGAGGATATCAATCATGACAACGATGTAACGTACTTTTTACCATTTCACTTATTTCTGAGTGCACTTATATGACTGGTGTTTTGCAGGCATTGGAACCAGCAAGCGCATCGGAAACAAATAGAAAAGTATCCTTTTGTTGCCGTCATCAAGGCGTTATTTATGTTGAATTGAATCTTGATAGAACAGGATACACGCCTGGAGAAAGTATCGTTGTCAATGCCGTGATACATACCGGAACGCAGAAGACCCTCAAAGCTTCACAAGCAAAACTAAAGCAGAATGTGAACTACAAGTAAGAACAACTGTCATAATTTTAAAATTCCAGAGCCAAAACTTTTCTTGGAGTTGAATATGTGAAGAATGTATCAAAAGTGGTAGCAAAACTTGAGAAAGGAGAAATTGCACCGACTTCTGAGTTCACATGGTCGAACCAAGTCATTCAAATTCCGGCACTACCCCCGAGACTGTCGAAATGCAATATCATCGACATAAAATATACCATTCAGCTTGAAGTAAGGCCTAGAATCTAGATTAATGCCTAATAAACCTAACCTCACATCAAAATAATTTCAGGTTGACACAGTAACCGTGCAGATACCAATCATCATAGGAACCATTCCGAAGATCTCCGAAATTGCTGGGAAATTTAACAGCAGTGCAGCAGAACACATATTTCCAATTCAAGTAACATTTACCGATGACACCGGCAACATAATGGAACCCAGAGAGGATGCCGAACTTCTCAGTGACGAAGCAGAAGCCCTAATTATGTCCAAGAAACGGGTCCGGATGCCTAGCTCAATACTTAGTGAACTCTATCCGACATTACCGTCTCCGTACTACAAGTGAGAAAATCATTTGTATCTAAAATTATTTCCAGGGAATCTTTCTTCGGCCTTGTCGACATTTCCGAAGAGAAAGAGTCAATCCAGTATGGGACGATGCGATACGCACCGAAGTATCCGTCCTATAAGGATTAATAATTACAAGGGTTGCGATTTTGACAGAATTTTTCAAAATGAGGTCAAATTGCTGTCATTTTCGTCAAATTGTGCCAAATTGCCGTCCTTCCGGTTTGAAGCTGTCTAATAATAAAAAACATTGTTCAAGGGGCTTCAAACCAGTGCTGGGAAAAATCGAAATTTCGATTACGATTAACGGCCGAAGTCGGTTAAAAATCCTTGAAAAATGAAAAGCTGGTTAATTTTTGCTTAATTTGAAAAAAATCTTGACCGAACACATCATTCTGAACTTTAAGTGCGCCGCCCGGTTACCGATGTTTCTTCTTTTTTTTTAGGAATGATGTTTCAAAATTAATTTGGTGCGCCGCTAGGCAGGTGCCAAAAAAATATAAAATATACATTTTATAGAGGATTTCCAGAGCTTTTCAATGATATGCATTTCGTCTATGTGCAGCCGTCACCAGCCGCGTAAAAATTTAATTGCAAAAAAGATCATGTTGCAAGATCGAGATCGATACGAGGTCGGCATCATTCGGAATCGTTTTTCAAGCTCTACAACATACCGAAGCCTCAACATTTTTCTAACGGTGAGAAAAATTTTGTAGTGCAAAAAAGCCTAATTTTTGCTGTTTTTTGCACTTTTATCGTCCTTTTAGTTGCAATATCGGGAAACCATCTGCGCTATATTTTTCCTTGTGTCACATTATCTTATTATCCCAACTTTTGTGTTTTTAGTTGGGGTGTGGTCTTGACAGAATTTTTCAAAGTGACGTCAAATTGACGTCAAATTGCTGTCATTTTTGTCAAATTGCGCCAAATTACGTAAAATTCTGTTGTGTCGGTCGGAAGCTGTCTAACGATTAAACAGACATTATTCAAGGAAGTTTAATGCCTTCAAACATGTTCAAGACCATATAAACATTAAAACAACAGTTTATAACGACAAAAGGAGTTTAGTAGACCTATTTCGGATCATCTTCGTCCTCGTTCCCGCTTTATTATCATCCAAAATTTTTATTGATGAATTGAGTCAGTGAAACTGAAGGCTTTTTGCAGTAAATTGCAAGAATTTTTGGCGGGACAGTTTTTCGTTGTGGGTCAAAATTCTCGATTTTTTGGCAAAATTCTAAAAAATTCCCAAAAAAATCAATTTGACGAATCAAAATGACAGAGCAATTTGTCATGACGAAAATGACGGCAATTTGACAACTTGACAGACCGTCAACTTGACGGGCGGCGGGCGGCTTTTATTGCCAACAAGAGCCACCTAACGAGTGTCGTGCATGTAAACATTGTACGGTAGACAGCCAAACTTCCGATAATTGTCACGTCTTCTCGCTTCGTATCCTAGCGGTCGATTTCGTGGGAAATTGGGAATTTTTTCGCAAATTCAATTTCATTTTCAAAGTTTTTTCGGTTGTGGAGCAGTCAGTCAGAAAAGTGTGAGTATGGGGTGCGGTCGGGTGCGAGTGCAGGTGAGTGGTGCAAAGCCTTTGCATATTTTGGGTTGAGTACGTGGTACTAAAATAGAAAATTTTGTTTTTTCAGGATGCGATGAATTTCGGTTAGAAATGATTGAAACTGTGCGATTTTTGTTTTTTTGGGAAAGTTCAAAAGTTGGGACAGGGTTCTGATGAAAAGTTAGTGACTTTAGAAACATTTTAGTAGCAGAAATGTGAGTCCTGGGTGCGGTCGGATACGAGTGAAGGTGAGTAGGTGCGGAGTGTGGTACCTTTGCATGTTTTGGTTTGGCGCGTGGTATTATGGTAGAAACTTTAGGCATTTTTAAAGTTGGGACAGGGTTTTGATGAAAAGTTAGTGACTTTAAAGACATTTTGTAAAATTTTAGAAAAAAATGCAAAAGCAAGAGGAAAATTTTCAAGTAAAAGCACCAGAAATAGTTTGAGTGCAGGTGAGTGTTGCAGAGCCTTTGAATATTTTGGGTTTAGTACGTGGCACTATGGTAGAAATTTTAGGAATTTTGTTTTTTGGAAGATGTGATGAAATTGGGGTACGATTTTAAGTTTGGAATTTAGTTTCACATGTTCTGTCAGTCAAGAGTTTCCAGCATTGAGTATAAGACATGGCACCACATGCGAGGCGCCGCAGGCCCCGAGCCTTTTATAAACTTTAAAGAAAGTCTAAAAGCAAGGGTAAAAATACAAGTCAAAGTAAAATCGTGCGAAAATTGAAATTTTTTCGAAGTTAAATCATTTTCAAAGTTTTGGTTCGCGGAGCAGTCAGTCAGAAAAATGTAAGTGGGGTGCGGTTGGGTTTGAGTGCAGGTGAGTGCTGCAGAACCTTTGCATTTTTTGGCCGAAGGCCCCCGAGCCTTTCAGTCAAAAGTTTTCAGCATTGAGTATGAGACATGGCACCGCACGCGAGGGGCCGCAGGCCCCGAGCCTTTATCAAATTTAAAAATTCAAAAGCATGAGTAAAAAGTACAAGTCAAAGTACCAGAAATAGGGGGGCCCGCAGGGACCCCCTAATTTCTGGTCGTATCCTAATCCTGGAGAAATGGAGGGATTATTCTCCTTGTTTTGAAGTAAGTGATTGAATAATACAAATATGTTCCAGATTCTCCGTTACATCTTTTTCTGTATGATGTTCTTTATAACATTTTTTGTTGTTTTCATCGCTGGACCTTTTGAGTTGATGTACAAGTCTGAATGGATTATATTTGCATTTTACGTAATCTCCGCTTATCTATTGATAAATGTTTTGTATCATTATCACAAAGCCAGCACTCTGAAACCAATAAAAACGAGACAAGTTAGTGTTCAAATTATGCACAATATCAATAAAAAGTTATACTACACTGTATCCTCAAGTTGTTCTAGATTGATCGTGACCCCATGTGTAGCATCTGTAAAACCTACAAGCCCTCGAATGTCCATCATTGCCAGATGTGTGAGACTTGTATATTTGATATGGATCATCATTGCGCTTGGATAAATAACTGTGTTGGGGCTCACAATCATCGACACTTTTTCCAATTTTTGGTTTTCTTATTTTTTGGTGCTATTTTTTTGGTTATTAATTCCACCAACATTTTTTATTATGGATTTTATGTTGTAAGTTACCTATCTAAATATATAATCACACAGGGAAATGATCAAGCTTACTGTAATAACACTCAACTGTCTTATCTTTTATGGCGAGATTTCCTTTGTTTATATGGTAATCTACCCATTTATTTTTGTATCGTCGCGGCTTTCTATTTGAGTTTTGTCACCATAGTTATGATCGGATCTCTGGTTTATTGGAATTTCGCGATGATTTCGTTTGGAATGACCTTTGTTAAAGTCTTGGTAGGTTTTTTGAATTATTTTTAGTGAATTTGATATTACAGAAGAAAGAAGGCCCTCCGGCCTGGAAGATCGCCGTTTGTCCCTTACTTGCACCTCATTTTAAGCGATATTGGAGAAGATTCCTTGGTCTCAGAGGACGCCGAAGTTGCTGCAGAAGACTCATGTTACCCTCAGGCCATAAGGATTACAATCAAAAGGAGGCCGAAAGTTATTCATGAAATTTAACTTGATTCTTGCATAAAATTTGTCAATTAATTTTTTGGAAACCTGTTTTAAATCTGTCATGAGTCACTCGAGGATATTCAAACGGTCTTTTATGTTCTTCACGCGAGGCGTTACTCTCTTTCAACTTGTAAATACCGAGGTAAACAAAGTTTGAGTTAAAAATGGAAAGTTGAATGGAAAGTTGAACGTGGGCCACTCGAAAAGACCTTCCATTTTTACCCTGCCAAATTGGCCCTACGGCAACTCGGGTCAGGGACAACTCGGGTCAAAGACAACTCGGGTTAACGACAACTCGGGGCAACGATATGTCATATGTAGGAGTAAGATTTCAATAATTGACCGTGTCGTCCCTGATCCGTAATGTCGGGACGCGGCCAAATTTTGGTATTTTGGGAGAACATGCACTTTACAGTGGCCCATGAGATTTTGAATTTGATTTTTGGGCCGCGAAACCGGTAAAACTTACAATTAGAAATTTTGGAATGATTTTCAATTGATCTTCTCGGACTTGGAAAATTTTTGGCTTTCTTGGAGAAATCTTGAAGTAAAAATCGTTCGAAATTTGTTTCAAGCTGGCCGAAAGCAACAAGAGTGTTCTCTAGGTCACGTCAGACTTTAATAAGGACCTTCAAAAAATTGATGAAGTCCACATCATCCCTACCGGGCCGACCTTTGGGCAATTCGTGACTCGGAGCCCCTGTGTTTTCAATATGTATTCTTATTTCTTCATTTCACGAAAACAGCCAAAAATCTTCAATTAAAAATCATTCCAAAATTTTCTAATTGTAAGTTTTGCCGGTTTCACGGTACAAAAATTAAATAAAAAATTTCGTGGGCCACTGTAAAGTGCATTGTTTATCTAAAATGCCAAAATATGGCAGGGTAAAAATGGTGGGTCTCAATCTCAACAATCCGAAATTTCGGAAACATTGGCTCAGTCTCAACGGAGTTATGGACAAAAACGGGAAGGTCGTTTCGAGTGGCCCACCCTGGGTGTTTCAAGAAATGTGGAGGAAAGTTCGGGATTGCATATCTGTACCGAATTCGGGGGTTGACTCCAAATTTGGTATATGTAATCTGCAATTGCGGTAATTTTATACTGGAAAATTTGAGCTGCAGAAGGTGTAGGATGAGTTCATAATTCCTTCTCCAAGATTCATTTTTTATCAAACTCCACAGTCTTACATTAGCAAGACTTTTTATGTAATAACAAACTTCGCAGGAGACTGTGCCGAAAGTCATCAGGTAAAGTAAGCAACCAAAAATAATATTTTGAAAGTGCAAAAGAAGTCCGCAACCTTCTAGGAAGATGGCCTGCTTTAATCAAGAAAACGCCATTTTGATTTTGGAAAAGCGATTCATTCTCTACTTGAAAAATTATGGATTTTGGTGAAAAACAGTCAAGTTTGAAAGTTTATAAACTCGTCTTGCACTGTCTGTAGCTCAAATTTTCCAAGATAAAATTAAAGCGACTGCACATGCCAAATTACATCGGTACAGAGATATACATAGGCCCATACACTCCTCTACATTTCTTGCAACACTTTGCATTTTGAAGTTTCAAAAGTTTCGAATTTGAAAAATGTAATTAGCTTTTAAAATATTGAATGCAATCGGTCGGGATGATTAGAAATGATGAATACATCTCGTTGACGGAACTTCAGGAAAAAAGGAGAATTGAGGACAGAAGGGCAAAACGAATAATTGGAAAGGTAATAACAAATTATAGAGCTTACGATGACTTTTTCAGATCTCTCCATTCCTGGTTTACGGACTGTTATCTTTCGTCGTTCTCAACATTATCTTTATTTTCCTTCCATTCGAATCTCTCTTCAAACCATTATGGTTGGTTATAATTTTATGTATGACAACAATTTATTTCGTATTTTCTATTGTATTTTACTATTACATGGCATGCAACACTCATCCGGGATCTCCGAGAAAGGTTTGTTTTCCTCTCTTCTTTTGTTTATTACGCAATCGTTTTTTATCTCTAATTCTCTGCTTATAATTTTGTCTCTCTTCTCTCTCGCTTTGGAACTGAACCCATTTCACTTTTTTTTTCCAAATGTTTTCTTTGTTTTCCCTTTCCATTTGTCTCCAGCTTTGCGCAGAGGCGATAACGTGACCAATGAGGCCTAGCCGAGGTGCGTTTATTGCTGGTTGAAAACTTCTACCAATTGCCCGCCGCGCTGCCTGCCTTGAGCGGTATGCGTTGGCAATTTTTGGACGGCCGATGGGCCTAATATTCTTTCTTGTTTAATAAAGTGTTCCTTGCTCCTTTTTAAAGTGAAGAGATTAATATATTTTAGCGGCATGGGAATCCCGTCTGCTACTATTGCAAAAGTTACAAACCCTCAGGTGCTCATCATTGCAATGTTTGTGAGAGTTGTATATCAAATATGGACCATCACTGTGTCTTCATAAATTCCTGTGTTGGAGCACAGAATCATCGGTATTTTATCCAATTCCTCGGATTTCTCTCCATCGCTTGTCTTCTCTTTGTCATTTTTACGTGGAGAACTTTTTATTACAATGTCCTGGATTACTTTCTGGGAAGTGTAAGTGTATTCAAACATGAATAATTTCGTATTTTAGGGCCGGCATTCCTTCTGCAACCAAGAGAAGTTGTTCTTTGTCTCCTGGAGGGATACCCTATGTTACAGTAATTGTTTAGTCGCGATCCCTGTGGCCATTGCGTTCTTTTTATGTTCCCAGATCTTTGTTTTCGCCGGGTTTTTATTTTGGAAAAACTTTTCGATGATTTCATTTGGAATTTTTTACATCGAATCCCTGGTAATACGTGACATTTTATTATCAAGTAATATTATATTATTTATTTGTGCGAATTTCAGAAGAGTGACAAAAAGACCTTGACCCAGATGTATTTGTGGCCATTTGGAGCTCCAAACTTTACAAAAAACTGGAGAAATTTCCTGGGATTGCACTTTGGAAGAAGATTATGGTCGCATATCCTTCTTCCTTCCACTCACAAGCCTTTTTTCCATGAAGAATATACCTCTCCGATGTGCAATTTATGACTTATATTGTCGTTACAATAGTGTAAAATAAGTCTAGTTTGGAAATCAATTATTTATTGGAAAAATATACTTTAACGAGGTATAATGCTGGCAGTTCGAGTAATAATCGAGACCTGAGTGCTTTTTTGATTACCGTAGGCGTTGTATTTTCCACAACTCAATCGATCCATTAAAGTTCGACGATAGGTAGTGACCAGGACTAGGGAAAGAGTAGCATTTAAAGTGGGATGCCATGATAATGGAGTGGTGATAAAAGCGCCAGTGAACTTAAAATTAAATCCCAAAACAATGGAAGCAAGCAACAAGAGCAATGGGAAGGTCCCACAAATCATCGCTGTCCCTGTCTGAAGGATCCGTATTAATAATTATTAAGTTAACACGGGAAATTTAATTGTAACGCTGCCCACACAAAAATTTTAAAAATTACCTGAGCAATTAGATTTCTTGTAAATTGGCGTTGTAAACTTTTTGTTTTTTCGGTCACAAATCTTGATTGTACATTTGCTTGAAGATAGTTGAGAATCACATAGTAAAATTCTACTAGATGGCATGCTGTGAGAAGAATTACGCAGACAGGGACAAAGGCAATGGTGTAAGGGTTATACTGAAATTAGTATTTGTTATAATATTTTTAGTAGACAGAAGTAATGATATTGAAGCAGTCGGTATGAAACATAGAACGCTTAAATCTTCGAATATTAGGCACATTGGCCGTCCAAAAATTGCCAGTGCATACCGCTCAAGGCAGGTAGCGCGGCGGGCAATTGGTAGAAGTTTTCAACCAGCAATAAACGCACCTCGGCTAGGCCTCATTGGTCACGTTATCGCCTCTGCGCAAAGCTGGAGACAAATGGAATGGGAAAACAAAGAAAACATTTGGAAAAAAAAAGTGAAATGGGTTCAGTTCCAAAGCGAGAGAGAAGAGAGACAAAATTATAAGCAGAGAAATAGAGACAGAAAACGATTGCGTAATATATTATATCAAGTGTAACAAGTAATAAAAAAAAGAGAGTCAAAGAAACAGAATCGACCATTACCAATGTAATCATATAAATGAAGACCCCTCCATCGCTCGGCGAATGCCATGTTGGATCGAATTTTTCCATATAATATGAGGTTCCTTTCTTCATTGTACTCACCATAGCGACAGCTAAGAAAATGGATAAAAAAGAGGAAAGGCTGACTGCAAATAACATGTTCCATAGGAAATGTTTAACAGAAGTTGATGGATTTGCAATGATCTTAAGGCGATAATAAAACTGAGGTGGAAGAATGATCATATTTTGGAACATGACGATGAAATGAACAGTCATTAAAATGGGGTGGAAAAAGAATGGAAGATGGGGCTCGACTCCATAGGATACGAAATAGGCAGTGCTGTTGTAGATATATGTTTGCTGAAAAATGATTATAAGATCAGTAATCAAAAAATTCCACCTACATGTTGCATTGTAACCTCAAAAATACAAGAGCATAAGTCTTGGATAGTAGTCGCAATAAGCAAATGGGAGAAAGCCTTTGCTCTAGACTCGGTAGTCAACACAACCCATAAAAGTAATCCATTTAAAGCAACACCCAAAGATGCACTTGAGAAGGATATAACCCATGGAATGTACATTTGCAACAGTTATTATTCCTCAAGTTTTCTCGATTCCTAGACTTTTATATCAGTGTTTTTTTGAAGCAGGTGTTACTACGAAAGTAATGTCATCAAAGATTTCTTTTATTCTAATCATATGCCGAATAATTTTTTTTGCATTAAAGTACGGTAATTTTTAAATGGAGAAAACTCATAAATATCTATTTCAAAATATACTGTAGTGCTTCTTTGGGTTAAATTTGAGAGAGATATCATATTTGAGAGTAACCCCACACAACATCTCTGTGGAGAGATGTTGTATGGGGAACGGGTGCTGCCGAAGATGTCTCCTTTGAAGTTGGAATGGATGATTTCATGCTTAGCCGACGAGGAACGACTTTGAACTATGTCCTTAATCAATAAATCTCGCACGAATACACAATTAGAGTTTATTAATTAGAGAGGATAAAATAAGTAGGAGGTAAAGGAAAACTCAAAATAGATATAATATTAGATAAATAATGATTAAATTCTACAGTACAACAATAATATTAGAATTAACACAATTACAACATAAAACTGAGATTCAACCGCGGTGGGCCAACCGGCCACACTTCCTCTAATCGGCCGACTCATGATTCTTTCACCAAAATCCACCTCAAACGGGTTGAAACGCAATGCCAAACTATCGCACATCTTGATCCATCCTGTTACATACGGGTGGTCACAGTATAAGGGTGGTCACAGAAGAATTTGCCTCGAATTTCTTCCAATGAGGCAAAAATCAGTGCAAAAATTGGTCTGCACTGATGTTTGAAATCCGTTGCCCACTTAATAATTTCAGATATCGGTGCAGACTTAAAAAATCATCTAAAATTGCCCTTAACTTGGGAATGAATTTCAAAAATCGGTGTAGACATCTTTTGCACTGATCTTTGCCTCATCGGAAGACATTCGAGGCAAATTCTTCTGTGACCACCCTTATGTCATATTTATTTGAGAGTAACTGTTGTAGTTCTAAGAAATAGATGATAATATTAAATGACATAATTATATCTAGTAAATGGTAGTCTCCCAGTGTGTGATGTGGAATTTACCCGGAAGTTTCTTTGCCGACCTGCTTTTCTGCCTTTTCTCAATTAAAGAAAGGTTCTTTATTTATTCTTATCTTCAGGTATTTATATGTATATTTGTAATTGCACATACCTCCCGGCCGTGTCGAAAATTGCGTCCGGACCTGCGTGCCGGAGGGTCGGTCGGCTGGAAGCTAGGCCTGCTGATTTATTCTAGTATAAAAAAATCGGAATTAGCTAAAGTTTTAGAAAAAAATGTGAAAACGGATGTTATTTCAACCCACCTTTGCTTTGACCACCAACTGGTACATTTATTACAAAAAATTTTCCCTTAATTTTTTTAATTTGAGGTTTTTTAAGCTGAATTTGCCGGTCTGGCACGTTTCAAATTTTCTTCGGCCCGGCTCGAGAGCCATTTCAATTCGTTATTGGCATGGAAAACAGACATTTTAAATCAAAGCGTTTGATGACATTATAAATATTTCAGTAATCTTACTTCTTCCTCACTTCTGGGATAGAGATATTTATTTTTGACTGGAAATATTTTTAATTTTGTGCGTGCCAATGATGATAATTTTTTATAATATAAAAATAAATATGTGTAGCTTTGATGCTGGCTTTCTTCTTAGATGCTGTCAGCCGGGTAGTAATAAAGCTCTTTAAATGTTATTTTAAAAGGATCTGTGTAGACGACTTTGGTAGACATTAAAATGCTTGGGCAAATAGAGACAACTTTTTAATTCCATTGTTACATGAGTCGTATTGTCTTTGAAATTATTATATTTGATTTTCAACTCATTTCTTCTGCGTGTGTCTTAACTTTTTCCTCCTCTTTTGCATGAATGCGAAGTAAAATATTTTGCAAACTCTCAGGATCTAAACCTCGTGATTACCGTATCCCTGCAAAGGACCTTGTTTTTTACTTTGGCTTTCTGCTCTTATAATTGCCATGCTCGAATCAGCAGGCATTCTCAGAAACCCTAAGAAATGAGGCGACGTGTTTAAGGCTATTTACATTTACAAGTTGTTCATCTAAACTTATTCATTTTTGAATACAAATCCTTTGCCAAAGTGGGAGTGACACAAGAGTTTGTTCGGGTTGTGAATTGGAATGCTCTCTAATGAATCGGAAAAGAAGATTCTCGAAATTATCGTCGTGTTTTGAAACCTGGATTGGAGTCTTTCAAGAGTTTTTATGATTAAATTTGAATGAATTGGGGTTGGAGGTGTTTGGAAAAGACATGTTTAAGAAAGCAAAGAGGAGGCAGAGAAAGAATTTCAAAACATGACAGTAACCATTAGGGGTGGGATGATGATAACATTCATTGCATACGGCAATAAATTTATTATTTATTTATACGTTTGATTGAAACATGTATTGGTTATGTTTTATACGCAATATACGTTTACATTAAATGTAAAACTCAAAGTTTATACTATCTGGACGCCAATTAAGTCCATGCGATAAATCCCTTAGGCAATTTTTTATTGAAACTACACAGATTTTGTTTCTCTTTCAGTTTTCACAAAAGAATTTGGACAAAGTTGTAGCTTTATGTAATTAATTGACTCCATTTTGACCTCCGCTTCATATTTTCTTTTGGTATCTCAAAAAAACATGTATTCCACTGCTGACCAAAATATAACCAAAATTTAAATCATAAATAAATAATAGAGGTTCTTAATGTGTTGCTGTATAAATTTCAGTCTTAATTTCAAGTAGGACACGTGAGTTTGATGGTTGCCAGTCATAGATTCCTATAATACAAATGTGTGTAAAACTCATATATAGCAACGCGGCAACTGGTATCAAGTATTTAATCTACGTCAAATCTTGAGCCCGAATCTTTCTCCAAGACCTTACATTTCTTTCGATCTTTGAACTCTGTTTGATTCACTTTTAAAAGTGTAAACTTTTGTTTAAATGTTTTGTTTATTTTTAGAAGGGAGGGTCATGGAATGGTGTCCCGTGTTATATCTCCTCAAATTCAACTTGACATTTGTAGTTCTTCTGTGTGTAACTGGCATGAGCACGCAAGCTCGACAAAACGCTTTTACAGTTTTTTGGGTTTGTAGCTCTTAGGTACACTTACCGTTATTCCACTGAATAAAGTTGTTTAATTGTAGGATATATGCAATTTACTCTAAAAGACGTTCAAAAATTTATCCTCATCTTAATTGTCCTGCTTTTCTGTGATTGTTTTATCTTAACTTCGGGCTTAAACCTATTTAATATACTTCCCTTGATTAACAATGTTCTTTGAAGCGTTTTATCACATGATCTATCTTACTAATCTTTTCTCATCTAATTATTTTTGTCTCTAACGTCATTTGTTATAATTTTATTACCTTTAAATCATTAACATTTACCTTAAACTGCAGCTTGTTAATAAGCTCGGTGATCCCCTCGCCCACAGTTTGCGCTAAAAAATACCTTGTCCCAATTTTTACGGGCCTCAGGGGAAGGCGGTTGTAGCGTTAACGATTGTTGGAGAAGTCAAGAGGGACATCTGAGACTCATTAGTGTAGCACTTGGAGTAACACATTGCTGTGAATAAATAGTTTGGGACTTGTTCGGAAATGATCATATTATGGTGTGTTACACTTTCCCAGAAACATACGATGATTACCATTATTAGGTCCTGAATAGGTTGCTGCAAACTTGTTTCTTTTTCATCAATCAACTATTTGAGATGAAACGTCCGCCGGCTTGCAATTAACTTGCATTTTTTTGAGAAAACATCCAAATAAAAGGTTAACGAAGGTGTCAAGAGAAAGTTTCGAGATTCAAAGATGGAGCCAAATCTTTCCGTTTTTATTTTTGGCGGTTGTTTCATCGTCTTACGTGACTTTAGATACTGTAGTTGACGTTTGTTGCGATTTTCAGTAATTTTATACTATCATTATAATAATAGCGTCGTTATTTTGCATTTTCCTTGTAGTACCATGGTTTGTCTATGTCTTCCGAACTTGATAGTGATTAGTTTAGGGCTGTCTTGCTCAGTGTTTTAGAGGCAGGACATTATTTGCAGCCCCTTTTTCACAATTTTATTAACCTTTTTAATTGGACTTTTCTCGTGCCATATTTACAAGAACTGATGACATTTTAATACAGTAATTACGTATTTTGGATGAATTTCCTGACAGCATTTTGGTGGTCGGATTCCATAGGATCGTTCTTTGGGATTTTCCTCAATCTTCTGCTTATCATGGCTATTGTGCGAACTTCAAAAGATGGATTTCACGCCTTCTCTTACCTTGTTTTAGCGTCGTCTGTCAACGATATGTTGTTTTCGGCGTATGCCCTGGTTATTCAACATGTAAGTTTAATATTTTTTATTGTATGACATTTTAATTCAATTATTTCAAAGTAAAAACAAGTTATTAAAATGATTGTATCTCTTCAGAGAATTTTTTCTTTTACTTTTATTAAATTTCAGTTAGTAAAAATCGATGATGGAGTGATTTACTCGTTTCCCCGTGGAGTCGAGAAGTTTGTTCCCGGGGAGTGGCTACCCGTATTTGCGTTTTTCCATCTTTTTTCAATCACAAATACATTCACAACACAGCCAGCAATCTACCAATACAAGTATCTGATTGTTTCTTCTCTTGGGTAGGTTTTTCCTTTATCATTTTAGATTTCTCAGAATGTTTAAATTACATTAAAAGTTACTGTAAATTCTCTCACCGTCATCTAACTTTACTTTCAGCCATCCTCCATCGCCATGGAAATTGATCCGAAACCTCTTTATTGCCGCTCTGGGTGCTTGCGCTACTGGTTTAACTTTTGCGATGTCTACAATGAAAACAAAAGAGCATGGATACGATTATTATGTGCAAAGATTGACTTCTTTATGGTTCAATAACGATGGATCCACAGATTTCTTGTACGCTGCTGATTGGTCAGATTCGATTACTAAGATTTATTTCTTGACTGTATGCATTGTATGCACTCTGGCTAATGTTCTCACCTTATATTATATCATGGCGGCGATGAAGGCAGTCCATACAACGGTAAAGACAGTCAGCTCAACTACAAAGGCGTTGCAACGGCAGTTCACAAAAGCATTGATCAGTCAGGTGAGAAATCATTTAAAAAATCAATTGGCACTTAAGGGTATCATCAGAATATGCAGAGAAGTTACAGGATTTTATTATTCTGACTTTTGTTATCATTTTATTTATAAATCTGCAATTTTTCATGTCGTTTACAAAGATGGTGTTTTTAAAAACTTTTTACAGTATTCCTCGACCGAACAATAAGCAGTAGTACTATAATATTATGTCCCGGAGGTTCCGGTTTCAACCTTCTCTTACTTTTTAAAAATTGATTTAAGTTTTGCAATATTTCTGCTTTAATTTGTATTTGACAAGTTTAATATTAATTCTTATTATTTCAGACTATTGTCCTTACTTTGTTTGCTATGATTCCATCCTCATTCTACATGGGAGCTCTTGCTTTCAAAATGAAATCAGAGTACATTGGGATCATCGTGATGTGGCCGTTGTCTTACTTCTCGGCCGTCAACGCCACTCTTCCCTTAATTTTCATTCGCGCTTACCGTGGATTCGTCCTGAATCTTGTGGGAATCAAGGACAAGTTGGACAAGATCTCGCCATCCTCGGAAAAGATAACTGAAACAACCAAAACAAATAAAACGATCTCGGTGGAAAAGGGTAAAAACACTTTTTAATCGTTTAAGTTATATCACTTTAGCCTAAATAATGTAGGTAATACTGTAATAATCAAATGAATATTGTTGTATAAACAACCTCAGCTTTAGAGAATACCTTTGGCAATAATTTTTATCGGAATAAAGACGAATAATGAACTTGTTTTTACTCTGTAAACATTAATAAACCTTGAAACAGCAAATTGAAAAAAAATGTTTTTGAAAAATATGTTAGAAAGAGACCTTAATTGGGCTTAGAACCTGGCCTGGACACGGGAAGACACTCAAAGTTTCTTTTTCAAACTTTTGAAGACAGTTATTATTCAATCTTGTGATGGAGATGCATTTATTTTTTTTAATTTAGAGGATAATGCATTTTGAAGATGCTCCCAACTTCTCAATGTTCTGTAAATAGTAACTTAAGTTCTCTACGTTGTACTCTGTACTTGGGATTGTTAAAAAGAGCAAAAGTCAGGCCAATTAAGAGATGTATAATATTATCAACCTAATGGGGGGTTAGTTTGGCCTGCATAATGCTTAAAAAACACTTTCAAACCATAAAAAGTATTGACTTTATCGCTGTAATTTCTTGCTTGTAAACCTGTTATATCTTGTTTTTACCAAACTTTTTAACAAAACTTTTACAAACAAAAAAAAAGACGAAGAGAATCGACGGATCGTCAAGTTCCGCTTAGAATCCTAATAAAGCGCGAACAAAGACTGTTTATCAGCATGGATTCGGCAGATCGAGGAAGTTTTGACTCTCTTTGTCATTACTTTAGAACTCTTTTTAATTTTATCATTTTGTGTTTACAGTCTTGTTTTTTACAATATTCCAAACTTGTTTTCAACTTTTCAGGGAAATTTTAAAGCACTGTAAGAATTGCCTTATACGGTAGTACTATTACATCGTTGAAGTTCCAGTTCCTCTTACTTACTCTATTTTCTCCAAAAAATGATAAAAATTTTGTAATATCTTTTTATTTCTTCTACAATTTTAGACCAAGTTTTGTCAAGTTGCCCACTACTGACTACAATACAAGTTTGTATGTCATTACTAGTCCATAATATTTATAGTTTTGTGGCGTCTTCACGCTCTTTTTTTTCGTTTTTACTTTTTCCCATGCAAATTTTCGCAAGCCCGTAAGTTTTTTTGTTAATTTGATGTTGAGTTTTGGTTTCGGTTATTTGCGCAAAGTAGGTTAATTAGTAATATTTTATGATGTACGGAGATCTCATAAAGCAGGAATCAAGTTAGCCGGGAGTCATTTAGTCTGAGAGTACTGTAAATTTTGATTTTTTTGTAATTTTTTGGACGAATTTTTAAGATCGTCAGTCAGAATTTTTTTCGTTTTTTTAGCCAAAAAAAATAATTTTTTGGTGGTGGAAGAGTTTACACAAAAAAGCAAGCAAAAAGGTAATGAAAAAGTTACAGTTATCCTCACTTTTTTCCAAGTTTCCCATTTTTGGAACATCCTCAAATTCTTTATTTCCCTCAGATCCGCTTTTTCCCTGCGCGCAGACACCTGTTCCCAAAAAGAAAAGGATCTGCAGAAAAGGGTTAATCACCTTCTCCTATCATTGTTGACAGTTTGACACAAAACTTTTCGCGAAAATATTTCTGGTTTTTGAAGTTTTTTTGTAATTTTGTATTGCAAGTTCTCAGCAAAGTAATGTTGATCTATAAACAGGTTACAGTAGCAAAACCTTTTTCGATGAATTTTGCATTTTTTTGGGTTTACATTGCTTTTAAATTAAGTAAAAAGTAATGTTAAAAGAAGGTGATATGTGGGCAGTTACTAAAAGGCCGTTTACTCTTTGTTCTCTGTTCTTGAAAAGTTTATTTTACAACAAAAAAAGAATTACAGTAATACTTTACAAGCATAGAAATGATCTCTTCTTTAAACCCATCACAAAGTTAGCAATGATAAAAAGAACTGTCAACAAGTCCGCTTTTTATATTCTAAACTTTTTGGAAATAGTATGATTGTAAATGAATTATCGGTAGCTTTAACTAGGGTTTTTAAAACTTTGTAATCGCGATATCTTTTACGAAAACTAAATTTCCCTGCGAAAAGTTAATTTTTTGTGTTTAAAAAATTGCTTTTTATTACAATTTCTGTTATCTGAAGTTGATATTCTAATCTTCGGAGCCTTAAAACTTTGTTGTTTAGAGATTTTCAAGTTCCAAATGCGATGTTTGTAAAAATAATTTAAGTTATCGGAATTTTGACAAGGTTTATTTTGATGACAATGATGAAGGTCTTTTCTCCCGCGCCGTTCTTTTCTATGCCATTAATCACGCGGAAGAAAGTTGAAGCCTGAACAAATTTTTGACGATTGGCTGACATTGAGAGAGATTAGCCATTAACTACTTTTATTTGGAACATTTTTCTTGCACATAATCCCAAGTCTTATTTATCGTATTTTACTTAAACGGTACACTTGTGATTTGTTTTTCTTTGCTGTTGCCCTTCATATCCACAGAATCTCCTTATTTTTTTACCGTACTTTGGTCATCTTCTCCATCAACTGACCCTAACCTGAATGAGATTGTTGGGGCCTTGTTATCGCTCCTTCTTTTTCCGCCTTGTGACCGAAACTTAATTCCCTCAGATTGTAATCAATCACGTGTCCATTGTACATTACTTTCGAACATTCCGTTCTGCGGTAGCCTTTCTCTTATCAGTAATTATTGGCATTGAAAACTTTAACTAAACAACTTTATGCATTGATAAGTAAGGGGCAGGTGTTGATAATTAAGGGTTCCTACGAGGTTTAGCTGCCTTTATTTTTGCACAGGGTTACTGTAATTTCTTCCTTATCAATTCTTCCTACCTTTATCGTCTTTTGGACACTGTATTTTATGCTGACTGTTATCTTACCCATTGTCTTTGTTTTTGTTTTCCTTGACTATACTACCCCCAGTCCCATTACTTCCTATTTACGACGGTTCAAATTTCGATATAACGGCCCAAACTTGACTGTCCGCGATAAAATGTTATTTCCCTGCACGCCTAAACAAATAAACATGGAGACAATCCGGCTGTGACGTCCCTGGCAGCCATTTTTTGCGACAAAATTAAGGATTTGGAAGAAGCTGACATTAAAAATATTAATGGTTCCAAGGACAAAGAACTTTGGAAAAACTAAATTTGAATATTCTTTTCATGGATAAGCCCTGGACTTGGAAATAATGGCCGCAGAAAGGAGCATCTCTAAACCTGAACACTCTTTTTCTCTGTTCAGGTTACTGTAACGTTTGTTTTCCTCAAAATTCGAGAGTATTCGGATAAACAACACTTTTATTTTACCTTTGTTTGTTTGTTTTTTAAATTTTAAAATAATTGGGAGCTGCTCCAAAAATAAAATAGACACCCAGTTTGGAGCCGAAAACAACGAATTGAATGACTTGGCAAATAAAGGGGCCACAAAACATCAAATCCTTTTGTTTTTCGGATTGTTCTATGGCCACGTGCGGGAGGGTTGGCCCAAATATTCTTGGGTAATCTGGATAACTTTTGATTATAAAAACAAAGTAATCTTACCTTGTGAATGCAAAAAATTTCCGTTTTTTGCAAAGTTCAGTCGTCTTTAATATAATTTTCCGCCTATTCAAATGATTCCTTTGGTAGCCGCAAATGAATCAGAAAAGGGGTGCGCGAACTCGTCGCGCTTCTGTTTTTTCTTTAAAATTATAAGCAAAACATGACCATTTGTTTAAAGTTATTCATAATTTCATATTTTTTATTTTTAAACATTTTTAATTCGGGTTACTGTAAGTTTTGAATATAACTCATAACCTCTTTTGAAGAGTCATTCTTCAAAATTTGGGATTCAGAATCCCACTCTTTTACTCTTCAGATATTTTACTTTTTTCCGCAGAAAATGTTATAAAAAGATTTGTAGAAAATTTCGTCCAAATGGTTCTTTAACTCTCGAATTGAATCGAATTTTGAGCCTCAGGCCAGGCCTTGTTATTGTTGAAAAGAAGTTACAGTAACCGGCTTTAAACAGAATATTGGTAAAGGTCAGAAAAAGTAATCAGAATTTGAGCGTCGGGGCTTTGATTTCGATTATATTATTCATCATTAATTAAGGGTTTTCATTACGATAATTTTAAATCCTAACGTTTCAACCCCTTTACAACTAGTTCTTTTTATTGCAACCCTTTACTATGTTGTCCTGTCTTGAGCAAAGCAGAACTTGAAAAAATAATAATTTAATTTTCATCTTTTATTGGTTCCATCCCATCAAAAAACTTAAACCCTGCGATTCCCACAAATTTAAGGAACGCTTCTTTTTTGGATTTAGCGTTCTTTTGTGGTCCCCATTCCTGCTACTCTTTTCCTTTCATGCAACATTTTTTTGGCGATTACTGTTCTTTTCTTTTGTTGTTCGGTTTCTGCGCGACTTCTTTTGCGAAACTTGAGGTTTGGGATAAATGGCATCTGGAATGGGTTACTGTGCATGGAGAAGCTAATTTATCCTTGGATGTTACGCTTGTTCGTGAAGATAGATTTGATTTCTTGACTTAAGTTATATTTTTAGAACCATATAACCCTTGGATCTTGGACCCCACGGTAAGTTTTGTCACAAAAACATGTGTTTTGGAAACCCTGAGAGACTTGTAAAACTTTACAATTTTTCCACATGGAAATTGTAGCTATTTTCTTCATTAATTTACACGAAACTATGTTAATGATGCTAAGTCAATGTCCATTTCACCGCGTCCCTTTCCAATTTTTTGTAGACTCCGTTACAACGCCCGATTCATCTTTCTTTTGCCCTATTTTTTGATCTGAATTTACAAAATTTAATGCGTTTTCCATCGGAATATTGTAGTAACATACGTTTCAAAAGAAAAGGGAGGAGAGATCTGGAATAATAGGCTGGAAATTGGTCGGTGAGAGAAGAAGAGAAGCATGGATTCTGAAAAAGATCCAATGGGAAAACAAGGTTTCTTTATGTGCTTTTCGGACATTCACAGAGGGCGATCGGATCGCGGCGAGGGAGGTCAGGTTTTATTCTGGATTTAGAGGGTTACGGTAGATGATATCGGATATATCGATAGTATCATAAAAATCTTTTTAGTCATTTTTTAGTTTCTAGACATCGTGGTTAAAATCTCCTAATCAAAGTCTTCCAATTTCAAGAACATCCCTCCTTACTTCCGTTTGATTTCCTTTCCCACCGTATCCATTATTGTGCCTTGTCATAATCCTTGAATTGTCTGAGGTAAAGTAAAATACGAAGAAGGAAGGGATTACTCTGGCTTCATAATTTTCTGTTTTCGACAGGCGCCCCCTTTGATATTACAGAAGGTCTGATGATGAAAGGATCTCCGGCATTGTTAGGATAAATAAAGGCGTCTGAAATACTATATAATATTAACCCCCGCTATCTTGTACTTGGCCTTGTGACAATGGAAATTTAAAGGGAAGATTAGGGAAGTTAAGGTGTGCTTGTTATGGATAACAACTTTGCATTAAAAAAATAATCAGGATGCTGAATGATGCCAGGCTACTGTGACTTCAAATACAGATTCTTATCGGACAGTAGATATCCAATAGATTAAAAAAATATTTAACATGGTCTCACGCTGAATTGACGTTATCCACAGTAAGCTTCCCGCCTATATAGTATTGGAAAAACGTACTGAATGGAAACAAAATCTTAATCCATGAGTATTCTCCTTGCTAAGAGACTTAACGTCGTCTCTTTCCCATCTTAATTTCATCCCCATTATGTTGACATTATATTAGTGCGCATGCTCCAACCAATCCCCAAATTTGGAAGAGCCAGCGTCTCTCGCTTTCGCATTTAATCCGGCTGGCAAATAAGCGGCGCTCAAGAGTTAAAGGCCCTTAGGCGAATCCGTTTTCGTGGGCTTACCAAAAAAAGAACTTGGCCCTGAATCTGGGGGGAATTACTGTATCCTCGCGCTTCTTCACTAATCTTGTTTTAAATTTTGTTCCATGAAATTGACGTAAAATCAGCTGCTATTGTATTACATATACATATAGCAATACCTATAAAATTTGCCTTTGATTGGGTCCAACTCCCCATGACCTAACGTAAGAGAAAAAAGTTAATACCTTTTTCTGCAGACCCCTCCACAAGTTATATAGTCCGTCACAAATCTCTTGTTTTAATTAACTTTCCGATGTCGTTGAAGAAGCCCCGCAAGGTTGTCGGTTATTATTATCAGGATTAATACCGCCACTTTTCTTCATCGTTGTCGAATATACGGAAATTTTATGTGTAGGAGGTTCTGGGAAAGGTTGTAGACGGTCATAAAACCGTATGCCTGAGGGTAAATAGCTATTGGTGAATAATGGTTTTAAATACTAATGAGATGTATTTTGGTTTATAAAACAAGATATTATAGGCTGACTTTGTTACTTTTGTCCCAACAATTACAGAACCTCGCGACCTTCAGATCCCCTCTAGGCCCGAACCAGTTAAGTGGTAGCCGCGACAAAAAAACTTCTCAAATTTAATAACTTCGTCTTCGGGCGGTGTTAAAAATGCACCTTGCGCGGAAAAAATAAAAATTTTGTTTGAGATTCCCCTCTTGACATGGCCACAAACCGGTCACTAAAAGTCGGACCGCGCTTGGTTTAAAAGTTTTGGCCGATTATTAAGCAGCGATGGTCATAAAAAAAAGTGCGCAATTTTTGAGAAAACGCAAAGCTTTTGACCTCAGGGCCTTTCCAGGTTGGAAGAGTTTTGTAATTTTCTAGAAAAAGATTATTTATAAACGCTTTTTATCCTATTACTTTACCTTATCCAATCCAAATTTCTCAACTTCTTGTAATTTGTTTATTGCTTTGCATAAATTATCTAGATTACAATGTTTATGGTCATGCTATTTGAGAAAGAACAAGATGTTTTAGTCGAGTTAAACCGCTTCCATTTACAGATTAAGCAAGCATTCATAAGCATCGTGGAATTGTGGGCCTTATACCCCAAAACTTTTTGGACATTTATTTATGAAAAAGACCTGGCCAATTATCTAAAGAGCCCTGTAGTTTTCTACGTAACATTTTTCGGATATCTGATTGGGATGGGGTCCGAAAGCCGATCTTTTCTTAATTTTATTTATTTATTTTAATTGAATTTTTATGAAAGGTCATCAGCGATATTGGACTTTGTTTTTTATATAAAACATTGATAGTTTAGTATATTGTAGTTCCAGCGCAAGTTTAATCGATACAAAATATAAAACGTTTAGTCAAAGACTTGTCATAAAGTTCGATAGCATTAGATTTGTCTCACCAAATTGAGTAAAACATTAATATTATCCAAATATGGCTTTTTGACACTTGATGGAGTTCCTGTTTGATCTGAGAGAGAAGAGAGGAGAAATGGTGAGAAAGAACTAAAGAAAGCATTGCAAAACCATAATAAAATAATGTCCATATTTTTATTTTATTTTTAATTGCAAAGCAAAGAGTCTTAATATTTATTTATCGTTAAGAATAGAGAATTTCCCCAGTCCCAAGAACCCTTTCAAAGTAAAATTCCCATTCCAAGTTTTAATCGAGCTGCAAATTCACGCCCAACCCAAAATTTGGCCTAATCCCGGCTTAAATGGCGCTGCATTTTACCACATTTCTTGCATTTTTATGTTAAAATGCGCCTTGAGGTTGTCAAAATAAATTAAGGCAAAGCGAGAATTGTTTGGGGCTTCTGTGTTTATTGTCAGAGGTTTTTTGCTGGCTTCTTATGAGCAATAAACAAATTGTGTATGTCGAGATAAGGAGTTGATGGCTGAGACATTGCCGTATTCTTTTATGGACCCAAAGCATTATTTTGCCATCGGAATTTACTGTCTTCTTTCATTACAATATGTGCATTGTGATGAAAACGATGCGATGACATTAGTTGTAACGCCACTGACTACTAATATCCCTGGGAGGTCATCACTTTTTAAAGTCTTTTAAAAGTTACAACCCGGAAATCGGGGCTGTTGACATTCCTGAGCCGGGTTTTGAGTCGTTTTATTTTACAATAACTGTAGTCATTTCAAATTCCACATCTTGATTACTTTCACAACTTGCAAGTGATATCATGACACGCCAAGCAAAGTAGTAAATGTTTTGAAAAGTTGGCCGGCCAAGTTTTCATTATTACAATTGTGCGTGTAAAGTAGGAGATTGTGTTTGAGCTGGAAAAGAAATGGCGTTTCTCGGGGTGCGGGTTGAACCCGGATTCCCTCCAATGCCTCAGGGTCTTAGAGGAGGGTGTGATTTTTGTAGGTAAATTAGTTTTGGGGCATTAAATAATATTATTATACTTAAGAAGCAAGTTGGACGGAAATGAAATGTCATCCGAATGCCAAAAGTTTATTGAATGACATTTTTTTGTGGTCATTGATTGCCTAAGGTCAAATGACGAAAGAAAAGAAAAAAGGGAGTTGAACCAACATTTTTTATTATTGCAGTATCACTGAGAATACTGTAATAAAACTATTACAAAAAATTATTGATCCTGAGGTTCGTTTGGTTGAATTATGTTCAGTTTGATGATATAAAAAGTAGTAATATCTAGGTGCTCAGATTTCATAATTTGAACTCATTGGGATTGGCGTATGAAAAGTTCAAGAAAATATTGTGTAATATTTTTCTATGGCCAGACAACTTGATTATGGTCATGAACAACATTGGGGAGAGTACAAAGCTTTGCCAACACGAAACGCTCATGATAATTTCTCTCTTTGTATTTTATGTATACTTCTTGGATATCAGATATTTTGAACATTTAAATCCTTTGCCCTCGCGCTTCTAAGCAAGATTTATATATATATATTAAGCTCAATTTTCTCACCTTTTCTCGTGCCGCATTTGTTTGGCGACAAAAAGGAGTCAATTTCAAGTAATTATGTGCTTCAGAGGGTATGCAAATCTGGCCATTTAATTGTCCACAGGTTCAAAAATGGGACATAGCCCTTGCCCCGAACATTGGGACAAGTGGATGACTCAAATTGACGTAATCTTTACAATTTATGACAATTTTGCCAACAGTTTTATAAATTATATTGTAACTAAGATTACATTCTTATTTACATGTTTGCTCCAACGACTTTTTGTTGTCTTTTTGGGCATCCAATTTCTGTAAAACGACTACTTACATTTATTTACAATACCTTCAATCTATTTAATTTATTTCTTGAGGCATTTCTTCGGATCTAAAATCCGGAAAATTTTGATTTTAATTAAAAATAATAGGAACGCTAACAAAGCGGCTTTGCAAGTGATTATCAGCAGATAAGATGCAGCTCTTATAGTAATTGTCGTTTTACGAAAGTTGAATTAGTAGATGGGATCCATGTTCTTTATTTAACAATCTCTGATTTTAACGCATGTAGCCTAATAATGTAAGTAATTTTGTAATGTACAAAACCCTCGACAGTACCGTATCTTCATTTTACTGCGCAGATTTGTCTCAATTACTGAGGGATATTTGAATATATTTACTGGCCGCGTAATCGCTGCATGCTTAATTACAAAGAGAAGGTACTCAAGATCCTGATATTAATCCTCAGCGCATTAAATCCCTTCGTTTTGAGCAGCCTTGGACAGGTAACCATGGCCAGTAAACGTTATAACCTGCGAGGATTAGGGCTTCTTTTGGGATTCATTTTGAGGGCAGTAACTTTACGACCCGGACTTGTGCTTGAGATGGGAAATTGCTGTGACTTAGACAAATTGTTACTGTATTTCTTGCAGGATTGTTAGCTACCTTGTCGAATTTGATTTTTATATTACATCATTGTATATTAACTGTAGTGGCCCCAAAACCCGCAACTTGGCACGTATCTCACTTGATTGCAAAATATGACCTCTTGGGTCTGAAATAAATTGAAGATAAGTCCCTCTAAGGGTTCTCTTCTTTTCCACACAATCTTGATTCTAATTTAGATTGTGAAACTGGTCGATTATTTCTTTTGAAAACATTTCTTTCCCCAATCCGTTTATGGCCAACTTAAATCTGATAACGAGGGCTGCGTAACAGCGTACTTGACAGGAATTGGCGAGATTGCTGTTTAAGAGGCTTTTCCAACTTAAATTTATTCCTTGTTAAAGGTGGGACTTGTCTGGAAGACGTTATATTTCAAAGATTTTATCTTTTTGTAAATTTCTGATTGACATTGTTATGCCTTTAAGTTATTGTCATTACCACGTTTGTTGCAAAATATTTCTACAACTGTTTCTGTTATCCACAGATCTTCTCATTTACCGACTCTGTTCCCCGTCATGTCTATTATAGCAGATCGTTTCTAATACCATAATCTGCGGCTTCTCTCTTTCCGGATATACCGCCTATTTATCTTCCTCGACCCACTCATTTCGCGCCTTTTACCATCTCTCTCAGCATTAATTTAGAGCCGAGTTACGTCGGCGAAGCAAAAGAGGGCGGGGCCGAGGAAATCGAGAGCAATTCTAAAAAATAGGCGGCTTATTATTTAACGCTTATTCGCTGCATGACTTCTCATCTCCTCAGGGCCGCCGCTTTGTGCCCGTCTATGGCCATCTACCGGCCGGCTTCTTAAGCGCTAGATTACAGGGCCCTGAGGGCAGAGGGGCGGTTTCTTTAAGACTGATCAAAAAACTTGGCCAAAGTTGGGTCATATTAAAAAGTGTTATACACCAGAGCGTGATGTTAATGCGCTTTGGTCGGGTCATTCATTAAGCGTGCCGAATTTATATGTCATAATTAATGACGAAAAGATTTGACTGAAATTAGGCTTCGCTTTCCAAAATTAGGAAGCCCTAAGGGGTTTTGCTGTGAGGTATGGGGATGACCAACTTCCTCAAGAAGCCATGCAATTAATGCCTTTGAGCACGACTACTTCGGCTTGCAGTTATGGTAATCACATTTGTCTTTTAACGGCCCTTGTATTTAGAGTTCTTATCTATAATGTGTTATTTTAACTACCGGCGAAGAAATTCTAACCAGAATCCGGTCTCTTCTTTCCAACAAGTACGCTCCTCAAGCGGATTATCATGCGATATCTTGGCCAAATATATTGGCCATTTATTTATATTCCCAAGCCAAGAGAAAGGCGGGAGTTACTGTATCTTTCTAATTGCTTTACGAAATCCCTTGCCATTTCTTGACTCCTTTAATCTTAGAGGACTTTTCTAAATTTCCGAATTGTTTTATTATAATATTATTGATTGCATTGATCAAAAAAGAAGCCTTTTGATGAACGAATGGCCAACGTATTTCATGAGCGTAATTGCCGATTATGTATCACATATGGCTTCTTCATTTATTTTTGATTTTAAATCCGGATACGCTATTTGAAATGCCAACCCACAATCTATGCAAATCTTACCAGTTCTTTTGCAGCACAATACCCGAACATTTACACATTGACCACGCCATCTTACGAAATATGCTGGCCTCTACAGCTCAGCTGGCCCAATTCGAGGAAATTAAAACGGATGATTTAGACAGTCCGAAGACTCAACAAGAAGGAATGTCACCCAAATCAGCAGATATAGATTATGTTCAAGAGAATAATTCGCCCGATCAAAGTGATATCAGAAGAACAAATTCCCAGGGATTAAGTAACGCAGAGAGTTCATCAATGGGATCATCATCCAACAATTCGGCGGAACAAGGAAATGAAGGGAGCCCCAAGGTAAGAATTTTAATAAAATTGAATGCTCATATGTTACCTTACATAAGAATTTATTTGGATTAAAAAAATGTTGAAATTTATTATAACTCCACCACGGTCTGAGTTTGTAAAGAACTGTACTCTATTTAATTTCTTTAAGCGAATGACAAAAACCACCGTAAGCCAGCTTTCAGTCAGCGATTTACATCTCTCTCAAAGCGTTGGACGATAACCGATACAAAGCAGCTTTTTTTTGTAGCCTGGGGGGTATAATTTAAAACTATGGATGTTAAAGTCTTAAACTGAACTAAAAATATAAGCCGATTTGCGCAGAAATTCCTTAAAATTGCTTGCTTGCAACATTTCTTTTGCAGAGTGAGCAACGTTGCAGCTTTGACATCAACTCAATGTTCAACAACAACAATGAAAAGTCCGCTTCTCCTCTAGAGCAATTAAGTCAACAACTGGGAATCACAATGAGCAGGTCTTCAAATTTCTCCCCCAGTTCATTCTCAAGTTCTTCACTAGGACTGGCCGGTTCTCCAGCATCTTTTGGAGGTGTTGAAACAAACGCTTTATTCCAATTGAGTCAATTGCTGGGACAACAAAATCAGCCGGTTTCTTCAGCGGATAATATTTTTAATTTTAATGGATTGGATCCTAAGAGACAGCAGAATAATCGGAATATTGGAAACAAGAATGGAGCCGATGATAAGAAAAGGGTAAATTATTTTGATTATTAATAGTTAGACTGCCCTTAAAAGGACAGTACAGTTACTTTTGAACCGCTCTTTTTACGGCGTGGGAACGAAATGTCCAAAAATTTTCTTTGTCTACTGTACCAATAACCACGGGAAAAAATGGAGACACTCTACATGTTTACTAATAGTTATTTTACTGTTTGCAACTCTGCCGCTTTTGTTTTCACTGCAGGACATAAAAATGGTTTTTTGAAATTTTGTTTCACACGCCGTAACACGCGCAATTCAAAAGTAGCTGTTCTTTTTGGTAGTAGAACCTTTGCATTTGACCTTTTTGTTGTAACAAGCCTCGTTTTCAGTCCTACCCATATACCTTCCAGTTCTGCGTTCTATGCAATAAAAATGTGCACAGTTCCAAGTTACCCTGTCATATCCGTCAATGTCATGTGAGCAAGCCAATGTTCCAATGTCCTTCCTGTGATTTCACCTCGACCTACTCCAAGAACAACGTCAAATCCCATATGGTTTCACTTCACGGATTAGCGGTGGGTGTTTTATTGACGAGGAATGGGTAAATGTTAGATGATGTGGAACTATAAGGTCTAGAAATAACGGGGATTTCTCGGTAATAGGTGGGCTGGAGATTAGGCATATAACAGGTTTATTGTCCGATTTTAGGAAGTATTAGTAATCGGTATGACGTTCAGCGACTTGTGGAAGTCCCGAGAACAAGTATTGTTTGACATTGCAATTGGTGACCCATAAATTCAAATACAATTTTAGGGCGAACCCATATCCTACATGGACCAATATGCAGGTCAAGTTGAGGAATACATGAAGAAGTGTTTCCCCAATGTGAGAGGTCGAGGACGTCCAGTGCATGACCGAACGTCACCCAGAAATAACCCATCACAACAAGTGAGTATGACGACACATGCAGCGTTTCAAAATCAGAAAATGCAAATAAATGGGGGTCCTGTGAGACAAACTGGAAGACAACAAAGACATAAACCATCACCTATAAATGGAATTGGAATGGGGAATAATAAGATCAACGAAATGTGTATTCAAATGCTTCAGGGAAATAAAGCAACGGTCGAGAAGAATAAGTAAGTTAATTACTACCGATATGCTACCGTAATCAATGATTATTTTATTGTCAATCGACGTTTAGGTCATTAAATTGAAAATAAATTTTAATTTTTTAGTTGCCTACCTCAAATGAATCCTCTGGCTTATTTTCAAAGCCTCGGATATTTCAATCAGATGATGGGCCAGGCTCCATATTTAAACCGCTTTAATCCATTCGAACAGAAAAAAGAATCTGAAGTCTCTCAACCGAAGAATGAGCAAATTACCATGGAACAATTGTTACAAGAATTTAGCACTTTTATCCCGCAAAATGAGAATCAAAAGACCTTTATTGAGAACTCATCAACAACTTCTTCTTCATCGTCTGCAGCACCACCTGATTCGAAAGAGGATGCTATGGATACTGTAGTTGCGCAAGCAACTTATGAGACTCCAAAATATCTCTCTAATTTGATGAAAATTGCGACATTAACAAAACAGCAAGCAAAGTCGACAGTCTTTGCAAATTTGCGAGAGAACTGTGACATTCTTGAAGTAAGTAAGATTGATGAAAATCGATGTTCGAGTCGACCTATTATAATACAATTTTTTAGCAAGTAGACGTTGCTTCTCTATCCAACCTGGAATCTCATGTTCTCCTAACTCCAGAGCAATCACAGCGAATCTCCGAAGTCCGTCAAAATCTTCAGCTGCAAGCATTCGAAGTTCTTTTTGCAATTCATCGTCTAGATCTTGATGTTCTTCCTTTATCCAAAGTTAATCTGGTGTTATCAATTGCTCCAACTGATGTTGATTCCAAGAGATTTTCAGCGTTTGAACAGAAGAATCAGCGGAATTTAAGTGAAGAAGAAGACTTTGTATTTCAATTATCGAGGGTGGAGAGACTCAGGGAAAGATTGACACTTATGCAGTTTATTGGGGGATTCGAAAGCCTACTAAATAATTTAAATCAGGTAAGTTAACGAATATAGGTTACAATTCTATACGTATTACAAGATACTAATCGTTATTTTTAGCAAATCTCAGAGCTCCAAAACGCCTCTCAATTCCTTGTAAACTCTTCTGAATTGCGTCTTCTTCTTCAATTAATCTTAACCATTCTGAATGTGGCTAATGGCAATAAAAATCTTGATTTGATCCATGGATTCCGGACTTCCAAACTCCCAGAAATGTGTAGCCAAAAGCTCTCAAATGGTCAGAGTTTAATGGAATCATTGGTTTGTATGGTGAATAAGAATCTCTTTGAGATTAGAAACTTTGTCAATGGAAATGAAATAATTGACGGTGCTGCAAATATTGAAGTGTCCGGTCTGGAGAAAACTATGAAGATTCTGGAACGGGGGAGAACTTTGGTGGAGACAGAGCTAAAAGTCGGCTCTCAGACCGATAATTTGACTGAATTTGCATTAAAAGTTGAGAGCGAAGTTATGAATTTCAAGGAGAAAATCACTCAATTAACAGTAAGTTAAAAATAATATATCATTTTGTTCCTTATGATGACATAACTAATATTTAAACTTTCAGGACAATCTCGCCCAAACTCTTGAATTTTTTGGTGAATCCTTGGCTTCTTCACCTGAATTTCCAGATTTTTCAACCAGAGTTCAGACTTTTTTCAAGCAGATTGCCCGATTCTGTCGCAATTTCCAGTCTTCACTCATGTCCATATAAAATACGATTATTTATTTGTCTATAATAGGCTCGCACTTATTTCAAATCGGATACATTAAGTATAATTACATTGTAAACATCTGGTTTTACGGGATTATTTATACGTTTTATGCACGAATCATTTACAATACTTTTTAAACATAAATTTGAATTTTAACGCAATTTTATGCAAACTATTATTATTCTCACATTTTTAGTATTTACTTTTATTTTTAGTACTGACATTATGCAAGTTTGCTTAAATTACATAAATTTGCATAAACATGAGGTCATTTTATTGAATCCACAAACTTGTAATCTTTCCTTTTGTAATTTCTAGTCTCTTTTTGTCGTTCAATTTTATAATAAACAATATAAGAGTCGAAAGCCTTGACCTTGCTTTAAAAGCAACTACTATTATATTTGGCTCAAAATAACTTGCGCAAGATGAAACTTGTGTGCTTTGTTGTAAAGTTTTTTATATTAGTTGGCATTCTATTAGTACGGAGTGCAAACGGAGGTGACTACAAAGGCTTAGATGTCATAAGAAAGAAACAATGTGTTTGTTTTACTCGGTTGATTGTATAACTTTTCTGTTGATTGATGAAAATGCAAAATTTTATTTTGAGATTGCATCAAAATTATGGTAAATTTTAGCTTATATTTGTGCGGACAATAGAGAAATTTACAGTTAACGAATTTCCTAAGCTTTTCGCTTTTGAATTATTTTCTGCAAAGCGCTATATAAGAGTTTCGTCGATGATCTATATAAGAAGATTTCGCGTTTTTATTTTTGAGCGTTATCTATTTTTCACACACTCAGAACTTACTTTTTTAAAATTTAAATACCATTTTTTTAGCGGAACTTCCCCGTCAACGTCGTCAATTTGAGATGAACCCTATCTGTGGTTGTAAACCCTTTCCGCGCTCCATTCTTTTTAACCCCTGCGGCTGCCCTCCTTTCCAGATTTGTATTGTTGGCCAATATTGTCTTGGAAGTGGAAAACGATGACATTAAACTCTTTAACATGCACGATATGTAACTTTTAACATTTATATAACAATGTAAAAAAAAGTAAAAAAAACAATAAAGCGAATGGTAATTATAATTGGAAATATTTGAAAGCATAAAATTGAAGGTAGTTGAAACATTATTTAAAAAATTAATACTTAACCATCTCGACTTCCGACCTCGGAGTATCCACTATTGTTATTTCGAGGTCTTCATGAGATGCGGAAGAGTAACTATCAGCGTCAGAGACTTCAACAATGGATGCATTCATTACCCGGACAACATAAATGAACATGAAAAAAAGATCTTTGGCATAATTAACCAAAATTAAGGCACTCGGATGGACCGGATTGTTCGTAGCCAAAAGACACTGTATTAGAAAATTGTGGAGGATATCAATTATTGCATGGAAACCAACAATCTTGTTCACCTGAAGGAAGAGTAATGAATTTACATAGATGTTAAAGATCAGAATAAACTGTACGTTTTATTGTCTTAAGCACGTATAAAACATTTCTAATCCCTAATTCTAGTAAATTTAGAGTCTTATTTACCTTTTTGGTCTTTTCGGATGGAAATCCAAGATACAGACAGAAAACGGTGAGCAACGTCATGTTGAACACGGAGGTGCTGGTCAATAAAAGAAAGGCTTCTTTGTTGTGGATCTCTTCTAAAAAAAGCAGTAACAACTATTTTGTAAGGCTTTACACACCTTTAACTTCCGCATTGAAGAACCATGAAATTGTGAGAAATTGAGCGACAAAAATGATCACACAAAATGGGAGAGAGACCATTTTTTTTCTCTTGGATGTGGCCAGTTCTCCAACCATCATTATGGCCAAGGCGATGTGGCAGATTACCCGCTCTAGGACGGCAAATAAAGAGGAGTTGAGATCAGAAGCTGAAAATTGAAATTTAAATATTTATTTAAAGCATTACTATTCCATTTACAAAAAGATGCCTAAAAGAAGATGCAATTTCTTAAACATTTCCAGTAGGCTCAATCTTGGCCACATATCAAATTTAAAGAAATTTGGGGCTTGTTTCATCAACGTTAAGGATTAGGAGCAACAGCACGCGAGAGAGAGCCGGAAACCATTGTAAAAGGAGAGAAGACCGAGAAAATGAGGAGCACCGCGCTCCTAATTTAGGAGCGCTTTTTATGTCCAAAATCGTGGTTCGCACCAGTAATCGCGCTATAATTCAGCTCAACGGGGATGTAGCATCGCCCTTTTAAAAACCAAATAACGCTGACAATCTTTTAGAAAGGCGATTCTAAGTCATTTTTGAGCCAAGTTATAGCACGATTATTAGCGCGCGCCGCGATTTTGGACGTAAAAAGTCACTCGCTTTGTGCTCCTAAATTAAGAGCACGGTACTCCTCATTTTCTCGGTCTTCTCTCCTTTCGCAACGCTTTTCGGCACTCTCTCGCGTGCTTTTGCTCCTAATTTACAAACTTTACGTTGATGAGACAGGTCCCTGGCCTTCAGAAAAATGAAAAGTCATTCTAAAAACGGATATCCTCGCTTCACGGACAAGTTTCAAATCAATATTTACCTTCTTCTTTCCACGTCAAATATTCATAATGAAAATAGAAGGCAATCGACACAACCTTCTCCCCAATGCTGACAAAAGAAAAGAGAATAATATTGAATTTGCAGGCTCTTATAAAATCCCTTCCATAAGAAAAAACGAGGACAATCATGAACAATAAATGGACGCAGGCGATGAAGATAAAACACATCTTGTTGCTATTCACATCCGCAAGTTTCTCCGATTCGTGTGTGTAGTTATGAAACATACCAAATGGCCTGCAAAATAGCATTGTAAAGTATATTTAAATTCGGAAACACACACTTAATTTTGTTGTAATCTCGGTTTATGAATGTAAGATACAGCATGAAATCAAAGAGTGCACAAAGTAAGAAGTAAGTCAAAATCGGACAAAGATGATATGCAATTCAATTGGACTGACAGAAACTTCAAGTCGGTAATGGCCTTAGGATTGGGCCTACAATCTTCGAACACAAAAAAGTAATCTCGCCTTATAAATCCTCAGACATTTCTCGTCGAATCTAAAACTAATTATTGAGGAAACGGGACTTAAAGGATGTCCCAAAGATAATAAAAATGGAGAATCGGATGTTTAATACCCGATTTGTCATCGCATCTTAGGTTCAGCGAGGGCAATCAAAGGCTTAAAAAAAGCGAAAAAAACCTTGATAATTTAAGAAGATAAGCGCTGCAGTTTTATTGAGCAGACGTAAACAGATGAACTACAACAATAACAGCAAGATTATTGAGGGAATGTACATTTGTTTTAGCTTCAATTGTTTTAGCTTCAATTGTTTTAGCTTCAATTGCAGCTTTTACTAAACTCATGCCCTCACAATTTGCAAAAAACATCATTTAATTTATGTAAAGTGCAACTTCAAGACGTCTTCAAAAACAGCGCTCCTTCGAGATGAGATGACGGAACGGCTCCAACCCGTATTTCTTGGATAAAAACCGTGACTTGATAGGGTACTTCCAAGATTTCTAATATAAACTTAAGATAAATATAAGAGTGAATAAATACGACGGGTTTTAGAATCTTGAAAAACACGCTAAATTTGCTTTTCGTTCGTGTCGATTTCATTTATTCTTTATATTTTTTCAAAAAAAATAGGAGAAACCGTTCTTCCATTTTGCTTTGAACGGTCGCTGCGGTATTATTTCTTCACTCTTTATATGGCCTCCTTCTTCAAGACTAACTAATCTTTTATCAACCCTTGCATTTAAGAAATTACAAAACAAGAAAACCAGAAATAATATTACTAAACGTTTTTTGAATCTTAGAAACCAAGGATTTTGTCTTGAAACGGTTCTAAGGCTCTAAATTATACGCAATTTGTAACAAATTAAAGTAATAAACAATACTATATAAAACGTAGAGCATAGTATCTGAATTCAGACCCATAGAACTATAAAAAAGATTAATGAGACTGGGAATACACACATATTAGCTATATAAATGGGATTAGTCGTGCCGAATCTAATGAGTAAGACCAGTAAGAATAACCATCTTAATACTTTTTTAAGAATTGCATTTACAACACATAACTATTAATTTAAATTTTAAAGAATATAAACCAATCTATTAATCCAAGGAACAAAAGAATAGTGGTTCCCTCACCATTTTACATCAAATTCATAATTAAACAAAAAATGTGTTGTACATTCAGACTAGCAGTACATACGAAGACAGTTTTACTTTGAAGAGAGAGTTTGCTACAAAAACCCAGCGTTCTACTCAACGTTTAACAACTTTTCGATGGAACAAAATTGTTAAATAAATTGTAGTTACAACACTTTTTAATATTTTTGCACTAATTTTATCAGAAAATGCAAACTTTTGCGAGGGTTATTTTTAGCTGCACGAAATATTGCAAGCGTACAGACAAGAATTACAACTAATTCTGACCAAGCACAAAAAACTTCGACAAATGGGAAAAGTAATTGTTTTAGTTTACTACACAATTAATGTTGATGACTAAGAAAATGATACTGTTATCTTCCATTTTAACGCCTAATTGCTATAATTTAGAAGCTAAATTGCTTCCTATGTATGCATTATTGGTATATTTGCCACGCTGTACTTTGATGAAATTAGGAGTTAAATCCTCAGAAACTTCTTCAAAGGTCTCACAAAAGTTTGAAGGCTAACCAGTATTCGAGATTTTAATACCTTTAATCATGGCTTTGCTATATGTTAAACGAATTTTGCTATCATCATGAAACTGGTAATTATACCTTAAGAAAAAATTTGGAAAAAATATTTTCGCCCAGAATTACATAACTACTTAGTAGATTTTACAAGTAAAATGACTTATTTGTCATTTTTATCCACTTCCATGCCTTACTTGTATAAAATTACGCTTTCTGGAGAAAAATTATTTATTTCTTGGAGAGAATAACGTTTTTTCTATAAATCTTTTTCTGGGGAAAACTATTTTTATTTCTGGGAGAAAAATATAGACCCCAAAAATTTTAGGTTTTGGAAAGTGAGCAGCTCCAAGGCTAAATTCGACGAAAGTTTTCAAACAACATTCTCTGCAAAGAGTACTTACCATGTTTTACATTAAAAACTAAAAACTAGGAATTGTAAGTAGTGTAACTCAGTTGATTTGAAATATCACTGTTAGATGACAGCGTTCACCTTAGCATTTTAATAGTCACGCAAATGTCTTCCAATTCATTTTGCTGCTAAAATACGTTTTATTTTAAAAGTATCCAAGAATTTACGGAGACGAAAGGAAGACGCAAAGTTTGGCCAATTACTCAGTTATTGTCTGTATAATTATTTTTATTATCCAACCAAATTCAAAACACAACAAAATCGTTAAAGAGAGAAAGAGTAATATGTTAGACAGTAGAGAAAAAACTTCTGTTAGTTTTATCATATAAAAGCAAATTTTTGAATTGCTGTATCAATTCTGGACAAGTGAATCTACAGTTTTTAATCTAAAGTGAAGTTAAGGCTCATAGAACATATTCCCAAAATATTTTTGCCCATTTCGTTTCAGGAGGCACAAATTTTGCATAATTTTGTGTTTGCACTTTTGAAGATTATGTATGAGCTCGGAAGGTAGATCAAAACTCGCAAAGAAGACGGTAATTGGGAATGCTGAAACTGAAAAAAAATTACTATTGTGTTATTATTAACCTTCACAGTTATTCTAACAATAAGCCAAGAAAAAAAATCAAGACAAATCAAGACCCTCTGTTCGGGCCCAACTAAACAACGGGCAATGGACTCACGTCAGAAACCGATGTCAAAAGTAGAAAATGTGCCCTGGAGACCGTTTTTTACAACAGATCTCCTCCAAAAAAAAAGGATTATATTAAAAACATAATCCTTCTTAAGCGTCCTGAGATTCCTCTCAAGCCGTTACTGCTCTCTTTCGTATCTGTAATTACACCTCAGAATTCAATTTATCGTATATTTTGTAAAGGAAGTACAATAAAGATAGTTGTAATAATTTAAATTTGATAAGTGTTCATAAAAGCGTGTAGTTTATGCAACATCCAGGTTAGAAGAAGTAACATTGCTCTTCTCGACTGTCGATTGAATGGATTTTGGACCTCGGGCTTTGATCCCAAATAAACCCAAAACAAAGACTCGAATTGCCCGGACAAAATACATTGGAAGGAGACCATTCAAACAAGAGAACCAGGAGACAGGACCAAGCACAATGATCCCAAGGAATTCTCCGCCAGTCTGGAACATCAAAGCCATCATGTATATGGTGCACGGGATCAAGGCGAAGAAAGTGAGTACGATGGTCTGAAGTTTAGGGTTATTATTGCAACTTCGCCTAAACCGTATGCAATGCCGGCGGCCCTGTCCCTGTCCGATCGGCAAAATATTGAACAGTTCCCAAAAGGTTTTTCAAGTTATCATAGGGCCAAGAGGGATAGGTCCTTTGTTTATTTTATATTTACAGAGGTAGAGGCTTGCGTCTAAAATCAAATTTAGTCTTTTGTTGCCGACAAATGGAATCCTTTTTGCTTTTTTTGGATTTATGTGGCTCTTTATCCTTAGTTACACGACGCCCTGCTTACCTGACTTATCAAAGTTTTTGTAAACTGTGCTCTCAATTGCTTGGTAGTCTCACTGACAGAAGAAGTCTCGGCGTGAACACTCTTTACTGATATCCAGATAAAATACATACTCAGCATATTTGCTGCTGAGAAAACAATAATTACTATTACAAAGTAAGCCTTTGTAGTTTTGTCAGCCTAAAAATATTTGTTCTTCCAAAAAAGTACGTAAAGATACGAAGGAAGCAGTTGTATTTAGTTTACAGACTTAGTCTTACCCAATTAGCCGCATACATGAATGCCGTCTGTCCATTCTCATTAAACCATAAAGGAGATAACTTCTGGACGTAATAATCTCTTCCCCAATAAATTGTTTGATGGATCGCGGCCCCAAAAGTCATGCCAACGGCTAAGGCAGCGACCACAGAAATTATAAGATTACGGATGAGAACGCTCACTGTAGGACCGGAACTAAAAATTATTACATAACGATGTTGGACTTTATGATGTGATATGATCATAAAACTTACCCAATTTTGGAGACAATTACATAACGATAATGATAAATGGCTGGCTGAGTTGTAAATGTATTTGTGATAGAGAAGAGATGAAGAAATGCTGTGATACAGAGATACTTTTGAGGGACATATTTCTCGAAGCCAAGAGGAAAGATGTAAATTATACCGCCATCCACTTTGATCAACTAAAAAAATAATTTGCTAATGTCATCAAACATAATTGGGACGTATTTTAAGCTACTTACATGCTGAACGAGCAGCTGATAGGTAGAAAAGAAAATGTCATTGGCACAAGGGACCAGGAGAAGATAAGAATACGCATGGAATCCATTTTTATTTGTTTTAAACAGCCCGATCAATAGAATCACATTAAGAACTAGACCCAGAATAGATGCAATGAGGTCGGAATACTGATAAATCTCCAAATAATTCATTGTAATTACGTTGACTACCTTCCCTTACTGCAGCCTTCCAGAATGCAAAAAATACAACCAAGATAGCGGTAATGGTCCAATTACTGGTTATATAGTATACCAAATAAACCAAAGGACTTGAGAATTGGGGAATAATCTAATTGGAAGGTCGTCTGTCCCCCATCCAGGTACAACTTCCCGCTCTTTTCACTCCCTCATACCAAAATATTATGACCGTTGAAGTCCCTAGGGTCGCAGCAATGCCTCAAACTAGCAAATACATAGCGTATAACATGAGTTGTTACATGCGTAACGACTACAACCACGTAAAAATATCTGAAATACTTCCATTTGATCACTCAAACATCACCAATCTATTGCCCATGGTAAAGATAACATAGTTTATTTTTCGAAATAATAAGATTTATATGCATAATATAATACGTAGATTGATATGTTAAGTGCTGGCAAAGGGTTCAAATAATTTGAGGGATTCGGGGTTACGTAATGAATTCATGTTTTTCACCTGCAAAATATATTTATCGATAATTACTTTAGTTTTAATTAAATGAAAGCGAAGAGATCGATCGGAATGCAGAAATCTTCTTCAGCTTTCCTAAATCGGATGGGAAAAGCGGAAGAAGAACACCAATTACTTTGTTGAAGAAAGAAAGCATTTTGAGGGTTTCGTTTTCTGTTTCGGGAAGAAAAAAGATCAGTCCGCTTTCGGACGTAATCGCAAGCAAATTATATCTTTTTAAAAATCGCAACACACGATTTATTTATTTCTTCGCTCTTAAGTTCAAAGATCACTTACATTCTCTTTTTGGAGCACTTGTTTCACTGCTAATTCAACTTTTTTCCCTGAATTTGTATAAGGAATATCTGCGATTGAATGGACTTCATTGGGAACATGCCTTGGGGACATACGATTGCGTAATGTGACCTTAATATTCTTCGTTAACTCGAGAGTCAGTTTATGGCCAGGGGCAAGTTTTACAAAGAGTAGCACGTTCTCATTAGTGTCGTCTTGGGGGCTATAATAAATTCATTAAATATAGTATAATATACGCGTAATAACTTGCGTATTTATAATGTAAAACCTGCAAAAAAACCCTGAAATAATGCTCTTACTCTACTGTCCCGATGACCAATGAGTCTGCGATCTCCTCGAACTTTTCCACGACGGCATAGATCTCAGCCGTCCCAATTCTGACCCCTCCTCTGTTCAAAGTAGTATCACTTCGTCCAAATATTACACTTCCTTTGGTCTGAGAATCGATTAAAACAAAATCTCCGTGGGTCCAGACCCCCGGGAATTTGTTGAAATACGCATTGAAATATCTTTTCCCATCATAATCATTGATAAATTCGAGAGGCATTGATGGGAATGGATTCCTGCATACCAATTCCGCCCTTTCATCCTCAACTTGCTCTCCATTCTCATTGAAAGTGCACATATCTAGGCCCAAATAGAAGTGTTGGCATTCTCCAGGAACGACTGGTCGATTAAGGGTCGCTCCCATAAAACATCCCACAATATCAGTGCCTCCGGAAATCGATCCTATTACAACTTGAGGGCGGATTTTCCCATTTAAATATGCAAATGTGGATGCCTTGAGGGGAGAAGCGGTCGATAAAATGAGACGGAGTTGAGAGAGGGAATAAATTTTCTCTAAAATATCTTATATAAGATTTATTCAAAAAAAATATAAATCTTATATTTCACTTACTATAATCAATGCCTGACTTTGCATATTCATCGTAAATCTTTGCTCCCATCCCCAATACTGTGGCCTTTGCTTCACTAGCAATCTTTAGAAGGATATCCTGAGGTTCGAGAGGACTTTCGTTATAAAGAACGATCGTGGCGCCCGTAAAAAGTACAGTCATCAGCCAATTCCACATCATCCATCCACAAGTCGTATAAAATAAAATTGTGTCATGTTCGGAGATATTTGTCTGGATTATATGCTCTTCCACATGTTTTAGTAATACTCCCTATACTCGATTATAATATACTTTTCAATCACTTACTCCTACAGTATGCACAATTCCCTTTGGAATTCCAGTTGTTCCACTTGAAAACATGACAAATAAGGGATGATGGAAAGAAACGGGCGTATACTCAATTTTTACAGTATCCCCGACCTCTTTTATCAATTCATTATAACAGCAATACTGTGATCTTCGATTAAAAACATTCAATTCAATGGGTTTATCCAATTGGGGGATTAAAATTACTTTTAAATCATCTCCTAGTCCATCAACGATCTCGTTGACATTGTTCACAAGACTGTGCTGCTTTCCTTTGTAAGATGTTTTGTCCACAACAAACAGGACTTTGGGTTTAATCTACAATCAGGCATTTCCTTATCAGATATCGACACTATTAAGAATAAAAACCCTAATGAGTATGAGTCGAGATATTACGCTTTTTTTATGGAATCCCAAAAATTTTATCCCCTAAGGCGCTATAAAACGAAGTCCACGCAAGTATATTGACCACCAAAGTAAAGTCTAAAATAATGAAATAAAATTACCTGTGCAAATCTGTCAAGGACTCCGATGGGACCAAAATCAGTGGAACAAGAGGACCAAGTTCCCCCCAAGGCCGTGGTGGCTAACATCGCCACGGCTGTCTCGTAAACATTGGGGAGATATCCACAGATATAATCACCTTTCTGGACATTAAACTTGTCCCTCAGAGCTGTGGCTAAAGAAGCGACGTCTTGTCGAAGAACAGAGTAAGTGTAGGTCTTCTGATTTCCATTTATTTCTAAAAACATCTACTTTAATATAAATAGTGTATGCCTTACCATATTCTATAAAGGCAATCTTATCGTTTTTTCCTTGCCTTAAACAGTTCTCCGCATAATTCAGAGTAGCTCCGGGGAACCATTTAGGAACCTTGGGCATCGGGACATCTGTTTCTATCACTTTTGTGTATTTGCTACGTAATTTTACATCGCATTCTTCAAGAACTGTCTCCCAAAATTTCGGGTAGTTCTGGTGGGTCCAGGTGAACCAATCTTCATAAGTGCCTGCAAAATACGAGCGTTTTAAGTGCCTTTTATATAGATAAAACATTATCTACTGATTGAGAAAAAAATTTTATTTCGATGTAACACCTAAACTTCAACCAGAAACTGTGAATTACCCACCAAATTGGACCTTATACTTGTTGGAAATCACATTTTTCAGTCGAATCTCAGCATTGTCCGCATTCTCCGGGGGTTCATAATATTTGTTGGTATCCTCGATTCGAAATCCATTGGAAGGAACGGAATTCGGCGACATAAAGCTAATCTCTAGCCGTAAATAAAAAAAACAACATTATCAACGTTCGAAATTTCTCTGGCAAAAAATATTTTTGGCCAAGTGCGAAATGCCAAAGAAAATATTTTTGGGCCAGAAGTGCGGGGAAATCTGAGATTCGTCAAAATACAGCACAAGAAAGAGAAGATGTTGGTTTAGACTCTAATTTGTGATAATAGAACAATCTTTAAACTAAAGGTCAACTTTTTCGGACGAAAAAATTACATTATACTTGGTTTCACCTGTTCATTTTCAAATTTCCAGTGAAAGCAAGTAAAAATGAACTTAAAAAACATGGGTTTCTCCCAAGGGAAACCAAAAAAAGAATATCTGATCATTGGAAGGCCGTTCATGACCTAGGTTTATCTATTCTCGAGAGCCATTTTCGCAGTAAAAACGAGATGTTCGACTAGTGTAAAGTGAAATAAAAGCATTTTCCCATGTCTCTATTGGTTTGTCCGAACAATTTTTGATCAAAAAACATTCGAATTTCCTCCAAAAAAGATAAAAATACAAAGTTATGATTCTCTTTTTGTAAGTGATTGTGATAAAAAAGGGACCTTATTTTAGGCAAGAATGGAGCCATTTTCAAGATTTTATCGCATAAAGCGCGCGATTCCTTGAGAGTTGTCTACCCATGCTGGGAGATTAGAAGATTGCGTCTTAAGACTGGGTTTTAGTTATTTTAGATGAGCAAGATTTAGATAATTTATTATTTTTATGAGTTATCTGTAGTAAAAGGCATGGATCTTGAGCTGATGGCGACATAAAACGTAGCACCATCCATTCTTGGCCTCCAACGAGCATACTTCACTTCGTCCGATGTCGCCCACGATCTTCTGGATACGGTAATTGGAGCCGTCGAACCAGAAAATCTTCCCACTGCCGTCGTATACAATTATATCCTGAAAATTAACAGTGACTTAAACTGCGCGATGATAATTCAAAAAATCCATAAGTGTCTTTATTTTCATTCTTTACGCCAACTTTCTCAGTGCAGAATGGTGCAATCTGTGCACGGTGCAAAAGGGAAACTTTTTTTGTCATCGGCGAAAAAAGAAGAGCTGCGACGGGAATCGTTGTCACGGAGCCAAAGTCAAAGAAAGCCTTTCCATTGCATCGCAAATCGAATGATGCCTGTCATGCGATCAGCGATTTGCACTGTGCAAGATTTCAGCGAAAGTGCGATTAGCGGTCGGTCACAAAAGCACAGCAGTGGTCTAAGATTTCAGCGCGCGTCGGGACGCAAAATTTTGTTGAAAACAGAAAAATTTGTGCCGCAACGCAACTTTCTTGTCGCGTTTCTGTTTTTGGGAGGATCTTGGCTTGGTTGACTCTGCCGCTTCTGGACCGTGCAATACTATCAGTCTGCCGGGAAGCCTAAACCTGCGCGACATCAGCGATGAAATTCGAGTAGTACTAAGTAGTGTTAGATGTAATGTTACCTGCTCGGTGTCCCATACGGCCAATTTAGGTCCCTGGACGATCCATTTCTGATTCTTTCTCCTCTTGACCTTCACCGTTTGAGTGTCAATTATTTCATTTTTCTCTCCCAAAATCAAAACATCCAATCGGCTTTTCTGGGCTTCACATAAAATGATTCTACTCTCAGTTTTGGAGAACTTGTGGACATCAAAATCAGAGTAAACACTCGCTTTCTGGGCTCCTCCATTCAAAAGATTGTTGGCAAAAGTTAAAGAAATGCCTGAGGCGGGGGCGGGACGACCTTTTTCGACGATAAGTGTCTTCCTAAAATACCATATTTATCACACTTATAAATAAAAAGAGAAAAAGTAAAAATTTTCAGTTATATATTACCGACCATTGAGTTGTATTCAGATCCAGAGTCCAGATCGCCGAACAAGTTTCGGCCGTTCCCATTAAATAAAGAAGATCATCGATGATTATGATCTTACGTCGCGCCCAGGAAGGGACATTTGGTTCTGAAGGGCACATAAAAATGCATTCTTGCTTGAGGCCAGGCCAGGAATACATATTCACGGTCCATTTCTGTTCATGGTAGGCCAACAGGGCAACGTGAGTCGTTTTTTCGGCCGGGTCATAGTAGAACTTGACTCCACAAATCCTAAAATCGACATCTAAATTGGTAAAATCACCATTTTCAGCAAAAGAAATAGGGAATTTTTAAATTGTACTAGGGAAATTGTTTGTTTTCTCACCGATAAGGGGGCACTTTGAAGTGTTTCCGGTGGTACCCCTTCTGTTCAAAAAAATGGACTCCATTATCATAATCAGCAACCGCAATCATGTCGTTAAACGCAGTCATATCCACAGGATTAGCCATCGGTGGACTTAATGTGAACCCCGTAAATTTTGAGTAACTCTCATCTTCTTCATGATCCGAGGTTGTTGCTATATTTTCATCTTTTTCATCGCTTTGTTTCGAGTCTCTTCCATTTGTTGATGAACAAGATGGGGCACTGCTTTCATAAAAAACGTGACTCCCATTTGAGGAGAGGTCCGGGATCCCAGTAGAAAAGCCTGGAATCCCTGCCAATTCTCGGGTCAAATCAAGATTATCAAAGATTTTGGGTTCGATGGGATCCAAGGGCTCACAAATATCATCCAAATGGGCATCAGTAATGTCATCGAGAGAGGGATGATGCAATAATTCTCTGGAATTATTATCAAAAGTCATCGATGGACTCTTTTTTGTGATGATTAATTCTGATTCCAACTGAATCTCCAGATCTTGGAAGTGGTCTTTAACTGAAGCTGGGGCTGTTGAGGACGAGGAAGACGACATAATAAGAGGGATATGGATAAATTATTGCATTTTGAACTGAAAATAAATTATTATTTTATCTAAAAATGGTTTTATTGTCAGCAAATGACAACATCCTGTGATAAAACGTCCTAAGGCGCAATAACTTGTCCCAAAAAGGCTTTAAAAGACATTTGTCCGGCCCTGAGGCACTTCGCAAATAAGATGGCCAAGTTTTGAATAAAATTTCATTGAGCCAAAAATGGAATCCAAATTTGATTCACGGCGAAAAAGGCAAAGAAAAGAGGACAAATGCGGCCGTATCATCAGAACCGAGTCTTTTCATCAATATTTCGAGGGGTTTTACATCGATTTCGCCGTGAAAATGGTCCCTACAAGCGCCCGTTTAAGGTGTTTCCCTCAAGGAAAAGGCGGCCAAACGTGAAACCCGGCCAACCGCGTTAATTGGTGTAATATACCGCGTTAACTAGAGTAGTCTTCAATTAAAAAAGTAATGTAAATTACTGCAATAACCGGCGAAGTAACATTTCCAAAAAAAAGAAAAAGTTTTGCAAAACGAAGTTCTTAAACGAACAGACAAAAGCCCTTCAAATATGGCCTATTATAAGTATTCGAATAAAAAAGGGCCAAAAGTGGAGCTCAGGAAAGGCGGAAGTGGAAGGGAAGGTTGGTAAATAAAACCATATTATTTTTGGGACCGTTTATATAAGGATTTGAGTGAAGAGCTTGAGCAAAAGGTCACAATGATTAAAAGAAAAATGTTATTTAAGGGAATAAATGGATTTTGAAGTGTTTTTCCTCGAATTTATTGCCTGGTTTTCTCATTTGGCCGAATTAATGGCCAAGGTTTTCGGTTCGAAAATAGATTTATACGGTTTTGGAAAGAAGTAAACATTTTAGGGCTAAGGTAAGCATAAAAAAAGATACTGTAGTCAAATATATAACGTAAGGTTTTTAATTTTAAAGGCTATGTAAACTGCACTACATAAAATTGTAAACACGGCCAATAACAGTAATAGTAATACCTTACAGAAGACAATAGTAAATCAAACTTTACGGTAATGTTAGTGTAAGTAGTTTGATACCCTTCCCGCACATGTCTAACATAAGCCAAAAGTTGATGTTTTGTGAGTCCCCCTTCTTTGGACTTTTCAAAACTTCCGTCGTGGATTTTTGGAAATGAACAAGTTAAAAGAGAAGAGAAAATTGCCTCAGGGAAATAAAAATATTTGATTTATTTAAAAAAAACGACGCAAGAAAAGTTATGGTCTGACGTGCAGATATGAGAGCATGAGATAAAGACGACACAACACAAAGAATAATACAATATATACAATTGTTATTGTATGTAAAATTGAAGTAGTTGACAAATATAAGTGGAGGTTTATAAGTGCAGCAGAGCTCTTATAGTGAGTTTATTCTATTGTTACAAAGAATTGTGTAGATTCAAATCATCAAGGTTATGTTCAATTACCCTTTAAGTGCAATTTTAAAAGATGATGGATTTGACGCCCAAGTGAATATAAAGTTGTTGAATATGGATAAAAATCACCAACGTGGGATCATGATTATTGTTTATACTAACGACGTTTGTGCCTGCGACTGTTTTGGCATTGGGGATTTGAAGTAAAGAATGGGTTAGATCACCTTTATTTGGAATCAATTGGAAAGAAAGTTTTGAGAAATCATTGGGCTTTTGTGTCAGTCTCCATCTCTAAAATAAAATTATTTATTACTGCGTAATATAAATGATCTCTTACTTGAATAAATTTGACAATTATTCCAATTGAGGGTACCACCAGACTAGAGAGATCCAGTTTAGTGGAACACCCGGAAATTACAGTATCTAAAACATTTTCTGTCAACCTGGCCATTTCTTCCACGCTGTAATCCAACACGTTGATCGTATTTCCATTTTCCACAACATATTCAAACTTTCCAACTTGAAGAAAAACATCATAAATCATTGAAATCACTGGGAAAATACAGCTTTTAATACTGACTTTCCCATTAATCCCGATAATTTCAAATAATTTCGAGAAATCTGTATGTGAAAGTGATGAGAAATCAAGATGTTTGAAGGATATATGTTGGAGTTGAGGTATGTTTTTATTATTCAATTGAAGTTGAATCCAATCAGTGAGGGAAGGAGTGACTTTACACACCTTTGAATAAGTCCCAATAATTGCCAGATTATGGATATTATAAGCGGAAAGAACAGAGTTATCCAAAGGCTTTGACCGCGGAGAGCTAAAATAATTTTAGTCATCATTTGAATAATGACTTACAATACAAACTTTTTACATCGCTGGTTAATAGAGAAGATGGTGGCCGGCGACATCTTTAAATAAACATTGTCATTGGCATCAATCCGAATAATACAATTGGAATCTTGTCTGGGTAAATGCCATCGAAAATTCTGTACAAATTCATTGGATCTCTTATCCAATAAACAGAAATTATTCACATCATCTGGATCACAGAAAGATAACAAACGGAGGAGAAGATCGTCAGGTAACACTGGTAGCATTTTGTATTAGATATAAGGAAAAAAGTTTAAAATATCACCGAAAATGCTAGTAAATCCGACCCAAAAGTACTTGAAATGGGACCCATCCATTAGAGTGTATCTTCTAGTCCTCTTGTGACCAGACAGCGCTCCGCCTATTATGTCACCACCTGTCACTGAACTTTTTAGTTTTTGCAGAGCGGACGCCTAAGGGTAAAAAAGTCTGGTTGGAATAACAAGAGAATTAATTAAGGTATTAACAATTTGTGAATGTAATATGAAAAACCATTTTTTTAGTGACATCAAAAACAAGGAAATTGTGTCAACAGAATAAAAAATAATTATTAAAATCAGGCCTAGAGGCACCTTGAATATTTAACTTTTAAGTTCAACACTTTCTTAAATAATTTTCTGCACATAGCCAGACATTATTATTATAAATATCTGTAAACTCCGCCTGAAAAAAAACATTTTTACATGGCAAACTGGCAGTATACGTTAAAATCTGCACATGTTACATGTTACATGTTAATATTCCGCATGACGTATTTTGTGGACAACTGCCCTCTCTTTGATCAAGAAATTCTAAGTTGACATTTTGTCATTGAAAACTGAACTTGACTAAAATCCCCGTAAAATACACCAAGGCCCCTGAGGCAAAACACAGCTGTCAATACAAAAAAAGCAGATTCAATCTCAGATTTAACCTCTTGACATCAAAGTCCTCTGCGACATCAGGCGGAGAGAGTCGTTCGAAAAGGTTTAAACAAAGTAATTAAAACTAAAGTAAAGCAAAGAAATAAAAAGTTATAATGTTTTGAAAAAGTGATTATGCAATATATAATATAGAATATGAAATTAGATTGTGTTTTGCAGCTGCGATTGCCTCTCGTTTGCAACGAAAGAATCACAGTCCAGTAAATGTCTGTAGATGTTTGCCAGGGCTCAAATTCAGTTTATTTTCCGCAAATGTTTCTTTTCGATGAATCTACGATGTTATCAAAGGAATCTATATAGGTATATATATATATATATATTGTTTGATCTATATAGGCATTTTTTGAATATTCTTACTGTAACTTCTGTTTCAATCACCTTTTTTATTGTCATAAAAAGTAGTTATATTTTCAAAGTATTACAAAAAATTACAGCATCTACCCAAGCCATGCACGCGTATAAATGGTATCTTCTGGCGAATCTTGGTACCTTTAATTGCATTGCCAATTTCTCAGGGCCGTCTCCTTTTAATGCCCATTCCCTGTTACTATTCGACTTCTTTTTTACAATACGGTGGATTTAACATACAATTATCTTACACAGAAGTTCTCGCCGTGTGTTTATATGCCAGAGGTTTGTTGGTATCTTTTCGAATCTTCTACCGTTTTTGTAAAGCCTTGCCTTCTAATTTTTCGCTTCTATATTTTAAATTTACTGAGTTCTTAATTAATGTTGCCGCAACTCTCCACAATTTGTGGGTTGAGTTTATTAGTCTGCTTTGTAAGTTTACTGCAGTTTTTTATTACTTTTTAGGCTCCATTTTTGTTCCACCTTCCAAATCAAGAGGATTTTCATCACTATCTACTTGAAGTTGATCCTACATTAAAACTTGTTTTCAATCAATACCCATTTACATTTTGTTTTTGTGACAGTGTAGACACCCAAAAAGTACTTTTGGTATCTGTAATCATGCTTCTTTGCTGTCCAATCGTCGCTTTTCCTTTATTGGCCTTAGTATTTTACTATGTAAGACAAAGTCAGAAGGATGTAACTCCATCAACTTTCCGCCTCCAAATCTTGTTGTTCAAGTCGCCGTCAGCTCAAATTCCCTGCACCTGCTGGGTCGACCATATTTGTTAAACAATAACATTTTGCATCGACTTTTCTCTTAATTAGTTTGCGAAAATTTTTACGGTATTTTTTGATCTATTTTAATCCAACAATATGTTTTAATCCGATTTTTTTGAAGAAATAGTCGATTCCAAGTACAAAAATTTATAAATTAGCTCAATAAATGTAAGAAAAACAAAAATATCCAAAAGAATTTGTAAAAAAGTTAAAAAAACAAAATTAAAATAAAGTGTTTTCGAACTCCTGCTCCTCTATCGGATTGACAAAATTACATTGAACTAAGGCTCCTTTACATTGACTTATGTTATGCATGACCCGTGGGCATGCGCGATAGAAACGGAAGCCAGCGGCGCTTCGTTTGGCTTTCGGAAAGAAGAGCCGAGACTTTTTCTTTGAGGTCTTCTGGATTCGGACTTGCGCCTTGGCTTCTCGGGTCTGTCAAAGAACCAATTTTTTCGGGTTTTTTTAAAGCAAATTTGTCTTCAGAATGGGCCAGTAAATTAGAAAGCGTTCGGGAGCAATGGTCTCAACTTTCGGGGCTTTTGAGTGGTTTGGCTTTACGTGTAGCAACGTTTTTTGACGGCACTAAGAGCAAGATCTTTTGATAATTTCAATGTTTATAAGGTTGAAGTTGTTTATTTTTATTGCTTCAAGAGTTTCTTTACTCTAAAATATAGCTTTCTCTTTTTTTACATTGTTTAAACTCCATTCCCAGCAAACCCAGCCATTGACATAATAGATGGCCATTTCTCACCAAGTTCAGAGATCCTTTGGGCCGGATTCCTTGCCTTATTTGGGCCGTCACAAATCGGAGAAGCAGAAAATTTATGAATAACGACAACAATGCCTCCGGGCGCCGAAGTTTGACCGTGGAATAATGCCCATTCTTTTCGGTGAAAGGGAAACTCCCAATGGCGTCGATTCGGTGCCCGTTTTCGTCCGAATCGAATCTAAAACAATGGCTGCGGCCACAGAGCAAAAAAAGATTGGATACGGGGATGTTTTCAGATTGTCATAGGTCTTTCGTTTGGTTTGGAGTGCCAGCATATTGGCTGTTTTGGTTTGAGCATTTTGTTGCTTATGCAACATTATTTGTTTGCACTTTCATATTCCTCAAACTCTAATTCTTTGCAGGGATGACAATAGCGATCTTTTACAGAACAAATACTTGCTGGTTATAACGCGTTACCTCAACCATGACCTGATCTGCTACTTCAAATTTCCTCAATCAACCGTTTTCCCCTTCAACAATGCCTTTCTTCCAGATATTTGCAATAGCTAAATTTATTATTGTGATAATTCTACCTCCAGATTCTGAAGCGGGTTTTGTCTCTAAATATGGAGTACCATATAATTCAACGGAGACAGAGGTCTTTCATAATCTAGATAAGAGGAGTATTGAGAGACGCAGGCCGGTGGAGAAAGATCTGGGATGCACCGACGATGCTGTCATTCTGGATTCTCTTTTGGTGGGATATGATAAACACAAGATTCCGGGTGGCGGGAAAGTCAAGGTAGATGTGGAGGTAGGTGTTGTATATCGGATATTGGATAAACAAATATCAGAGTAGAATATTTGCTGAATTAGTTTGTTAAAATTGTTATTCTCTTGTTTTAGCTATGGGTCCAAGAAGTTTCGAAGATTATTGAGATTACCAGCGAATTTGAATTAGATTTATATGTGACAGAAATGTGGACAGATCCATCATTAGCTTTTTTGCACATGAATCCATGTAAGCAGTAAGTCATTGCGTGTTATTTGTCAATTTTTCTCAGTAATATTTCGGTTGATGGCCCCAAAATTCTCTCCCAAATCTGGACTCCCCTTGCCTGTTTTGTCAATTCAAAGGCAGCTTCTGTTCATCAATCCCCCTTCAAAAACATCTTCCTCCAATTATATTCAAATGGAAGTGTATGGCATAACTATCGGATCAAATTGACTGGTCCTTGTGTTTCTACCCTTAGGACATTTCCCATCGATCAACAGAGATGCATGTTGTATTACGAGTCTTATAATCATAATTATGCTGAAGTTCAAATGAATTGGACAGCAACTCCAATATTAATTTTAAAGGAGACAATCTCACTGCCGGATTATGTTCTCAAAGATTTCCATGCTTCTTCGATTATGAGGTTATACCCACCGGGGAAATGGAATGAACTCATTGCGACCTTCACTTTTCAAAGGCTTTACGGATTTTACATTTTACAGGTAAATGTTCCGTTTTACAATTAGTCAATCGAATTAAAAGCAAATCTTACTTTAAATTTTTGTTTGGTTATTTTAGGTCTACGTGCCAGCTTACATTTCGGTGTTTATGTCCTGGATTTCCTTTTATTTGGGGCCTAAGAACACTCCATCACGCACAACCATCGGTGTAAACTCGGTAAAACTAATTTCTGAACAATTTTGTTGTTATGAAGATTATATTACATATCAAAAATGTTGTTCCAGCTCCTCTCCCTCACATATCAATTTGGTTCTGTTGTAAATAATCTTCCCAAAACCAGTGATGTCAAAGCGATTGATGTGATGATTCTTTTTTCCATGGCCTTTATTTTCTTGTCATTAATGGAATTGGCCGTTGTTGGATATTTAACGAGAAAAGAGAAGGCCGAAAGTATTGTGTAAGTGACCATTAATTACAAACGTCATACCTATAGATATTAGATAATGGAAATTTATCCGTAATTGTACGTAAAGTGCAACATATTGTAAGAAATTTCTGAAAAATTCTTTAAATCGTTATTTATAGCTGTAATTGTTCCTGGCTTTGTGTCCGCTGTCCTGAATGGACGGCAACAAAAATCGACAAGTTCTCGATGTGCATGTTTCCTTTGTGTTTCTTCATCTTCAATCTTTGGTATTGGGTCATCTTTCTCGGAATGGGAAAGCCAAAAGAATAAGATGAGATGCCAAACGGTGACAATGCGATCTTTTGCAACCTCCAACAATTAGTTACTAGAATTTGTGATATAAATATTTTTCCGATTACATCAATACGGTGCTCTCAAGTATCGCCATTCGTTTATTGTATAAATACTTTTGGCAAACAATAAATAATTAATGATATTAGATCTCTTGTAATTACCGTAGTTCGAGTACCCATTTTTGATTATAAATACTAATATGTATTGGGACAAATACAAAGACATGAAGAAAAAGTAATTAAATTATCGAGCTGTATTGGCGTTGAATCAAAACAAAAAGACAAAGATGAATATCCATTGTCAAGATGTTTCTGACTTGCAGGAGCATTGGGAGTTGAGAAAAGACGATTGGATTACTACGAGATCTTAAAAAAATATGTTTTCGCAATCTGAATATAATATGTATAATAGATAGAGTTATTTCCTATATACATTTGCAATATAATTGCATAGCTCATATGTCCTACAATGAAGTATCTACGAATTCCTAAACCAATGACATCTCTCAAACCGCAGAACTGACACTAATCTGATGTTTTATGGGAGCTCTTCTTCGTGAAGGTTTAATCTCAGCACTGCTGGTTGTATGATGTCTCTTCATTTTGGTAGTCTCGGTCGATCCACGTCTACTCCCAATAAAAGCATGTGCTGTGTGAATGACCGAGTGTACTAGTCATGCTTTCCCTGTGTCATTAGAGAGACGGTTCTCCAACAACATGGTGGTCGAGGCTCGTTCCAATGGCCTTGGGGCAATCACCAATCTCCGGATGTGGGTGTCCAATACCTATAAATAGCGATGTTTGAATTTTTATTTAAATCTTTTGGACTTGGAGGTCCCTCCTTGCTGTCTCAGGTCTTTCTTCCAAGCTATTTGTAATGTTACATGGCCCCGAGACATAAGTGTTACGACCTTTTAACGGGATTTAAGAGGGATAAAATACGTAGCAAACAATGGATTAGAGTTAGTAATACCATTGTGTGAGTAATACGGAGATCTCGGCACTTTTCTCACTCTTATTATACATATTTATAGTTTGCAGGATGACTACGGGCAACATGACATTTCTAGAGGGCCCACAATAACTGCAAAGCTAATCTTTTAGAGTTCAGAGATTCATACACGTAATCCCCAAACTCTTAGCTATCACGTATTCATAGACATAGAACTTACAGTGTCAATCAGAGGGTCTAAAGACATCCTCAAAAACCATCCAATGCTGGCTAAAGACGTGAGTACGGCATATCTTGTGAAGGCATACAAATGCTCGAGGGAACAATTGTCATCATCCACGTTATGACCGTCAATTGTGGCTTGATGGTTCTCCATTAAGAGTTCTGACCAATTAAAGCAACTTTCGGCCATTGGAAAGGTCGCGGCATAAGCGACGGCCATTAAGCAAAAGCTGAATGTGAATACTCCCAGATGAACACCAAGTCTCCAGATGGCTGTATGATCTCTGTTTAGCGAAGAAACGTTTCGACGATCTTGTCGGCGACGGAATAAAACAAGAGCAACCTAAAATAAATAAATACATATATTATATGTATTTATCATATTTCAATTTGCGTGAACTCTAATGTTTGTTAACACAATTAAGAGAGTATTGGCTTCTTTCACAGACTAGTAAGCAGACATAAACCCTCCAAAAGTCCATGTCTCTCCTTTCAGAACATGCTTTGCAACCAGAAACCCGAACAATCAAATATTATGTCAGGATTAGGAAGCATGGGATTAAGTCACTGCATCCTGTTTCAAATTTATCAAAGAGTGGTCGAAAGGGCTTTGAGTAATCTCTTAGTTATTCTGGTCCAAACTTAAATCTTCAATCACAAAAACACTCACAAATCCATAACTAAGTAGAGTCGTCACATAGCTGCAGATAGGTAAGATCAGAGAGATCGCCCCGGTCTCCATCATCGATTTGTCGATTACTTTTTCACACAAAGCAACCATCCACTCTCCCAGAAGTCCATAATATTGATTTCTCATCATATACATCATCCCATTAGAATCAAACATTGTCTGTTGTTCTGTGGCGAATACAACAAGACAAAGAAGACCGATCATGACGATCCAACCAAGAGCGATAAACTTGGCAACTCTGGCAACATTTAGAGAGAGTTTGTATTGTAATGGAGTGCGGACAGCATAAAAAGTTAGCATTCCAATGCCAAAGTAACTTCCCGCCAGCATCCAATAGTTGAAGGTGACAATGAGCTAAAAAATGTTTTGCATTCATTTAGTGCAAGACATTGCAGAATATGAAAACCTATCTTTTTATAATATTTTTGTTACACGAAATGCCTTATTTGTCTATAATCCTTATAAATTGCGGAATTATACTTTTCTTTTAGCACACTCTTCTCATTCCCGATTACTACGTATGTCTGACGTAGTCTCTTGATAGCATTAACTCCAAAGATTTGCGTGCAAAACTCGTTTGCTTACGCACTCTAATCGCTGTCAGTTCGTTAAATTCAACAATCATGTTCCATCTCACTTAATTTCGGATTAATTACAGAATCTCAAATCCGATGACATTATCATTGTTTGCGGAAAAAGAATGTTTGCCATTCAAATGTTAAGTAATCATAATTACCTTACTGTAACGCCCACTTTGTATATTTTGCATTAATACTTACCTGCATAGCAATATCTGGAACAAATGCCACAGTTTTGCATTCCACAACATCACATTGGATCTCGACTTTATATAAATATACCAGAGAAACAGCGGCAGCAACGGCGTCAACAACGGATCTATTGGCCACAAAAAGCAACCTTTTGGCCGGAACTTTTTTCCTTCGAATTCCAATAGTTGTTATTAGAAGGAGAAATAAATTCACTGAAAAATAATTAATTGAAAAAGTACTCAAACATAAAATTAAGACAGGATAAAGAGCAAACATACCGAAGACTGCAAGCGAGCACAATCCCAGAAGCAGGCCTGGTAGATATTTGAATATAAATTCCAAAATTGCATAATAAAGGCTCTCTTTTTGCGAACATTTGGATGTCATACTGTAACAAAAAGTCCTTCTAAAATAACTAGTAACAGACTGGTAAAGTATTCAGAATGGACACCTGAAAAGTGGTCTCTTAGGAGTTTATTTACTCTTTACATTTTAAAAAATAATCACGCGCCGAAACGAGTAAAAATAAATTTGCAAGGCCAATTAGAGATGATAATTTGATTTCTTTTGTAAATTACATTTACACCCAAGACATCGATCCTTTAAATTGTGTAATTCGGTTATGACCTCAAGGCAGTTTGCAGAAAAAAGTTTTAAAAACTTTTAAAAATTACGCAAAATTTGAGTAAATTGTTAAATTCTTGTAAAAAAGTATTATTACTTTACTTTAAAAATGAACAGTAAAATTTGCCTAAAACTCCATTTTATTTTAATATCACGTACTCCAATGAACATAAAAATACGAAAAATAAATTAAATAAATTACCGGAAAAGCATCCCGAGACCGGAATTGGGTACAGACAACCATAAATATAAATAATATTAATTATGAATATACCATGGCTAATGTATAATACTTGTTTAAACTTTCAGAAATGAGAAAAATGTAGCCGAAGCGCAATTGTTTTTTTTTAATAATTCTATTTGGAGATTTAAATGATTCATTGATCAAATCCAAAATTCTACTCCTTACACTATAGAATTTATATTATAGATATTATCCAGTGAACACAAAGTAAAGTTGGCAGAGTAGAATTTACAACAAAAAGTTTGATTTCGAGAAAGCCGTAATATTTTGAAAAAACTAAATTTTTAACACAATATTAAACAAAACATATAGTTCAAACGGTCTCGAGGTAGAATTTCTTGAAGAAAAGAAGAAGCTTCGTGCATAATTGCACCAAAATTAAACTCAAAACTCATTCTCCTTAACCAGTGGCTCGGTTACAAATAGAACCAGAGAACCGATCTCTCCAAAAGATTATAGATTATGCACTCAATAACAGTTAAAGGACCAAATTACATTTGAATTTTGTTTTTACGAGGGTGTCACAGATTGTTTTCTGTCCTTTGTCGTAAGACGGAATTGGCGATGTTTCAAAATAATCAAATAGATTGTAAAATACATCCTCAGCAGTTTTTAAGTTATTTCTGCTTTGTTTCAAGGGCGTAGGGAAAGAAAAAGATTTGTGACATTTTGTGTTCCAAGCCGTAAGAGCAAAATTCAAGTGTAGTTGTTTTGGGTGTTTAAATATTTCCTTACTTGGCCCTGAAACGACTTTATGACGAAATTACAATGTCTATATAAAATAGAGACATAAAATCCCCTAAAGGGATCTCTAATCGGGACAGATTAGAGAGTTACAATCATCGTATCTCGCGTCATATTTGGTCTGATAACGTCCGAGGTGCTTATAGAGAAAAGTATTGTAATTGAGGCCCAATTCTTTTTGAAAAACAACTGCGCAAATTGAGAAATTATTGATTGCGCCAACACTCATATGCTATCATTTTTATTTGGGCATTACTAGTCCACCCGGAAAATCGCTGGAGGGTTTTTGGTGTTTGCAATTTGCAAAAAAAGTCATGGTGCAAGCGACAGTTAAGAAAAAGTCTTGCACGGCTCAAAAAGCAGGACAATGCACAGTGCAATGTAAACTTTTATTTTCTCACAGTGCATGCTATGTAAATCACTCCAGCGACTTTACAGACGGACTAGTACAAATCGTACTGCTTTTTTTATGCTGTAGTTTTAAAATTCAAAAGTTTTGCAAAATATAATATTTAATTAATTGCTTCTTAAAGGGCCAGAACAGCTAATTTTAAATTGCGCGTTTTACGGCGTGTGAAACGAAATTTCAAAGAAGTTTTTTTTTCCTGCAGCGAAAACAAAGGCGGCAGAGTTGCAAACAGTAAAATAATTACTAGTAAGCATGTAGAATGTCAACATTGCGTTTTTCCCATTGTTATTGGTACAGTAGACGAAGAAACTTTTTGGACATTTCGTTTCCACGCCGTAAAACGCGCAATTCAAAAGTAGCTGTCCTGGCCCTTTAAGGTCGAATGTAAATAGTACTGGTTTACAATAATCTACTAAGTAAAGGTTTATTAAAAGTCATTCAGATTCAAAGTTATTCATTGCAGCTACGCTCTAGCGCTACGGAGAACAACATAAAACACTGTCGCATACCATCCAAAAATGTGTTTAATAAAACATTCAGCTGTCACCCTCAAAAAATAATTTAATAAAAGAGTACTAATAAGCCCATGAAATTGTAAATGGAATCTGAGAACTTGAAATACGAGTAGAATCAGGTAATTTAAGTTCCAAAAATAATTGAATCGGCTCTGAGGGGAAGTCACAAATTTTGAATTAAAGGCCGGTCTTAACTGGTAAACAGCAAATGTGGGTGGAGTTTGCATAAACAGTAAAGATCCCTCTAAATGTATTGTAAAGTTACACTCAATCAATGGCATCTACAGACGACGCGGAAATAAAGAAATAACGAGTTCGTGAGTTCATTTAAATTGCGTTCCACTCCAAAAATTAGCAGTAATTCTAAAATTCTGAACGGGCATCACATTCCCACCAATTCAAGATAAATTATCTCAAAATAAAGGAATGATAAATGTATTTTTAGGTTTTATAAAACTGATTTCTTAAAACATGGTTTTTGGGGCTTATACAAGGAGCATAAAAAGTTCAGACTTATGATTCACATTTAATTATCTTTATGTAAAGTAAAAAAAGAGGTTTAACCACCCATAAAAAAACCATTTTTTTGAAAGAACATCTTTATTAAATCATCGATTTTTTTAACAAATATGTATGTATATTACATATATATATATATATTAAAATATTATGCGGAAAAAGCCCCGGTATCCGGCGAATTTTTCGTGACATCGCCGTACTCTGAGACTTCTGAATCTCGTGGCATTTATGACCCCGAAACTCCGCCCTTTATCCTGTTAATCCTCATATTTAATGTCATGGATTTCAGTGATTATCATGACCATTTAATTCTTTCAGTGGATTGACAAGAAAAAAAGGCAAAAAACCGTTTTCATGAGAGATTATCTCGCTGTCGTATGTGGACCAAAATACATCGCCCGAGGTCGAGACAATGTCCGTGGGAAGGAAAATGTTTTTCGTGCGATCTGCAGACTTCTGGTGGTCGATGAGTAAGATATAAGGGGCCGGAAGAAGGGACTTTGAGAACGGATATTGTGGATATCTAGCGACATATATCTATATCAGAGTCAATCGAAAAGGTCATCCTCATATTACTTCCTTATTATCCTGTGCTTGTAACCAATTACTTGCTTCGAATTACAACCAAGATTTTTGAGATTTATATTCGTACTGTATTTGAAAGAAGTAACAAAATGATTACTGTAATGGCAGACAATAATTGGCTGACCATTTATATCTTCGCGGTCATTGAATTACAAGTCCAAACCGCAGTGAGCAGTCTTAATTGTAACTACTTTATAAAGCCAAACAGTAGACTTTATATATGAAAAAGTTCAGAAATTGAAGATAAATTTAATTATAAAATCAAGAGGCAATAAATAATTTTTGCAATTTCACGGCATTTGCTTTAGTAAGTAATGATCTTCAATCTCAAAACAAGTAATTGGTACTTAAACATCATAATCAGGCTTAGAATACTTGGGTGTTTTATTGTTTAAGAACTTTTCCATAGAGTAAATAAAAGCGCTGAAATCAAAGGTAAAGTAAGCAATAAGTGGCTACAGAATAATCCTAAAAAATGCATTATTTTCAGTTATCATAATACAGATACTTCTACTTCAGTTAATCGAATGCTCATTGATCACAAAGAGAGAGCACATTTTTCTAATCAGAAAACAAGACTTTTAAGTACAGACTCTCCTTCAGGGACCATCCCTAATGAAACAACAAGTTCAGAGCAGCATGTCGTCAAATGGGTGGCCAAGTCTTGGCCCCAGATCGCTCAGTCCAAATCCCCAACGAAAACAAATTCAGAGAATTGGCTGGTTATTCTAATTTAACTTTCTTTCATCCATCTTATCCGCCCAGATTCGGAACTTGACCTAAGGAAATAATTAAATTTCATCAAACCCATGTTTGAATAATCTCGTTTCGGATGTTCCAAACATTTGTTTGGGTGCATGATGCCATTATTTTAAGCATTAATTCAACTTTTGCAAGTATTAAATCGACTCAAATTCGATTGTAAAGCTTCTCCATCCAGTAGGTAGTCGAAATAATTGATGAGATTAATTTTGTTGCGCAAGAATACCACGATAAAGTTTCAATGAAATATGATATGAGTGTAATGATGGACAATGTCATTTGAAAGGCACGATGAAAGGAAGTGGACGGGATTTCCTGATAAAAACGGGTTGTATTAAGTACAAAATGACCTTGAGAGACTGTGAAATTAAGTAAGGTCAGCTGAGGATGGGTGTAAAAGTTGATAAAAGTTGTGAAAATAACTGAAAATAGTGAACAAAGAGAGAGAAAGTGCTAAAAGCTGTCTTTCTCATCATATAAGGCGCGTGCATTCTACATTTTTTCTGATACCCTCGCAGAAACCCCGCAATTCTTGTCTGTTAGCCGTACAGACCAGGTTTGCGCGTTCCCTGTCCAGACTAATTTGAGTTCAGACAAGAATCGGCGAATCTTGTCCAGAGCCAGACAAAAAGTGAGCAAAAGTTGTCTGGGATGCAGACAATTTGCTTCGTCTGTATCTCAGACAAGGTTTGAGAATTCTTCTCTGAGTTAAATACTAACAGAAAATCTAACAGTTTCTCTGGATAACAGACAAGAATTGCAAAATTCTGTTTGTTGACCAGATAAACTGTTAAATTTTTTGTCCGAGCTAACGGACAGGCCCCTTGTCTGTTATCCCAGACAAGATTTGCAATTTTTGTCCGTTTTTTAGACAGAAAACACGCAGGCCTTGTCTGTAGGGCTAAGAGACAAGAATTCCGGGTTTTATGCGAGAGGGTCAGAAAAAATGTAGAACGCACGCGCCTTATATGGATGGGAATGCTTCTCTATAGAAGTGCTCTGTGATGTTGTTGCTCTCACTATTACGCTCATTTTTTGCAAGTTAATCAAAGAGCAGTAATTATCCGACTGCGCACTTTTCCCGAGTTTAATATAATAAAAACTTTAAAGTTCACCTGCGTTTCCCTAATCATTTCTATCAAAAATTCTCTCACTTTTTTTCACCTGCGATCGTCGTCGACAGGTTTTATCGGTAGTTAATATTAAGATAAAAAAAAGAGGCGGAATTTAGAGAAGAATGCCTGAGGGTTAAAATCAGTAAGAGAAATTTGAACATGACTTTGTTGCGATAATTTATTTTAGACTTTGGGTTAGGCATCACTCAATCTTAAATTAAGACGAAAATAGCTTGATGATCAAAAAACTTATTACTGTATTTTTTGTAAATCCGGAAGGCCTTGTAGCCTTGAATTAGCAGCTCAGAAAGCTGTTTTCCTCCTCTCAACACGATCACTTTCTCCATAAACTAAAAAACAGTTTTCCTCAGATATCGCGTTTTACAACGTTCTCACGCAAGGTATGTTCTCATCGAAATTGTCCTTTCCAGACGTTATGGTTCAGCTGGATACACAGAGAATTCTGCCCTCGGGGCATAAGATGGCTGGATATTACACTGCCTTTAAACCAAAACTTTTCGGTGATGCGGCTTTGACTTTTGCCCATCATTTTTTCAATTTTTCCTCTAAATGTGCTTACGCCAACCCACAGAAGCCAGATCTTCGGTAAGTACAACATGTATAGACTGTCAAAAAGACGGAGCATTTTTTTAGATTTGTAAGCATAAATCGGCGAACAGCCAAATGGCAGAGCGACGGAATTACGGGAATGGAAGCTCACGTAATTAAAAACAATATTAAATTTGTCCATAATGGAAGTCTAATCTTGTCAATGGACATAAACATGGCCAAGAAGTTGGACATCTTACCTATTCAGCCGCATAAGCTGGTGATCAGAGATTTAAACAGTACGCAACATGTGGATGAAATAGCTTATCACTTTGGAAGTAGGTACTTTATACATAATTTAACTATCTTAGTCAATACTCGAATTAATATATGAGTTAAGGATGTGTATCCGATCTCCACATCTATCCGAATGTCTGTGATGACCTCTCAATTCGAATGCTTAATCAATTCCATCGTCTGCATGACCTCACAATCCAACCCTCCTTACTTTCTCATCCTGATCTCAACACTTTAACCCTCTTATCTCTTCATATCCATAGCTTCAACCAATTACAAGGTCTCTTCTCCGATAGGCAGCATAACATCAAGTCCATCCACATTCACAATCCAATCACTCAAACAGCGATGCATAATCTGGACACTATAACAATTACAAGTCCATTGGTATTGAATATCCAAGTTCAAAAGAATTTTTTGCTAACGAATTCTGATCTCGCAATTTACATTCAACACTCATTTCCCACAGTAAGATTATTGAATGTCAATGTGGTGGAATATCAAACAAATTATTTTATTACGCAAAACGAGGATACAGCAGAAGTTTTGGCATCAACTCCTCTGATTCAACAGCTTCGAGGATCAGGAGTTTATGTTCAAACAACTTACAACAGATATCTTGATGTAAGTAGAAACCCTTTCTTTGACTGTTGTATTTCTTATTTGCAGTCCAATCGAAGAAATGTTTTCTGTTACAAATCAGCGATCCTGTCGAATCTACTCTCAGATAAGACTGTCCAAGTCAAGCCAATCGAATTACAATCAGGCTTCCAGCATTACAGAATCGAGAAAACCCAAATCCATCATTCCGTTCTCTGTAACCTCTACTTTCAAGGAGAAGCATGCTGCGGACAACACTCGAAATATCTTTTATAACTTATTTTCACACAAAACGAATACATCAAACCTGTCAATAAACAGTTATGAAAATTTACTTTTCACAAAATCCAAATACGAAATTAGAAAACACACAGAGAGAAGAAGAGAAAATAAATATTGGCTAGATGAATGTAAAGAAAAAGACGCCCATAGGAGGAAAATAATAAATTATCAACAACTCCATACGAGCGGCTCACCAATAATTATCCAGAATATTATAATAGGATGGTCTGTACGAACAAATAAGAATAGATAAGCCTTTTCTGATATCCAATTTATTTATTTTTCGATCTTAACTGCGATTCTTCAGCTGATTGGATAACCAATCCAGACCTTCGTACAGACCGTCACCCGAAGTGGCACACGTGGCTTGAATATACCAGTTGCGGTTGCGAAGAGTGTGAAGACCGAGCTTATCAGTAACTTCAGCTGCATTCATGGCATTAGGCAAATCCTGAAAGAAGAAAGATAACAAAAGATCATGTATAACATCAAAAAAATCGACAAATGATGTGTGTACAAGCTAAAGATGCTCAAACCATACCTGTTTGTTGGCGAATACCAACAGCACCGCATCACGAAGCTCATCCTCAGCCAACATTCTCATCAACTCTTCTCTGGCCTCTCCCACACGCTCTCTGTCGTTACTGTCCACCACGAAGATGAGGCCTTGAGTATTCTGGAAGTAATGTCTCCATAATGGTCGGATCTTGTCTTGTCCTCCAACATCCCAAACAGTGAATGAAATGTTTTTGTATTCCACAGTTTCCACGTTGAAGCCTAAACGATGAAACAAATTATATTTTTATTCGACTGCTAAAGATCACCTAAACGTCAAACAAAATGTAAACACTCACCAATGGTAGGAATTGTCGTTACAATCTCTCCAAGCTTGAGTTTGTACAGGATAGTTGTTTTACCGGCAGCATCGAGCCCAACCATCAGGATTCTCATCTCACGTTTGCCGAAGAGTCCCTTGAATAAATTGGAGAAGGAGAGTCCCATCTTGGTTGTCTTTTTGTATCCAGACTATACAAAAAGATACCCTGAAACAGTTCACATTAATATCAAAAACCAAAATTGGTCAAGTCAAAATAAAAACGCAATTATAAGACAATTATGAATATTGTCCACTAATAATCGATATTTCCCAACCCTCAATCCCTTAAAGTATTATACTTGAGATTCCCGGATTTGATTTAAATCTCCGAAAACCGGATACAGACGAAAACTCAAGATAGTTTTGGATATGAGATTCCGCGTCAATTGCGGCTTTTTCGGCGTTCATTTGTCATTTTCGACCTAGAAAAAGGTGTTAAAACCAATGATTGACATACAACAATCTACCTCATCATCGCAATATAACGGACCGGCGTTTACTAGAGTGAGAGGACACAAAGGATCACGGGACGCACCATCTTTGGGTCAGCAAAACAGTAAAGACTAGTCATGGGTTCAAACATAAGGTGAGATGACCACTAAATATGAAAGAACGGCAGAAAAGGAAGTGTTTAACCTTATTTTGAAATTGAAAAATGATTAAAAATTAGTCGGTGAAAGAGCGCGAGTATTCATATTCTAAACTCAAGGATAACAAACAAAGACAAATTGAGCATCTCAATAAAAACCTCAAAAATTTACATAACCTTAAAAGATTCACCCATGCTAACCCACGATTTCCTCACATTCCCGAAAAATGCAAGCAGACTCCAAAAATGGGTGCATACCACAGTTCGAGCACTGCCAACAGGAAAACCAAGGCTAGACATTCCCCTTCAGCGCCCCAACTGAATATACGAAACCCACTTCTAAAACAAGGCCGCACCGCGAATTCAGCGAGAGATCCCTGGGAGAAAGCATACACGTCAGCACCACAACGCTCTCTTTTTGTTGTCTCGCCTCGCTGCGAGAAAAATGGCTGGCACAAAATGTGTTCGTGGCAGGACTCGAAAAGCAGCGTTGTGAACAAAGAAATGGCGACTATGGCTGCATAAATGAACATGCACTGTATTAACCTGTATAATTTTTACAAATGCAGATTACAGGCCTTGACAAAGCTTCCACGGGCTTACATCGCCTTCACATAGAAAATCCTTTTAAAAAATATCAAATTAACGCATTTCCAATCAATATTGGCACTTCGCAACAGCGATACTTCGTGAATTAAGAATTTTATTTTTTCGAGAAAAACTTTATGTGTGTATAAGATTCTATTTGCCTAATGGAGAAAGAAGATAAAACGAGGAAAAGAGTTCGGTTTTCGACCGAAGAGATTAATGAATTGGCCAAGAAGCGGAGGTTAGAAGAGGAAGAAGAAGAACAGAAGATCGACAATAAGAAACATACACTAGATAGTGATGAAGAGGACAATGATACTGAAGTAAAAAAATTGGATATGAGAAAGGTAAGCAATTTCCATAACTTTCTAAAAGTTAGGTAACAAACCGTTTTTGCTAATAATGTTTTGGTAATTTCAGTTCGAAGGCCAAGAAGATGCGACAGTTGAATACGATGGAGAAATCAAGATCATGCCGTTTAATATGAAAGATGATCTCGAAGAAGGTTATATTGATGAAGAGGGAGCGTTTGTTTATAAGAAGGATAAGGAAGATATCCACGATGAATGGTTGGACAGTGTGGATTGGGACGGAGTAAAGCAGAAAGCTGGGAAACAATGGCAGCAGATGGTAGGTTGTATTATGTTTTGGAATTATTGTATTTTAGGACGATGATGAAGATGGAGAAGCTCCGAATATCGATGGAATCGCTGCTTGTGAAAAGATCCTGGAGTATTTGGAGCAGGATGAAGCCACGGTGGATCAGGTGCTGAAAAAGATTAACTCGGAAAAAAGTGGGTCATTTTTCTGTGATTTTAAGTCTATTGTTGATCATATACAATATAATTTTGTTTTTATCTTAGATCTATCGGCAGCAGAGGAGCGAAAACTTCGATGGGCAGCAAAGAAAGCTGGGAAAGAGTTTAAGAATGAGAAGTCAGAAGAAGCTAATGTTCTCACCGGAGCTGTTGACAGCCTGATCTCAATGGGGCATATGGACGCCTATTCCTTCGATAAAACTAAGATTATAAATATACTGGAAGATCTAGAAAGAAAAGTTAGGTTGGAGAGAAGAAAACGACAAGTTGAAGAAGAAGAGAAACAGAAAAAGGAAGAGGAAAAGAAATTAAAAGTCAGCGGTGATCTCGTAGCCGAATTGGGAGCCGCGTTTGATGATGATGAGGAAGAAGAAATGGAACTTGAGCCATCAGGAGAGAATTCGGTCCCATTGCAAAATCTAATTGATGGAATCATATCGGAAGTGGTTCCCAATACATAAAAAATTGGATATACTTAGATTATTTATCAGGGTTGTTATTTAGCCGTCAATTTGGCGGGTCAGTCAGATTGCCAAATTGGCGCCATTTTTGTCATTTCAAATTGATTTTGACATTTTTATTGTCAAATTGAAGGGTTTCCAAAAAAATTTAGATTTTCACTAAATTGCAGGAATTTAGAATTTCGATCAGATTAACAACCCTATTATCTATGGTCTCATTCTGTACAGAACTGCGAAATTTTTTAATAAAATGATTTTTGGATACATTTTTTATTATTTTTCCTTGGTTTTTAACCAGGACAACTATTTTGGACCTTCTGAAAATATAATTTTACTCTACTTTTAGGTAAAGTAATGTCTGACCGAGCTTCTTGGAGGGATACCTTCAATAATATCTGCAGATTCTCTGCTGAAGGCTTGAGGTTTTTTGTTCAATGGGGATTTGTTCCTTTCGTCGTTTATCTAGGTAGATTACCGTTTTTTTAATCATTTTTTTGTCTGTGTAAAAATGTAAAAATGTTGTAGGATCTCGTAAACCAGCGATCTTGCCAACTGGGGAACAAGTCCCTATCACTGTTGGCTCATTATTCTATGGATAGAATGAGGATTGATTGACCCGAGTAGTACTTAATGTTTCAATTGTTTTGTTATTTGTCTTTAGGGAAATAAATAAAGTAAAATAATTATTTGATCTTTTTAATGGGTAATGTAACCAATACTTATTTAAATCAGTGTTTAGTTGAGTTTTTGATCTTGCAGATGGTCTCAATAAAAACGGCGGTGTATCACTTCCTAAAACCGTACTATTTATCCAATGTTTTGTTGAGTTTGGCCTTTATTTTGGCCAAATCTTTGCCCGGAATTAATGAATTTATCTTTGGCAAAGAACACGGTGAACTGGATCATGTAAGCAGTAGCGTTTATAATAATCAATTGTTTAGCGTTCAATGGAGATTTTGATGTTCTTGGGAGTAATTGTTGTGTGGAAAAACAGGAAGGCAACCAATTGGATGCACTACTTGAACACAGTATTCACATTTTCTAAGCTCACCAATTCGTATTTATTTTACCGAGAGAATCCTCTTGTCGCTATTATTTATTCAGTTATTGTTATTTGTAAGTTTCTATTACTTGCCACCAAAAAATATTTATTTTCAGTGCAATGGTTCTTCATGGGCGAGCCAATGATGGTTGAATCAGCAAATGTTAAAAACTTTATTGGCGCTCAACTTCATGTAAGCATCTATCTTATGAAGTAGTATAATTAAAGATTTTTTATTATTATAATATATTCTGTTAAGGACACTATAAACGCTGATCTGACTGTAGTCTGGGTAGTCCAGTTCTACAGCGCCTGGTCGACTGAATGCAAATATCTAACCCCAGTGTTCTCCTCACTAGCTGATAGGTAAGTCAAGCTACCTACTGTAATGTAATTAAATGTCAGATATGCCCTTCCTCATCTCCGCTTCGCCAAATTAGACGTAGGAAGATATACAAAGGAAGGAGAAAGGTTTAGAATCAACACCCATGCACTGAGCAAACAACTCCCATCAATATCTGTAATCAAAAATGGCCAACAAGTCATCAGAAGGCCTGTGATCGGGGAAAATAAAAGGGCAATCCCATTCAAATTCACTGAAGAAAGTTGCATTAGAGAGTTCGAATTGAACGAACTTTATAAGAAATGCAAGGAGAAGAAGGAAAAGAAGCAAAATAAGAAGGAACAGTGATATTATAATAGGCAACTGGCAGTCAAACATGGTCTGAATCTCAGGAAAATCTCATTTTGTGTAATGATCTGTGTAGAATTGTAAAATAAATACAATAATAATTATTAGGCAGGACTTGCAAAGGCGGACCCTTTTTCTGGCAACTTCAACGGCTTCTTTAATACTTTTGTTAAGATAATATTAACACAAGTATTAAACGTTCTTTCTAACATACTATTTCACTTTTTTCTCAATAGAATTGTAGAGTTTAAAGAGAACTATCAATTAGATGAGGTATGTTGTTGTCATCATCCACTTTGTCATCAACAGCAAGAAAAACGACATAGTGTCTCTCGTCTGGGCATAAAAAAACCTATGCCCAGTCTTTGCGAAAATCGGGTGCGAAGTTCATGCCATTTGGTGGCCGTAGGGCCGAAATCCGCCAATGTAGGTATATAAATAAAAGAAGAAGAAACATGCCAGTAACATGATTTTTGTGGTGTTAAACTATTTGTTTAATATTTTTTTGTAATAAACTTATTATAAAGAGGAATTAAAACATTTTTTATAGCCGCAATAGACCGGAATATGAGGTTAGTTTATAAACAATATGGAAATGTAGAATAATAAGAGAAAAAAATAAAAATTTCACCGTATTTTATAAATTCTTCCCGCTTTTGATCTTGTTTTCCACATAAAAATCTCTCATCTTCTCCTTGGCCTCAGATATTTCACATCTCTTCAAGTTTTTCCTAATCCAATCAGGTAAAATTTCCTTGGGTTGTCCATTATACCTCGAGTCCAAGAAAAACATGGCCGCGTAATCATTTTTGTGACGGATCGCCCGTCCAACACATTGACTCACAACCCGAAGCGTCTGATTCAGAAGGTAATCGTTCTCGGAAGAGCACAACCTCTCTTTTACTGCGTGCTAAAAAGAGATTTATCATGTAGTGTAACCTAATCTTACCTTAGCTCTCAATTTAACTTCAATGTCTCCCATATTTGGATAAGGAAGGCCACAAACAGCCACACAACGGCACATTCCATCAGCAAAATTTATTCCCTCACTCAGTTTTCCTCCCGCGGAGGCGATCAAAAGGGCTCCGGGAAAGAATTTGGATTCTTTTTCGTATTCGGAAAGGAGATTAGTCGAGTTCTGCTGTTTGGATTCGGCAAATAACTTCTTTTTGATTTTGTCGGTGAGCTTGTTCTTGAATGTTTCAACCAGTTTATAATTGGGAAGGAAAACAATGCATCCATTGGGAACATTCTCCATTATAACAGCTATAGTGTTGATGTAATCATCAATTACTTGATCGGTCAACTGACCAACCTTCAAAGAAAGGGGACTATTTGACGGCGTTTTGTCTGGAAAAAACAAAAAAATGTAAAAGATGGATCAAAAATAAGCTCTTATATGAAATGCCCACCAATAATAAGAGGGAGAACATTGAAATCATCAATAACATGAGAGAATTGTTTCTCAATGACCTCATTAATCCCACAACATCTCTTCAATGTCCTTGCCAGATACCCGATCGGCCTCATCGTGCCTCCAACCATCACAAAAGCTCTACTTTCATTGATTACGTTTTCCAAATCAGATCCAATTGATAGCTTGAAATACCGTAATCTCAGAGCATTCATCGAAGAACTTTTGGCCTTTTCTTCACTTCGAATCTTTTCAAATACAATAACATCCTCGTCTGTATGGGCCAAAGCTTTCAGAAGTTTGATAAATCTCGATATAAGACTTAATCCGTCAATTTCTAGTTTGGGAATCTCATCAGCTATCGTTTCCTTCTTTTTATTTATCAAAGACAGCACTTTCGACTCTTTCTTGGTGTATTTCTGCTTCCAAAATCGCTGAACAATCCCTCGGCTCTCCATCAGAAGGCCATCCGACTCAATTGACCGAGCAATTCGAAGCAAATCCGATGTTAGATTCAACTAAAGTAATATAAATAGAAATCATAAGAGTACCTTACTTCCTTTCGTAAAAACCCAGGTGAGAGTTGTTGTTCCAGCAAAGACACAGCTTTTTTCTCCATAAAATCAACCAGTCGACTCAAGATCTCCACACATTGAAGGACCGTCCACAACTTGGTTTGATTCCTAGATGAAGTTACACTCTTGTAATAAGTCAACGAATCCAATAACATTTTCATTTCATCAAAGCTGAGGAAGAATGAAGACGTGGCATAGATGGTCTCCAAGAAATTGTGAGCCTCATCCACGATGATTACATTATCTTTGAGGTCAATTCCATAAGATTCTCTTGTTTCCTTATCAAATAAAATTGAATATGGCATCAGAATTACATCCGATAACGGAAGAGATGCCTTCGCAGCAAAGTATGGACAAGCCTGAGTTGATGTGCCCAGCTCATTCATCTTATTCGAGATAAGTTTTCCATTCCAAATATGATCTCTCATTCGAGCTATGTTTGATTTGTTATAGAACTGGCATCCTTCCCGTTTGGATCGCTTCTTTGTTGGCTAAAGCGAGAACTATTGTGATAAAAATGTCATACCTCCGAATCCTTCTCCATATCTTCAATATCATCTCCATTCTTGGTTAATCGTTGACACTCACAATTGATCATTGGCCCAGGTAAACTTTTGATCTCATCATTCAAACAAAAGGCGGCTCGAGATCCAAGATGGCTGGGTCGAGGAGAAAAGGATGTCTTTCCAAATTCCTGGGCAAATTGTGCGAGCTGGGAGTGGGTTCGGCTGACATAAATGATTTTTCTGATACTTGGCGATAATTCCTTTAGGGCTTCTGAATCTTCGCGTGATTCTGGAGGATACTTGAACTGAAAGAAATTAAAGACGTGTCTAAACAATAAAACATAAATAAAAAGATTTTCTTACCTTTGGAAAGTCAATGTCAGCCTTTTTGGCTTCTTTGAGGAAGCTCTCGGTCTTTCTCTGAATATCGATTGATTGAAGTAGATCATCTATCCTATTATTTAATTCATATTGCTTCTTGAAGGTTTCGGAGACCGGAATGTCCATATTGGTGACTTCTAAACCACCAAAGGCTATAGGTTATAAGCAAAATAAGCAAGTTCAAGACCATCTGTATTAAGAGGAAGCTTATTTACCTTCATATTCCTGTCTCAATCGTTTAACTTCCTTCTCATTCATCCGATCTGCTTCCCTTAACTCTTCCAGATAACTCATAACAGAACAGATAACCGCCATTGACTTCCCAGATCCTGTTGGAGACTCTAATATCGCTGTTTTTCCCTTCTGACAAGCATCAAAAATAGATTGAGCAAGCCTTTGTTGTCCATCATAAGGAGAAAATGGAAATCCAAATATGTGAGACGGCATTCAACAAGGAAACACTTTATAATATAATATTATTTTTAAGGAGAAATTTTCACCAATAATGCAAAATATTTTTTAGATTTTTTTGAAAATAATTTCCTTTTCTTTCCAACTGCGCCCAAATTTGGTGCAGGCTGCAGTGAAATTTTAACATCTTTTGAGAATTGCTTTTCGACCGATAATGTGCTAATTTGTGATAGAAACTATTAACCAAGACTTCTCAAGATACAGGTTTTCCAATATTACACTTCCTCCAAGCGCAGCATCCTGCGATGACGCCTCCAATTATTATATCGTTTCTTTTGCAGTCTATTGAAAGCCGTGTAATTTCCATGTTCATAAAGATATATCAGCATGTCTCGGCGTTGCCTCTCGCCGATAAGTGACCTTGTCATCACGCCCGAATGCGTTGGCGAGTCCCGGTGAGGTCTCAAATTAGTTTTTACTGCCAGAATCAGCGCCTCATTACTGGCGCTGAATGGCCTTGCTGATTATTTGTGAAATGAGTTCAGGCTAATTGAAAGGGATTAACGACACCTCGAGTGTTTGATCATAAGCTTCCCTTAATCTAAAAATAAAAATGTTGTGAATAAATTTGTTGATGTTACACATGGCAATTGGTATCATAAACTGATGTGTTGATGTTTGAGAGGAGTATTTGTCGGCCGACTTTTTACTGCTTCCTCCTTTTCGGTCGAGTCAAACGCTCAAACGCCGATCGTTATCTTGAGTGTTCAGATGGTGAAAATAAAGGTTGATTTTATGTCATTTCTAAAAATACGAGGTCAAAATTACTTCTCAAAATAATTACTATTCCTAATTACGGCTATCTTACTCGCCAAGCCGACATTTTTTTCAACGCCTAGTATAATATAAATATCTTTGCTTACTATAATGCAATATAGATATGTTTGTCTATCCTCCATTTTAGTCCTTGATTCCCCTATTTTCTTTGTCCTCTCCTTTTTGTCCCCATTTCAGATGTCACTTTGTCCAAATTTCGGATCGGATATCTCCGAATTTCGATTCAAATTTATTAGTGTGGTAAAAGGAAGTGAAATATGTGGAAATGGGTGGTCCAGGAATCCAAAATATTTTTGGACTCGATTCGGAGTAATCAAATTCCACGAAAAGATTGGTATTTATTCATGGCCATCCTACTGTAACATTAATTTAGTAGTTATTTTTTAATTAAAATTACGGTAACCCTCTGGTCTTTAAAGCAACATCCTTTGTGCCCAGCCTTCTCCATTTGGCCACATCCGTTGCGCAAAGTATTTTAAATGACATTCTGAGGTCATTAAGCGCTTTAATTTGGTCGGAGGTGTCAATCTCCAAAAGAGAATTATTTAATTTGCCGCAATATTGTGTGACTATTAACGCTCAAATTGTCTTCTAATAGTCGCCGCTATTTTTATTCGATTTCCCCTCGGGCAACACTTTCAGCAAGGCTTAAATGGCCGACTTTGGAGAGGTTGGAAAGGTTGGCTTTATTAGAATATTCAGATTGTTGCGAGTTTAATTAAAGTGTGCCATTGATCTGAAGAGTGACTTTAGGGTATCTAAACTATAATTAATGTAACACACAAAGCGTTGAAGTATTATCAAAGCGAGATAAATGCCTTAAGCGATTCTAAGTTCACTTTATTTCTATTAACAATAAAATATATTTTAATTAAGCCTCGCCCCCTCAAGTCGCATTGTAAGTTGAGTAAAGGTCCTTCCAATTTGGTTTCAAGACGCTAACTCACTTGCAACCACCCTTTACATAAACTACCTTTTTGATTTGTTGTATATTACATTACCCAGGGTTATATAATTCTAATTTCTGAGGCCATAAATTTTATTTTCTTTTGACCAAATGGCATTACACTCTTATTTCGGCGGCTGTTTGTATAATCTTACAATTTACTCTTCCATCAATTTTTTTTGTTCATTACTGCTTTACTTTAATATTCTTCTGTATTTAAATGTCTGTGGTAATCTTGATGACCATTTTTGACCAATCTCTTCTTCGGATTACTTGAGGGTGAAGATAATTGCTCCCTCATCTGCATACGTAATCGTATCAATTTCAAAAAATTGCCTTTTCAAGCCATGGATAAATGTTACGTAATCATGTGTAACTTGGCTCGCGGAAATCATCGATATTTTGGTCCGGGATTATTAGGAAAAGATCATGTTCTCTGCTGTTACAGTACAGCCAATTCGAACTTGTTGCTTTTCACTGTGCAGATGCAACTGCAATGTAACAATTACTTGGATTTCTTCAGATAATTTGACTCCCACTCGAGTTGAATAATCTGTTGATGACCTCCAATTTACATTGTTTTTGGAAGCATATTGCATTATTTTAGGGTTCTCGAGGTTAGATGTTGTTGAATAAGGTGTGTTCTTTGGGTAAATTACCTTTGAATTTCCAAAGGCCTTAAGAAGAGGAGGGTTAAACTGAAAGGTCAGTCTTGTTTTTGACAGAGTTTGGTATTGATTTCTCTTCTAATTTTATAAATTAAGGTATCCATTGTATAAAAAAAGTTCTTCGCATCCTATTGTCCAGCGATGAGAATTGCAACAATTACAACTCCCATCTTTCCTTCATGCTCTACCGTATCTCTTTTTCTTCTCCTTTCCTTCTTTATTGCCAATGACCCAAGCCCGACCCATCTTTTCTCAATAAATTTTGTTCTTTATTGGCTTCACGGTGCCTCTCTTCTCGATTTGTTTATTCTGAATTTAATTAAGTTAATTTTAATTCATTTGGCCATTATGTATTACAAGTTGGGTAATCGAGACGGCCTTTTCTCCTTCAAGTCTTACTGTATTTTGCCAAAAGTTTACTAGGATTACTGTTTTTTTAATGGAGATTTTTGATTGTATTATTGTAATTAGCTGCCTAATTGACTTCAGGTTAAGGCACTCCCTTGGAATGCGTATCATTTGACTCCGCCCTCAGTTTCACCCGAATTTGTTTCGCCTTTCACCTGCCTCTTCTTATTATTACTCTAATATAAGCAAATTTACTATTTATAAATGTGAATGCAAGAGTTGCTACTGTTTTACGGATTTAATTTTTAATAATGATAAACACCGTAATTTCACATTTAATCGTTGACCGGTTGAATACTGGCTCGGGGCTTCGTCTATTTGCATCTTTTTGAGTTGTATTATTTATCGGTAGTTTCGGTACTGAAGAAATTTTATTTTATATGATTTTATTAAACTGACCGAACAAACTTTCGCTTTAATAATGCAATTATTACGAATTAATAATAAACATACTTAGTTGTTCTTTATTTCAGATGTCATCAGAGGCCTCTTACAGTGACTGTGCTAGTGCTGGGGCTTCATCGCCCGATCTGAATGACACAGCCTCCGTTTCTTCCTTAAAATTTTCCATTTACAACATTCTGAGGCCGGACTTTGGCATGGTATGTTTAAAATTTTAAATGTTCGATGATTCTTAGATTGCTGTGGAGAATGAAGAAAGTTTACTATTTAAAATAAATGTCTAAAGAGTGTGCATTACACGTATTTCCAAGTAAAGATTCGAACATGATTCTTAACATAATGAACATCCTTTAACAAAATACGCATGGTATTTCTTTCTTATGTAATTTTGCTATGAATTACATGACATATCAGCCCTTGTTTGTGCGGCCCTCGATCTTTTCACAAATTGATTAGCTTAAATGATAAAAATGGACAAGGTTAAAGAGGCTCGTTGACACTCTTTAAACAGCCCGATTACCGCCTCTTAATGAGCTCCAAAGAAGCGCAAAAAGAGAGAGGGAAAAGACTTTAGACAGTGATTGATTAATTGACATCTACAGTAAGCTTGTATAAACAATGAGGGCAGGGAATGGTTGAGTTGAGAAGGGACTTGAAGAGATGTTGTAATAAGGAGGGAAACAAAAAAAGTTGTTAGTAAACAAAAGATAATGACTTACAGTAAAAAATAAAGTACTGTAACGTAATCTTTTCAGAAATGCGATCGATTATTTGGCTCTACAGACCCAATGTCTCCTCCCCCTCTCTTCCCCATCAGTCCATCATCTTTTGGATTAAATCTATTGGCTTCGTTGGCCTCACCAAAACTTTCGATGGAACATAATGATGATCAACAACTTCCTGCTTGGATTTATTGTACTAGATATTCAGATAGGCCAAGTGCTGGGCCTAGAAGCAGGAAAATGAAAAGAAAAGGGTTAACAGAAGAAGAGAAAAGACCAAGGACAGCATTCACTCCAGAACAATTGGAAAGGTTAAAACAACAATTCCAGAATAATCGATATCTGACGGAGAAAAGGAGACAAGAATTGGCACATGAATTGGGGCTAAATGAAAGTCAGATCAAGATCTGGTTCCAGGTAAAACTGCAGTTATTGAGAAAGCAGCTTATCGGTATAAAAAACTAAAATATTTTATTTGTAGAACAAACGAGCCAAGCTGAAGAAGGCCGCGATCCAGCGAACAGACGCATCCTTCCAAATGCTTCACAATACCATGCTGGATCACGTCACTCTTCAATCATTTAAAGCCTGAATCCCCAACTATCTCTAATGTCATATTTTACCTGTTTTGTCACGCATTTCCCATTGATCTCGATCTTTTATTTTTGGAATCAAAGAATATAATAAACAATGCTAATATTTAACCAGAAAAATTAAAAGAAAATTATTTGGATACGGATAATTGTTTACAACAGCAATCTAGCTGTCCAGGGAGTTTGAGACACTTCTTTTGAGCCTCAATTCCATGACAAATCCCATCAAGTACAGAACCCTCACGTGCAATTCTGTCAATACAATCACAATTCCTTTGATCTGGCCAGCAACATTCATGCAACATCTTTTTCAAATTCATTTTTTTAGGATCTTTTCCTTTATAAAACGAACCATTGTAATACCGGTTAATGTAGTTGGGCGAATTGATATCAGCGTATGGAGCTAGAAGATTTTTAAGATATAAAATTAATTACCCTTAGTACTTGAAAGAACAATGTTATCGGTGGGTGGAAAACAAGTGACCATTGTAATGTAAAACTGTTGGTTGACACAATCAATATTAACTGGAACTTTGCTCCACGAAGAGGCATTAAAGTGTCTGGATTTTGTTGATACACATTTCTTGGCCAATAAATCAATTGGAATCGAAGAAGAATAAAAAATATAGAAAGAACAGAAGAAGGGAATAAAACAATACATTACAATTAGAGAACAGATTCAGGAATTTCGACGTTCTTATAGGGCTCATGATGACTAATTTAGTACGAAAAATTGGCTCACTGCTAATGGACATTCAGGCGAATTGAATGTAAATCGACAGAGATTCTACGATTTACAAACTGCACACAATTGTATGATTAACGATTTTTCAAATTTATATGGAAGGCCCGTAGACCTAAAACGCAAAAATTTAGCTGTTGGCCAACCCCAACTCGGAGCTGCCACACAGGTCAACCCGTCCCCAAAGTGCAATGGGAGGGCCTCACCGTGGAGGCGACACCTTATTGATCGTGCCGCTCTCCCAGCCAGGTAAGTTTATGATTCGTAGAGACGAGGATGGAGTCAGGAAAGGGAATCGGAAAAGGAATAGGTTTCACTTTAGATGAGAGAAAAGAGAGCGGTTTCTTTACAGAGAGAAATAAAGAAAAGACGCTGCGAAGGAAACCATACGGTTAACACAGAATTTAGAGAATTGGCAACCACTCTTTCTACGTGGGCCTTTATTTATTTAGCTGATCTAAAGCACATTTTTCAACCGATTTTTGTATTGTAGTTTATAAAACTTAAAAAGGTTTAAACAAATTTTAAATTAAATTTATCGCCCACATTGCAGGAAAAAATCGGGGTCCCAATGACAATAAATATCACTGAAGAGCTTCCTTAATAGCCTTCATCAGTGGGAATTTCCCTTTCTTGCACATATCCATATGATCATCTTGGGTCAACGAGAACATTGTAATCCCAGCCAGTCCATTATTCTTCGCATACTTGCCCTTTTCAGCTGCTGATCTTTCATTTTCATAACTGAACCAGTCCAAACCCCTCTGGGCATAAGGTGTTTTTGAAGCATCATCCCATCCGAAAGTCCCATTGTTTTGAAGAAGAGAACAACTGTCATATACAGTAATCCAACTAGGATCTTTTGATCCAGGAAAGGCAGTTGGTAATTGCAGAGATTCATAAGGCGATCCCATTCCTTGATTTGGCTTTTCTGATTTCAGTTTTTTTCCTTGGCCCCAAGTTTGGATTCCCAGCAAGGTTTTGTTAGCTGGGAATCCCTTAAAGATTTAAATTATTTTTTACATAACAATTAGTGCATTACTTGAGTTAATTGACTTACTTTTAATAAAAACTTCTTTACTGCAGCATCAGCGGAATGTTCCCCTCCAAAAAGCGGGGTATTTGGGAACGTTCTGTCCTGCCAAGAATTCAGCTCATCATCAGAATTTATATTTTAGAAATCAATTTCTTTGGCCAAAGCTGGAAGATTGTACAATTTGCGAGGCCCCGGAGCAGCAGTTACTGTAAGGAGAAGATCTTTTCCAGCCGATTTTCTGACTTCTTGCACCATATGAGTCAACATATCTCGATTACTTTCATCCGGTTGTTCCCAATCTATATGAATCCCATCAAATCCATTGTCCTTTGCAAATTTAACAGATCTCTTTCCAAAATTAACTCGACTTTCATTGGTAAATCTAAGAAATCCGAAGAATCCAGGGCCCCCAAACGACAAAAGAATTTTCAAATCCTTTTGTTTTTTCTTCAACGCGATCAAATCCTTGAATCCTGACTGTAAATCACTGTCTTTGGTTGATTTTGGGTTATTTCCAGAGTCATCAGTTTGAGCGGACATGTAGAAAATATGAGTGCAAAGGCCGGGTTCGTATTTGGAGAGACTCCAGGGATCTTGTGGGTATCTTTTGTCTCCCCAATTCTCAATCATACATCCTCGAAGATGGCCAGATGGGGATGGAGTTTGGCCTTCAACTCTAGCGGTAACAAAAAAGAGTAATAGAAAAAATATAAAGTCATTGTTCGATGTGATGATTTTCTTGTTTTCAACGCATCTTTTATCTTTTTTCGAAACGATTGAAGCCTACAAATTTGCGAACCTTACATCTATGTCAATACAACTGCTTTTAAGATGGATAATATGCAAAATATATAATATATCATTAGGGATCACGGTACATCGAAAGCTTGACCTATTACAAATTATTGTACATCCAGCCATTTAAAACCACTTCTTCGGAATCAAAGAAAACGTGTAGTTTGGTTGGAATATGTAGTGGAACACAAATCGTTGTATGTCCCTTAAAATAGCCGCCTGTTTTGTATGTCCCTCAGTGGGAAGTCCAGAAAAATTTTATTCGTTGCGTCAAAAAGATTCCCGGATATTGCCAAAAAAGTGCCAAAAATCATTGCAAATTTTAAGAATAATCAAAAAAAAATTATTAATTTTGGGAAGGAATTGAAATTCGACCGGTCACGTCAAGAGCCAAAGGTCGTAACGGATGATTTTCGGGTTTCTGTGCTCCAGAAGCCAGCGTTTTGACAAAAAAATTTGGAGACAAGAGAACTTTGTAAAACAAAAAAGTAGTTCCAGTGCAAATTGAAATTACTATACGTCTCTTGACCGCTTAAATTGCCATGACCGGTCACGGAACTGGTCAAATTTGGTCACGAAGGCCTTCCAATTTTTAGTTTTAGACTTTTGGCCATTCGAGCATCCTGAATTCACTACATTTTTATTTTTCTTTGAACGTTTATAATGTTACCTTATATATAACAAACAGCATTACAAAAATTATCAGATCACCCCAGAAGTCACCCACTCCAAAACCCCATAATCCACATATATAGTCAAAAGCATCAAATCTAATAATAAATTTTTTATTGTGCTTAAAATTCGAACTTATCTTAATTATTACTTACAATTATAAGACAATTGTTGTACAAGCAGAGATCCTTGAGCAAACTGAAATTAAGTTTTGGATTTTATATGATCAAAGACAACTTATGTATTGTCTACATACAAAACAGGACTTTAAAATACACATTAAAAATAAAATTCGATTATTACTTTACAGTACTTAAGAAACGGTCCCTGTCAAAAGAAATCCTTCAAAATTCATAAGAAAGTGTATTAATTATTGTATTAATCACCGGGACAAGAATTCTAAACAATTTGGCAATAGAATGATGAATATTTACAAAGCACAGAAGATCACCCGTTCGTATTTAAACCTCACAGCAACAACACCGATTAGAATAAAACTAAAATCATTTCTAAAACCTGAGCCTAAAGGAATTCCGACTCTCATTGAAGCCCAAATTATATTCTCCTGGCTTTAAATCAGGCGAATCCAAAGTTTGGTAAACGGATTTTTTCTTTATGGAGTCATTCAAGGGATTCACGGATTCCGAATCTTCATCTTCTATGTCGTCATCATCTGCTGAATCATCCAAAGGTGCATATTCGTAGAAGAAGATGGCCAAGCAGATGAAAACAACCGTCGCCACAGCCATTAGCGAGGCATACACGAAGAACATGGTGGCTGCATTGTTGGAGAGATTCATGGCAGTGATAATGACGATCAAAAGATCACCCACACCTGTGGTTACTTGGAAAAAGGCACCTGCAAATACAAAAGAAGTGTAAAAATTATTTCAAAAATAAATTTGGAAATTCGAAAAAAGAAATTAAACTTACTCATCAAAGATTTCATGGATCTACCAGCTTCTTGATAAGAAAACTCCAAGCCCGGGATGGATAACATAATCTCAGCAAAACTGATTAAAACAATTTGAGGGATCTGCCACAAGATGGAGACAATATTATGAGGGACCGCTTGATATTCAGTTGTTCTGACTTCAGTCTGATTTCCGTTCAAACTCGTCACATAAACTCCACCTTGGGTATCCCTGAAGAAACTAAACCCTGAATAGTTTATTTTCAGATTCTCCTTGTCTTCGGTGAATCCAATTGATTTGGCATTTCCTTCCATATAATATAGACGCCATTTCCCCGGCCTAACGGGCTTTGGTTTGAAGACAACGGCTCTTTTAGTTTCATTAGTTCCATTTATATTTTGATACTTGAATCTCCCCACGAGATCACTGGAAACCCCATTGTCATAATGCACTTGATAGAAGTAAAAATCAGATCTTTGGTGGGGATCACATGGATATTTTGTTTCGGTAGTCTCTCGACACAAAGCCAGGTTGCCTGTGTAATTGTCGACATTGTTCAGAGCCACTATGAACCTGGAATACATTACAAAAGTGAATGAATATAAATAGAAGGTCCGTAGACCTAAAACGCAAAAATTTAGCTGTTGGCCAACCCCAACTCGGAGCTGCCACACAGGTCAACCCGTCCCCAAAGTGCAATGGGAGGGCCTCACCGTGGAGGCGACACCTTCTTGATCGTGCCGCTCTCCCAGCCAGGTAAGTTTATGATTCGTAGAGACGAGGAAGGAGTCAGGAAAGGGAATCGGAAAAGAGACGGTTTCCTTTTCGGGGCGAGAGACAAGAGATCACTTTCTTCAAACAGAGAAACACACAAAAAGCAATATTTTCTGTTGCTTATTTACCCCATGGCAAATTCCCCAGTTCCTTCGGTCGGCTTATCCGGAGATATTGGCGAATAAACAACTCCATTCTCATTAAAATTCAAGAATCCAACTTCTCCAACATGAAATGTCGCTTCCTTAGGCAAAATATTGAGACAACCTTCACTATATTTAAAATTAAATTTGACGTCTCCTTGGCGTACATCCAGTAAAGTTCTGTTGCCGGGGGAGTTGATCAGAGCCTAATCATTACTTTAGAACATCTATAAAGGAATTTACCGTAAATGGAGGGACTGAAACATCCGTAGTTTCATTAGTGCTAACAACAATTGTACAGCCCTTAAAAGTGTTGATAACGGAGACAAAAGAACGGCCTTTAGGTGGAAGATCGGGGAGGGTTTTCTAGAAATTATATTAATGTCATGGATAATATATTTTATACTCACATTGACTTCCCATTGAACAAGTCCAGCTGCGATAAAGGCCATGGTCGTCAAAATTAAAGCCAGACTCATTTTGCGGAGAGACCTAAATTTTTTTGATTACAATTATTGAAATTGTACCAAGAATTTAAATAAGAAAATTCAACTTGCGTCATTTTAAAGCACTTGTCCATGCATGGATAAAAGATTCCAGAGAAAATTGGGATAAACATGAGAACGAGGATCGAATTGAGGGATTGCATTTGATCCGGGATAAGCATAACGTCTCCCCACAATCGACAATCCATTTGAAGACTCTAAAATAATATTATATTTATCTTCATATGTATTATGCTTATGTTTCATTGTAAGACTACACATTTACTCACCTGAATCAGCCACGTGGATCCCTGTTGATCAGATAAAGCCCAATAAATTGGGATGGGAATAAACATAACGGCCACTTTAAACATGGTCTTTACATCATTTACAAAGTTGGCTTCGGCACAAACATGGTCATCACGTCTTATTTTCTTCAGCCTTAGACATTTATTCGACAAATTGCAGTCATGGTATGTGAGGGAGTGCTCCAACCAATGCGATTTCTTCTCCGAGGTATTGAATTTATTGCGAAGGGCAGTCTGAAAATAAATTTGCATAATATTTTTTATAATAACTTTTTAATTTCGAAATTCCTTGAATTTTAAACTTACCCCAATAACGACGGTGACATCTCTCATTACATTCGATTTTACTTTCGGTTTCTTATACCAGTAACTTCCAGCGACAAAAATAATTGTAGATACGATCATCAAGAGAGCAGGTACCCCAAAAGCCAAGGGGAAACAAGTGTCTTGTCCGAGGCATGGATTCGCTAAAATAAATTAATATAAACCTCAAATTTGGACGAAAATCATTTTAATTTATAAACTATACCTCTGAAAATGGGAGCGACAAAAGTAGCAATCATACTTCCACAATTGATGGCAAAATAAAATACCGAAAAGAATAATGCAATCATAACCACCTGATGAGTGTCAAATTGATCTCCTCCAAAACTGGAGACACAAGGTTTGATCCCTCCAGTGCCTATGGCAATAATCAGCAATCCAATAAAATCAGCCCAGGGATGAAATTTGGAGGCAGGATCTTGGATTGAAGAAACGGCCAAAAGAATCTGGCCAATGGTGTAGAAGATGGATAAGATGACTATTGTTCTGAAAAAGATATAAGTAAAACAAACGAAGAACTTACTTGTACTTCCCAATGAATGCATCAGCCAAGATAGAGCCAAATAAGGGAGAAAAATAACACAGCGATGTAAAACAATTAAATAACATCGTCGATTGACGTTCTTTGTATTTGAGGACATTCAAAAAATACAGTGTCAGCACAGCTAAAAGATAAAATCAAGTTCTCGAAAAACGTCATAATGATACGGAATGTACGGAGGAAATAAATTATATGGGAATTTCCAAACTCATTAATAAAAGGTTCTGTTCTTTGCACCATCCTTCAAGGTCGCTTACTTCTCATTCCATAGTAAGAAAATCGTTCGCAGAGTTCATTGGAGACAATTAAAAACGTCGCCTTAGGCCATTGTCGTATCATCTGGAGGTAAGATGTCGTGGGAATACGATCATTTTTGATCGTACTCTCCAATCTTGTCATCGTTTCCTCAGAAATGGAAGTCTCGTCTAAAAATAAAACGATTTTAAGATTAACGATGTCTAAAGTAATATAAATAAAAACATTTCTATCATCGCGTATGCTACCTTTAATGATAAGATGATGATCCCCCATCGTCTCATTAACAAGTTTATTTTCAAGAATCAACCGCTTTCCCCCGTGAGTGTCAGAAGATAAAAAAAATCATTTTGAAAAAAAACAAAGTCCGAGTTTGCCCTAAGGGTTTCTAATTGAAATTTTTTGACAACAATAACTGGGAACCGTCATAATTCATGACTTTTTCTGGTAATTATGAACAATTATAGAACTCCGAGGTTAAGAAATAGTAATTTTGATCACGTGACTGACACGAGGGAGGTCAACAAACAGTAAAATAAAGAAAATAATCTGCAATTAAACCGTAATTTAACGAAATATCAAAGTTAATTCGTAATATAAATCTGCGAAATCCTCCGAATTTGTCTGAATCCAGAAGTAAAAAGTAATGTGAACCTAAGAATTTCACACCGTTCCAAGAGCTCTTTTTTGTTCGGGGATTCTTCACTTTACACTCGAATGTAATTTGTCCAATTTTCTCGGGTTTCCCGCCAATGTTTAAACAAAATATTCGACGAGAGACGTCATTAGATGGAAGAAGTACGACCATGATTTATTGTTTTAATAAACCCGATACAAGTTTTTTTGGTACAGAGTGAACAGTGATTGTGCAACCTGAATGGAGAACACTGTTGCAAACGAAACAGATACAATGGCCGAATTTTGAAAATATTATAATTCCAAAAAGATTCACATGCTAGGTATTAACTTGCCTGATATTGCGTCCTTTGTAGTCGCCATCTTTGTTTCACAGGTATCCAAATTTGGTTCTAATTGTAATACAAACTGCTATGTTAATTTAAAAGTGGGACATCACTGGAATTTCGTGCAGCAGCAATTCTGTAATATTTTTTTTTAAGTTGAGCAGTTTGACCAACAGTTTTTAGTATTGATAAGAACGCCACGAACGAGAGAAGAAAAAATGTAAGGACAATGGGAATGTGATAAAGGCTGGTAGTCATTTATTCGGAAAATATTATATTTTGTATAATAAAGCAGGATCAAAAAGCGGAAAAAATCTAAAATTCCTTAACATATTAATAAAATGCCATTTTAAAATATTGAGCCTAAATCAAACAGTAAAAATCGAGGAATATAATAATAGTTATTTCCTATGTCATATTTTTATTATGACATTCATATGGTCGTATTAACCGCTGTCTTGTTGAATTTAAAGACCGTGATAACAATCTTATCATCTCATATAACGTGAGCTCCGAGACTTATGAATTCTTAATTTAATTGATAATAAATGTACAATGGGAGAGGTCAGAGATTCCGTTGTATTCTGAAAATTAAATATACAATAGACTATAAAATTATGATGACAATTACAGGGATTATCATCAAACGTTTGATAAAGAGGTAGCTGTTCAATAATAACTTTAGAAGAGAGAATAATATATAGGTACATATAAATAAATATAATAATAATAATAATAATAATATAATAATAATAATAATAATAATAATAATAATAATAATAATAATAATAATAATAATAATAATAATAATAATAATAATAATAATAATAATAATAATAATAATAAAGTTGCTAAATCCAATAAAAAATGTGTTAAAACTGAAACTCAGTAGTCAATTTTATTAAACGCATTTAGAAAATCGGAGAAGCAAAGAAAAACTTTATGTGAGCATAATATATGTATTATATAATAAATAATTATATGGTATATTATATAATAAATTCCTAATTGTTTACACTAACAGAAAATATAATAAAAAATAGCGGGCTTTGTTTTGTAACCGGATTAACAAGAGATAAATAAACATCAGAAATCCCGATCAGAATCGCTTATATCCCACTAGGAACTATTGAAAAACAAGGATTTTTTTTGATTTAGAGTAAAATCGCCTAACCTGTATGTACACAACAGAAACATAATCATTATTGGATCTTGATTTGAGGCTAAGACGAGACCCCTACGCAGTGGGGCCCCACATAATAATTAAACAGTTTAAAGGACCACAAATCCGCTTATTCCAACGACCAAAAAAGATTGAGATTCTCTTTTCAAATGCCCCCAAAAGTTACATAACGATGATTCCACTGGGGTTTTTCTAACTGAACATTATCATTTCAACTTTTTGCTCGTCGCTTTTTCTTCACGTTTAATTTCATTAATGGGTAGACAATTAATCAGGGGTTTAATGAACTCAAATAAAACTTTTTTCGATAAAAATTAACAAATGTTGTCCAAGAATTTTAGAAAGTTTCTTATCATTCAGAAGTTGACAATAAACTTGGGCTAGTTGTTGCAGATCAATCTGCAAAACCTTGAGGAATTCGTGATAAAAAAGCTCTTGAAAAATGAAAGTATTGGAATCTGTAAACAAGTAGTTAATCCGTTATTTATAAAGACGGATCACACGCAAAGAACGGGCTCTTATTCATTTTGGAACACTCTGTCCGTTATAACAATGTATAAAAGAAAAAAATATTTGAGCCGTTCTGTCAAATCCCTCCAAAATGGCGCCAAAAAGAGAGCTCAAATTCTGTGAGAACTCAAAAGAAGAAGGGATTCAGCGTCTCCAGATGACCTTCTTTATGAGCTTTTTTGAGGGTAAAATGAGAATAATTTATTCCCAGGTCCGTTCTTTATACTTACAAGTCATAAAAACGATTAAAATTCCTAAAATCCCCATCGCTTTTACGTCATATTATACATATAAATTGCACTTAGGGAATGGCTCTCCAGTCGCTCTCGATTTATTTTGTTTGAGTTACTCCGGAATCTACGTTGTTATGTGTGTTAACCGCATTGAGAATGGATGGAAAAAGAGGGTTTTGTCAGCTGATTTGATACATGAATGAGCCGTGACTCTTATTGTCCAAAACATTTGTTTTTTCTTCGACTTCCGGTGTTCAATATTTCTTTAATGTATAAGGTCACTAATTATATAATTTCTTGTTTGATTTCATCATGCATTCGTTCGATTTTTTATTATAACAAGAAACAAAAATACTAGTCATGAATTAAATACTGTTTCCAAATATAAAATGCAAATGTTTTACAATCTGATTTGCCAGGCATCGTCATCTAATCCCTTCAATTTATCAGCTCCAATCGTTGTCGGCTGAGTCGATTTGTAGCCCAAAGATCTTTTTTCTTCTTCTTCCTCTTCATCAGAATCATCATTTGCCAGCAGCTGTTCATCATCAGTAACCTCTGAGAACTTGGCATATTCGTAATAAAAGACGGATAACAAAATAAAGATGAGCATAACAGCCACCATGAGGGCAGCGAAAAAGAAGAAATTGATGGCCATATCATTAGACGGAGAGAATTTGGTGATCACGACAATTAACAAGTCACCAGTAGCAGTGGTCAACAGGAAGAGGGCTCCTTAAAAATTGAGTTAAAATTTTCAAACAATTGAGTCAAAAGCAACGAAACATTTTAAATACAATTTTTGTGTTTAAAAAGTTCGAATCAGTTCACTCACCAACAACAGCCTTCATCGACGGTGCAGCTTCGTTATAAGAGAACTCTAGACCCGTAATGGACACCAAGATCTCGGCAGCCGTAATTACAGCAATTTGAGGGACTTGCCATAAGATGGAGATGTGGTTATCGGGCACATATTGGACCGTCATGTTATGAGGAGTGTCGTGAGGACCAGTAAACGAAGTAACATAAAGACCTCCTTGTTCTTTTTTGGTATACTCGTAACCTGCATATTTTACTTGAAGATTATCCTTGGATTCTCTTGGATCTCCAGTTAGGTAGTAAAAACGCCAGCTAAGATTACGTGATTATAATTTGTAACGCTATCCTTACTTTCCAGGCTTAATTTCTTTAGTTTCAAATACAGTAGGTCCAGTTGTTTGGACTCCATTTTTTGTCAGATATTTATAAAATCCTTGAACATCCGTTTCTTTATCCTTTACGACTTGAGTGTAGTAATAGAAATCTTCGGGGCTCTTGAAGTCGCACGGTTTGGCCTCATCAATTTTTCCGTCATTGGGAACTCGGCAAAGAGCTATGCCGTCCTTGAAGCCGGTATTATCTGTGGCAACAATTACTCTGAAATAATATTTTGAAATAATATTATTACTCTAATTTTAAAAAATAATATTTAAAATAATAGATTATAAAAGAACTTAGACTTACGACATTCCATGGCCTCCAGAGCCGGAAGTTGGCTTTTCGTATGAAGTATTCGCGTAGAAGATTCCATTTTCACTTACATGAAGATATCCATACTTGTAAGCAACATTGAAAGTTCCACCGTCAGGCAATATATCTGAACAACCCACTGGTTCATACGTAAAGGTGAACTTTTGATCTCCATGAGGGATTAGATATAACTCCGATCCATTTTGTCGTTCCAAAGCAGTGTATGGGGCAAAGGTTGAGGCGTTAAATTTCTCGGGTTTCACAGAAATAGAGCAATCAGGATGGGCATTGATCACCGAAACATAAGTGAATCCTTTGTCTGGGATTGGGGCCAAAGAGTTCTAAAGAAAATTAATTTAAGATATAAGATTATAAGACTGCCAAGATTACTGTAATACTTACATTAACTTCCATTTGAACAAATCCAGAGACAACGAAGGCGGCAGCGGCAATCAATCCTCCGACACTCATCTTTCTCAAGGACCTGGAAAAAATATTTTAAGCATTAGTATCTAAACGGGAGTACATTCAGTCAGAAGTGACTTACGTGACCTTGAAGCAGAGACCAGCCAATGGATAAATGACGGCTGTGAAGATGGGAATAAAGAGTAAAATCAGGACCGCATTCAAAGTTTGCATTTGATCAGGCAAAAGTAAAGTGTCTCCCCAAAGACGACAATCCATTTGAAGGGACTGTATGTAAAATCTTATTATTTTGAATAATTCTTTATTAAAGAAGAAGGAAAGCAATTTCAATTATAGTTACCGACCTGCACCATCCATACAGACCCTTGTTGATCATACAGAGACCAGAAAACGGGCAATGGCAAAAACATAACCACCACTCTGACCAGGGTCTTTACATCGTTGACAAAGTTAACTTGCGCACAAGCAGTTGTGTTCTTGGTCTTTCTTTTCAACTTCAGACATTCAGTAGATGTTGTACAATAGTGGTTGTACAGGGAATAATCGAGCCAATGGTCTTTCTTTACATTACTTCGGAAACGGCCAAAGATGGCTTTCTGAAAGAAAATGTTTTATTTTTTTTGCAAGACGTTGATTATATTACAAGTTTTTGAATGACTTACAAAGACAACTTTTGTAACATCAGCCAGAACGTTGGATGTGACCGGTCGCTTCTTATACCAATAACTTCCGGACATAAAGATCACTGAAATAATGATAAGATCGTATTCTAATATTATAGTTGACAAATTTCAACTGCACTTACAAGTAGCCACAATCATTAGAGCAGCCGGGACACCGAATGCCATAGGATAACAACTGTCCTGACCCAAGCACGGAGTATCTAAAGTCAATTATTAAATTGTAAAACACGGTGACATCACTTACTTCTGAAGATTGGGGCCACAAAAGTTGAAATCATAGATCCCGCATTAATGGAAAAATAAAATACGGAGAAAAAGAGAGAAATCATCTTCAATTCGTATTTCTCAAACTGATCTCCTCCGAATGGAGATACACAGGGTTTGATTCCACCAGTACCTACAGCGACGATGAATAGACCGAGAAAATCTAGCCATGGATGAAGGCCCCATTTAGCGTCATTTGTCGATGAATAGGCCAAAAGAACTTGGCCAGCGGTGTAGAAAATAGACACGATGAAAATTGTTCTAGAAATGATACAATTTTAAATACAAACTATTTGAACGCTTATTTTCACTATTTTAACCCCTAACTCACTTAAATTTTCCGATAAATCCATCAGCCAAAAGGGATCCAAAAATGGGCGAAAAATAGCACAAAGCAGTAAAGAAACTGTAGAACGTGGTAGCGTCTTCTTTGTTGAATTTGAGGACATTCAGTAGATATAGTGTTAAGACCGCTAAAAATAATGGATTGTATTTGAGTCAAATCAAGAGGGGCCACATTCTTATCAATAAAAAATGATCATTTAGGGTCTAAGGTCTTAATCAGCACTCATTTTGATTAGTAATTACACGTACTTCGCATTCCATAGAACGAAAAACGTTCACAGAATTCGTTTCCAATAATACAAAACGTGATTTTTGGCCATCTATTGAACATTTCTCCATAAGTTTCGGCTGGCTTTGGTCTCTCTTTTACTCGCACAACTAAAATTATATTTAAATTTATTTATATATATCATGCAACTTTGAAGGGATTTGTTTTGCAGTTTTTACCTGAGCTGTTACTGTGCGAAGTGCTCACTTCGTCCGGAGATTTGCCCATTTTGCCTCAGGCTACCCAATTCAACGGCACCGAAGCCTTAAAAAATTCAAAGTTTAGAAGTTAGAGAACCGCGGTCATAACATTACTCTGTGATTTGGAATAACCGAAACAGATCAAAAGACCAGACTCAACGAAAACGAGGGACAATTGGATTAAAAGTTTTATAAACTCGTCGAAAGGATTGTAAACTATGATTAAAAAAACTCTTTTTATTACTCGAAACTATGGACAGTTTTGCACATTAATGCTGATCATTCAAAAAAATACTTCAATGACCTACAGCAAAGAACCAGAGCTCACTGCTATTGTAAATCCCTTATAAATCTTTTAATTCAGAATTGGAAACTTCAAAAATTTTATTTTCTATTGTTGGATTACTCTAACATAAGTTACATTTCAAAATCTAAAAAAAATCACCAGCCTCTCGAGATTCTCTCGACTGTTGTAAAAGGAAAAGCAGAAAAATTTGCCTCCTTTTGGCGACTAAGCCCTCAGGCGAAACGGAATAATGACAGAAATTAGTTGAGTCTTAATTTGTGCAGTTCCAAGATAAATTACTGATAACAAAAAAACCAATGACTCCCACTAATTGTCAATCTTGTAAGGAGTTCCACAAAAAAGGACTCTAAAGTTAATAAAATGAAGAAAAAATGTGATTCATGGAAATCGTGAACTTTAAAACGGCATAAATTTTACACGAGCGTTATTAAAGTTCAACTCCGACGGTACATATTCGCAGAGCAACTATTATATATTAGTTAAAGTAAAATAATCATACTAATTCCGTGCATGATTTAACCAATAGGCCACATATGAAATTGTATTCAAAAATATCAAGCCAAAGCTTCAAAGTACATTGGAGATATTCAAAGATAAATAAAGACAAAAAAACTGTGTAAAATACAAAGAGGCACTCAAAGAGGAAACAAATTTTTAAATCACAATAAGAGAATTTTTTTGTAGAAAGGTCGTGCTCTGTACATACTCAAAGCAGGTATGATTTTTGCAAATTGAAATTTTGAAAAATTTTTAAAGTTCAAAAATATTCTACGATTTTGACAACCCAGAGGTAGAAATTTCCCACATCCATAAAAATTGACTTATCGTCAGATTCAAAACCTAATTCCGATTTACAAAATAAAATAAAATTTAAAAACCGCACCCGAGTTTCTTTTACAACGCGAATTACGACAAGACAATTTTAACAATATTGCTACTCCAATTCAAGTGAATTTTGAATTGTTTGATCAAAGTAACGCCCAATACCGTCATAAAGATGGGAATTTGAAAGCGACTATTATAATAATCGAATATCATTATGAATAATATTGCATTTATATTGTACTCGCTTCGACCAAAAGCGGAAATCACCTTTAAAACATTGTTCGGATACAATTCCAGATGAAAGATCAGGTTTATTACGTGTTAACATTAAATTACAAACTGAATTTTTGAAAATATAATTTTTAAAGTCTTGGGCATTAATGTCTCATGCAAGAAACCAAATAGATTTTGATTATAACTTGCATATATTTCTGCTATAAAATAAATTGTTATTATTCGAAAAAAGGTCGTAAATACCCGAAAAACAGGAATGTTAAGCAAAAAGATAACATATCAGTAGACTACTCGTCGTTTGGCTATTTTTCAAAAACTCCACCCAAAAATGTGTGCATGTTCTTTAATTATCAAAATTATTTTCAAAATTTAATAATCTTAAATTTAAAATTGAAAATTTTACAAAAATTTTTGAATATTATAAAAAACAAGACTGTTAAAAATTTAAAAAAATGCTGGTAATCTCAAATTCCTTAATGGTTTCAGACAAGAAGAACATAAACCAATCAGAATCAGACTTCAGTTACGGGATCAGACCTCATTCCTTAGCAATAACGAAAATGATACCCAACGCACAATCCTAAGCTTTTAAACAAACTCCTTCTCTTTGTGCGCATACTTATTTTGGAGATAGTAGCATCAGAATTGATATAAAATATTGGTAAAAAAGGGATAGGCCCTCCTAATTAGACGATGGCGTCAATCATCAGTCATTCCAAAAGATTTTCAACGGGAGATTATTGCGTCAAAAAGATCAAAATTAAAGAAAAGTCGTATTTTGTGGTTGTAAAAAAAAGGGACTCTGATAAGATGCAAAATTCTTCAATAACATCATCTAAATTTTTAACAATTGAAAAAAAAACTAATTTAAAACACGATTCGACGATTTGACTGACCGGCCGAATGACTATAAAGTCTGACCGGTCGTGTTAGAAAAATTAGCCCAGTATAAAATACGACCATTAGAACAGTACATTTGCTCACAAAGAAAAATTTTACTTGATGGGTTTTTACATCGGTTTACTCGCTTTCTTTAGTCCGAAAAATGTGACCTTTTGTTTGCAATGCCCAACCCAAATGTTTAAACTTATTTACACATTTCATTTTTGCCAAATCAAAATAAAAGTTATGTTTCGCACATTTTAAAGATCCCTTGCCAAAAAACGTTAAAGTTTCTTCGTATTATTTTAACAATCGAAGGTCTAAGCTATGGTAAATACTGTTCCTTCCCCCGCCTTATCCTCTCTCCTCCCTCCCCCATAATGCATTGAAACTTTATTTGAATAATACAAGTACCCTATACTCAAATAAGGCTAAAAAGTAATAACCAAAGTAAATATGAAGATTACGTTCTGTTTGCGCAATTACAACAATAATGGTGCATCCGAAATAATGTCAAGTAATTGTTTTTACCATTAAATTTTACAACTTCCTCCACGATGTCCACTTTTCTATGAAAACAGAGTGCTAAAGGCGATGGGAATTTCCAAAGAAAACGCAAAATTTTATAGCCATTGTCAGAGTTTCTGTGTAAATATAAGCATTATAATAGTCTTCGATTAGCCGCGATGGATTCAAATCGGCGAACGCTTGGGTTCAAAACTGGTAAACAGTATAGTTAGTAATCTCCGGATCAAAAATAAAGTTCATTCATAGTCATAACAGACTCAAAAAATCTATTCCTCTTTTATTCTCAAATTCTCACAGGATCAGTGTAATCTCAGAAACAATATGTCATAAATCACAAAAAAAGCTCAAGTTATCAGATCGTATTTTAGAATAAAAGGTATAAAAGACAATATATTGTCAAAATAGATTTAACAACTAAAGTGAAAATGCGACAAAAACTTGATATAGAGGAAGGATCAAAAAAATCTATAAGACTACGCCCTATTTTCAATAATGATGTGATTCGTTTGTTAAGAAACATTTAAATGATATAATAATCTGATGAAAGAAAGAACAAAAAGCAAATCCGAAATAAAAACAAGAACCAGGATATGAATCTAACTGTAAGATAAATCAAAAGGAAAGGCTTAGAGCCCCTTGTTAAAGTAAACTCTCTCTAAACCGAGGGCCTTTAACTCTTCATAGGTCTTGGGTTCAAATCTTTTGAGGGAATCAACTTTTATCGTGCTGAAAAATCAAAATTGTTCCATGATTTGATCTGGGGCCATTCATTATTAATATAAAAAAATCTGAGCATACCTTTTCTGAGGGAATAATCCACATCCAACTGGGACCATTGCTCCAAACAGGACAAAGATGAGGCCGAGTTGAACAGGAAGATTAAGGACCTTCAGATTCTTGGCAAACCATTTCCAACGAGCGGCAGTGGCATCAACAATAAGAGGTGTTAGCACTAAAAATAACAATTTAGACATCCAATCAAATATTATTTCAAGTGAATTTAGATATCTTACCCATGGAAGGGATGACAATTAGATTCCTGGAGAAAGCAACTTGACTAATCGCCTTGAATGCCGCTGTTTTCGATTTTCCGACTTCGTTTCCATCGGCGTCCGAGACCGACATTCCATATTTTAGCTCGCTAAAATAACAGTCAAAATTTATAACATTATAAACATCGAATGTACTATTTCTAAAATAGAAATAAAGTATATTGCTTACTTTTGCCTCATCAACGGGATGTTAATAAAGTTTGCCACACAGACAGCTGTTATTGGGACCAATCTCTGCCACATTACACCCAACTTCTTCCAGGCGCAGAACCATTTCAGCCCAAAAGCCACTCCAAGTGCTCCACTTACGGCTGAAGTATACGCAGTGATCAGATCTCTACAAAAAATATTATTTTAATCATCACTCACTGTTACAATGCAGCTATTCACAAGAAACTCACATTTTTGTCAAGGGACTCTTGGCGTTTCTATTAGTATAATTAACCAACGCATTAAATGACTGATTGGCCCATTGCCAAAAAAATACTCCGGCCGTGGATCGATAGAAAACCATCATTCCTCCACACATCAATGTGCTCCCATATACATTAAAACACATTCTTCCCATCACATTCTGCAGTTCTCCGCTGTCTGGATGAAACGCAGAACCATATAAAACCTTGGCTCGTCTTAGCTCAGATGGGCTTGCTTGGACTTCACTTCCTAGTCTAAAACTTTATATCACTTATAAGGTTTGTGGATAAATAAGTGAAACAACAATCGCTCCTTAGTCAAATATAACACCCTACCTAATTGAGTCTAACAACGCTTTGGCTTTGAAGAGTTCCTGATTTGGAGTGAAAACTAATCTCGGATCAGTTAGGGCGGCAAAGTGTCTAACCCGTCCATAAAATGAGTTCTGTGAGAAGATCGGAGAGTCTGCATCAACGGTAGAAACGGGATTCTGAAGTAGTGTATGGCTGTGTGATGGCACTGGAGAGGAGGAGACCTTCGGGTGAGTCAACCTGAAAAACAAGCTCAATATGGCATAATCTCCCAACTTAGAAATAACTTTTTAGTTTTGCTTACACCATTATAGCTATACTAACAAAAAGAACAGTTAAAAAGTAATAGAAAACCGAATATGCCGGTCAGACCACCTCCTCAAGTCGTTGCCGACCTTCTAGAGTTTATCACAACAAATATTAATCTTTAGTCAAAACGAAATACCCGTTTATTACATGCAACTGCGAGATATGATTGCGCCATTGTAAAGAAGAACTGGTCCCTTTCCCTTTAAATTCGTTTTTTCCTTGCGAATCATGCGTCCGGCCATTTTGAGCGGGTGGAAAAAATAGAATAAGAAAAGCGGAGAGGACACAGATAAATCACACCAAAAAGAGTAAAAGGGCTTCAGGAAAGGGAATAAAGGAGTTTTGTTTTCAGTTTGAACTACCAAATCTCTTAAATGTAGTAAGGACCGCCCTCATTAGGCGCCTTATCGACTGACCAAATATGACTGAAACCAGTTAGCTCTTCACCTCGAGAAGAAAGTTTTCGTAATAAACTGAAAATGCTCAGCTAAGAAAGAATTATTACTATGTCACGTGGATGAGTGAATCCACAGAGTAAATTTATGATGTATTTTATGAGATTATACAGTTCTACATCACACTTTTGCAGAATGTTTTTACTACACTCACTGGTTTGCACACTAAAGAAAGTTGTTTCCCTTTGATTATATTGAGTTAACTATTCTCCTCTTAAAAACGACCGTCAAAGGTCCATAACATACGTGACAATCGAATTTTCTTTCGAATTGATAAGGTAAGAAGACCGGGAAGAAACGGGAAAAACAGTTCTCTCACTTTCGTTTACTCTCTTTTGTTATCACAATACAATAAACTCCTTTTACCTGTTATAAAGCTTGACCGAGATGTCTTCCAATCCCTTGACCATGTTTCCCCAATATCACAAATCCAATTTTTGATCTAAATCGACCATTAACCAACTCGGAATCCATATCTGACCAGTATAATCAGCCATAATTAACTTAACTCAACAGTTTGATAGCAATAATAATCAACGTTTACTTATAAATAATTAAATAAAACAACATAACCTGTTATATGGAAGACTACATTAAAATGGAAAGAACTTAAAACTATGAATGGTAGTGTTATAACTGAGCTGAATGTTAAAAGAAGACAACTTACGATAAACCCGTCAACTGACTTGGTCAGTAAAAAGATTAAGAAGACATAGGGATCTTCAATTATACCAAAAGACACATTCGGAGAAAAAAAATGTACAACCAGGATAAAATAAATGGCTGGACTTATGGCCTGTTGTCATACGGAGCGACGTAAGTGGCAGGGAACACTCCATGTTGGTTGTTTAAGGTACCCATCCACCAGTTTTTGTCTTCACGATTGGTTACTAAAGAGAAAAGCGTTTTAATAATCAAGAAATTACACGATCCACTGCGTAAAAGACAAAAAAAGTCGTGAAGACTTACCGGTAATTATATCTCCTCTTCTAAATCCCAATTCCCCAGCTTCCTGTGGATCAAAATCAAACAATGCCTGGACAAAAGTGTTATGTTTGAAGGCTAATTCCATCGAACGGAGGAGAATTGTATGCGTCTTTGATATCGAATTCGCCCTAAAATGACATACTTCAATTTTACAAGGAAAACCTGATCATACCGATGATAACTGATCAGATCATTCAAACTGTTGAATCTTTTTGACCAAACATAATAGAGACCATATCGCTTCTCCCGGAGGACTTTGAAGTGCTGGACGGCATTGTTGAACCTATAACGACATTGGTTTACTCCATATATAATACTTTGTACCTAAAAATAACAGAACAAAGTAAAGATTACCTGACTGATATTGAGAATTCGCCCGGGGTACTTTCACTTTTCCTCACCAAAAAACTTCCATCAGCATTGTCTTCTTGCAACAATAATCTCTCCGAATCCACTCTGGAGATATTCCCTAGATACCAAGAATGTTCCATTAATCTGATGTAATTGGAAGGGATCAATCCTTCTTGGCCATTCAACTCAGCTTTAAACCAATGTCTGTCTTCGTCTTTGTCGAGAACTTTGAGGATTTGACCTCTTGTAAAGCTCAATTCATCCGCTTCTTCCCCTCGAAAGTCATGTAATGCCATCGCTTCCATCTTCGACTAGATCACACTGAGCTAAATGATGCAGGAATTTTTGGTTTTACGAGCTGAGATGAGTCAGAAACGAAAGTTTACTGCTCGAAATCGTCCTAAAAACACTTAGACAATCAGTAAGACAAAAACCTCTGAGACGCCAAAAAAGAGAACGATTCTTTCATAAATAATATAATCATATGCCAATTTCTACTGGAAAACTAATTAAAATCCTCGAACACCGCTAGAACCTGCAATTTTTAATAAATTCGAAGTTCAAGGTCAAGAAAAAAGTGAATCAAAGCAAAAATATCTCCAGTTTCGAAGGAAAGGCATAAAAAAACACAAATTTCTCAGTTTTTGCGCTATCCTCTCTCTGCCCTGTGGGTATTACATCATTCACGCCGAGAAAAAGATAAGCTAAACGTTTAGGGCCGAAACGAACGAAAACCGGAGCAATTTCCTCAAAAAGCGAAAAATTTACGGAAAATTAGCGGAAAGACAAAATGTCACTATTGATTTTTTGGCCATTTTTTAAGAAATTTCTTGGGACACCCTGCAGGGTATCACAAAAAGTACTTGCGGATATCTTTGTGTTCTTTGAAGATACACAAGAAGTTTAAAATGCTTCTAAAATTCGAAGTCGTGCGTTTTCAGAATCTGTAAATCTGTAAAAGAATTTGTCTTCGCTTCAGCGGACACTTTTGTTCCGGCTTTTGCAAAATTATCTACCGTCAGATAAACTGTTTGGGTTTGTATTTCACTGATAGCTCCTTTAGAGCAAGGTCAGCCAATCCCGCCTAAAACCCTATCAAAATTTGGTTTGGAAGGCCGTTTGTCCCACTCCCACACGGAAGAAACGTCTCCGTCAAGCTTTCGCCAATGGGTAAAACATTCGAAAAGCTACCAAGAACAAAAGGCAGCACCTTACCAGATGCTATAAACCAAATTTCATCCGTAGTAAAGAAGTCTGAGCTTTGTATAAGGATGCTCCTTCTAAAAAAGACGTTGAATGTCTCCGCCGAAAAATGGTCTCTCCGCAAACGCAAAGACAAATTCTTTTGCATTTTCTGAAAAGGCACGATTTCGAATTTTAGAAGCATTTTAAGTTTCTCGTATATCTTCAAAGAGCACAAAGATATCCGTAAGTACTCTTTGTAATATTTCTTGAGACACCCTGTAGAATACGAATTGCATCCAATGAGCGTTTTTTGCCCCAAAAAAATCAAATACAAAGCAAGACTACTTTAAAATTGATATCAAATTTCATAGTATAATATAATATGTATGGTATATAAAAAAATTTATTATAAAGTCATTGAAGCGTGATGCATTCGCCACAATCGCTACGTTGTTTTACCCTTACGGTCGGAATCAGAGCCCATCCAGAGATATTAACCGCAAGTAAAAAGGGAGAAACTGTAAAACAAGCAGACAGATATTCATGTTCCCCTTTTCTCTCTCCGTCTATTTCGATTATCTGCCAAAGAAATTGGCTGTGGATTAACAGATTAATTGAAAGTTCGACGACGCGCTTTCTTGAATAGTTTTTTCTATCTACTACAACATAAAGTTAAAAAAAAGTAAATTGAAAATTCTAGTAGACGATAAAACTAATCAAACCAGTAAAACACAGCCCAAACAGTTGAATCGCCCATTTTATTTACTCCGAGTATGCCTGGAATGTTGAACAACAAAAAGTCGATGTAATTGATAGTTTTGCGCATTTAATTCGTGTGAAAATGGAATCAAAGGAATGAATTCACCCAGAAACTGCAGCCACTTGAGGAGGCGCACAAATGTTATAACAGAATCAAGGGCTATAAACCGTCTTTATGGGTGATTTAACCCGATCTCCGCAAAAGAAAAATGGAAGGATGGGGTGCGAATTGTGGGGACACTTAAGCGATGCTAATATAATGTCGATAAATAGAGGAAAGGACCGGGCCAAATGACCAGGCCTTCAGCAAAATCAAGTATCCACTTGCGGAATGTAATTTAATCCCCCGATTTGCGCTGACCAGCGAATGAATAAATCTGATTTTGATAGAGAAAAATGCTATGAAAACTTCCGGAGCTTGGCGAAAGAAGTTTATTTTTACGAAAACGTGTCACAAAATTTCCATGTCGGGTGAATATTACATAAAATTGGACGTAAAAAAGAAAAACGCTGGAATTGTTTGTTTAGACCGCAAAAACGGTGCTTACAAACATGAGTAACCAAAAAAATCTTGTTATATCCAAGCCCTATTGTATCAAGTAGATGTACCAGACAAACAAAACAACATTACTTAAAAATTGCTATGTTTCATGATTCTCACCGTGGGGAGTCCGTAGACTCCAAACGCAAACATTTAGCTGTTGGCCAACCCCAACTCGGAGCTGCCACACAGGTCAACCCGTCCCCAAAGTGCAATGGGAGGGCCTCACCGTGGAGGCGACACCTTCTTGATCGTGCCGCTCTCCCAGCCAGGTAAGTTTATGATTGGTAGAGACGAGGAAGGAGTCAGGAAAGGGAATCGGAAAAGGAATAGGTTTCACTTTAGATGAGAGAAAAGAGAGCGATTTCTTTACAGAGAGAAAGAGAGAAGAAAACAGGGCGCGAAGCCATAATATTTAAAGTAAAAAAGAATAAATTACGAAAAGGCACGCACATTTCGTCGGTTGTAACAACGAATACAGTGAGCCCATCTCCAATAAATGTTATAAAAAGATTCAATTTTAGTCAAAAACCTCTTATCTTAAAAGAACGAAAATATTTATCAACCTCATAAATTCCGTTGACAAATCAAAGAATTTTGCTCTAAAAAATCATTTATTGTTAGGAATTTGCGTAAAATTCGCAATTTGACTGCCTATTCCACAAAAATGAACTTGTATCTGGGATTTTGAAAATGTATTATAATTTTTGAGATAAAAAGAAGCCGCAAAAATCTACGGAAATATTGTCCGCGGGTGGCCAAGTTGTAAGACAGAAGTTTTGAAAGAAAACCCTTGATTACTTTTTATTAGCTTCGACGTTTTAAACAGACGCATTTGAAAAGCTTAGAATGGAAAAAGTCATTGTAAGTGCCACATCGAATAGAAGTATTAAGTAAACGAAGTAATCCCTACAAAATATCCCAAAATTGAACAATTTGGCCGGATGAATTATATTTATTTCAGGTGGGTTTGTCTGCAAAAAATATCAACCTTCTCTTCTTTTGACATCCGATATCGCTCCGAGATGGATTGGCCAAGCGTCTTTGAATCGTTTCCGACAAAGAGACCATAAAATGGCCTCAGGTCAAAAGCGAGTGCCCACTTTTCCGAGTACAAAAAACCAGGATTATTGTTATGACTACAGAATTACTAAAAAATGATCGCGGCCAAATCGAATAAATGGGCGATAAACAGATCCAACTCCCCGTCTTGCCTGTATAATATTATATAATGGAATGGGGCACCGGCCCTTCCAATAGCCGTTTCGAGCCTCTTCACCCTCTTTTATAAAAAGAGACAACATCTGGAAACCCCGATTTTAAGGTCATTAACAATCTTAAAAACGAAAATAACGGTTTACGAATTGAAATTCATGTCATAAATCATTGGAATAAAGTTGTTGCGGCTTTAAATCGTAATTATAATCTTAACAACCACCAATACGTTTTAGAGGTTAGAAAGTGAGATCAACTTAAGCAACGATTACAATTAACAATAAGCAACAGCAATATAAACAAGCTCAGATCATCAATAATCTGCGAGAGTATCGCCTCTTCCACTCCATCCATACCTCGATTGCTGGATCATTTGAGAAAAATACCTCTTCATAGCCAGTCGAAGACAAAATCTCGCCCTGAGGAGTGCATAAATGGAAACTGGGAATTTTCTGGACGTTGAAGTATTGAAGGAAGTGACTGAAAGAAAAGGATATAATCCCAAAATTCTCAGCTTACTTACAAACACGATCTAGCGCAAAAACTTACGCAACTCTGATGTCAGTTGGTTCCAAATGTGGCCATTTCGCTGTTTGTTGCATTCTACTCTGTCCGTTCTCATCAAAACCACCAGGAACCCAAATTACCTCAAAATTCTTTCCTAGATTTCGGACATTTTCGTAAAAAATCTAAAATTAAATCTATTTAGGTAACAAAATTGACTCACCTGGAGTTTCTGGAAGAAATTCTGCGAAGCTGGACAAAAATCAGCGGCAAAAATAACCCCAATCAGTCTTCCACGAACTAAATCTTCAATTCCAATATTGGCTCCACTCGGAAGACGGAGCCTCATAGATTGGAAGATACCAACATTGAAGGGAGGAAATGAGACCGGAGTAATGATAGTAGACGGTGGCGACGGGCGTATCTGGAATCATCAGAATTGACTACTTCATCAAAAACATCAAAATTCTTACATTTTGCGGCGGAACTAAATTATTCTGAACTGGAGGAGGACAAGGAAAAGAAGATGATCGAGGTGGAGGCCGAAAAAACATCTGGCGATAATCCGGACGAGGTGGTGGAGGCGGTACGGATGCGATATAAGCGCGTACAGTACGAAGAGCAAAAGCCAACGGTGGAGTGTTCAACAAGAAGGGAGATCTGATATTGTTATTTATCGGTAACCCTCGAAACTTGATTTTCTTTGGCTGAGGAGTCGTGTTTTCGTGTAACATTTGAGATGGACCTGGTGGTTGGAGTTGAACGAGGTTTTTATGCTTCTTTTCTGGAGTCGGACATTTAATGCGAGCTCGGTTGAACCCCTTTGGTTCCTGGATGTAAGGGGTTTCCGGCTCTTTCACGGGATCGGCTAAAGTCTCCTCTTCGTCCATAGACATGTAACCAATCTCTTTTCGAAGGACAAGACTGTCTTTTGAATACCATACCGCCTGTGAGTCGTCAAGATCGATGTAATTTTCCATAATTTGTTACCGGAAATAACTTAACAAGAATAACTGAAAAAGAACGGAGACTTACCGAGGAAACCTTTAGCGCAAAACGAAAACTTGCTATCATAGAAAGGTTGACAAGTTTCTTTATCACAACGACGGACTTTCTGGACAAATAATGCAGAATGCCAAAAAATCGTGCCAGGTCACGAAATAGGGTTGGCGCGCCGTCAACTTGACACGTCTGTCACGTTGTCAAATTGCCGTCATTTTCGTCATGTCCAATTTCTCTGTCATTTTGATTGTCAAATAGATTTTTTTTGGGGGATTTTTTTTTGAATTTTGCCAAAAAATCCTGAATTTTTCCCGCAACGAAAAATTTCCCGCCAAAAATTTTTGGAATTTACTGCAAGAAGCCTCAAGTTTCACTGACTCAATTCATCAAGAAGTGCCTATACAACCTTGAACATGTTTTATGATTAGACAGCTTCAAATCGATGGGACAGCAATTTGACGTCATTTTGTAAAATTCTGTCAAAATCACAACCACGGCACGGAATATAAACCTAAAATTGGAATAAAAGAAGCAAATAAAATCATTATAATTATACAGTTCACCACATAATTATAGCCGCACTTTTAAAATTGCTGTAATTTTTTTTGGTTGTCAGTAGAAAGGTCTCATATTTGACACCGATTTTTGTTATTGCATCATAAATAATGTGCCAAAAATTTATTTCGACAAGTATCCATAATTTTGAAAAAAAAGTTCAAAGAACCAAAATTTTGGGTTTTTTCTTCACGACAAAAGTATAGCCGCACTTACGAATTTGGGGTTTTAGCTAATTAAAACACAGAGTAGAAATAGGTTATGTCTATATAGATACGTTTGCTGAGGCTCTAATAACGTTGATCAAACGGCCATGAACACTCAGGAAAATTTTTTACACGTGTCCTGGCTTATATTGTTCCATAATAGGGAAACGTCAGATTTTGGCTCGGCTACCGTAGAATACTGCGTTTTATCGCAGTGTATTTAACGAACCATAAGGCCCCACAAGTTTTCTGTCGGATTTAGATCCGGCGAACCTGCGGGTAGTCCATACTAGCCGTTCAAGGTACTATTTTGTTGACCAGCTACAGTAGTCGCAGGCATTGTCATGTATGAAAGTTGAGCCTTGTTGCCAGTACGGTGCAAGGTGTTCGCCTATATATATACGACCGCCTGATACTCAGTTTTTGGCACATCATTTATGGTGCAATAACAAAAACTGGTGTCGAATATGAGACCTTTCTACTGACAACCAAAAAAAGTTACAGCAATTTAAAAAAGTGCGGCTATAATTATGTCGTAGACTGTTTAATAACGAAGAGCGTAATAGTTTACAATCATTCGAGCGACCGAGATTAAGTGGATTTGAATACAATATTACTCCCAACTTCATGAAACAATTCTAACTCACTTATTTCTCTCCTTCTTGTGTATTTCAGGTTGTGTCATAGTCAGATTTTCTGCACTATCTAATTATAAACTAGTATTTGTTTTTATCTTTGATGTAGAGTATTTGGAGCAGCTGTAAACCGACGTGAATAAATTAAGGGGCGTATTTACGGGGAATTGTATTCTTGAAGATACAAGTTTCGTCTGGTTAGCGCATTAATGAGCACTTGCAGACTGTGGATATTGCTGTAAGCAGGGTTGTAGAGAAGATGGAGGAGTTTTTATTCCAAGAAGACGCCTTTCATCGCCGATTTAATTGTAATTTCTACACTGTGGATGCTATTCCTTTGAGTGAAAGGGAGCATCCATTTCTTGGATGTATTACTTTTTCTATTTGTCCAATCTTGATTGTAAGTGAAAATGAAGGTCTAAAAGATAGATTATTAACCATTACAGGCCTTATATGTTGTATGTCTTTACTGTATCGCAATAAGTGATCAAAGGGATCGCCCCACTTATAAGTTAATGTTTACCCTCGGAGTGTACCACCTAAGCAGTCTGATGACAACAGGAATATTCTCGGCGTTCTTCTACATCCGTGGAGCCGTCTTTTGTTCATATCCATCTTTCGTTTTCGTCTCTGGGGCCTTCGACTTAGGTATGGGACTAAAACAATATTGTCGATGACAACCTTTCAGCTTCTTGGTGTGCTGGCAGCACCACTAACATCCTTATTACTGTAAATCGATGTGTTATGATGTATAATACAAATCTCAACGATACTCTCTTTAATTCCAAGTCCATCTACATTTGGATTCTCTTTATTGAACTGTATCATATTGGTGTTCTTTTCTTTGTCCAACCTCCTCTTTTCAATTCGTTTGAGATGACTTATGTTGTCAATCCTCATTCTGGATACTACGCTGATACAAACTCGATTTATCATATTATTTGGGCAAGTGTCCATAACTGCACTGACTTTGCTGTCAGTATTGTGGCTGTATCAACATTTTTAATTGTTTATCATCGAAAAAAGAATCGGCTGGCTGAAAAGAATGCGGTCTTTGATCGTCAAGTAAGTTTCAAATATTACTTGTTATTTTTTTGACATAATTAATAATTCAGAATACTTTATAGATGTTTTTGCAAGTGTTATTTATCCACTTATTCCAACTTTTGACAAGCGCTTTCTTTAATTCAATTCGATTCTTTGGATCAACCAGATTTTTTAATGCTGCGGCCAATCTTATATACGTTATTTCTCAAGGTAAATATATAGATGCATGAAAAAAGTCCTGTATTATTTATAATTTTCTAGGGATAACTCCAATAATATATCTGACATTTAATCAAACCATCAAAGGGACTTTAATCAGCAAAGTTTTGAGACGCCCTCAGCAAACACAGCCCTCTCAGAGCTCTCCAAAATCCAATTTATTCACAGTCCGCACCAAGACAATTGACTTGAAATAAACTATTCAATTACTCAACTGAATAGTTTATTGTAATAAACTAAAATAACAACCTAGTGGGCGAGTATACGTAAATGCAAAAATATATTGTTTGTTCTATTGTAAAGAAGTAATAATAGATATTGTCTTAAAACTTTAAAGCATTGGCGAATTTAAATTGAAACTTTTGAACCCCAAACTTAAAATGATTCGCGCACGAACAAGAGATTTTATATTTTTAGGATTACCATCCCCTTGAAGTGTAATAAATAATAGCTTACGATTGTCGGAAATGTGGACACTTGCCAGGTTGCCAAATCTGATGGGAAAAACATCTGTCCAAGGTGGGAGTCAAACTCCTTGTTTTCGGGTACTTCCAAACGGGAGCAAGCCCGTACGGGGGGAGCCTTTACGGGGTCAAGGCAAAAACAGGGGTGGGTTTCGTGGTCCCGGGGAATAACTTATTTTATTTATACAACTGCTGGCTACTTTTTATGATGTAATCTTGTAAAAATTTTCAAAATGAAAGAAATGGTTGAAAAAAGTGTCGATTCTGAGGTATTTTGGTATTTTTGGCTAAACTGTACTACTGATTACTAAATATTTAAATTTTTTCGTACTTTTATAACATGTTCTTTGAACATTCTTTGTCAATTTCGAGTTTTCATATTTTTACTTACCGTTCACAACAAAATGAATTTGATTTTCGAATTGAGCGGCTTTGCTAACCCCTAAAGTCGATCTGAGTCCAAAAATACGAAAAAATTTAAATATTTAATAATCAGTAGTACTGTTTAGCCACAAAAGTAAGATTTCAGAAAAAAATGGATTAAATTTTTGAACTCAGCATACCAAAATACCTCAGGATCGACACTTTTTTCAACCATTTCTTTCATTTTGAAAATTTTTACAAGATTACATCATAAAAAGAAGCCAGTAGTTGTATAAATAAATATTTCCCGGGCTCAGCAACCCCTGTTTTTGCCTTGACCCCGTAAGGGCTCCCCCCGTACGGGCAGTAACCCCTTCCAAACACACCCCAAAGCGAATCAAACATTTCTTGTTATAAAATACTCATGGGATAGTGGTTAATTAAGTGGCATCGTGGTAAAGTGGTAAGTTTGAAACTAAGATGGACTTGATTGACTTGTTTAAGTTGAGCTATGAAGGAGGCGTCTCCCAACGCTCTTCTTTGCCTTATTAAACAGCAATTATAATTCATTCCACTGCCGTGTGCTCCTTCCTGTCTGGTTATCGCTACATAGTAGGGTCTGGTCTCTGGCTGCGCGATGCGTCGCGTCAACAAGAAACCGATATTTAGTAAATGAAGTTTGCCTAAATATATATTTAATTTAGTATTTTCGATTAGTTACTTCCTGTTTGACTATTCTGTTTACTGGCGACAATTTAATTCTATTAGGGTGGTCGGAAAGTTTTCCCATTTTTTATCCAACCTTGAAATTTATTTTTTTGCGCCAAAACCGAGATTGCACTGTAGATATCCAGTATATATACTGGACATGCAGGCCCTAATCTCCAAATTGCTTTTAATGAAGCTATGAAACTTTTAACGCTCTGTGGTCTTTCTGACTACATTAACCACAATGTGTAATATTTAAATCAGTTTAGGATTAGATGGTATTGGTATGTTTCTATTTCATCTATAATATGTGTTTTTATAAACGCAGTCACCCTTTTTCAACTTCATGGAATATACGGTCTTTGTTAATCCACATTCTGAATATTACGACGATATACCTTTAAGAATACACCAAAATTAAAAATCCGATTTTTAAAAAGTGATAACAATTCCTATAGTAGTCCGATTTGGATGTAACAGTAGTACTCTTATACTTTAATTTACATGTAGATACAATTCGTAAAAGCTATGTCAACTGGGGACAATTTCATAAGAGTTATATCAACTGGGGTACTTTTTAAGTATTTACATACATTTTTTGTCGTAAATAGCGCTTTGATGGGCTGAGCTGCTATGTATGATAATATTTCTCACTAGGATACCTCTTCCATTTCTGCATATAGATGCCAACTCGTCCAAAAAGATTAAAGGGCCACAACAGCTAGTTTTGAATCGTGCTTTTCACGACGTGGACACGAAATGTCCAAAAAGTTTCTTCGTCTACTGTGAAAATAACAACGGAAAAAATGTGACATTCTATAATACATGCTTACTAATAATTATTTTACCGTTTGTAACTCTGCCGCCAAGACATAAAAAAACTTCCTTGACATTTCGTTTCACACGCCGTAAAACGCGCAATTCAAAAGTTGTTCTGGTCCTTACAAGATTAGGTAAATTTCTTGAGATTCTAAATTCAAATCAACTACCGCTTAATCTCAATGTCTCCACAAAGTGAAACTGCCCTTTTTAAAATGGTCTTATCATCTTTCAAATCCTTGATATGTGAAAATAATATTGATTTATTGGTATATTACCCGTTATCATAAGTACACATAATAAACAGACATAATAAACAGTACAATAATTGAGTGTTCTACTCTTTGCAGAATGACTTAATAAATAATTACATACAGTAAAAGGTGTGGAGAATGGCAGTCGGTAAAATTAGAGGCGTTTGCGATTACAATCGCAATCATTGTTGAGATCAAAAAAGATTCTGTATATTTTAAAAAGCAGAAGCAGTACTTTTAAGAGCTTGGAATGTTGTTAAAACCGTCATTGAGTGAGGATTTTGGATGTTATACAGGAGCGTGGATAATATAAAGGTGGAAGATCTAGGCGACAGTCTCTCGAAGATCTCCACTTGATGGAATCGGACCTTTCCTTGGAGAAACAGAAGCCCGAGGCAACTTTTCAATGGAACCCACGGTCATCCAACTTTGGAAATAATGAGGGGCCAAACTTGTGGGAGGCGGAGTCATCTCCTCGGGCGATGAATCTCCAGAATTTATTCCAATCTCATACTCACTGTGCTTGTCTTTGACAAAAGGAGGACAGTAACTTGAAGCAGATCCATACATTAAACCATTAGGTCGATCTCGTTTGTTATAAGAAGGGAGTTGATGCGCGGAATGACGGAGATACGATGGCATATGTTGTTGTCGAGGATGATCAAAGATCTGATTGGAAGAAGAATTGGTCCGATGGAAACGAGTGGGAGCAATATTATATACCTAAAATTGTATTATTGTATAATAAGTTGAAATAATTGGAAAGTAAAGTAATCATTTCCTGGGCTTTGCGTACATCTCTCTTTAGTGGTGCTCGTTTTGTCACAGATCCGAATTCGTTCCCAAAAGGCATATGATCACTGCTTCTCCTCATTATCCGACCATTAAGCGAGTTGTGAGTTTCATTTCCATATTTCCCCACATAGTTCGAATCACTCAATTTATCATGAACACTCACAGCACCTTCATTTAGCCTAGATATCTGGAATCCGTATCCATTCTGTCGTCGAACTCGATTTGTCCGACCATTTGTCGATCTCCAACTGGCTTGTTGCAGCTGCCGCTGCTCTTCATTTACCTAGATTATATTAAACTTATCATTAATTACTTCGCGAGCTTACAGAAACCGCTCCTTTGGTCTGTGGAGATATGAAAACACTGATCTCCGAACCTCGATACGACACAGAAACGCTTCTATTGGTCCCATTTCCACTCGAAGCAGATGAACTATTACTTGAACTGGTCCCATTAGTTGCATTCATCGTTGATTTCTGTGAGAAATGACTATTTACACTCATATTATCGATCTGTTTTTTAGGAAGCCAAACAAATTCTTTTGAAGTATTCTCTCCTTCACAGACATTTTCACTGGCAAGACTTCCATTTGACGATAAACGAGCTAGCAAGGGCATCACCAATTTCTCATATCCATTGTGAAATCCTCGGAATTTCCCGTTGAGAATATGATAAAGGCCAATAATGAGGATAAGGAGGAGAAGAACGGCTAAAAGAGGTTGAAGGCCAAGGGAAGAAGAGTTGTCTGGTTGGGAATTGGTCACATTCATGTCTAGAACAGAGTGATTAGTATCATGAGAACAATAAAACATAAAATAAAAAAAATTAAACTTCTTGCTTACGTATTTTTACAGCACTGTCGACATAAATATGCTGAGTCTGCTGCAATGCTGACTTCACTCCAGTATCTAATATTGTCATCCCCGCAGCCAATGACGGCGTGTCCGGGTCGTCACAAACTTTTGGAGCTCTCATTTCCACAGTTAATTTAATATCAGGCTTGTCCTCTAATAAGACCAATTCCACATTTGAACTTCCTCTTTGTTGCCCAATCTTCAACGCATTCTCATCAGTTGTGTAGATAGACAACGAATAAAAGGTTGTCTCCACATCAGACAACAACTCTTTTTGTCCATCAGAATAAAAGATAAAGATCTCCAAAGTGGCATGCTGATATTTCTGAGCTAATAATCCATTTGCTCTGGCTATTAATTCGAATTGAGAGGCCAATCCTGGCTTGGATTGGAGTTCTAATTGGACATCTGAGACGACTCTCACAAATAACTGGACAGCGGACACAGTATCTTTAGAGACAGCAAGATCAACTGCCCCATATTCTATATCATTTCCAGTGATTGATTTAATGGACAGCCGAGATTGGCCCGGATGATGACCAATAGCCAAAACTCGGCCATCTTTTCGGCGGATAGAGACAATTGCAGGATTTGAAGAATGTAATCTTTGCTGAGATATCTGCGTGACGTCAAAGAAAAGGTCATGGGAACCGGAAAGATAGGATTTATCTCCGGTCTCTTCATCAACAATATGGAAGGCGGCAAGGACTCGGATCTATAATAAATTGTTAGAATAACATTTATCAAAAAATATTTTTTAATAATTTAATTTTTGCTTACCTCAGTTTGTTGATATCTGGCTTCGCAAACAGATTGCGCGGCCTTTCTTTTTCTCCTCCTTGTCCCAAAATTCTCCCATCCAGCAATTCTCCAATCATTTACAGAATTCAAATTCCTATCAGCGACCCAAACAGTAATTGGCAGTTTTGGATACCACACCACAAATGAATCCAAAGCCGTCATATTTTTGTAGATCACTTCTATTTGAACATTCGACTTGCCTCGGAGTTCAGAGCCATCAACGTAGATTGATGTGCAAGTTGGAGAAACTTTTATTATGCGAGCTTCAACTGATTGACAATGCGATTTGTCGGTAATATCTTGGAGTTGACCGGCTTCCGTCACAACATAAATTCTCATGGTTGTGGCCACTTGAATTCCAGTCAAAACAGCGGTGTTTATGAGATCACTGGTCTAAAATGTATCAGTTAGAATTAATGTTTCGGGATTTAGACCTTACTTTAGCCAGAGGAACCAGAGCATAAGCCTTATCCGATCCAATATTTATATTCTTCACAACTTTGTACATGGTCGTTTTTGTTGGTTCTTTGGTTGGTTTTGCTTTTGATGTTGATTTCATGGGTATAAATTCATCATTCTCATCAAACTCCACGTTCCATTGTAGCTGAATTTGTGATTGGGTGGTCTGGTTTGGTCGTAAAATACTGTCAATTCGATTTCGGAGTCTCAAAAGAACGGCAAAGATGTACTGCTCAAAACTAAAATTACATTGATTTCAATTTGTTAACTTGAACTTAAGTTGATTGTTCATAGATCTATTTATATCACTTACTTTTCATCTAACGGCTCCCTTCCATTATAACTCAGCTCAAACCTTGTGAATTTTCTTGGTTCGGTCGCCGTTTCGACCCTTAATCTCCAGGATCTCGGGTCCAAAGATGAAGCAGAGACCACTTCAAACCTGTCGTCAACATAAAATCTGACATTTAATTTCTCAAGTTCGGTTGAATTGTTAGTCGTTGAGTTTTTTTTAAAATGAAAAATCATTGCTGACATGGATTCCGTGATAAATGTGATGTTTGGTCGAGAAAGGACGGTTAAATGGCTGAAGTAAGGGATAATGAAGAGCAAGCAAATACTCACCCAACATCTTGTTTGTTACTCATGAAAGCTCCAAGCTTCTCGACGGTTGACATCAGCTTCAGACGTTGGCCAAATAAGGGAAACTCAGGGGAAGAACATTGTCGTTTGACAGAGTAAGAGACCGAGACCATCTGAAAAAAATAAAAAAGATTACTAAAAGATATTATGAACATACATAGGCTTGGAAAATATCGAAATTTACCTGTTCTTTTTTCTGAGACGTTGATTTGACTTGAAACCAAGAAAACGGAACGACTTGTCTGATCAAACATGAATGTTTATTTGGATGCCGTTCATGGAATATACAAGAGCCAGCGACAGAAGCACCAGCTTGGTTTGTCAATTGAACAGTCACACATAATCTATGTTTGAAGAGACTGATCCAAACAGGATCACGGAGAACGATGATATCAACAAATGGTCGATCCTTGAACAAAATCAATAATCATTTCAAATAAAATTATTTTATTGACCTGATTAAACTCACCAAATAAATATCCTCCTTGGCCAATCTCACATTTACAGTGCAATGTAAATTCTGCGCCGCAGGGAATAAATGTTCATAAAAAGATCTGCCACCCATTCGCTGGGAAACAGTTTGATCAGCATTGAAAGCGCAGCCATTTTGAAGATATAATTCAGTTATTTCTGTGGAATTTGGTAGGGATGAAAAATATGGATTCGGTTTATCGTCAGATCTGCGAAGAACAAAGGCTCCTGAAGGCGGGGATATTTGGACGTTTTGACCTAAAATACATATAAATATATGTATTTTTAATAAATATTTCAATAATTTTTTTGGAATTGCAAAGAAAGATGGATAAATTACTTTTTACCAGAAGAAAGATGAATGGGAGTAGACACAGAAATCTCTCCTTCATAGTGTTGTACTTATTTTCTACGTATCAAATGGTGTCATAACCCTTATCATCATTTGAATTCACGGAGGTCTGAAAATTAAAATGTAACCAAAATGCCATTAAATTTAGAAAAATTAAAAACTTTATCACGGATAAAGAATGATGTATGCAAACAACTCTAAAAACGGTTCAAAAGATGGAAGTCCATTTTGCATAATGGCCTGAGGACATAAGTAATCGCAAAAAGAGCCGCCCCAAATAAATTTGGATTAATCACGCAACAAATCCGGGATGAATAATTTCAATAAAAAATGACCTTGTGACATATTTAGAATGTTTTCATCGTATGCCAAAAATTAGTTGCCATAACCGGAAATGCAATTAGTCTTAATACTAGAAATTCTTTGAAGAATATGGTACACAATTTGAATGAAAGTATTTTTTACCGGAAAATTAATACTTTTTAGTGGAAAGAAAACAAATTAATATTATAATTGTGAACGGCCACGAATATGTTAGTGCCATTGGGAATTAACATAGCCATATTATATTCATGATTTTCGTAAAAGAATTTCCGGAGGACACCATTTCTTTTAAATATTTTGAATACGAAAATTGTAAAATTACGTATTCACCCGCAAATCTGGCAAAAAACAAGACCTGGCCAATGACAATGTGAGAAAAACACGAATGAAATATTGTGAATGAGAGAAAAAGAACAATAAAAATAAAGAAAATATAATGTCGACAATAAATCTGGACCAAAAAAAAGAATCTGGTTTGAAAAAGGATTGCATTTCAAAAAAATACAGTTTGTAATATGAGTATTTTGTACTACAGCAGTCTAAAAGTAGAAGTAAAACAAGGTCTGCAGAGATCTCACCCCCTCTAATCTGCATCTGCCGTTTCCAAAAATATTGATAGTACAATCTTTAATCCCACCCACTCTTCATTCATGCCCTCGAGCAACTAAATTCCAGAGGGCTCTATTAAAAAAGATGTAAAAATATACATGAAAATGACTCACTGCTCTTTAATTCCGTAGATGAAAAGGCCCACTGGAAGAAAGCTCAAAGCAACTGCCCGCAGGGCATTAAGAAAATTTTTGGAAAACGTAGAAAAATGTCAGATTTTGGAAGTATAATAAATTTGCACTCATTACGATGATTAATCAAACTGTTTTTTGACTACAAAAAAACATAAAATCCGACGAAATCCTTCTTATATCCTTGCAAATCTCCAAAAATCCATAAAAACCTCTAAAAATCCCAACGGAAGTAATACTTTTTGAGATTTCACTGCACAAAAATAGCACGCAAGATAATAAAAAATAAGCAAGGCCGCAAAAAATGTTCCGTCTCCGTTTTCCCATTCAAATGTCCTGAAGCATATTCTTTTCCGAGTTGAGATATACTCCCTGGACACAGTGGCCGTAGAAAAAAGATTTAGGACAGCCATTTAGCCATTTTTTGCGGTGAGAAAAGGTGCGAAGTTTGAAACAAATCTGATGAATGTGTAATTTGTAAGAGAAATAATTGTAAAGAGGTAATCGGAAAGTAAATTGGAGAATTGTGAGGGATTCCAGGAAGTTAAAAGATACCAAAGAATAAACGAAAATCCGTGCAAAACAGAAATAAGTAGCTATGTTTTGAAAATCAAGTCTATTGGTGTCTAAATTAAAGTAATCCTTTGGCGACTTCTTTGAATATTCATAAAAGTAGTCAAAAGGTAAAAACAACGAAAAAAGCCTTGGCTACTCTTGGCCATGTAAAAGAAATCAAAACAAACGATGAATCCGCAACGTAAAGTGTACGAAAAGTGAAGGAGGACGTGTTTTCGTTTTGATAAACTCCATTTAAGCGCCCGAAAGTCTTTCTTTTTCACCGTACATTCCGCCGAATGTTTGAAGGACAAGAGCAAGAAAAAAACTTTCTTTTTCGGCCGTTTTTGGCTTTGCGAACAAAACGGCCAAAGAAAACGGAATCCGACCAAAATTAGCAAGGAAACGATGAGTTCGGGCAAAGGAAGGCGTTCGGCAAACAGATTATATTATACTTTCTTTAAGTCTGTTACTGACCGGAATTCGTGGGTCAATCCATTTGTACCTATCGAACTCTTTCCAAGAGCCAATTTTCGGATCAGAATGGCCAAGAAAACGGCCAAAGAACGTGGGAAACCGAGTTCTTTACCGAGTCTTGAGACTTTATTTATTCATAAAGACGGCTCCCTTTACTTTCTTTCATATTCTCGCAGATGGATGGAACTTTAATCGGGCATTCGAGTAGAAAACTGGCAATTACTGCAAAAGCAGACATACCAAGAAAAGGGGCAGAGGAATGAAAGCAAATCCTTCATTGGCCATCTATAATACTTGATAGATAATATTTGAATTCGTATTTCAATTATCCAATAACCACGTCTAAACTGAAGGAATTCAAAGAAAATGAAGAAAAATATTGATGAACGTTGAGAGATCAAAGAGTCTGCAAAAAGAGATCTTCGGATATTTGGAGACCTTTTTTATGACAATGACATCTGTTGAACTTGTTCCAGAGGATATGAACTTATATAATGACTCCAAAAGTCTTCTCAATGAGTAATGCTATAATCAAAGGTATGTCGGTAAGTAATATATAAAAATATAGCCGATTAAAGGATGTTGCATGGTACCCCCAAGTACAACATCCTTTTCCTCTACCTCTTTTGGATAATCCTTCCTGTGGCCAGAGGAGTGACCAAGGCCGTGTTTGTCCAATTCTTTTTCCCAACAAACTCCTTTTTCGCCCTCAGGGGAAACGAAATAAATTGCATTTCTCCAATCGCTGTATAAGGTAATAAAGATTTCCTCTTCGTAAAAAAACTTTTAAGAAAACTTTCGATTCGTATCATAAAGATAAATGATGACAAAAGAAATGACAATGATCAAGTTACGGAGGGGTTTCATAAAAGATAACTTCTACAAAAGTGAAAAGAAACAATATTTTGGGAGTCTCAGCAAACCTGCATGATGAGGCATCTGAAACGAAATGCGGGAACAATCGCTGAATCAGAAGTGTCGAGTCAACGAAAAACTAACAAATTTTAGGCACGGAATCTTGTTTTCTGCGTCTTCCGAATGCCCATTGAATCAGCTTTTCGGCGCGTTATTGTTTGGGATATCTGTGCGAGGGAAGGGGCACAACATTGTCATAATGGCGGCGAAAGGGAAAAGATTTTTTTTTTATTATAATCCGAAAGTATTATAAAGTAGCAAAAAAACATTACAGTAGCCTACATTAACTGTATTTTTGATAACAAAACTTCAAACTGTCATCAAAAACATGCATAATGTCGAAAAATCCGACATCTTTTGCCTAAATCTGATGGCATGTTTAGATAACAGAAAAGAGGTGTCAATTCTCATATCGGATATGTCTGTCCAACCAAATCTCCTTAGTTTTTCGGTCCTCCCAATGGACATGACATTGAAAAAAAAGCGATTTTTGAGAAAAAATAATAAATTTATGAGTCTTTTCGAAAACCTGGTGGTCATTCGCAAAAAAATGATGGAGCTGTGGTTTGGAGTAACTCCCGGATGTTTTAGTGGTTTTGGAGATTAATGGGAGCTACTGAAAAAAGAGGGAAGGTCTGTTATCACAGCAATAAAACGGAAAAAATGTATTTCAGACGGTTTGAAGCTTTACAATCTTAGATATTCAAACCTAATCGTTGAAATTACTATACACAAAATTCTTTAAAAAACAGATTTGTAATCAAATTTATAAAAAGGAATACAAATTTTTTCCTAATTTGTGTACCAAAATTCTAGTAAAGTTAAGTAATATTATTAGCAAGTGCAAGTGCTGTAAAAGAAAACTGGTTTAACTGAAAAAAAGTTTGTGCAACCTTTACATACAAAGGAAACGCCCCGATGAGTGATCGTTTTACAACGTCCACAAAAAAATTTTGATGGAAAAGGATTTGGGAATAAAAAAAAATTATAATCGCAGCTCTCCAAACGAAGGCATTCAAAGGCTTAACGGGCTCTCTGATAAAAGGTCAACGGGAATATTAATGGGGAAAAGTATAGGGAGCGATGTGGAATTGATAGCGTCAGTTAATAATAACAGCAAAATTTAAAGGTTTTTTAATTATTTGCAAAACATAAATAGAGTCAATCGGCCATCCGACAATACATTCGGAGAATCTTGCCTTAGGCATTCACGCAAAAATTGAAATTTTACAACGTTTTCTGATTAAAAAGTTTCCGTCCAAATCCATAAAAAAAATAAATTTTTTCTACCTGAAAATCGACCAAGAACGCTTATGTTATCGAAAATTTTAACGGAAATTTTTGTCAATTTGATCAAAATTTTCCCATCAAATTCTGTCTACTTACCAAAGATATTTTTAAACAAAAAAGTGTTTGAAATTCCCGTTCAGTTCGCGTAATAATAACATTTCTAAACAAAAATCAAAAATTCCGCAAAAAATGAAGAATCATTTCAAAAATTGGAACCCCCACCAACTGAACTGGTCTCGTCTCACGTAACAATTTGAAGAGAAAATATACATGATGGTAATGTAAGTCCACTACTCTTCATTAACTGAACGGCTAATGACCCGAGGGAACCGGTTTCGCATCAGAAAAATTATTCGATAATACCGAAGAAGACTCTACCGGCTTTTTCCTTTTTTTGAAGTTGGCGAAAATGTAATTAAAATGAAGAAATGACGCTATAAAGCAGCTAGAAAAAAAGGGTTGTAAAAAGGTTTAAGAACAGATATTAAAGTTGCAATAGCTTTATAAACAAAGAATACAAATAAGCAATGTAAAAGTAGTAAAAAGTAGCGAAAAACCAAAAAAAAGTAATTTTTAAGGATTTCAACAACTTTTTTCCCAGAAAAAAAACGTTTTTACAATATGAATTATGGCCAAAAGCGAATGTAACTCGGGAAAGGCCAGAGATGAAATAACCCTCCAGAGAACGATGCTGAAGCCCTGGGGGCATTGGAATACATCGGAATATGAAAAACAGGATAAAAGATTAATTTTGACAAAACAAAGGTTCAAAGACGCCCTGAGAACAAAAAGAGGTTAAACTACGGAAAAGGGGAATCTCTAGATGCCGTAGTATATTATAAGGACGGAATAAAAGACGCGCAGGGCAAACAAGGAATAAATTTGAATAAATTAGCATAGGAATCGGTGGTTTTTTGAAATTCAAAAAGGCAAAAAGTTTTTATTACAATACGAACATAACAACTTACACTTTCAGCTTGAATATTACGACATTTTTGAGCTTTTAAAAATTTAAATAAGCTAAAATTATGCAAATTTTGTCGGATTTAGTACAAAAGATTTATGGAAAAAAAGAGAAATCCGCCGAATTGGTTTAATTAGACCGCATAAAGGACTTTTCCTCGAGCTGAGCGTTTATGGCGCTCTCGACTCTCGCGAAGACATCAAAAATGTGCGAAAAATAAATAAAAAAAACGGATGGAAAATGTCATGTTTCTCGGCTTCTGAGGGTGGGGATTAAAATGTAATTTATTCGAATAAAATTATTACTTTTTTAACCCCGTGGTGTAAAATCGCAATGGCAAAAAAATAAAAATTATATTTTAAAAATGGAAAATAATTGAGATTTTAGAAAAATATGTAAATTTGGTCGGGAAATAAGCGTCAATTTGGAGGAGAAAGTCCACTCTTTTCTTTCCCCTCCGAATTTTTATGCGAAAAAGATTAAATTCCCAAAAAAGGGAAACTCAAAATAAAATGTTCCGGCCCAATTTTATCCATAAAATACTCTAATTAAATTGGTTGCAATTCCCTTTCTCTGAGGAATTTAAATAAACCCCGACTCTTTTTTTCGAGTACGATGTGATTAGAGGGCCCTGCAACTTTATATTTACCCGACTCTAAATTCAATTATCGTTGAAATTTGATTTGTTTGCAGTAAAATATTAGCATTTAGATTTTGAATATTTATTATCATGATTGCTTTGAAAATACGAAAATTACCGGTACATTGAGGGTCGTTTTGTAAGCAAATACATATTAACAATAGTGTATCTAGACATACCATCAGAAAAAGATAACTGTAAAAATCTGATGAATGTTTTGGCATTCCATATAAGGCAACCATTTTATAGGGAAGGTCGTGGCGGAGAAAAGTAAGATACGACATACACTGAAAGCGGATGGGCGTATATCGAATAATACGAAGACAATTTGAGATATAAGGACAGGTAATTACAGGTATATGTATGTGAATCGGGCTGAGAAGGGATGACTCAGGGTGCGGGAAACAGATTTCCATCAACTTTGGCAGATTTTGCAGAACTTCTTAGGCTAAGGCCCTCAGAGATTGATATGCGTTCTGTGGGAATAAGTTTCCAAAAATTTTATAAAATTCTGAAACCCGCAATTTGAGCACAATATCCCCACATAAAAAAAGATCATAATGCAAAAAGCGCCATCACACCGGTGCTGCCGCCACTTTCTCCGTCTGATATATGCCTACAAACTTGTTGGTAGAGGGTATGGACATGAACGAGGACTTCTTGGAAATCTGATTCTCGTCTTCTTCGAAGATTGTGGACAGTTTCTTCATCACCGATCCGTCTGCACATCGGATCTTTTCCACTTTAATAAGATGTCCATTTTTGGTGCGAGTGAATGTGCTCTGATCGTCTTTGCTCTCGTTCAGCAATCGACAGCAATTAATACCCATAATTCTGGAAGTGAAAAAATTAAATAAATTTGCTTGAAATAATGACTTTAACCGTAGATGTAACGCGTTTGTGTCGCAAAATATGGAAATGTAAATTTAAATAAAACAGCTCCGACGCGGAGCCTAAAAAACAGACTAACGCCCTGAGGCTAAATTCAGGTGTCCAATAAATTTAAACTATTTTAACAGGTGAAATAACAAACCGTGCCCTCTAAAGCTAACAGAAAACAATTCAGAAGCTTAAATATTGAACTTAAAAGTAGCTGGAAAGAAAGTAAATGAAAATTTATAATTACTAGTGTACACTTCTCCAAATCTCGGTCACGCTTTTTTCAATTTCCTCTGAATTTGGTTTCTCAAAATTCTTTGTAATTTCCACTTAAACCGTTGTAGTAAAATCTCAAGAAATCCAAAAATAAATTAATTGAGGCTAAAATAACTGATGTTTGGAATGAGATAATCCAATAATAAAATTTATAAAAATAGAAAAAGATGTAATTGTGATTGTTAAAAGGGGGAAATACACATAATAAGCGAGTGTGAGGTAAAAAAAAGTGGTGACATTGTTTTAAATTATTGGGAATTCCTGGTTTAAGGTACACAAACATAAAAAAGGAGACGACAATGGGATTAAGAAGAATGAAAATCGTATTTCCGCATGAAAGATTGAACCGAGGTTTGATAAAAAGCTGTCTGAAATATTACAAAATGGCTTTAAAATCTTTAAAAAATTAAATGGAAGAGGAAGAGAGCCTTGGTAATTTACTTTGGAATTCCTGCACCCTTGTTGTCGTCAGTAAACATGATATTATAAGATCATTTACATATTCGTGATACGAATAAATATCCAAAAAAATAAACAAAACAAGTAATTGTATCTTAAAGGTCATTGAGACCATCGATTTTGGATTCAAGGCTTTTAAGCACTACTATTGGTACTTCTAATGTAATCCCTTTGTAGCACTACCATAATATAAAAAATGATGACAACAGTTAATATTATATTTACTGGCTGTAAATGTAAACAATAATACAGAAAACACTTTAGTCGCCGCGCCAAGAACTTCCAGTAAATTTTCCCTTTTCTTTGGCCTATCTAAATAATTGGCCCAAACTATTTACGCTGGGTCTTCTGTCAACCGAATTACGTCCCCTCGGAACCCTGGGCCATCGCATTCAGAACCTCGCATCAACCCGAAAATGGATACAAAACATTGCCGGCGGGGATTAGCCCTGTCACTAATACCCCTACTCCCTTCTTCCCTGATATATTCGTCAAGGTTTATTATTTCACTCTAATCTCCATACGTCTTCAGGCGGCGGTTTGGGCGCGTAGATAAACGCGATTAAAGATGCCAATAGGCGGTATTAGAGGAACTAAGCTACAGGATTTTGAGCATAAAAGTGTCGATGTCAACAGATGGATAATAATCCAACATTTTCAATGCAAGGAAAAGCGTTTAAAAGGAAGTAAGGACCAGCATGGCAAAACAAAGAAAGTTTTTTGTTTTAGTAAATACGCATTCTTCTAATCTTCATTGTCATCAAAAAACATCACACATCCACATTGTATATATAACCCGAACACATGATTCACACACATAAGTATCAGGAATCCCTATAACCAGACAAAGATTACTTCCTCTCCTGGAAGAGACCAATAAGTCGCCTAAAACAATATACAAGCCAATGTTTGAGTGCTCTCAAACCCCTTATTTTGCCCTTTTTCAATAATAAAATCAATGACCAGGCAATTAATTGGCTCTTATTTAAGCGAACTACTTTGGCAGTACCCTCATTTATCTGCGGAAAGTGATATATTTAGATATAAACGAAAGGCATTCATTATGTAGGAAATTTAAAAAGAGTAGGATCTGCAAAATTAATTAGCAAGAAGCAGGTGGAACAAACTAATTAGGGGCATCTTAAACTGGGGACAAACAATATTTAAAATTTGGATTTCAAAAGAAAATTCAGACTTTTTTGAACTTACAATGTAGAAAATTCTGTTATTTATGCAGTTTATAGCAGTAGTAAAATTGTAAATGTTTTATAGCTGACTTCAGTCAAAAACTATTTCCGTAACCTTTAAGGTCAAATCAACCCTAAAACTTTTCTTATCAGCCGTTTAATACTTTTGACATTGATAAGCCTACAAGTCTCTAATATTATATACTCTCCAATTGTCTATGAGAAGGAGATTAACAGACGTGTGGATCTCACAGCAGACATTAAGCACCGCCGCAAGGCTTGTACTACGACTTCAGACACCAATTTACATATACTTCTTGCAATTACAATTAAAATTAATTCAAATTCAATTAACAACTAATTAATACAAAATAAATCCCGAAAGGGAGGATAAGAGTGGATATAGAGGGAGGGAGGAGTAGATCCCCCTTTCTTTTTTTCACACTTTTCTTTCCGACAACAAATCGGGTCCTGAAAATGGAGGGAAAGAATTTAAATCCATTTCAAATAAAAGATACTTTCAATGGGATGGGTCCTCCGAATGGCAATTTTAATACCATTCTGATTTCATGCACGTGTCGCGACTTTATGGAAAAGGATCCAGAGCGTGCTTGTACGTTGCTGTGAGAGTCTATTTGACTGTGATTGGGATGGGATGATCATGTGATAAAATTTGATTCGAGTTCGAATTTAACTCCCATATAAAGCACATTCAAATCCAACTTAGGATAACTGGAAGTGAAAAAATGTCTGGCGAGAAATTCAAAACGCACATTGATCATTTTGAAGATTGTAATCTACCAAATTCTAAGGATATTACAGTTTGAGATATGTATAACCACCGCAAGGAAATGGACAAATGACAAAAGCCCTATTGGATATATGTAATTTACAGATAACATCCCCTAAAGGGTCAGAGCAACTAGTTTTAAATTGCGTTTTTAAGATTTAAAAGTAGCTGTGCTGTCCATTTAAAGGAACAGTACAATTGCGGTTTTTACGGCGTGGTAACGAAATGTCCAAAAAGTTTCTTCGTCTACAGCACCAATAACAACGGAAAAAAATCATGGTGACACTCTACATGCTTACTTAATAATTATTTTACTGTTTGCAACTCTGCCGCCTTTGTTTTCGCTGCAGGATATAAAAAAACTTCTTTGACATTTTGTTTCGCACGCTGTAAAAAGCGCATTTTAAAAGTAGCTGTTCTGGCCCTTTAACTTGTTATGCGTTCCGAGTATGTAAATACATATACATCCAGTTATATATATCTTGATTACATAATATAATATGTAATCTGTATATTATGGGAGCGCAGAATCCTACACTAGACAGAAATTCACATTCCCAAGGAAAATCTACGTTAACAGACCAAATATTCGAAATGTAACACCTACAAGAATAATTTAATACGTTTCAAAGAATTTACTGTAGCGATTGGCCTTTCCCCGTCATCGTATAATGCTCCAAACTTAATCTGCGTAACCAAAGGACACCTTAATCTTGAAAACTATTCCAAAACAAACACGTTGTGAAGCACTGAGGTCATCGGTTCTTTACACTCTCTTACGCGTGTAAGTATTCTTTTATATACGTAATAAACGAGTAAATCCAAAAACATTAAAAACGATGGAACAAAAAAGGAAAAGACGGCTTCTGATTAAAATGGATTTATGGGAAATGGTTTACTTAATTAATGTGAAATCAAAATATTTAAATTTTCAAAAAAGAAAAATAAATGCTCACACGGTAAACGGAATGCCTACGTTTAACGTAAATAACCATGAACACAGCAAAAGTTCCATAAACAACATGTGTAATGTCTTTGATCCAATAAAACTTGCAGACTAGACCCCCAATTCTCTAAGGAAATTAAAATTCAGAATTTAAGGGCAAAATTCGGATAAAGTTTATGAAGACCACAATCCCCGGCCCTCGGTTTATTGAATTACATAAGTATTGAAAGAAATATTCTTTTTATTTCCAAACTCTCAAATTGCGCCGCCAAAAAGAATAAAAGGGCAAAGAGAAAGCATATTTGTGATAACACATGTGATAATAAGGTTGAAAGGGTACGAACGTAGTCGTTTAGAGAGATTAAAAATGCTCAAAAGACCGGAATTTGAAGGATTTTAAAAAGGAACTTTGGTGCTTTTAAGGGTGCATTATTTGAATTTTTAAAAGCCACGGTAGCATATCAGAATCGTTGCCCCTATTTTAGTACTTTTTCGTATTTTTTTTTACTTCTAAAGCCATCAAAAATGTTCGCGTTTCCTAAACCACCCGGTCTTTGAACTCCAACAATCTAACCACAAGAATATAGAAGAATACAATGAATTTACCCATCTTATTTCCTATCACAGACTTAACTACAAACAATCCAATTCCCACAAAAAAAGAATCAGTCCAAAAAACATGACCAAACAGACAGCGGAAATGGAAAGAATGCAGGCAAATTGCCGTAGATACGATAAAAACCAAATACTAACGTAATAAGACGACAAAGCAAGCTTACGTTAGTGCCGACCGAACCAAACGGAAAATGGATAAGTTAAAGAGATTAAAGTTAATCCCCAACTTGGATTAAATTAAAGATACGATGGTTGTGCAATTTCAATATGTTATAAAACCCTGTGGACATGGATACATAGAAGTTGTTTGTATAAAAGCCATAAGAAATTGTAAAAAAATGAAAACAAGATAATTTGCAGATCATCGGAGATTTGGGCACGTGACCTTGGTTAAGGTCGTGGCTGGATTGCAGTCAAAACTCTGCCTCTGACGGATCGATCAATTTTCGTCTTATTTTTTTGGTCTTTTCTAACTGATCAAAAACATGAATGAGTAACTGAAGGATGTTGTGGAAACGGGCATGGGAAAACGAACAAAAGAAATCCTTAGTCATCAAAAGGAAAGAACCTTCGCCCATTTAACTGTCACACAGTTCACAAATTGCTATAAACATTACTTCAGGAAGAGAGTGTAATAAAGCGATAAGATCACCGAAAAGGACACCAATATGACTGCTATGGCTCTCTGACTACTTCCATTACTGTCACGGCCTTTTTATTGTGGCATTCCAAATGGATGGCCAGAAATTAATTATCAGAGAAAAAAGGCCAAACCGTCCAAAAAATGCAAACCCCGGAAATGACACTCGACCTAATATTATTAATCATGGCCTCAGGGCTCATTAATTCCTGAAGACTTGCGATGCATGGAAAAGGAAAACTTTTGGAGATATAAATTGCCCTCAGAGTCTATTTATATTCATGAATAATAAGTCTCCAGTTTTGTTTCAAATGAGGCTAGTTTTAAGTTTACCCTTCAATTCCTTTCCATATCTTGCGATGGGGAAGATTGAGAATTCGGAAAAAAGGGTCATCGGAAAATATGCGTGATCAGAAATGAACGAAGTAGAATATTTTGAAGAAAAAGTTGGAGATTATTGTGAGTATTAAAAAGTATGTTCCCTGTGGATGGCAACAAACAGACAACTATTATAATTTAGATTCATGGCAAGCTAAATGGCCATTCTTTGCCCCCACAGTTTATTGTCTGTTATTTTTTATGACCTCCGAAGGCCGAATTCAAAAATTATTATAAACAACAAAATCTTTGCCATTTCTCATTCTAACCCCGTAAAGAGCTCGCTGAAAAAGGTCGTTATGCCCTTCGGGTTCAGAAGTCAACCCCCAACTTTTATGTCCCGTTCAAGAATAAATATTCTGTCCGAATTGAATCTCGGCTCGCTTGTTGCTAAGAAATCTTTTATTGGAGATGCATTATTTTTAGAAATAATAAATAAAATTCTTTTGGGAAAAATAATATCATCGTTTTTGGCAATCGCGACTTAAAAAATGGCAATTTTGACAAAAAACATGAGTGGCCAGTTTACCGGTGCCTTAGGAGTCGAATTTCAAAAGACGGCAAGTTAGAAAGGTATTCATGGCATTTAAAAAACGGATCAAAAAGATCAAAAGTCAGACAAAAGCAATAAAATTAGAGTATAATATCGGTAACTTTAAGAAAAATAGACCTTAAATTATTGCCATAAATTAAACATAGTCGCAATTTTAAGTCTGCCTTGAAGCAAACAAAGTTCTTGCATTATATATATTTTAAACTTTAAAACATACGTATATTTATATAGATTATATGTACTTTAAACATACGTATATTTATATATATTATATGTACATATATAGTGTGCTTCAATAATTTCTGAGCGGCAAATAAAAAAAGGGGAAGTCTGAGATCTTTTGAAACACCTGGCCTTAGAGATCTAATGGATAAGCAACAATTAAGGAAAATTTCCGTGGTCACAATAAAGCGTTCTATAAACTCAATTTAAGAAAAACCTTTTTCCGGTACCATTTCCCGGCGTTATACATACAGTGTTTGTGTCAGAAAACAAAGCCGTTTGACACAAATTGTAATCATACTGGTAATTTTTTGACGCATTACACGTTTTAAAAATAATGTTTGTTCAAATAGCATCGAGGTGCATTTACAGTGCACAAATATGAAAATTGGCCCTCTGCATTGGCATTGGATATAGAATAGAACTGTAAGAACTTTCTTTGCTTCAGGGCAATAACGCAATCAAACTCAAAAGTTTGGGTTTATCTGATAAATAAGGCTTAATTTTTGTACTGCAGTAACATTTTTTAACTTTGCTCTTTGACTCGTTTGGATCGTGATAATATCTACTCTATGTATGATATCTTTGGACTTTTGAGGCGTTCAAGAAAGTTTAGTTTTTTCTATTTGCTCATTAAATTAGCCCGAGTTTCCTACTCTCTTTTCCGTATTTCCACTTATTTTTGGGCAAAAAGAAGTGGAGAGAAAGAGCATGGCTTTCGGCCAAAGATGGCGTCGCGGCCGACGTAAAATCCACTTTTTTGGACAAAAAGGCACACGATTTTTTTTACCGGATAATATCTATATAAGGACATAGACTTCACGCACAACTTTACCGAATGTGTTTTTAAAATATTTATTTTTATATTTTAGATGGCCCCATCTGAAGATACCCTGGAGTTTTTAATTGCCAAAGCAACAGATCCCTTTGGAGCTGACCCCAATCAAAAATCTGAAAGTATCAGTAAAATTTGCGCAAAGATTGATGAAGATTTTGAAGGCCCATTTGTTGCGATGAAATTATTGTCCTATAAAATGCTAAGTCCCAATCAACAAGAGGCACTTAACTCGTTGGACGTAAGTTTTTTATATAATACTTTTTTTTGCTTTTTAGATGAGAAATTGTCAAAAACACGAAACCACCTAATTCACGATGATTTTAGGTAATGGACGCAGTAATAAATCGAGGAGGCCTTCGTTGTGCCAACGAATTAGGAAAATATAAATTTCTAAACCAATTTATCCGCCTTTTATCATCAAAATATCAAGGATCCCAGACTTCTGACAATGTAAAACAAAAAGCAACAGAATTATTATACGCTTGGGCTCAGTCTTTCCGGCATTTGGATAAACTACAGCAAGTTTATAATTCATTAAAAAAGGAGAAAATCATTGAAAGCGATCCAGTTCTGGAGACTTCGCAAATACCTAAACTTACAACAAGAGAACAAAGAGTTTGTGCTATGGGAGATGAAGAGAAGGAGAAATTGTTATCACAGTTATTACGGAGTAGAAATCCAGAAGATTTACAGGCAGCTAATCGTATGATCAAAAGCATGGTCAGAACTGTAAGTAAGCTTGGTTTATTATAATTATCGGTATAGGAAGAAAACAAGTTTGAATCCGAGAGAAAACGCAACGAATTAATAGAAACCGCCCGAGTTAAGTCTGGCCTCCTAAATGACCTTATGGATGCCTCTTCTTTGGACCGCTGTTGCGCTGACATTAGTCTACTTTATGATCTTTTTGAAAGTTTAATTAATCTACGACCAAAACTGTTTCATTTGGCTGCAGAGGCAGCCGAACGAAGCGACGAAAGAATGGCCGAGATTCTGGCACTGAATGATGATTTGAATCAAACAATTCAAAGATATAAAGGCGGATTTGAAGAGTTTGTAAATACGGAAAAAGCAAGGATACAAGGAGCAAAAGATACCAGTAAGCATGCTTTCTATGCAGTCTACCTTTGTGTTTAGGAACGAGAGAACATCGAGTAAGTGAGCCATGCCTTATCGATGGATTTGGCGAAAGTTACAATCAGATGGAAGAAGTTACAAGACAAGTGCACGTTTTAAATCTTAGGCAAGTCAGCTTTAATCAGTTTACAAAAATTTATGCTGCAACGCATACAATAAACATCAACGTTTGAAACTTGTAGGAAGCACCGTGCACACCAAAAATAGTCAACGCAACCAAATTCTGATAAAATAATCAGTATTGCTTTTAGTGGTAACAATGACAGTCAACGGGAAGCTCAGGAAAACATTGACTCTGACTTCCTCGCCTTCGCTTGCCCATCTACATCTTACAATAACGATGTCAAGAATTCAACTCAGAATGATGATCTTGAAAGTATTCTGATGAACGACGGAGCAAAATTCAATGGAAATCTAATCTCAGTCAGTAAATTTCTGTCGTATTTATAAATTTTAGGCCCGACAACCTTATCGACCAGTCGCAAACGACAATTTCTTACTCAAAGATGTGCAAATAACTTTAGATGAGGTGGATTTCTGTAAGTTAAATCCATAAGAGTTTGAAAATAATATTTTAGTGCCCGCAGAGCCCATTTTATTTTGTGACAGACCAATAGTAAAGGGGTTGCTTTACTTTATCAAACCGAAAGAAGCATTGAATTCCTCGATAATCTGCACTCTAGCGACGTTAGCCTTCACTCCAACGCAACAAATCAACAATGTGGCCTTTTCTCTGAGCATTAAATCGCCTGTGGGTTACCCTAAATTTTTTGAACCATTTTTTTAGATTTTTGCATATCGAAACGTCGATTCGCAAGCACATAAAATCTCTGTATTCAATCCATTAAAGCCGACTCCAACAATAAATCAAGTCTTTTTATTACTGCCTTTAGCTGGAGGATATGATAATGTAAGTTAACTATAAATTAAACGCTAACCTTGGTTTTAGATTGAAGTGGAATATCAATTATCAAGCGATTCATTCGATTATACGGGAAAATTCAAATTGCCTTTGCCAATATTGTAAATTGATAATCTCATCATATTTTTTACTGTAATATAATAAAGAAATATCATTCTTTAGTTTCATTTTTCCAAAAATTTCCGTATCCAGTGGTAGCTATAGCAACAAACAAAACTTCCACGCGCAAAACCTTATTTTCGTAGAGAAAATGTCGATTCGAATCGGGGATCTTGGCCTCGGGGTAATTATTTTATGTACTCTATGGGGAATCTGCATCACTTTATTCTTGACACTGGCCAGAAGTCGAGGAGTGTAAGTTTAAAATCAACTCGAATATGAGAAATTTAGAGAAGCCGGTATAAAATACATCGTGCTCGCTGCAATCCCTACAATAATATTGTTGATGTGGCCGAAAGAAATTTGCGATCGGAGCGTCCCTGAGCCAAGAGATCCAAGCATTCCGATCGATTACATTGCTATTCCTAGATTTATAATGGCAGCCTTTTTGGTTCTATTAACTTTCGGATTTGGCATTCAATGGATTCAACATCAACTCTTCTTTGTGGAAAAAGCCATAATAGCTTAACCAGAGTCATCGACATTTTTCGGTTATGTTATCATACTACTCGCGTCGTAAAGTCCGTAGAATTTTATCGCTGATGCTGCCCGGCCGAAAAGCACATGCCGATTGGGTAAAACGAGAAATCGCAGTTACAGCCGCGAAAAAACAAAGAAAAATGCACAGTGCAAATTCTACTGGCATTATGGCGCTAGTAGTACTTTTTTGAACTCAAGAAGTCCGTACTTCAAATAAATCAATAATCCACCTTGGAATAGGCTCAGTTTATATGTTCAAGATCTCCTAGACAACAGAAATATGATGGTTATACTAATTTTCAATCTGTCTCGTTTACTTTTCCTTCTTGGCCGATGCAGCAACTACAAGGAGACTGATCAGAACGGACAATCCAAGAACCGCCCATCCGCTCTTATAAACAGTGGGAAGGTCAGTTCCTTTAGCCAAGTCAAAACCAAGAAGCCGCAAACCATTCAATGCATAGAAGACGATGTTGAAGGAGATGAAGAACTTGAACGGGGCAGTTACAACAGCTGGAAGTCCTCGGAAATACTCGATAAACTCGGCATAACTGACAGGACCAACCATAAATCCAATACCTCCGACGAGAAGAGCTACAAAAAAAAGAGTTGAGTTTGATACCTAAATATCAACAATAAATTAAAAAACCGACTTCCTCCCATCAGACATCCGCAAAATCGATGAGTTCCAGAAAGAACCCAGGTGAGTTGGGGTTTATAAATGGACAGGTGAGGAGCAACTGGTCGGTTCTGGGCCTTCTGGTTCTTAAGGTATTGATATCCCCAATTCTGGACTGGAGTCTTGGCCTCGTTCGGTTTAACAGCACTGAAAAAATTGTTTACATAAATATTAGATCGACTAAAAAGTTGACGTCAAGCATAATATAATTTAAACCATACCTGGTTTTAAATTGGCGAACAGAGATTCCCCATCTCTGCACGGATAAACGAGCGGCTAACATTTCGCCGGTTCACAACTAAAAACCAATGAACAATATTCCGAACAGACAACAAGACTAACTCTATATTATGCAATATCGAACAAAACAATGGCGACCACCTATCGCAACACGGACTGCAAGTTGTTCTTCAAAAGTTCTGAGAACTTACTTGACCACGAGAATTCTTCTTTTTTTTATTATTATCAGTAAAAGACCAAACAAAGTGCGAACTGCGCCCAATGTTCCGCCAAAAATTTTCTGCAAAATTATACGAAAAAAGAGATTACAATATGTAATCTTCGATCGGATGTTACATTTTACTTTTCAATCTTTGGTGAAATTAACACTTTATTGCGCCTAAAATTGCATCCGTTATGATCCGTCTGTATAACGTAATTTTAGACCAATTTTTCTGCTCTCCCTTTTCAAATTCCCGCTTTTTTCCTGTGAATCAGGGTGAAAGGGCTTGGTTAAGAAATTTCTGTGCGTTTATTTCTGCGTTTTTAGCGAATATATAAAGTCAAGTGACAGTTTCTTCGTCCATTATTTTATTCATCAATATTCAGTCGCGCTTCAGACCTCAACTTTATATCTGATCTCGTGTGTGTCATCAATCTCCAACTTCAACAACCTTTATTCCATTCAATTCCAGATAGACGTTTATATTGATCGAAATGGCTTCCAGGTAAATTTTTGAATCGATCGATATCCTTTAGTTTAATATTGAGCTGTTGAACTAGTTTGATAATTTGGTTTATTTAAGAGACTTGTCTGATCTCTCCCTCGACGATATCATCAAGAAGACCCGTGCACAAAAGTCTGGTGGAGCTCGTCGAGCCAGTGGTGGTGGGGGTTTTCGCCCTGTCCGTCGAGTTGGTGGGGCTGGTCCCATCAAGAAGGTACGATAAGAACTTTTTATCGACAACAAGCTCGACTCTCTGAACTTCTAAGCGCTGAAACAAGGCTCTAACTTCCCCAAGCTCCAACGATATCTGATATGGTAGATTAAGCCCTATCAGATATCGTTTCCCCAATGATTAGAAGGTTAAGATGGACTCATTTATTGGTGGTGGAAGTAGGCGGTGGACTGGACTGGTCGCTGGCTGGATTCTGGATCCGTTGGTCATCGTCTTAGCACTGGTTCCTCCCGTATTTTAGAAACGAAAGGACAGTCTTACTGTCTTTGTTCTTAAGAGGTGTCGTAGCGAGTTGAATCGATGAGATTCGTTTTGTTAACTTTTGTGGAATCTTCAGAGAAATCAGGGAATAAAGAAATGGGACAACGATAAATTCTTCGAAGTCTACGCAAACAAGAAGTCCGGAGGTGGATCGGGATCAGCAGCTGCAGGTAAGGCCGTCTGCAGATTGGCCAACATTCCCTACAACGTCACACAAGAGGAACTTGAGGTAAGCGTTAATTTATTTTTTAAAATTTAGGCCTTAGAAATGTCATGTCATCTTTTTAGTCTCAATAATACTTCTTTCAGACCTTGTTCCAAAAGTACCGGCTATCTAAGGTGACCCTTCACTACGACTACAAGGGGAGATCCGTTGGAACAGCCGAGCTTCATGGAAGTAGAGATGCAATTCAGCGAGTCAAAAGAGATTTCACTGGAGTTGAAATTGACGGTAAGATCATGTTCAAGCCTTACCATATGGTCTAATTTTACTAAATCTAACCTGCTACATTCCAGGCAGAGCCGTTGAGATTACAGTAGTTGGCGCTGGAGGTGGATCTCCTTCTCTGGTTCGCCGAATATCCCGACCAGGTGGATTAGCTCCTGCCCGACGTGGAGGTACAGGGCCAAGAAGAGGAAGTGACGGTGGAGCTGGAGGAAAGGGACCCAAGAAAACTCAGAAACCCAAATTGACAGCAGCTGAACTTGACAAAGAACTCGACGAGTACATGAAGAGCACTAACAAGATGGAATCATAAACATTGTTTACCGATCTAATCACCCATTTCTTAACGTCAATATGAAAAAAATAAAACTAGTAATTAATAAACATAATATTTCGTATGCATAGTATGTCAAGCCGTCAATTTGACGCGTCAGTCACATTGTCAAATTGGCGTCATTTTAGTAATCATTAAATAATAAGTAAAGCTAGTCGAATATTGACTGTCTTCACTATTATCAATCTTAAACTCTTGGTATATCAGAATTTTCAATTTGATCAAAATAACAACAAAAATTGGCGCGCCATTGAAAAAGTCTTGTTAGTATAGATGTTGTTATTTCTCAAAAAATTGCTGAATTTCCGAAAATTCTTTTCTTGGCCATTTTTATGGATAAATCTATTGAACCCACTATAAGAGTCAAACGACCGTAAAGGAGTAGATTTGACTTCCGAAAACAACTGAGGAGGGAGCCCTGAGGGCCGGAAGAGCTAACTGACTCTTACTTTGTGCCATACCGTGTCACCGGTATCCACACATGAATGGAAGAGATGTTGAAGGCGGGGACTTGGACGAGCTGTGAGACGTTGTCGATCTTCAAGATCAGTGAATATCTCCAGGTCAGTTTTTTCGATTATTTCAAAGTTTGTGTCAGTATGCCCTATAATGCGCCATTTTCAAATTTCAGCAGGCCCCATTCCCTTTTGATGACAAATGACTCACTTCACGTGCAAAATACTCGTTGCTAATGTTTTAGCTCGTTCTTTCTTTGTGCAGCGACTTGTTCGATCGTCGTTGTCATGGCTTTTTCTCAACGCCCCACTGACTTGTAAGGAAGGTCCTGAACTCCAAACAAAGAAACAGACATCCAAATAATTTTAGTGCCAAGGCGTTTAATTTAAAAGTATTTCCAGCAGCGACGTTTTTTAGGGACTTGAAATTAAAATGTGAACATCTTGGAAAGCTATTTTGCGAGGCGTTTTAGTGTTAAAATGTTATAGATTTGCAATTTTATTTATTTTTCATTATTCTCGTATATAACGATGACTGTCTTCATTATTTCTTTGTAAATTCCAAAATTCGATTTCGCTAAAAGACTTGAATTTGTTTCATAACTTTCTTTTTGTGGTTTAACTTGTTACGGTGTGCTTAGTATTTTGTGACCTCTTTAACCATTAGGCGACTTCAATTTACTTTATTGCAAATAATATGCTCCTCTCTCAAATTGAATTTTAAATTGTACTCTACAAAATCATATGGTGTTCGTCTGACATTGTGAGAGATTTCCAACTTTTTCTTGCCTTTCTTAATTGTTATGCCTCAGGTATTAGGAACGGCAGTGGGAAAGAAAGGCCTGGTGTCCATGGGTGTAAATGTAATTGTCAGGTGCTTTTCTCTTTTTTTATTTGTAAGGTCCTACTGTTAATATGTAATGACAGCAGCATCGAAGTTCTTAATATTATAGTTGATGTTTTTCCGCTCTGTAAACGTAGTTTAGATGAGTATTAGAAGTCAGAAGTTTCCTGAAACTACGGAGTAGGGTTTAGAACAGTTACAGCGGTGACGATAATAGCAGGCGAGGTGTCAACCATAGGCTCTTGGGTTTGCTTAATTAGTAGCTGTAACCATTTGATGTTTTTCCAACCTGATTATAAAAGTTCGGTCTATACCTATAATATTAATTGTATGTCCGTGGGATGATACAAATACTTTCATTCAACACTTCCCAAGCTGTATGTTCTTTTTCCTTTTTCCAGAAGCCATAGAGCCGTAATATGAAATGTTATCTCAATAATTCTTTTTTGGATAATTCTTCCTTGTTTCAAGAACAAAATTGTATTTGAAAATAGTCTTAATCTTTCTTACCGTTCTTTTTCATTACTGTAATGTAAATTATTTTTATCCTAAATATGTACTGTGATTGTTCCGCGTTTTGTTCACTACCCGTGTGAATATGGAAATTATTGATGTCTTTGTGACAAATATTCTATTTTAGTTCGAATCAAAGGCAAAAAACAATCTGTAAAGTCCTCTGTTATTCCATTTTTTGTGGTCACTATAACGGTCTCAGCGCTTCGAAAGACCAAAAAGCAGCCTTCAGCGAGCAAACGTCTCTTATCATGTCCAATTGCTATTGTTAAGGCCTCGGAATTAGGCAGAACGATGACAAATATTGCTGTAAATTCCCCTACGGGTAGTACCTCTTCTGCTAGTTCAGTTGAACCATCAAGTTCTACAGATGTTAAACAAAGAAGGAGTTTGAATCCACCAAGAAGAGGACGTCAAGTCTATCCCCCAAGAAAGAATAGTTTTGGAGGACCTTCTTCTCAATTAGTCGTGGCTGTAAGAATAAGGCCGTTAAATGAAATTGAAAAGCAGAAAAGAGGATTTGAATGCGCTTATGCGTTGGATCAGCAGGTAATATAACAATTTTATATATCTTTGCTTTCAGAAAGTGTTGCTAGTAGACCCAGAAAAGTTTGAAAATAATATTCTGCGGCAGAATCGACAACATGAACGGACATTCAACTTTGATGCGGTTTTTGGACCCGGCTCTGAACATGTAAGATCTTGTTCTCTCGCAACTTCTTACGTGCTTATGAAATTATAATTTAGATGGAAGTTCACGAAGCTACAACATCTCCTTTGGTTGATTTTGTTGTTGCCGGTTCTAATGCCACAGTATTTGCGTATGGGCCAACTGGATCAGGCAAGACTTACACAATGGTCGGAACTCCGGAGAAACCCGGGCTGATGACATTATTGACAAGGGCATTATATCAAAAGCTCACAAAAGAAGATACGGTTTACATATCATTTCTGGAGATTTACAACGAAGTCATAAAAGATCTTTTGAATCCAGGCGCTGGAGCTTTGGATTTATTAGAAGACGAGAAAGGAAACGTGCTGGTCCCTGGACTTTCACGGGTCAAAGCGCCAAATACGACTAAGGTAGGAGGTGCTACGGAGATTGCTCTGTTCAACTTACAGCTCTAAAGCACAATAAATAATGCAAACTACATAAAAATAGTGATTTTTCAGATAATGCAGATTCTGCAAGAAGGGAACTCCCGGCGAACACAAGAGCCTACAGCTGCAAATAAATCATCCTCTAGAAGCCACGCCCTTCTTCAAGTTACTCTGTACAAGAAGCAAGTCCAACATGGAAAACTCTTTCTGATTGATCTTGCTGGATCTGAAAGAGCCTCTCAAACTCAAAATCAAGGCCAAAGATTAAAAGAAGGCGCAGCAATCAACCGATCTTTGCTTGCCTTAGGCAATGTAATAAATGCATTGAGCACCAACAACAAAGGGAGATATGTCAATTACAGGGATAGTAAATTAACAAGGCTACTGAAGGATTCGCTTGGAGGAAATTCGAAGACAATAATGCTTGCTCATGTGACTCCAGCATCGCTAAACTACGACGAGACCTACAATACTTTGGTCTATGCAAATCGTGCAAGGAATATTACAACAAGAGTGAGTTATTGTAACAAGTACTTTTGATTATATCAGAGGTACTTAAGTAACCTCAAATCTCACACAAAACGTTCATGGACCCTTAGAGTTCCGAACTTTGAATGTTATTTATGCTTTGCTGGTCTTTTACGATCTTTTTATTTCAGAACGGATGAAAAGTTCGCAACAAAAAGATTTCTTGGTTTTAAGTCTTGTTGTGTAGAAAGAAAATTAACTTTTTATTTATTTTTAGATAACATACAACCGACCAGCCTCTGCCGATCAAGCATATTCCGAGGCAATGAAGGATATACGGAAACAGGCGGCAGATCGAAATGGGCTGATTCATGCAGAATCGTCTCATCAAAGTAAGTGGGATCCTGCAATCAAAGCAAGGATTTGTGATTCAAATTTCTGTTTAATATATCTCAGTATCAGAAAAAGGCTTAACAACGAAAGCAGCCAATATTGATAGCCATGGACCCAATAATCGCCGATTTGCTAACTTATTCCACTCTCTAAAAGCACAGTACTTCTCTACAGTAGAAAAGTTGACAAAACTAAGAGAACGGTTAATGAAAATCAATCACGAAGCAGTTGACTTGGAGATGAACGTAAGCGCAAAAAGAGCCATATTGGATGCATGGGAGAACAGGACAAAAGATGATGAAGAAAAGTATTCAGAGACTGTAGAAAGGATAAAAAAAGATATGGGGGAACAAGTACGTACTCAGTCGTTGTAAAGAGACGTCATTTTGTATTATTAGAGGGGCGTTTTATTACATATGTATATAACCTTAGGAGACAAGGCTGAGCAGTTTGCATGAAACAAGACAAAAATCTGAAAGACTAATAAGGAAGAATCAAGATATCTTGGATGGAATTGAGGCCAGGATGAGAGGACAAGCAAAGGATGCAGATCAAAATGAAATGGTAAATCTGCTAGTCAGAATGGCTGAACGAGAAGCCGAAAGTAAGAAATTATTTCTGATAATTTTCTATTTTATTACAATTTCCATTTTAGAAGTAGCCCTGGCTTCTGACGCATCCCTCAAGAATCTAAAAATTCGCCGACAAGAAAATTCCCTGCTTAAAGTCCAAAAATATGAACAAATTGCTGATAAATTAATATCAGCCAATCTATCGGATGAAGAGAGACAAAAGTTGCGAGCAGAATATCGAATAATCAAAACCCAACTCAATTACCATCTAATCCCTTTGAAAGTTAAGGACAATCTAACTTCTTGGAATTCGCAATTACTGGATAGGAATTCAAGTAATAGCAAACCTGTCAAGAGAGTGAGACTTCCTGAAATTCCAACTAGTGCTTCTACAACAAGCTCAGAACAAGGTTTGTTATATTATAGTTAAAAGCAAAATATTTAGGAGAGAAAAGATCAAGTGTTACGGCATTACCTACTATCAAAGCCTAGTTTTGTATCGATAATATTATATGTTTACATATTTCTATCAACAATTATCCCGTTCTTTCAAAGAAAACAACGAGTTGTCATTGGTACTTTTTACTGTTACTGTTTACATTGCCATAAAATACATATTTGTCTTCACAATTCATTGGTTAAATTGGAAATGTAAGATGGTTTGGATTATAGTGGGAATATTCCGTTAGAACACCTTATACTTGTCATAGCCATGGTTACGAGCAAAGGTTTTGGTGTAAGAAAAGAAGTAGTAAACCAGCGCATCTCTTACAGTTGTAGGGAGTAACTGAAGAAATTGATGTAAGAAGAACAAACGCTTTGGGATTATGATTTCCTCTTTTTCACAGAGAACCGCATCAAGAACAGCATCCGCAACTTCATGGGGTATACGGCGAGCAAGGGGTATCTATGCACACTCCCTCTGTCATTGGAGTTTTTGTCATACCCGGATGAACTATCGTTGTTTTGATAAATGATCCTGAAACGTTGTTAATATCGATGATTTAATATCGCTTATCTTTTTTGCTAATGTAATATCACTAATCCTACTGACCCTTCAATTTAAGTTCCTGTCTCAGAGTCGTCATGTAAGAGTTCAATGCAGATTTAGATGCTGAATACGCCAGTAACCCCGGTTGAGGAACTAATGCTCCAATTGAACAAACAGAGACAATATGACCTTCATCTTGGACAATCATGATTGGTAAGAACTCTTCAATAACCTACAAAAATATCATCCAATACTACCGTTACCTACGTTGACCGCCGAATAAAAGTTGCTCCGAAAACTTGATTTCAATGTATTCCGATCCATGTTTGCGATTCCATAGTTATCTCGAGCTCCAGCATTGTTAACAACACAATGAATATGGCCCACTTCCCCCTTCAATCTCTCTGCCAGACTTTTGACTTCCTGCTGATTACTCAAATTGACTGCATAGACATCAGCAGAGATCCCGCTTCCATTTAAATCCTCTTTCAATTTCTGTAGACCCTCAGGGTGTAAGTCGATAAGAATTACACGACAGCCATGACGACCAAACTAAATTAATCTATGGCCTTACAAAAGTTAGTTCCTACCGACAGAGCCAGTTCACGTCCAATTCCGCCAGCCGCTCCGGTAATTATCACATTCTTTTGACGCAAACTCTTCTTTTTAATCGGCAAAATAAAATTTATACATTGAATAACATGAACAGATAATAGCTGAAGCCAGAAAAATATTCCCGTCTCCATAACAAAATGTGAGCAAAGAGAAGTGTTCCAAAAGAAACCGAAAAGTTGCTTTTACAATTTATGTTTCCTAATCGTAAGATCAGGTGCAAAAACAAAGAACATTTCGTGAAAACATTGAATTACGATTAATTCGGCTACCCTTCATTTGGAGCAGGCCGAATTTCGGTGGTCGATATGAGCAGCATCTTTTCTTAGGATTTATGACAATGCTTACTCAGGATTGTAGAAAACGGGTTTACGTTATGATCCAAAAGGATGAAGTTGGTTCCGGAAGCCTTAAATCGCTAACAAAGGCGTTGCAAGTAATGGCTGCCAGACCGTTTAAAGTTAATTTAGAGGATTGGAACGGTAGCCAAACCTACTTGTTATCTACCGAGCAATTGAGAATCACAGCCAGTTGGTTTATAACGCTATCTGAGAGGTTAGAAAGGCAGCTAAAAACCGATAGGCCCTGTAACGGTTTTGGCTACTATTCAAACTCTTTAGCTACCTATCCAGGCTACTTGAATACTGTTATACCCTTGTTGTCAAGCGGCATAGGAGGTCCCAGGGGTCCCAGTTGAAAGGTTGACATTAATTCCATTCCAAGTAATCTTTATGGCATTCGGAACAAAGACATATAAAAATGAGTTTGTTTGTTTTTTCTCTAAAATATTGTTTTATACTTGTCGGAGGAGTTGAACGTGTTTAATTGAGCATTAAATGTAAATACGGTTCTCAAATTATTGTCAACAGACCCTATTTGTATTCATTAGACGGTCTGTTGACAATCGGTTTTCCAATTCCCAAAACATCTTATCTCTTTCGCCAATTTTCCCAGGTGGTCACCGGCACCTATTTTTCCGATTTTCGGCCCGAAGCCTGGCCGGTCTAGTGTTTTTTCGAACCCGGCCCGGCCGGTACAGACCCTATTTAATTGCGCCCAAGTTTGGTAACTAAAGTCAGTTAAAAAGGCTTCGATCTAGGGCCGGAAAAAAACCCAGGCCCGCGGCCCGGACCGGACCGAAAATTTCGGGCCCGGCCTGGTTTTAATTTTTCATTTTTGAGTCAGGCGCAGCCCGATCGGGCCGCGGCCGATCGGGCCGAGTTCAAAAATGGAAAATTGAAACCGGACCGGGCCGGGCCCGAAATTTCGGGTCCGGTCCGCGGGCCTGTGGTTTTTCAGGCCCGGCCCGGTTTTTATCATAATGCCAAACCGTTGGACTTCATTGTTTTCGTGCCGGGAATGTGTTTTTGATGGGGTTGTTGTTGTAGTTTATCAAGTTCGAACACATTTACAAGCTTTTTTCACGTTTACTCTCAAAAATAGTGCATATATAGTAATGTATTACAATAGCACTACCGGGACCGAAGCTTTTTTTACAAACTTTAGTTCCCAATAGGCTAATAAACATTTATCAGTAATTCTATTTGCAATTTGTTGAAAGAAATCCAATTAACTAAGTAAGAACAAAGACGAAGATGATCCAAAATAGGTCTATTAAACTCCTTTTGTTGTTATAAACTGTTGTTTTAATGTGTATATGGTCTTAAAGATGTTTGAAGGCATTATACTACCTTAAATAATGTTTAGTTTATCGTTAGACAGCTTCCGACCGAAACAACGGCGGCAATTTGATGAAAATGACGGCAATTTGACGTCAAGTTGACGTCACTGTCAAAATCACAACCCTAGTTATAACAAAACGACAACGATTTTTTGGCAGGTCGCGCCTTAGCCGGGCTTTCACGGAGCGGGTCGGGCTTTTGATGGGCCCGGCCGAGCTTGTAAAAAACTCTACCCGGGCCGGGCTTTTGACGGACCGGGCTTCGGGCCCAAAATCGGAAAAAAAGGTGCCAGTGACCACCCCTGGTCACCTGGGTGACCACCCCTGAATTTTCCACATTACACGAATCCGCAGGTTGCGCCCGATCTGTAATATTTTTGTGCAAGCTGGGATATGTAGAAATTGGACTGATTTTTTAGAGATTTTTTTGTTTCTCTGATCGCTCCAGTCCTGTACTTTCTTACATTTCACCGCCATTTTAAAAAACTTTCCAATTTCCCTCCGTCCAACTTCACGCCGTCCAGTTTTCCTACAGCCTTTTTGGCTTCTTTTCTCTTTATTACAACAAGACCCCAGGAAACTAGCGTTGGTTGTGAGTTATCTATTTTTCCGCTCATATCTTTATTATTTTGGGAAGGTTATTATTACTTTTTAGGGAGTTTTAACGCTTTTCAGGTCAAAAATTAAAGTTAAAAGTATTCTCTTCATTTGGTAATTACAGTTTGCAAGATCATACGGTTATTTTTTTGTTGCCAAGAGGGAAATGCCAAGAGGGAAAGTTATCTTCCTAATCCTAAGATCATAATGAATATCAAAATTTTTGTTTGGTTTGATCCCGTGTTTCTTTTATTCCCGAAATTTGATAACTCCTTGGATGGAAATGTCGTATTTAGATAACGAGGCCCGTTTTTATCATATATTTCTGCCAATCGATATTGATTGAGGTTCGCCCCTTGAAATTAATTTGTCTGCGATTTAGCTGGGATTGGATGAACCTAAAAAACCACCATCGATCGATTCTACTTTTACATCGAATCCAATGGCCAACAACAAGATGCCAGTGTTAGACAAGCCGAAAGGGGATCGACTGGTGGCTTCATTGCCAGTTCGAAGGCAACCAAATATGAACGATAATATCGACGATGGTGAGTTAAAAACACGTTTTATGTAAAAAACTGATATTATTAGTATTGGGGGAAGGCCTTTTACATTCTGGAGTGTTTGTTCTTTGAGAAAGTCTTCTTAACGTAGTTTTTTAAAATTTTACTTTTAGAATTCTTCAAGTTGGATGAGGAAGAAGAAGAACAAAAAAGGAGGCCTGTCAATTATTACACAGATGATATTGATCTTGCTGATAACGATGGTATGTGCACTAAAGAAGTTATTATTTTTGTCTTTAGATGCATTCCTTAGTCGAGTAGAAGAAGAAGATATCGAAGAAGACATTCCACGTACAGAGAGTCTGATCGCTTCCAGTGTTCCCATTGAAATCGTTCGTCCTAATCATAAACTCATCGATGGAACTGACGGATTAGCACCTTTGAGGAAGATTGACAAGGATTTGAATGAGGAGAACAACCAGAAGCTCGAAGAGGTAGTTATTTTTGAGAAAATTATTCAACAAATCCGATAGATTTTGGCTATACTTTTCTTTGCAGATTCTAAGTGTTCGAGAACAGACGATCTTCAAGAATATGCAACGTCTCTCTTTCTCCGTGCAACCAGAAGATGGCCCTGAACGTTTATGGGGAGATCATGCTGATTGGGAAGACGAAAGAAGAAGGAGAAGGTGTTCTTTCTCTACGAAGAATAACGAGGCCGACGGTGTATATCATAGAGCCACTGATCATCTCAAGTTTGCTACGACTGCCCCATCTAATGGCCCTATGATTCACACACCAAAAGAGGCATTGGTTCTTAGGCCTAGTCACAACAACATGGTCAAGACACCAGGATCGGTCAGTGTTTCCTTGCTTTTTTGCATCAATTTTTTTATAATGGACTGAGATTTGAATGAAATCCATGTTTAGATCAAGAAACCGGGCTTTATGACCTCTCAACCCTTTGGTTCTGAACGTCCTTTGCTCCGTCGTGAAGTGGATCCCGTACCTCATCCAATCGAGCCAGTAGTAGAACATCAGCTATCTTCCGCCGACCGAAATGAGGCCGAAAGTCGCCATCGGACGGATACTGTGGACGGAGTTCAGCGACATCCTTAAATGTAATCATATTGATTGTATTCCATTATTTGTTGTTCTCATTACGGTTATATACAGTAGGGTATCAAGTTTGCTGTTTTCACGTTTCGTAAATTTTTAACAACCTTCAGAATAAATAAGATGGTAAGAATGTGTTGTTGAAGGTGTTTCAGTTATCTTCTAAACAATTATACTGTTTTATTTTGTTGAGACGTCAAAGGTGGACATCTGGTCGTGAAGTATTTTATATTTGGAGGGAAGATTCAAATTGTAGTATTAAAACTAATCCAATTGTCTCAATTCACCCTGAAGCCACACACGAGGAAACCTTGCAGTTATTATTGATTGCAAGTCTTATCAAGACCTAACTGTCTAGACCGCGAAATGAATTTTGCAACAAAATGTCTTGTGAATGAACGGGCAGAGCAATCTTAGTTCGATTGCTGGCCGGATTGATCTTTATTTATTTCACTGTGTATCTGATACGGTGTGGGCTACATATAAGGCGCGTGCGTTCTACATTTTTTCTGGCCCCTCGCAGAAAACCCGCAATTCTTGTCTGTTAGCCGTACAGACAAGGTTTGCGCGTTCTCTGTCCAGACCAATTTGAGTTCAGACAAGAATCGGTGAATCTTGTCCAGAGCCAGACAAAAAGTAAGCAAAAGTTGTCTGGGATGCAGACAATTTGATTCGTCTGTATTTCAGACAGGGTTTGAGAATTCTTGTCTGAGTTAAATACTAACAGAAAATCTAACAGTTTCTCTGGCAAACAGACAAGAATTGCAAAATTCTGTTTTTTTACCAGACAAACTGTTAGATTTTTTCCCCGGGCTAACGGACAAGCCCTTCGTCTGTTATCCCAGACAAGATTTGCAATTTTTTTGTCCGTTTTTTAGACAGAAAACACGCAGGCCTTGTCTGTAGGGCTATGAGACAAGAATTCCGGGTTTTATGCGAGGGGGTCAGAAAAAATGTAGAAGGCACCCGCCTTATATTATCTTTTAGCACTTTGTTCTTCAACTTATTCATCCAGTCAGCTTTCATTTTTGTTCATTTATGTACCATAATCAGTGTAACTACACAACATAACATAACAATCTATAAAAATATAATCGGATTCCTTAACGTAAGGACCTTTTACGTTTCCTTCTCAAATTTACATTGGAGTTATGTAGACGGAGTAAAAAGAGTGAGTTAGGGTAAGGTAGTACATGCAGTTAGGAATATAAAAGGTCAATATGAATCTCGGTAGAGTTGTACGTGGTTAACCTGCATAAGTTTGAGCGTGTGTTTAGGTAGAAAATCTTTTTTTTTCTCAAAAAAATATCTGATAAATGTATTAAAATCGTTAAAATATAAGACACAATTAAGCAGACGAAATATTGTAGGGAAGTAAGAGGATATAAAGTATTTCACCGGCTATCAAAAATATCATCTCTATGCAAAAACATATGAAATTTGGCATGGGGATTGAGGACGTGACAATGGAACGGGACATGTGTAAATATAGGGAAACGATACTTTGCTTGGATGCAAAAAAATTATACTATGACTAAACCTATTTATCTACAATTACACACGAAAAGAGAAGACCCCGTTTCCCAGATATATCACCACGATATATCACAAAGTTACACCTCGGTGTGAAATCACAATCAAATTATTAGAAAAAGGTCGTAGAATATAAAATACAACAGTAAATGGAAGAGAAATGGCACAATGTTGGTTCGTACCCGGATTCGGCTCTGACTCGTTTTAGCTCCACATGATATAAGAGGATAGCTGAGAGAAGAAGAAAAGAGAATCGTCGATTACATAGTATTCGAAGTGTGGATGGTAAATTTACATGGCTTTGGTATGGCAAACGACACCATAAGAACGGCATAGGTTTTAGCTTCAGAGGGATTACGGCGAGGGCGGCGAAGTGGGGATACTATACGACACTATACTCGTATTACTGGTAACGAGTTACCAGTAGGGTGCATCGGTGCTCAGAGCCTTCCATGAGGCAAACGACGACCAATTACGGTATTCCATACGATAGGCGTCATTGTGAGCCGCTCGGACCTTCGCCGCGGGCACCGGGTTGTTTTGTTCGGGTTTGGGAGACGACACTCTGGCTGGAGGGGAGCTGGGAGGAAGGGATTCACCTTCAAGGATATAGTTGTGCCCGTCATTCGAATCCCAATATTCCACTTCACCGGCAAGATAACATATGCAAAATTCAAAGTGCGATTCCTGAAATTAAATTATCTATAAACAATATTGGACTGTTGTCTGATAACTTTTGAAATCAAAAAAGACAAATGACATCATTCTAAATATTTAAAAAACCCCCATCTTCTTTTCACATGGATGACCAAAAAGCTTAGGAAATCAATAAATTGTCGCGCTCGTCGACTACAAATAATTTTCTTTCTCCCAAAACCGATGGATCTCTCATGCAAAGATCACGTCGTTATCGACAGTGCCGTTTTGATCGAATTCAAACCGCAACTACAGCACCCCTTACCGTTTGTCCAATGTTGCTGGCAATAGGGAATTCAAAGGTAAAAGTGTCAAAAGTTTTAGAAGCAGACGTCAGAAACTTCGCATCGAAGTCTTGGAAGGATTGCCAGCGATCTGATGTGCATCGCAAGAAGACCCGCTTCTCGAAGGCAATGTTCGCTACCTGCAAATGTTACATTAACCATGACGCCACATGCATATCATTACATAAACGTTTTACAAAACCCACACCCATTCTATTCAAAATATTACATATTTTGTCACCAGTTATATAAGACCACCTCCTAAACCTTTCTCTGTAAACACATCAATGTCATGGCTTGCACAGTGCATCAATCATAACTGTAAACCCCGTAACCGCAGTCACATGTTTTCATAATATTTTTTCAATCCAAGAAAAAAAGAGTTACTTGGAGTTTTGCACGTTTAAAATCAACGCAAAGCAATTAATAAGAGCGGTTCCCATCATTTTTTGACATCGAGATCTCTCTTTTTGATCCCCAAAAACTTTAAAGGTTTGATGGGGTGACCTAGAATCTGATCAGCAAATTTCGTCAAACAATACAACCCGATCTTTAGACTTATAATCAAAAGACCATTTTCAGTTAAAATAAGCTTACTTTAATAGTTCCAACGACTTTGGGGACCTCGTTCTTGACGATTACATTCTCCAGAGCAACATGATTCGCATCAAGGCTCTGTCTGAACTTGATGTAATCACTGGCTGGTTGCTTGAACATCACTTTCCATGTTGATTTAGGCTTTAGCTTCGAATCTTCTTCATCGCTCAGATCACTTAGTCCAGCTGCTTTTCTGTGTCTCTGAATTACAGCCCGAGGGATTTCTGGAGGATAATCTGAGGGTTCTGTGAGGACCTTCAGTTCGTACAATTCATTTCCACACTCATCAGCGAACCTTACACATCGTGGTGTGTGACGATGTGTTTTGAAATGTTTTCGTCGATGTGTATTATTGGTTGGTGTAGTCTGGGAAGAAGAAGATTTGGCGTCACTGTCTGAAGCGGAGGCGCTGGTCTCGTCATGGAAAAGGTGGGATTGTTCGGAAGACGTCGAGGAGTTGCTCAATTCGTCTGAAATAGTCACAATTATTGCCATCTCTTATCAAGAAAGATCGGAAGTTTCCAAACGAAAGATTTCAATGACAATGAAAAGTTGGCATTACATTTCTCGAAAACAATTTCTCAATTTTTGTTATCAAAGTCTTCCAACTGTTTGTCCCTAAACATCAATAGAGCGCCCTCTTTACTGTAGAACAACCTACCATGCAAGACAGTTTTTTCAACTGGTACACTAGGCTTTTTCTCTTCTGTCTTTTCTTTGGTGGACTCTAAAGCCCGTTCCAGATGACGGACAATGTCATCAGAACAGACTGCGGGAGCTGGTTGATTGTTAAGGAGGAGGAGAGGGAGGGGTTGGGAAGTGGTAGGAGTGGGATGGGTATCATCTTCATCGGATGAGGATGATGGGGAAGAGGAGATACGTCCTTCTTCGGTGTCTGATTCTGATCCGCCATCTTCATGGACTGCAGCATAGACTAAAAACAGATGTATTGTTTATTTTCGGTAGGAATATTGCTTTTATAATCATCCAGATACGTATTGCTTTTTATATATGGACAGGTCTTTATACATTTTATCTTACAATCCACCCAAACGTAAAACTACAATCCACCCAAACGTTCTCAGCAATCATACCTGTCCTCAACTGCAGTTTCTTCTCCAGGCTAGTGCTGGGAGCGCACTCAATCATATAAAAATGTTCGTACAAGGCGAGCATTCTGATTCAATCCTATTTATGAAACGGCCACACAACAGACAACAATGGGCCTTGGATTGAAGCCGAGACTAAACCGAATATATATCAACTTGGTCGGCAGAAAATGGCGCGCAAAACGGATCAACCAAAGAAAAATTCTCGAACGAATATAAGATAGGAGGAGATCATTAAGCAATTCTCACTAATAACTTCAGGTTGGTTGCAAAAGGGAGGCAACTTGCAGATTATGTTCACAAACTAATAGACCAAGTAAACTAACCACCAAAAGATATGCAAACACCCTCTGACATTCAAATCCACCTATTACTAACAATATAATTAATGTTCAAGCCTTCCACACTTATTGCCTAATTCGAAGGGACACGGGAATCTTTAAAGAACTGCCGTCCGAGTGCATATAAACTCAAAAACATTGTGGTCCCCAATGATTGCCTCTGTCAGATCGAACGACCCGAAGAGACGTCGGCATGGATAGACAAACAGACGAATGTATTGGGTGGGTTCAATAAAAATTTAGCTAAAAAATGGAGTGGAAAAAATTGGGCGGAGTCGACATCAGAAAGAAGCCAATCACGCGAGAAGGATGGACTTCACATGTAATTCATAACTGCTTTAAAACAGAAAAAGCATGAATTTAGGGTTGTTTAATATAGAGACACCTTCAAAGATTCCATGGACACATAGATGTTATGGTTTATTATGATAAAAAAAGTCATATGGCTTTTGGAACAAAACAGTAAAGGTTGGCACAATCATAAAGAGTACGATCACAAAAACTGTCTGCCCACATCGGTAATGACAGGTCAGATATTGACAGCCTTATATATCAATTGCACTCCTCCCCTAACAACGAAATAGTAGGTCCTCCCTCTACCAGAAAAAACCCCGCTTCTTCGTATCAATCGTCAGCGTAATTTCACTCGATTATCAATTGTTTCTTTAGTGGGATCGCACGTGAGTTGGGTCAGAAAACTATTAGATACGCCTCGAAAATAACAAGTGATAAGATATGGGGCCGGTGGAAGGTCGTGCAGAGGCCGGAAGCACTCAATTTTGGGCCGAACAAAGAGGCCGAAATGAAAAAAAATATTCTGATAATGTGATTGATATTCAAGGGGAGTGACTGGAAGTTAGCGCCAAGAATGTGGTGGTAAACAGTCTTCGGGAGAATGGAAAACAAGGTACTGTTACCGATAACGATAACGGCAGCCATAAGAAAATAAGGACAACAGTCAAAAATAGGTTCAAACAATCAAGAAACCTATTTCTTGATTGTCCCTTATCAGCTGAACGGTTTGGAATAGGCGGGAATTGAAGTATGGACAAAGAAAAGATACAGAATATTAAAAATTGATCCTCTTATGACGCTCAAAAATCAAAAACGTTCGAGCATACCAATAAAATTAGTTTTACGAATCATAATTTGACATTACTATGGATGCTACCGCTCAACTAAACTAAATGGGAATATCAAACTGCCCATCGAAGGTCAGCTGTTTCCATCTCTGGTTTCGTCAAAAGCTGATCAAACAATAAGTTGCTAGCAGGTATTCATTCGGTCATTGGATTCAAAAGTCCAGAATAATGAAAATCACAATCTTTGCCCATTTTTGATGCACTCAGCACTCACTTTCTGGACCAAACGGTGGGTTTTTTGATAAGAGAAACACTTTCGAAAGCATATTACCCCCGAGGCCAGTGGCATAATTAAAATTCTTTTCGTGTTGTTATCATCACCCTCTGGGTTTTTCCCCTTTTTCATCCTCTTAAAATAGTTACTCTGCCACCGTATGCACTCTTTCTTGGGCAACCTTATCACAAATCACGCCGAATTCGAGGCCTGATTGCATCAGATTTATTAGGCCGTGCTGTAATCCCCTTATTCACTTCTCGCCGTTATTTTATGGCCACATGTGATTTTCAGGCCAAGAGTGTGAGCAACTTGAAAACATTGGCCGGGAACATCAAAGAACGGTAAGAGACAAATTAAAGCCCGAAAACAAACATGCATTGAAAATTTCAACACAAACGGGTCCATCCGTCAACAAATAGCCAAAAGAAAAGAAGTAACTGTTTTGAATGACAGTAATCTAAAAACATCTTCCCGGAACAACCATTGTTTCCTGCAAGTCCTAATTTCAACATTAAAAAACAGACCGGCCAAAGATTTCAATTCAAAAAGCAGATGACACCCAGATCAGGACGGGATTCACATGAAAGGACTCCCCTAAAAAACTTTAGCCAAATGATCAGAGAAATGAGAGATTACGAAGGAATTACCCAGATCAAAAAAAAGATACGTGACTGCAAACGTGCCGAACAAAAAATTTCAAAATTTCTGTTTAGCAAATAAGCCAAACGTTAAACATTTTTTACAAAAAAGAAGACTCTCATTAGAAGATCTAAATACGTCCATGACAAATCTGTTTCCCATCAAATTTTGACTAAATTCTGATTGAATTCAACCTTTGGTCCCTAAAATTAGACAATTCCCATCGAAAAAAACTCGAAACAAAAGATTGCCCAGTTTCAAACATCGATCTTAAAGGAACCGAGGATTCATTTTATTCCGTTAGTAAAGTTGCTTTCATTTTCTAATTTTTATGTATATTCACGTGCTCAAACGATGAAAAAGAAATTGGCGCCCGAGGGCCTACCATAAGAAGAAAGAGTTTGGAGCATGTGTAGTTCTTTGGAGTGAGCATCAACTGATTCTTTCCTCAGTCTACTTGAAACTCGTCTGATCAGGTCCCGGAAAGGCTTAATAATCAGCAAAAAATATACTCTCTCTGAACCAAGTATACCTACTATATACCAGTCATAAATGGCCTCCACGTTCACGCCAAATACCAAAACATCCTTATCAATGATGGCGCTACTTTCCATCCGATAAACAACAAAAAAAGGCGGTTTAAAAGAGCATTTATGATTTAAAGCGTTCTTTTGTGTGGTCAGAAAGTTATATCATTTTTCCCTTCCGTCATTACATCAGATTAGCACTCGTATTACAAAATGAACCAACGCCTTTGTCGGTAGATCACGAAGCATAGACTTAAAAACGTATCCAAAATGCGAAGAAGATGTAAACAGAAGAGCACTTTTTCCAGACCTCCCTTATTACAAAATACCCTGCAAAACCTTGCAACCGCATAATGAACATTAATGACTGATCTTCCAGCAGGAAATCTAGTAATGAGGGCCACTGTTATCATGCAGAAACTCAAAGCGGAAGTCAAGGCTAGCAATCACATGAAAACAAGGCTTGATTATGGTATCAAGGTCCATCAAGCGCAGGACAGCAGCCATCCTGTACTTTCTGTATAATTACGCAATAAATTATGAGTAATAATGGTTAAGAAAACAGTGAAAAATGGTAAAAGAGCAGATTGATTAATGTGGATAAAGTCACTTTCAATCTATGGCCACACTCCTCCTATGCGAATCAGTCTTTGTAGACAACGACAAACTAATACTCATCATGAACATCCCTAATACTACTCAAAGAATCGACCTACAAACTTACATTTGACGCCACCAGCCAAAGAAGGAGGTTTCCAATTCTGTGCTTCTTTCTGTCGTTGATTGAAGTAATGGAATTCCTGGAGTAATGTCCGCGGCATCTTCACATTTACTCTGTTCAATGCAGCTGATTCGCTCTGTGATCGAACCTGAAAAACAAAAATGTTAGTAAAATTGAAATTATTCACGACGACGTCTCTCATGGCTAAAACAATAAATTTTCCCAAAGGAAATAAGTCAAAAAACTGTTTGTAAGTCTACATGAGACATCTAGGAAGGTTTTACTGGTAAGTTACCTGTAAATTACATCCCAAAAATGCTCGATTTGCCAAAGGAAAAGACGCGGCTCGTCTACAAGCAGATGAGAGCAATGTGCAGGAAGAAGGGGCCGAATGGGGAATAAACTCGTCCTCTACTGGATGCCCCACGTCAAGCGGAGATGAGGCCTGAGCTGCGTCATCCAACCATCGTTGTGGACCGAAACTCTGCGGCGCCCAATACTTTAGGGCCGACGTTCGCACACACTCCATTCCCATACACCTTCTGAAAAAGAATCATATAAAAGTGTGAAAAAGGGCATCAGCAAAACTTGAATCGCCTCAGATGTCAGAATATGGATAAAACTTGAGAAATTTAAGATCTTAGACGCTAAAATTGGAAAAATTCAAAAACGCGACCTAAACAGGGGAAAACAAAGAAAGCGAAGTAAAAACATACGGTTTAGGATAATTTACAGTGTAAATCATTTCATAGATGTCAAATATCAAAACCATCGAGTCAATTTACGTGCAAAGCGACGGATGATTATAGAATTTAGTAAGACATTAGCCGACCAAGTCACTAGAGAAAAACGATTTGCAGCAAAAATAGATGAGTGACGAATTTTTCGGAAGATTGACTCAGAGTTACTCATTTTATGGAGACTGAAATTATTGTTCATATTGAGAATAACTCTCGGGCGCTCCATACAAATCTTCCGAAATCTCTCGGAAGATTTGTATGGAGCTGCGATATTATTTTTACCTAATTTCTGGGCTAAATTAACATAAAAAAAATATCTGATATCAAAATATTGGAGTTAAAAGTATATCAGATAATAAAAACAGGAAACCGTCAACGTTGTGGCTCGTTCTTTATGAATTGACGCATAATCTGTTACAACGGTTTTCCTGCACCTACAAAACCATTTTTCCCCATTTTTTAACGATTTTTAGGCCTTGAGAGCAGCGATCTATCATTCGCTGACTAAATCTTTCTTGGCAAAGACCGTCAAATTATTTAGATTTGAGTCATAGAAGGATGAGGAAAGGGCGTTATCGTTTACATAAACTAAGGTTAGAGGGTAAAACAGAGGAAAAGGTTGGAAAAAAGGGGGGATGTCATAGAAAAAAAGAACAGTAATAGTCTCTGTATATTGTCCACAGAATCAGGCGTCCTCTGAGTTATTCATGATATTGTCCTTAGTGACCTATTATAAATAAGAAGCCTATCTTCGAGTTAAACCTTCCGATAGACTCGTTTTTATTACTATAGACTTTTATGAGCTTTGGCGAACTTTAGGCCTCTGAAAATGATAATCGCTGATTAGACAGTAAATGAAATTAATGCCCGCATACAAACGAAGCCCTTAGGAACAAACTATTCTCGTCTACACGTAAATCATATGAAGACCATAGGCAAATAGGTTTTTTTTGTAAACATAAGTTCATTTCTGGAACGCACAGCATTCTCCAAGCTGTTTGCAATCGCCACAGTAAGAAATAATCAAGTCATAAAAGTTGGAATGACTGGCTCGCTTTTTTCGTTGTCCGTTTCCCAGATTCTTACGGTATTTTGCTATTTTGGTTTATAAGACTGTATTTTAGATCCTCTGCTACTAGAACATATCAACTACTCGACGCCCTTCGAACTCTTCTTGTTGCTTACCACCTTAAAGAACCCGCTAAACCATGCTAAGTAAATAAATTCTGCACGTAACATAGAGTCGACTGCGTTTATGGCCCATTCAAAAAAGCGGTGGTTTAAGGGTTAAGATAAAAACAAGCATGAAATAATTTATTTTAGTGGGATCAAAAATAGATGGCAAAATTTTTTGCAGAAATTTTGGAAAATATATTGGCCTTTATACTCGCGTGGTATATGTTATGCTACAAAATAATAAATTTTAATCTTAAAATGGTCATCCCGACCAATAAGAACCCATAGTTAGGAATTTCCCCAGCCGAAATTTCAAAAAATCCCTATCACAATGTTTGGAATGTTCTGCGGGTTCCCTGAAACCTCTCAAAGAATCGAAGAGCTCACAGTTGCGTAAAAACACTCGCGCTCAAAAATCGTTTAGCACTCATAAAAAAAAGAAAGAATTCGGCCGAAGCCCCGGTTCGATCAGTTTTAGACTCCCAATGCCACTTAATCTCAGCCCCACACGTCGAATCTTTAGGCTGTTTGACCTCTCTCTGGAAGGTTTCTTTTCTCCTAATGAACAGGAATTTGTAAATGTTGTCAATAATAACAACCAGGAAAAGTCATGAGATCATGGGTTGCGTAACGGAAGTCTGGGCAATCACATTTTGGGTGTTTTCAGTAATAAATGCAGACAAAATACCAGCGTAACTGCACTGAGAATGATGTAAAGCTTGCTACAACAAGAGAAAAAATATGAAAAATGGGTGTAATTTGTTAAAAATATAATAAGGATTTGGAAAACGGGCTCCGAAAGGTTCAAGGTCTCGAGCTTGACAAATATGATCGGCTCCAAACATACGAAAACAAAAATATAAGGTCTTCTTGGGACGTAGTTCACCTGGATCTCCGATAATATTAGAGATTGATTTGTTTTCTCCCCTCGTCTACATTAATCTCCTGATCTCTAAATGCCTCTTAATTTCACGTATAACAGAGTACATATTTAAACAGTTGTTCGACGTTTGCCTTGAGGCTGTTTTTGGTTCAGAGTGCGAAACTTGCATTCTTTTCGTCTAGAACCCAAGTTTCCGCGTACTGCGAGCCTGCTATTTTTCTCATGGCATTGTAGCAGTCATTCAGAGAGAATCCAAACCCTAGTCTAGACTTTAAGTACATATTTAATCTTTCTTTAGGGATTACAGTGGATGCCAAAAAATCGGCGAAAAACTGGCCAGGGATGGGTACACCCTATATATTATTTTTTCGGCGAATTGTTTTGTTTTAAATTTGGAACCCAAAAATAATAATAAGGGCATTAAGAGGCTCAATAGGGTTCAAAAAATAATTTGGAAATGGAGAGCGGAGTAATCGCCATAACGAATTACAGTGAAAGGTTTTGAACACTTTACTTTATAGGAATTAGTAGAAACTTCCTACGTAATCACTGTCCAATTTATAAGAAAATGAGTTGGGCGGGGCTGTAGTCATATTGCAAAAACAATGATAAACTATTAATTGTATGCAGAAATTATGAAAAGTTAGAAAAATACTTTTAAGGACGTAAGGAATGTTGCAAAAGAACTGCTGTTATGAAATAAGGTAAAGCGACCAAAGAGGTTTAAAATTATCTAAAAAGAAACCAAAAACAGCTGTCATTCCAGCTATTCAAAGATAATCAGCCCTTGTAACAGGAACAGTTTCCAGAAGTATAAATTCATAAAAATGGAGGGTTATCTAAATTATAATTCTAAGTTTTTCGCGATAAGAACGAAAAGCTTCACAAAACTAAAATAGTACCCAAAAGATAACAAAAAGGTCTGCAAATGAGATTACTTTACATTCAGGATACACTACGGATCATCTACACCTTGCTGGAACATCCCCGAAACGTCTAGAAAAATGCGTTTTGATAAGAGAGGGCGCTTTCGGTTTGAATGCACTAATGAAACTCAACCAAATCGGCGGGGCTAGTGCGTTCATATAATCAATCAAATGGTCAGATGACAGTGACACGATATAGTCTAGGTGGCTACGAATATTCAAGTGGCCATGGTTTTTGGACATATTGTTATATTTTTCCTAACAAGGAAAGTCACTTTATTCGCAGACATACTTTAGAACGAGACCTAGTAGATTTCAAAGGTGGGGCATCTGCGATCATGAAATTGAAAAGGTGAAGCATCTGCGATCATGAAAATTTTCTCGACCGCAAAGTTTAGCCGAAATAAGCGAAAAGTCTCTTCAAAAGAAACTGCTTATTTCATGTGAAGGCGTGGTAGAGTGGTCAGCGCGCTCGCTTGAGCGCAAGAAGAGGCGGGTTCGGGTCTCGCTCCTGTTAATTTTCTTTTTTGGTTTGATTTTATACTTTATGTCACCTATGGCTATTATTTTTGGGTTAATAGCCTCTGGCTATTTATTTGAAGGACCAAAAAAATTAGTGAGCAATCGAGCAAAGTCGAACCCGCCTTTTCTTGCGCAAAAAACGAGCGCGCTGACCACTCGGTCACGACTTCAAATGAAATAAGCTGTTCCTTTTGAAGAGACTTTTCGCTTAGATCGGCTAAACTTTGTGGTCGATTTTCTCGACCGGGAAGGCCTGGAAACACCTAAGGAAATCGGTTTCATGATCGCAGATGCCTCACCTTTGAAATCTACTAGGTCCCGTTCTAAAGTCCGTCTGCGAATAAAGTGACTTCCCTTGCAAGCGGTTACTATTATCCACTTAAAAAGAGTAGAATTTTAAAGTCAAAAATCAACGACTTGTGCACAAGCAGTAATAAGAGTAACATTGTGACTAAGGCCTGGAACGGTCAATGTTTTCAAGGCCAAGAGCCACGCGGTAATCACTCAAGTGACCAGCTATCTTCCCAAGTTGGGTTTCCTTCAGCAGCATTATTAAATTCCCAAATCGCGTGATTTCTCACCTTGAACTTAATAACTGATCTAATCGGCGTCTTTTACTCAATCGGCTAGCTAAACACTTCGCCATTAGGTTGAATAATTCTAATCCTTATAGTTGGAAAGTTCCGTTGCGCGTGATTAATTACAATATTAAACTTTAGTCTTCCATTGGGAACCCTAATCTGTTGATATAAAAAGTTTTCAAGATTCCTGATATTGTTTTTTTAATGATACGATATAAATTGTGTTGCCTTCACCTTGCGAGTGGCTTCACGTGAATTGGCCCTGAAATAAAAAAATAAAATAGGAACAATTGTCTTTGTTCCCAACCTAGGATTGCAGCTTGTGTTTACGGATGGCTGCTGATCTATAAATAAACTTCTGCGTGATTACTGTAACCCAAAAATACATCAAAAGCTTACTACATATAACTAGTTAGTTTCTTTTTTAATCGAATCGAGTCTTGTAAACGCTCTGAAAGGGTCAAACAAATCAAATAACGGCACAATAAACGAAAGGAACTTCCATTTTATTGCTTGGTTCTGGTTTGCAAAAAGTAGTCGTAATCACAGCTACATTAGGAGTCATTAGTTTTATTTTTGTACTAGTTATTCTTGAAAGATCATGCAATCCGTCTTATGATTTCTGGAGACTTTGAAGTAACCTGACCTAAGACTCCACATGTTAAACTCAAAGTTCTGGTTCAGAAGTCAAAACTTGCCCTGTTGGATTGATGGTTTTTTTTATCTTTCACGTGAATTAATCCTTTTCCTTCGAAAAAACTTGCAAATGTTTGGAAAAGAATAAAAGGACGATGTTCTTTGTGGGCGCTTACAGACAACGCACCCAAATTGGGTTGTTTTGGGAGATAAATAAAATTTTCACCCGCCTAAACCCATTGATGAAGAAATAAATGAGAAGAAATAAAACTTGTAAACCCAAAAAATACAAAATTTACGATTGCTGGAAGTGACTTTTGACCGACGAGAATTTTATCATGTATAAAAAAAATGTCCAACGTGAAATGAACCAGGCCTAAAGGAGTTTTTTTAGCGGGTTTGATCCGACCGAAAGCTAAATGCGTTAAAGGTTAAAAGGTCAACGGGCATTCCAGGCCCTTATTTGAGTCATTTCTTTGTTTTGATAATGGCAATTGATCTGTGATGCATGCTTAAACTGCATACCACTGATTACTTCCAGCATTGCATGTAATTTGAGGTCTATATGTATATTCTATTCACTAAGTTTTGTCGGAGTCAGGAATGGAACCCCGAAAGGGGTATCCCCATTTCGGGTTTCCCCTTTCCTGCTTTGGATTTTCGGGTGGAGCCTTTTCGGGCTATGGGTTTTTCGGGTGGGCGACTTTAAGTTTTTAATCATCGCCCAAAAAGTCATCCACCCCAAAAACCCACAACCCGAAAAGGGCTCACCCGAAAATTGGAGACCTGAAAGGGAGATACCCGAAATGCCAATCACCCAGTTTTGTCACAAACTCTTCGAAGCATAATTTGTGTGATAAAACGTGCACCCATTGGGAAGTCTTATAACAAATCAATAAGCGGAAATAAATTTTCCGAGGTCACAATACCCCAGTCTGAAGTCCACCGTTGTACGTGCATTGTGTCTCGAAACGTCCTTTTATTGGCTGCATAAACATGTTTACGTTTCCGAGGAAAAATGTTTACAAGTTACAGTTTCAGAAATTTTTGATATCTAAAATGAAGCCTGCCTTACGTGCAATCGCGGAGAACTGATGAAAAAGAGTTTTCGGGCTGATCGAACTTCCGGGTGCAAGAATAATCGCGGTAGAAGTTATTGTAAAGTTCGTACGGAACGACGACTGATGATTAGAAGTCGGAAAATAGCAAGACGATAAAACAACAAATAAATTTACTGCGACTTTTATTTTTGATACATGAAAGAACAAAGTGCGTTCAGAAGAACAAAGTGTGTTAACGTCCTACAAACATGTTAGCAGTCATAATTAATTCCCGTATTGGGGTTTTAACTCTTTGTCGTTAATTTGCGTTGGCTGGATGGAATAAAATTACGTTCTTCTCAAGCAAAAATGTTGTATTTGGCATGCATTTAAGAACAGTGGGGTATATCGTCCTATCCTTAACGCAAACAACTTGGATATTGTTCGATCAGTACATGTAAATTCACGTCAGAAAAGTGTATGATGGTGGACCCTTTTTGATGATGCGGACAGATGTTAGAACATCCATAAAACCCAAGGTCGGACGGTGAAATAATATCACAAATGTAAGATATAGCTTTACTATTGATAATGAAACATTTGACGGCATTTTCAGCGCTGCCGAACGCTTGGCATTAGAGTCTTACTTCTGTATATTATTTTAGCAATGCTGATTAAATTTATAAGATACTATATAACAGTTCACTACCAATTTCAAACAAATGATCAAGTAAAACGTTTAAAATAAACCCGTGCTGCCACGAGTACCATATTCTGCGCCTTTTTTGTCTTATCAAGTTCCTATCCACATAATTAATTACGTTCCTACTGTACTAAAAATCCAACTCTACTTTTAATAGTTTGTTTCCATAAGGTGGAAATGTGTAACAAAAGTACAAAGTACATCAAGATCATAAACATCAAGATATCAGGGAGCACATGGAAACGACAGGGAATAATTTTAGAGTGCAAGAAGTGCGTGGAGTGAAAGAGACGGCCGTCTGACCGAAAAAGTAATCTCTACGTTTTTTGGTTGTGATAAAACTATTTCACAACAATGAGAAGGCACTAAAAAAAAGGGGTTTTTGCAAAAAAAATCAAAGAACGCAAGCGGTACGGTGAGTTTTTCCAACGGTTTTCCGAGGGGGAGACGACGCTGATTGGTGGAAATTATCTGGTTTTTAGGTTTTTACATTTCGACTGAAGAAATAGCGTGAAAAACAAAAAGACTTTCATTCGTGGGCATCGCTGCGTGTCTACCTTGTTGTTTAAAACTTTTTCGAATGACCAAATTTAATAGTGTTATATTTTTTTGAATTTTTTTTTACTGAATCTGAGTTGTATTTACACGGACATGTCTATAAAATTAAAGCTCTAAATTTTTTTGGACGGAACTATTTTCCATGTGGAAATACCGATGATCTTCCACATAGATAATGATCGCCATTGCGCCAACCGGAGCGAGTTTTAACTCTTCACGTTTGGCGCTTTCAAAATTTTGCGTCCGGTGTTTCACTGTTGTATTATAACAACTAACCATCCCAATTCCTGTTAACTGGGAACACAAGTTGTATATTCCGACAAGACGGTTTGAATATATTGGCAACAAACTTTTCTAACTCTACCCATCTGGTTTCTTAAATAATCCCAACAAGGCAATACTGTATATCATAATGTCAGTTTTTATCTATAATTCAATTGAAGTCAATTTTTCTATCGTTGCCCGCTTAGTTTCAACCGAAGCGTCAACTTACCCATCAGTTTCGCCTTCATTTGGTGCCATTTGGCAAGTTCAATGTTTTATTAGTTGCGGTGGTTTCCAAGGTGTTCACCTGATGCCCTTAAGGTTTCTTGATAGATTTTATGTTGTTTATAGCAGCGGCATCAATAAATCAAGTAAGTTGTTATTAATCGTCTTTGCAGTCTTTTAAATTGATTCTTAAATCCGATTTAGGGAACTTTGCAGTGATTTCACCAGACGATTGTATTTATTCAATATATTTGACCATACGTCTCTTGACACTTATACATTCTCGTTAACGTCCATAGTATTGCAAGGTAAACTCTATAGTTAGCATCCTATATTTTCATTATACAGGCGCGCCTGCAGGCGATTGCATAAAGGGTCATTAATAAGGTTCATTCGCGAGGAATCATAAAAATAATGCCCTTTTAAACCTGAACCGGTAAACGTGAGAAAAAAGAGGAAAAATAGATGTAATAAATGGCAATGGTAATCTGGATAAAGTAATGGTTACGGCAAATGGGAGGCGTATGTCAGTTCAATCAAAAGTAACAAAGAACTAACATCAAAACAGAAGAAAGCTAGGAAAATAGTTTTTTAAAGAATGCTTCGCGAGTATAGGCAATCCCGATAGTAAAACTGTCATCCCCAGGTACAGCTGTAAAAGCTGTAAAACGGTAGGCCAGTCGGAATATAATCAAAAAACTTCTAAGCCTCTTAAAAATCAATTTAAATCGCCCCGAAATTCGCTCCAAATTTGGTCACAACACCAATATGAAAATCAGTGATAACCCGTTGATCAAGACCAACCTTCCTCTGATAAATGGGCCGAGGAAAGAAAAGCGTTGGAAGACCGGGGGTTTCCAATTCTGGTGCTGGGCAGTGCAAGCTGCGGCAATGACATAATAAAAGGAAAAAATGTTAAGAAAGCAGAAACGGAAAGGGGTAAACAAATCGGGTGAAAAGTTGTTGTTACAGGTAGCAATGCGGGAAAAACGTGGCGCAAATTAATGCAACATCAAAAGTGATAAATGTGTGATCGAGCTATTGAAATGGTGGAATTACAGAAAAAAGAGTTTTGATGACTTGAAATACTACCAACGGAAACATAGTAAAAAACATTAGTTTAAGAATTTATAAAACTATATAAATGACACCTAGAAAGTTCAGTTTTAGTCTGTGATTATATATATATAATTAACTCAAAAAGTTCAAAGATATTTATGGTGAAAAATATTATAATCAAAATTTTTAACACTTTACCGAAACCGTCAGCCATGAGTCCGAACCTATCACGCTGCACGTATTTCAGCGATAAAAAACAAAGAACCGAAGAAACGACGGTGATAATAATAAACGAGAAAAAAAGATGCGAAACGAAAAACGATAGTCAACGTGATTATCATCTGAAACGCAACAAATGAAAATGTTGCCTTTGCGGGCGAATTTAAAGAACAAATGAAAGATCGACGAATCTAAAGTTGATTGTTTTAGCAAAGTTGCAAGAGAAAAGGAAGAAAACAGAAAAGATGGGTGATCGGCGGTCACAATTAAATACAGTCTTGATTGGTAAAAGCGTTACCATTTATAGGAGAAGAGTCGGACCAACAGGAAAAATAGGAGGAGGAAAGGTGGTTGGGTGTAGGCTTGACAACTACAAAGTGTCAGCAAAAGATATATAGATAATACAATATCTACCTGAGCAGCATAATGATAGTCATGTGTAACCCCAATCAAAATAATTGCCCACTTCTTTCCGATCAAGATTACCTTTTTTTTAACTATGTGTAGTCCAGGTGCTCCAGATTTGGAATACACAAATTTATCACGACAATTTCCTTGGAAGCATGCTAAGAGCAGCGGATGTAACAATCAATCTGACGCAATTCCCATCGTAAAACCATTAAAAACGAGTGTAACTTCTTCCCAAACGATCAAGGATTACGTTTCGTAAAGCCATAAATAAACCGTTGCTTAACTACCGTTTGAAAGTTTGACAATGTGATTACTGTATCAAGATAAATTTACTGTTTTGATTGGGAATTGGATAGGCATGAAAGATTTCTTGTTTTGATTGACACGCTCAGTTATTATGCACTAATTGTAAGAGATAAGCACTAAGCGGGCAACAGTATTTAAGAAATGTTTCGCAAGATCACATGTATCGGAAAGATAATTATCCGGGTTATGGTGGAAACAATAAGCAAAAGGAAGCAAGGAGATCGACCGACCAAGCATTAAATGCAAAAACACAGATAGGAAACGGGTTACTGCGTATATAACGAGTTGTTTAGAAAAAGGTGTACAAGGCTCTCCTATTGATGAATTTTATTCCAATCTCATCTTCTCAATGGTTCGGGAAGAAGGATATTTTTTACAAATATATAGCAACTGTTTTGTGTAATGTATAATGTTTTAGGAAATTGCAAAACAGAATGGATCGCACGTCGTTTCTTATCGCATTAATGATTGTTGTTTCACGTATAAGCCATGTCGTAATAGCTGATGTCTTCACAAAGACACAAAACGACGAAAATTTCTTTAATACAAAAATACAGAGACAGACGAAATTCTGCAAAGTTCCGAACGCTAAATTCGTAAATTATTTTTCCAACATATCTTCATTGCATCAGACATTAACATGCCTAAACATCTGCTATTTTCTCCTTCCACCCTTTTCCCCAATAACTGTATTTGTTTTTTTTTGTCACTTTCATCAACGAAATCTTTTTTTTTGTACGCAGAGAACAGAGAATATGAAACCCACATGGCAATCACACCATCTTTAAAACATGGATGCATGCGTCTTTTTACAGACTGCGGCAACGTTCTTTTGTTTACAGAAATTGATTTTTCGATAGAAAAACAGAGAAAAGGGGTGCAACCCAAGGTCAGACCACGGAGTTAGTGCTACAAAAGATATATATCATCTTAGAATTATGCAGAGTTGGAAAACAAAAACGGTAAACATCTCTCTAAACGTTTTCAAAACCCCTAAATTTCAAGTCGCGGGAGACATTTAAATTCCCATAATAAGACATTGAAGTAACAACCAAAACAGAAGTATCTTACATTGAAGCCCGAACCCAATTTATTAATTCACGGACTAGCAACTAGGAATCTCACCGTTAAAGTGCATAGAACACAAAAAGCGTCTGCAAAACTGATCTTAACCCCACATTAAGGGTTTTACACTTGTGTTTGCCCGATTAAAACCGCAGGAGTCGACCAATACGTTCGTCACTCTTCAAGTGCGCATTCTACCGAAAATTTCATTGAAGTAATGGAAGGTATACCCCCAGGTGTAGTCATCAAAGATCATTAATGTTTTTTTGTGATCGTATCAAATATTATTCCCTCCGGGAACCTAATCTATTATCACAAAGATGCACTCCATTTATAAAATTTGTTCCCCGCTATACTTTCCAAATCAAGTTATGACAAAGATCAGGGCATATCACTCTATTCTTAAAAGTCATTAAACACGTGTCTTTCGTATGAAAGCTTGATCAGTGAAAAGAATTTTCTAGAGCAATTTAGTCAAAACAGTTTTGGTTATCTTCGCAAATTTTCTGACGACCTTTAAAGGGCCAGAACAACTACTTTTGAATTGCGCTTTTTACGGCGTGTGAAACGAAATGTCAAAAAACTTATTTAAGTCCAGCTGCGAAAACAAAGGCGGCAGAGTTGCAAACAGTAAAATAATTACTAGTAAGCATGTAGAATGTCAACATTGCGTTTTTCCCATTGTTATTGGTACAGTAGACGAAAAAACTTTTTGGACATTTCGTTTCCACGCCGTAAAACGTGCGATTCAAAAGTAGTTTTACTGTCCCTTTAAAGATTCGTCGAGAAGAAACCGCGGTTATCAGCCAAAGTGTCACGTACAACTTTTCAGCTCAAATATTACTTTTTCAAGACCGATCTTTTGTTCAAATAAAACTATTGACAATGAAAAAAATTTGTTCCAAATTTACTATACTTGGAGTCAATGTGATATCATTATTAATTTTTTATAACTTGTACTCATTTATCAGAAACAGAAGCTATTAAAATTAAACTTCTCAACGACCTTTTAAGGCCGCAAAGACGAAGATACGCAAAGATTTATGGAACCCCATTAAATTACAACATAATCTCTGCAAATTTCAAGCCATGAAGAATAGAACAAGACTAGATAAGAGTACACCTATGGATTAGACAGAAGTACTTTAATTAGCGTGTTTACAATCAAATCTGCAAAGTATACTTCCAAAAGCGGATGACTCGTATTGTTTGTCAAAACGTCCACTATGAAATGCACGTATCATAGCTTTTTGAGAACAGAACTGATAAAAATGCTTTAAATTGATTAATTTGGACCATAATATTTACAGTTTTCGAAACTCATTTTCTAGATTGTAGTATGCTGTAGCCCTGAGGCTATAATTACTTTGCTGGATAAATCGCTTTCTTTGATCTCAATAAAATAAATTCAATGGTTAACAGCAACTTTAATAGTAATTTACGATTGTGCAAAGTCAACGTTTTACGGGTCTAGAATGCCTGTTTTTATTACTTCCAAAGTTTACATTACAATATACGGATCATAAAAGTATCAAAAAGCTTTCAGTGTTATATAAAATTAAGGCGATAATCATTATAATTACAATTTTAATGTGGCTGTTAAGGTGTCAATTCATTCTCGCAACTTCTCCATGAGATACAATTGGCTACAGTACATATAGAGCACATTAAACTTTACGTTAAAGACCTATAAAGTTATGACCTGAAGGAATTTCTTGACAAAAACAAGCTCCAATTTACACTATTTTTATGACAAAAGTCGATACGAGTTTGCTCTCATAAAAACATGATGAATCGAAAGTTTAATCAAATCTGAAGGCTCAAGAGTAATGAAACCAAATGTTTTCCGAAGGAAATGCAAAAAAATAAAGTTAAAACTGTGATTGTAAACAGGTTGTAGAAAATGTAATCGAGTAGGCCCCTACTTTTTACACATATAGAGCATTAAATGAAGCAAGTCTATTTAAAAAATCAAACTAAACTTTAAAGCAGAAATTAAATGAAAATTGAATAAAAAGTAAACTTACTCAACAAATAGGTCCAACAAAACTTCCCATGAAGTCATATACACGTGATGAAGTTGAACAATCGCCAGGATGACTCAAACCCGCGATATAGAGCGATTATAAGAGTTGATATCTACGTGAGCCACAGAAATCTGATTAAACAAACACGTCCGACTAAAAAATGACCCCGCCTGATGCATCAAATACTAATGCTGGAAGCAGAGAATAAGTGTAATACGATAATAAAAAGGCTTTATATTATATTTACTACTCGACAAACTTCCTCGAATAATCTCAGAAAACAACAGTAAAACTATAATATAAAGTTTACAAAAATAAAAAAAAAATATACTATATGATGACTTCTAAAGTAAACAATGTCACCGCAGCAATGATAATTCACATCCCCAAGACCCCAATAAACCCTCTCGAAATACATTCTCAAAAAACACATGAATATTCCAAACAAAACAAACACGGTTCCGGGTTCGCGAACTCTGTGACCCAATCTCCTTGGCCTACGTTATATTTCGAGACTTTTCCCATGCCCTCTACACGCTTTTTAGTCTAAAATTTTTTTTCTGAGCGACCAAAAACCCGAATGCCCTCCCACTAAACACACTCTCTCCGCGAACACTTGGCCCTAGACGTCGGGCCGTACGTGAGGACTTTCAAAATATATGGGGAAACGAGGAAGTTGGGCTGGGTAAAGCCAGAGGGCTTCGTGTTTTCACTATTTATTTTAGAAGGGAACGGCGGCAAATCCGTCATATAGAACGGCCGTGAAAGTGGAGTGGTCTGACAATCGATGCCGAGGATTTAGATTTGAAGTTTAAAAAAATTTATTTCCCAAAATCGGCAATAGCGAAACACAATAAACTTTTGCTCGTTTTGAAATTTATAAGTGAACCTCTCAGTTTAAAACTGAAGTGGTCTTCAAATAAAGTAATTTATTTCATCTAATCCAAATCATCGTATTCGATCCAACATATGCGCCAATATACGACACTGTGCATCCTCGGAGCCACCTTTTGAGCAAAGGTTCATCACCACGCCCAAAACAATCAGAATCGTCAATATTATTATCCAGAAGGCGACATAGATCAATAATAAACAGCACCTTAGATGGGACATCCGATAAGTTCCACTAGTAGAGAAGATCCTCGGGTATCTTGCAAAACTCAACTCTGTGGATCGTCCACTTTCAAGTGAATTCATCAGCTCGCTCAATAAAAACAAAATGTGAAAAACTGAGCTTTTTCGATTATGCACATCCACACGGACAAGGTGAAATCAACCGTAAAATAGGTAAATAAATATCGGCACACTCTATGGGGACACCGAAGCAATTGAAACATTATCCGAGGAGACCCAAATATAGGGTTAGTGTAAATGATCCAATTTTGTCTTGTGTCTCAAAAGTCGCCATTTCTTGGCTGTGGAGGCAAGAATTGCGCAACGTTGCGCAATTATTACCAACTCCAATGGACACACAATTCCACCCAGAGCAAAAAAAATAAATTTTTTTCGACTTCCAAATCTTAAGGCCATAGCCTTCAATATGCGATTATGGAAAGTTTCAAGTCCTGTAACCTGGGACAAAGTAAAAAAATCTAAAACATGAAAGCGGTTTTTAAGGTCGTTTTTAATGCTTTTTCGAATAGCATTCCCGCTGAAAACAATTTTAAATTTGTGACTTACAATTTATCATAACATTCTGTTCAAGGCCTGGAATTTCAGAATTAAGAAAATTTCAATTATTTGCAGTTGTATATCCGAAAGAGATGACCATTGGGTACAAGAGGACTAAGTAGGGCTAAAAAAGTGGTTTCTGTATTTTTTGGGCTCATGAAAACAAAAAAAAAGAACAAAGTTCAAAAGAGGATTCGAATCTGGTCCGCAGGTCCCCTTTTGTCAGCGCCTTATATTTTGGCGTATTAGTGGGAGATTGGGTTGCGACAAAAGAATCCTCGCTAGCCAGCGTGTAAAGCTTAGCTAAAAATAGTTGTCTCTAGATCAGTTTTTAATTCTCTTTCGAATGGTATGTGTCTCGAGGCTGAACTTGAACACGAGCTTTTGCCGACCCCTTGTTAGGGACAAAAACGTCCTGGGGACAAAACTGTCCAGGGAACAAAAAATAAAAAAAGTGGGGACAAAAACTTTCTGGCGACAGAACCGTCCAATACAATTTTCGTAAGAATTTTTTATCCGCAAAGCTGAAAACCATAAGCTTTCGGTACGTATAGCTCTGAATTATGTAACATGGTCAATCAATCAATATTCTTGGTCGTATGAATCGAAATTGAGATTGGCAGAAATTCCGGGCGCAGTTCGGCGATGACTCCCTGAACGAAAACATTGAAGGCGCGCAATCGATGGACAGTAGTGTTTGAAAAAAGCGGACGCTACACGATTCCAGATACTGTTACTGCGTTCGAAGAAAAGTTTTGATAAAAACTAAAAAATCGACCGAATGGGCCAAGAAGATTATTAAAAACCATGTCAGAGAACCAAGAACCTCTTTCAGAAGGCTTGTCGTACAATGTGTTCACCTCGGAGGATGAATACAGGGAGCAGTTGGCACAAGCAGAAAATGCCGAAATGGTAGGTTTATTTGTTTTACAATAACTTCTTCATTGGCAGTACAGATCAAAATTTTTCGACGGTTTCAGGTGGAAAGAATGCGAGCTGCTGCTTGTGTGCGCGAACTAACTGATAATCTAACTCAGGAATATAATCCATCTGAAATCTTCTGTCATGTTCCGGGTCGGCTGACTCTCCTGACCACTGGAACAAGATATCAGGTATCTCTGGGCGAAATAGAACGGAGAATATACGGCCCGGAATGCCTCAATGCATCTTTTTTGAGTGGAATATTACGGAAGTAAGTGCTCATTGGGCTGATTTTTTTATTTTCAGAGCCAAGAACAAGAATGTAGGGAAAGAACTACGTGATAAACTGTCCAGAAAAGGCCTGGAATTGCAACCAGGTCGTCGAAAATCAGCCTCTCCTACTTGTTTTACTGCACTGGTCGAGGCTGAAGCTCGACAAATGGCCATTGACTTTGGGGACCTGATAAATAACTATTATCCCCAAGACCATGCAGCTGCCTTTCTTTTGGGGAGTGTTCCAAGTGAATATTCACCTGAGTCCGTGAGAAATGAGCTCATTGCAGCCAGAATGATCATACGAAGACTTATCGACTTCCACATCAGAGAGGATATTGCAGCGCAGTGTACGGAGTCAATGGATCTTCCTATGAGCGATTTCAGTAATGTAGGAATATTTTTTTTTATGCAATTGGAAGTGCCTCTTACGATGTAACAAATTTTCTTTTTCAGATGACCCACAAGTTTGGCAGCAAAGCGTTCAATTATGTAATGATCGCCATTGACCAAATTCTGGACACGGCTATGCGAACCAGTGTTAACCGAGTTCCAGGGAATGGTTTGCAGAGTAGGAGCGAATCTGCTCCTCAGATTGATGGGTCCGACATTACCATCAATGCCGATGAGGTAAGACATATAATTTGATTTAATACTGCGGAGAGTGATGTTCTTACTTTATTTCAGATAACTTTAATTGAGGATCAAAGAAATCAAACTGGTGTTTCGGGTGTGGATTCGCAGGGACATCAGAAAATGAACGATATTTCTCCCAAGTTTCGTCCTATCCCTCGAGAGCATGTTAGCCCTCAGACCCTGCCCGCCTTCGGCCGTTCCCGAATTTTTTGCGATCCGCAAATCCAAAGAATGATGGCAAGTCAATTTCACAACATCGACGAGCGGACTGGCGCGGTTTTTTATCCAAGACCTCAAAATACCCTTTCTGTTTCTCGAGAATCCGGTGTTCAGACGAATAAGAGTCCGTCGACTGTTCGTCGATGTGAAAATATGAGAGCAGCGACTTCGATGAAAAACGCCAACTCCAAAACGAACCAAAATACGGAACAGCAACTTCAGAGAAAGAGAGCATTCTCCGAAAGCGTTCATGAAACTCAATTCAAGAAATCTTTTTCGCTGAAGGCACCCGTGTCGCCTAAGCCTACCCAGCTTGTGGTGCATCAACATCTTCATCGTGGCCGAAATGGCTTCCGGTATATTAGAGAGTAAGTGTCTGGTTTTGTTATATTATTGCTTCTTTTTTGTTTTAGGCCATATATTTTAATGGAAGATGGTGTTATTCAATCAGATCCGTCCACTGTCAACTTTTCTCCTCATTCAACCTCATCTACCATCTGTCTGGGTCATTCCCCAGAAAAAGAGAGATCGGAATCGCCAGCGAGCACTGAGAGAAATAATTTTGATATGCTTTGGGGAGGAATGGGCCATGTGCCTGTGGAGAATGAAGTAAATTCTCCCGAGAGCGCAAAGAAAGTACAAAATTGTGGCGTAAGTTTTGCTGTGGATTGATTCTAGTTGGATATGCTCTTTATAGCACCTGCGTCGTCTCCTACAGACCGAGCTTGGGTCGGATAAAGACGGAGAAGCGGATCGGGATGAAGAATCTGCCACAGTTGTGAACGAGAGTCCCCCGCTGCAGCCGGTGGAATATCAAGAAAAGGAACAGACGTTGAACGCGCTCAAGACAGCTAATCCGGATGAGTCTCAACTTGTGGCCGACGTTTTCTTTGATCCTTTGGGATTCGATGAAGAAGATCGGAACAACGAGAACCGAGAGAAGTCCTTCGAGTTTGAGCAGGAGTTGATGGAGAAGGTATGATTTTAGTTTTTTTTCGAGTTATTGTTCTTTTAGGGCCAGGAATCCATCTTCTTGGACCGCGAAGAGATCGTTCCCGACATGGCCATCATGGAAAATTCTAGTGAGGGATTGCCAACGGCAGATTCCGAGGTCTATTTTATGTGATACTTTCTATATTTTTCAATTTCTATATACCTTTTTTCTTTAGGGGTTTCTCAATTTTCTAGCATTTTCGATCCTTTCACGGTTACCAGTTTCTCTTAATACTGTTTAACCAACCGGTTAAGATTCTATTTTCTTTGCCTCTACTCTCCAAAATTTTTGGATATCATCTTTATTGATGTCTCCAATTTATATTGTTTTAGGGTCTAGTCAATAAAAATTTAGTTTTTGCCGGGTAAACCAAAGGACTTCCAGTCCCAAAACGTTACTAAAGTTCAAAAATATTTTTAATCTTTATTTCTCCATTCTCCAAATTTCTAATTGCATATGTTAGTTTTGTTTAAGGTTGATTATTATTTAACCAAGTGAATAAATTTCAATGAAAGTTATGTGATGTAACTTGCTGATAACGTCTTGCATTACTTTTGATTGGTTAAAATTCTTCTAAGCTCTTTTGGGAGTCACGTGTCTTCCACTCGTTGGATCTCTCAAAACGCTGGAAAGAACCCGAAGAAATAGTAAAATTTTATGTGGATCCCATAATAATCCCGATGGATTCATGTTTTTACGATAATATTTTTATTATGCTGTGCATAACCTCAAATGGAGTCATTTATGCTCATCTTCAGATGTGTTTTGTCGCTCCCGCTCCAAGAGGTGCACGAGAGTTATTCCCAATTAAATTGCGCAAATTTGTGTCAGCGTGCCATTTTTGGAGGTCACAGCCAGCATAATTTGCTTCCATCAGAATCCTCGAATCGCCTTTTGTTTTGTCATTCCCTTCGAAGTATCTCTTCTAGGAAATGATGTGGTTACTACCATTTTTTTATTACTTCTTATTTCGAATATGTGTGGATGGACAAGAGGCCGTTACCGTCAAGCACACTGACTATTTTCTCAATCAACCAGTCAATGGAGACTTCTCAATCATCGATGAATATCATAAACAAGTTGCCCATCTACCAAATGAGTTTATGGATGTCCATCCCCATCAAAATCTTCTTACCTTCCCGTCTCAGGTACTTTTGGATCTTCAGCCACCGACTCAGGGACTCTTGAATGTCCCCATGCACAATCTTCTAAACATGCAGACTCCACTACACACTTACGCATACTTCTCTGAGCCAGGACCACCAAGTCTTAATTCGTATCCCGGATTGGCCTATTATCTTGGGCAATATGGCCAAGAGAAGGAGTCGGCTCCATCCCCTCATCTAGAAGCTAAATTGCAAAGTTACCAATCGATGAAGCCGTTGCCAGTAGCTGGTGACGAAGACGTGAAACCAATTATTCCTCCTGTCCAACATCCGGTAAGTTTTTACTATTGGATAGGACGTTGAAACAGAATTATTGCAACTGCTCTTATTTCCAGAGAAGACGAATATACCAAACCCAGGAGAAAGTGAATACAATTACTTTGCCTCAAAGTTCTTATCAAGTTCGAACTCCTCCTACCAATATGAAGCTTGAAGGAAGTTATGGAGAACCCATTAGACCGATAGTATCTGTAGGAGGAAGACCTACGATACATGATCCAGATGACAGTATTCAAATTCAAACAGGAGTAGCTAGAGTTATGATAGGGAGAAAGCCGACGACAACCACGTCGCCAATAGATAGGATGAATCCTAAAACCGATGAGAAAGATCCTTTTGGAATGACTGATGAAGAATATCAAGAGTTTATACCAACGATAGCCGTTGAACCATTCAGCGAAGAGAACGAAGAACTCGAGAATTTGGCGGAAGGCGAGGTATCAACCAAACTGCCTTCACTTTTGGAAATTTTGTCAACGGCGTCGGTCTGTAAGAATAGTAATATGTATAAGAAATTACGTCATAATTATTTTAGTTGCCGAAGGTCCAATAAATTCTTCTGATAAAGAAAGCCAGGCGGAAGTAACTGCCGAAATGTCTGTGCCCACAGTGTCTGGCACATCTACAACAGTTTCTTCTGCTCTTGTTTCATCCACAACGATGACCACAACAAGCCATCCAAATTTGACGAGGAGTCCGGGGCTAGAGAAAATAGAGAATATACGTGAAATTCTTACTGTAACAGACGAATATGAGCTGATTGATAAAAACCAATCAGAGGTGAACCGTAGAAGGACTACTGTAACAGAGAACGAAAAACCGACAGCATCCGTCATTGAAATTACTTCTCAATCTACCGCTGTTATAAGTACGGTAACATCTACTACTGCGGTCGCTGCAAGCACAATGGCTCCTTTTACAACAACAACCGCGAAAAAAGTTACACCGACTGGTAAGCCTACCCAGAAAAAAATCAGGAGAGTTTCAACTGTGCTACCTACAACTTTCACCGCAACGTCAACGTCTTCATCAACTACTTTTGCAGCAAAGAAAACAACTCCGAAGACAACATCCAGGACGATTGTGACAAAAAAAACTACTGGCAACACAACAAGACAGTTGTCTGAAACGACAACTACCACTCTTTTGGATAAATCATTTGCCAGTGAAGGCAAGAAGTCGTCTTTTACTTCATCGAATGAGAACCTTGAGAAAGAGATGGACGACGGCAAGACTAAAATTCCAATGAGAACTACTGTAACAGAAAAGAGGGAAACAACTGCAGGTATGAAAACAACGCCGAGGTTTAACGCAGAGACCATGCAAAAATCTAAAACTACTCAGCCTCCTCGCAAAATTGCAGAAGTTGCAACTGCGCCAACTAGGACAATAAATGGATTTGAATTAATGATGGATATAACAGTTTCTGCGGATCGACTGTCTACTCCCACAACAATAACTACTAAAATATTTGAGTTGACTACAGTTCCACCGAAAATTTCATCATCAAAGTCTCAAATTGTAACTTCAACGGCAAAAGCAGATACTTCACCAACTTATAAATCATATAAAATGGAGAGATTGAGTATTTGGGAAATCTTGGAACATAAAAAGAACGGTCAGACTGAACTCTCGCAAGATGATACTGAAGAGGATGTTCTGCAACGCCTAGATGATTTAAATATGACGGATGAAGCGACGCCCATCGATCACAAGCTCAAAAGATTCCAAACAATGGCACCCAATGTGTTATTCGGATTGTAAACTGCCTGGACTTGAAGTTATTGCTGGTCAAAGGTAACTGTATAATATAATTTAATAAATAATATTATGGTTTTGAATACCCAAACGTATAGGAATTGAAAATGAAAGACAAAACTTGTATATAGACATTGAACAAAGTCATAAGAAATGCATTAATGGCAGCGGAAGGGAAGATACACGGCGAATTCTTTGTCTGGACTGCAAGAATTATATTTTCTTGACTTGGAGTGCTTTTGCCGTGGGTGGACAGAACTCAAATCTTTTATTATAATGTCCTGGATTCGATCAATCAAAAAATCAGAACTGCTAAGAGATCGTGATGAATACATGAAGAGAGTTTATGGAGATCCCATGAGTAATTGGAAGGTGAATAAAGTGATTGCTCTAGTAACTAGGATTACAGGAGGCGGAGAAGACCAAGTTTATGACGGAGAGAGAATACTGGGATGATTTTCGATATGGTCAATGCTTTGACAGTGTGGAATCAGCTGTTCAGGCAAGTTCGTGGACCTGCCAAAATGCAATCATTCGATATTTTAGTGTGAAATCATCCACGGGGAATTTGATCCTAAGCAACTACCTTATGAGAAATACATGCAATGGCATTTTCGTGAATTCTGCGACAAGACGACTGCTCATGGCATACCAATGATTGGACAAGCACCGAATAGATATTACAGGTAAATAACATTAAGCCGTGTTTTAGTTTAGAACAATATGGATAACCTTATTCCTTGGATGCATGATTATGTTGTATCAGAATGCTCGTTCAGTTATTGACAAGTATAATAGAAATGAGAAGATTGTTGATATTGAATTGAAATTTGGTGAGTGACTTTCTTGATGTTAAACGCCTTGGAAGTTTAGATACTGCTCCATTCCCAGCAATCACTGTTTGTAATTTGAATCCATACAAGGCTTCGATGGCCAAAGACATTGATTTAATCAAAAGAACTTTGACTGCCTTTGATGGGGCTATGAATAAAGCTGGAAGAGAAGAGTCAGATGCCAAGAGGACGAAGAGGGAATCTCACAATTCATCCTCTGTTTTCGAACCAGGTTACTCTAAATGTCAATGCACTGGATTGGAAACATCTCAAGAAGAAGGTGACATTGTGTCGGCAGAGAAAGGGGAATGTGAAGGAGAAAAATTCAAATGGGAGAAACCAGAAGGACGTGATGATCAATGTATTTGTGCTTTTGATAGGGCTACGAATGATGCATGGCCTTGTTATGTGTCGAATAAATGGACTCAAGAAGTTTGTGCATCTTGCGATGAAAAAGCATTTTGTAGAAAATGTAGGTTGACTCTGGTAAATGCTTTATTTTTATCATAGCTTTGTTATCATCAAATTCTTCTGAGGGTCGAGCTTGCATTTGCGCTCCATCTGGAGAATTTTGTATGGCTTACGATGGAATTGCTGAGATCCTTCAAATCTGGAAATATCTGAATGGGGAAGCAGAGGAAGAAGCGCAATTCATTGAAGCCATGGGATTCAAAGTAATACATATACATATGTATATCACAATCTCTAATATATACTTTTAGGATATGAAAGATGAAGTTGCCATTGTCACCAAGGCAAAAGAAAATATTATTTTTGCGATGTCCACACTGTCAGTGAAAGAAAGAATGTTGTTATCCAACAGTAAACGAGAGCTCTTGCACAAATGTTCCTTTAATGGGCAGCCCTGTGACATTGACAGTGACTTTATAACTCGCGTCGATCCAATATTTGGCTCTTGTTTTACTTACAATCATGACAGGTATGTTTTGTGGTTACAATTACATATTTATGTTTTTAGAAATAAGAGCTTAACTTCAGTTCGAGCAGGTCCAATGTATGGTCTTCGTATGTTGGTTTACGTCAATTCTTCTGATTATATGCCAACCACAGAAGCTACCGGAGTCAGATTAACTATCCATGACAAGGATCAGTTCCCATTCCCGGATACTTTTGGATTTTCCGCTCCAACTGGATTTGTTTCTTCATTCGGTCTTCGTTTAGTAAGTGCGGGTTGCATTATGGATACCAACTTGTTTATGATTAATTCAAAAATTGAGAGTCGAGTCCGCCTACTTTAAGTTTTCCCAAAACAATATCAATTTTATGAAGTCAAGTGCCACTGAATTCACTACACAACCCCAGACTCAAAATTAAATTTGAAAAGTATTTTAGCGTCGGATGAGTCGTTTACCGGCACCATATGGAGATTGTGTGATGGATGCCGAAGCTGCTTCATCGACTGCATACATCTACGAGGATTACTCATATTCTGTAGAGGTACCGGTATCTCTAAATTGTAATCTCTTTGTTTCCAGGGCTGTTATCGATCTTGTTTTCAACAGAGAATGTTAGATGAATGTGGTTGCGGTGATCCTCGATTCCCTGTTCCTCAGGGACATAAACATTGTCGTGCCGCTGATTCCAATGCCCGTAAGTTGGAGTAACTGATTTTTTACTCTGCGATTTTGAGGTAAATGTTTGGAGGCAAAATTGCAAGAGATGGGAGGTCATCAAGGAAACAGTAGTATGGCTTGTCACTGTGCTCAACCATGCCGTCAATCTATCTATTCAGTCACTTACTCTCCGGCTCGATGGCCTTCAAAGTCCTTACAAATTCAGATCGGAGTTTGTAACAATACGCCAACTGAATGTACAAAACATTACAAGTAAGAACTTATACCTTTAATTAAGTAACATTATTCGAATGTTTTTCAGAGACAACGGCGCTATGTTAGAAGTATTTTACGAACAGCTCAACTTCGAAATGCTCACGGAGTCTGAGGCTTATGGAGTAAGAGCCTTATCCATTTTATGATGATACTAATTGTTTTAGTTGGTAAACTTACTAGCAGATTTTGGAGGACAGCTGGGTTTATGGTGTGGAATCAGTTTCTTGACTTGCTGTGAATTTGTATTCTTATTTTTTGAGACAATGTACATGTCCTTCCAACATCAATTACTTTTACGTCGGCAGAGAAGAGAAGAAAAAGAGAAAGAGCGGATTTTGTACTGACTAATAACTGTAAATAAATCTCGGATTTTATGTGCATGACTATCGGCTCTGCAAATTGCTCCGCTCGTCAGTTTGGAGGGAGATTCAATTAACGGATTACAAATCGGAAATCAGAAAGTGCGGGCAACAAAATCTTTTGACCATAATTGTCCTCTATTTAGATCCAAATATGTTTGCTCTGCCAAAAAGAGATTATTATTATTCGTTAGTGCCGGATATTGATTGGCCACAGGATGAGTTACCTCCAATTGCACCTCAGGACTCGATACCAAAAATTGTAAATTATCTATTTAGCCATATTGTTGTAAGTCCTCATTGCTGTAATATTTATTTTTTTTAGGTAATTCCAAATCGGTTGGCGTTGAAAACACTTGAAGGTATGTGTAAGCGAATGCAGAGCGACGAACAAACCCGAGATACCCAACTAAACAACCTGATTAATCATGTCACGTTACAGAATCGAATATCTTCACCTTGTATTAGTGTCCGAAAGACGCGAGATGGAAGAATTCAGGTGAATTGGAATCTGTATGAAATTTTATGTATCTGTATGTAATTTTACAGGTTGGAGGAGCCAAATACCACATGTCCACAGTTCTTCTCCGCTTATTTTGTTATCCAGGAGTGGAGAAAGAAAATCTGATAGAAAGTGAAGAACATTCGAGAATTCAAGGGACAAATGTAAGAGAATTGCATACACCACATACGAATTGTAGTATATATGTGTTAACCCGGATCATTATTCCGTGAGAGATTACAGTCAACCAATATACCCGGTCTCCGTAGATTATTCCGTCAAAAAACATCCTCGATTTCCTTCATAAGCAATAAAAATGGGTTTCTGACTGAATATGAACTGACTGAATATGAACGACCGAATATGAACTGACTGAATATGAACGACCGAATATGAACTGACTGAATATGAACGACCGAATATGAACTGACTGAATATAAGGATGGTTACAGAAGACTCAGCCTTGAATTTCTTCCGACGAGCCGAAAATCAGTTCGAAAATTCGTCTGTACTGATTTTTGAAATTCATTGCTGAGTTAAGAGCCCCTTTCTTAAGCGTGTACCGATTTTTGAAATACATCCCCGACTTAATAAGTCAGCAATGGATTTTGGAATTCATTGCTGACTTATTAAGTCAACACCGATTTTTGGAATTCATTGCTTCGGTTGGACGTTTCGCGAAACCCGTCAATTCCCGTGAAAGATTTGTTTTCCTTTGCGAAATGAGTCATTTCCAACTACATAAAGCCGCCAATCATGCGAAAGAATTCGCTTTATGCGAAACAATTTGTAATTGTCTCGGAACGGGGTCGGAATTGAACCCACGTCCTTCGGATTTTTGGTCCATTGATCTACCACTGAGCTAACACGCTTCTTCGCTGGGAAGAAAATTTGAGTTTCTCTTTCGAAAAACGTGTGGGAAGAGAAAGAGAGAAAAAACACGTGCTCTCTCGCACAAAAAGGAACCCATTTCTTTTCAGAATCAGGGAGCTCGTGGGTTATAAAAAGCAAAAAATTTTCCGTAAAAGTGTTCCGCTTTTGTGAAGGAGTGCGTCGGCTTCTGTCCAAAAAACCGACAACAGAAAACGAAATCTTTGGGGATTGTCTTTTCATAAGAGTTGACTGGGTACAAGGTTTGGCAACCTGTTTTGCAAAAAATTCTTTCGCAGGAATTGACGAGTTTCGCAGGAAGTCCAGCCGAAGCAATGAATTCCAAAATCCATTGCTGACTTAATAAGTCGGGAATGGATTTCAAAAACCATTGCTGACTTATTAAGTCGGGAACGAATGCCACAAAAAGTCCAGCTGAAGCAATGAATTCCAAGAATCGGTGCTGCCTTAATAAGTCAGGAATGAATTCCAAAATCCATTGCTGAAAAATTACACTGATTTTCGGTTCATGGGAAGTAATCCGAGAGGCTGACTCTTCTGTAACCATCCTTATATGAAATTTGGCAAATTTGTTCCGATTTCAATTAAATTTCAGAAAAGGGTGTACGAGATTTTAGGCTCCAGATGAATGGACTCAAACGAATGTACAATGGGAATACAGATAATTTTTAAAAATGCCAAACTTTGGAAAAGGCATCCGAAAATGGCCATCATATTTCCGCAAAAAATGCATGAGGAAGTTTTTCCGACCGGTCGGCCTAAACTTTGGAAAAGGCAGCCAAAATCTGTCCCATTTTTGTAATCAGCACCATCGATTACTTAAATATAAACACACGATCGATGAAAAATCGAAAAATTACTACTTTACACTACTACTTAAGAAAAACAATTAGAGATCGGAGAAAATCTATACGATTTTAGAAATCAGCATCACTGGGAACCTCTAAATCCAATACTCATAAAAAAATTTAAAACAATTACTACTTAAACTACTAAAAATAAGTAAAGGTAAAAAATGGATACTTGAGGTCAGCATCATTGATTACCCTAATTCCCCCTCGAAAGGATTTTTTCATATCCAGTCAGGTCATATTCAGTCAGTTCCTATTCAGTCTCCCTTCGAATAAAAATTACTACTTTTACTTGGTCACCTTTGGAGTTTATTGTGAATATAATATTGTAAGCAATTCTAATTAATAAATAACGAGATCACTGGCAGTTGAGAGGGTTTGAAAATCATGGAGGAAACGACAATGGCTACGCAATAAAAGTTGGTGCCCTGAGGTCATCCAATTCTACATTCCGATGAGTACTTCGTTCTGGGGTATACTCTCTTTTGGGAACTGACCATGGAACGAGCGAAGTGTATTCATGACGACAGTTATATAAATGATATGAATTCTGAATTAGGACTGCAGAAATGTAGAGAAACAGGAGAATACACCAAGACTTCATTCCTAATCCAAAGTGGGCCTAAAAGGAATCAATTTTAAAATGATGAACTCACCTCAAACAAATATCTACTTGAATTGATGAAAGCGTAAGTCTCGGTGCACACAGCAATAACAATTATCACGTAGAAAATTACTGAAATTATAAGTTATATAATGAAGCTATTGCTTACCGATAAACCCGGCCAATACCCAAGAAAAAACTTTGAGGTAAAAGATTCCATTCTCCGTCTGTTTCTGCCTACAACACATCATTAATGAGATAACAAGATCAGCTGCATAAACGGCGAATAACATGATGGCGAAATAATATGCTGACCAGAGAACTGAAAGGGTATCATATATACAGTTTAGAATTGAAGTAATGACTTACATCCGCCAGGCAAACTAACATCTTCATGATTTAAATTAAACCTCGACCAGTACTCAATCCACTCCGTGTCAATATTATCGCGATATGTCCAACGCTGACATTGGATGTCCCGGCTTTGTTGTGTGTTTATTGCACAATCACTATGGGAAATTCCCCTCTAAAATCATTCTCAGATAGAGATTGTTTCTTGTTCTAAAAATTAATAAAGAAAAGAAATCGTTACCACAAATTCATAAGTGTCATTGCCTGAGGTCAATTGGATCCACTGATGGTAATGTGTGTCCACTACTGTACATATAAAAGCGACTAATTTGAAGAAAAAAGATATTGAAAGAGTCCAAAATACAATTTGGTCTTGAACTGAAGCACTATGCACTGACTGTGTGTCATCATCATCAGGCATTATTTTACTAGAAAATGGACGTTTTAGAAAAGATAAACGAGTTTCAAAAAAAGTCAGAAGGCAAGTAAATGAATGAGTCATTAATTATCGTTTGGAAAACATGAATCATAACAAATCAAAGAGTTCCCTCAGCAGCGGCTTTTACAACATAAACAATCGAATCCTGCACCGCTTATTGGGATATTGTAACTTTTATACTAAAAAACTAAGGTATTTGAATTGGAAAACATCTCTAAATTATATAAACGCCTTGACCCTGCGCGTCCTTAACTTTCCACTTGAAACTTTGCGTTGATTCCCGTTATACAAACAATTAGAGCACTCAAGAAACGGCTTGTCGTCGAAAACAAACTCCGCAAGATTGTATTCGCTAAAATTATGAAAGTAAAAAGAGGTTTAAAGGACTGCGTGGAAAACGGGGAAATGTGAATATTAAGAAAAGGTGGCAATTATACTTGGACCTCAGGGAAAGTTTTTGAAACAGAAAGAATTCAACCGGTTTTAGGAGACATTTAAAATTCCTTTTTGTTAGATGGATATTGGAAGATAATATACGCAACATCCAACAGTCATCGTCTTCAATTTTTATTCCCAAATCTGCAAAAATTGCGCAAAGGACGGAAAGTCGGAGATTAAAAAAGAAAAGAAAAGAGTTAGGTAAAGGGCATAAAAACGTAAAAAGCTGTTATTCATGGGGTACCTTTTTTCCTTCAAGTTTCCAAAGCGACTTCGATGAAACATTGAAAAATCAAGGACTTCAAAGGGTGAGAGGTGAATTTGGATCTTCAAAAGTGAGGAAGTCATACTTTATAGTTTTTACAAATCGTAAGTAAAGTAATGTAATTCATTACTATTGCCTTTAAATTAAGCGACTTTTGGCGGGCTTAAGACGCTTAAAACGAGCCCGAAATGTCAAATCCATCCCAAAATCCGCTCTTTTTTGAATGCACTAAATTCTTTTTCTGCCGAACTCAGCACCCATTTCCGGCAACGCTCTGGAAAGCCTTTCATAAGACCAGATTCTGTTGTTCCCTCGTATCTTTATGGGTTTCCAGTGAGAACTCATTTGTTTCCGTCAGTTTTAAACCCGGAGAAAATATGAGCGACATAAAGAGTAGGTAGGTCCACAGTAAAGTAACGTAAATGTTACAAACAATAGAAAACTGATATCACGACTCTCCAGAAACATGAATAACATCTGGTCTGCTCAAAAAAGCGAGCGACACTTCGTCTTCATTAATACCCATGGGAATCTGAGATCGCGCGAAAACGAGGAGGCCCTAACGTTCCTCAAATCTCCTTAATGCCTCCGGCAAGATTCTATTTCCCTGTGGCCAAGAGATGTGAAATTAGCTGATGCTGAGTATATTAAGTTTATTACGCAATATAAATTTTAAGCAAGAAATGTTCTGATTGTAAACTTTTGAGGATAAATCGCAGAAAACTCTCGTCATAATGACATTTGGCCATGATATGATTTGAAAATGCCAAGCGGCTTGTCGTTAGGACAAGAATCGTCCGATGAGATTTTAAGATAAAAATCAGAGAAATGTAAGATTACATACATCGAGATCAAACATCAAAATGTTTTCTAAAGCTAATAATCTACTCTCTAAACTCTATAGACTAGTGTGACTGAGGTAGTATGTATAATATATAGTATCACAATACTCGGCAAATTTATTGTTGATCCACAACTTCATTTGCGGATTCAACAGTATCATGTTGGCGATCACTTTCAATAAATGGCTGAGGTTTCGTGGCTTTCCTTTTCTTCGCACCCTTTGGCATTTCGGGTTTTCCGTTACTCGTATCAGTTTCTATTGTATTACCATTCGTTTTAGAAGCCTTTAAATCATTTTCATTCAACATATCCTCAGGGCGTGGATGTTTTCTGGGTCTTCCTCGGCCTTTTTTCAGTTTGATTCCGCCACCGAGATTTGTAATGAACTTCAAATTTAGCGGCTTGGGCTTTGGCTTACGGCCTCTCCTTATCTAAATATAATTTTATCATAGGAAAATGCCAGTATTTAATTCCCTTAAATTTGTCAAACATTCGAAAAAACGAGAAAAACATAAACATCCATAAACGTAACGCAACATTCTACAATAAAAACATTTAAAAAACACAATACCTGTTTACTGCTGCTGCTAATTTCTTCGCTATTTTGAATAACTTTAGAATCCCCATCCATCGTATCTTTGTCTCGCCTGAGAATAGCCGCAGAGGGTCTTGTACTCGTTCCTTGATACTGAAAATAACAATTTCAGATATTATAGACGAAACAAAGCCTTTTAAAAGAAGTTAGTTCAACGGGGAAACAAACAAGACCGGAATAGCCTGAGAACAACACCTCTACCTAATTTCTTTTTAAGCTATAGTGGTCCTATTGTTAGTGTATATATCGCGTGTCAAGCCGGTAAATACTTGACATAAATTTCATCTCCTAAAAGTGCCTAAAGCTCGAAACGGCACCTCAAAAGCGACGCCAGATGTTAATGAAACGAAATTACATTTCGGACGGCACATTCAAAATTCGGAAACAAGGACTAATCTCAAAACGAAAGCGCCAGAGGGCACCAAAGCAAAAAAATTGTGATATCACAAAGAGAAAAAGAGAGACGAATATGGATAATATGCAAAGGTGAAGGGGGAGGGGACTTCTGGAGTTCTGTAATAAAATATAAACAGAATAAATTGGAAATGTTTTCCTTTCTTTAGAAAAAGTTTTAAAAATTTGGTAGATATGTCTAACATATAAAAAAACATGACAAACGTAACTTCAGATAGCAGTAAAAACCATACCACAGGCACTTTGGGTGGAGGTGCCGCGTTCTTGACACCCTTAGGGCGACCTCTTCGTTTTGTATTGCCAATCTGCCCAGTATCAAAAGTATTTACACCCCCATCTTCATTTCTTCTTTTAACAACGTTGATTGTTTCTTTGCAAGTTCTTGTCGAATAATCGGACCTATCTGCATCTTTTTCTACGTTTTTGTCGGAATTATGATGCTTGTGAACACTAATGGAATCTTTGTGTTGTGAAGCACTTGGTTTTACATTGTCATCCTCTGGTTTAATAACTTCAATGATCTGATGTCCATTATTATCGCTTCTTATTCTCATCTAAAATTTAAATAAACCATTCCAGACATATAAGACTGCTCTAATCTAACAAAATTTACTCCATTCTTATTTAAAATCACCGCCACTTAACAGGAAACGGCGGGTATTCCCTTTACACTTACCTTTAGCTTTAATCCGCCATTTTGAAAATTGACTGGATAAGGCCCTAATCCATCATTAACTTCCGTCTTCTGCAAGGTATGTAAGTAAACAACAAAACGCAAGCAAAGAAGTCATCGGAAATCAATGAAAAAAAAAATGTAATCAACTTTTCGTCAAACAGTTGGATTTCCAGGGTAAGCAGAAACCACGTAAAGAGTACAGCTTTGGGAGATTATTTAGTAATTTCCGGAAAAATTTGGATAAAACTGAGATTGCATTACACATGTGGAAATGAGAATTGTATTTCAAACCTTTGGAGGAAACGTTTGAAGGTGGAACTTTACAATTAAGCTCCAAAATAGTGTGAGTCTAGGGTATTACAACTTAAAATTGTCGAGGTAATAACACTCACTCACATTTTGTGTTTTCGGCCGCCCTCGTCCGTTCTTCCGTCCTTCCATTTAAATGAATCCTGAGGTAATATACTCTACTTTCTATACACTATAGTCTGAAAACAGTTTCCCCCAATTCTGATGATAATAAGTGACGAAAATTGGTATTAGACAACGCGTCGAACACTCAGAAGTCTGGAAAAAAACACAGCAAACAGCCAGTTAGTCCCTTTTTTCCGTCCTTTTTCCCAGTGCTTCTCCTTTCGGCCTTTTCCGTGGGTATTTGGCCGTCGTGCAAAAAAAATGGGGGGGGGGGGGGGGGGGAATAACCCCAAAAACAGATATGGAACTCTTGACGAAAGCATTAATAGACGGGTGGAACGAAAGGTGTAAACAGTAAGATAAATAATAAAAGGAAGGGAAAGATAAGATCAAAACAGCCTATCTAGGTTATTGAAACCAATCCGGGAATTCGACATAATTTTATGTTTGAATAATAGATTTAACTTTATATTTATTTGGTACAATGTTAAGAACAAAACATTGAACAACAATCAACAACTGCTGGCATAAATTAATATTCGACAAAAATGCAATTTTCATGTACAAATAGAAGAGATATGAAAGAAGAGAAGACAAACATAATACATATCCTAAAATACAAAGAGAGAGCGCATATTGAATTCAATCATATACATAGTCTTCAGAATGAATCAATCAAGATTCCCATCCTTTGCAACCTCCAACCACTCGTTAACCACCTTCAAATCTCCTTTGACTAATTGGAAATGATCATCTTTAACCCGTTCATGAGTAATTTGCAGCTCTTTGTGTGTCTCATTACATTTCTGAAAGATCCACTTCAGCCTAACATTCTCCTACCCCTTTGTATATCTTCAATTGCTCCAGAAATCCATCATTTGGATTAATAATATCCCTTCTGGAGGTCACAAACCCGATAACATCAAATGGGTCCAACTTTGTAACAGCCATAATATAGGCAATTACAATTGTCGCTGACCGACTCACTCCCATTAAACAATGGACCAACACATTCTCTGGAAACTTTGTTTTTTTTTATAAAAACAAGGTGATTTATATCTGGCGGCTGGGGTGGCAGGCCAATCGATGGATCGTGACTACTTAAGATAAAATAAGTCAACAGTGGACGTTGCCTACATACTTTTGATAAGTAGTCACGATCTATCGACCCCGATCATAACCCTGCTTATATTATACTTACTATTTGCAACCCGATGTGAATGAATAAAGTTAATGCATTCTTCAAAATGTTTTGACAAATCGCGGGTGGGATCATCCTCGAGGTGGATCTGCTTGTATTTTATTTGTTTTTCCTTTTTCACGGATGTCGTAATGATGGATAAAACAGCCGAAATATTAGCCGCCTCGAGGCTCTTTCGGTTGATCGCCGCGTAATAACTTCCCAGATAAAGGCCTGGCAAGATCTCATGCATGTCTTTATGCTAAAATCAGGTGAATTTGGGAGGGATAATTTCAAAAACATACAGATTTGTAGTTCTGGCGCCATTTCCCGAGGTTTTCCGCGGCCTTTTTCTGCTCTTCGCTCAGCTTCATCAACAAGTGAATCAAATAAATTTCTGAATAGTTTATTGACTAAATTCTTCTACTTCCCGAACAACACGTCCATTTTACAACGGAAAATGTGCCTTGATAAAATTTTCCGCTAAATATAACACAAAAAGGACGAAGTGTCAAAATTGATTTCTCGTCAAATAAAGATTGAACACAACGATACAAATAATGGTTTAAAAATTGACTTGGCCTCGGCCTGCTTGGAAGAATTTTCTGGCTATGAATCCAAGATCTGGTCCACCGGACAACTCTATAAATAAGTCATTTAATCCCTTTGCCTAGCGAGAGTTATATTTATGGGTATTAACCCCATAAATATATTTAATAAGCAGTGCGCAGTCTCCGATATATATTTATTTAGCATCTTACGTATATATATGCAGTACAATACTGGTGAGAAGCATTGCAGGTATGTGGCCGCTTAGACGGCCACAACCCTAAGAAGGCCAAGGGGCCGCCGTCTAGAGACAACCCCGCAATCCAACTGACTTTGATATTTCTCTCCGATCTCTCCAAGAGAGATCGGCGGTGGATATCTAATACTTCCATGTAGATCTTGATTATCAGTGAGTTAGCAGGATTACAGACTATAACTCGAGTATAGCCGTTGAATTAACCAATTGTTTCAAACAGTGAGTGTCATACGTTTGACGTTTACTTAGTGACTGTACAGAATAATAATATAATCGCTGAATGTAAATTACAAATTATGGCGGTTATGATATCACTTATATATGCAAAGAACCCGAGTTTTTGTTTTCTTATATACAAGAAGAGTCCACAACTAGTGGATATCACAGGTAGTACTCGTCTATTTGTATTGCAGGGACGTTTTTTTTCCATTTGCCTGAGCTACTACACGGTCGTCATTAACCATCAGAGAGATGGCTCCTTTACTGTCGTTGGTCTGAATCGACATCGAACTATCCATATCCGTGGGCCGGTAAGTCATGTAGCCAATGATTGCGGCAAGGATGGATACTAGTTTGCAGACAATCGCTGTAATAATTAAAGTTTACATTATATTGCCTTGATGTTGCTGATCGTCTAAGAAAAACGTAACTTACCCACAGCTAGAATAGTCCAGGAAAGGTGAACAGGATCATGAACTGGAACAACTCGCAACATAATTTGCTGGGATGGGATTCCAGTGGCAAAACTGGCAACAACCGAGAAAAAGAGTAATACGAGGAAAGCCCACATTGGCCAGCCACATTCTCGAGTACAATATCCTTGTCTGACCATCATTGGATCGTCATCGATGAACGATGACAAAGACATGGTTCTATTGGTAGAAAGACATTCACAATCAGTCCACATATCTCCAGTAACCTCGTTATGTTTCTTTTTGCATCCAGCAAAGCACGGGGAGTAATAAGTAATCCCAGAACTGTCATCACAGACAGGATTCCAATCGATTTCATGGCAGTGACAGTCGGCATTACACATAGACGATAAATTAGCCACACCACCCTTTAGTTTACTGAAAATTCAAGTCTTCATAAAATGTCGGTCATATAGATAATGCACCTTTTTTCATATCCAGTAGTGATCCCAGCAAATTCTCTGGCGGGGCATTGAATCATAAACGATGCAATAAGCGTCAATGCGATAATGTGGCAAATGATGATGAGTTTCAGCATCCCACCGACTTGTAGATCGAGTTTCCTGATTAAAATTCCACCTAACATTACTCCAGTAGCTGCAGCGAAGATTACCACAGCTGAAAAATAGACAAAATCATTTTATAATATTTTTGATGCAAAAAATATTTTCTCCAACTATGTCTTACACGATAAGTACGACGCAATTGTAGGAGTTGTACTAAGAAGAGCTTCCAGAATTTTTGGCATAAAAGCAGCAAATCCATTGATGATGATTGACTCGAAGATTCCGAGAACAATACATGTCACAAACGTGGGATTCCGAAGGATATTCTAAACATCGTTTTTCGAAGTTGTGGAAAAGATTACTTGCATAAACGGCTTTAAGAAGAGCTCTCCAATCAGATGGCTTAAAGTCCCCATCATCTTTTTGTTGAGAGACTGCATGAACTTGATTTACATCTTTCTTTCGATGCCTTTTAGCCTCAGGCAACTCTTTTGCGAACATCATAATTGGAAAAGCATTGACTAATGCAGCAATTGAACATCCAAGGAAGCCCAACCACCAGGCTCCCAGCCATCTGGGATCAACGGAATCTTTCATTGGAAGCCTAAGAAAAGATTTGATAGCTATTGTAAATGACAAAGAAAAAATAGGTGACGATTAGTAGAGAAACGTACTTGGAAACATCAACTCTGTCAAAATCCGTGTAAATTGTCAACAGAAAACCGCCGATAAACAGACCAACAACTGGACCAACACTTGTTACTACGCCGTGAATGGCTGAAGAAAAGATTTGTTTGCTTAGTTATATATGGGGTTAATGTTTTAAACAAACATTATGTTTTAGACCTACCGAGATACACCGGAGATGCTTTTTGTGATACATTTTCATCTATATAAGCTGTTCCAATTGAGAATAAGGGCGTTGAACCAACTCCATGGAAGGTTTGGCCCAACAAAAACATTAAAAAGTAAGGGTTAAAGTAGGAAGAGTAACTGTTGTCAAGATTTCGGTCGCATAGAGGATGATCGATGTCTCTAAAAGTGAACAGTTATGTAAAATAAATTAAGAACGCTAAGAATTTATTTGTAGAAAATGATTCCTTACTCGATCGAACAAGTGTCCGTCTTGTTCTCCAAATTTCCGACAACATGAGGTGAGATCATATAATGAGGTAATGCGCAGATCAAAGATCCAATGGCCATAATGAAAGCACCAATTCCAATCCATCGCCCTTTATGACCCGTACTTCCCCAATGACAACAAGGGAAGACCGCCAACAGGATGGCAAAGTCATACCATGAAGATATTATACCTGTATGTGTGCTGCAATAGGACGTATAAAGACCTTTCATTACTAAATACCTCGTCATTTCAAACTGTCGTTCAATAGTTGACAATCCTACAGGAAATATTGAGTTTACTACAAGGCCTTGAATAAAAGATGCCATCCCTAACATTGAAAGAAGCCATTTAGCGTTGTGAAGTTTTTGCAGCCATCCGGGAGTGCATCTGGAATATGCTTATATGGAGCTGGAAATTCCGCTTGATGGTACTTTTTTAGATGGTCATCATTAAACTTACGATCCATATCCACAAAGAAGCTCCTCGTCGTCATCGTCAGAGACATATCCAGTTTGCATAGAACCCGTTGACTGAGAAACGTCATCCCCGTTATCGTTGTAAAACTTCGGCCGCCCATTCGGCATTTCATCGGCCGGCATCCTGAAGATATAGTTGTCAAAAAATTTGGGTAAAATACGCATCCAAACGGTATGATCTTAAACTTTAATGCGTGACAAATTTTGTTAGTTCATGTTTCCTTAAAATTTTATTATAATTCCCATGAAACCGCGCAAAAATAATAAGCGAAACCAAAGTCTCCGTTAATGGAAACTTTAACAACGTGAGAGAAAAATGATTCCCCAGGAAAATAATAATTGTAATAACTTTCAGGACGCAATGAAAAAAAACATTGCGTTGAGACTTTACAAAAAATTGAGCGACAATACGGTCAGTTATCATGCGGCGCGAAACATATAAAGAAAAGTGTAAGCAAAGCGTTACAAACTTGTTTACCTTCCACTCTTTATTTTACGACAGTGGTTATGAGTGTAGATGTAATGCGAGTTTAAGGTTGAGAGTTATTCGGTTAATTGCTTAATGAAAGAACTTAGCGAGCATTGGCGATGTTCTCAGAATAGAATTAGCGTCTCCTTTTAACGAGCATGGAAGGATATTTGGCAGAGAAAAGTGTAAGTAAGATCAGTTTTTCAAAGTTGAAGCTATTTAGGTACAGTTATTTAATTCGTTGAAGATTATGTAGTCACAGAACCAAACTAAGGTTAAAATTTTCCGGATATTTTGAAGGCAATCTGAAATACTTTCAGGACCTTTTATACATGTAATAGTACCTTCTTTAATTCAATTTAGTAGTCTAAGATGTTGACAATTGTAACACAAAGGTCAACAAGATCGCAGAAAAGAATGGACTTTGCTACGAAATTCTCCCGTTACTTCCGCTATTGTAAGCCAACACGCTTATAAAAATTTAATTGGCGGCAGCAAAAAGGGGGGAAAGAAAAGAACGGAACCTTGAGGTCTCTGCTGATCCTTATCAAATCTAAATAAAGGCGGAAAGGCATGCTGCGGGAAAAGAAGAAACTGTTCGAGGTCAGAGAGTAATGGGAATATTACTTTTTTTAATTTGAAAAAAAATCTTGAAATGCCGACATTCCAAGAAGTAAGAGGCTAGAGTCTGGACTCGAAGCGAAATCATTCTGAATAATCAGCGGCTTATATAAAATACAATGGATCAATTTTTTGCAAGAAAACTCTAATGAACAACAAATAAAACGAAATTGCTCGTTTACAATTTGGAAGTACAAAAAAATAATTTATACCGAAAATGTATTTAAAACGCATCAAACGTCAGTCTTGTCAGGAGATGCCTTCTTCAGAGACGCGCATAATTCTCAACAAATCAAATCTTTGGAATACATTCAAATATTTCTAGTCTCAAGCTTAGTTACCAACAATTGCAAACCTTAGTTCATTTGCAAAAAGTATAATAAAGTTAACTAAGCCGTTTACAACGACATGCTTTTTTGCGTCTTCAATTTTAGAGCTCGAAAACATGGAGATCAAACTGGGCATTATTACAGTCAAAAATGCACTTAAATTTCGATCGGAAGTTCATAAAAAACGCGAGCTGACGTTTTTATGAATACTTATCAAACCCATAAAGCTTCCTTGTCTGGCGAAACAAAAGGAAATAACAGTAATGGAATGAGTAAGATCCCCGTAAAAGAAGTTCTAATCAAAAAAATATAATGTACATATATTCAAAAATGAAACGTCAAATCAATCAGCAAAAAATGATGTTATAGATCACAACAGAGTAGCAAATTCCATGAAAAAATGATCCGGATGTTGTAATAAAAATTCATATAAGAACGAATTTAATAAAAGCCTGTAAAATGCTTTGATTATAATCAATTCATTTTTATTTGAATTACTGAAAATTAATTACTGAAAATTAAGATTCAAAACTCTCCTTTCTTTATAAGACGTATTTAACACACTCTCCACTCATGGACATTACAATAGCCCCAGGCATTTATTTTTCGCAAAAAAATGAGCGGAGCCTTGGCGTCTCGGAAGTGTACATACATATATTCGGAAAGGAACGCCGCATCAAAAACTGACAAAAATTTTTTTGTGGTTTTTGTATTACTATCAGAAAAGTAGAAGAGTGAATGGACGTCTAAGAATAATTGCCATCCATTTATTCAAAAAAAGAAAGATAAAAATGTAACATAATCTCCATTCCAAAAGATAGAACTTGAGTGATTCATACGAAAGTTAATGTAAGGATAGTAAAGTTTATTGTGAGTAATAACTATGTTATATTACGTAATCTAAGTCAATGAATGATGACGTATGCAATTGATCAAACAAAATATTTTTAAAATCAAATAAAAAGGCGCCTAATTGTCTACAAAAAATAAACCAATTAAAAGATTATATAAAAGGTAGTCAAATCATCGCAAATCAAATAAAAAAGCTATGATTTACATTTGCGATGACTCGTGAGGTATTTCCATCGAAAGGACTTAAGCGGTGGATTCCCTTTACCCTCGCAAAACCCGTTCCTAAAACACCTTCAAGCGATTGAAAGTTTTATAAAAACATCGGTTAAGGTTTAGAACATAAATGGATGAGATTTCAAGTCAGACCAAAAAAGGTGTGAAAGAACTTGTTATTTTCGATTTAAATTTCAAAATTATTAATTTAGAAAACACCGAGGGTCGATAAGCAGACAGATTTACATAACGGAACTACTTACTAATCCGCTTGTGACTGGGTTCATCTATAGTTTCAAAAACTTACCACATCACAATTCACATTAAATAATTTTACAAACAGCAAAGCAATAGATGTAATATTCTCCCAAATTTTTACCGGAAGATACTTTCCCCTTTTTTAAAATTCCATTTTGTAAAAACTTGAAATGCATTGGAAGAACAAGATTAATTCCCATCGATCTTATTAGGAAATCTTGGAAGAACAAACAGTTCAAAACCTCCCAAAAGAAACAAAAGTGTAATATAGTAAGCGTATACAGTGAAAGCTTGCGTTATACTTTCGTATTTGTCGTTGTTATGATTACGACGACCATATCGTGGAAAAGACAGTTAATAAAGAGTACAAAATGACTGTTTTTGATCCATTACAATGAGTGTAATAGTCTCCAAAGACCATCTGGAGAAGGGGAGCTGGCCTTTACTTTGAAAAAACATAACACCGGAAATAAATTTATTATGGAGAAGAGAAGCGGGGTGTGGAGGCAAAAAAGTGTTTATCACTGATATTAGTGATAATAGTCATCATCATATGCAAGTCAATGACATCAAAAAATAAAATTAATTAGTATGAATTTGTAACTTCCAAAAGATTACTTCGGAACTTTTGGGTTTTACTTTCCCGGAAGCAATGAAGATAAATAGTAATTGTTTTTACAAAACTTTTATTTCTTTCGGAAACCCATAAAGTCCACTTTATTTAAAACTGTAATTACTTCGGCAGCAAAAGGCTGACTCTTCTCTATAAACATAACAATTATTAGAGAGCTTTGATAACTTCAATCAATGACTGAAGACCGTAAAAACGCAGATGATGACACTAGCTTATTTCTACTGTAAATCGTTTTCGTGTCATCACCCACAATATTCTTTAAGATTTGATGTTAATCTCTAACAAAGAATTTTCGCTAAAGGGAGGCTAACAGATAACCAAGCGCATTTAATGCAAAGAAAGTTAAAATTCCAAAAGAAATTTGAAGAATGGAGCCCGTTAATTGTGTTCCGTCAATGTTTTTACAAACTCAGTCAAGCCGATTTAATCTGATGACATGTTTTCTCAGTCTCTCCAATCCATTTTTAGCTTAAATATATTTACTTGAGTATACTGCTCATTGGGACTACTGTATCATAAATATTATTGATGAAAATTTAGCTTCCTGAAACCCAACTTTTTTCTAGATGTTTACTTTTTCATTCAACGAAAAAGTTTAGAGGTGCCCATGAAGTCAATGTTTATAGTTTCGTGATCAAGATTCTTAATGAAATCTTTGCGTATGTTCATTTACCCTCCTGTTGATACTTGAACACTCGTGAGAGTAAAAGTCACACCAAGATGAATATAAAGCCATCCAAATGAGAATGTTCACTTCGCTGAATGAGGTAAAAACATGTTTTGCGACTGGCCACGAGATTTGCTTTGCTAATTGGCCTGTTTCTGGTCGATTCCTTCGAGAGTTTTAGTGGGTTCGAGAATATTCATGGAAGCAAGAAGTGCTATCCGTCTGATTTTTGAGCAAAATAAGTTTTTTATTGACAAAGTGCGGAGCTCGTAATAGGTTGCGGTTTCAAAAATTTCAAAGGAGGCCATGGAATTTGCCCGTAGTGAATATAAGAAAGATCTTAATAATGAAAAATGTTAGGATAGCTGAGAACATTGAGAAATTTAGATTTTATTGCGGAGAGACTATGGAAAAGTCCGGAAGAAAAGATGGTTTTCTTTGAAATTGGTTGATTTTGCAGCCCAAACTACTCAATGAATACATTAGAAAATATATTTTTTTACATTCATTTCATTTCTGCCAACTACGTTCAAGGTGCTTACAAAAGCCTTGGCCAAACGTGTTGAAGAAGCAGCAATGCCTCACATGCCAGCCGAACAAGCAGGATTCAGGAGAGGGTACTCAACGAGAGACCATATCATGACTGTTAATTTGCTGATGGAGAAAGCCTTGGAATCTTTCGGCGTTGACGACTGCACAATACGAATGATTAAACAGATATATGCGGCTGGAAGATCGTTTATCTCAATTGGAGAGGCTAGATCTGAGTTTGAAGTCCAACGAGGTGTGCGACAAGGCAATTCACTGTCCCCTCTACTGTTTATCCTGACCTTGCAATGGTGCATCAATAGCATCACATGGAACGGCCGTGGATACAAAATTGGGATAAATTGTCTGACCCATCTCGCCTACGCTGACGATCTGATGTTATGCTCGGCTTCCGTGAATGAACTACAGTCAATGGTATCAGATTTGGTAGAAGCTACTAGAAATTGTGGGCTCGAAGTGAATGTAGAAAAAACAAAATGGATGTCATCAGATGTCGGCCAAAGGATGAGAATAGATCAGGAAGGCCTGGAACAAGTGCGAAGCTTTGTATATTTGGGTCAACTTCTAACAATGCCCCGAGACCATAACATCGAAATAGGAAGAAGGATATCAAGTGCTTGGAATATCTACAACAAGGTGAAGAATCTTCTTCAAAATCGACTCACCCCGATGAAGACCAAGCGCCGATTCTTTCACGTTTGTATCATACCCGCCTTGCTCTATGGATGCGAAACTTGGGCCCTAACAAAAAGATCGGAAGTTAGACTGCGCAACTGCCAAAGGAAAATGGAGCGACGAATGATGAATATTAGACTGCTAGACAAAGTCCCATCGAGTACGATCAGAAGACGGACAAAGCTAAAAGACGTAGTTAAAGAATATCGCCGAAGAAAATGGTATTATGCGGCAAGGTTGGGAGGCCTAGACTCCGAGAGATGGGAGAAGAGACTTTTGACGTGGAGACCACCGTCAACGCGGCCACTTGGTCGACCACGACGACGATGGGAAGACCCTATTCGGAAAGTTGCAGGACCAGGATGGATGGACATGATGACAACAACTGAATGGACTCGCCGGTTTACGCTATTCTCCTCAATATAATTTCCTTGAGTGATATAAGAATAAATAAATGAAATGAAATGAAATGAAACTGAAGTGGGTTCTGCTTAGCCAAACATGTTACCTGCCTCTGTTTTTGTGTGCGATTGTTTGAACCTTTTAAAATGATGCCATCTAATGACTCCCGGCTTTCCCAAACTATAACAACCCCCGGTTGGACAAAATAAACCACGTAGCACGGTGAACTCTCGCTCTTTTATATCACGATGTCTTAGCTTTTTGTCATTACATATGAACATTTATTCTTTATTTTTAATGCCCTTCGTTACCAACTGAATTTGCATAGCAAAATGCGTGAGGCATTGCGATTAACGCTATTTTAATGAATGTCGTCTTACATAGTAATTAAAATTCCTTGGGAATTTTTTCGTTGACCACACACGATAAGGTTTGCAACTTTGAAGATTTGATGGGGACGGATGGATTACTTTCATAACAAGGATCGGACATACGATTTTTAATAGGAGGGTGTGCACATGCGCTTAGCTAGATATCCAACGTGTGTAGATGTCACAGTTTCAAAAGATTGGCTCAGTTAGCTTGAAGCTGACTGATTCTTTTTGATTTTTAAGTTAATTTATTCAAATTTTGATATTATGCAAATTTTGAGGCGAAGGCAAGATCTTGAAAAATTAGTATAAAAAACAGAATGAGCATGCTCAAAGCCTCTATCGTTATCCATTTGAGCTTTAGCGGTCCCACGTGCAAATATTTTGTCACACGATCTTCCCGAACTCTCTGGTTAATTATATATAGTTCAAAGACTTCCAAAGAATATAAAATCCAGCCCAAAGTTGCATTTAGTTGCTTGGAATCCCAAGTTTCCCGCTTTTGGCAACGCCTACGGCGTATTGCATTAAATGTCCTGCGGGACTAATTTATAGAAACAACGCTTTTTTCCTGTTGCATTTCTTCTTTGTCGTTTTGCTAAAGTTTACTTGACAAGAGCTGTGTTATGCGCGATCTTTGTTGAGCTTAATTTTGGGGATTTTTTTAAAGTAGGCAATACTTGTAATGGGTTTTTCTTAAGCTACTGGGCATATAAAATATGCATTTTTTCAAACTACGTGTTTGACATCAAAGCTTTTTAAATCATCGTCTCGTAAAGATATTTTACATATTATTTCTCAAGACGTTTGCAACCGCACCTTGAACGTTACCGTTTTGCATTATTAAATTCATCACCTCATTGTACCGTGTTTTATTATTCTCCAAGGGCAATCAATATGTAATGACATGTGTAAGAACACGTGGATACATGTATTTTTGTATCCCAGTTGCAAATCTTCTATTCAAAGGTACAAATTTCTTTTGTAATAAATTTGATAGGATACGTCCGTTGCGTGAAATTTTTGCATTGCTTCAAAAATTTGGTAATCTGATTAATGTCCTTACTTTTCTCGGATCCAGTTGTTCGCTCAATTTTTGCCGTGAGCGAATGATTTTGATTGATCTACTTTCAATGCTTTTGTATTATAGTAATCATCTATTATTACATATATACGCAAACCCGTAATTTGTACATACATACAGTTTGACTTTGTATGTAAAAAATATTTTGTTTATTTTTTACATATTATATTTGTTCTGCACGTTCTTAGCACGTTTATAATACCTGTGCCACGTGTCGACCCAATGGTTCTGTTTTTTATCCCACAATAATGTTACACTTGGGCCCGTTTAAAACTAAAACTCTTTAATTACGCAAATTTGACACGGTTTCTGCTACACATAATAATACATATATCCATACCACATCAACCAACAGAGTTTTACAGATGCCTATTATGGGACTGGGACTACCATGGTTTGTTTACGTAAATTGGACAGCATTTACATTGGGAATGGTATCAAATATCTTGTTAATTTTGGCGGTAAGGAAGAGAACAACAAACACAGTACGATGCTATGGTAATATGGTGCTGTCCAGCTCAATTATGGACATTTTTTACATCTGCGCAGTGGTCTTATGTCATCATGTAAGTGTTTTTTTAGTAATTTTGGGATTATTTTTTGTAAATTACATTTTAATTTTGAAAATAATTAAAATTATTAGTTAAAAACATTTTAGCAAATCCAAGTGCACGGTCATGTGTTTATAATCATGTCATATGGCCTAGAATACTTCCTAATGCCCTGGTGGTGGCCTCAGAATCTTCTTTCTGGATTGGAATACTTTGTAGTTGTTTGGGCTGTTTTAATATTACCCGCTCAATTCTATTACCGATATTATTTGCTCACAACTGTTGAGTAAGTAATTTTCATGTGCAGCTGTAATTACTAGACTTTTCAATGTTAAAAATTAAAATTTCTAACCACTTCCCTATTACAGTGATGATCGACAAAAAGATTGGATGCTGTTTTATTTGGTGGGAATATCCTTTATCCTAACTTGTCCTATGTATTGTCTAACCATAGCGTCACATTACAAAGCCTTTAATCGAGGAAGAGGGGACTACGAGAAGCTGCTTGATCCAACTTTCTTCGACCCGGCAGGACATACGCATATCACCGCTGCAGTCGACTTTGTAAGTTGATTCTTTCATCTTTTTGCTTTCCTACACACTTGGGCAAATTTAAAATAATTATTTTTAGCAAGATTGGCAGGCAATTGTCGGATTCTTCTGGTCTGGGACAGCAATGACGGGGGCCTATATGATGGCCCTTTACTATGGCTACATGTCTGTTAAGAAGATCGTTCCAGAAGGGGGAGTCACGACAAAAAAGGTTCAAAAACTCCGTGTGCAATTTATGCGGAATTTAATCGCTCAGGTAACAACTATTTTGTTTCAATATTATATATGGCTCTAAGGAACAACCTATATTGTTATTCACAGTTCACAGTCGCCCATGATGAATGTAGCATTTTTGACAAGCAATAAATATTTCAGACAATAAACAGTTATCTGTTCGCCGTATTCCCCATGCTCATAATTGTGGCCAGTGTTTTTATTGGTGCGAACACAAAGAATTACGGTATTGGGATCATGTTAGTGAGTGCCTGGTGTCCATTTATGAATGCTGCTCTCTCACTTCTGATTATTCGGCCATACCGGGAATATGTTTTTGGTCGATTTATGAAGCCTACAGAAAATACATCAAAGGAAAATAAAAGTGTGAGCCGAGTTCCGAGTACTGGGACAGGCCAAAAAGTTCTCGATTAGAACGTTTAAACTTCAAAGATTTCTTGTAATGGATCTACTCTCAACTTTCAATATGCACATTCCACATGATAATCCAGATCTGAATTTGTTTTTTTTTGAACATTGGTGTGCCGCCGTTGTCCCCGTTCCTTCATTTACCTCAATTGATACAACAGTCTTATTGTTCGTATCTCCAGACGGAACAAATCACTAAAATATTTTATTGATACCTTTTGCAATGTTGTCATGTATATACTTTTTCCCCGCGAATAAAGGGGCCAAATAAAGTTGTTTTGTGACTCATTTTCGTACGAAATCTATTTGACCCAAAATAAATAACAATACTATATATCTGCAACGTTCAAAGACAAGCCCGAAATACGAAACGTCAAGTTTTTATTCCATATATAACGCTTTCAAATCATATTTTGGCTTCAAACGATGAACCCCTTACATTTGTGTCTACTGTTGTCTTATTCAATTTTGGTTTCCGCAAAGATAAATGCTACTATTTCCTTACAAACTGAGGATGACAAAGGGATTTATGAAAAGTTGCTGAAAAATCTGAATATTCCTAATCACAAGTAGGTCTAAATTATCATAACTTTCCGTCATAATATCTTTTATTTCTTAGATCAAAGAAAATAAAAACATCGCCAAAGAAACCTGAAACCATAGCTGATATCCACGTATATCGCGTCGATAGTAACAATGGAGACAAGATATATACATTTTCTGATTTTGCAAATGAGAAGAAAAGACAGGTTAATGACGACTTTAAGTACACTAAGAGACCAAAATCTGATGCGGTCACAATTAATCCAAACCCTCCAATTCCAATTCCTTACAACTTTAGTACTCAATCACCTCCCCCCGCGCCTCAACCTCAGCCATATCCCCAGCCTTATCCACAGCCATACCCTCAACCACAACCATATAATCCTGGAAGTTTTGGATTCGGTATCCCCATTTTTATTCCAATCTGCTCTTGGTTCCCGGCCTGTCCATTTTCTCAACCCCAAACCCCATCATCGTATGTGACCCCTATTACGTATCCAGCCCCTGTAACCATTACGCCTTGCTCGACGACAACAACGTCAGCTACAACGACAATACCGGTCACAACCACTCCCTGTACTTCTACTACAGCGATTACTGCAACAACGTGTTCCACTATAATCACAACAACTAAATGCCCTCCTTTAACTTCATCCGCGAAGTATCCAACTAACCCCACATATCCGACTCCGATAACATATCCTGTATCCACAACAAATCCTCCGCATGTTGTCCCAAATATCACTGAGCTTTATATTGTTCCTACGGCGCCATCAACAATAACGTACGTGACACCGTCATCCTCTTCACCAACGGTCCCGTATATTGTGCCCTCCACATACGCAACGCCTTCCTCGTCATCTCCACAACCATATATAACATTTATTTATCCAACGCCGCCTACAACGACAAGATGCACAAAGATCACAACTACACCTTCTCCTTACGTAACTGCAGCGCCGTATGTTGTTCCTAATACGTCTGTTTCGTATGCAACTGCCAGTACCACTGCTGCTGGATACGCCTTGCCATCAACAACAACGGGTAAGTTTATTAAATTGTTACTATGTACTCACAATACAAAAATTTTAGCAAAGAGTTCAGCTGAAAGTTCAGTGGCCGCTTTATTGTCGATACTCAATTGCCTGGCCGCTCTGTTTCTTCTCACGTCGCCATAATTGTTGATAATTATATTTGTATGATACGATAAGTAAATTATGGCAACTTTAGTCAAATACCCTTGTGCTTTTTATGACTAATGTGTCCTTTCTTTCCCAGGATCCTATCATAAAAAGGATTCTCGCAATTTTGGAAAGAACCCTGAGGCGGTGTTCTTCCATGCCTCAGGTCAAGATTGTCTGGCAAAGAAAAGAAAAAATCATTTCAATTTCTACCGCGGTTTCTTTGCGGACTTTTTTGGTTATAAAATAATATTACAGATGTTCAATGAAATAGATTCAGAAGGATCGCATACAGTTTATGGCTGCGTAATCAATAGACAGACTGATAGTAAACTTAACAAATATGTGTGCTATATATATATTTATGAGCAACGGTGGAAATGTCATGACATGACGACTAAGTTCCATGTCTTTTTCCATATTATTTTATGCATATTCCTTCCTTATGCGTTTCCCATTCTATATCGTATTTCAAGCTTTCCAAACATTACGCGTCCAATTCAAAAATGCTATCCGATCTTTGAATTCGGGGCTTTAATCGGGACAAATCTCCTTTTCAATTGTCCAAACCAATTTTCTTCTGTCAAGTTTAGCCTCGAGGGCTTTAACCTTTTCGTTAGTTCCATACCTGAGCCTCTCTTTCTGTGCGTCTCTTTATTTTTTGCATGTCCATCACGCACAAAAAAGACCCGACGCGAGCCCTGCGGCAATACACTGAGGGAAACGCTTTTTTTGTCGCTCCGACGTCTTCAACGCGGCCGTCAAGCCTTGAACAAACAGTCCGAAGAATGCGGTCATTCTCTTTTGCCCTGAGGGCAAGGGAAAGAAAGGTGAATGTAAATGAATGCGAGAGTTTCTTCCGAAGAAGCCCCGACCTATCTGAGTCACCGGACAGCCGGATAGCCCGGGGGTCAAAAAAGTGAAAATTGGCCCGATTTCCCTCCAAAAATAACGTAATTCGTAATTTCAGCGTTTTTATTACAGAAGATCGCCGGAAGGGCCTGCTTGGTGTTTTTTAATATTATTCTGGGGTCAGAAAAGCTGGCACTTTTGGGGGGTTTCCTTTGGGCTTTATTGGCATTTGAGTGGAAACAAATTTATATTTTCTAAACTGTAATATCTTTTCATTTCCGTATTTAATTTCTGAATCCCGACAAGATTCACAATATAAGTATGTAAATACTTAAATTCAAAGCATAGCCAATGACCTTTAAACTTAAAAACCCAAATCACGTTTCCTGGGGTATACTTGAATAAAAAAAACCCTTTATTACATTTGTTTTCCACAAAATTCTTTGCTTTTTTCAAATCAACTAGCGCTTATCACCAAAGTCTCAATTATCACTCATTTTTCTAAACATTTTCCAGTTTTCTTCGTTTCAAAGCGATTGATTCATAAAAAATGTGGATTCTGGGTAAAGTCGATTATTCATAAACAGAGGTTTCTTTCTTTTTAATTAAAAAGCATTCTTTGACCAGTAGCATACAACTGTTTTAAATTGTTTTAATGACCTCAATAACCCTAATTCTCTTCGGTTTAAACCGTTTGAAACTTGAATTTAGAGCATGTTTCGGCTTCGGATTACGGTTTTAAAACGGGTTCCGCGCGAAGCCATTTCCCTCTGACCTCCGATTACTTTTCATAGGGGTCAGATTGAAGTAACGGGTCGTTTGAGGATCTTCAGAGCTTGCTTGTTTACTCTGGCCATGAAATTCGATTGAGACTTTTTGCTTTTCCGATCGATTGGTTATTTGGAAAATCTTGGGGTTTATATAAAGCGGCAACATTTCCTTTACTATGGCATAATATATCCTGTACGTGTTTTATTTTTTTAAGTTTAAACCTTAGCCTTTCAGTTCTTACTTTCCGCAATGTCATCTTCTGGTATTTAAATTTATCCAAACACGTGAAGGGAAAGAAAAAACCATTATAGGGCGAGCGGGCTTGCATCGCAATCAAAGACACCAAGACTCAGCAAACAACGTTTCGATCCTGGTTTCTTCGCTCGCCGTCCTAGACCCTGAGGGCAGTAAAAGGGAAGGAAGTATGATCCCTTTCGGTCCGTATAATATGTGATGGTCTTGGGAATGGGGTTAATTCAACATCAACATCTTTTCCATACCGTCTCCAATTTTAATTTTAATTGTCCATTACGACATTAAATAATTATTGATCTTTCTACCGATTTTTCGAAAAAAAATTCATATTACAGTAAATTTACAACGCTGGGTCAACCGACGTCATCAATTCATCCTGATGTCATATTCCCACAACCGCTATGATTATCAGATTGCGGTGATATTCGCCATCCTCATCGCTGCCTTGTTTCTTCTTGGAGCTGTAGTTCTTGGATTGTATTATGCATTTGTTGCCAGTGTAAGTTATTTTGAGGAAACAAGATTAATTAAAAATATATTCCCAAAGTTTTTTCCACAATTACTCATCCTTTCAGGGCAAAAAACCAAAAGGAGGTGGTCGATTAACAAGGACGCCGAGCGCTGTCCCAATAAAGAGTCAATGGCAGCAGCCCCAACAAGTTTATCAACCACAATATCAGCCACAGCAATATCAGAATGACAACTTTGGACAGCCACAAAGTGAATACCCTCCTCAACAATATGGATATGATCCAAGGCAACAAGAGTAAGAAAACAAAAAATGTTGGAAATAAAATACTATGCATGTTGTTGTAATTCATGAACTATTTTAGCTATGAATACGATCCAAGGGTCCAAGGAGACACAGGCGCCAATTACTCCCAGCCTCCAACTGGTCAATCCTACCCGTCAGAGACATTGCACACGGTTAAGGTCCGCGAATTACAGCCCGAATATATTTATCAGCAGGTAATTCCTAGTACAACATAACAAATCCCATTACCTACTAACAATTTTACTATTTTTTTTCAGGGACCAGTAACCTGGACCACAACTCAAACAGTAGTCGACCCCAATAATTACAATCAAGCAGTTCAGCAAACTCAAGGAAATCTGGGTCCCTCTTATCACATGTCGTCGGTTTAGGACGACTTTCTGTACAAGAAAACCTCCCTCAGGATAAAAATGGACGGACGCATGTGTACTCATCAACACATATCTCTATGTAAAATATGTTATCTTTTTCCTCCCACTGCCATTTAATTTCCCTACTATAAAATATGATTTACTTACATAAACCTTGTTATTTTTATCAAAATAAATTAAAAGCACTTAAACCTGGAGTAAAATTGTCTCTACAAAAGAAATTCACATTTTTATTGTTAGATTCAATATCACGGCTTGCCCAAATGGAGAAAAAAATGTCCATTGAAAAATTAGCGACATTTTATACGATGAAATATTTCTAATTTTACTTTATATCAGAATGAGACCCAAACTGCCAATATTGATAGGAATTGGTAGAAAACCTGTTTTACATCAATGCACACATATTATTACCACAAAAATATTATTCTTGAACGTTAAATTTAATGAATTTTGGTGAACATGGGTACTGCAAGGATGTTGTGTTTCAAAGGATGTTGTAGATCAGATTTTGTTTCATAATAATAATACGCAATCTTGAATCGTCAACATCGGCGGTTTGGACTTACATACGCGCTAATACTCTACTTGCCGCGGACCAAGGGGTAAATGTCATCACTTCGCCTGTGACACAAGCTCTGTCAAAAAAACTGAAAAAATGCAGCAAGGGCGTGTGTTATTATCAGCACCTATCGTGATCTACTGTTTCGAAGCAAATCAAGCTTTACCACCCATCAATTTTTCTCGATATTGATGTATACGTCAACTGTATTAATGATCGGGTGTAACTCAATACTTTTGAACAATGCAATGCTAAAATTTGTCTTCTATTAACAAGACTTCATAATAAATGCTATAGCCATACAGCAATACTTTGCCGAAAGCTTATTTTACAGAAATTACAAAATTTGTAATTTTGAGATATTGACTTGCCGTGGGAAACATTGAAAATGGTCAAAACCTCTGTTCAAGAAGCTAAATTTGAATTACATAGGCTTCGGACGGTGTTTTATGGAACTGTATATAGTTTTAAAAATTTAAACCCCTGAGCTTTTTTGGCGAGTCACATTACATACCCAAAATCATCAATATTCACTATATGTCATATTATGTTAATACGAGCCAAATGAGCATTAATGAGCATCCTTTGATGTTTTTAGAATTGGGAAATTCTTAATCGACCTTCTTCTCCACATTGGGGGTCGTTAAACGATGAAATTCGAATATGCAAAATATCACCTTAAATCAATGGGAAACGTTGAAGTTTATCAAAAAAACTATCTCAGAAATCTGAAAATTTGCGTATATACCCTTCAATAGGTTTGTCGTAGAACTAATAGGAAACATTTTGAAAATTATATCACTTGCGAGTGTTGTGGCATGTTGTACTTGGGGACTTCACCTTTGCTCAAATTTAGACAGAACTTTGTTTTTGTCATTTTTTGAAGCTGTAAAAAGTATAAAGCCTAGAGGTAGACTTTCAAGATTGTTAAACAACACAAAGAAGCTATGAAATTAGTAATTTTTCACAAAGCACTAGGGCTTTGAAGGTGGACAACTCCGCTATTTGCAGTGGGAAACGTTAAAGTGTATCAAAAAATGACCCAATTAAGATGAAACTTTTCCTGGAGAATCAGCTACAGGGTCCTCATGGAACTAGTAGAGCACATTTCGTTTACTACATCTGTTCGACCTTATACATGTTGTACAAGGTATATCAAAATTGCTGACTTTGAGGAGGTCATATATGGCAATGATATCAGTGATGGCTTAAATAGATGGCAGAGATTCAAACAAATTTTTGTAAACGTTTTTTTATGTGATAATAAGAACTTTATATGTTTTGAGCATCAAGTTTGAGGGGCAGCAGGGGTGGTCACCAGGCCTGACTCGAAAATTGAAAATGGAAACCGGGCCGGGCCCGAAATTTCCAGTCCGGGCCGCGGGCCTGGGTTTTTCAGGCCAGGCCAGGCCCGGTTTTTATCATAATGCCAAACCGTTGGCCTTCATTGTTTTCGTGCCGGGAAATTTTTTTGATGGGGTTGTTGTTGTAGTTTATCAAGTTCTTACACATTTACAAGCTTATTTCACGTTTACTCTCAAAAATAGTGCATATATAATAATGTATTACAATAGCACTACCGGGACCGAAGCTTTTTTTACAAACTTTAGTTTCCAATAGGCTAATAAACATTTATCAGTAATTCTATTTGCAATTAGTTGAAAGAAATCCAATTAACTAAGTAAGAACAAGGACGAAGATGATCCGAAATAGGTCAATTACAGTCCTTTTGTTGTTATAAACTGTTGATTATGTGTATATGGTCTTAAACATGTTTGAAGGCATTATACTACCTTAAGTAATGTTTAGTTTATCGTTAGACAGCTTCCGACCGAAACAACGGCGGCAATTTGATGAAAATGACGGCAATTTGACGTCAAGTTGACGTCACTGTCAAAATCACAACCCTAGTTATAACAAAACGGCGATTTTTTGGCAGGTCGCGCCCTAGCCGGGCTTTTAACGGACCGGGCTTCGGGCCCAAAATCGGAAAAATAGGTGCCAGTGACCACCCCTGAGGGGCAGTTCCCAAGAATTTTTCAAGGATTTTTCTCCGATTTTAGTCTATTTGGGCAAGTCGTGATATTGAATGCAATTTTAAATTAAGATTTCCAATGAATTCCCTGTATTGCCAAAAAAATGTGGCATTCCGTTTCAAGCACAAAATATTGTTTTTTTTGGGAAATATTTTTTGTTTTCCACTAGTCGAGTTCGCAATCCGAATTCCGAAGTAACTTGATGATCGTACTTACAGTAATTTTTCTAGCATTATATTAATTTAGATGTACAATGCCTGAAACGGGGGAAGAACGGTACAGTCTGAGGAAAAGAGCCAGAGTAATTTATGCCGATCAGTTTCCTACGACTTCAGAAATTGACGTAGCCGTGCAAGTAGTCCAATCTCCAAACAAAGCCGGCAGAAGAGATCAAGATTATCAATCCGAAAGTGATGAAGATAGAGGGAGGACTCGTAGATCAGCTGGGATTAAGCGAGATGTAAGTGTTTCTTGTTTTGTATAATCTTCAAATTTAGGTGTTAGTCTGAATTTTTCTGTTTTAGAATGTTACTGTTGGGTCGAATGGGGGTAAACGGACTTCGCAGAAATTTCAGAAACTTCCGGGGCAAGAGATGAGGTTTAATAAAAGACCTTTGTCGAATTCACCAGTCAAAAAGAAAGTTCATAAAGGTCAATCTGATTACGATGTCGATGTTAGCTTTCTAGGTTCAGCAAGAGAGGATCATGTGAGTTTAATTTTTTTAGGCAACACATTTTGTTAATCTGATTACTTTAGGACGGTAATGAATACGTCGAAGTTGTTGCGGACAACTCAGAAGTTTACGAAAACAGTTTTGATGCTCCGTACAACAATTCTTACATGGTGGAATGCGTGAGAAAAGAGCTGAGAGGAATATTTGAGTATGAAGTTCAAGGAGCTGAATACGAGGACCCAAAAGATTTGAAGAAAGTAGGTTATTTTTATACTTGTTGTTTGATTTGTAGATGTATGTTTCATTCTACGTCCTGAAAGATTTTAAATCGGCAATTATACGACGTTATCAAGACAATGGATGTCCAGAGAAAGCTCTGATTGGACTAGACAGAGGAGATGACAAAGATGGAAGTGTTCTCTTAACGTTGGCATTTGTAAACGAAGGAGACAAGATCAGCGAAGGGAAGTTCCTGGTATTGGCTGGATGGCGTCATAAGGATGACTACGAAGTTCTGTTCACCATTCTAAATCCAATTTGGCAGGTTATCCAAAGGTTCGGCCTAAATCTGTCAATTTTCTGGAAGTTCGCCTACATCTCCAAAAATTACGGTCTGAGATCTGGAGTTGAATGCATTTTCTGCAAATACCATGAACTGCAAACTAATAAAAATGAAAAGGAAGCAAAGAAAATTCTGGAACATAATAATGTGATATTAAATCTACCTTTGGATAAGGTGAGTTAAATAATTTTTGATAAATTGCCGTGTTTAGGTGTATGTCCGCATATTGGAGCAGGAAATAGAGGTTGTTAACAAGCTAATTCGACTGATGGAGAAGTTCTTGTTGGAAGATGAGAACACGGAGAAGTTTTATAAGGTTCTTAACAAGAAGAAACTTTACATGGCCAGGTCGAAGCTGAAGTACAAGTTCAGAAAACACCATTCGTTGCAAGCTAGAGAAGTATTGGATTTGGCGGAGAGATTAGAAGGTGGTAAGTACTTCCTGGAGGTAGTATACTGTTCTTTATTGATCTTTTTCAGAAGTCCGATCGGTTATTCCGGAAGTCGGTTCGATCGCTCAGATGTTGTTGCTTTTCAAATCCTTAATGGATCCATCAAAATTTTCTGTCGGAAAAACGGAGAACATCCACAAAAACCTACACACATCCTCTAACCCTTGCAAATCCTGCGAAAAGATGGTTGATTACATTGATGAATTTGGTCGCAACGAGATGGATGGATACATTCATATGCTGTGCCATCATTCCAACGAACTGCGGAAGATCGATTCAAAATTATCAGTGAACTACGAGATAGTCATGGAGAAGATTCAGAAAGATTTTTGTGCCGCAAAGACCAAACAATGTTGTCGTGACGAGACCAAGAAGGATTCGATGGCTGCTAGATATTTCGCTGTTCAAACATTCCTTCCCGATCAGACAAAGAGACTGCAGTTTGAAGGGATACAAGGACAGATTCAAGAGAATGAGAGATCAATACCTCTGAACGATCAAGAGAAGAATGTAGAAATAGTTGAGGATGAAGATGTGGAAGTAGATGATGTGTAATTTTATAACGTTTTTTGTAATGATACCATTTGCTCTTGCCATTCCTACAGCTTTATCCAGAACATTTGAGATGTTGTTATCTGTGAGTATTTGTTGTTTTTACTTGTTATTCGGATCGAATCAAATAAAAAATGAATTTAGTATACATAGATTTCTGAGAGGAACTGGGAGATTGCAAAAATAAAAAGAAAAGAAAATGATACACATCGGAAGATATTTAGGGGAGATACTCGTATTCATCCATGTTGTCTGTCCTCTGGAGGAAATGCTTTTCAATGAGCCCTTCAATGCATTGTTTAAGAAATGGCCGGTCGGGAACAAAGCGATCGGCAATGGAGGTGCATACCTACAACAAGATTAAGATCACCCACATCTTATTATTACTCACTGTTTCTATCAAATCCTGATGTTTCATGACTTTGACAGCCTTCATTGCTCTTACAACTGCACATTCCACCGCCACCTTTCGATCCTGAAGAGTTTCTCTGGCCGATGGAATGGGGTTGCTTTCATTGGCTTTGGACACAATTGTGGGTGGCTGGAGATGAACTCGGCTTCTCAAAGCTTCAAACTTTAAATTCACCTGAACTGAAGTCTCTTCAGTGTAGCATCCCTGCTGAAAACATCGCATTGTAAAATATGAAAATTTAATTTAAGTTCTATAGCAAATACTCTCTACCTTTTGGTCCACAATAAGTATTTTGAAGTCGATCAGAGATTTCAATGAAGAACACACATATTCAAAACTCATTTTTGTGCTTTCGACCAACTGAGTGATTGTTCTAACATCATAAATGTCGAATACCAACAATAACATGGCTTGAGGAACAGTCATTGTGACATTGCAACGCTTAGATCCGATTTTAAAAAGAAGGTCTCCTGAAATAACAAAATAAAATAATGCAATCAACAGATCAAAACATACCTGTGCTGACATGATAGGCAAACTTAAGAATCCTTCCAGTGTGCTTATTGTCGTAATAGCGCCTAATTTCTTCTGAATAAGTTTGTAATTGAGAGGGAATTCGAAGATCTTTCAAAGCTGGATCCTCGGATGAGCTGATTACTGGCCAAGCACAAGTCTGGATAATGTTAAAAGTGCTCTCCTTAAAAGGTGGAGAAGCTATTAAGCGGTATTGAGCGTTGAGAAGACGACTCTTGATACAATCATCATACATTCGGCTTAATTTGGCCGTATACTCATTGCCGCAAGCTTCTTGAAGTTTAAATATCATTTGTTCTTCCAATTCAAGAGAAATGGATATCTTGTTGAGGAGACGGATGGCCAGCATTCGTTGGAAAATCTGCAAATATTATAAAACAATCATAACATGGGCAGTAAAATGTTAAATTTATTTCTGATTAAGTTTTCACCTCAAAAATTAGCCAGACGTGCTGGCGATTCAAGTCATTCACCCAAACTGGGTCCATTCTATTCAACTTGATGATATCCAGAGGCTGAGCAATAATTATATCAATAATCTCAGTTAACTCTTGCAATGAAGGAATTGCTAGCGTCAATGCCCTCAACTCCAAAAGCGAAGCAAACCATCCCACAACAAAACTGGGCAGTCTGACATTCCCAACACTTTTTACATCATCTTGAGTCAAAGGTTTGGGCAATTCATTAATATTTATGCCATCCATATGACTAATAATAAAACCCTGCTCTGACAACAAATTACAGAGCAGATAGAACTAATCCCATATACAGAAGTCCAAGTTCCTTTAGTTTTAATTAGTTGGCCTGCCAACCAACGCAAACACGCAAGGCTAGTCTTTTCGCACTTTCGAACAGAGCAATATTACACTCTCATCCCGTTTACAATAACATGTAATACGCTAACTCCAATAAGACCGTGAAACAACCTTTAAGGAACGTTTAGGGGTTTAACATCTTAAAACCCTAAAATGTAAAAGAGTTCCTTTTATCCTACAGAAGATTAGGCCATCTTAACAAATACCCGGACAATAAACCTCAGTCCTCACCTTGTGAAAGGTGTCCTTGTCCTTGATGTATCTGAAGATAGTCACCGCCTCATCCAACTTGTCATAAATGTCACCGCCGATTTCCTTCTTCTTTAGAGACTTCTTTAACAACAGATCCATATGTCTGGCCAACATTCTTGCCGCGTAGAACTTTTCCCCTTCTCTTTCTTTGTTGAGGACACTCTCGATTGCCTGAAAACAAAATAAATATCGACCAAAATTGCAACTTACTCTTCTAAGAGCTGCTTGAATATACGGTGCATCGCTAAAAACCTCCGAGTTAAATTTAGTGTAGAACGAATGCTTGGCAGAGGCGGCTTCAGTAAAAACAGAAGGAGTCAAAAACAAGCCAGATAGATGATTCTCAAGATTTGTTGCGATCTGCTTCTCATACTCCGTTACAAGAATTTGGGCTGCATCTGGGAAATAATCAAGAAGACTGTAGACCAAACGAAGTTCTGAAAAAAATAACCATCATATTTGCTGCACGATATTCGTAGAATAAGACAGTGAAGACTTGCCAGCTTTCTTCTCCATCTTTACATATTCAGGGACAACCTCATCAAATCTCGGCAGCTGTTCCAAAATGAATATTTTCCTCAATAAGACCAACAACTTCTTGACCGTTGGAGTAAACAAAAGATCAGCAGCAAGCGTCTCTTCATTTTCCAAAATTTTAATCACCTTTGACATGTAATCAAACATACTTAATTTGGACAAACTTTCCGACAACATTCCCCGGAAATATGTTCGATTATCAATCAAGAAGTTATCTTCAAAGATCTCATTGTAAAAATTGAGTTGAGCAGGGATTGGGTAGTTATGTTTGACGCAGAGAGCAGGATCGAGGACACCAAGAACAGAATCCCTTTCATCGTCGGAGGAAAAGCATACCTAAATTTTAGACAATAAAAGAATATTATAAATAAAACATTCTAATCTTACACTGATGAATGATACGAGGATCTTTCCGACAGCGGGATTTGGCTTTTCGGCATAAGAACCATCTCTGATCTGCACAATCACGCCCCAAATCACTTCGTAAAGTTTTCTTTTGAGAGGTAAAATCAATTCCTTTCTCCATAATCTTCTTGCGGCCTAAAATAAAACAATTTATAGGCACAAAGAGACTTACATCGCAAATAGCAAGTCGATTTCCACCCAATAGGTTCTCAAGTTCAGGGAACCTCCGAGTAAAGACTCTAGCATTCATTTCTTTGACAATCATTCTATTCAAATACCGGCAAAGACCATTGACATGGTTTATACCGGAGTCAAACATATTCCAACTACTTGAATAAGATTCAAGGAGTTCAATTCCTTGCAAAGGATAGAGATCCTAAACATTTAAAAAAAGTAAAGGAGAACTTACCCTTGCAATTGATCTAACTCGTTCAGCTAAACATTCAATCAATTTGGCGTATAAATCAACAGTGTATTGACCAGAACACAGCCCGTAGATATCACTATAACAATACAACTTATACATTGAAGACACAGAAGATATATGGATTTGAGAAATGGATTAAACTTACAAGAAAGAATTACTCCAGACAGCTTGATCAACGAGCTCATCATTCATAACATGTATCACCACACCCTGTAGCCTTTCCCAGTACTCATCGAAGAGGACGACCTGAGGATTAGCCATTGTAAAAAACTTCTTGGAAGCGTTTTCAGTCTCCTCGACCTCCATGTTGCGAGTGTCGGGCACTACTTGGCTCTCATTTAATTCCTTGTCAATTTCCATAAACTAAAAAAAAATAAATCACAAAAGAGAGCAAGAGCCTACTACTATATTAGATCAAGATCCCGACCAAAAGAAAGATAAACAAGGTTAATTCGGCTTTTTGTCTAAAAGTTATTGATAAACAAAAATTATCACCTTATTAATTAAAGGAAAACAACAAAGCATAGTAGAGAAATCATTCCAAACCACTGATAAAGATCACTATTTTCGGATGGTAACTCAAAATTGAAAGTCTTTTTTTTTGCGAAGAAACTCTGCGATCCGAACAGACTCAGGCGGAAGATCCCAAAACAAGTTTCTCATTATGAGCTAAAGATCCATAAAAATAGAGATTGTTTTGAAGTATGGCGACCTTATTTGAGGACTATGGATTGCGATGGGAGAATCGATCAGAAAACGGCGCTTTTACGGCAGCGGCAGTACGTTTATGTTGAAGAAATTTTCAATAATAAAAATAAAGTAATATTACAACTTATAAAATAATCAGAAATTTTTAAAATCAGGTCACGCTTTCGCCATTTTGCAAAGGACAGAATTCCTGTGCCAATCAGCTGATATAAAAAATCTTGACAACGAGGAGATCTCTCTTTTCTTTCTTGTCGATAGTGGCGTTTCGTTCATTGTCATATCGTTTTTCATAGATTTTCCGCACTGGAATTCGGAATGTCGACGTGGGAAGTCGTCGTCAACGGGTAACAGCATTGTCTTAGCTGAAATTAAACCTGAGATTTTTTGAATTTATTATCTTTAGCTAACATACAGTTAGAAAAAAGGCTATTAGAAAAGGGGTCAAACAAGGATAATTTTGTGGAAACTGCGGGGTTTTTTGCCGTTTGTTTAACTTGCTTATCTTGATTGTAATTACTATGTTTTAGCGCCTTATCCGAACAGGATCTTACCGATCTAAACCTGGATTCGGCCGCTTCCAAGGACCGATTATTGCGACTACCGGAGAGATTTGGTGGAATGGAAGTTCAATGGTCAGGTAAGCCATGATATTTTTATGCTGGAATTGACGTTTGACATTTTATGTTTTAGAATTGCGCCAAAACGCGAGTTCTTTAGAAAGGGAGATCGATGAACTTCTTGGTCTGCTAAATGGTGTATTGCCAAAAGATGGTAAGTCATTATTCTCAAAGATAGTTTTATATTTAGGTCGTTTACGCAACGATGCCAGTTATATGGCTGCTCAGAGAAGTCAATTTGAGAAAGTTTCGGCCGATTTGGACTCTCGGACATCCAGGTTACAAGATATCAATGAAAGAGTAGGTATACCTTTTCGATTGTCGATCTTATTTTAGATGAATGCTTACCTTAGTGAATACGAAAGAAACGGGCATTATGATCAATCGATGAGGTCGTTGTACTTTAGACACCGAGAAATGTTCCGGTCCTATTGCCAAGAACTCAGCCGAAGTCAGAGTAGCATTTCCAATGAGCTCAAACGGTAACTATAGATTGATTTTAAAAATTATTTCTAGGGCTGAACTTCTTTGTGGATCCACAGCGACTCAACCAGAAGGCTCAGCTTTAAGTAATCGAGCCAAGACTTCGGATTATTTACTCAGAGAAAACGATCGGATCAACAGTTGTGATAGACTTTTGGATGATCAAATTAGTATTGCCATTGGTATTAAGGACAGCGTACAAAATCAGAAACTCAATATGAATGATATCAGTAGGAAACTGCATCTTCTCGGAAGTGAGTTTTTAATATTTGAAATTTTGGTACCTAAAATAATATAATAAGTTATTTATCTGGTTTTTAGAGAAATACCCTGCTCTAGGATCACTGATGACCAAAATACGAACCAAGAAGCGGAAAGACACAATAATCTTGGCCGGTGTGATAACAACTTGCCTGATATTTATCTTCTTTTACCTGAATCATTAAGCCAACGGAGAGAGTTTTATTAGAAGCCGGGTAATTGGGAGATGTAGATTGTACGATTTTGTGTAAAATACCATTATTTATTCTGAGTTTGTATATTTTTTACCTTAGTGTCTTTAAACATATCGAGTATATACCCTTGGTATATTACCAAGACTTTTTTTTATGTATTCAGCAGAATATTGTGATCAGACATAAAGTTTTAATAAATGTATGGCCTTTCGAGGGTATTTCTGAAAATAAATGTCTTGATTTTCATAATGACAGTCTTCTGATCTCGTCAGAATTATCTTATCTATTCGAGTTGGTGTGTAGACAGAGGTAGAGTTTGAAAAGGGGTCATGTGATGATGAACGCAATGGTGCATTTGTCGTCGTGTTTAAGGAGTGTTTTTATTTATTTATGTATTTGATTACCAGCCCTAAGCTGATTGCTTCTAATTAAAACAATTTAAAGCAAACGCAGAACTTTAAAAAAATTAAATCTACTAGACGTCTTACAACTTTCATGGATATATCTAGTGCGGGTAGAAGGGACAGATAGTGGAAATTTAACATTGCAAATAAGTTGGTTGTTTACAATACCATAAAAACACCTTCTCTCCGCAAGGCTGGTTAGGCCAAGTCTCTTACAGCGATCAGAGTAGAGGGCATAGGATGAGAAACAGCGATAGTAAATTAGACGTGTTGCTAATTTTTGGACAGGCTCAACAATATTGATATATTTTACTAACAGAGGAAGTACCCCAAGTGCGACCCCCAGATTTGGATCAAACTTGTCAAAAATTTAGTATTAATTTTTCTAAGACCTTCGAGACTCCTAGCTCGCGCTTTGCAGAAATGACCGAGATTTTTAGATTAAAAGTTGGAGGAAATGTAACTTTTTGCGAATTTTGTTCTGAAAAGTTTCTTGCCATTTTCTTCCCTAAAGGGTAACAAAAACATAATTTTTCCCACGCGAAACTGGCAAAGGTATGGCCGAAAAGTGTTTTCCTCTGACCGCTCCACGTTTTGCGTGCTCTCTCGGCCGCAAAGATCGGTCAATATCTCGGCTCTCCCTGCAAAGCGCGAGATAAAATTTTCAGAAATTGATATGGCATAGTCCTGAGGTGTGTGCAAAATTTAAAGAATATTTGAGCGTCGCACTTGGGTACCCCCTTGTAAATATGGTGAATATTTTGATGAGTTTAAGATTGATTTATTTGATTATTTATAATTTTGAACTTTTTTACGTTGTTGTAGTAAGGTAAAGTTTTTTTGATGAGTTCGAAAATTTGAACAGATAGGGTCACGTTGCTAAACTTTCGATTTATACTTGTTATAGTTGGTTTCTCCTTGTTTATCGTTAAGTTAAGACTACCTTTTTTGGTCTCTTATATCTACATGAAACATGTTCGTCATAATTGGTGGTCTCATGTCGTCATTCTCATAAGGCTTGAGATCACCCAACTTTTTATGAGTAACTTCCCCGTTCGCCAAAACGGTTTATTTATTTTTTGTCGCGCTAGCTGATAAAAATCGAAGAAGAAATTAAGAATTTTCTCATTTCCACCAACAATTCTCAGGTAATTGTCCTTACAGAAGAGGGCCGCTCTTTTGGATCCGATTTGGCGATGGTCCTTGGAGAAGGTGGTACGAAGAAAAAATCAAGTTATTTCAAAGATGGGGCTATCGATCTTCTGGCTGGAACTGCGGGTAAGATTTTATGGGATTTCTGTTGATGTCTGATGATATGAGATTATATATTTACAATGAAATTAATTATGTTTTCTTAGGTGGGATTGCTAATGTCTACTTCGGTCAGCCTTTGGACACGGTGAAAGTAAAGATGCAATCCTACCCAGAGCTCTACAAAAGTTGGATAACATGTTTTGCGCAAACCTTTAGAGCCGATGGAATCCGCGGCCTTTATGCAGGTGAATACTGTATGATTTATACTTAGTTTGATGGCTATATGTAGGTACAATCCCAGCTCTCGCGGCCAATATTGCTGAAAATGCAGTTCTGTTTACTGCCTATGGATTCTGTCAGAAGTCGATAGCATTTATGGCGGGAAGAAAGTCGACTGATGAAATGACTTCGGTGGAGAAAGCGGCTTCAGGATCTTTTGCTGCTGTCTTTGCGGCGTTAGTATTGTGCCCAACAGAATTGGTGAAGTGCCGATTACAAGCTCATCGAGAAGTCCACCCAGACAGTGCAGCGTAAGACCTTTGATATTATACTTGAGTTTTTTTGTCTTAAAAGTTCTTTTTTCATATTTATGTAGTCTAGTATATTTTATTTTGTAGTACCCCTCTTTCTGTATGCCGAGAGATGTACAAAGTCCAAGGCCTAAGGGCATTTGCTACAGGGATGACTCCAACAATGGCCAGAGAAGTTCCTGGTTACTTCTTTTTCTTCGGCGCTTATGAAACGGCCAGAAAATATGTATCAGACAACGGGAAGAAGGAGATTGGAGTCGGTGGAACAGCTGTAAGTGGAGCCATTGGAGGAATGGCACTGTGGACAGCCATTTTTCCAGCTGATGTGATAAAATCAAAGATGCAGGTGACGGGGAAAGGAAGCTTCGTATCAACTTTTATGGATGTGCTTAGAACACAAGGCATGTGAAGACAATTAGATAATAATATTTAATCCTAGGACCCCTAGGATTATATGCCGGACTAACACCAACTTTACTGCGAACATTTACTGCCAGTGCGGGATTATTTATTGCCTACGAGTACACAAAGAAATTTCTCCACAACACCTTCTGAAGATGAATCTCATAATTATATGATCATATCTCTTTTTCTAACCGAGTATCATCACGTTGATGATTTAAAATGTATAAGATAAAGTATTGCCTTTGCTTTGATGGGTCATTTTATTGTTTTACAATTTTTTGATATTAGTTTTTTTGTCATGAAACATAGTTGTACATCATGTTGACAAAGTCCGAATGACAATCTTCTTCTGCAAATGCTCCGGCATTCAAAAAGTAGCCTCCAATATGATCGAAGATGGTGTAATTGGTCAATAGGCTGTTTGAGCAGTTAGGATCTTCCAATCGACCCGAACACACCTTAATAATTTACCTTCAAAAATATAAGCTCACAGTGAAATCGCCATCAGTATGACATCCATTAGGATACCAGACCTCGGTTCCATGATGGAAGTAATGCATTGCTTCCTGAACACATCCAGTTTCATTCCGACTTGGTTTACATGGAGGAATGTGAGGGACGATATCTTGTTTGTTTACCAGTCGGTAAGAGTTTGGTACGAGCTTATCAAAGTTCAATGCAAACTGATAATCGCCCACTCTCGGTTCTCCAAACGTCCTCAGGGTTACATTTGCAGATGACCGATAATTTAAATCAACGGTCACAGCGGCGGCAATTGCTGCCAAAGCACCACCTAAGGACATTCCGGAAAAAATAACCGGGTAATCTGAGGTCTCGGGATCTTCGAGGATGACCTTTATTGGAGGCCAAATATGGTTGAATGCGGTTAAAAAGTAATGATGAACATGGCCTCCAAGAAATTCTTGTTCTGGATTCAATGTTTGGGCAAGTTCATCAATAAGTTCGTGGACTAGAAAGATTAAATATATGATGTAAGTCAATGGTTTCGTATCAGAGTATCTTAATTACCCGAATCAGTTCCTCTAAATGCGATCATCAGCTGTCTTTTCTCCTCGGACCGAACTCCCAACACCGTGCATTTGTCATTCAAAGGCCCAGCACATTTTGATACCTTAATACCTTTCTTTGTATTATACTTTCTCTTACTTTATGATATATTTCCTTCCAATCCGAACTACTTTCTCGATTGATTACATCCAGACATGTACTCGAATTGATTGCATACCCTGCGGCCACTAATTTCATTAGCTTCAAGGCTTCTTTGGGGTCATAAAAATCAATAAGCGGCTCTGGATTCGAAGCAGGAAGTAGAATTAGCGTAAAAATGAAATATTTTGCCATATTATTCCATCAAATGCAAAATTTAAAACTTAAAATTGTGGCTGGAATAGCTTTGAAAAAGGAGAGGAAAGCGAACAAATAATATTTTTTTATCTTTTTTTGTTCGTTTATTATAAAACAAGCTCTGTTAACGGCGGAAGAATTAGCAGAAAGTGGCGTTTCACTCATTAAATTGTAAAAAATGTAAAGAAAAATTTTCAGATTCATTTCATCTTGTTTGTATGGATGAAAAGATTAGGAAAAAAAGAAGATTTTTGTAGGCTTACGATTAGATGAAGCGTTGCGTAATATTACTAGTGGGTGTTACAATAAAATTTGGATTTTTTATGACATTAAGAATTGATTAAGAATTAATTTCTATTGTAATTTTTTTGAGTTTTTGCTTTCAAAGTTACGCAACTTCCGTTCCCGAATGAACCTTAGTTTTATTACGAATATGCCCTTCAAAATTGCTTTCAAATTGACTATAGACGTCCATTTTATCGGAATGATCCTTCCGGACTATATACTTTGTTCATAATGAGGTTCTTGGGAGGGGAATTTGGTATATTTTCGACTCGATCAGTGGCTTCTTCGCCTCTTCCGATCGCTTCGAAACCCGTCGGTGGAATCCAGTTTGATCCCAGAAACATGACGAAAACGAAAGGGATGGGTAAAAAAGAAATTATTTTTTTGTGAAAATGAGATGAGCAAACGAACGATGCTTAATTCAACATTATCCATTGCGCCTTTTTTATTACATTACAGGGAAGAGGATTCAGGGGTTTCCGGTGAATTGCTTAACACTGGTTACCTAATAAATACAAATCATCTCTCAGGGGAGGTACTCAAGATCCTATTTTAGGGTTTGACCAATTTGGTCTAAATTTAAAGTCTTTCTCGAGGGCAATGGTCCTAAACCGCATTATGCAAAACCTGCATTTGGTGCAGTATGTCTTCCTTGGTGATTTTCAATTTGAAAATTAAACGGATGGCTAAAAAGAATGTCTCAATTCAACGACAAACAATTTTAAAATCGTTGATTGACTCCTTGCGAAACTTCTTTTTTTGACAAATTTTTATTTCTCTTTTAAATTCCAATGTTGATCTACACTGAACTTCATGATTACATAAGCTCCTTTTAAACCTAATGATCGGTTTCTCTTCTGTATTCCCTCCCATTAAATATTTGATTGTTATGTGTATTGCGCATTGAAGAAGCGGCGGGAGTGATTACTGAAATCCGAAGAAGATCTGGTTTCAGTGTTTGTTTTCTTCCGAAAGCGAAAGTTTTTTTGGAAAATAAATCACTTTTGGCGAATGTTTTGGTTTAATATCTACAATTAAATCCCCCGGTATTTAATCCAGTTTTTTTTTATTTGTTTATCACGACCACGGATTTTAGTCATCATAATTGTATTTTTTATAAATTTTATTACTTTTAATGACGATTGTTGTGAATAATTATAATTTTCTAACTAATGACCAACACGTTGCCCTACAAATTGCGTAACACTTACTTTTGCCTCCAAAATCAAGTTTCATGGATCATCCGGCCGTTTCAATTACCGGTTCACAATAAATAATTTGTTTTCTCTTACAAGTTATTGTTTTTTATCGAACCGAAACCGGGTTACCTCAAGACTCAAGGGCCATTTCTTCTTTTTTGTCTTTTCGTATACGTGGGCTCTCTTTTTTTGTTTGAAGATATACATTGTAGAAAGAAAAAAAGACAATGGAATAATATTTTTTTGAGAATTCCGATTGCTTTTTTTTGGAAAATTGTCAAAACGTTTTGGGTGGAGAGAAACTCTGAGGTTATCTAGACGTCGCGCTATGACTGTGATGGGTATATCTTTCGGTTTCGGGAAAGTATAAGAGTTTGAAAAAACCGAATTTACTTGCTATGCGAAGATTGTAAACATTTTACGAGTTTCTTTATGTTGCAGAAGCTGGGTTTGGGTAATCAGGCACTACCAATGATTCGTTTTCAGATAAAGATCATCCTTAAGGGAATTTAGGTTTACAGAATTGCAATTTAATATTTGTTTGATCTTGAACTACTACGTATAACATCATATAATTAAAAAAAAATTTTGCGATTTCTTGCAAAATCGAAGTCGCAAACGATTGCTTTTTTTGTTATGGAACAATCGTAAATTTCAATGACCTGTAAATTGAAAAAAATGCCTGAGGCTAAATCCCCAAAATTCCTAATCTCTATATTGCAGCTAACTTAAATGCCGTTGAAAAGGCGCAATGTATTGAAGAGCAGCCGACGAAACCTCCAAAACAAACAACAACACCATTCCCAGAGCTATTCCACTTCCGGTTTCAGTTGTGCAGAAGCCTGTCTGAATACGGCGATCTCTTTTTCTCAGACGGTTAACTCAAATCGAGTGAATTCCGAAGAGGAGAATAGAGATGCCAGGCCAGTGACGACGCGAAGGAAGCGATGGATGTATATAGTCTTGGCAACAGTTGCTTTCACACTCTCTTCAATGCAAATGGGTAGGACATTGATCAAACCTATTATACATAATTGCCACCTAATTCTTTTCAAAAATCTTTTATAATAATAATTGTCTTTAGCCTCCTCAACAGTGGTAATAAAAAGATTAACAGCCAAACAATGCCTCACAAATCCCTGTCTAAATGGGGGAACTTGTACTCCCGGCAAGATTGCTTGTGATTGTGCTCATGGATGGATGGGAAGATTCTGCAACCGTACGTTTATTCAGTTATAAATAAATGCAGGTCTCAGGCAGATGTCGGAATATCTATCAAAGCTGTGATCGATGGGCATTGGAAGAGAAATGTGAAGTTGTGAGGACTCAAACAAACTTTTTCGACATCAATTGTGCCGTTTCTTGTGGGATCTGTACTTCTGATCCTAGTGTCCGTAAGTATAACTAAAATTAGGGAAATCTCTTTTAAAACTAATGCCGTTTAGACCTACCACGGATACCATTAGCCCCCGCATTAGAGCCTTTACAATTTATGCTTGGCCGCTGGTATTCGGCCGCTTCGAAAGCTTACCGATTCCCATCAGATATGAAAGGGGATACTTATGAAGAGATCTTGGATATAATGCCTGCAGAAGTACCCATGTTTGGAGCACCATCTCTTAATCTGACGTAAGGAAACGCATTTCAAACAACGATATTTTTCGGTCATGGATAATTTAAAATAATGTTTTTAGAAGTACATCGTGGTCTGGCCCAGATCGTCGGATCGTCCACGGATTCCTAACACTTAAACCTAACTCAATCCCACCGGAAGTGGCCATTTTGAGTACAGCAAATGAAGGTTTGAATATGATTGAGTTGGGGAGTATTCAAGGAGGCGCTGCTACCTTCAATATATCCTATATGCAGGTCCATCCCGGGTTAAATAGCGCTCAATTACCTCTTGGAGTAAGTGCTAAGTAATATATTTAAATAATTGATTTTTCCAGGCAACCCGGAGATTCAAACGACAAGGAGCACTCTTGGAAATGACAGTGGCCAAACTCTATTCCCAGAATCGAGTCCAGCAATTTAAGAAGATGTTCCGGAAGATATATTCATATCAATATTAGGACCGATGACATGTATAAATAGATTTATTATGCCATAATCGCAACAAAACTGCTTTAGCTCCACTTTTTCAATAAAAATTCGACAATTTCTTATCGATCAATATTTCTTTGACACTATGCACGAAAAGTCGATTGCTTTTTTGACGAAATGCAACGAATATTATTCTTTAAAAATTTTATCTGCAAAATGGTTTCAAGGGAGGATTCCTCTTCGGATCAGGTAAGATTTTCGTTATTTACGAATTATTTGATTCAGTTTTAGTCGATAATTGTTGGATTATGCTCAAGGAATCCGGATATTGCTTATGCTGGAGAGAAAATTGTTTTAATAACTTACGAGGAACGTCATGTTCGAACATATCACGATTGGATGGAGGATGCGGAGATCAGGCAGAAGACAAATAGCGAGCGATTGGATTTTGAAACAGAATGCCGGCAACGAATACCTTGGAGAAGACACAAAAAACGGGGAACCTTCTTGATTATGGACAGGAAAGCATTTGAAGAGAGCAATGGGGATGAGGTAATGATTTTAAAAATATTGCCTCTGGTGTTTTAGGTTGTGTTATTTAAGAGCGGCAATAATTTTACCATGTTTCAGTTCGAATCTTTGCTGGGAGATACTAATTTCATCCAATATCCCGATTACATCGAGATCCTTGTTATGGTCGCTGTTCGGAAGTGTCGAAGATGTGGAATAGGGTTTGAAGCAGTTAGAGTGATGCTAAGTCACATTTCTCAATTTCGACAGGGAAGAAAAATCATAGCCAAGATCAGCTACGACAATGTTGAGAGCATAAAATTATTTGAGAAATTGGGGTTTGAAGTGACAGAAAAAAGCGATGTTTTCAAAGAAATGACACTGGAATTGCCCGAGGATAGCTTGCAGAATCTTTTGGAAGACGTTTACGTTTGTTATAAGAACACCAAACTGATTGATGAACTGTTTTCTGCCTCGAGAAATTATGATATCCATCTAGATGACCCCTCGGACAGCGAAAATTGATTTCAAATGGGGTGGGTTAACGGGCACAATGATTACTACAATTCCGCTGATTGTTTTCCAAATTACTTATCCAATCTGATATGTTGTTGAAGTTATAAATGCTAAAAACTAATTGAGTTATAGTTTGCCGAGTAAAAATATCGGTTTAAGATCTCTGTCTTTGACCTTTAGGTCTTGATTGAGAAACGTTGAGTGTATTCTTTCCGGATGGACATCTCCTTTGTATCCGGGAGATCCCGATTATGGGCAGTCCAGACGGGAACTCCTTGGAAGAGACGTTTCACTTGAATGTAGTCCTAGAAACAAAATTTCGATAACATTTGACGGTGACGGTTCTTCATGTGAATGAAATTACCTTTAAATCCGGGGAAAATCTATGGTAAGATCCAGCCGGGATAGTAATCAAATCTCCTGGTTCACTTTTAATTCGAATCCAACGGTCCTAAAATATCCGCTCGTATACGAAAACATTCACTTACGTTGCCATCGCGAATGTCAAAATACCCACAACCGTCAATAACATATCTGATTTCATCATCGGTATGTAAATGTTCAGTAAAGAAATTTTTGACCTTCTCCTCATATTGGGGCAATTTCTCCTTAGAAACGATGATCTCATCGCTGTAAGTATATCCTCGAGATAAGGCCAAAGGTTCCAACTCTTTTTCTCTGTTGGCCGGGTCTAACTGTAAATTTAGGATTACTTAGTCAGTAGAGGGCCATAAAATAATATAAAATGTTGTGTTACATAGTCCACAAGAGCCCCGATTTCTTTCAATTTCTCGAGTGAGACTGGTTCTGGCGGATTTAGCTGGCATTCTTCTCTGGAATTGTCTGGATTGGCTTCCATATACCATGCCTGGACCATTTTTCAGTTTGACTGGGCTATAAATAAAGTTTGCAAATAATTAATCTAACGAGGTTGTTTAACACAAGAAACAAAAACAGAAACTTCGGGAACATTAAAATAAAAACTCCGATTCCGATCAATAAAAGCGATTACTATCAATAAGAAGATCACGAAGTGCAAAAGAAATTTTGCTAAAAAAAGATAAAAAATCCGAGGAGGTTACTGTAATGTTCTCAGCTCGTAGTTTGATGACGTCCCCGAGAGAATTTAGGCAGATTAAGATTTAATTTTTTTTCTATGTTTAATGTTTTGGAATGGTTGTAATAAATTCGTTATCATAATGATGAAACGTTCGAGGCCATTGCAAAGATTTATAACTGCATATAAAGGATATTGTAACTAAAAAGCGATGACTTTTGTATTTATTATCGTCATGGATTTACTCTTTTTTATATTGTTTTGTCTAGTCAACATTTATATTTTAAGCAACGTAATATTCCAATTTATTGTACGTTAGAGTTGTTTATGAGTCTGCCGGAAGAGTGTCTACTGAAAATGTAAAAAAAATGTTGCAATGTTTTAGTACTCTGTTGGAAACAAATTTCATAATTTGCCTAAAAATATAATTTTTTTTTCCCGAGATCATATGACACAAGAAAATACACAATGACTCATCCCGTGTACTGATATCCATTACTTTTCTGACCACAATTCTTATGTTCTTCTCGGCCACAGCCGCTTATTCGCTTATTCATTTCCGTTCCAGCTGTCATGAAGTCCGAGCATGATTTTTTGACTGGTTTTTTATTTTTAGCCGAGTAAAAGATGTAATGTTTATAAAAATTTTATTATCTCCAGGAAATTTGATCCGCCTTATAAACAGAGCTAATCAGTCGGAGAGCGACGGCGGGGACACAGTTTCGAAATTTGCGGCGCGTTTTTTAAAAATTGCTAGCGGCAATTGGCGGCCCCCGCATAATTTGAATATGGGGGCGGACGAACAGGGACCGGGAAACGTTTCCGGATAATTCAAATAATTAGCTCGACTTTAAGCGAATTTCGTTTTTCTATGCTCTGTTTTGTAGTTTTTCGAACAGACCGAGGAGGAGGAATATACTGGGAATCTGTTTATATACGACTATTTACTTTGCTGATTGTATCTGAGGCTTGTAAATGAATCTTTCAAGGGCAATTTGATTATTTGGCGTGCAATATCGTCATTCGAATGATATAAAAAGCCAGATTTATGTAAAAGTCCATCTATATAGCCACTTAAAGACATTTTGAGATTATTTTGCAGTCTCTTCATTTCGTATTCAAAGGAGTTGAACCGGCCACGGTTGTTTTTTCATTTCCGATTTACTAAGGCCAGTTTCTAAATGACTACAAACCAGACATGCCAATTACTGGTAGAATTCGCGGGTTTTCAATGTTTTCTGTAGTTTGTTTCAACTTCTAACATTTTAAATAAAATATTTTTTTAGGCCAAGTACAAAAGCAAACGTGACATTCGTTATATTCCACTCATCCAAATTCATTGATCACTCGAAATTTCGTATACTTTTATATAATTGACCTTTTATAAAGTGTACTTACTGCCACTGACTGTCACAAATCAAAGAAATCCTAAAATAATCCGGATTGAGAGGAGAAAAGAAGGGTTCAAGAAAACAGGGATTTGGTCTTGTGCTCTGCAAAGTTATTTTTAAGCAACAGACAAGAGATGATTCTCAGGATAAGGTTTATCTCGATATTGCTTCTTGTAATATCGCTTCCCGTTTGCCATGGGTTTGTAAATCCGGTTTGTAAGTTTCCGTTTTTCAAACTGTTTTCAATTTCTTCCGTTACTTTCGTATCAAGCACGTGTTTTTTCAGTCAATCGGACGATAAAACCAACCGGAGAATATTTTACAACACATATTCTGGCACACTTTCATGATTTTGATAATTGGTATCACAAAGAAAACAAGACCTTCAGAGATATTTATGAAGAAGCGACTAATCAGACGTTGCTTGAAGAAGACGCCCAGCCCTTTTTTGACAGGATTTTTAAGGGGTTGAAGGATGCTGCACCCGAACTAAGATCGTTTAAACTTCATGTAAATAACATGGTGTTTGATCGACATATTAATTCTACTGATGAGGATGAAGTAAGAAAAGAAATAATAAGCATGTTTTTTATATTCAAAGGTATTAATTAATATAATTTTAATATTAAGGTCATTGCCAAGCTCCGAGCGATCCAACAGTTATTCCGTGACCACATTACAACAATTGTAACTTCAGCAAATCGCTATAATTTGCATATTGAGGCTTATGACACTTATGCGCGTGTAATGTCAGCTTGTGAGGAGGGAAATATTGCTCCAGGCTGTCGAAGTAGATTAGTTTTGGACAAGGCGTTTCCAGATCATGAATGGCATGATGATGATTATAGATTGGATACGATGCAAAGAATAGGAAATACAAAAGGAATTATTCAAATGATTTATCATGGAGGGGACATCCCGCTAGATGTGGGCAACCATGTTACCGGGGACAGTAAGTTATTGGAAATACGCTGTAATTGTCTCTTTCAGCGATTCATCATTTACTCCCTACTGGAATGGCTTTGACTTGTGATGAACTTCAAGGGAAGGAGAGACATATGGGAACTTACGTAGACCGAAAAGTTTATGCGGAGGCTTTGAATAAGATTAAAGACGAAGTCAATAGTCTTCAGTCTTTTACCTTGGTGTGCGAACGCACTGTGGATCTGAATGAAACTTCCGAAATTGAGGTAATATTGTATTTCTTTTCTCCAAATTTTGATGAATTTTTCAAACCTCAGCGCACTTTATGTTTCCAGAATATTCTTGAGATGAGATCCGCTGCCACAAAGGTCGACCAAGAAATCAAGTCGCTAATCGAAGAAGCCTTAAAGGTAGGAGTCCATATTGAACATATCTACGAGCATATTAACTTCTTCACTCCCGGCTGTGCCGAGGAAATGCTGGTCACCCGGTGTAATCGGGAACTCCAATTGCCTAAGGCATTCCCAGATATTCCTCTGGACAATACTCTCTTTACAAAAGTCTTCAAACGAGATCTATTTCATGGCGTCCCACGCCACTTGAGAATACTGTAACTTCAATGTATAAAATAAAGGAAGCAATGTAATTAATAAATAATCTATTTAGACGCCGGCAAAGGTGTAATGTTTATAATATAATAGTATAATGAAATCATATACATAATTGTTTTCCAACTCCACATCACGTTATTTCAAGCGACGTGTATTTACATATGTTTGGTTCGGAATTCAAATATTCATCACTTGGGACTGTTTACTATCATCGCGGGTGAACAAAATCCAGGAAATTGGCCAAGACTTGCATGATTACTGTATTGTTTAGAGAGGGTTTCACAATCTCTTGGAATGTGGGGTTTTCGTTGATAGAGTCGGTATTCTTTTCGTCGAGGATGACAGTTGGTATGTCTAAGTTTACTGAATACCCAGGTCTTACAACCATTACTCCATCGGGCTGAGTTTTGTCGACGACATTGTCAACGACGGATTTATGAGTGGGATGGGGAGATTGGAGTAGCAAAACCGCGTTGGTTTTGTTGAAGTTTGGGGCGACTTTACTGTAATCATTGTAAGTCACAAAGTAACAACAATGCCCTGAGGCCGCGATTTGCTGAATGATACTTGGACGGCCGGTAAAAAAGCTGTTGTCCATCAAATCGTGGAGCAAAAGAATATTTCCACGACGCTTGATCAGAAATGGTGGTTCAGCGAAAAAATATCTAAAGATTTGTAGTTATAATAATGTTGAAATCTAATATCAGTATACACTTCAAATTATAGTTAAGCCTTTACTGGTAACTATTTTCCAACAAAACAACACTTACTTTGCTCCGTTTCCTTCTTTCTCTTCTACCTTGACATGAACACCGTTTGCTGGAATGTAAAGATTGAGCGGGCGTTTGGTAAAATTGAAATTCTGAATTGTAGAAGGCAATTTCTCTTTCTTGGCCGTCTTACTATGTCCATGTAACAGAACAAAACACAACAAGCAATACGTCAGCAGGATTTTCATTTTTCTTGAATAAAATCCTTGTGTTTTTGAGAGTCGGAAGTTCTTAGATTTGTGTCAGATAATCAATTCGACTTGTTTTTGGAAGTGGCGAATTTGTGAATGTAGAACACCGGTTAAGTAATTAAATTCTTTTTCAAGACTCTTGTAGTTAAACTCAAATTTCAAGACAATTGACTTGCCGACGTTTTCGTTGTTTTCATATGACATCTACAATCCAAAACACGAAAAAACTATAGTTTTTGTGGGGGCATACGATAAATACGGTAATTGTATTAGGAAAAAGTTTCGTCTGGAGTTCATTTTAAACAGAATTTTAGTAGACAGTAAAACGAATTTGTTTATAATGACGCCTCCTCCATACTAAATAGCCTGCGGATATAAAATACTTATATTTAAGCCTCCATCTCTACACAATTGAATTTTATGAAACGTCCGAATGGGCTCCAGAGTATTGCAAAACGTGACCACAACTTCAAACAGTTGGCTTTGCCCTTTTCACGAGCTCTAAAAGATGAAAACCCAGTTCGACGAACAGTTTCTGAAGAAATTCTGACTCTTATTGTAGTGTTTAATTAACACAATGTGTATCTATTGTCTGCCATCTGCGATAAAACACTACAATTGTGCCATTTGAATTCAGTTTCAATGACGGAAGATATGAATACATTTTAATATCATAAAATTAAAATGAAATGAAAATAAATCTACTGAACGGCTATTCGCTGTTCTCCAAGTGAACGTATCGTTGATAACATAACCGTAGATAAATACATATATGTGTGGTTCCGAAAAATATTCGTAGCGATTGTAGTTGTACCGAGGAAAACCCTTTGCGAAACACATTAAGAAGACGGCTTTTACTCGAGATCTCGATTATGTAGACGTTGACGACGTAAAATAAAGAATTTATTGGAAGTAAAATAAATAAGCCGTGCTTCTTACAGAAATTGGGGTTGAGACAATAAAATTGTTTCTCCTGGCCCTGCTGACCTTGGCATTATAAATATGTTATTTAATTTTTTCTTATTACCATGAACTCAAGTTTCCGGGTTCAAACACGTTGTTAAATTACTTTTTATTTACCATGCTGTGGCATTTCCGTTTCTTTCGTTTGATCTTGTTAAATGTATAATAGATAAATCAATCGAAAGACGTTCTCTGAAGATTTTGCAGGAATTCGGCCACAGGTGAAATACATCTGACAGATTGTGAGAAAAAGTTAACGAGTAGACGGTGTTATTTTTTTTGCACGTAGTAAACGTTTACAAACCTTGATGACATAATAATATTGACCGTAATTTGCATAAGATAAATATCATGAACTTATTTCGAAGACGCAATCAAAGTGCATCATGTTTTGTAACATTTAAAAAAGGCGTTAAAATTTTATTGTACAGTATTCATACAGACAACATATTTTATTGTTCTCACATCATAATTGAAATAATTCTAAAGTTCAAAGAGGGTGTAGCGGATGAAAAAGGTCCTTATCCAATTCAATTGAGTCTTAACTTTAAAGAATACGATGAATATTGTATTATATTTGAATTACGTATCCCATTTGGAGACATCTTTTTTACATCACTTTAAATTTCTTTACTTTGCTATAGACTGCAGTCATTCTTGACCTGTTTAAAGTGCAAATTTGTGAACAGTTTGAATTTGCTTCAAGTATTCCGACAAAACATAGGAATATATTCCAAAGTGCATTTCAGTTAATGATTTGCTTCGTTTAGTGTCGCACAAAAGTCTATCTATATATATACACACACTTTTGCACAAAACCAGCGGGCCGGATTGTAGGAAATTACAACGAGTTACAATTAATTTTTACATTTAAATGAAGTCGACTGTAAATTGTATGCCAAAAAACGTTACAATATCATGCCAACCTTTTGGTGGAGTTACTGTAATTAAATTGTAACCGAAGAAATTTCCAAAATTTAAGAAAATCCAGACTTACAATGGAAATGTTTTCCCAAACAAATTTTTGCATCTTTTATTTTCCCTCAGATCAATGATCAAAATACCGTAGTCTGAGATATATGCGTGTTCAAATTGCACTGGAAATGCTTTTTAATTGGAATACAATCGATCCCTGTCGCCGGGACGGAAGTCATTTTATTATAGTGTCATGCGGTTCTGGTGAAATTACAGACAGATTAGTAGTTTGAACGGAGAGTTTGCAGTCACAAATGATGTTTATGTATATAATACATAAACAAGTAACTCGCAAGTTCTTTGACGTTTTGAGTTTGCTTTTTAAAGATTAAGGAGCAATTTTGGAAGCATCGTAGATGCGCATGTGTAGATGTAATATTATCCCAGCGATATTATAATAACTTAATCTTTTTTTTGATTATAATTTTCATAAACAATAATTTTGTAGTTCCAGAGTGATAAGTAAATTTCGTGTTCCAAGTTTGTTTATTACACCAAGTGTCAGCCGCTGACTGCATAATGCTATTACAAGCACAGAAGAAACGTATTCCGATTTTTAAATACGATACATTTGTGTGATCTTTCGCCAGGTTTCAACAGTTGTTTGCAAAAATTACTTTAAACTGCACGTAGGCCTAACCTTCGTACCGGTCTTAAAACCAAGATTGTACCGTAGATTACAGTCAAATTTCTATAATTTTTTGCACTGACACTAATTTCGTCATCGATGATGCTTTTCTGTTTACTGCACCTTGTTTTCGGTAAAATCTGACTTCCTTAGCTGTCTGAGACCTTTACAATGATTGACTGAACCGAGTGCGGACACTGTCGTAAAATATTCACAATATAATGCAAAAATTGTTTTGCAAGATTTTATCAGGTGCAGTGACAAACGATAAATGCGATTTGAATCATACTTATTATTGACGCAATCTCGTACATATCAGGCATACCGAAGTTATGGCTGTCAAAAGGTTTGACTTGTTCTGTGCATTGTCATTGCTTACTTGGCTAATAAAATTTAGTAGTTTGGCTGACTATTTGGTAGATCACAAGCAAAAATCTTGATCCGAGAGAAAAATAAAAATCACAGCGAAAATTTCAGTACATATATAGATATGCCAAGCTTATATATAGATAGGCCAAGCGAGGTCGGGCGACGCAAACTCAGAATGGATCCGATCCGATTGCCATGGATAACCCAAAAAAGTGAAATGTAAGAAAATAAAAAAATCTAACAAATAATTTCTAAACATTATTATTTAACCTAACCGAACATTATTATTTACCAGGACCCCTATCCCTGTTTTAAATATAACTTGAAATTCCTCAAAACTCTTAAGAATTACTATCCAGTTAGGCATCCCAACCAAACTCACCTTTCCTCTTTTAATTTTATTGTCAATGACATTTTTGTACAGTGATGATAAAAGCGTATTACGCAAACGCACTTATTACTAATTTAACATTTCCACGTCTTTCATGTTTTGAGGCAACTTGTAACTTAGCTAGTTTTTGTGTAATTTTCACAGTTGAATAACTCAAATACCGACGATTCGACTATTTTTACTCAACTTTGCAACTTTTTTGTCGTGTGCCCAAATTTTTTTAAAGCTCTGTTTTGAATTTTTGAAATATTTTTTTTTGTATTTTGTCATTTATGTCTAGTTTGTTGTTACACTTTATTATATAATATTTCACATGCAAGAATTGCATTGCGTATCTACTTTTTACGTTGTAAATGTTGACTGTTCACTTACAAGGGTCTTTGCTATTGGCATCCTCAATTACAGTGTTATTAAAGAAGTTGGAAACGATAGAACTGCCACCAAAAGTAAGGGAAACTTGAAAAAGAGATGAGAAAAGTAACGTCACGTGTGAATATGCTCAAATACTCTCATGACATTCTTGAAATCCCGTTTGTATGCACTTGGAATTACAAGTGTGGCTTATACGAATTACTGTAGAATATCTGAAACTATAGATCAGACTTATCAAGTTCAGTAAACTTCAAAAAATACAGTAATCAATTTTTTGTATACATAAGATTTGTAAAAAATTTGGTTTGAAAAACTTTTAAATTGGCCTTAAGATGGGGGTTTTGTTGTTTTATCATTGGTCTTTAGCCGAGCTTACTGTCAGCTTCCTGACGACGTTTTCTTAAACCGCTTAAATTTCAATCCTCATGACCCTTCGAGAATTTGTTTACGTCTGTAAAATTCAAATTAAGCCGACTTCTTGTTATGTTGGAATGGGTATTGCATAAGTCAAAGCACATGTCTGTGGGCGATAAAAATGCTTAGGTGACTGTTAAGCCGACAGAACAATGGAAGAATCCCCGGACTCTGTAATACATAAGCTTAAAGGGAATTAAATTATTTTTTTTGTTTTCGTTTAGTACTGATAGGGGGGACATTACAGAGTGTATGTAGGACTTTTTTAGAGATCATACTTGAATGGATTGCTTCCTTTTAATACACAACCAATATTACAAAAGATAACATTTCAAAGCAAAAAAGACTTTTCAGATTATTTTTTATGAATATTTTTAATGACTTATGTTTTCACAACGTAAGGTTGTTACAGTAAACATAAAAATATTTTAAAATTTATTTAATTTTTTCATATCAAACTATCTAATCATATCAGACATGAGACACCGCCATGACTCTTTCATGCAATTGGCGTTCAAACATTCTTTTCCCATTGAATAATCACAATTGATTCGAACTCTGAAATTTTAATATGAATTAATAAAATTACACATAGAAACATGAATTTACAGCAATTCTTGAGATTCTTTGTAAATTTGGCCTATTTTACATTAACTCTTTAGATCGAGGTCTTAAAATTCTAAATTGGTGTGAGTGTATCAACTGAAGTTTACGGCACGGTATGGGCAAAGTTCTTTTCGTCTGTTGAAAAACCAATCGTATTCGCAAAGGTCGAAGGAAACTCGACAGATTTCTCTCATTTTCCTCGGATTTCTCACGCATGTTCGATTTTTTTTGGGCAATTCCGCTGTAATTGTAAGTCAGTTTTTTGCATGCCAAATCCGCGGAATCATACACGTTTTACAGTAAGGGTTTTTAACAATTAATTAAAATTCTATTCGGGCTCTATTTAGAATCGGACCAAAAACTAATTTCACCAATGGGCCATCAGACAAAAGACTCTCATATGTCTTAGAAGACTGTAAAATACTGTATATGAAGTGTGAAAAATAAGGCAATCAACAGTATGTGATTCTAGCCAATTAAATCGTTCGATCCCTACGATGGTCAATCATTGACAAGAAACCTTGATTTGGTATTTTTAAGTTCGAATCCTCTAAAAGTTTTTTGTAAAACCATTTGGTCTACTAATTAACTGCCAAAGTAGGCGAAACACTGGCAGATTATGCTTTGTTTATAATGTTAATCTTCATTCAAACGCTAGACTGAATGAAATTAAAGGAAATTGGTTGTTTAACCTCATGGATTTGGCACATTTCTATTCAAGTTCAGATATATTGGCGATAAACCGGGGTTGATTCGCCTAAGATAATCTGATTATAATTGTGCACGGACGGTATTGAAGCATAAGAGCCGTATCTAAATTTTTAAGAAACTTGTTGTATCAGAGTTTAAGAACAAATCCTCAACCAGAATGGATTCTTATTCGGATTTGAGGGATGCGAAAGATTTAAATTAAAAACATCCGCTTAATTAAGCCGCTAAACATTTTGAAGAACCCGTATCTCTCTGTAATCGTAATTCCATGTGGGAATTGCAAAGTCTTAGAGAATTCGTAGAAATAGGCAAAGCGCCAGGTAGCGGGGATTGTAGATAAGAAAACGGGGGCAGTCGCCCGAAAGATGGTTACGGTGGGCGGTGGTAAAAATGTTTATTGACAGAAATCAAACAAATAATGCGGGAACCTGTCTGCCATTCTGTTTTGTAGAAGATAGAAAGGAGCATCTCTAATTTTAGTACGTTGATAATACCATCAAAAATGTCTTTAATAGAAGGATAATAAAAGAAGATTCAATCGGAAAATGGGACAGTTCCTTCGGAGAATAGAATGAAGGGAATGTATTGAGCTTTGAGGCTGTTCTGATCGTTTTATCAGTTCAGAAACTGCAGTTCAAACAGTTTTAAAACGCCTCCGTCAGATACAAATTGTTGACCATTCGGCTATAGATAAGGTCTCAATTTTATGATAGGGTATTTTTTACAGAGCGTAGAGTACGGGTTGGGATTGTGAAAAATTGGAGTTTACCTTTTTGAATGTTTTTATAATATAGTAATATGTTAGATTCTTTTTGCGCATTTAAGATTAGAATAAAATTATTTTTTTGCAACTATGGTAAAATTCGTGGGTTTCAAAGGAAAAATATCAAATAATAAATCTCAAACACCTTTACTTTTAAAGGCAGTTTCCTCATTAAATTACATAGGCTACCGTATGATGCAAGCGGCATTTGAGTCTCGTGATACTGAAGGTCATCAAAAAGTGTTTGTGAGGAGTTATACTTGAAATTGAGTAATTCGGAACAATGGAGTTCGAAATACAAATCTCATAATTTGATACGGTAGAGTGATTAATAAAAAAGTAAATCTATTGAATTACTTGGAACTCTAAAATGTTCGAACCCTATTCATAAGAGGTTATCGCTGAACATTGTAATTAAAAATTTAATCAGGACCATCATTTTGGGTATTACTCTTGAATATTTCGATTTACTTTTAAGACAACAAAGAAAGCTTTTTTTGCTTTCAAAGGATTTTAAGATACGTAGAGAGTTAAATATCCCCGTGCACTTCTAAATGGTAATTGTAAAAAGCAAAGTATGTTTGCAAGCTCTGTAGTCCAATCTCTTTTTGCAAAATACACAATTTCGAAAAACCCTAAAACATTATATTGTCTCCGGCAGATAGCCAGTATGAAGAACGTTGCATTGATCAAAATTAAACACTTGCCCATTGAGTTTGATTCTTTAATGTTCTAAATGTTACGAACTTTAAAGTTTAAATTGGTCCCAAGAAGGAAAAGAATACAAAAGAAGCTTAGTAGGCAAAATGATCGGGGTGTTTTAACCCTGGATTCTATAAATACAAAGAAAGCTTAATTAAGAGAAAAAACCAAGTAGTTTAGTCAGGAAATTTTTTTGCACACGTTTTTTTTGGTTCTTCTAGTCCGGCAGGATGCGGGGTGTTATAGAAAAAAACACTTACTGGGTGATTTTTTTGTCAGGTGTTGTAACATTTCATAAAAAAGATTTTAAATGCAATTTTTAAAATTTAAAAATTTTTGGTTTTTTTGAGGATAGGTATACGCATATGTATATGATATTGATCCAAAAGGGTTTGCACAAAGTTTTGCGACGTAATTTTGCATATTTGTTTTTGAGCAGTGATTGAGATGCTCTTTGTTTAGGAATAGTGAGCTTGCTGTTGACGTTTTGACGTTTCAGTTGCGTCATATTCTAAATGTTGTGTCAACGCTTTTGAATTAATAGTTTTTAGAGTCAAACATCTCTAGAATAGGCATATGTAGACTCGGATTACATCGTGTCATTAGCATTTCATTACTTTCTATAACAAACCAGAAATCACTGTTAATGCAACGTATTAGAAAGATTCGGGTGTGTAAAGCGGTTGGTTACAAGTAATGTTGACAGTTGTGCTCTTGGAATCAAATTGCTTTCTAAGCGGCTACTATACATTTTAAGTACCTTAGGACAGGATAAGCATATTTCACTTCCTTGACTTTACGAGACTTTTAAGTCTGTTATTGACAAAAAAGGACGACCTTTGTACTCCCTTACTTCGCAGTATGTATACCACTGTGTGGTAAAGAGTCGTAACTTTTGTCCACAACGATTGGTTTTACAACGTTTTAATGGTAACTTTGTGAATGACACTAAAAATACAATTCTCTTTATTCGAATTAAACTTTGACAGTATTGCAGTTAAAATTAGAATAATATTAATTAACGTCGTCTGCTTCTTACAACACTTTCAAAAAGTCTCTACCCAGAACTGTCCTTGTTAAAGTTTGTAGCATTGTAAATTTTACACTAACCTTGCCTGTACAACATTTACACAGTAAATTCTTGAAGGCCTTCAGCCGGATACCACTAAGATTATGTTAAACTCTACTCTTACTCGTAAAATTCACAATCTGAAGAAACAGTTTTTAGTTCGATAAGAAATGGACTTTAAGAACATTTTTATTTATGTTTTCTCCCAAAGTCAGCTAATTAACGGGCGTATTCATGTCGTTAAATGAAATAAAGATGAACCTTTTACTTGTTAATTATGTTGTATTAGGAAGATACTTCAAAGTGTAAGGAAATATTCTACTATAAAGATGGCTAATTTTGATCCAAGTTGACTTTGATGTCTTCATTAAAAAGTTATGAAAGCCATAAATTTATGAGGCATGGCTAGACTGAGCTTTAATTTGGATTGAAAGGGTGCTACGGCTAGTAAACTATGATCTTTTCGCAAGGCTAATAACTTGGAGATTTACGGAGAAATGTCATAGATCAACGAAGAAACGTGGGGAAATGAGTAGGTGACATTAATAACTACAACATTAAACTTAAAAGTTTGAAAAGTTTAGGTTCACTGAACTTATTAAGTTCTGAAAAATGAAAAATATTCGAATCATTGCTCGATTGTGGCTTGTTTGACTACAATTTCTTTAATCTTTAAGGACCAAAGAACGTCAATCTAGCGCACGTCAAATTGAGAAGGGAACTCTTCAAATTGGCTTCATACGTCCCAAGATTTATAGGAAAAAATTATTTCAAAATTTTTCCGCTGGGGTTACCGGTCAAAACAAGTCTGAAAAAAAATCCAGTTAGCTTGAAAATGGTAAACTTTGTCAAAAAAACCTGGGTTTTGCCAAATTAGAAAAGAAATCGGTCAAAAAAGATTTCGCGGATCCCATATTTGTGACGAAATGCCAACTTGAAGAGTTTCCTCCCGCTAGGTTTTTTCGATTTGACGTGCAGCGCATTTCCTGAACTGTTTAGACGTTTCGTCCACACACTATCGGTTCACGAAAAGATTTTAGATATAAAAGTTCTTTGGGAAGAAGTTTTCGTGGACGAAATTGGTCTCAAAAAATTAAGAAAATTTTGTAATATTCGTTTCAGGCAGAGAACAAGGTTTTATCCCGCGGCTAGCCAAGAAAACAGCGAAAGATTCTTCTCCAGAATTCTGTTTGTGACGAAACGCCACATCGTTAAAATCTTGGACAGGAAATAGCTTCAACTACGCTGGATTGATGTGCTAAGCAACTACATTTGAACCTTGCTCTTAAGGCTTGGAAAACAAAATGTTACAAATTTTTCTCTCCCACGCTTTTAAATACCAAGTAGAGATAATTTTAAAACTGGAATATATTTTACAATCTATTTGATTATTTTAAATTTTTCGTTTTACGACCAGGGACAACAAAAATTCTGTGAAATTTTTTCTTCCAAGGCGTAAAAGCGTAAAAGCGAGATTCAAATGTATAATAGTTGTATTGGTCTTTTAAGTAAATTTTGAATCTTTTTGGTTGCAAAATAATGGCGAAAGATGTTTGTTAGATGATGAAAAAATTGCTAGGTTATGTAAATCAGAGAGTGTGGGATGATAAGTTTCGCAAGTTACACCTTAATCTAATCCTTCATTGATTAGACCCCCAAAAAAGAAAGATTAGCAAACAGTTTGGGCCGTTTCTAATTAGCCGGTTTTATTTGGCTCACCAGGGGCTAAAATGTTGACGTTGAGAAGTTACTGGAGCTGCTAGCAGCTCTCTGTTTGTGTGACATTTCTGTTTATAAAAAGTACGGTAAATTTCTTTGTGATTATGTTATATTATAGTAGGTTTCCTTTTAATGAAGACCGTAATTAAGGAGATACTGCACCTTCTCCCCGACCAGCCCTCAGGGAATGCGTTGGTGTTTAAAGTGCAGACCTTGGTTTGTTTTTATTCACGTGCATTTTACAATTAGGGATTCATCGAAATTTCAGTTCAAATACAGTACACCGCGTGAGGGGGGAGTGCAAAAACAATGTGTTCGAAAACTAGTAGAGAGTGAAGCTGCAAAATGGGAAGTTAGCCAAAATATTTGGCCAACAACAAAGCTACAAGTGCAATAACTTGTAAATACAAAGTATTTGTGCAGTTTATTTTTTAAATGTTATTTCGGCGAATACGGACTAAAAAAGGTACTGTAAGTTCGACCACGCATTGATTTGAGTGTTTTTTCGACTTTTCCCTACAAGTTCCCACTAAACTACTACATTACACTTGTTGACGCTGCAAACCCACTTAATTACTATATTTCTGCGCATACAAACTTAATTGTAAACCTTTTGAGTTGCATGTTTGTTATCGTCGTTTTTTTGTAGGTGATTGAGATAAGGCCTATAATTAGGGGTAATTAATAATCTTCTTTTTAATTTGTTGTAGTTTTTACAAGAGTTTCGTTTTGTACCAACCGATTTTGGGTAAAAAAAGTGTAAAAGAGGTGTATGATGCACGTAGATACAAGAGTTGGACAAATGCTATGATCATTTGAAACAAAAAAATTTACAAAATTTTCATCCGAAAAAGGTGATAACTACAAGAAAGATTTTATGAAGATTTAATGAAAGCATAGGATGACAGATGAATATGTAAATTTATTGCACTTTAATGAGTTTGTCCAGATTAATGACAATCTTCTCCTGATATTTTTGGTTAGTTATGGGTCAGCTCGTGATTGTCAATGTTACTTTGCAGCAAATTTTACCGTCTGAGACCAGAGAAGCCCCGATATCAGTAGCCATTAATGAAGTACATTTTGACTGTCGTAACAAGTACATTTAATATTCCAGAGAAATTGTAATTGTATAAGAATTGAAAAGCTAATCTCCCAATTAGAAAAACGTTGTCTAGGTATGATAACTAAAATAGGTTTTACGGTAATCTTTACCAGGAAAACAAATAAAATAAGCTCAGGAAATTGCGGAGAGATTGGCGATATGAATAGATGTCTGTAAATTCAGTTTCGACGGATTAGAGAAGTTGTTTTTCGCTAAAATGTTTAGGATTATATCAGATATGGTCGACCAGAAACCTGGTTTTCTTGTGTTTGTGCGGGCTTGCTGTAGTTCTTGAGCTGATATCTTCGATGAAATTGTAATTATCCAATTTCGAAAACGATTGCTTTATCCGTTCCTTCTCACAATCACTCCTATCGAGGAAAGGTCAGCACCGCAGGGCTTAATCCTTGAAAAAAGCCGATGGCTTTAATTCTCTGCAAATGATCACTTTTCTTGCATTACAGGTCAGTAGTGGCCATAACACTTTTTGTCTTTTCATTGTTGACAGATTAATTATCACGCGCCTAATGTTAATCTTTCTGTATTATCGGATTTTCTGTGGTCTCTGTTTTGCCTGAGGACAGGAGCGGCGATCGTATATCCGGGCGGTCTTCAGGAATATGTAGTGTAATTATCCCGCGCTTTACTGTGTACTTGACTTTTTTCATCGTTTTTTGAAAAAGGGTTTTGGTCTAAATTTTTTGGAATTTTCTTTTTTACAGCTGATACCCTTGATTGTTTACATTTTTGTAAAACAAAGATTTTCGGCGATGTCATGGGGAATATTTTTAGCAAGGCGATTATTCATTCAAAAGGGCAGTGCGAGCAGTGCAAGTAGATCAGTAAGAGTATTAACGTTTGGTTCGGTGACTGTGTATTGTTTACGGTAATTGAAATAAATACGGTATCAATTACCTAAATGCACGTAGCTAATTCTTTAATAAAAAATTTCGAAATCGCGAGTGCAGAAGAAGTAAATTCGTAGGGGTCCTAGACTGAAATTGATCTTGTTATAACAATTTTATCTCCACAACTTTTTTGAGGCAAACAAAAGTGTTTTCCAAAAAGACGAAATGAGCTCAGCAATGTTTGACATTGCATGTGTGTCTCATAATTTTATTTTCAGTTGTGTTTAAATCATAGTTTAAATAAGGCTTTTTACAGCCCAAATTGGTGTGTCACAGTCGTTTTACTCTTGGAAATTCTCTCGAGTTAAGCACGGGTTCGTTAAGGTTATTATATTCAGCCCCAACTTTACACTGGGCCACGAGCAGAGAATGAATTCTGAAAAGTGTCTGGTGCTTGATTAGATTATTCAGAATAAACAATTCTTGTACGTTCCAACGAAAAAAAACTATATAATTATGCGATTAACCTGAAACAATCTTTGACGGCTGATAATTGCGGCTTTAGGCTGTGTAATTAGTCGAAAAAGAACATCCAAATGGCTAAATGCACTTTCTCACAACTGTACTTTTACACACCAAGAAAGTAGAGAATCTAAATGAGTCTAAAAAAGGCGGCTTGATCAGACAGTGAGCACCATTACCGCCTTTTGTACGTGCCGTTACGACTGTCGGTGTATTCTTTGTATGCGTCAACATTTTGCGTCATATCCTCATAAACTTGGACTGTTTTCCGCTTTCCATTTATCCCGGAACCCGCGACTCTTGGCTTTCGAAACCGGTAATCCACGAAACTTTATTTAGGTGTCAGAATAATAATATTTCTTTGACTTTGGGTATTTTTGGAATGTTTTTGGATTCCCGGGGTTTGCAGAATCAACCCTCGTTACTTGTTATGGTTTTAAAATCTTGTTTTTGTTTAATTCCCTGCCTCAAGTGATATGGCTATATTTGGACTACTTAACGGCCCTAAGGTCAAGAATTCCATTGTGAAATTTTGATGAAGAAGAGCATTTTGCAGTATGAGTGTCATTGAGACGTTAAGAATCAAGTCAATTATTCCAGACAGTTCATTAGACATGATGTGTTTGGGGGCCTCTTACAATATGTCGTCTTATTTGGTCCGAGTTTAATAACTACTAATATTTAAATTTAAATAAATACGAGAGGCTTCCAAATGCTGAAAAATGTAAGAGAATATTGTAACAACAGATATTTCAATCGGGCCGGGGTTTTCGTACCTCAGAGCTCGGCCATAAAAGTAGGCCGCTCGGCCCGTTTTCAAAGTTTTTGAAGCCCGATAGTTTTACGTCACTTTTTTAAACGGAAACTTTTTTTAAACAAAACAAAGTTTATCTAAAGAAAAAACTACTAAACGAAACGCCAAAAACGACAAATAGTATCCCAATTTGTAATTGCAATGCAGAAAATAAGAAACGCTAATTTAAGAAAAAACTTTTGTTTTGTTTTTTGTATCGTGCCGAAATCCAAACCTGAAGTGGAAATTCTTGAAGTCATCTCAGAATTTTATAAAAATTGTCGCTTGAAGGACTGTTAGGTAATAATGTTGCCGGAGCCCAGATGACCTAAAAGGTGTTTGGCTGACTTTTTAAAAAAATAAATATTTTTTTTGGGGACCTAAAATAAAATTTGTATAAAAAGTATGCATTCAAAAATATCTTCCTGAAATTTGACCATGTGTTTCGTTTTCAAAGCCTGCGTCAAGTTTAAACTATCAGTGGGGTGTCCGAAATGGTATCGGACCGTAAGTGTAACATTACTTTGATATATTTTTTGTTTTTGGTCACAACAACAAAAATGTTCAGCGTAATCGAAAACGTCGAAAAGTATCAATAAGCGGTTAAAAAACTTCGGAAAACAAGAGTAATATTTATTTAGAAACGCATTAACGATCTTTCAAAATTCTCCTGAAAATGTTAACTCCGAGCTCCAAATAATCGATAAATACGAATTTTCCACGGTGCCTTTTATGTATTTTAATGGCTTTTATCCGGGATTTCTGTAAACTTGAGAAGCCTTGCAAGTACAAATTTACCCACTACTTGAAATGATGTATTCTTGGTGCATATATTCAGTACGTGGAAAGATTATTTCCGGCCGTGAAAATTAAATTTTGTTTTTGAGTTTGGTTGCAATGGCAATGCAAATTTTTATGATGCATTCTCTCTCAGGCTGTCAGCGCTGTGTCATCCGAAATGCATAGCTGATCAACTGGGTATAATAAAACCGGCTGTATATTTTCGTCTAGACTGACACACGAGACAATTTAATTGATCATGGGAATGGGTTTCGAGTCTCTAAAAAGGCTTTCCACGAGGCCTTGCGAGGTGTAAAGCGTCGCCAGCCTTCACCATGACGTCTTTTCACACATCTGGCTCGTCGCCAAAACCGGTGAAAATAAATAAATTGGCTCGGAAAAAACATGTGTAATTAGGTCGTCCACCGAGTTCCCGAATTGGAGCCCAAAATATGAAAATTCGATGAGTCTATAGCTAAAATACTATGCAAATTAGTCTCAGGAACCTACAAGGTACGAATTGATATGCGTAGGCTTATTTGAGTGGGAGAAGCGCTGTATATTTAACCATGAGGACGAAAAAAGAAGTTTTATTTATTTCAAAAACAAAAATATACGTCAACGTCGCGAAAGGAAAGAACATTCTGATGAGACGGAAATTTGTGCCAAGACTTTGTACTCTATACCCAAAAAAACGTTGATGTCAAAGCGTACTAAGAATAGAGGAGTTTATATTATAGTACAGTGGACAGAGTAGGAAATAACATGTTTCAAGTTTTCGTTCAGATTCTCGGAAAGTGACCTTGAATTTGGAGCAAAATTGTTGTTATTACATAATTACAGTATGTTCCATTGTTTAAATATGCTGTTTACGTGACATTTAGTATGTATGAATAACACATTTACATTTTGTAATACAAGGTGTTATTAATACAATTTTAATCTAAGAGGTTGCGAGTTTACGGAATTTCTGATGGTTAGCAAATTCAGATTTAAATTGTTTATAGAATATGGACACATATGATAAAAAGAAAACATAAACCATTAGAACGTGGTGTCCATTGTCTCGGTAAATCCCATTTTGCCCTCAGGCTCTTATACCTATAATTCGCCGTACTTCCGTTGTGTATATTTTTTTGTTCGGGCTGTAATTATACCCTTTAATTTATTATAATTTTGGTAATAACCGAGCCTCACACTTCATCCATGTGGGAGATAATTGGGCGAATTTCAAGATTGCAAAAGTATTAAGTAAAGGTCATTCCTTATTAGATTAGTAACAGGGCTACAGCGTGTGATGATTCATAGTTAGTTAAACCGCGAATCAAATCATTGCCTAACTATAATACAAACCGCTAGTCTTCTGCGTATTTCCTTTTGTTTAGTATTCAGGTTGCAACAAACGTTTAATTTTATTGCATTTATTTTAGGTAAAATTGCATCTCGACCTTTCATTTATTTCGGATGATTGTGGGAAGTGGTTTCAGAGTATCATTTTACACACGAATCACTCATTTTTCGGAAGTTTAAATGTAAAAAAGGTTATCCACTAACCCATGGCCATGCATGGTGTCATCCGGGGGTGGATTCGGTATTGCTTTTGGGTATGTGCAATGTCTATGTCGTCTTTTTTGGAAGTGGGACGACATTTAACAATGATTGCGTAATAAAATAAAATAAATGTACTGTCCACGGGTTCTCTGCGTGGTCTCAGACTACAGATAAGATGTTTGTGTCTGCCTACCGTGAGAATTATCGCCGCAGAAAACGTGTAATTGTGGAACCGAATACAATGCAAGGCTACAATTTAGAAATTTTGGCAAGCTTATGGGGACTTTACATTATCTTTTAAGGGCTCATGCACTTCTGTTGAGACTAAAATCTTTTTATTACATAAATAATGCTGTCTACGTAGACAGCTTGAAGCTAATTTTAAAGGGTTTTGACCTCTCGGAATGCACCTGTTTGATGAAAATAGAACCTGTTCTACCGTATTTTTTGTCTTCGTTTTTCTTTTTTTTCAACTTCAGTCAAACGATCTGATATGAAGAGAAAATATTTTGAAAGATTTTAACTCTTAGATCTGATAGAGGGTTACCTGAAATCAAATTACCGCCGTGTTCAGACTCTGACGTCAGCCGAGCCTACCTGTAACTTGTTTTTCTTCCGTCGCTATGTCATTTTTATTTGTGTCTAACTGGGGCTGGCTTTTCGGATTCTTTACTCGTAAGAGGACCTCGGTTTGATCCGATGTATGTAAAGTACAACTTTATTACTGACTGTTCAAGACCAATCATCTTGATTTGTGGTTTAAGTAAGCCGTTTCTGATTTTGTGCTTTCTATATACGACCTCAAATTGAATGGCTTCGCAGAGTGTGCACTTTTAACCATTTTAATTATTTGTCCATTCTAGATTTAGTTAATCTTTCAAAGTTTCTGCGGCTGCACTATTACTGCGACTATAAAGACTGCTTTTAAATCTGAACGTCAATAAATCAGGGTTCTTTGATTGATATTTGCAGCTGATAAGAGGGTAAAAACTGTACTTACCACCTTGACTAGGGGAATAGGTTAAAAGGTTTCGAGAATTCGAGAATCTCCATTTGGGTGGTGAAAATTTTGGTGAACGCATTCGGATGATCGTTTACTGATGGTAAAATTTTGGGTGGGGAATAATAGGACGATGGAATATGTAGTAAGGTGAGTGAATTCTTGGGTGATAATGAAAATATTGTACTAACTGCTACTAAAAAATAACGTTAGATCGGCGGACTAAAGTTATGTCTTGATGGAACAAGTCATTATATGGCTTCAAGAGGAACTGCAGTAGCTATTGGCATAACACGATTTAATGTAGCCGACGTTTTAAAGATAATTTCTTTAATGGATGGTACCTTTTTTAAAATACGAGAGAGTAATTTGGGTTATTAAATCTCGTGTGTTCAATTTAAACTTTTTTTGGAGTAGAGATTACAAGCATCAACCTTTGTATCTTGACATTTTCCTTGTGTCGTTTTGTTTAGGATCTATTCCCAAGATGATACTAGTTGTTCTTTTATGCCGCTCGAGGGTTGCACTCGAAATACAAAAATGCAGCTGATTGTAAGTAACATTAACGGGTCATGAAGCATTCAGCGCGGCACCGGTTGGTGCCAGTCCTTACTTTACGGCGCCTTTTGTGTAGCTATAGTAGACCTTGAGGTTGCGTGAAGGAGCTGTAAAATGTTGGGTATACACATTTAGACCCACTTTTTGATAAGTAATCTCGGAGTTTTTCAATTTACCGCGCCCGAAACGTTGACATTCGGGCACAGATTACACATAGGTGTAATATTTTTGTAAAGAAATTGATTGTTAAATACGATCCCCATGTCATTTGGCATTCAGTCATGGAATGCATAATTTTGCGATGACAATTGCAATATAACAGAGCAATATCTATTTTAAACGAAGTGATTACAAAATTCAACCGAAAATATTTATAACACTCAATTATTTCATGAAATCACACGTCAAATTTAGTGGCACTTGCACCATCAAACAGAAAATGTAAACTGTGGAGAAATTCAATTTTTTTGCCAGAAAACTGTTCAAGTTGCCTGTTTACACTCGCCAATGCAAGCTGTAGCTTTTTTACAAGTTTGAGAAACATGGAAATAATAAAAGGTTGAGATACCCTTACATAACGAGGCTTACTCTTTTAATCCACCAAAAACTATGAAAAAGAATGGATCTTGAGCACGTTGCAATAAGTACAAAGACAACCTTCGCAGGAAATATGATTAGTGGTTTCAAAAACACTGCAACAAACAAGTTTCCATAAGCTTCAAAAGACAACACTCAAAAGATACATTTCACTGTAATTTACTCGAATTCCCCACATATCGCATACTTTTAATCGTATTTCCAATCTTTAAAATAAAAATTCGCAAAGGTGCTTAGAATGTCATAAAAATACGTTTTACATTGAATACATATAAACATTATACAAAACTTTAAATATTTTAAAAGAATTATCTCTATTCTGAATCGGGAACTTAACTAAAGGTCGGGAAAGGCTTTTAATTCTAGTGTAAAAATGCTTTGAGGTATCACCCAGAATGCATCGAAATTTTCGTGGCATAATCTCTACTTAGAAAAAGTAGTTAATTATTACTTTAGCCGTCGTACCAGACAGTTACAGTTTACAACCTTAATTCGGACTTACATCCTCATATTGTATAATAATAATTTGGTGGTTGGGACAATTCCCCGGTATCTATCTCCTTCCGGTGCAAAAACATGATGTGCACTTTTAATTGAACATATCTTACCTGGTTTTTAAAAATTTGGCCCCATAATTGCGGGGCCTGACCGTTAAAAATAGAACACGGGGAGTTTACCCCGCTCTAATTGAAAGTTGGTAAACATATTTTTACAGATATTATTTTGGAGATTGGCTGAAATCCAGTCTTTTATATTATTGGTTTGCTTTTATTGCCCTTAGGCAATATTGTCGTCCAATTGCCCATCGGCAATGCTTCCTGGCGATACTAGTTTTTGGTACACCATGGGTTGTGATAATTACACTTACTCCAATTACATGATCACACGCAAGAATACAACGCGCTCATTCTATCTTTATAATCCCAAATTAGCTTTTTATATTCTGCTCCGAATCAAAGTACTTATTTTTGGACGATTTGTTGTCTGCACTGTTTTTCATTCTCTCCATTTATGAAGTTCCCCATCAGTAACCACTGTATTCTGTTCTACACACAGTTAATTGCGTAATTGTATTTCCGTTGCATGGGTCTGAAGACATAATTTATATGTCTCGCCGTCCTTCAACACGACGTCTTCCATCAACTTTCACCCAATTTCCCGCTACCGTAGCGGCAGGCGATGTATTCATTTTGAAGATTTGGGGACTCCGCCCTTCAATGTAGATTGTTTACTACTTTTTTATTGGAATGAAACTCGTCTGACTTAGAGAGGAGGGTTTGTTTCCTGAATAGGCGGTTTTTTCGATCCCTTCCAGAGAAAAGGGGCGGAGTCGACGCTCTTATTTACTGCCGTATTTAAAGCAAACAAGCTAGACAATTGGGATCTTTTGAGTGTCCAAATGCCGCAGGTGTGTTATGGCCAGTCAGTGGGGTTCTAATTAACCGTAACGGCCGTTCTTCATATTTCAAATTAATTTTGAAGTCGTATTAATGTGATTCATTGGATTTTTGCCAAAGATTCATTTTTTAATCTTGCTCTTTTCGGAATCTCTAATAGCACTTTAATATATGATCTGACGTTGTTCTATTTGTCATTACTTGAGTTATCCTACCGATTCCTTGCCCATTCATCTTGAATTTTAATCTGGTCCCTTTTTATTTATTATAGTTTTTTCTGTGAGGTCTTCAACCGCGTTGAAACGACTTCCGTCTGAACCGGTAATCAGTTCGCAGAGAGTTTTTTCAGTAATTCGCATGTGAATCTCTGACCTTGAATTTCCGCAACTTTATTTGCGTTCAGAGTTCTGTTGGACATTGTGATTTCTTTGAAATCGAGACTTTACAATTTGTTGTTGTTTACTTATTTTTCTTGAATTCAATGCTTGGCAGGAGTGCAAATTCTAGCAGCATCTTATTGTAATCTGCTTGCTCCGCCCCGAAAAGCCTGCTCGCGTTAAAGATGAGTTTAATTTGTCCCAACTGCTGTTTGTCGACGTTTTGAACCGCCCATTTTTTTGTGAAGCCAGGCTTCGAACGGCTTTTTATGTTTTTTATAAAAACCTTCAATTAAATTTCCCACCTTTGCTTTTTCATTGCTTCACGAGGGCAAAAGGGGGCGGGGTCTAGATGGGGAAAAGTCAACCTTTTTTTTGGTTCTCGTCGGACTTCGTCGAGACAGCGAATGCGACAGTTTTCAGTTTACTTCCCTGTGGTCTCGTATTATGTCGGCGGAAATTTGCTCCAATTGTTGCGATATTCAACTTGGTATTTCTTGTCTATCCATGAACTTAGGACTACGGTATCCTGTGCATTTTAGTTGTGAGCTTTTATTTACGCCACCTACGCCCATGCCTGTGGATTGGGGGTGCATAAACTTTATCTGAGTAAACACGCCCCTCCAATCCAGCATTGTACCTTTTATTTGCTTTGCATTATTTACCGCGTTATCGCATTATATTTTCAAAACTTTTATTTTTGGCGGGGCGTAACATATTTTCCGTGAATTTTAATGCTGCCTTTGGAAATAAGTTTTCGTTTACCGTATGTGTGTATTTGTACCCACGCCCGTTCGCATAATCCAATTTAAAGCATTAAATTGCTCATGATGCTGGCTCATTTTCAATATTCTAGCGCCAAAACACATTTGGGGAACGACAATTTCCGCTGCAATCAACACCCTGTCCGGTGTGACCTTAAAATACGACAAATACTGGGTTGCTAATCTACAAGGAGTCTGGCAAGGCCTGTTTGTTGACGGCTGTGCCCAGTCTTAACAATGTTCGTCTCAACAAAAACGTTTATTTTGATCTTGGCTTTCATGATGGTGTACTTAACACAATGCGTAAGGACGTCGCCGACTTTCCCTGGAGCCGAAGAAGTTGCAGAAGAAGTTCGAACATGTAAAATCGAAGTAAAAACGGTAAATATCTTACAGGGTTACAAAATTAAATGGGATTTTGTTACTGTATAACAGTTTTAGGCATTGAGGGGATAATCTTTATTAGCACTAGGAGTTGCCAGTGTAAGACTTAATCGGCTACTGCTTCCGCTTGATCGCGCCATTTTAATCACGCTTACGTGTCCTTGCTCTCGTTTAAATCTCATATCCGCCACCTCAATTTTTGCTAATATTCATGCCGCTGAGCAGTGATTAACATTTGCCCCTCATGGCAATGCACAAACACTTTAATCCGGCCCAAATCTTTGTAGATTATTTAGTTCTCTGCGCACCCAGGTTTACTGTACCTTTCATCATTTGATGACCGTATAACTCGAATTCCAATGTTCGGACCCCATCTTACACTCCTGCTTTGATGGCTGTTGACTATAAAAAATATATTAATTTGATGATGTAATGATTAATCGGGGGTTGTGATGAGACTGCGAAAGTTGCAAGCCTCACAGTTAAATCACATTTTCAGCTTTACAACGGCCTTTTTAGACGTTAGTGTCCTTTAACAGATCCTTGACTGATTATTTAAAGGTCACCGAATAGGTATGCCCTAAGTCATGCTGCAGCTTACCTGGGATACATGTCTACTAGAGTCGCTCGTCTTATGAAATCGTCATCCCCGTGTTACTTTTCTTTTTGCTAAATTCGTTGAAAGTCACGCGACTATACGCTTAAAAATTACAACTGTCTGGTCGGAGAAATTTTTTGCTGATTTCTAATTTTGTCAGCCCGCAAACATTGTCTTCCCATTGGACTGCCACGCTGTTTGGATTGGGGCAACGCTTAAAGAGGTCATTACCTTTTTCTGATGACCTTGAAAGGATCTTTCCGCTTTTAGCAAACATCTATTAAATAGTTCCTGTTAATTTTTGCATATGATTATTAAAAAGAAAATTAACTTTAGCCGGAGAATAATTATTAAAATGCTTAAATGTGCATAGGAAGAATGCTTTCGGTAATTGGTGGATGTCATTTACAACAATAATTCCATAAAATACAAAGGTCAGAGCTTTTGAAGTCTTAGAACGGTGTCCAGAAACGTACCTTTCTCCGATTTTATTGAGCCTCCGCGCCCATTAAACGCGTCTAGACACGGAAAACAACTCGAGATGGTCTTGCGCAGAATTACAAATGAGAAACAGATACATTTTAGTTGACATTCAGAGCAACTGTTCAAGGTCTCTCTGACGACACTCGACATTTATCTTTTGCTCTGCCTACATCTCATATTTATAACTGCTCAAGATTAGAGTAATTCTAATCTTTGTAACTCGTTGACATTTACCCTGTCTGCAGCAAAGTTAATTTAGAGGTTCTTGTACTATAATAAGCCCTAATCAAGACCCTAAAAATGTTCCGCTCTCCCAAAAATAACTGGGATTAGGCATCTATTAAATGGATGTGCTCCATTATCTTAAATCTCAGGGACCTTCTCCGTCTGTGGAGCTAATAATAAGAGCTAAATCTGTGGGATGTAATACATAACGATAGCAATGGAAACTTCAAATAGTTGCTGTGTTTCTTTTATTGAACTCTGAAATGATGAACGGATTAAAGTCCTATTTAAGATGTTAAGGTAACGAAATCTATTTAATAAAGCCTAGGCTCGAACGGATAAGACTGCAAGTTTCAATAGCAGCGTAGACAAAGGAATCATCGGCGGCTTAAACCGATTTTACATTTATCTCAAAAAGACTTTTGCACTTTAGCCTACGTGGATTTTGAGCCGAGCAAGAGGAAGTTCACGTCTCAGCGATTTCGCTTCCAAAGAACCGGAGGCTATAAAAATAATAATACTATATCATCATAAAGGAAACTGGTCCTTTAGACCTTATTAATGCAAACCCCCACATAACCTTTTATTCCTGAATTCATTAATGAATATCTGAGGGATGAGATGACATCAGTAATCTATCCCAATTACTTTCATTTATTTGCATTCTATTCTTTTTTCTTTCAGACAGTAACTCATGAAGGCAAATGCATCCGACTGCGTGGTCAGATTCCCGCTTGTGCATCAGATGGCTATCTGGATGTAAAAACAGATGAATGTAACTAAGCACTCGGACTACATCAACAAATCCTTAGTTTTATTCACATATCTCATTTTGTAATTTCGGTAGTCAAATAGAGTCTTTTCATATTCAAACATTGAGTTTTTAGTGACATACATGTGATTTTTTGGTTAAGCCAATCGCCTTTGGTGACAACGATTCGTCCGTGTAGAGTCTAGGGCCCTTCCATAATATTCTAGGCATGGTTTAAGTACTGTATCATTTGTCTCGATCGGTGTGCTTTCGTTTTTTGTCACTTAAATCTGCCATGAGTTGGTTCAGTCAAGTCAAAGTCGGGTTACTGTAGTTGCGTAATCGATATGACTTTATTCCAGCGACGGGTATTCTGAATTTTGTAGTAACTGTGTGCTGACTCATGAAGGAGAAGACCTGACTGATTCAACGATACAGCCTTTCTCTCTAACGTATCTCAACGCTCTCTAGGTATCCCCTTTTTTTGTAAATCTTCGATAGTTGAGTAGCGCCTATTTATTTATTCAGAACATATCTGTCCCCAGGCAGATCTCAACATATTTATTCTTTGAGGTATCTTCCATGCCAATTAATTTATAATTTAGTTGGAGATTTCCTGTCTTGTCAGCATTTCCTACGCCAACGTGCATTCCCGACGTCCTTGATTATTTAGGCGTCATTTAAATATTATTTTAACTTATTGTTACAGTTTTTAAATACTTTCAAATGTATTGTTATTTTGTCTTCTTTTTTCATTGTTATACCTTCTATTATAGACTTTGTTAAGTAACGTTACTTCTTTATCTACTGTTATCCTTTATTCTTTATATTTAAAAATAAATATAGAAATTTAAAAATATTCGGGTTCATACGGTGCTGGAGTTGAATTACTAATTGATGCCATATTAAAGTTAATAATGCCACGTGGCCTCAAGCCAAATACGACAAATCTTTGGATTAAAATTAAGGATATTTATAGGTTAAAATAAACTTAAACCATTCATTGCATACTACCCATCTTTTGGCATTTGAAGGCAGATTTGTTTTCTAAAAAAGAAAATCAAAATTATTCCGTTAAACAGCCAACGTCTTCGTAACGAGGTTACAGCACATCAAGGATTATGACCTCAAATAATTCTAATCTTATTTGGCCCCCAACTTGGTCAGATAATTAAATATAAATCTAGAATTTTGTCTAAAAACATTTACAGTATCAAGTTTTGGCTCTCTTAAAATCCGCACATGTCCGTCAGAGAATATTTGCGGATTTGCAAAAACACTTCCAAATCCTTCTATTTTGGTGGGATCTCGGTTCGAAGACGTTTCCTGTTTTTTAGCCGACGTAATAAAGTAATCTTTGAACCGGGAGATGGCCCCAGGGCATTAATAGTTTTTCACCGGTATCACGATCGGCATGAATTCGAAATCAACGCACAACAACAGCTTCCGCAGCTTGTTAATAGATTAATCCCACTTGATGATTCCTGTGTAACGTTTACAAGATAAATCCAAGGGATAAAGTCTTGATTTTCTCACCTTTTAAGGGCATGTTAGGCTTTATTTTTGTCTGTTTTATTTGTAGAACAGACTTCATTGCCCACTCGTAGTGTTTTTGGTGAAATTTCCTTAATTAATATGTGGTTAGAGAAATATTTCGAGGCATTTTAAGGGGTGTTTTTCCCCCGTCGTTCTAAGATCTAACGCCCACTCTTGTAGCGTGCATCTAGAGTGGAAAACGAAAATTTTGCTCACAAGTAATTGAAATAAGTTGCTTTTATAAACGATGAAAGAAGCCCCTAAGAAGATCAATTTTTGTGTCATGAAGAAAAGAAAATGTCAGAAATAATCTGCGGATGATTACTTTATAGGGTGAATGTATTTGTACTAAATGGCAGGTATCTGACGAGATTGGCTCTCTGTTTAAAAAGCCATTTTATTCGCTTAATCCAAAACACATTCTCTACCAACGCAAAGAGCTAAACCCCAAAATTCCGCTAGATTATATTATACAAATTTAAAATATTTAAAGAGACAGTACAGCTACTTTTGAATTGCGCTTTTTACGGCGTGGAAACGAAATGTCAAAAAAGTTTTTTTATGTCTTGCAGCGAAAACAAAGGCGGCAGAGTTGCAAACAGTAAAATAATTATTAGTAGACATGTAGAATCTCACTGTTTTTTTCCGTTGTTATTGGTACAGTAGACAAAGAAACTTTTTGGACATTTCGTTTCACACGGCGTAAAAAGCCCAATTAAAAATAGCTGTTCTGGTCCTTTAAAAGATTCTGTTTATATACAAAATGAAAACCTTTTTTTGTTACCGGTTTTAAATTTCCAATCATAAAAATATCTCATCCCCAGATATCTCCAATCGCACGTTTCAAAACAATTTTGACATTTGCAAATGATAAATTTGGTGGAAAATTAAAGATAAATTTTCGGATTTAACGGAATTGGTTTACGCTCTAAATTTAATCACTTTTCGGCTCCAGGCCATGATATTGTTGATGCTAAACATTTGAGGATTTGCGTACATTGTAATTAGTATTTTCTTGTTTGTGTTACCGAGTCTATTTTGGCTGTAAATGGCATGCAAATAATTCTATTGTAATCTTAAATCAGGTTTAGCATACCTGTAATGTCGCACTTTAATTTTGAGACCTAAATAGCGACAAATGAAAATTTTTTTTTAATTTTGAGGAAGCTCCATTCAATTGCTCGAAAGCTTTTCTAAAATAACGTTGTTGTTTTTTATAGTGACCAATAGAATTGATGTACTTTCTTTGCAAAAAAATCTTAACATCAAAACGAGGTACGTCACAACAATTATTTCGCGCAGAGTTCAAACGTTTTATTGACAACTGTCTTCCCAGGGCTCTCGCAGTGCTTACTGATGTTTAATGAAAGGCTGACGTGCTCTACTGTCGGCATACGAATACCAAAGTACATTAACTTATGGGGTAAATCTTTCTTTTTTGCAACAACCTTAAGAAAGTCTATATTCCACTTGAGATCAGACATAACTACAGTCAGAGAACTGTGAACCTTTGCCAGAGAAACTTCATTTTTTCGTACTGTGAAACTTTTTATAAAATAAAGATCAGTTTCTGCACAAACAAGTATTTTAAATTTGCGTCATGACATATCCATATCTACTTAAACTAGTACATGTAAGATGACACAAAATTCCTCAAAACTTATAGGACTGACTAAAGTATAATAGATTAGTTAGCCCCGGCGGGCACATCAACGGAAATAACATTACTTTGTTAAATTTTTAATATGCTTTTGTAGATTGTAAGCGCATAATAATAAACCTATATTTTCGTTAATAGCTACTTCTACGGGCAGTCAACTCTTGTTTACTTCGTTTCGAAACCTTTGTGAACTAGTTTTTGAACAAAATGATTTCATACAAAAGCATAACGGTCATCGACCATGAATGTCTTTTATATAATGGTTTTATTAAATTTAATTTAATTGAGGCACAATAATAATTGTATTCTCCAGAAAATAAATATCTTGAAACTGAATGTAGAAGTTTTCTATGCCCCATGGCCATTAAATTTTAATAACGAAATTTTTAAGGTATTTCTTAAAGTGCAGTTATACAAAATTAATTTTGCTCATCTTATGTTCGTGGTACAGTATAGAGTGTGAGGTATTTAGCCATTAGTGTAATGAGTCGAGACAGATGAATCAACGGCTTCCCTGATTTGTGTTCGCCTCTAGAAAACCTGACTCATCTGGCAGGGGTTGGCCATAAAACTCACCGTCCCTTCTACTTATTAGAATTTTTGACAACGTCAGGCCTCTTGAAGTAGCACGATCAAATATGGAGAAACAGATTCTGATTCTACAAAATATCCAAAAGATCGACAGAAAATAATTTTATTGGCAAATAACAAGTTAAACATTCTCTTTTCCACCGGTTACGTACTCATCGTCAGAAAAGTTTGGATAGGCTTACCCTTGAGAATTAAAATTCGTATCAAAAGGTACATTAAAAAAGCATTAGCTGACGCGTTATGACGTATCACAGAATTCTGCCATAGTTGATTCTACCACACTTTTCTAATTTTTCCTGATCTGCCTAACCCTACAAAAAATAGGTATTGAAACCTTTCATACAAAAATTTGCGAAAAATACTCAAATTTTTTCCGACCTTCCATCTCAAAATCTCTGTCGTTTCTACAAAGCGCGCATCTGGAATATGCCATGTCTTAATAGAAAAAATTATTCTAAATTTGTGCCAAGTTTGATAAAAATCTGAACGTCGCAGTTGGAGCACTTTCCCCGTTAGCATTATTTTGAATGAGCGCCGCTATTAATCCTGTTATTGTTTGCAGCGCCACAATAAACAAAGCGCCGTCTATCACAGAGTAATGTAATATGCAGAGAACATGCAACAGAAATGGGACTAATGCAAATACTGAGGACATCAGAATGCATAATTACGTGATTCCTTACTTCCTTCTTTATTACTGTATCAAACGGAGTTACTCAACAAGAATTAAGAAATGGGCGACTGCCCAAAAGAAGTGACAAGAATGGCCATAAAAGGGTAAATTAATGTTTTTACCAAAATTAAGCCAAAGTTTGGTTCCATAAGCCGCAAAATACAACAAAGTTTGAGATTTACTTCATTACTAATCTCTTGGAAAGCCTAGATTGGTATCCGAATTTATTTTACCGTATGCTGGAATGCACTGCAAAGAAGATTTCAAATTAAGCCGTAAAAGCAAAATGAAGGGAAATGATTCAGAAGACAGAGACCTGGGACATACAAAAAAAAAGAAAAGGCTCTTATGGACAGTAATGTATGCTGAAAGTGTAAGTGTTGACTCAAAACCCGCAAGAAATGAATGCCATAAGCAGGATGGAACTACAGCTAAGAAGAATGGTATTTTTTTCATCTTTTCTTAATCGAGTTATGACTTCCTTGCTCGAGCTATTTGCCTGCATCCGGTTGATTAAACGGCCCCAAATCTTGTCCCGGCATTTGATTCATGTATGTTTACCATGGGATTTGTTTAAAACAGTTTATACGACCGGAAAACGTCTCGGAATTAAGAATGATGATCAAATACCATCAGTTCGCATAAATGGCGTAACCGGAAATCCTGCCGGCTGTAGTCTTGATGTCGTGGAATCTACAGGGCTTTTGAAACGCGTGGTTTACGCTTAAACGCCTCAGGCAAAATCCTGGAAGCTATTTTCAAACATGCTTCCAAATTGGGCCAGATTTTAACATGACGTTTGGAAAAACCAAAAACTGCAAAACTAAAGAAAAAAGTATCCATCCTTGCTACAAGGTCAATGTAAAGAACAAATTTATCTTATTCTCTAATCACTTATTCCTGGTTCTAGTAAGATATTGCAAATATCGGCACGCCAGAAATCAACGTATGTGGGTGGTCTCCGTCTAAACGGCGTTCAATGGAAGCAATCCGGAAAGAGAGAATAAATAATAAGATGATTACTATTTAGATTACACCAAAGCTGATATCCCAATCCATGAGAAGACCAAAAATCGGGTGAATCGGCAGTTCAATACTCACCGACAGACGTTTTAAACACGATTATATTATACATCGAACAAACTGGTTTCACGTGAAAAACGTTGTTTGATCTTTGACGTACTATGAGTTTGCCAAAGTAAACAATATTGCATCGATGCAGTCTGAATTTTTAGGTCTCGGTTGTTTGATAAAAACTTCGACCCAAAAGCAGGTTTCTCAAGTTGTTTTAATTAAGCGCTGAAATCAGGTCACAACGCAATTCTGTAAACAGATTGCGACATAAAGGAATGTTTCCTTGAATGCGTTCAAGATGGGATCTTACGTTTTCGATTCATTTAGACTCAATTATTCCTCGGAAATTTAACAACTTTATATTATAATTATCTTGCGACGGGCACTCGAAAAACTCCGAATTTGACGTATTGCAATTGCATGAGATCATACTCCACTTGTAATACACTTCTTATCCTGTTAAACGTCTGTTTCACTTGTGAAACCCCGTAAGTGGTAATTGTAGATTGCGGTTTAGCGATAAAGTAAAGTGGGAAATTTACAATTTGTTCTGCATATAAGGTGGGCTTACTGTTTTTTGTTCTAAAAATGTAACGTGTTTTCTAAATCATTAAATCTACCGAAACCAAAAATAATTGAAATAAGGGACACTCTGTTTTAAAAATAACCCCATAAATTAGATTACTTCCATTCTAGATAACGCTCCGCGGATGCCACAAGTATCAAGAACGTGCCATAAAACCTTACTGTACATATATGCATTTGATAGTATTCAGAGTCAGCGTGCATGAGAACCTATATTTTTTATTTCTAGGCCATAGATGAGCACCGCAGTCAGTGACTGTGCAGTCGATCTTCCAAAATAATATTAAAAATTGGCCTATTTTCATCGATAAAATTCAGTAAGAAATGGGTGGCTTGTTAAAACATCTATTGGAGAGTTTCTATAGGTTTTCGAGTATCCTGACTGTAACATTACTTTGCTCGTACCACCCAGTTTTTAATTTTTTGACGTTTCAAACGTTGTTGCAGATAGACATGGTAACAACATGCCGAACAAGTTCTCAACCTTTCCGGAAATTCTATTCATCAGACATATTAAAAAGCTTTATGACAACATAACCGGAAATATTATAATACATCAACCAAATTTTTTTCTGAAAGTGACTTCAAATACCATTAAATAAAAAACATGAATTTAAAAATCATGTCCAAAATTACCCAAATAAACTGACGGCTCCAAAGAAAGTAAACAGTCAGTGCCATTTAAGGTACGATATTATAGATTCAATCTCTGATCTCTTATATAAATCAACTTTATGTCTTTGTCATGTCGTAAAAATGGTAAAATTTTAAAATCGGATTCTGTTTTTTAAAATACGTGTGCAAATAATGTTTTTGTAGTGTATACGAAAGTGCAGCTGAATCATCGTTTCTGCCGTACCAATTGGTAAACAGCTCCACAGTAAACTCGCAATGTAATCTTCTGAGTTTTAAGCCGATTTGACTGATCTCGAAGAAAATAACTGGAAACATTACCAGATGTTCAACTGTTTACAATCTGATTTTCGTCACGTTCAGCCCCAAACAGTTTGTTATTAACAAACTTCTCTGTATACGCAATGTAATCTGAAGTCAGGCAACGAATTGAAATTTAAGCCTCTTCCTAGACGTCGGAAAAAACGCAATCGTCTTATGGTCATCGGTTTCAAAACGATCCGTGCAAGTTTTGCTTGTTTTTTTTGGAAAAAAGCAATGTTGTTGTACTAATGACTACTTTAAAGTCTAACGAATTTTCTTGAAAAAATGTTAAAAATGTTTTTCCAAGAAGAATCAACGATGTGCCAAAATAGCGATCGCAAGAAATTTTCCACAGCAATCTCCAGAACTTGGAAATACTGAAGAAATGATAACAACCTTCTTCAACTTGTCATCAATTCAAAACACACACAAACATATTTTATAGGCGGGTATACATTCTTCGATAGAACAATCTAGCTTTTGTTGTGGAATGTACATACGTACTACACAACGTATATTGCCATAACAAGAAATTTCTTGGTAATATGATTTGGACAAAACAAAAACTACTACCGTCTCCGTTTATAAAGCATTAAATTTTTTCAATATACCCCTTGATAACATGTCCAATTGATTTTTAACAAAACAGATTTTTATTAAACTTGAGATATCGCACAAATCCAATTATTTTTGGATATTTTTACCATTTCTGTTCTCTGAATATGCCCTATGGCCAAAAGAATTGTTTCTCCAGCATTCCTAATTTTTCCAGTTTAAATTTTTGAGGCGCCGTCGTTATTATATATTGTTTTTTTTCGTAGAATACATAAACCACCGCCACATAAATCGTTTGTTATTGTAAATAATTATAATCCTTTAAATTTATAATTTACTTAAACCGCTTTTTATAAATTATAAGACAGGTGAAGCGCGCTAAGTATTATCTTTTTTTTGTCACTGATATCCATAGACCGTACAGTCTCCTGCTTGCGGTTATCTACACTGTAATTCTTGCTTGGTGTACAGGAATTTAGACGGGGTTTTTCCCAATGACTCTCAAATAGTAAAATATTTAAACCAAATTTTGTATTACAGTAACTGAAAGACTGTAATAACCGATCTTAAAACTTGGGAATTCAGATAGAGATGGGGGCCGTCAAAACATGACCTTTACACTTTACAAAAAAACAAAATGAGCCGCATAAAGTAGACAGTTAGCTCGCATGACATTAATTACTGCACTTACTGGCTAGACCCATAGATGGGAAAACCAAGAAATGTAACAATTCCAGGGCAATTAAATTTTATGGCAAAAAATAATCGGAAAAGCGGCGCGTTTTTGTCATCAACGATTCTAATGTTATAGCTATCAAATTACAAAAAATTACATGCGCATGATTGGCTACGGGATCATTAAAGGGCCAAAACAACTACTTTTGAATCGCGGTTTTAACGGCGTTTAAACGAAATTTCTAAAAATTTGCTGCAGGACAAAGAAAAACTTCTTTGACATTTCGTTTCACACGCCGTAAAACGCGCAATTCAAAAGTAGCTGTTCTGGCCCTTCAAAGTGTAACATTTACAATTTAGTTGAAATACTGCTTATAAATACATTTAAAAAAGGCTCTTGCAGACATAACAAAAATATTTGTAGTCATCATTAGAATATTGATCATCGATCTCCCAAAAAAAGAAATCGCTTCATATTATTTTTTCGCACGCCCCTTCTGCACATGTAGCCCACAATTTTTTGCAAAATGTCTACGTGTCCAAATTTAACTTCCTTATTAGCATATTCGACGTAAGTTCGAAGCAGGCGGTGAATCACAAATAGAAAAAATAAAATTCTTTCCGTCGAGTTGCATAATTAGTTCAAATGGCACTTGCAAGAATTTCTTTAATAACTGGGCGGTGCAAAGTTCATGATCAGAAAGTTTGGGTCATGATGAATTTAAATGGCACTACATTTGAACACAAAATGGATTTAAATCATGATTCTTTATTTTAATGTAATGACTTCTACACAAACATGTTATATTTCTATGACACAATACCCATTAAAGGATCATAAGATTTCATCACTTTGTGTAAATTCTTTGCTCACAACGTTGGTTGCATGCCAAATTGTCATTTGCATCCAGACGAAGCCCGGCCGATCATAAAACGACATGCCAAATGTGTCTAACTTCAGCCACATTTATGATGTTTACAATGGAATTTGGCTCAGATCACGCAAATGTTGAAAGCAAAATGTATTCTAGTTATAATTTGTATAAAAACAGGAATTGTTCAAGTAAAAAACTTGAAAGTTTTACAAAGTACAATCTAAAATGCCGTTTTACAATATAAAATTGCAGCAAGAAATGGATTTCAAAACCTGATACAATTTTATACTATAAAAGTATAAAATAAATTGAAAGTACTATTTTTTGCTTACATGATATGGTCTTTATAGTTCGTATAAATTTTTTCCTTAATATTTTATAAAGCAAAAAATTCAAAGCTGAAATCCTTTCAAAAATTGTACATGGCGGGTGTAAATATAAGGTTATTACACTCCCAGAAACTTTCAACAGTTGCATTCCTCCGGTTTTAATGTGTATCACACTTTTTTCGTCTGCCATTTTACTCAAAACGCAAAAATGTTGCAAAAACCGTTTGAAAAATTTCAGGAAATGATGAGAGTCGCAAAGATCTGCGTTGTAAAAAATCTCGGAAACGTCAATAAAATATTATGAACATGAAATAAAATAGGGGCAGCGAAACGGTTTAACGCCATAAAATTATAAATATTTCATACGGCTTAGGGATTCAGGATATAACATATTCTTGGATCACACAAAGAGCAAGAGTTAAGTTGCGTTGTAACAATGAAACATTAACAACTGAAAAAGGACAAGGATGGTACTCAAAGCGGTCACTACGGTGCCTAATTATTCTTTTACCAACAGTGGCACTTATGGTTGAATTCCACATGGGCTTAACATTCGGACAGAACAAGAAAGCACATATATATTTATTTCTACAAATCCGGTCAAAAATAAGTTTCAGTAAAATTACATTGGCCGTCGTTAAATCACTACAAAGACGAAAAATATGCACGGGTCTATGTGCAAAACTTCCCTACACGATAAGCTGTTGACGGAAAAACGTTAGAGCCGGATGTTAGGGAAAGATTTACTGTTAGCCAATCAAAACTCTAGCCAGATCTTAACGAGATATCAGAGGCCAAGGATATCAAGAATATTGTGAAATTGGATTTATGGATAAAGTAAGACTTTGTTCTTTAAGGGTCTCTCAACAAGTGTAGAAGAGACGTCAGCTTCGGAACGGAACTGCATCGCAGCTTTGGAAAGACAATTGATTTTTTGGAAGTTAAATCAAGGTCTGCAAATACATGTCATACCATTCAAAGAGACACTGTAACCATAACATAACTACAACAACGCATGTAATTACGTATATGGAAACCAATGGCCATGTTTATGATGTGAGTATGTCATGTTCGCGAAGAGAGAGATATCCCGTAATCCTGATCATTGCAAGCTCTCTCTGATGAAATGCAATGTGACTCTCAAAATCTCTCATTTCTGCGGTAAATCCCTTTAATTTCTTCCCGGAAAGCGTACATGACTAATATTTGGACCTGCGAAATCCAAAATATATCTCGAGGTAAAATTAAATTGGTAAGTTCAAGAGTGTCGTATCCGGTGACGCATGCACTAGCTTCAACCATCTGAGTTAAGTGTGTATGGGGTACTTATGGCAGAGTTACGTAACAAGGACAGTAAACCCTTCAAATATTTGTATTTGGTTGCACCTTTTGTTTCCCCATTAAGTAGCACAAATCTTTTGCTAATCCAGCCTGGACTTGCTGAATCCCGACAATTCCTTTGTTAATGACATATCCATTTAAAAAATTTATCGCTTTTTATTTGGCTCACGTAGTACGGATGATTACAGTATTCGCATAAAAAGTTTTACATGTCAATCTTCAAGCAAAAATGCATCACCTGTTTGTGTTTAAGTAAAATCAAACAGATAACCAAAAAGCTGTCTATCCTCGTGTTAATTCTGTACATTCCTGACAATAAAAAGCTTAATGCATTCTCTTAAATATTTATATGCCCAAAAAAAGCATCAAACCTTCTATCGGCTGTGTTCCAAAAACGATTCCATAAAACTCCCAACTTTATTTGTGGATCCTAAGATTTGAGGCTGGAATAAATATCTAATAACATCTAAAACTACATGAAATTCATTGTCTTTGACAATGCTTGTATATGATTATTTTCAAGTGCTTTGTGGGTAGGTAACAGTTGAGACAGGGATCTTAAGACCAAGCTAAAAGATAATCGTTTGTTTTTGCGGGAAACTGTCATCATTTGTATTGACTTGGTATTGCATTGGGTTGAGTCGTACAATCTTTAAGATATTAATTAGGGAAACCATTGAAGTGGAAAAATTGCACTGGATCAAAGCTGGGATTTGCGAAAAGAAGAAATGATAACGTCTGTAAATAAAAGAATTTCTCAAGTATCCGAATTATTTAATGTCACAGACAAAGACATTGTATTCGAAAATACTTACAAAGTCTTGACTATGAACAAATCACAAAATAAATGGATCTTGCATTCTGATTAAACATTATTTTAATTTATAATACAGTAGATGATGTTCATGGTTACGAATTTTTCATAATCCGACTACAATGACGAAACCGTAACGTTATGACTACCAAAACCAAGCATTATCTTCCCACGTACAGTTATGTAATCATCAAACAATAAACCGTATATGAGAAAAATTAAGGAGATTTGAGAAAGACGGATCAAGATTGGCATTTGCATAAGCAGATGCTTAACCTCAGAAACAGTATTTAGTGTTTTGGGATGCAAAGGAAGTGTTCACAGTGCAAGAAAACATCTCAACCACGGTCATACTTTCAACCGTGGTTCTATTCTTCCGAACTATAATCTCTGTCAAAAATTACATTTTATTTATTCGCTCAAAAAATCAAATCATTCTGTGCAAGCACCTGATGAGCAAGATCAGTGAGCAAATTTTTTTCCTTTGTAATATGTTGTCATGACGGTAGGTAGACCGTATAACCAGTTACAAATTAGTGGAAGAGACGTACTATCTGGTATAATATTATAAGGCATTAAATCTCACACACAAAATAGCTCAAAAAATATTATTACGGCATTTCAAAGATCCTCATACACATGAGGATCTTCAATGAATTGTAGAACGTGCTGGAAGGTTTAGGGTCTTCAAAAAAATGCTTTAAATTTAAGCCAATGTTTTTTGGCGCCATTTTTCCAATTTCGACCTCTCAACGACGAAGCCTCATCGACTACAGATTCTCCGTTCTCATCGCATTTCCCTTTGTCTAAAAGGTGTTACTGTATTACGTCCACAAATCCCATGATATTTGCGATTACAAAAAAATTGATTGAAGGCCACGGCGGATTAGGGGCCAAATTTATTTGAAACCGAAGATACGACACTTGTTTACGTCGTCTAATAAGACCGGCTTAAATTAATTAACCGTGTTTTCCTCCAGGAGCTCTTATTCTGGGATTTCCAGCAGCCGTTAATCCCTTTACAGTAATCGGAGGTTGAAAGATTTGCCAAAAAACTTTAGAAATATCAACATGCGATAGTAAAATTAAACGTATAATGAAAAAACCAAGGAATTGTGATCAGTTAAGGGGATCATCCCGGCAGTTTTTGGCATAAATACCTCATATTATATACGTATAAGTGCATTTGTGATGAATCTTCAATGAGCCTACAGTAAGTTGTAATCCCTTTATGGTTTTTGATGAGAGACGAAATGATATCGTATTCAAATATTCTTGACACTATTTTCGTTGTATTTCGAAAGAAACATTTGACTGCCACTTCTAACCATTATATATACTTTACTTTTGTAATTGTAATGGAGATACTGTAGAGAAATCAAGTTTTTGTGGATTTTAAATATTTTTGAGGGACAAACATGGCACCTAGACCTATAAACGTTTCGAGACCGCTCTGAATTATTACGTATAATATGGTATAATATTAAAACACCACAAATCAGCATTAGTATATTAGACATTAATACACTGAATGACCTCGGAATTTGAAACAAACAAAAGAAAACAAACAAAAATGGGTGTGAAACCTATGCTGCATAAAGTGTTTCGAAAGATTGTAAAGTTAATTTTCAAATTCAAGTAGCTACCTGTTCATGTTGGTAAAGAAATAAAATACGTAAACCCGCACCAAAATGAATTCAAAGTTTAATCCCTGGAATTCTGGAGGCAGACAAATAACATTCCTCATCAAAAAGTCACAATCCGTGAGGTCCCTCAGGATTTTATTTTGGACCACTGATTCGGAAGATTTCATAAAGCATACACGTCAACGCACCGACTGTGTCCCCACGGTTATTGTAAGAATTATACAAATATTGGATACCAAGATTTTTTGGAAAATGTCGGACAAAAGAACTTCACTTCGTTTAAAATACGTTTTTTAAGAGCGTTGAGCGAGGTCAACACTATTATATGTAGGGTCAAAGTGAATTTCAAACTTTTTCAAATCAAAAATGCCAAGCACCCAATAAGAAATTTTTTGTAAAAAAATCGGAAAAGTTACCGTAACCGGGTGAACCGGTTTCATTTAAACAGGTGTGAAATTCGCATCTAAACTGCGCTCTAACCTTAGAAAAAAAGTGCTTTAACGAACTGAAAACATCAAACTATTTATTGGAATATAAAAAATAAAGTACATATTTCTAAGATAGAAATCTAATTCAATTTTACACCCCTCTATGGTGCCTCTAAACTTTAGAATGTAATAATTGAGATTAAATTAGTGAATAAATTAGCTAACCGGTCGCAATACAGTATAAAACTAGGAGAACTCTGATCTAATCAGAATTTGTCTCTGAATCCGCGTTAATTTGAACATCCAGATCCTCATCAGTATTCCCCAGGACATCATAATCATTGACGATTGTATCAATTGATCTGCTCATATCATCATCTCCCTTTACATGATGTTCTTCCCCTTCTTTCTCATCCTCTTCATGTCTTTCAAACCTGGCCCATCTTTCGTTGGCTTCTATTTGTTTTCTGAAAATTTTGTGAAGCACCGGCCAAAGACTAGCCTCCCATTGTGAATGCCAATCTGATCGTCCACTGCTCGCCAGATTCTTGCGGAGTGAAAGATTCGCCTGAAAATAGGTCATAATACATTACCTATAAAAAACAAACCTACTTTATTCTCCACAAATTCTCCAGCGATCTCTATTATGAAGCTCCTCAATTGATTTGCCGTATCAAACAACCGACCGTTAATTCCATCTTGAACTTGCTCATCAATCGCTGGGAATCTCTTGGCCAAAACAGGAAGCCCACATCCAAACATATCCACTATTTTCATCGGGAGATCCAGGCCAGAACTCGAGGTGTGCAAAGAAACTCCAATATCAGCTGAGGCCAACAGTCTGGGGTAATCTTCAGGGGTCAACCAAGCTGTAACAACTTCCACATTCTTCAGATGAAGAGCTGGGATCTTGTCCATGTAGAATTGTTTTTGAGGACCTTTCCCTGTGATTACCACAAAAATCTTGGGGAGATAACATGCACTGGCACTAAAACAACTAACAAACCACCACAATCTAAACATACCTAGCCAATGTCAGCTCAGTATGCTTGCTGTAACCAACCAAAGCATCTAAAAGTAATCCAAAATCTTCATCTTCAGTCCAAGAGGTTGAGGAAACCATAAGGAGAGGTCTGTTTGACCTCAACGAGCATTTATTACTCTTTTTGATCGTGAAGATAGTTTCTGAACAAACAGTTCTCCGTTTTTCACTATCGCCTACCTTCATCATACTGATCAGCATCATCAAGATCCGTAAAACATCCCTCAAATGCGCCAGAAGTGAAAAGTCGGTAAAACAAATCGTGCTTCTGTTCGGTGTTTACTGTGCTAAAATACATCACATTATTGTTTTTCAATAAAAATTTTCATTTTTAAAACAGTATAACATAATATAAACATTAAAAATGAGTGCTTACATAAAGTTCCACATGGGAGGCTTATCATGAAGAGTCAATGCGTTTATACCCCATCGTTTTTTGAGATCTTCCCTCATCGCATTGGACACACAGACAGAGATATTCGAGCGGCGCCCAAAGAAACCTTCCCAATTGTGAGCCCAGTTTACAAAACTGAAATTCTTCGTAATCAAGTACCAAATGTCAGCAACATACCAATCCTCCAGCCGTCTTCTGAAAGAACATGAGGTTCGTTTTGGGAAGTTATGGGCAAGAATTGTATGAGTGTAATTATGCCAATCCGTCGCCAACGCAGCTCGTTTTAAAACTGATATCTAAAAATAAAAATTATTAATTCATATGACTCACGAAACACAAGATAAGACTTACTGCATAACAAACCAACATCGTCGGGATTCCAGGAGGATTCTGAAGGACGATCAACGATGTGCACCATCTACATTTGAATAATAGACCCCACAAAAGGGCAAATGACATAAAAATAAATTTAAATAACAGCTGGATTGGACCGGGAAGACAACCCCAATGAAACTTCGGTGGAGATGGGATGTAAACCAAACTAAAATGATAAGAATAATAAAGACGTAAACTTACTTTATGTTTTTATGAGATCGAATCTTTTCATGAGGAATGGATCCCTTATAACCAACCAAATCCACATGGATATCTCGTTCGGCGAGGGAATATGCATGGTAACAAGTCCTCGGAGAATGGCCAATGTCGCCCAAGACCACGACAGTCGCTGAACCAATCGTCATGACCTAAAATCATCAATCACATAATACGTAACGTGCTAAAATAATTTACTATTGAAAAACTCCAGAAACCTTATCCAATATCCATAATACCTCTTAAACAACACTTTACAACGTCCAAACAGGTATGGAAAATGGATGGTTTCCGACCATACAAAAATGCATTCACTAATTCGAAGTATTATACAATAAATTTATTAAATTTAAAGAAGATTACAACATCTAAATTTACAATAAAGAGAAAAGAATTTAGGAGACCATAGCCAGAGTCAAAGACCCGTATCGAGATGAGAAGGTAAGGGTAATTACATTTAACCTTCAAGTAAATGATCAATAATTAGTGGGAGGAAAGAACAACGGGAACAACAACATATCCACATAGAGGAGACTTCAAAATCTATCCATATATCTAAATTTACAACACAAAAATCAATCATCTCTGCCTAAAATAGAATTAATGTCGTCCAATTGGTCGAGCGCATGTTGGTATTTGAGATTCTTTCGGTTTTTGGCATGGGCTGGAGAAGGTTGGGAAGACGGAGACTGGTAAGAAATACCAGGTGAAAACCTGAAAATTAATTCAGATTTAATACCTAAATTTTTAGCAATTGCAAAAGAAAATGAGATTACACTTACGCTTCCTGCACAACATGTTCCCTTGCCTTATAAAAAGTCATGTCCACATTTCGGGGATCATAACCGCCTGGAGTTCGGTTAAATGAGGAGTTAAAGGGATTGTTCAGAGACAATGGACTGTGCAAAGAACTCAAGTTCAAACTTGGCCGAGTTGGAGTGTAAGTGACTTCTGAAACAACAATATTTAAATATAAAAATTAATTTTCGTCGTAAATTCAACAAAAATTATATTACACTTACCTTCACCTTTTGAATGATACCCTGTGGGGGATGGAACAGGATGCAAACTCAACGACCTTTCAAAACTGTTTGAAGTCGAAGCCGTTGGACTCGGGCTGGGCTTAGAGAACGACCTCCTTTTCTCGCCTACAGGACTAATGAACATCTCATTGAACAAATCCTTTTGATCGGACGAGACCTTCGGAGATATTGATGGTCGACTAAGCGGCCCTGGAATTCTTATAGATTCCAACGCTCGGTGCTTCTCCTCTTTGGTACCCAACCGAGCTCCATGAATGGCCACAGGACTAATATGCGCGTTCAGTCGTTTGATAGAGCCAACATGTTGATGATTAAACTTGCTTCCCAATGGAACAACGTCAATAGGCGGCGCCGCATCAGGACTAGGAGCATCAATCCGATGTTTGGGCGGATTTTTTGCGACATGATCTTCTTCGTCCTTGGAACCATGCTTATGTCCAGTTTTTAGGTAGGATCTTCTTCTCCTTGGTGGTTGAGTGTGACTTGCCGGCTTTTTACCATCTACTGGAACTGAAAAAATCTCCATAACGTCCGCATGTACACTAAAACGTATAAATTGCAACAAAAATTTTTACCTGACGTCGCATTTCCATTATTATTCTTCTTCGTGACCTTTGCTTTTGGAGTCTTCTTTGATTTCTTTTCCTCAGAAAGTTCCAACAAATCAGTAGAGTGATCTCCATTTAAAGATGATGAGCTCTTACTGCTGTGCTTCAACACTGAAACTTGTGGCTCGAAATCAGGATCACCGTCGGATCCGTTGGTGTTCTTCCGCTTTCTTTTCGACGGTTTTCCAATATCCTCAATTTCAACATCTTGCTGCTGGCTACTCCCTTGATTCACATTTTCAATCGATTGAACAATCTTTTCCACTTCAATTTGTCCATTCATCTCTTCTAAACATCAAATTGTTTTGATCGAACTAAATATTTTCCACAAAAAGTTTTCCGAGTTCCCAAAAATAAAAACAATTCAAATTTGTTGTTTGGCATTGTGTTCTACTTTACTTTAGAACTCTGACTGAATTTTTTTGTATAAAACTTGCACTAAACTGTTTTAATTCGACATCTGTGAAAGACTGAATAAAAATTAAAACTTCGTTTTAGGATGTTACTTTAGTTTCGCAAGAACCTTCAGGACGTTTCTGTCATACTTTTTCCGATTTAACTGTTATACTGCCTTACTTTTCGGTTCTTCTGATTTGATTTGTCCACCATTACTTCTTGTAGGCTCAGCGTTTTGTTCAGTTTCAATCTTACCCTGCGTCTTAGCTTCAACTTGATCTGTATTGTCGTCATTCTTGACTTCTTCGCCATTTTTGGTACACTTAGACTCAATGATTAACGCCTTATTGTTCAACGAGTTGATATTGATATCAGGTTGCCGCCTTGTGAATGCTGTATTTGTGATATAATCCACGACATACTGAAGTTTCAATTTTAATACATCAATTTTAATGACTTAAACTTTCAAGAATGTGATACTTACACGGAAATCCTGAAGTAAATGTTTAGGACGCCTTATTCCTTCAGGCACTTTACATTGTCTTCTATTTAGAAGAAGGTCCCTATAATCTCCTAGGACTTGAACCAACTTTATAAGCCCGACGATTTCAAAAGAGGTAATTTGTGATAAGTACTCTAAAACGAAAAAAACTTATTTTCCAAAATTGCTTACCTTCATTAAATTTAGAAGGCGGCCTGATAACATTCTCATTACATGCATCAAACGTAAACTGGATTGGGCCTTCTGGGCGTGGGTCGTCGTAGAATTCGTCCTTGTTTAGTTGTATATCATAGCAACAGTTTAGAAACTCTTCGGGATGTTCGGCCAGTCTAATCAGTATTGAGTCATACTCAGACCTCTTAATTAGTCGAACATATTTCTTTCCAAGGGCTTTCTCCACTACGTGAGCCGCATAATACCACAAGGTTTGGTCATAGCAGTAGTAGGTAAACTTTTTCTGGACTTGTCCTCGGGTTTCCTGTCCGCGAACCTCGATTTGCGTAGGAATCGAAAAGGAATGAAGAAAGTTACCACCAAAGACAAGAGAATCCTCAGGTGTATAGACAGCGTGGATCCATCCAGACGGTAGGATTAAGGTCTGCCCGGCCATTAATTTCATACATGTACACTTCCCTATAAAGAAAATCGATACAGTAATTGCCATAAATAGTTCTTTTTTATGACGCCTACCAGTGATCACATCTCCAAAGAACCCAACATGAACTCCACTATGATAGGCATTTTTATGCTCTTCAAATATTTGAAGATTCTCTAACGACGGTTCAATCAAGAAGAAGTACTTCAGTCCTTGTTTGACGTGGTACCATACGGAGGTTCCGGCAAAATCTATATGGAAGTCGGTGTAGGAACGAGCCATGGTAAAAATGGCGTACCTAAAGCAAAATTGTTTTGCCACCTGACGTAAAGATTCTCGGTTGTGAAGTGAAAGGTCTTACTTACTTTTCAACCTTTGAATATTGTCGGTGTTCAAACTCCTTAGGGAATATATACTTCGCCCAATCTAGTGCTCTGACTAGTCGTGGAGGCTCAACGAGTTCACCCAGCTTTTGATATGAGACTTCTAATGAAAGCATGTTTAAGGGTCCTAATCTATTATCTGCAGGTTTTATCATCTCTTCCGCTACAGTTTTAACCAACATGTTTTTAGTTTTCTCTGTGGAGTGATCAAACACGTCGATCTTCGTAAAAGGTTGAATTAGATTAACTACATCCTCATAATTAACATCCGGGATTCTAAAAGCAGAGTAAGTCTAAATAAACGCCTTACTTTATCCCCAGTATATCTTGTTGATTTGTGAACAAAATTGGATTTTTCAACCCGGTCCTTCGGATGTTTTCGTATGTAAATTCATTGGCATCCCATATAAAAACATCACCCTCGTTCATAAAGCGCGGATCGTGACACTTGGCTTCATAATCTACGTTGACTTGACTCCAAACAAAATCGGGAATAGGAGATTCACTAGACTGGCGCTTTTTTGCTTTCTTCTGATTTTTCGTTCTAGACTTGTCGGAGTTGCTTGGTCCACGTTTTTTAGAATTCTTTTGGGGTTTTGGAAGCGGTTTATCGATTGGCTCGATAAACTCCTCCTCCATCTTAATGAACCTGAAATATCAACAATAGAAACTTAACCAAAAATACACTACGTGAAGTTAGCGAGGAAGTGTGCATGGCCAAACGTGAAAGAAAAATTTACAAAAAGAGGGATATTATACGATGAAAGGTTTACACCAAAGATCTTCTTCAAAAACTAGTGTCAACCGAAGGTATGATATTCTCTTCAATATTAAAATTTCTGTACAAAAATTGTGTTATCGGCATTATAATTGATCCGCTATCTTTTTCTGTCAGAATGAAAGGCATCACAAAAGGTTTTGCAGAGAACCCTAAGCAATATAATGTATAATTACTGTGTTATTATATTAATCCCAAGAAATACCTGATTTTACTTGCTCTTTAAGAATGTGAATTTAATTTCAATAAAATCTTCACATTCGCTTATTGAAAAAAGGTCGATAAAAGTCAGGGTAAGACTTGACGTACAAGAAAATAAATGGACTCGAGTGTGTCGAGTGTGTCTTTTTTCTGATATGTTATTGTAAATATTAGGTTTGTGATTTTGGCAGAATTTTTCAAAGTGACGTCAAATTGACGTCATGTTGCTGTCATTTTCGTCAAATTGCCGTTATTTCGGTCGGAAGCTGTCTAACGATAAAGCAAACATTCAAGGTAGTATAATATAATGCGTTCAAACATGTTCAAGACCATATACACATTAAAACAACAGTTTATAACAACAAAAGGAGTTTTGAGACGCTCATAAAACATCTTGTATTAAAAAATCAGGTGAAGGGTGCATGGTGCACTCAAATCTTGCTAGCACAATGACAGGGATTGCTTTGTTGTTGGTAGTTACTAGTACCGTACTCTTCATCAAAAGTTATGCAGTCGGAGGATCTTTTGTTGGGGGAATGTCGAAAGATGACGTCAATGATTCCAACATTATAGTATGAATTCTGAAAGGCGCTAAATAATTAACTTTTTGTTTGGGGTTATGCTTAGCTTTTAGGTGCTTGCTTACAGGAGTGTATACAACTACAACGCCCAAAAAAATGGATATGCAGAACTGCAGCAGATTGTCTCCGCTCATCATCAAGTTGTGGCCGGTATTCGTTACGTCATCACCATGAATATTTCTGAAAACGGAATTCGATCACGTTTGATTGCTGATATTCTTGTCTTCCCCTGGATGCAACAGAAAACTTTTACTTTTAAGCGAAGTCTTTTGCCCGCTATGGTGTCCTAATTTAGGCGGTTCTGTTAGTTGCAATAAAATTTATGTCGAATTGAGGCTGAAGTACAGGTTTCATTAAATTTTAAAAGATTGAATAAATCGGTGAGACTTTCTTCCTGGATGTAGACGTCCGCTCTAACGAATTCATAGCAAGTTTCGAGGCCTAGATTGTCATAACAAATAATACGAATTGAAAATCACAAAAATGTCAAGATTTTAACATTGAAACATGACTTTTTTTAAGTGAAATAAAACTTCTCATGGAAAAGGATCGCTTATTGAATAGAACGATGATACTCTTTGATTAATATTCAATTGATTCAAGTGGTTATTATTGTCTATGCACAAAGTATGATAATAATTTAAGTTGGACGTTTACTGTCTTTGTTTGAAACCCTTTTTTGTAGCTATATAAGTCCATTAAAACTCCGTTGGCCACATACTATTTATTCCATTTTCAATGATGCTTAGAGTCACTGTTCTTGTGGTCCTATCGTGTTTAGTCGTGGCAAAGAAGAGGACTACTATAGAGCAACACATATCGGGATGGAGAGATAGAAACGTTAACGATAAGGATGTAGTCGTATGTTGCTTTGCACTTTTTTTTATCTTATCGTTTACGGTTTGTTTTTAATTTAACAGTTTCAGGAAGCCGCTAATAAATCAGTCGAGGCGTATTCAAAACTTAAGCCAATGATCCATGGATCTTTTCAAATTGAGAAGGCCCGTAGTCAAGTTGTTAGTGGAATAAATTATGAATTGAGAATCGTTGTGCGGTATCCCCACTTCAATGATTGTTTTGTTGACAACATGTATGAACAGGTCTGGACCAAGACTGAAAGGCATTCGTTCAAGAATTGCACTTACTATTATGTTTAAGCTAAATTTTTATCTATCCTTACGCTTTAAAATTTTAATATTAATCGTCAGCTTTAATAAACGAAAATTTGCTAATTTATCCGTTGAGTTATTCAGCATAATTCATATTAAGAAATTGGATTTCATATGCTAATCATCTGACTATTTCCTTGATTAAAGGGTCAGAGCAGCTTCTTTTGAACGCTTTTTACGGTGTGGAAACGAAATGTCAAAAAAGTTTCTTCGTCTACAGTACCAATAACAACAAAAAAATAATGGTGACAGTCTACATCTATATTAATAAATATTTACCGTTTGCAACTCTGCCGACTTTGTTTTTGTTGCAGTACATAAAAAACTTTTTTGACATTTTGTTTCACACGCCGTAAAAAGCGTGATTCAAAAGTAGGTGTTCTGGCTCTTTAAACAAGTAAGCGCAATGTGTTCAATCCTGCTTTCTTGTCGAAATGCTTACTGTCTTTGTGCTATTTTCCTCGCTTCCTTTATAATTTATCTACTTTAATTAAATTATCAGTTTCCACACCGATGTTGTATGCAAATCTGGCTACAGGAATGTTTTTTAAAATACGTTGAAAAATGTCGAGACTTACAACATATATATGTAGTTTCCTGGGGACCTTGTGAATCAGCAATTGGCAAAAAATACGTCTGGCAATACCGAAAAAATAAGTGATAAGTGCTTATAAGATATTTTAAACCCTCTGTGTTGTCTAATTATTTTTAATTATTAAAATCAGTTTTGGAAACCTTACCCCGGTTGGTTTTGGAACCAGAAATGCCATTTGTACCCCCTATCTTTTTGCACGACATGGTCTGTTATTTCGGACCATGATGGAATATAATGCGCATGGAAATATGGAAAGGGGTCTACAAGCAGTCATGGCCACTGTTTTTCGCCCGTTTTTTCTCGTCGCTCCGGACTCGGTTTTGAGAATGCCCTCAGGAAAAGTGGACATTCCAGCTCTAGTTTTTGAGAAAAGGCGTTAAATGAAAAGAAAATTTTTTTGGACGATGGAAGTTTTTTGTCTGCAGCGAAATAGTTCTGAAAATGAATTAACTTGTAATGTCAGGAAGGACACTCATTTCAAATTGTTGTCTGGATAACTCATATACAACTTAAATGCTGTAAATGAAGTTTTAATGCAGTTTACTGTCTTTTCTGCAGTCCACAATCATAATAATTTTGATTATGATTGATAACATGAGCTCTCAACCTCCTGATCTCCTACATTCATTTCCGCCAATTCCCTAAAGCCTTTAGATTTTGTAACAAATTTCTCCGTAGGGAATTCTCCCTTTTTTGTCTAAAGGAACACATCGATTTGTCAAGATGTTGCCGGAAAGGAGTCCCACCGTTATATGGGGGTGACAGTGACTTCTATGCAAAACACTTCTTTTCAGTCTGGATTACACTTTTTTGGGAATGCGTTTTCGTTGCTTTATGCGTCTTTTTATGGGACTGTTTTGGCCAAGTTTTTGTCCAAAGCTTGAAGTCACATGAGCCAGACAGCACAACAATAATTTCGAGCTCTAAAATTGACGACTGCGAACAGTACTACATTCAACGGTCTACAAATAGTTCTTCATTATGCTTGGAGGAAGCCTCCAAAGATGAGGACTCAAATTGCACTTTGATGTTTGCTTTTGAAACCATTTCGAATTTCTTCGACTCTGCATATTGTCTGGCTTAGGAACGTTTTGCATATCTAATACTATTGATTCTTTATTTATAAAATGGTAGTATTTCGCATCACAAAAATTCTATGTCATGTCAAAGATATTTGTGATGCGAAATAAATATTTTATATGACAGACCTTGTCAATCGGAAAAAGGCGATGGAAATTCGGTAGAAGTGGTCCAGATGTTTTAAAGGGTGGGATGGGTCCACTGGAAATTTGGATATTCAATCTGAAACTAGAACTTTCTTGATTCCCCAATCTTATTTTTCTCGCTTGACGACGCGTCGCGACGTCCCAATCCATAATCAACTCTTTTTTGGCTGTTTAAACTTCTGATCTCGTAAAGTCGTGCAAAAAGTTCTTGCAGTCTTTATTCATAATACAATCAAATTCGGACCAAACCTTTTCGGAAAATGCAAATTGTTGTTTCGAGTTTTATTTGAATTTAAATTTCGGCACAAACAAAGAAAGGGGCTTTTAGAGGTTTCAAATTACGCGAATTTATTTAGCCCTTTTTTCGTTTCGGTTTTTAAATACCCTTGTTACCGTAGTCAGTTGAAAATAACATAAAGCATGCAAAAGTTTTAAAGTTTTTCGATGGAAGTCAACGTTTTTCCATTTTTTGACACAAAAGACGTCAAAATTGGCGTTGTTCTGTTCCGTTTTGTGCCGAATGTTTCCCAAAAGGCCGACAAATATTCCAAAAAGTTTGAAATGATGTCATTGATGGGTTTGTTTACCATCGGCTACTCATCTGGAATTAAATTAACAATTTTTAAATGAAGGATACTTTTTGGAAACGTTTGTCACTGTTTTGAACCTATATACAAAAGTTTACTATAAAAATTCAAAAAATTAAGATTGCTTACAAAAATTATTTGTAATTCTAGGCAGTAAAGTTTTGTAAAAGGCCTCTTCGAGGTATTCTAAACATAAACTTCTGTTTTAGTCTTCTCGATCCCCATTTGTATTATTAAAAGAACAGCTTTGACACTTATTTCCTAAAACTGAACATGTTTCCCCTTTTTTCTTATATAACCACAGCTCATTTTCTAAATCTTTTATATATTACACATGCATATCCCTCTTTCAAAGTTCATTTAAATTGTAGACCTACGTCAAAAGTTTTGCATTTACCTCACGGATCTTAAATTTTGGGAATTTTATTATGAAAAAAAGGAAACGCCGCCGACGAAAAACATTTGCCCTCAGGCATCGGAACTTGTTTTCCGTACCTTCTGTTCGGAACATTGTACATTGTAAAAAGACAAGTTCTTGCATTTCAAATTTGATAATTCTTTTGGCCAAAACAAGGATCAGAAATTGTTGTTGTACATGGCTAGAGGTCCTCTTCCCCGAAATTGATTGTCTATTTTTGTTCGGCCTTAACTCAATCCCAGCCAAATTTCGCGCCCATTGAGCATAACCCGTTTTCTCGCCTCGATATAAAGGATATGACATAAAGCGAGGTTAAAATGGACTTGGACGGGCCGGAAACGCATTCTATAAATTACATTTTCCTCGCTTCCTTTATAAGAAGTGCAAAAACAGTGAACGGCGGCCTTTTATTTGATATTATTTGAATAATAGGGCGTACAGCCTTGCCCAAAGGGTTGGGGCGGCTGCGTGAATAAAATAAATCTTATTGTTTTTAGCCGACCAGATCTTGGGAGCCTTTAGGGAAAAGATAACTTGATTCCGAATTTAAGCTCTCAAAGCTAAAAATCGAATGTGATTTTAGGAACGAGGGGGAAGAACTTGGTATGATTTACTCTTGATTTTCGCTATCTAATTTCAAATATTCGAAAAATACAGTTGTTGTTTCCTCCCGCCATGAACATCGTTGAATGCCAATTTATTTTCTATTAATTTTGGCATTCCGCCGCAATTTTTTGTGCTGTTTCGGTGAAATTTGCAGCAAAATCCCGTCTGTTCTCGTTATCTCGTGATGTTTTTACGTAGAAATTAATTAATTTAATTGTGAATTTTGAGTGTAATAGCCGGCGAGGAGGAGAACCGCGAGGATAACATCAACTTTGGCCGGCTTTTATCTTCTCCTTCGTGGTTTTAGCAGTATTTGACCCCTCTGGGCAGTAAGATGAATCCAGAACCTGTAAATGGAGTTTATGAGCCGAATGTTGCGAGTTTGAACATGTGTGAGGGGCAAACGACGAACTCGACGTCATCAATATCTTCATCAACAGCCACAGTCAACTCGGAGCCAAATACGGCGAGATTGCATTCATGGGTTAGACTGAATGTGGGTGGCAAAGTAAGGTTTAGAATTTTCATGTTTAGGGGCCGTTTGGCCGACGAGTTTTTACGATTTGCTTAGCGTGATTAGCCAAAATGTGATAGGTTTTTTGGAAGCCTTTGTTTCTACTAGTCAAAATTCGAATAATTTCATTGATAATTTTGTTGTTATAGGCGTTCATGACCACCCGCCAGACCTTATGTAGAGAACCAAATTCATTTCTTGCCAGATTATGTCAAAACGACGAATTATTAACGAGTGAAAAGGATGAAACTGGTGCTTTTCTAATCGACCGAGACGCAGAGTACTTTTCATCGGTCTTGAATTTCCTTCGGCATGGTAAATTGATCTTGGATAAAGGACTATCAGAAGAAGGTAATTTTTAAAATTTTTTATTGGCGTCTAGATACAAGGCCGTTTGCCAGAACTTTCTCTGTATTTCCGTTGCTTCAGTTTTATATTTTTGGGGATTTCAGGACTGATAGAAGAGGCAGAGTTCTACAACATTCCACATTTGATATCTCTATGTCAAGAACGTCTTATTGAGAGATCAAAAAAATTAACAAAACACGTGTACAGGGTCTTGCAATGTCATGAAGATGAGGTTACTAATGTGGTCTCGGCAATGTCAGACGGTTGGAAGTTCGAACAGGTAATTTAATTTTTATTTTGTTTTTTATGTAACTAGGGTTGTTTCAAATTTCATGGTTATGCATACAAAGATGGAGTTACATATTGTTTATTTTCAGCTGGTCCCAATCAGCCATTTCCACACCAGCGATAATCACGAATATCTTTGTGTGGTCTCCCGGGAATATCCCGATGCCGTTCCACACTGTGCAACCATCGAAACGGACCGAGCGCAATTTCTACAAAAGAAAGCCATGCGTATGTTTTTGTTACTTTTCAAAGAGACATTTTTAATACAACATTTTATTCGACAATGAAATTTTTTTAGAGAACTGATTGATCTCCGTTCACCCGAGATTCCCCTTGCAAAATTTAAATTTATGTTTTCTGCGGACAAACGGTTTTTATTTAATTGTTCCCCATCTACTAACCTGTATAATTTGTTGTAAATCTTTTGTAGAAGGTCATTCCAATCAAAAATCGTTTTTATATTATATTATCTATGTTCAGAAGATTCCTTTCATTTTTTTGTCCCATTAGGTTCTCGTGGGCACAGCTCGCTGTATGTTTTAAATTGGATTGAAGACAAGTCTCTTGTTGATTGATAACAAGTATTTAGTTGATGCACGCGTATTCTTTCCGTCGGCTTTATTTATTTTCATTCAGGTTTTAAGATCCCCTTGCATTGTTCAGTTAGTGCCGAGTCACGCGTTTTGAGAAAGTTTTTTTTTGTATTTTCGTATCTATTGGTTTTGCATTATTTCTTTCAAGCTTTCTTAATGGTAATATATTCTCTGTTGGTTTTTATGATATGTTAAGATTATATAAAAAGGTAATATTAGTCGGTAATCTTTGGATAATTCTAAAATATAAATGATGGTTTATCGGCTAAAAATTAGTCTTTCTTTCAACCGTGGTAGTGGCACGATATTACAAATTGGAACATACAGTTAACCTCACGGAAGCTTACATAACAATAATGGGTTCATATCATTTGGATACCTAATATAACGTTTAAATTTTTTTTGGCTGTGTCGGTGAAACACGCGGCTTACATTACTATTTTACTTTTGTTATTTTTAGTCTTTCATTGAGAGTTTTTTAAAGATGAAGAGTTTAAGTGGAGACGCGTTTGATGTTGTGATTTTAACGAGGCTCTACAAAACTAAGTGTGATATAGAAATTACTAAAAGAGGGTATTTTGTCGTGTTTTATGACATAAAACATTTTTTAGTATTATATTTTAAATTCCTCCTTGGTTAATAACTCCTTGAAAAAGCGTGTTAAGTGAAACCACTGTTTTAACGGCTTGTGTCCGGTCTCCTTAAGAGTTAGTAAGGTTCCCTAAGGTGTGATAAAAGCTTTCCATTACATGTTCTTTACCATGATTCCTAAACGTTTATCTTGGTGATTCTGCATTATGCTTTTCCTAAATTGAAAGGGGATTATTCTAAGACGTTAAGATCGGCCACTAATTGTTGTATTTACGATTAGAAGAACTTGTTTTCCTTTACATTTCCAGACAATACACGGTATTTTGAAAAATATTTGGATCTTTTGCAGGGTTACTTTAAAAGGTTTTGAAGACAGGATTACAGACAGATTCTATTTTAATTTTTATGGGTAATTTTTAATTGGACAGTAAAGTAACAAGATAAACATTTAAGATGGGCCGTTTCTTAATGACATGTGAAATTATTATATTTAGATTTGTAAACCTTTCCATCGTCGCCTGTTTTGGTTATCACACAAAATTCGGAACTCTTTTTTCGAATTTTTCTTTTCTAAAACTAAACCCTTTGAAACATCTTTTTATGTCACAAAAACTACAAAATTTTTTATAATAAAAGTCACTCATTCTGTTCCAAGTATCGTTTAATTATGCCGCCACAAATTAAGTTACTAACATAAAAGCAAATTTTCTATGGATATTTTCTAAACATCTTTCAAAAAAAGGACATTTAGCCAGCCAATCCATTACTGCATTCGTTTTCTGTCATCACGCTTGTTAACTTTCTGGAGCCACTAAGCGGTAATTACTTCAGATCCCTCGAGAATCTCTAAAATTATGATATTTAAATAACCATGGGATCTCATGTTGGTTATTGTTTTTGGGCGTAGGAAGACGGAGAGGTTCGAGTGCTGGCTGTCAAGTCTTCTTTAGCTATAGATTTGGAGGATTCAGAAGAACTGGCATCGTGGAGATGGACAATTTGGATATTAACAGTAAGTTTTTATAATGTGGTTTTATATTTTATTATTGGACACACCTATGTATATAACTGTCTAATTTAAAATTTTTCGTATAATTCGGAGTCCGTTAAACACGCAATGACTAATTTTGTAAATAAAATATGGCAGAAGCTTATTATAAATTATTTTGCTTGTTATGGATAAAAGATTTATTGTGCTCTATCTAGTATCTAAAATACGATGGCTTCCGATGATTGTGCCCGAAGAAGATCAACATTGGGTAAAATGGTTGACCTTTTTCTCTTTTACTCAACAAAGCATGTTCATCTCAGCCACCATTCTCAACGTTTACTTCTTTTATCGGGTGAAACATGCCACTTCCATTCATGTCAATTTTAGGATTATTTTGGTAAGCAGTTTTCTGTAACTTGCGTCATTATTTTGCATTTATATTGTAACATTAAACTTCATTTTGTGTTTAATTTATTAATTTTTATTTTTAAGTGTTGTACGTCAGTTGCTTTCCAATTAAACACTGGATCTCACTTTTTTCTCCACAAGATTCTGGAGTATTCCGAGCACGTAGAAGATCGGTTTATACCTAATATATTAGCTTACATATGTTGTAATGTCCATATGATCAATGTTTTCGGAGCTGCCACTTGTATGAATATGATTGCTCTGGAACAACATCTAGCAACTATTTGGGTGGAGAATTATGAGCAAAAGACAAAGAAGATTGGAGTAATTCTGATGTCACTTGTGGTAAGTCGGAAAATTTACAGAGATAACTAGAAGAGATGTGTCCGCAGTTTATATAATATAATATAATATAATATAATATAATATAACATATTCAAATTCCAGGCAGCTCAATGCATCCCAACAGGATTATTTTACCAGAATGCTCTTGTCACTCGATGGGATTTCCACACAACTTATAATTCATGTCTTCTGCCAGATATCAACCCAGAAGTGGGTTTCCAATCATTTCTTTTAGGGTTTATCACTCTTTCTGGATGTTCTGTAGTAAGTTGCTCTTTTGATGACAATTTCGTGGCAAAAACTCCGCGTTTTCAAATTTGATGGTTGCAGTTTCATCCTTTATTTTTAGTGGCTGATGGTGTTACGTCATATAAATGAGAAACGAATGAGAAGTCGACTTGCCTTGACCAGTTTGAGTGCTCGGTTTCAACAGACCAAAAACTCGGAAAACACGGCTTCAATTACTCCTTCTATGATTGGCTATGCTATCTTGGCCATTTCCGGTTTGTTCATTGAGGGAGCCAGAATTAAAATTAACAACTACGCTTGTGTTCAGGACAGAATCTTGTTGAAGGTAAGCGAATGATCTTCCTTTTGACCTCATATTTCGACATGTCACCTTTGAATTGCAGTGGGTATTTATTGTGATGGACGGCTACGCCCTCTACCACAACTTCTGTTTCCTCTATTATAATCACTCCACTCGTCGAGAAGTTCTGCGAGATTTAGAGCGTATTTTTGGCTGGGACATGCGCCACAAAGCGAATGTCGTCAAAACAAACAGTGCCATTGGAGAGCAGGCGGCAGAAACCTACTTTAATAACTTTGGATGGTAGTTACACTGGTCATTTCTGCCTACTCACATAATTTATATTTTGACCTCTTTGAATTTTTCAAATAAAACCTGTAAATAAAAGAATAATCGACTAAACTCCGATAAAATGTGTAGTGTGGTAACCATTCATTTATAATCATTTAACCCCCATGAGATCTCATTTTTAGAGATGAAGGTTCATTGACGTAATTATCAGCAAATGAGGGGACTTTCGTTATGAATCAGAGTGATCTTGAAGGCAAGATTAACCCTCCAGGGAGAGGTTAGGATGGACAATAATAGTATGTTTGAATGTGTCATGTACTTACCAAAAAAGTGCTCAGCTTATGTTAAATAAATTGAAAATGAAGAAGAAATGAGGAATATTGGACAGGACCGCAGTAGAATCGCAGGATTTTATGGTACCTAATTTAATATTTATATATTTATTACCGGAAATATTCCAAGTAATTTACCGCGTCTATTTGCCAAAGAAATTAGCCAGAACAACAAGATATATTCGAAAGTTTGAGCTTCTCATTCGACCGAACGCGCTGTTGCTAATGAGAAACGAGGACATCTCCCCAAACATGGATTAGAAATATGGCGCAGGGATTATGCTAATAAACACGGTGGGAAACAATGTCATGAACTTGGACAACGCAAACATATGCCGATACTGTAATAATTGGAGCAAATCTTATTTGAATTCTAAAAAATAGTGATACCAATAATCTTTAGAGAAATTAAAATTTAGAAGTTTGATAAAGTAAAATTGTTATATCAAAAAGGCTGTGACAATAGCTGAGAGTAATCCAATATCCTATTCACAGTGCATGACCCAATTGCGCAAACTTATCCAAACTTTTGACGCACCCATCCGAAAAAACGGTAAATAATCCGACTGGGACATGATATTGGTATAGCCTAATCTAGGGTTCTTGGGTTTTGATTGCGCAAGCTTCGAGTTGTTTGAAAGTCATCATACTTCTTCAGTTGAAAAAAGTTTAAAAAACGCTATGCTGTGAATTTCTAACAACAAATTCTGAGTTGTAGAGTAAAGAATCAAAGTCCGTTTCTTGAATTTTGGGTGTTTCCTGTTGCCTCACAAAGAATTCGGTGCAATCCAAACAGAAACGAACATTTACCCATTATCTATTCAATTGTAAGTCGACACCCGTCTTCTTTACACACAAATTCGCGCACTTCTTTTACAATAACAGAGAAAGAAAAAGAGAGAAATGGGAAAGAGTGCGGTGTCAATGACAACAACATATCTACTGCGCATAAAAACGACGGATAAAACGGAAATCGGTATTTTCTAAAACTAAGACAAAGGTTTGTCTTCTTCATTAAACACAATATTGAATAAAGGTTTGAATCATTTTGTAACGTATAACATTACTCAATCAATACGTTTCTTTCACCTACAGTATCCCACGCCTTCTCAGATTTTCTATTTTCGACAACTCAGATGGATTCAATTGGATTGGCAACGGATATACGAACAAACAAACAAACAAACTCTGCTCTGACATGGCGACATCTTAAGTGCAGGAAATGAAGAAGAACCACCTCTTTATATGGATTAGAGCGGTTTAATCGACTTCTTGATATGTCAAATAAAATATTTTGTTTGTCGACCTGCTCGAGTTGATATATATAAGTTCATACATAGGAGAAAGTTAATCGGCGTGGAGATTGGGCATTATGCAAGTGTTGGTAAACTGGTAGAGGAAGTACAGCTGCAGCTGTACACAGTAAAAGCAGTTTAGAGAAGTTTTGAGCAAGACGTTTCCCTTGTTTTGGAAACATCAGCTCAATTTATCTTTGCTGTTATTGTAGTGTTATAGTTGCCAGTACTCTTTTTCTAGACTAGGCAATTTTTATATCAAACTTTTAGCCTTACACTTATGGTAAATTACTACCTCTACTCTTACACTTTCGTTTTAATCCTCTTTAAAAATGCAATCTCCATCGTCTGATTACAGCACAATTCCAGTGCATTTGAGTGTGACTGTTTGCTCATTATTGTCTTTTCTCGAATGAAGGTGGGCCAAGTGAATAGGGGGCAGGGCGATACGGTGCGGACAAGCAGCCATTAGGTTATTCGGAGCGGGAAAAGCGATCCCCGATCTCTTGGGCTCTTCGTGCTCTCGGGAAGATCATCAGTTCGCTGTACTGTATTTAGTGCGGTGGAGAGTTTCGGGGTTTAATAAATATGTAACTTTTATTAAACAAACTGGATTGCCTCGTTTTATCTCGTGGTTCAAATTGCAGCTAAATACTTTATTCTGAATTTAAAAGTTAATCTATAGAGATAACTCGCAGTTACGTTCATCATGTCGGATTGTGGTGGTTTCTCGATAACTGAAATCCTTAACGACCCCAAATCCCCGGATTCGATTGTCAACGACTCTACTGACATTGATCAACCGTCTCCTCGAACTAGCGCCTCTTCCCCCTTATCAGCCAGTCAATTATCGCCTCATCTATCTCCGGAAACACCTCAAAGTGACACCATACCCAACTTAAATCCATTTTTAATGCATCAAATGGCTGCATTGTGTGCTGCTGCTAGCCAAAAGCAGGGTAATTTGGAAGCAATAATGATGGCAGCGCAACAACAGCAAGCTCAAGCTAGGATTGGTGGAGCCGGGCCAAGCCAAATGGGGATTCCAGCAGAATGGTGCGCGGCGTTTGCGAACATGCAACGACAAATGAGCTTTGGAAATGCACAGAGTAAGGATTTTTGCCGAAATTTTAAAACTGCGTATAAATCTAAGTTTCAATTATCTTAGAATTTTAATTTCAATAGCCTTAAACTGACTTCTTTGAATACCGATTGTACAGTTCAAACATATAGATTTCAGCCCGACACTCTTAATTCCCCTTTGTCTTTTACCGCGCAGCCACTTAACCTCAGCGTAAGCAGCTTAATTTACTTCTATTAGAGTCAAAACATAATCGGAAGATCTCTTTATGAATTCGTTCTTTAATTTAAAGGCAATATGGCATCGAATCAAATAAGATCAGAACTGGATTAGCGCTGTTTGGAAGGGCTTTCATTACGTAATACTATTTATAATCAAAATATATATTACGAGACTAAAAAATAATGACAACATTTTAAAGAGAAGTGAAAATATTAATACTAATTAATTATTAAACTGAATACATTTTGGTAATTTGGAAGTCCTTTGGAAACTAAATTACAAGAGGTTAAGACAGTATATCAAAAAAGAACAAAGTACCTGAGCGCTGGCCGTTGATTGGCCAGGTGTTTCGCCTGCCCAAAGTAAACAAACAGACTGGAAATATATATAGGAAAACGCGAAACATCAATGCAATGCTGCGACTAGATGAATCGCAGTGATTTAAAAAATATTTTTTTGAATTTTTTATATTTTAGGATGGGATCCGCGACAAGTTGCGTGGATACAAAATATGAACACCAAGATCTCGCACAAAAGGAAAGGCGGGCAGATCCGCTTTACAAACGAGCAGACCGACTCTCTGGAAACGACCTTCGATAAAAACAAATATTTGACAAATCCACAGCGAAGACAATTGGCCAAGAAATTACAATTGAGCGAGCGGCAGGTTAGTCTAAATCCTTTGGCAACATTAAATTAAATTTTAAGTGCCCATATTAACTGTAGGCAAATAAAACGTTGATTTATAGGTGAAAACATGGTTTCAAAACCGCCGAGCCAAATGGCGCCGAGTCCGTAAAGACGGAGACGAAGAAGAAGATATAGCTCATTCGATGCACTCCAACAACCCTTTTAATCAACGTCTCCAATCGATGCCTTCCCTCTCCTCACCCAACTCCCCTAATCCATCAGCTCAATTTATCAAGAACTTCCCTCATCCAGGCTCTGCGAATGTTTTAAATCTCAGTGATCTTGCTGGTAATAGCTCGTTGAGTGCCTTAGGAAACGCTAACTTTATTGATCTATTCAAGTCTAAATAATCTTTTGTCTTTTGTTAAAACACTTTGCTTTATTAATAGATGAATACACCTCTGACCTCAACGTGACTCAGTTTATGATTTGTTTAGTTTGTAACGCAATGAATCGCTCGTTAACAATTCCCATAAAGAATATAAAGATTAGTAGCCAAGATAATCGATTGTTTTTTTTTATCAAAACAATATGAAAGCTTCCGGGAGGGGGAGGAATTGGAAAATAAGGTAATGGTGTAAAGAATCGTATCTGGTTGATTAATTGAAATATGTTGTACCAATCCTTGGAGCTTATGCTAAAGGGGGTGTAAAGGGTACTGTAATATGACGTTCAAACTCTCTAACTCTATGCAGAGTTATTTTGCAATCTCCTGTTTCCACGCCTTCGTATCTTCGAATTCTTGGCCTCACCCCAAAGAACTGCATCGATTATATGAACCCTTCAAGACAATGTCACAACTTTAGCATTACTGTTTTTCACGTTCAGGATGATCGAAATAATCGAGTATTCTTGCCCACCGAAAAGTGATGACAAGACAAATAATATCTGACGCTTCCCGTGGGTTTAATGTTTGAATAAGGCGAAGGATATGACATCTTCAATTTCCCCGGCCCCTCTCGTATTAGAGAATGGTGGGAATCGGCCGAAATTTTAAATACCTTGCCGGCACATCATCCGGTAGATATTTGGAGGGTTGCGTACATTGTGGGCAGTTTATTTAGGGATTTCTCTTCAAGTGTCACCACGTTGTTTGGAGCGAAAAGTTAATGTAGATTCTTTTTTAATTATTTCTTGTGTTATTATATAATAATAGAAGTAATGGAATCTCCGAAAGGCCTAGTTTTTAGTTTGGTTAGATACCACAAAGTCTAATATAAATTTTGAGTTATCTTAGATACCGTATTCCCCATGTACTCTGATTTATGAATTTCTTGATTCTTTATGCCAAGAACAAGTATCCTTTTTGATGGTCATAAAGACGATGTTCTTATGCACCTTTTCCCTTCTTATTATAAATTGTTTCTGCGTGGTCGAGCGTGTCTGATTAATATCCGAATTAAGTCTACCCTCTTCTGGAACATTTTTCTCTTCATCTTCCTTTTGATCTCTAAACAACAATACCATTATCTCAACTCTTAATTTTCCCTTAATCCAATTACTTTCATAAATCCGTTTCCGCGCGGTCACTCTCTCCCTCGCCCCTTCTTCTTTCGAACTAATTTTGAATTCCATAACCCACCTACCTCACTTACGCTAATCGAAGAAAAACCTTGTGGGATAGACGCCAAATGCCGATTGGGATTAATTTACTCAAAATGACGGTATTACTTCTATGTCTTTGTAAGGCGATTATGCTTTGTTCTGGATGGGATTGGCCTCCTTAACAAAGAAGATGACGCGTTTTGGGGAAATGACTGGTAAAAAAGTTATGATATACTCACTGCTAACCCGCTTATTCAACTAAATAAATATTTAGAATTACGCAGTTTTTTTCTAAAAACAATAATAAAAAAACTTGAACCATTATGAAAATCAAACACAATTTTTTTTTATTGTAATTGCGATATTGTTTGTTTCTAGTTGTTATTAAAATGGTTTTCCCCCTATTGTTTCTGTAAAATGTCATAAGATGGTATTGACAAGACTACATTTTCTATCCTTTTATGGTTCCTTTGGTGTCCAATATATCATCATTACTGTTACTGAAACATTTTTTCACCGAAGCCGTTCCCACATTCTTTGAAAACACGTCAATGCTGATGCAACGATCTACAGTTCACTTTTTTACTGCCTTGTTTATTGTTGTAAATTCCCAAACTTCTGGACCAATCTCATAAAGAATCCGTGATCGTTCAGCTTGTGATCCATTTCAAGATGAATGGCAACAATTCAGCTGAGTTTTGCGTGATTCTTTACAATCTTTGAAAATAATGTTTCATTGCACTTGCAAGGCGGCTGCTTATAATAGCCATAAAGAAATTATAATATGCTTTATGCAGTATTCTCCATTATTTTTAAAAGTCAAAGTTTCAAGACTTGACCTTGATATCATCATCGACCGCTTTTTTTCAAATAACTGGGGACTATAATGAATAGATAAAGTTTACAGCGAGAAATGATTTTTTTTCCTTTCGGAGGTAATTTCATTGCAATCATGTTTACTGCAAGTCGTATGTTCTGGATTAAATTCAAGGGGGTGGTGACAACAATATGATTGTACTTTATAAATGGGGGATCAACCTAGAAAGTTATTGTTGAGTGTACAGAGTTTTGTAGATGATGGGAAATGTTCAGCGATGCTTGCAATTTACTTTCATTAAGTCGTGTAAACGAGAGCGAAAAGTTATGACTTTATGTTTACTTTTCATAATAACGAATGAACAGGAAAAATTTATTTCCAATTTATTGTCAAAGCTATTTTCGTACCTCAACATCTTAGACTGACCTTTCAACAGATGCAAATTGTAAAAAAAGTTTTTAACAGCATGATCCTCTCAATTTTCGAGTATATTACACCTTCCATTGCTTTGTATCTTGACCGTTAATGTCGTAGTTTTAATCTCTTATTGAGTTTCTTTATTGGCAGGTTATACTGTTACGCTTTATTCGAAAAATACATTTTGTTCTCATCTACGTACCTCCGTATGTGTATATATAGATTTATTACTCTAGTCATATTTGAACTCAATGCGTCACTAAGGTAAGCCATTTATTCGGTTGTCAACTCATGCTAAAGTAGATGACATGAATGTCAATTAGAACCACTTTATACTGTAAACAAATATGTGTTTAGATCAAAATATTTCATGCTGCGGCATCATTATTAACGACTTCATTCGTTGCGCTACCATTTTGTATGACTCAAACTTTGACTTCTATTTAAATACAAATTTTTAGTAAAAGCTGAAACTTCATTGCCCACTCCGACCTTATTATTACTTTGATGAGAGCTCTTTAGCATCATAGTTTGCAGCAAATTTAGTCTTTGCTATTAAATTACAGTATCTTTTAGTGGTTACAAAAAAAGAAAAAACTTAATTTATCGATATGTATTGCAGCAGGCGATCACCGATGGTCTGGTGTTGTCGATGTAACTACCAATTTTAGGAACGAATGGCATTTAATTATCTTACTCTGCTAAATTCAGCGAGAAATGTGCTTAAATGTGAGGTAGTAAGTAGTATTAAATTAGTCAGCAGATAAGTGTGTCTACGTATTCTTTCGGTTTCTTTGAAAAAGGAGTATACGTTAAATATACGACTTACATTTATGAACTGACTGAGTAGTCGGCCCCTATTCAAATGTGTAATCTCTTTGTAATGGGGATTTCTTGAATATTTATTTAATACTTTAAGTCATCTCATTGGTAGTCACTGGAGGAATGTTTGAGGAAATTAATGATAAACATGACTACTTGGGTAGAAATTAAATAATTGTAGGATAGTCTTGAACTGACAAACCCGGGTTCTTGTATAATTTCCCTTTCCCTCAGATTATTCTTCAGTATAAAATCTTTCTTTACTAGACCAATATTACGGTAGCACACCACCCTCTCAACCCAATGATGACATACGTTGCGAGTGTCTGAAAGTTGGTTTTAAAAGAAGAATGAGATCATCTCGATATATTATTCATGACAAATCCGTTCCACTTTTTGCCTTTTTTGGAACAAGGTAAAAGAATCGAAAAGGTTACAACTACCCAAAAGGTACAACTATTGTCTTGTTGATAACGTTTTTGGGCGTAAACACAAAGATTTCACAAATTGAAGAACTGCAGATCTCCTATTTTTGTTCAAATCAACCATTCATTCAGATGACTTTCTTTGGGTAAACATTATTTTTTTATAAAAAACAAACTTTTAAGGAACTCTTTATTGTTAGTAAATTAAATTTTTTGCAACATTTCTCGTTTTGTTAAAAAAAAAGTTTTTTTCTGAAAGTTCATATTACCATCTCTGGAGATCATTGCAGGTAAAATTTGTAATTTGAATACAAAAGACTTGATCTATTACTTTTTGAATTAAAAATGATCTTTTTTAAATCCTAAAGTCATATTATATTCATCCCAATTTTTAATGCTTTTTGGAAGTCCAGTAAGCAATTAAAAATTTGTATTACCATCCCACTCGGCCGAGGAAATTTCTTGAAATGGTTTCCTCTAGTCTGTTACAAACAAATACAAAGCATTAAGGTGAAAGTCCGATCAAAAATTTGACGCAAAAACTGGTTATAATTACTCGTTAAGGAAACATTTTCAATTAATCTTCCCCTAGATCTCCCCATTCAAGTGCTCGTTGTGATAAAGTACAAATGTCACACTTGTAATTTGTTACTTTTAATTGATACGTCGGGGGTGGGACAACTACTTTTTTTTCATAACATTTTTGAGAATTGTCTATTAGTTTGATTGCTAGTTACCTTCTGTTTATTGTTGTTATATTTCCGTTTATTCATTTGTTGATTTTTGATAACTGTTGTGTAATGTAAAAGTGAATCCCACGTGCTAACTTTGTCGTCCTTTCCCACATTTTCCTTCGAATTTCCGTTGACGTACATTCTCTTTGAGCCAACCCTAAATTCTTTTGCAATATTTTGTGCGTTGATTTCTCCCAGCAATTGATTCCTCCAATTACAACAGATTAATGATAATTTATTGGTTTTATAATTTGGAAAAGTATCAAAAACAACCTTACTTTATTGCTGTTCTTTGCGTGCATGGTGTGATAAGTAGTAAAAGTGAGCTGGGGCTTCTAAGCAACTAAAAACATGCGGTTCATTCTCGAATCTTTTATAAATAATGCGGTCCTCTTGAATTGTTCGTACCTTCTTTAAGCTTATATTGTATTCTGAAATGCCACCGGTTAAACCATGTTCATAATAATCGGCTGTAAAGGCTGGTTAACACTTAATAATTACTCATACCTAATGCGGCTTGTATGGGTCTCGAGGCTATATTATAAACGAATGACCTAACAATAATAGAGCATTGTCTTGACTTTTTATTTTGAATTTGATCAAATTTCATAAAATATTCTTTGTATTTTTTCATTTCTTGTAATTTTTTTTGATTTGATTACAGTAATTTTCTGAGTATTCTTTTCTTTCAACAACACTGATTGCAATGAGCCAATCACAAAAACTTCAAGCCCTTGTAAACTACTTACTGTACAATTAGTATAATTTAATCATAATTTATATGCCCTATGAAGTCTCTCTTACACTTAGCACTCCACTTACCACCGGAAATAGCTCAAACGTATGAAGCAAGGTCTCCGTTTGATGTTCGCAGCTCAGATCCATTAAATATTATTAATGGCCCCATTTGATGAAACTGCGCGGTGTTTATTTTTACTTTTCGTTAACAATTCGAGTGTTTGCCAACGGTTTACTGTCGTCGCATTTCAGACGCAAGCGTGAGAAGATACGACGATATCTATGCTCTCGACATTCTGTTGAGACATTCAAGATTCATTTCTTTAATGGGCCGCGCAAGTCTTTATTGATCTCATCTTTAAAAATCACTGATCTCAACGTTTCCAAATCACAATCTGCTGTTAATTTACTCAACGATTCCAAGCAAGTTCATCAACGTTCTGCGTGCCGTACAGTTTTATTCGTAATGATGACATTTGGCGGAGTTTTGGCTTTGTTTTTATTATGTACAACGATTCTGGTGGGAAGGAGTGCAGAAAGCTTTGAAAACAGGAAAAAAGGGATCCAAAGTACTATGGTAAGCATTATTTCTTACACATTTCTTTCAAAAATTTAATTATCAATGACCGTTGAACCTTTTCTGTGCCGCCAGCAATGTCTAACAATTTCAGATTCCCGGAATTCGAATAGATTACAATCCTCAGAACAGAAAGGCGATAAAGCCCATATGTATGAAAAGAGAAAGTTGTTTGACAACGCATGATGATTCGAAAATGGAATATTTTCCGGAGATTATGTTACTAAACAGTGTCAGCTTCTGTGATTGTCCGATGAACACTTTCTGCGATCGCTCAAATCCATTAAAAATGGGAGGCAGAAGCTATTCGGTCAGTCATCAGGCACAGGGACTTAATTCCATCAAATTTCAAAAATATGTTCTTTGAAACGGTTAAATGATCAAATTCATAAGAAACTTATCTTACTTTTACTAAATTTGTTTTTACACTGTTTTTGATAACATTCTTCTCTTTTAGTTCTGTGGTCAGCCAGCAATAAAAAAATGTCGGCTAAACCAACTGGCTGTCAGCACAATTGGATTATCACAAATTGTCCATTGTATATGTCCGTATGCGCTGGAAATGACCCGCACCAGCGCAGAATTAATTGAACATTCAGATGCCCCAATGAACGAACTTTGTAAAAAACGAAACTCCGTAAGTTTTCCTTTATATCTTCTTATTATTTTAATTTCCTACATATACTCCGCCGATTTAATTTGGACCAGTCTGAAAATCGAAACGGTGATAGATATGAGCTCCCCGTCTTGAACAAGATTGATCACCAGTTGATTCTATGTTGGACTGTAGCAAAATATTTTTTCTGCTCTGGGGCACAAATTTTTTTTTGGAGTTTTTAATTTCAGCTGTCGGAAAAGTTTGGACCTGGGCAACAAAAATTTGCATTTCTTTATCACAAGATGGGTTGAAGCCATGATAATCGTAGAATTTAATTGTGACGCTTTGTTGATTCGAACGATACACTAGTCCGGGATTCACGTGGTGCATAAGGCCCTGAGGGCACATTTTAATAAAATCCCCAAAATTTCTGGATTTTTTTGCCCTAATGCTTGAGTAAGAAGTTTAATTCGGTCGGAGTCAGCTTCAGCGTAAGAGCAGTTGAGTGTACATGTAATTGGGCGATGGTATCAAATATTATAGAATTTCATACAAAATTTGTTTGCCGTGGAAGCATTTATGACTTTCAAACTCAGGTTGGCAGCAATAAAGAGGCAACTGCGCTTGAACGACTGCTAAATCATAAGGTTTTTTTGCGCGCAATATATGGAGGGCATGACAGACATTCCATTCATGTCAAAACAATACCCGATTTCTACGCGATCAATGCCCAGTGAGCCGAACACGTCGATGAAAAAACGCTTTGTTAGCCCCGTCAAAAAATGTTGACAAAACTCAATATAATATGGTAGATGTATGTATATCATGCATTTATTCCGTTATGATGTGCCAGCCAGAGCTGATAGAACTAAATTCCATGCACATTATATTGTGTTTTGACAACATTTTTTGACGGGGCTAACAAAGCGTTTTTTATTCACGCGTTTGGCTACCTGGGCATTGATCGCGTGAAAATCAAGTATGGTTTTGACATTAATAGAATGTCTGTGATACCCTCCATACATTTTCCGCTAAAAACCTTATGATTTAGCAGTCGTTCGAGCGCAGTTGCCTCTATATTGCTGCCATCCGGTGTTTGAAAGTCATAAATGCTCCCACGGCAAACAAATTTTGTATGAAATTCTATAATATTTGAAAACATCGCCTAATTACATGTACACTCAACTGCGCTTACGCTGAAGCTGACTCCAACCGAATTAAACTTCTTACTCAAGCATTAAGGCCTTATACACCACGTGAATCCCGGACTAGTGTATCGTTCGAATCACCATAACGTTACAATTAAATTCTACGATTATCATGGCCATCTTGTGATAAAGAAATGCAAATTTTTGTTGCCCAGGTCCAAACTTTTCCGACAGCTGAAATTCAAAACTCCAAAAAAATTTGTGCCCCAGGGCAGAAAAAATATTTGGCTACAGTTCAACATAGAATCAACCGGTGATCATACGTGTTCAAGACGGGGACCTCATTTCTATCACCGTTTCGATTTTCAGACTGGTCCAAATTAAATCAGCGGAGTATATTAACCTTTTATTCTTTAGAAATACTTTGTTAAAAAAGTAAACCGACCAAAAGTCCGATTGAGTGCCACGGATATTCTCGATTACTTGGAGCAATAATTCCACATCCTGTAGATATCTTAGCCCTTATTTATTTTTCTTATTTTTGTGCCAACTTATTCACCAAAACCCTTTTTTACAATGACATCTCTCATTGTAGACCGTGCTGGATTTCTACTGCTTGTCTTTCATTTTTGTAATTATCTGTGCATATTTTAACTTCCGTTAATCATTTTTTGCAAATATTTTTTTGTACAGTCAAGTACCTTATAAAGTACAAATAGAGAAGCCTAGAGCTTATGTAATTTATTTTAGTTTCCTGCTACATTTATTTTGCCTCCTTGTATTCTGTTGGACAATAAAATTGAAAGAACAATTTGTTTGTAAAAAGTGCGTTTTGAGCGAATGCCCTGAGGACATTCTGGCCGCCGTCTGAAGGGATTTGAAAAATATGTCAAGTGCACTCGCAAAACCTGTTAAATTCCAAGGGTTTAAGTTTCAGGGCATACAGATTATATAACTATAAGGGCATTTTGCAAATTAAAAAACTTTGGTTGTAAAGTTGCTGCTTTTGAATATTTTTTAAGTTTTCTAAGAAATACGACGATGTAAATAAAGTCTTAAACTAATTTGTTGCACTTGTAGCGCATATGACAATGCGGATTTATGACCAATCAATTTCATCTTTTGATATTCATGTTTTATCTTTTTTTAAACTCTCCATAAACTCCGATTCACCTTAATGTTGTTTATTTCCCGGACAGAAAATGGCCGAATGTCCTTTGGGCCGCTTCCTCTTCTCCCACGCTTAACCTTTTCTATCTTTTTCTCTCAGTAATCTATCCCCTCCCAATCATTGCCTATCATCCCTCAAAGTTATCCACGGTCTCTAAAAGATCATGAAAAAGTCGGTGAACATAAAAAAACAGGGAGGGGTTTTTTATGCCCAAATGGCCCGGCAACACTGATCCCGGGACATGTGCACACATGGCCATGGCCATTTGTCTTTGCCGAAAGGTGGGGGAGAGAGTAGCCGGGAAGTCTAAAAATGAAGGGAACGGCCAAATCGAATGTTTAAAAGAATTCCAAAATGATTTAGTAGGTGCTAAAGATGATGATTGGCGGATGATAGTGATTCAACAATCCTTAAGAGGCACTTATCGCCATTCAAATATGGTTTGAACGTCCGGCAATGGTTTCTCGCCGTTCACGAGGAGCCATATTGGATAATGTAATGATATTTCTTCTAAAAATATATACATGTGTAATTTAAGTTTCATCTTTTAGGTTATCATTAATTCTTCTCGAAGGCCGGTAATCTGCCAAAGGTCTGGCCAATTTAAATTTGACTCCATCTTATCCCCCAAGATGACGCATAACATTTATTGAAGGCCAGTTCCCTCTGGACAGGTCAGATAATCCTAAGGGATCATATAATTCAAAGAGAATCCATACTAAATCACTCAAAAATTCTTCTGGGAAAATCGCAGCTGTCAATGTTCGAGAAAACTCAAAGATCTCAGGGAATATGAGGAAACAATGAGAGTGGCGAGAGAAACAAGGAAGCGAATAGAAATTCCGGCTGATATATATTTACATTTGATTGGATTTGTGAGAGTTCAGGCCCTCCCCTTGGCCACACTATTTCGCGATTTCGCGCGTTAATCGGAGGTTTGTAGAATGACGCGGAAGACGCGCGTAGAAAAAAATGATGTTTAAAATGTACTAAAGAAGAACAGATGAGCTAACCAACATTCAAGAGAAAGAACGGTTTATATTGTAATGTTTTGAAAAGAAAAGTACAAGATGATATACCATGACAAAAAACGGTTTGAAGGTTAATAGGCCTTGCTGTAAACTGCAGAAATTTAGTTGATATGAGAAATGTGCAAATACGGTAAATTTTAATGATTGACAGTTCATAGTCTGTAAATCACTTATCAAATTAAACAATTAATAAACAGAGAAAATGATAGATACAAAACATGGCGAACATATCCATATCTCGACTCTCTTCCTTCTCCCTTATCTTTTTTCCTGTGTCACCTATTCCTTCCCTTGTTATCATATTATCCTTCTCCCCTCTTATAACCCACCTGACCTCTCTCCCCGATCGCCTCGGGTATTCAGATCCGGCCGCACTTTTTGTCCCAATGCTTATTTCACCCTCTCGTTTTCCTTGGCTGCAGATCTCTCGACTTTTTCTTCCCTCCGCTCTGATCTCCACTTCGGAAAGGGGGGATTTGGCCCTGAAGAAAACGTAGGTGGAAGGAGAAACCGATCAAAATGAGATGTTTAGGCAAAAAGGGGTTTCCGTAACCAATTTTATTTCGTTTTGAACTTTTGTAAATTTAATAAAAATTTTTGGCTGTCTTTGGAGATCTATTTATCGTACTTATTTTAGACTTAAAAATATTGACAAAGACTACTTTGACATTTTAAATATATTTTGGACAACTGGAGTGTTTGATGTAGGATGGACTTGCTTGTGCTTCACCGATATGCAATTCGCGAGTCATTTATAATTTTAATTTTATCATAAATATGTAGGCTTGGCTTTTAGTCGGCTATAGATCTCCTAAACTAACAGCTCTTGTCCGTTATACGCAGTATACAATCATAAAAATTAATTTATATTTTATTAAAGCGAATCATTTTTATGTTCTCACACTAGCATCGTGTTCAGTTTTCCGGGCCGGTGTTTGTTCGCACTTGAAAGTGATCTTGTCTCAGGTCTGTTTCCCGGAATCTTGCGGCTTCTTTTTTTGCTTTAACTTTTACAAATTGTATGAGGCAGGGGTTTTTATTCACTTATGCAAAACCACTCAATGTCAAGTGGGGCAGCAACCTATGCACTGTGAATTCTGACGCTTTTTCACAATCGCGCTGATTATTGTATGAGTTTGTTTACATGGATTAGACGCATGGAACTGTTGGTTTTGCTTACTGCTTGCTTATTAAACAGCCTTAGAGTTGTCTAACTTAGTTTTATACTGCTTTAGTCTGCTCTTTCTGACGTTATCTTACCACAAACTAAAGTCTTAGATTTCTTTACTGCTATTTTGATTACTTTAACTTATTTCAAAAAAGTTTACGGCATGACCCTGGATTTTATCGTTATTTTGGCCATGCACTGCTTGATCTTACTCCCACATGCTTTCATTTCAAATTGAGTAAAATTTTAGTCCGCGTGTGTTCTCTTAAAACCAATTTAAGATAAAAGATTTATTATTCTAAATTTATTTGCAGATCATTCTAACTGGCCACAAAGATCGGCTCTTGGGTCCCTCTAACATCCTTTTACATCCTCAAAAATGGGAGACGAAGAACCCTCTAAAGACATTCCAACGGCTGTGTCACCAGCACCCTCAACCAGCACTCCTGTCCCAACACTTCAAATAAGAGATGGAGGTGCTGGGAGTTCCAGCTCAGGACTGGGAACCTCCTCGAGTGTTGGGGAAGATGATGGGCCACGCGTTAGATTCAGCGACAAGACTAAGGCCATCTTAGAAGAGTCAGAGCTGCTTTTAAAAGAACAGCCAACAGCTTCGGTTCTACTCGGACTTGGGTTACCATCTTCAGCGCGAGCTACAACATCTAGATATGGACTTGATCGAGATGAAACCGAGGATCAACCGTCTTCGTCTAGTTACATTTCCACCCTTCGAAATCCCCTGGAACCATCACCCTCGCTAAGCTATCTTTCAACGCATCGATATGCGATGAATCGACCGACTTTCAATCGAGTCGATTTTGATGATGTTGTCGATGATGCCATACGCGATAGAAAACCATCATGGCAGCAACTGCAAGATAGCGTTAGAGACTCTTACGCAAAAGTAAGTTAAACTAAATGCGTTTATTCTTAACGCCCAATTTTTAGCCAAAACGAACAGTCGACCGAAATAAAGACATCAACGAATTTATGGATCTCAATGTATTAAACCGCCGCCGTTTGCGCCGCTCCCAATCGCCTTTCGGTAATCTGGATGGTGAGAGTTTATCCCTTCGGAAGCCTTCGTGGTTTGCCAATGGAGCTATGGAACCACGAGGATTACGAAAGACAGCGTCCTCTGCTTTTGTTCAAACGGGACCTTATGCCGCGCCAGCTCTGAGTACAACTAGAGGCATTGAATCTAGGTCCAGATACGACCAAATGGTTGATGAAATTGAAGTCAGACTTCTGAAGACAACATTGTTGCCTGAGTATATGAAAACAGTGACAAAAAGGGAATTCCGAAGAGCACCAGAGCCAAGTTCGGGAAGTGCTGCTGAGGGAATCGTCAATGACGATGAGCTGGCGGTAAGTTTCAAATAATTTAATCTTTTTTTGGCATTGAATTTGTGAATTCTAATGGTGCTTTGTTTCAGGAGTATGCGCCAAAGCCCTATTACAGTCGCCCGAATAGACGAGATCCTGATTACTTTGATTCTGATCTAGAGCATTCTGTTAACATGTACCGAAGACCTGAGGGTCGCTACTATCCTCGGGGGTAAGTCATTTCTTCCAAAATAAACATGACGCCGAATCCAAATTTCTTTCAAATTTTTCCCAAGTTTTATGACGTTTAATTGGATCGTAAAGTAATTTCAACTACATGGTTGAGATTTTAGCCCACAAGACTACGAACACAAGATTATGCATGAACTGGGAGGCAAAGGCGAAGCCCCAATCTCAGCCCATATGTTCAATAATACGGTGGGAGATTGGAGAAATACTGGGACATCATATTTGAGTGCTGCTCTGAGAACACCTTCATTTTGGGAGCATCGATTCAAAAATATTGGCTCTCAAATTCGGGATTCTAATCCGATCAGCCTGGACAGTCTTAACAGGTAAGCAATTGGCAGTAGTTACTGTGAAGGCGACTACGATTGTTCTTTATGGCATCATACTCTCAAAAAATAAATTAAAAAACATTTTGTTTATTTTCAGAAACAGGCCCCAGCCCAATCGGTTCACCGAATACAAGGACCCAGATTTAGAAGGTCTCAGCGATTTAGACGATGATTAGATGTAGAATCCGAACTCATCCGAACTGTGAATTGAAATAATTTTACCCTTAAAGCGAATGAACTGCCATTTTTGTCGCTTTTTCTCAGGTTTTTTGAGTATATTCTTGACAATTTCCCTCTCTAATTCACAACCAAAAATATTTAGAAAAGCGAAAAAAGTCAAATCAAATCTATGAATGTCACTTATCACAAACTATTCTTGTAATATTGTCTTTGTAAATTGTTAAAATTCTACGCTTTCAACGATGTGTTTTCATATTGTTATCCTGAGTTTAATTCTTGTTTTCTTTCTTGTCATCTTTTACATTCATAGGCTGTTTTAGCAAGGTTTTAAGTTGGATAAATTGAGTTTAATTCCTGAAGAGTATGATTTTTGGCATTTTTTAAGGTCTATATTGCTGATAAAAAGACAATTTCAGGACGTTGAAAACCCGGTAAACAATTTACGAAAGTGTATAGAATACGTATCCAATTTGCTTTACGAAAGCGCCACGTGCTTGTTTCGTCAATTTCGCAAAAATGAATCACGTTTCCGTCGACAAAAAAAACGTCAAGCAACGCTTATCTCTTAGGAACCCTATTGAAATTGACCTTTTTATTCAAATAATCGATTCTCTCTTTCATTTATCAGAAATACGATTCTAAAAGTGGGGAGAAAAGATAAAGAGAAAGCAAAGAAGTTGAAGGTTTTTACAATAAAAAGGAAAACGTTGTGATAGGGTCCGGGAAGAGACTTGGAAAGGCCTTTAAACTAACCGAATATTAAGCGCTCTCTTTAAAACACGTTGCCTTACGCGTGCTGATTCTGGTTGATTCTTGGCGGCCTTTTTGTGTTCAGTTATCTTTGTGGCATAAAAATCATTGAAACTGTAAACGCTTTTCACATTTCATATTGCTTGCTAAGCAGATTTTCGATGCCCTTTTATCATTAGTTTGTCGTTTTACCTTTAAAACATTTTAAAATAGTTTTTTATATTGTACTATATTTATAATCAAGTTTTCGATCAATATTTTTGTTGTTTACACTTTTTTACACTTCCATTGATTATCGCTTTCTGATTTTCTGATATCTATTTTTGCATCTCTGAAAATTTTTTCTGTGGCCTTATTTTATGATCATAATATATTTGGTATTTTTGCATTCATTTTAGTTTTCCTTCATTTGGATGTTGTTGATGTTACATGTTCTAGAACGTTTTATTGGGTTTTGTGTTTATACTTTATTTTATTTTCCATGGACTATGATTGGGATGGCTCTTTGCAATGTCATTTGGGAGAGATTGATGCTCTTGTAGCAACAAAGTTTTTTTGTTTTAAGAAGAGAATTAATGTTGCTTCTCGTTGTACCTTGATTTTAGAGTTGTGGGTATATGTTTAAAACTGTGTAGATAAGGTTAAAAACAAATTTGCAGAGCGATTAAGACTAGGAAAACAGTTCATGATGTTTCTTATTACCAATTTTTTACCGATTTGGCATTGGCATATCTACTTACAGTAGGCTAGCCAGACCGTTTTACCGCAGTAAAGTCAGCCTTGTTTTGTTTAGCGATCTCTAGCTTTTGTGTTGGCAGTTTAAGGAGATGATGATTCTCAAGGAATACATGTGAATTCTTTTTGTTTCCAGCGAATTAAATTTTGGTCAAATGTAATTTACTGCTTGTAATCGGCCAAATGTCGTGCCAAAGAGTTAGAGCTTGACAGCAAAATAAACAAAATTACTTGCCATTTATACCTGCTCTATGTTATATTACTCTTCGACTAGCCATTTTTGGGCAATTGAAAAGCATGTTGCAAAGCATAAATTAAACATGTCTGTAACAGAATTGCTCCTCCTGTCTTTGTAAGCAAATTTATTTCAATAAATTATCCACTTTTGTTTTTTTGTAATTCAAAGTTACTTGCTGTGTACCTTTGATCTGTTTACCATGTGACTTAAATCAATTAAGAATCGTCTTAGATTTGTAAAAAAAGAGTTGGGTTGAGCAGAAATATGCTCGGAATGATTAGTTCAAAGTCCGCAATTAATGTTTCAAATTCGATTACCTTTTTACGGGCATGATTAGCAAAAAGATGTGGTCTTTTTTGTCTTTTTTAGAGCTACTATCTAGATATTTAAGGTATTGTAAAAAGTAAAAGCACAGCAGACGTCAGTCCAGTGTATTTCCTGAACCGTTTTCACACACTATCGGTTGACGAAAAGATTATAGATATAAAACTTCTTTGGGAAGAATTTTTGGTGGACGAAATTAGTCTCAAGAAATCAAGAAAATCTTTAAATATTTGTTTCTGACAGACAGCAAAGTTTCATCCCGGCTAGCCAAAAGAAAACAGCGAAAGATTCTTCTCCAAAATCCTGTTTGTGACGAAACGCCACATCGATAAAATCTTGGACAGAAAATAGCTTCAACTACGCTGGATTGACGTGCAGCAGATACTCGATGCTCTAAGCCAAGAACAAATATTATAAAAATTCGTCTCTCTGAAAGTTCGTCATACACAGTCCTGATTAATGTCAACGGTCGACTTGAGGATTATATCACATTACATAACAATTACAACAATTTTCTTTTCATGACCTTCCGCTTTCTCTGATTTACTCAAATTTTAAATTTTATTGGTTTCATCTTTCCGTTCTGACCACGTTTTTACAATGGATTTTTCTGGTTATCAATCCCTAATCACGTAATAAAATCTACCTCCTATATAGAAAAAATTTAATTTCGCTCGCCCATATATGGAATCTCATAGTTTTTATCATTTATTTCAGCGCGTTCTCTGATTGACACATCAGATTGACATCTTTAAAAGGGAAAGTTAAGACGGCAATATTGTACCGGAGATATAAATTTAGGACGCGATAAGACGATTGAGTTTCAGTTTTGAGTAATGATTTGTTGAATTTTTAATTAATACCAATGTTACTCACATGTTCATGTACTTTCCAGGTGACCTTTAATCTTGTATTTTACTGATGAACAATACCATTTTCTGGAAAGTCGAGTGCACGGTTGTTAAGTATAATATTATTTCTGTCATCTCTTTTTCACGGGGATAATTGTTGACGATGTTTTGTATTTATTTACACCATCATCACATTTGGAGTTGTTGCAGACTTATCTTTTCTCTCTCAGAATTTCTCCTTGAATGTGTTGACAGTTGATCTCTTGGTCGATTGATTCTTTTAAAAATTACTGTAAACCCCAAAAATTATACCAGATGCTGAAGATATGCAGGCCATGACATGAATTCAGATTCTATGCAATCTTTGATTCAGACCAGTTTGTCTTATCGTTGAGTACTCTTTATTATCATAAGGTGTAAGCTTTAAAGGAAAATTGGTAAACTAATTCTTTGGAATGATTTAAAGGCCGTTGCTGATCGTGAATGAATGTCTCTAAAATTGTAAGCAAAATCAGATTGCTATGATGTTGGTCTCCTGCAAAAAATTGAATCTGACAATCGCAATTTACGATCGAAGTGTACAAACTGACTTTGTCTAAATAGGATATGTTATACGTCATTCTCATTCGAGAACCTTGTAAAATTTGTTCTTGGCTCTAGTTTGAGAAATTGCCAAGTGGACTTGGCGGTTGTTTTTGATATCCAATTTTTGGACTTTCAAACGATGATTTCTCAAAAGTTTTATCCATTTGACAATTTTTGAGACGGAATTCTAGAACAACATTTCAAAAACTTTAGATTGAAATTAAACATATCCCATATGTCCATGTTGAGAATGTATAGTTTCTTTGTTAGGCACACGTTTGCCTTATCTGAAAAATTGTCGCGACAGAGTATTGGACTTTTCTAATCAATAACTTTGTACATTTATGAAACTAGCCCATAAGGCCATCTACATAAGATCGGTGACGTTTGAGGTCAGAGCTTGCATCCACACCTATTTTTTTGCAATTTTTTCCACGTATTTATTACCATTTACGTTTTAGAAAATATGGCCTTTGAATTTTGAAACCATCTAAAATAAGCCGGGTTTTTTGTCTGAATTTTTTTAAGAGCCGTCTATACTCCTTTAAGTAGAAAATAAGCTGTAAATTCGCGGTAATCGCGGCACTGAACCTTATGGGGAGTTATAATTCTGTTATCATGGTAAGCCCAAAAAACAAATTTTAGATAAAAGAAAAAAATCAAATGCGACAGGATTCTCGTATTAACTCGCGGGAGGTTGAGGATTACAGTGAAATTTGGGGTGACCGATAAGGCAGATGAATGCTGCCATTAGAACAAAAAATACGAGATGAGAGAATGCGAATGACTTGCAAAAATGGTTCTAGTTAATATATGAAAGGAAACAAGAGATTTTGACAAAATTTCAAGAAAAAATATAATACTTCAATTAAGATCGTTGATGATACTTGCATACAACAGTGTTGATTCGGGAGGGTTAGATAAAACATTTTTTTGCCGAGAAATTTTCGCTCAAGCTTTCCTCTTGTGGGCGATGCTCGTAGAGAGTATTAAACAATGGCTCCGGCTTGCGTTTCCTACATTGTATAGCTACAAATTTTTGAAATTGAGCCGGGCCGAGTTAAGGTCGGATTTTCTAGCCTTAGCTACATTCCCCCAATGTCATTAAAAATGCGGTTTTAGTTCTAGTCATCTATCAATTTGCAAGAAAAGTTACACTGTCAGTTCTAATAACAGGCAAAGTAATTTGTAACGTCTTAGCTAGTGATCTTTTCCTCCAAAAAATCACAATGATTTTCTTGGACGTCACCACGAACAACAGTTCTTTCTGTCCGCATTTCCTTCGATAACTACTTCGTCTTGTGTGGCCTGGGTCTACAATTTTCATAAATCAATCATAACTTAAGAGTGCATGCAAAAAACTCCAGATCACCCTTTCTTCTTCGAGGTTGTTGCAACTAAGAAAAGCAGACAAGGCAATGCACTTTTAAGGGGTCTATGCGTAAAAAAAGTGTCGTATAACGGACGACTTCTTTGATAAGGCCTTAACAAACATCTACTGTAAATCTATAGTGCAAGAATCCTGTAAACAACCTTTCAGTAAGTGTTATTGCCCTTTTGCAAAATAATTCTTCTGGTTTTAAAAGGGCAAGAGTAATAATTCCAAAATTACATAATGTACATTAACGGCTCAAATTCAAGGTCCGAAATGTATTTGGAGACAGATTTATGTTGTTGTTAATGGCGCGTTTGGCCAACTTTACCATTCTCTTTTTATTTATTCAGTGCCCCAGATACGAAACAACGTGCTTTTATCTCGGCTTCAAACGCTAGAGAACTCCGAAAATGATGATATTATTAGAATCAGCGAGAACCAACCGTTTACCAATGCTTAGTCAGTATTATGAGCAAGTCTTTGGAGTGTTCAATGATAATATAACCAGTACTTTGATATCTTGTTCTACAACACTTACAGAGCACTTTTTGTTTTTAGTACAACTTTGGTTATATCTCGGTTACAGTCTCTATATATAATAGTAAACGTAAGGTCGGGGAACTCCTTATCATTCTGATTGCACTCTTATATCATTCTCAAATTCCAAAAATGATTTAGGTGGAAAGTCGACGTTGAATGCACGTGGACGTGCAATTTTCTTGTATTATCTTTGCTTTAGGAGCTCTCTTGAAACATGACCCAATGATATTTCACTAAAACTTTCTTGTTTTTGAAAGGTAAATGAATTCATGCAATGTTATCTGAGATTGTTGCATTTATCTATTTCCGAACATGTTTTCTCCGGCCGGTATTTCACATGAATTCGCATTGAGCTGGTTTGATGCTCAATTATCATTATTTTCAAGTTTGCTTCTTCATAAAAAACAAACACATCGCATTTTTGTAGAGGCGTTAGTCAAATGCCTTTCAAATAAACGATGAAGTCGAACTCGATGTCAGAAGGCGGGGATGTCTTCAACAACGATCCTTTTTTGTCTCTGGATACGGATCTGGATGATGTCAGCGGTAAGGAGTCTAAATATTTAATAATCATCATGATGCTTTGATTTTTTTTACAAGAACGCTTGATGTGAAGGTGTGGTTTGAAGGATGGAAAGGCATATGTTTTTCAGAAGTCATCAAGACCATTGCCACAGAATCTCGAGGATTATTTGATGGAAGCCGCACACCATCACCCCAATGTATAAGAGATACTGATGTATACGCTCAACCTTCTTATGCCGGGTCTTATCACAGTGGATATAATGAAGAAAGTTATGAGGTGAGAATAAATGTTACTGACAGTCAGAAGGTCTAGACTGATGTTAATCAATATGCAGAGAATCTCGTATTTTTTGTTCTCAAAATCTTTAGCCTTTCGTCGCTTCGTGAATTATGTTCCAAAACTTTGTCGCTTTTCTTAAACTTTGTGTGAAGTCTAACAAAAAACATCGCCGCTGTAAATCGTTCTTTTTTCGGGCCTTTGAATGAAAACAGATTCAAAGAGGGAGGGGACTAAATTTACTGTTATCAGTAAAGGGAATGAGAACCAGATCTTTTCCTTGAGGCGTCCATTACTTTTATTCACGCTGCTTCGAGGTCAAGTCGGTTTTAAAATTTGTTTCTCGACTTGATATTCAGATTTAATTAAATTGAAAATTTTCTGGAGAACTCTTACAATAACTGCATTGGCAGTGGTCCTACAATTCTATTTACTGTATTCAACATTCCTGGGTGTCGTCTACTTAATTATCTAACTGATTGGTTAGCTTCATTGCCAATATAAAGCCAAATATGTCGGTTGTTTTCCAGCCTATCCAACAGCAACCTCAGTATCATCATATGGCCAACAGTGTCGATCATTACGACCCTACCAAAGCAAGAGAAATTGGTCAGATCATGATGCAATTACAAGATCAGCCTTACCACCAATATGACCGTTCTCAGCAGCGACCTTATCCAATGAGACAATCAACTAGTCAACTGCCTGCTCAACCTTATTTCAACGGAAAACAAGAGGCCTTTGTTCAGATGATTGATGAACATCAAAATGGAAGACCCTACGGAGACGAAAAGATGGAGTATGAAATTAATCAGGAAACCCCCGGAGGATTTGTGGGATATGCAAGCGATGGAGCATTTGATTACTCAAATTACGATAGACATCAACAACAATATGCCGAGATAAATGGAATCCAGAGAAATGGAAAGACTTATGCTGTTCCAAGAACAATAAGAGTATACTCTCAATCCCAAGATAATATTACGATTGCTGCTTATACACAAAGTCATGAACCCCAGCCATCTACTTCAACCAAACATGAACTCATAAAAATGCTCTTGGAAATGACTCCGGATGATGCAAGTTGAACTAAAAATAGTTTAAAACTGCAAAGTCGTGTACTTTTAATTATGCAAATTTCAGTTGGAAAATCTCCGAAAACAAAAGTCTTCTCAGCACTCAAGTCCTCAAACTTCTTTCCAAGACATCAGCATCAAAACCACCGAACCAATCTCGCCCACTCCAGCTGATCCCGCAAGAAAGTGTAGTCAACAAAGTCTTGCGCAACTTCCACAAGTGCCAACTACTTCTAGCTTCTACTCGAGTCCTGGTTCTGGAGATAATGTAAGTCTTCTATCGTCAAAAAAAGCTGCAAAAATTGTTCTTAGGTCTGCCAGTGGAAAATTTTGCTCTTCCTTTGTTTCTGCAAACCCATTTTTTACCATAAACTACTGATAAAAAAATACAAGCTTGAGTCTACCACACAGCGTGGTCTGAATTTAGTCCAAATTTTATCGATAACCTACAATAACATAATTTAATATAAATACTTTGCACTATTTGCAGCCCAACTATTATAAAAACAGACAAGAGGTTAATTTAAGCTATATCTATAACAACTGATAAACCATAATCTACAGACAGTAGACCTTGGGTGGTCGAGAATGGGTAGAAGATGATGCTCTCGGGGATTTATTTGTACTGTGTAGCTTGTGATTTCAAGGGCAAAGAGCATGAATTCGGAAACAGAAAAAGAGCAAAGGATAGTTTCATTTCTTTGTACGGAAGTAAACAAACTTTGCAGAATCACTGTAACTGATAAGGGGGTACAGCATCTAATAAATGGCTTATGACATTTTTATGACCGCACTTTTACTATTCCGATGTTACAAGTTATACGTTTAATTTATTTACTTTTCTTGCAGATTTCTGTGACTTCGCCAAGTTTTGGAAGTCCTAAATCCAACTCAGTTGATAATAGTCCTCAAGGGGATAGTGATAATGAAGATATGGATATGATCGGGATATCAATGAGGAAAGGCCCCAAAACTGAGAGAAGAACAGCTCACAATTTGATTGAAAAGAAATATAGATGTTCAATCAACGATAGGATCACTCATCTCAAAGATATGTTGGCTCCAGAGGAAGCTAAGGTAAGCTTGTGCAAAATTTGAAGTTTAATCCAAAGGTTTAGTGTATTCTACTCTTTATTATTTAGTTAAGTAAATCTGCAACTCTTCGCAAAGCCATTGAACATATTAGTGCCCTGAGACAACAAAATTTGGACCTAATGCAAGAAAATGAACGTCTTCGGTCGGCTCTTCAACAAATTGGCGGGGATTTTGCTGCTCCAATGAAATACTCTTCTCAACGAGACAACAAAAATAATCAGGTCTGGTTACCACTCTATGTAAATGCCCTGAGGGGTGGTGTTGGTTTGGGTGCAATTGTCGGCGACAACTGAGTTGTCGTTACTTTTTATACAAATTATAATATATGTGCTTTTCTAAATCGTTTTTATCCGATTTATTTACCCGGTTCGATTTATTATAATATCAGAGTTTTGCACACATATCCCAATAATTCTTACGGTTCTGTTTAAGCCAGTAAACAATAAAGGAGGCATTTATATTTTTATTATGTTATTTTCTTCTCAATGTTTCTAATTATTATATACCTTATGAGTCTACTTCAAACAAATAAAGGGGCAATATTCACACACTATGTTATATATAATACATGCGATGACGATATATACACAATAAAGATGTAAACTATGATCCCTCTTATATTCTGTGCGAGTGTGGATAAATACAAAAGAAATACTTTTCACTCAATAAAAAAATAAGAAGAGTTGATTTGTTGTGTTATAGTGAACTTCAAAAATTTGGGGGTTGTAGTCTGTCCACATTTGCATATTACCCAGACATTTTAGGGTGTAAAACAGCCATTTATACCAATTGCATCCAATTCCAACACTATTAACCTTTTTCATTTGCTCAATAAAAAATTCATTATTTATTGTCGAAGTGTAGTAGTAATTGCTGTATTTTCAGAGTTCGGAGACATCTTCCGCCAAAAAGAAGCCGATGCTGGATCGTTCTCGGGTCAGCCTATCAGTGTTTATGCTCGTTTTCCTCACCTATAACCCCCTTTCCTTTGTTGTATCCACCGAGCCCATTACTACTCCTATCCGCAACATGTCCCCTGTCTATCATCGAACACTTAACGATGTCCCATATCAAGAACAACCACCTTCAACGTTTTGGGAACGTACTTTCACTCAGCATGCAATTATTTGGGCTGTAAATGCGGCAATTGTTTGTGCAATATTAACCAAACTACTCGTATATGGAGAGCCCGTAGTGGATAGAAGTTTGCCGGCTTGGAAGATTTTTGTAAAGGCAAAACAACAAGCTCATGATGCTATAGCTGCATGCAATTATAGAGAAGCCCAGAGGCAATTAGTGGACGCTTTACACGTAGGTTGCAGCTTACGGAAATTTCGGTCAGCTATGTTAGAAATTGATCATTTTTTATAGATTCAAGTAAAGTTTTTAGTTACTTGGTCGATATGTTCCTTCAGCTGGGGGGTTTGAAGAATGGATGTCCCTTTTCTGGCAATTAATCCGCCATGGGCTTAATGGAATTTGGGTAGGAAGATGGTTTGCCAGGAGACGAAGATCAAAGACCATGCCTCCATTGGCGGTGTGTAGATCACATGCAACTACGGCGCTAGTTTATCATCAATTGCATCAGGTAAGGGTAGCCTCGTCATAGTTCTATTAGTTTCAGCTTCATCTAATTGGAATTGACGACGGAGAAAACGGAAAACTCTCAGGTTTAAATCTTGCGTTGACCGCAGTAAACCTTGCTGAATCTGCTGGAATATCTTCAGACGGCATCACTCATCGGCAACGTGCTGATATCTACATTCACGCTGCATTAAGAGCCAAACTTTGTCTCCCCAAATGGTTAGCCCGTCTATGGTCATCGTATTTTATGCGAAGGGGCAGACGTCATGTGCGGAAGAGTAATACCGTTAACAATATTGAGATGAAGTCTTATCAATGGCTCTTTCATCCGCTGGCCAAGCGGTTTCTTGCTGATGCAGCGGCGTTAAAAGAAGTGCTTGAGAACTCAAGACAGTCTCTTCATTACCCATTCTCATGCATTCAATCTTCACGTGAGTTCCTTGAAGGTTTGATAAGAGGAAACGCTAATTACATAATGTTTACAAATAAAGATCAATCTTGTTTTGCAAATGGTGATACAAAGTTCAAAAAAAAATATTTACATATATTGAAAAAAATAGCCATTTTTTACATCTACAACCCCAAAGTTTAGTAATACATATTATGGAAAACATAATATTACATAAATCAAGATCAATTAATGACCAGAAATTTTTAGCCAAGCCAATTGAACGTCTAACCAGCGCCTTCAAGATGCATCTTTTGGCTTTGCTTGTAAATCAGCTCAACTCTGCCAGTGGGAATATTAATTTGACTGATTTTGTGGAGATTTCCCATTTATTACTCAGCATTTCGACTGCTGATAATTATGAAGCGAAGGTCCGTGAACAATCGATTGAAGAAGGGGCTGAAGAACACATTAACAACAATGGTAAGACTAACTTTTGTTCACAATAATCTAGACTACTCCTTTTCTTAAATTCTAATGTTTTCAAGAAGTGGAATCAAATCTGAACTTTTCATAAGGAAACCCTAATACGCGTGGAATTCACGCAGAAATCCTTATCAATTACTTTATTTTAGAATCAGAAAAGATATTGAAATTCCTTTTATCGCTGATAATGTTGAACTTACATCATTCTTCGACTTTTGATCTGAAGGGAGACTATGAAAGAATAGCTAAAAGTCATTTTATAATCACGTAATAACACAAAATCTTGCAGGCCAAAAGCTGAACACCGATTGGGAAGATGTTCCCATTGGAAGGGGAGATCCTCTGATCGTTTGGTGGGCTCATCTTGTCAGTTGTGGATTATATTGGAGACATGGCGATTTTGGAAGAGCCCAGAGTCATTTCACCTTGATTAGGAAATGTCCACCGCCGTTATTGCAGTGGTAAGCAAAGGTTACAAAAAAGAAAACATTCCTTCCAAAAGATGTACATACATATATGTAAATGTAATTCGATTTCTAGCGAGTTAGCGTTGGGTGTTGGTATGGCGTTTTGTGGAAGGAAAATCTGCATGAATGATAGACATAAGAAGAATTTCTCGGATATGGCATGGCTTCATGTGAGGAAATCATACGAACATATGCACAAAGATGATCCGCCAAACATAAGAACTTCTTCTAATATGGTCGTCGCTTTGAATGTAAGCTCTCTCTCTCTCATGATCAGCTATTCTAAACGTCATTCAATTTCAGCAGCTCTTCCATTGCCTTACCTACGAGTGGTGCTTAACCAGTCTAATCGATGTTTGGTATATAAATCTCAAAACGGAGAAGCCATTTTGGGAACAACATGCACCTAATCAACTTCGCCAATTGTATCGAGAGTTATTGTTTGCATACAAAACATTTGGCCGCAAGAGTTCTTACCGTTTGAAATTTCTTGTATTCAAATTAATTGGCCGATTACTTTGTGGAGCCAATCCATTGACAACTTGGCGATTACTTACAAAAAATTGTCGATTCTTGGTCAGTCAAGATGATGACAATGTTTCATTTGATATGAGTGTTCAGTTACAAGTTGTGAAGAGACTACGAAGAGACATTCGGAATATATGCAATGCCAAGAGTTTTTAGATTCCTCATTTTGCGAATTGTATGACTTTTTTACACGTAATAAATGCGCCTCGATTAGTACGTTTCTTTTTTTTGATACAAATTGACAGGTTATAAACGCAACAAGTAGTATCTTTAAATGAATGTAATAAATGGTTTGACCGCAGAGCGATGTTCTCTGCTTCTCCATAGATTCCTGTCTACGCATATCAAACAGTATAGGGATTCTGGCTTCAAAGAGAAAATTATTATTCTGTAGAAACTTATTAAAGGGCCAGTTACTTTATTAGTAAGCGTGTAGAATGTTACCACTATTTTTTCCCGTTGTTATTGGTACAGTAGACAAAGAAAATTTTTGGAACTTTTACTTCCACGTCGTAAAAAACCGCGATTCAAAAATAGCTGCTTTGTCCCTTTAAAGTATCGGTGGTGAGCCGTGCTCTGAAAGAGATCCTGCACATCAAATCGAAAAAAGAAGTCTTCAAGTCGGCTTTTCGTCTTTTATACTTCGCAACATTAAAGAAAAATATTTTTTTTTGCTATCTAAATTCGCCATTTCTTGTTAGAATTTGCTGAAAAGTATTGCAAACTGTTGAAAAAAAATTATTTTATTACGTTTTGGCAGCTTTTTTGCCGTTTTCGTCAAATTCTGGCCAAAAAAGTTAAACAAGCAAAAAAGACGGTGCCAGGCAGAGGTGGCCAAATGCACCTATTTTTCCGATTTTAGGCCCGAAGTCCGGCCCGTCAAAAGCCAGGTAGGTCCCTGCAGGCCAGATTTTGCGCACTTGGGAACTAAAGTTAATAAAAAAAGCTTTAGCCTTGGTAGTACTACTGTAATAGATTACTATATGTGCACTGTTTTTGACAGTAAATGTGACAAAAAGGCTAGTAAATGTGTTAGAACTCGATAAACTACAACAACAACCCCATCAAATAATTTTCCCGGCACGAAAACAATGAATGCCAACGGTTTAGCATTATGATTCCGGGCCGAGCCCGAAAAACCCCAGGCCCGCGGCCCGAACCGGAAGTTTCGGGCCCGGCCCGGTTTCAATTTTCCATTTTTGAGTCATGCCCGGCGAAATCGGGTCGGGCCGGCCCGGCCCGGAAGTTGGACACCCCTGGTGCCAGGGAAATAATTTTTCACAAGTGTTGCCAGTGTTGTCATAATCGTTTATCTAATATAGTTATTAAGAAGAACAATAAAATTATTATGACTATAACAGATTTTTGGACTAAGTTGTACAACTGGGAAACAAAAGAAAGTATGTGACCGGGATTAGACAATGATGATAGGTACTTTGAAACAGTTACAGATCACAACAACATTAAAGGTATATATATATATAGTTTTCTAAAATCAGAACTGACCATATAATTACGAGATGGAAAAAATACAATAGGATTAGTTTGTTTGTCGTAATGCCACCCGATGTTAACTGGACCGCGTACTAATATAGCCGGGGATTCTTTGATAAAACAGAGATCAACGATTTCAAATACCAGCTGAGGTCACTCATGTTGTTGAAGGCGGAGACAGGCCTGAGCCAGATGAGGAGGGGCAGTCCATCCATGTGCACCGGGACCAAATTTGTAAACTAGTTTCTTGGGATAGAGCCCGGTCTTGGGGACGGGGACGAGGATCTGCTTTTCGTAGTAAGTTCTGCAAAAAATATGGCAATTAGACCTTATATTTAATATACTTCACTATCAATTAAATGTCAAAATGGCGATGTAAAATTTCAAAAAAGCTACAGGTTCTAGAAATCAATAAAAAGTGTTAAAACCGTACCTCATCGCTCTACTCAACTTCTCGTAAGTCATCTTTTGATTGTTCTTTTTTTCTCCCCACAGTCTTGCCAATTTCTCTGATTCCACGATTCTGAACACCCCTTGTTCTGGATCTTCCCATCTCACAATTGTAGGGCAAGTACTTGGATCTTTAAGAGCATCTCGAATAAATTCCCATAATTTATTTCCCTTCGTATGTTGAGAACGTTTCCGTGGCCGTCCATCCTTGTTCTTCCGGACTTTCGGATAATCATCAAGGGTGCCTGAAAGAGTAAATTTAGTTAATATTCTGTAGTCCAACGCTAAAGACTCAATGATTGACTTTAATTGTAAAGTATGAAGTTAAAGTAACCAAATCGCGCATCAAAAGCGCGATTTTATTCCCTTCGTCTGAATAATAAACTTACTGGAGCTCTCGTATCCATTAGACATAGGTGGCGCAAGATGTTGTCCGAAATTCATACTGGGAGAGTGCTGAGATTGGATATTCCTTAAGATCTGTTGCTGCTGTTGTTGTTGGAGAACCTGTTGATGATGTTGTTGTAGTCGTTGTTGTGATTGCAATTGGTTCATAGAATTCGAGGCAGCTTGTTGTGCTAGATGAGGATGAGTGGCGTAGAAGCTCTGGAATGTAAATAATAAATAAGTTATTATAATGCTATAAAGAGCGAGAAGGAGATTAGTAAAACTAGAAAAAGTTGAAGTGTACATGGGGAAGCCCTATAACTGCCAGAATCTCCCCGCTTACCATATAAACCAACTCGCAGAGTTTGGCCTTTTCAATCACCTCAAGGGTGCACAGAGTTCCCTGCATTTGTTTGAGTTCACTTCCTTAAACTCAATCAAGACTAGAATAACGATGTAACAAAACTGATCAACTAAAGGAAATGCCACGAAAATTCAATTCTCATTTGCTTTACGAATTCCGCCAACCATGCGAAAAAGAGATAAGAAAAAAGCAGGGATCCGCTAACACTAACATTAAACATCCGCCCCAATTCTTTCTCGAGGCACGCTGCGAGTCGAGAAACTGATAGCCCCCCCCCCCCCCCCCCCAATGAAGCACCCCAAAAAAACCGCTACAACCCCCCTCGACGATAATCAACAACTCCGGATCAGTAAGTTGTCTGCGATTTTTAAAGATCCAAAGATTTAATCAAAAAAGGGGAAAAGTGCAATGGGAAAAATATAAAGCCTAACCTCAGAGCTGGATCCGCCAACTAAACACACACAAGAAGCAAACCGTTAGTTGGAAACGTTAAAGACCAGATAAAAAAGTGCTTTAATCAACCACTTCCGTCCACCACCCGTCAACACGTAAAGGTAATTTAAAACTGTAATCGAAGTTCGTATCACGCGGATTATCTGATTACAACAAAGTAAAGTAAACTGACTGCCTATGCTATAAAACAAATCAAGTGACCGCTGACCGTTCAAGTCTGATATAAATGACATTTCAACAGCCCCATCTACCTTGTACATCCTTGATAAGCAAGGCGGAAGTGAAAGAAGAAAGGAAGTGAATTTAAATTCAAAAGAGATGAACGTGATTCACGCCGCCTATCACACCAAACTTCCGCATTTGGAGCCCCTGTTTTTCGCAATCAATTCCCTTTTTGTAGGTCGCTGCTCAAAGATGGCGATTGTATTGGAACGAGGAACAAATTCCCGAAAAAGGGGTTGTATTTTGCAAAAAAATAATTGTATTCGAATAGCAGGGTCGTAAATATTGGGATTGTTTTCACCTCATTTTCAGAGGATTCAATAAAAGATTGAGATCAAGCAAATAGAATGACTTTGATGTCTATAACGAGTATAAATCATGTTTCTCACCTGTAGAGTAGCTTCGTTTTGCTGTTTCTGCTGCTGCTGCTGATGTTGAATTTGCAACGCAGAAACTGGCGAATGTAGGGACATCAAACTATTGTGCTTTTGCATCTGCTGATTCAGCGGACTCAGAGGTGAATTCGCGTATAACAAGCTGTTCAACGCGTTGTTCTGAGCTTGAGAAATTCGACTAGTCGAAGCGCCAGAATCAGTATCATTGTGGTTGCGGATCCAATCATCCAGTGTACACTGATCATCTGAAAAGTAATGATTAATTAGAAGCGTGGAAACGTGTATTGTAAAGTTTACCTTTGATCAGTTTCCTGAATTCTGAATACAACAGAGATCCGTAGTTTTTATCTCTTTCACAGAACTGATGTTCATTCATTTGAAGAAGTTGAGCTCCCGTGCATCGAGCAAATTGAGTACTCAGATCTTCAGCAGGAATACTATTTCTCTTGGCCACATCCAACAACCAGGCAATCACATCGTCCATCGACCATTCACTAGGCTCTTTCAACTTGAACTTGGCCAAGTCAACTTGTTCAAAGTTTGGAATCGGCTTCTGAGTTTGAGGCATATTGGACTTGAGGATTTGAGGTCCCAGTCGATCCAGAAGAACTGCGGCAGCAGTGCTCGGCCAATTGTTTAGCGAATGAATTAACTGGGGATACAGTGCGGCCACTCCATTGTTGTTGTTCTGACCCATTAGTCCCTGACTCTGTTGTTGACCTTGAGTTGCTGGACTGAGTGGTTGTTGTAGACTCAAGGGAGAGTTCTGGACCATTTGCTGCAAAGAGTTGGCTTGAGCAGCGGCTGCGGCAGCCGCAACAATTGCCTCGTTTAGATTGTTGTTGCTGAAGCTGGGACTGCCGTTGGAAGAGCAAGCGTTCTGATTGCACTCTGATCGTTGCTGTTGTAGTTGAACCGCAGTATTGGCGGCGGCATAAATGTCGGCCACTGAAGGTTGCGACGTGTTTTGTTGATTGGCGATGGCAGCAGCGACAATGGAGAGGTTGTTGGCTGATGAAAGACCTAGTCCTTGATTGTTTGAGTTGAGGTTGAGGTTCTGACCCGAGCTCAGTCCACCTCCAAGTCCTGAGTTAGCAAGACTAGACTGGAGATTGGCTGAGAGTGAGGTAGACGCTTGCTGTTGATGATAGTGTAGCACGTCCAGTGCGCTCAGGCGACGTTGATTCAGTTGACCTGCTGGACTGTTTGGAGGGAGTTGGGACGGAGTCGGGTGGCTTTCGAGGGTGGAGTGGCGGCCGCTGGCTTCTTCCATGAGGCCAGCGAGCTTTTGCGACGACGCGGTCGCATTGTTTGCACTTAGCGCGTGCATGGGTTTGTTTGTCGAGCAGGCGGTCAAGATTTGCGCACCGGTCATCGCATGGCCAGTGGTCGAATCCTTGTTCGTCACCTTCGCCTGATTCAAAGCGGCCGCAACTATAGCCGCGTTAAGTTGACTATTCGAAGCGTTGTTTAGATCAAGTTGAGCGGGGTTTCTGGATTGGTTTTGCTGCGCTTGTTGGTTGTTAAAGGCGGCTAACAAGTAGCTGGCGGCAGTAGTTTGAGAAGGTTGCAGCTGATTTTGAGCAGCAGCAAGTAACGCGGCTGCCATGTTGTTAGCCCCGTTCTGGGAAGAATTATCCTGGTTTTGTTGAACTGATTGGAAGAAGTTTGCCAATTTTAGTTTATAGGCCTCATTCTCATCGAATCCTTTGTTCAAATCTTTGGGATTCCCCGTGGCGGGGGACTCCGAAGCGGTGAGCGGAGAGTCCGCGACCGCCGCGGCTGACTGCGACTCCAGTGCGACCGCCGACTTGACGGGGTGCACGTCGGCAGCTCCGGTGGCACGCAGGGCCAGAAAGTCAAAGGCTATGGCAGGCGGCGGGCTCGAGGCAATTGCTGGGTCCGGTCTATTCCACGCCAAGTACTTTTTCATCGTTCGGTGCGCTGTGCGCGCCGACTCGATTTACATTAATGGCCAGAGGGGCCGTGTGGGTGGAGTGTAAATGGAAGAAAGACGAGGCTGTAATCTAAATGATTCTTTGAGGTTTCACCGGGTTTTGTAGCCTGCAAAAAAAAGATATGAAAATTTGAACTTGTGCATTTCTTATACAACACGTATCGCGACAAATTTAAAGCAGAAATATTATGGTGTAATTATACAAACATTTCTAAACAAAAATGTGACGCGAAATCAATTTGTAATGCCATAAAATATTAATCAACTTTACCATAAACAACCCATTCCAATTCGTCAATAGTGTGATAAAATCAATGATTATCGCTTAAAACAGCGCAGGGAGAAACACTTAACCTCCCGCAACTGATGCACCGAGGGCTAAAGCAATTAAACACAGACGCTACAACGGCCTATTCAGAAAACACGAGCCCATTGCAAGGCTCAAGAACCCTTAAAAAGTATTAACAGAACAAACGGAACTATGTTCGGATTCCGGGTACGGCGTTTGTAAAGTCATTCCCTTATTATTAGTGACTTTTTTGGGAATTAGTGATTGCTATCAATGGGAGAAGAGAGAAAAAAGTCGGAACACTGATTGAGGGTGTAAATATGAAACGGAACGAGACATCTAGATCTTGATCTAAGCCATGTTTCGCTTTTTCTAAAGCGAAATTAGGAATATGAAATGAGAGTTGAGATTTTAGGCCGAAAATGGAAAATTTGCAAAAAAATCAGCTTCAAAGATTAAGATAGTGAAATTTGAAAACTGAAAAAATGCCTTGAAATGGGAACTAAAAACTGTATCAAACGATCAGAAGACAAAATCCGTACCACTTTAAGCGCCTTTCTCAGACCACACAACCAAAATTACTGATACACTGAAAAAGTAAAAGTCCACGTACAATTGCAATCAACGATTAAAAATTGTGTTTTTTTAACGGATTTTCCATTTGGATCAAACACCGAATCCTTTTTAGCGTTCATGTGAAAAGTTGATTGACGGAAAAGAGAGAAAAAACTGGGAACAATGCTTAATACCCTGAGGCCTGTTTCCTGTCAAGACCGTTATCAGTTATAAAAAATGTGAATGGAATTAAATCTGAGTGCTGATATCAACTTAAGGTTCAGATTCTACAACCAAACTTTTAGTTTTTAAAATATTTTCAAAATTAAAAGCTTTTGGTAATAACTCAATAATAGTAGTAACTGTCAAGTTTCATTTGTGAGATGCGAAAAAAACAAGGTTCCAAATAAAAAGTTAAAAAACGGATGTTTCCCTTACATTCTTTCATTTACATAATACGTGTGGAATATAAAGTTTGTACCCAAATATGGCATAATTGAGAGATATTTTTAAAAAAAGATAAGTTGAAAATCGTAACGGAAAGATAATTGGTGCCATAAAGAATACAGAGACAAACATTATTTAAATACAAAAAAAATACTTGTCTTTACATACGTATACAATTTAAAAGTTCAAGTGTAAGGGAGTAAAAAACACGACATATAAAGAGGTGGGAAAGTAAGAGGTGAGGGACAACGATTAAGCTGAAAGTATTGTTGGATTTTCTCTAATTATGCAAATACTCTCCCTTTGCATTGCTTTACTTTTTCCTTTATGCTAATTTCCGGACAGACATGAACAGAAAATAAACAAAATTTACTTCATTCGATTGACAAAGATTAAATTGGCATGTTATCATCGATCGATTCTAATTTTATCACCATTTGAAATGATGAATAGGATTAAGTGAGAAGATATGAAGATGTAAAGGATCAGATGGAAGGGTAATATAATAATAAATATAACAATCACCAGACATATTTGTGTTACATCCTTTTCTTAAATCCTTCAAAGACCTGCTTATGCAATAAATAACATCAATGAGTACATCTTGAAATCTTTTTTACCACAAATTGAATAGAATTTGAATATTTTAATTACTTCATTATCACATCATTCAAAACGGATCTCCAGCCTTAATAAAAGGGCCAAGACTCCTCAGACACATCTACAAGATATATATAATAAATAACGTAATCGTATTGGGAACGGAATTATTCATAAGCCCCATATATTTATTTCCATTTCCTCCGCATTACAAACAGAGTTTATCCCTAGGTCGTGTATGACATTGGAGAAAACGCCAAGCCCAAAACAGTTGAATCAATTAAAACCCGCGAAACCATAGAAACTTGAGGTCCCGGTGGTCTGGTCCCACGTATTTGCATATTTGTGAGAAAAAAATGTTTTGGAACGCCGTAAAAATGGGGAAAAGGGAACGTCGACGGGGATCTTTGAACCCGTAAAATGGGATTGAGAGAAAAATAGTTAGCAGGTCGAGCACGAGGCCTCAGGGCAGACATCTGCTTTTTTTGGGGCAAAAAGGAAGCCAAAAATTCCAAAGTCAAGACGTCAGATTCATGAGCCCACTTTTAGAGTTAAAGTATTGAAAGCGTTCAAAAGGACATTCTTCAAAAGTCTGTTCAAAAACCACGTACATCATCTAAAAAACCAATTAGAAGTTACACGGTAATTCAACTAATGTCAAGGCTGCATCTTTCTTGGCTGAAAAAAATCCCTCAAACTTCCATTTGAAAAAGCACCAATTTCCCTTCAACCTCAACTCAAAAAAAAACTATTAGTATAAAACATAACAAATTTTAAACACAAAGTAACAAACTTGTTCACACACAATCTTATGTAAATTTCGGTTATCGATGCAAAATGTCTTGTTAGTTCTAACCCCGGCATAGAAATAGCCATATTTAAAAGAGAATTTTGTGAAAGAAACACATGGCCACTACGCTTCTCAGGGCGAAATGTCGGCGGGGAAACATTCCCGCCGATGTCCAACAAGTCCACGCATTATTCGTAAAATGTGCTAAGATAACCCGGAATGGAATATAATCTAAATAAGCTACAAATCAAATTAACAAATCCCATAAAAGGGCTGTGCAAAACGCAATCCGAAACAAAACCCCCATAACACTTTCAGTCGGTGTTTCCAACACAAGAAAAGGTTAATCCGAAGAAAATAATTAAGTTCCTGACCCTTTTTTCCGAACAACCCATCCCGACGAAAAGGTGTTGTAAATCGTCATGAAAAAAAAGTTAAATGGAAGTTGAAACAAAACAAAATGAGATTAAAAGGGAAGAAGACGTTGAACAGTGGACCCCCACTCTAAAAAGACTGTTTGTAAGGATTCCCTTTTGGCGTGAGCTTGGGAATAAAGAAAATTCTGAGGGTTTCGATTTTGCAATACCGCTGCGAACAGAATCAACGAAATATTCACAAAAATATTGTTTTTATACCAAAGAACAGAAAACCCGATGAATTAGATCATTTTCCGATCAAAACAATGCATAACAAAGTAAGCTCTCTCCGAAACGGGTGATAGACTCATGTTAAAAGACCCATAAAATTAAGAACCTTTCGAAAAAACGTCAAAAATGATTCCCTAGGAGCAAACGGAAGGCGGGTCTCTGGAAGCAGGGTTTAGTCTTCCACCAAACAAAAAACAAGCGAAGAGAAAATGTGTGTACATGAAAAGGTCAATGAAAAAATAAAATTAAAAAGTTTGCCGTCGCGGAAAGCGGAAACGTCCAATGCAGTTCGAAAACGGAACGCCGGAAACTAAAAAGTCACTGCTCCGGGGCAAATTTTAATTAATGAGCGTGTAATAAAGTGCAGCTACGTGTAATAAAGTGCAGCTATATTATTCCTGCTGACTAACAGTAATCAATAGAATGTAACGAGTAGAAACTACACCGGGAATTTGGCGGCTTTCAGCAATTGGCGCCAGATTAAACGATATAAAATCTGGTTGAAAAAAAATCGTCCCTAATATCATGTAAATAATTTTGTCTGAGTCCAGGAAATTAATAAATGAATAGTGAAAAAGACGGCGGCACGAAGCCCCCATTAAATTCGTCATTAATTCTTATTTAAAATGTCAAATGTAAAGATGCGAATAAAATGATTGACTGATCATTGGAACTTTTGAAACATAGTCAAAGATTTGTTATCTGAAAAAGATAGCTTTATATGTAACTGTAAAAATTAAAAGCGTTGCGAATATAAAACAACGGCGAGCTGTATGATATTATATAAATGTAAATTGAACTTAAAATTGTAATGTATTGACTGCAAAATGGCAAAATAAATCCCTACAGATTCAAAAACAAACGATGACGCTGATGTAACGCCAAAGTTAACTACAATAGACGAGAACATACATTTTGACAATTTGATTATACTTAAACATTCCCGCCGATGTGATTTTGCCTTATTGTTACAAAAAGCAAAATAAGAAAAGGCGAAACATAATTAAGAAGAACAATTGCTTTATATCGGTCAACATGATTTTACAAAAAATGTATTTTAGATTCGAGTTGTAAAATTTCACCAAGGATTGAAGCATGAATACATCTACTAAAGAAAGAGTGAAGGACTTAACTCGGTGTTTGTAGATGATTATATAGAGCCCTGAAGTTGTCAACACTCATTTCAACACAAAGAATGTCACGTAATGCAGCGTATTTTCACCTGTTCATGAAGACTACAATAATATACGATTTAGAAATATTAATAAAAATCTTACAAAAATATAAAATATAATATAAAGAGAGTTTGAAGATGGCATCATCAAATGCCATATAAAGATATCATAAAGAACAAAGAATAAAACGGAAATTAAATGTAAAAAAAGGTTTGTTAAGAAATATACCTATTTATACAATTACATCATATAATTTTAAGACTGTACCTTGATATAACACCAAATGTTAGCGAGGTCTACAGGTTTTACAATTGCTGTAAAGATTCTTTTAAATCTCTTGCCCCTTTTGATGTTAAAATCTGAAATATAAAGTTTTAAATCCAGACAACATGACGGGATCTCACAAATCCGGTTTAACTAGGTTTCCCTGTGCCCTACCAAACAAGATTTTACATAATCTCCTGGACACATTAGAAAGTGTAGTCTTCAAACGTGCGGAGTTGCACATTTGAAGGTCGACGTGTAAAATTGGAACGATTTTTGGATCTAACCGAGAAAGAATTTGAAAATTTCAAACGTGATAAATTTTGATGATAAGCGACAATATATAATACGTATAGCCATAGCATCTTCAAATCTATTTTACCGGGTTGTTTCTCTTATTCCGACGAAAGTTCAGCCTCCGCCAACGTTATCACAAACGAAATCACGTACACCATGAAAGAATCCGCTCACGAATGTAAAATTCCGATTTAGAGAAAAGGGAATTGGCGTCAGAACCCGATGAAAGCCCCGGCTTTTGTTCCACAACAAACCCTCCGGATATGCAAATCAACGATTAACGTGAACTCGGAAGTCCGATATTCAAATAAATGTTGGGGAAATTATGAAAGTCATCCACGTGAAATTAATATGGTAATAAAAGCACAAACTGGACAAATATGACAATCGAAAGTCAAAAACTACAAGCTTGTCGAAGATTTCATTGATCAGAGACGACGATTAATAGCAACTCCGTAAAACTAAAAAAAAATATTACACCGCTAAAGGTTGTTTACTATATAAACAAAAAAGTTATGATACATAAGGATGATTTGGCCAGAAAAACAATTACTTAAAGCATGTTTTAACAGCAAACAACAACAGGAGGTGGGAATGTAGATGCTCATCTCTGATCAACCACGGCTTTACAGGGAATTGTAATATGCATAAAGCGATTATAAGGGTATTCCCGATTCAATAATAAACAACTGCAAAGTCAGAAGGTTGAAACGGATCGAATCCAGCTTTTAATCAGTAATCATATTATTGAAGAACACAAGTAAAAATATAATAAATTTTTTCAGAGATACTAAACCTTACTATGGCTGGCTGTTTTTGTTTCTTGGACTCTGCGAGTTGTTACATCCCTCACTGAATATATTCATCTCTTTTGAGAAAACAAAGAAAATCTCTTCGGAGCGAAAACATCACTACGCCCGACGGAGGTAATTGTAAAAGTTTTAGTGAACATCCAACTCTGTTGAACCGGCATAAATCGGGAAAAAACTTTTGAGAGTCGGAAAAAAGAGTGCGGGAAATGCTGTGAAGATCATAAAAGATTGCAGTAAAATAATGAACTGTAATTGGATGAAGATTGACACGAAATTTGGCAAAGGATTGAATTTACAAATACAATATTATATCAAGAACGAGGAGAACAAACTAGGTATAACCGAAAATAAAAAAGTTCATTTGATTATTAATACATGAAGTTGGCTAACGAGATCGGCGCGTACGAACATGAAACCTTATAAACAACGGCAGGAGAATGCGATGACCGTCCGAGTACCCGCAACCAAGCAGAATAATTGGATTAAATGTCGTCAAAAGAAAGGAAGTTGGCCCTTTCGCTGTAAAGTTGGGTTGTTACAAAAGAATCACAAGACCGAGCTTTACATTTTCGGTTTTACTTTTTGATAAAAACAAGATAATTACAGTGGAAATGCGTAAATAAACGTTCAGTCCCGGTTTAAAATAAGCACAGAGATAAAGTTAGATCAAAATAATTCCTCCTCAAAGAAAATCCCATTCCAGAAATAACAATTTAAGAACAGTTGAACTCCAATGACAACCGAGTCACACGACCCAATAAACGTACTGTTACAATACTTTTAAATTCCAAAATAACGCCCCATTTAGAGTAAATAAAATCACTGTAAAAAAGCCTCCCATTATTCTCCCATTCCAATTCGCAGAAAAAACTTGTACTTAAAACTTTTTACAGCGAAAGTCAAAAAGGCAGGGATGCCTATCGCCGGTTCGCAAACTCTTTCATTATTTCTAGGAAGTGACAATTAACCCAAAAACTTTTTCCTGCCCCGATCAAAAAATTTGATTCATGTTTAAAGCGGTAGATGTAAAGTAATGCTTTCCACGACAAACACGACCGCATTTCCGATTGGTCGCTTGGGTTTCGGCGACGATTACTGTCAAAATGATGGAAATACACAAATAACCCGGGAGGTTACGGCGTTCCATCGATGAAAACACCGTTTAAAACAAGTTTTTTATCAGAAAAATGAAGCAATTGAACGCTGGAATGTTTCCGACTGTAAGTGACACTTAATTACACATATATAAACAAATACAAATACTAGAGATAAATGAGTACGACGATATGTGAAGGGAAGAGTACAATATAGATTTTGTGTCAATGGGTCACTCAATACGTCACTATTGAGCATGCTTTCACGGGGTGTGCCCAACAACACGCCATCATGTTGCGTGCAATGTTCCATTAACAGTAATATTAAAATAACACGGTGCATCCTTAAAGCTTTGTTTACATGCTTACTTCTTCAGGAATGTGTTATTTGCCTGTTGACATATCCGGCCAATTTCAGAGACAACCCGAAATAATTGTCGAGGTCCGAAGACCCCAAACGCAAAAATTTAGCTGTTGACGAACCCCGACTCGGAGCTGTCACACAGGTCAACCGTCCCCAAAGTGCAATGGGAAGGTCTCACTGTGGAGTCGGCACCTTCTTGATCGTGCCGTACCCCCAGCCAAGTAAGTTTATGAGACAACCACAGGCAGAACGGGTGAGAAATTCGGCTCGGAAAAGGAATGGGACCCTTTTTGAAAGAGAGAGAAGAGACACTTTTTATATGCGAGAGAGCGAAAGAAAAACGCCTTTTTATCGAGAGAAAAGAGCAAATAAAGAAAGTCATGGTGAAGGGCTGACATGGCAAAACGGGCCTTTTCGAAATTTCCAAAGCCCGGCATGGCCCCAGGGTACCTTGGGTCGACCTATACCCAAGATATTGTTGATTTTTTTTGATATTATCCATGATTTGTCTTTCGGCAAAAAACATGTTCAGATATTGGAAATATATGCAAAAAAGCTGAAAAGCATCAAAAGTTTGAAGATTCGGAAATGATAATCAGAACCTGAAATTTTTTGTCCCAAATTTTGATGTTTATTTGATGTTTTTAAAGGTCGAAAAATCGAACCACAGGTATTCATGTCATAAGAGTGAATAAAAAACTTCAGATGGGCTGCTCAATTGTCAAATCCATCGTCGAAATCCTAGAGAAAGAAAGAGAAAAAAGTTAGGGGAGAGACTATGTTATTCATGACAATGAAATGAAATCCTTGAATTAATCGCCGTTGAATTTTATATATTACAGGTTCGACGAAGCGATACAGATCCTATAAAGCATGCAGCCCACACGGGAGTTATATCTGCTGACAGTACCACCACCATTTGGCCAAAAAATTTAATTGCGGATAACGAAAAACCGTTTGGATTCTCAATGTTCGCAAATTAAAATTTTTTTGAAAAGATATGTGGTGCTTTACGGGAACCTTATTGTCGGTTTTTAAACTTTAAACAACCCTAGCCAAAAAATTTTTTTTTGCGAAAAAAACGACAACAAAATGCCAAAAAAAATTTAGCACCTAAATTTTTCGTTGCAAAACCAAATTTTTTTTTAAAAAAAAGGGCCGGGCCGAGATGGCCCAAAAGAACGTTAGGCCCTCGGCCCGGCTCGTTTAGAGTTGGGCCCGGCCCGACCCATTTCAAAATTTCAAATGCCCGGCCCGGGCCCCTTGCCATGTCTGGTAAAGGGAAAGAAACCGTCTTCAATTGAATTGAATAGTTTGCTATAAAAGGGATTGTTTTGGATTCCTTGTACAACTAGAATTATCTGCTTGTCCATGTTGCCATGGAAACACAAAAATATATCATCAAAGGTGAAGCTAAACATTATTGAGAAACGGGTTTAATGTGATGTTAAAAAGACTCTTAAACAGATGTCATTGTGAAATGAAATGGCGAAAATGAGGAAATTGTCCTGAAATGCGCGATATTTAATATTATCAGCCAATATCCGTGATATTGAAAAATAAACGCAAGAACCAATTTAACTTTTTCCATCCACTTAAGGATATTTCCATATTGGATATAGTTTAGAGTTAATTAAATTGGAGTAAAAAAATCAAAAAGTAAAGCTAAAATTGTGAAAAAACAAATTTTTGAGTCAACTAAAAATGGAGTTTATAGACCAGTGAAGTCAGCGAATTTGTTGTTATCTACTGTCGACATCAAAACAGCACCTCCAGCTCACCCAAGAGGACAACCAGACAAAACCTACTTCTACTTGACAAATTTCGCCGAGGAAAGATGAAATCTGATTTTTAAAAATCACCCAAGGGAGGTCATCAACATAATTCCTTCATGAAATCATTGCAACAAACGTGCACTTTTGCGGCTTTGACCCGTAAATTATTATATAATAAATTTATCAGTATTCAATTTGTGTTATAGTGCAAGTAATAATAAATCACCAAATCTTCCGTTTATCACTCACAAAAACCTCAGCCCCAATTAGACGCAGGATATATCAAAAGGATATCGCAAAATCAGAATCCTATAAAAATAAAGGAAGAGAATGGCGCTCAAAATGAATTTGAGATTATCAGGAATGAATTTGAGATTATCAGATGGGACTAAAAGCCAAGAAGCCGGACTGGAAGAAATGCAACAAAATCGGTAGATCTTGTGGTATAATTTGTCTGAAGGGTTGTAGTAAAAATTATAAAAAAGGTTAACTAATAAGTGTTGCAATAAATCTTTGGAAATAAAAAGCAAAATTCCCATCGGACTTGGGTCGCCGGAAGTCGTGACATTTAAGGGTCCTTTTGAAATACGCCAAATCGTCTATGAAAAACGTTTACAACACCTCTAATCGGGTACTAATGAGACAAATTCTGCTTCAGAGTTGAATTAATTTGGCTTTGCAGAGCCATGATAAAGTAAGTCAAACAGAAAACAAATTAAAATGAATTACTGGTGCCAATTTTGTCAAGGAAAATATTCTAACATCATGCTAACATGATTTCGCTTAAAAGGATAAGAAAATAATAAGAAGAAACGGACGCAACATTACAACTGTTATTGCAGCATTGGTTATAAAGCAGAAAATTACACCAATCTGCAAAACATGTGTATTTATTTTCTTTTTCTATTGTAAAATACATGAAGATGAATAAATTAAGGAGCTATATTAATTAACTTGGAAGTTGTGTCAGCGGAAGACATAAATACGTCTTCCAAAGAAAATAAATTTAAATAATGTAACATTTAAATATTCTGAATGTTAATAAATCTTGCGACTCCTTTCGTATCCTATTTTTTAGCGCAATTTAAAATTCTAGATTTTCTGGGCGGCATACATTGTACTTTTAGCCAAATAAAATGTCTTTTATATCTAAGTAATTAACGAAACTTCCCCCATTCTTATCCAATTTTCAGACATAAGGAATATCCTTACTGGAATGGAAAAGTACACGTATCTGAAAGTCATCACATATAGAGCAGACAAATAAAAGGATAGAAAAGTTACAATAATAATTTACAGTAATTAGAGTAAGCCAAAAATAAAAGGACAAACATGTTCCTTTTATTTTTTATTTTTTTTTGTCCGCGGAGACCGCTTCTCCCGCCTTATTTACGACACTGCAGACACTTTCACACTTCTATGGCTAAAAACAGCTTATTCAAACTCTTGAAAAGAATAAATACTGTAAACCTCCAATCTTCCACTTGTCTGTAAATGTGCAATTGAAATCCTTAAGACATACAAAATTACAAATTGGGACACTCTGGAGATTCTAAGCTGGACTAAAAACGCGAAACACAGGGTTCTTTATAGATATTTACGTAACACAGCTTACGCTCCCAGGAAATTATCATTTCGACCATGAATCTCGGCTTCCGGAATGTTTCACAAACCGGATCCAAGAACAAGGAGACCCTCATAAATACCAGTTCTCAACTCAAGAAAAGCAAGGAACCCACTCAGAATTCAATTTCAATTAAGAGATTCCCTCAGGATGTCCACACTATCTAATCCCGAAACAAATATCGTAAACACAAACTCATTCTTATATACAAGGGTTGCCGCACGTTCTGTCTGAATAATAAACAAATGGCACAACAATTAACATCTGCACTTTTAGTTTCTTTCTTGCCTACGTGAGTCTTGCGGAAACCAAAAACAATTTTTATTTCGTCCAGTTCAAGCACTGAAGTCACCTGACCCCGGTCCTTCAATCACGAATTCGTCATCATAATCGATTGTAGAAACATTACCAGCTGTCGGAGTGTGTCATTCCCAATGGTCATGTCATAAACGAAGCCTTGAAAACAACAGTTCTATCCCGAAATCAAACAATTCGGCCAATGGAAGAATCATGGGTTTTCCCAAGAATAATTGGCCAACAACAGCCGTATGATGATGCCAATATGGCTAGCGCCAATATTGCTCCATCATTAATTAGAGAGCCTACTATTAAAAGACCAGTCTATAGCAAATACCAAAACCGTATACTTTGGCTAACAGTCGGAACAAAAATCAAGAAAAAACGGTTGAAAATGATATATGTGTCCCCAGTGTAATATACATGGCCAAAAAAGCAAGTAAAAGCGTAGAATAAAAAGTCAAATTACGGGTTCATTTTGAGTACGAGCCAAAAATTAATTTAAATGCGAAGTGTCAAAGAAAGAGAGAGACATAAGAAAAGATCCATTAATGTCCTTTCTTACTACCCATAAAATGAATCATCCTATCCTACCGTCAACCTGTTTTTCAGAACAATAAAATGATAAATTCTAACACACTTGACGCCACATGCTCCTAGAGATTTTGCTTGATGGCGTTGATTGAGAAGCCGTCAAGTGCCCCATTACTGGCTCCAAAACAAAAAAGTTTTGTTCAGGACTTGGCCATCGTTCAAAAAAACGATCAAAAGCCGAAGACAGGCAAGAATATATAGAACAAAGAATTTCTTCCGTCTTTTTGATTCATCACTAAGCCAAATAAACAACAGGTACATCAAAAACAAAACGTTTCAATTCATACTCGAGTTCAAAAGAAAAGACGTTTCAGGGTCAGGTGAACCTGGCCGTGGGCCAAGACGACTAGGCTAAAGGTCGATTTGTGGGGACGGGGGAGGGGCGTTTCTTTCGACTTGAACGAAAAACAACTTTATTTGTGTATGAACTCAAAAAATAAGATTCCGTTCTTATCGCTTTCAAAAACATTCTAATCACCATCCTAGTTACGCTCAAAAATCACGAGCATTATAGAATAATCCCCGGAGAAAATCAATAAATAAATTCAACCAGAAAATCCAAAACACTAACTATCATTCAAATTAAGATTCTCAAAAACGCGTCTGCACAAATATATCTATCAAAAATATAAAAGGTAAGTGTTTGATCAAGCCATTTTTAAAAACCGAATTAGATTTGGGATTGACTTTCCATATCGTAGGGAATCCGGGAATGCATCAAACACCATACTACTCACTTTCCGGTCTGTAGGCATGCCAGGGATGATAAAGGCCATTATAAAATGGCATCTGAAAAAGAGATACTTCAACATCATAGAGTTTTGTTGGTAGTTTAGTTAAACGCTAATAATATACACGCAAATATCATTTATAAAGAAGCTTTGTCGAGAACACAACTGCTATTTTTATAGCAATAGTTATATAAGTCATGATTTCTTCCTGGAAAAATTTGTTTTAGAATGTTAATTTCACAAAAGCCTTACCAGCCTTTTTAGCCTCTAAGGTCTAAGATATCAAAGAAAGCATCTTATTAGTCATCTCGAGTGAAAAGAAAGGCAAACAAGATGAACAAGGCCACATATATCATGCAATACACAAGCCAATTACTTCTGCTCCAATGCAAAAATACGTACTTGCACGTATGCACTTCCAGCCTGACAGCCACAACAACTCTGCCTCGAGTAGAAGGTAATTTGCATAAAAAAACAAGTAGAGCAACCGAATAGTTACCGTTCGATCATCTCATTACAGACTCATTATAAGTTCGGGAGAGCCGTGGCCATGTACAGAAGCTGAAAATGGCACCTTAAAAAGTAATAAGCAGAATACAAACGTAAGCGAAAAAAGACAAAAGTATAGGAAAAAAGTTTCAATAAAGAGATGCAGTCATAACTTTTCACGCCATTGGTCAAGTGAATTTGCGTTGGATAAACTCATTCTTCCGCAAAGTCAGCAAAGACTGAAAACTATTGAGTAAAATTAATAATGAAACTAAATCCGGCAGAATAAAGACAAGTACGCCATAAACTACCTCTTAGTGGGTAAGAGAAACGTCCAATAAGCAGTCGTCATAAATCAATAACATCAAGATAACCTCAGAATCTTCACTAACAAATCAAAAAACTTCGGATTACCAAAAAGTTAATAATCCTCATCGGTCCAACTGTTTCTTCGCCTCGTAAAAAATGTTTCCTTTATATGGCGGTTTCGAACTTCAAATAAAAAGTTTTACCGATAACGGAGTAATAAAAAACCCCGATATCTGTAGAACAAAGAAGTAAACTTCCATTGAAAGGAAAGTCGAAAAGACACTTACAATAAAGAACAAAAAAAAAGAAGGAACAACAAGTTTATTGCTATGTTACAATTAATCAAGAATGACGTTAAATACCGAATGGCATTTAATGTAAAATAAAAAGAATAAATGGACTTAAAAAAATTCCATCAAGAGTCGTAAACAGCATTCGGCCACTGGAATCTTTTTCAATTTCCGCAATCAGACTGCCATTACTTTCGTCCTTCGCTCTCTCTCTCTCTCTCTGATTGCCCGAGGCCTTCCGGTCAATACTGGTCCACATTCTGCGGTCTCGTGCTCACATCGCCGCAAAAAATAACCCAACTTTGTAATTCTTTTGCATCGAAAACGGAATAGGAAACAACTTGGGGGCTGCCCGAAAAAAGTTTCTAAAAGTTCAAAACGTGCCCAGCACTTTCTGTTGCCTCCGTTCACCCCCCCCCCCCCCCTCCCCCCCCCCCCCCCCCTCCTCTTCAGCCCACTATTTTTTGGAGCCGCAGAATTATTTGCTTTGCTTGGGTGTCAAAAAAGCGACTTCCTTTAGCTTGCAGGGATCTCCCGTATTCCCTTTCTATTTAACGAAGAAAAGAACCAAGTGTGATACCAAGCAAGGACGTGAAAATGCGGGCTCAGGAAATTCTCATTGGAAGGTGTTATTGCGCCCTGCGGCTTGTTTCTTTGCGTCTTTTTTCTGTGCTTGTCAGCCGTCTCCACTCTTTTTGCGTTACATTTCGGTGGCTGTCCGTGCGTTCTTTTTCTGTCCGCGGGCTCTGACGTGGGACCACGACAGATTTTTTAAGCAAATCTAATTATAATTTATGCCATCAATAGAAGTAAAATTCAACTCTTGGCTCTAAAATATGTTTACAATGAAGACTAAGTTACACAGCTAATTACCGGTGACAAGACGCCTATAAAACAAAAAATCTTATCAAACGGAACAACTTGCTGTAAACATTCTGCCCTCATCTTCTACTAAATTGTAGTATGTTGGCTATTTGAGAACTGCGTCACAAATCCCTTGCCCTTCAAGCCTACTACCGTAATCTTCGCCCCGAAGTAGCTCCATTCACGCAAAATTTTCCGCTTCTTTTCACAGGGAAAACACAAATTTGGTTGGATTGGAACGCGTGCGGCCTGGGTCCCCATGGCATACCGCTTCCGTTGGGGAGAATCCTTTTCCTTCCACTACGCATCATATCGTTAAAACACGTTTCAGGGTGTCTTCCTCAAAGTTTTTACATATTTTTTAAAACAGGGCCACCACCCCAATAGACAAACTTTGAGTTCACGTCTGTAAATGGGCCTTCATGTTCTGCTCTGAACTAAAAAAGATCTGTTATGACATTGGACCGTGAGGTTAGGCAAATATTGATGAGGTTAGGAAGAAAATGACGTGCAGGGAGGATGGGAAGACAAGTAATTGGGGGAGGACATGAATACAGATCAAAGCGCTGATTGTCCGGCTGAAATTACAACGGATTAGCATCAAATCTCATGGGAAACGATAGGATTTCAGCGGGCTAAACGGTTTTTAGCAAGCTTGCAGAATATCGTTATGAAAAATTGCACTCAGAAAGTAATGAGAATGTCCTCACATACGAGTTTATGTTTATCAGATCAAACCAGACCAGGTCTTATTGTTTCTTCTCTCCCTCAAAAAATCCTCTCCCCTCGTTTCACCCTCTTTCTTTTTTTGATCGTATTTTCTCATCAGCGATGCTGCCAAAAAAATTCTACACAAAATAAAAGTGCATTTGAGAAAAACGAAGAGGAGAAAAAATGTATAAGAAGGCCTTCAGAGCGAAGGCTTGTTTGGGTCTCTTCTTGGGGAGATTGAGAGACCTTAAAAAAGTCACGTTTCCAATCCAATTTTTTATAAGGAACACTAATAAAATGGTGAGGCCAACAAATGCAATCACTCATCCCTGACAATTAGCTTGACAACGACGTGATTGTCCTCAACCGCTTTAACTACAACTACAAAATCTCGAGAAAGCATCCGAAAGAGATAGAGAAATGTTGCGCAATTGAACTTCCGACCCACCAGAATGTACTTTTATACATTTTTTTATAGAAAGAAACGCTGAAGGCAGAATGACTGAAAATTCAATGAATTCATTAGAACTCAAATGGTACTCAAACAGAATAATAAACGACATTGTGTACGTGCGTATTTCCGATGAACGACATTTTTTGTTTTTCTGGCCAGAACTGAAGGCCAAGTATATGTGTCGAACTCTCGACACATATACTTGGTAAATACAACAAGCGTACAAGAGGTGATACACGACGCACCCATATTTGCAAGATAAACAACGTCATTAAATTACACAAAAAACGTAACGTATTTTGGTAGGAAACCCGTTAAAGATAAACTTTAAGATGTTGTGGAACACTGCCAAGGGCAAACACGATCTCTATACTTTCTGTTTACACTTTCTTCTTAGGAAAATGATATCTTTAGACCACCAACGTAACTTGAAAAAACACCCCAAATAAACAAAATATATGTTGAAACTATATCAGTGGCCAATTTCGACCTGCCCCCCCCCCCCCCCCCCCCCCCCCCCCTTCAGTTGAAATTGTTTTTCACACACTCTCGCGTGTAATGAAAATAAAATAAAAAAGTGTCTACGAACAACTGCATAAATAATAAAAATGATTTCTATTAGCCATCAGCTTATAAATATTGGACAGAAAAAACTGTTTTTGAAACAGCTGCCCTTGGCCCCAGTACTTATCAAGCGGGTACCGGGACATCAAAGCAAATGGGGAATGCACTTTTAGAACTGAAAACTCTTTAGAACTGAAATCATAAAAGCCATTTTTTAAGAGGAGTCCAAGGGAGCAAATCGAGGAGAAAACAAAATTGGAATAAACGTGCAGATCGAATGTCCTCAGGGTCTAGCCAAATTGCGTTTCTGACTCCCGTGCCAAAGACAATTGCCGGTTCAGGACTCAAAACAACAATTTCAAGAATAATTGTACGCAATGTTCCAGTAAATATACATGAGGTAAGAGGCCCGCGTGCTCAACAAAATAAGAATACTGTGACAATTTATCACTCGCAAATCAGTTTACGTTTCCCATGTTCATGAGCTCACAAAATATTATTATTTAACCTTGATTTTTGGTGGATCTCTATTACAAAGAGAACCTTTCGTGGGGTCGGCCGTACCAGTAGTAAATTTTCGAAACAAAGCAGAATGGAGGATGAAAATGGTTAGAAACTTTCCCGATTTATCAGTCAGCTCAAGGTCGACAAATAGCCACGTCATATGCTTGTAATTCGTGTCCGGAATCTATTGCACATGTACGTGTAAGAAGAGGGGATTACAGGCAACATGTACAATACTTAAGAAAAACGAAAAGCCCATGCTCAAAAACAAGCTGTTCTTTTATTAACGGCTCTGTTTACCCAGAAGGCAAGTAATGTTAGAGCGCTTGGTATGTAATTATTTTCCATTTTATTTACGTGGAAATAAACTGCAAATGGGATAATGACAAAGTAATGAATTTTGGTGTTCCGAGCCGACGGCGGAAGTACTTGCTGCAGAGAAAGGGTTCACAGAATAAGGAAATTATTAAAATTGTAGGTAACAATAGCCGCAGAAAACAATGTTGGAAAACAACATCATTGATTGTTACGTAGACGAACCATGACCCTTGGCAGTAGCCTATCCCATTGAAATGTTACCCCACAAAATGGCCAAAAACAACATATACCCAATGGGACACACATTCCGAGAAACACTCGCTTCAGGGCATACGAACTGGAACGAGAAAAAGATAAAGCAATGGCGAAAAAAACTCCCGGAAGCATTTTGGGCACAGCCCTAAAAACTCTGCCCTTAGGCACGCTTTGTCGGCGCTCTTTTCCCTCGAACGTCAAATGGTCTCGCCTGAGCCAAGTTGAGGAACGGCACCGCGAGTTTCAGAGATTTGAGAATGAAGACATGTCATAAAAACAACTGACGTACTTTGAACTGAAGCAGTTATCTACGGCCCCACGAAACTGTGATAGGGCGTATCAAAATTAAACTCAGTCTTCTTTATATCGAATAAGGCAATGTTACGACTGAATTACCATATTTCTGCGGATAAGAATACCAAAACGGTTTAACCCTGGATTAATCACAACGGTTAAGACCTCGATTAACTTTTACATCTTTTACACAAATTTGATGCTTGAAATGAAACGAATCAAAGATGATAAATGTCAGCTTCTAATCTTATGTCGAAATTATTGTTTTTTCTACAGATCGCTCCATTATATTGGGGATGTCTTACGAGCCCCTCTTCTCTATTTTTTACGATATGAAAGGACAAACAAGGAAATGACATAAAGACATTCGTTAAGACAAATCCCAAAACAGAGTCGTCCTTGGACAGAATGTCTTAACGTTCCTCCAATTCTAAGAAACGTTCCTCGGTCAAAGCGAATTCAGCGAATAAGGGTCGATTGAAATAAAATTAAACCAGTGAGGTCAGGCGGGAAGGAAATGGAACCGACCGTAATCTCTGAGAAAAAGTATGGCATGCGTTGAAATAAAATGTGAATTTATGACGAAGCAGAAATCAGTTTCAAGCACCGATCACATTTTAAGCAACCTCGGCCCAGCTCCTTTTCAATTATCTACTAATCAAACGGCAAAGTTATATTACAAGTTCTTTGGATAAACAATATCCCCCTCATCTTGATAAAATATACTTCCTCAAAAACATCTCCCTTCTACAACATGTGACATTCCTGTTGGCGACATTAGGACATGACTGGGGGAAGAGAAAGGGCAAATTAAATTTCGTTAGACTTTGATGATACTCCCAACTTGAGAATGTTCTTCCGCACGTACGTAAAAAAATATCTAAAGGGGTGTAAAACAAGAAGTTATCCAGATTTTACGATCGGCCCCTGGTATTGTTACCACTAATAGTACTCAGAAGGCTAATTACTTTTTTAGAAGAAAAATCTTACTTTTTGGCCTACTGTAGGTGTACTGTAACATTTAGAAAATTTAGTTACCTCGGAAACTAGCTGTTCGATTGACTGGGGACCTTTTTCAGAAGAGCACGCAATTCTAAGCATCCTCCACGTTTGTATGAAAAAAATTAGCGTAATTAGGCAAAAAATCCTATTTCAACCTTTTTCTCAAAAAACCGCAATTTTGCATTACCTTTTTATTGGCTTAAAAGATTCCTCACATCATGGCGATTCGAATCGTACCAATCCCATCTTTGTCCGTCATAACTTCATTCTTCACCTCTGCTCATACAAATCAATTGTGACATTTCGTCTCAAATTTTATTGACTTTCCGAAAAATTTTTAAAAGACATCTGGATAACGGGGGTGGCAAACGGGCCGGGCCGCACCGGGCCTGGGCCCGTTTAATTGAATTTGTTTCTCCCGCCAATCGCGATATCTCGTTTTGGAGAACGGATATCAAAAATCTGTTAACATTTTGAAGGGTCAGCACCCTTCTAAACATAGGTTTAGCCGAAGTTTCATAGCCATTCGATTACTCTGAAAAAAGCGCGTGATATTTTTTTTTATTAACGGGCCTAGGTCCGGTGCGGCCCGGCCCGTTTGCCACTCCTGCTGGATAATATAAGAAACTACTTGGCTGATTTTTTCTTCTTGGCTAGCCTGGACAAAGCCTTTCTCTCTGGTCATCAACTAAAGTTTTAAATTTTTCTTGATTTTTTGGGACCAATTTTGTCCACAAAAAATTCTTCCAAAAGAATTTTGATATCTAAAATCTTTTCGTTAATGGTTGGTGTGTGGACGAAACGTCTAAACGGGCCAGGAAATCCGCGCTGGATTGATGTGCTGCTGTGCTTTGACTTTTTACAATGTTTTTGGGCCACAGGTAATTTGCGGCGCAAAAATTTACCTTACCCCCCTCCCCCCCCTTACCCCCTTTTCATTTTTTCTTCGCCGACCCCTGGCTGGGGGAGTACCCCCATGGGGGGTCGAGAATATTCGGGTGATCCCCATTCGGGTGGTGAAAATTCGGGTGAGCGCTCACTCGGGTGGTGAAAATTGGGGTGGTGAATATTCGGGTGATGGACAAAATATTGTACTAACTGCTACTACATTTTGAAATTTTATTTATTTTTGGGGTTTTCGAGCATGAGGAATCCGTTTTGCTCAAAAATCGTAGCATTGTTAGAATATTTATACTGCGCGAACAAAGTTTTGTCCACCCCTCTATCTCGAATACCAGTGGACCAATTGGTACCAAACTTTAAATATATGTTAATAGGGTTCTGATATCGATAACTAGTTGACGAAATGCCAATTGGACATTTGCATTTTGTTTTACCACAAAATTATTTTTTTCGGCCTTAAAAAATGAGACTAAAGTATTGTCCCCCTTGATCAAATCTCACGGTAGACCAACATTCTGGGAGTTTTTTTGAGAAATACGGTACGTTGATGTTTATTTGTGTTTTTAAACAGTTTTAAAGATGTTATCGAAGAACGAAAAAGACCGTGTGGCCCAACTTTACGCCAAAACCGGAAGTATCATGAAAGTGGTTAGAATCACTGGGTACCACCGGGACACAGTTCGCCGCGTGATCCGGAAACTTCCAGAGAAGAAGATGGGAAGGCCTGTAAAGATCGGGGAGGCCGGTGTTCGTCGTATCAAGCGATATGTTGAAAAAGAAGTCCGCGCAGGTCACAGGGTCACAGCTCGAGTGATCCAGGAAGACCTTAATCTCGAGGCTAATCGCCGAACAATCAACAAAACTTTAAAAAAAAATGGGATCACCTACAGCGTTGTAAAGAAACAATTACCTTTGAGCAAGTTTCATAAGGTTTGCCGGTTGAACTTCGCCCTCCAGCATCTGGACTTGCATACCGATTTTACTAAATGGATTTTCACCGACGAAAAACGTTTTAATTTCGCAGCTTCCAACATTGTTGGAAGCTACGGAACTCCCAATGCACGCCTAAAGCGAATAAAACGTCAAATGGGCGGTGGTAGCGTGATGGTACTGGGTGCCATCTGCAGTAACGGCAACATGAAAGTTAAGGTGAGTAAAACCCATTACAAAATCATCTCAATAAAACAATTTTAGGTCATAACTGGAAAATACAAGTCCGAGGATTACATCAAGGACCTCAAAGCCACCTTCCTCCCATGGGCCAAGGCACAGATGGCCAAAAGGGATGGACCTGGCAACAGGATAACTGTCGTGTCCACACCGCGAAAGCCACCATGGCATTTTTTTCAAAGAGCAAGGTCACTGTAGCCCAGTGGCCGGTCAGATCACCTGATCTAAACTTGATTGAGAATGTATGGAAGGTCCTTCAGGACGAAGTACACCGATACGGCCAATTCTACGACAAGGGGACTTTGGAGCGGCGCATTCTGGAATGCACTGAAAGGATCGACAAAGAAATGATTCAGGATCTGTATTCGGGCATGGGTAGACGTTTGGAGAAGGTGAAGGCCGCTTTTGGTGCCGAAATTTAGGTTATTGTTGAAGGGCGGACAGAACTTTATTCCCGGTTTTTCTTGGTGTTTTTAGGAAAATGCATCTAGATTTTTTACTACGGTAATATATTGAACCCCGGTGTGTTGTTAGTTGTTTGTACGTTTTAAATGAACTAAGTTTGAAATTTGGTACCAATTGGTCCACTGGTATTCGAGATAGAGGGGTGGACAAAACTTTGTTCGCGCAGTATAAATTTATTGAAATTTTATTTGTTTTTGGGGTTTTCGACTATGATGATTTCAAAAATGAAGTCCATTTCGTATGTTCTGGACGATGCCACCGAGGAAGATGATAATAGCACTAACAACGATTTTTGAGCAAAATGGATTCCATTTTTGGATTCAAAAACCCCAAAAAGAAATAAAATTTCAAAATGGCACTCAGTACAATATTTTATTCATCACCCGAAAGATCCACACAAAAGAGACCATGATGTTCTGAAAGAGGACGTAAAGTATGGTATAAATCCGTTTTTACTTTTTGCTATGGAGGCTTGAGCGACGAGAAATATCGACCGAAAGTTTCCACCAAATTTAGCTCTCCACCAAAGCTAGCTTTCGTTGTTTCAATTTCTGATCGTAAATATATATTGGAGAAGCGGAAGGTTCAACATAAAATATTGACTTTCAACCTTGAAAGAATGCAGCCAAGATTGAAAGAAGAATGTCGAAGACAATTCAGTATCTTTGTATTGCTCGAATCAATGGAAAATTACAACTGGAGAACAACGCAAGAGCACACCAAACTGTTGGTAAGCCTTTCGAATACACCTCTTATATTACCCGTGATAATGTTTGAAGTTGAATCGTCCAAGCACTTTCTGTGTGATACAAGACTATTTTATAGCTGCTCTCCCCAGAATGGATTGCCAATATAAAGAAATTAAGTAACGCTACTGACCTACAGATCGATATTACAGACAGGGTGGTCATGAAGTTTGAAACAGACGGGGTAATTGGACCATGGGAGTTTTGCTTAGACTATTACAAGTTGTTAAAATTGATTATAAGAACGGCATTTGCGGCAGAGAAAATAAGTACAATAAAGTTCTCCATCTGTGTGTGCGGCTTCGATTGCTCTGAGCCTTGGTTTTTTGATGATGCGGTTGCCATTGACGTTGCGCATTTTTTGAAAGGTAAGTTGATTTAATATTGAGTTTTCATTGGATAACTCTCTTCAGAGACCTTCCTTGGAGCTAGATACCTCTATGATATTCATGTAAACTGCCAATATTTGGATGAAATGGATAAATTCAATCTATTAAGACTAGAATTAGATAGATACTAATTCCAAGCTCATGGAAACGATATAAATTTACCCAAAGCCGTGGCTAGTTAATGATATTCACAGGTATTTGTAACTCCATCTATAGTGTAAAAATCATTGATTATCGTTTAAAGTTTTTATTTTTGTCATTTCGATTTCTTTTACAAGACAATTCACAAAATACTAATTATCAAAAATGACCACATAATGATAAGTAATTAAAAAGATAAAATACTGGTATGCAAAACTATTATAACAGGTTATATTAAAGATGAAAAAAGTATAAAAACTGTAAAGTTGATATGAGATTTGATCCGTTAAAGATTGAAGACCCATAGTTGATTAGACCCTTAGGTGATGGCACTGCAAGTAAAGATGCGATTGTTAGACCGGGTTTGAGTCGATTAGGGGGGTTAATAAGGAAGTTGGACTAGACCGAACTGAAACATATGTCGTTAATTTTTATAAAAAATAGTAATCTTTAGACAGAACTCGTCTACATAAACCAAATTTTGACTTTGAAAGCTATGAATTAGAGAGTAATCATTGCGAATTACTCTTAGGCTGAAGGTATATAAGGGGGTAAAAAGACTGACTAGTAGTCAAAGTTGGGGCATTTGTGTTTTGTGGACGGATATTGCTTGTCTATCCGCTTGTTAAAGTTGTTGATGATCCCATAGAATGGCTTCCTCAAGATTTGCCGAGCTCTGTTTGTGAGTTTCAATTCTTTGGGCTCTTTGAATCCGAGATGATACATGTAGACATCATCAATGATGGCGAATTTGTAGCCTGCCCGGCACATTTCCCACCTCTGAAAACATATAAATATAAAGAGTAACATACCAAAACAGTATTATCTCTCTGCGGATATTTGAAAGTCTCATCGTGGAAGGGAATGTTATTTGTGGAGACGAATTGAGGCTCCCACGAGTTAGACGTATACCTAAAACAACAAATGAAATAATTTCTATTTCAGCTTACGGTTGATAGAACTGAACACTGGTCTGATCTGGCTTCTCGTCAGATCTGAACCATTCATACAATTTTGGAATGTTATGTGCACCATAATACTTATGGAATTCTTGAGCTTTGTAGGTCAAGAACAATCTGTGTAGATCTTCTTTTGTCTCTGGATGAGTTCTGACAGATCCATCGATCTCAAATATCCGATAAACAAGAACAGTCTTGTTATTCTTAGTGAGAACTTCTTTGGCCAGCTTTCTCATTTTGGGTTCGAAATTCTTTGAGAAAAAGTGATCCATGTCCGCGGAGAGGATGTAATCCGTAGAAACGAACTAAAATCAAAATTAAATGTTTTTGAAACATACCTTCCTCGCGGTATTCCTGGCCTTGTTAACTGGGTATTGCAACATGTTCCTTGCTTGTTCTTCCGAAGTCATGCTCTTCTGTTTTATCTGACAGTTCGTCAGCTTCTTTTCTCTTGTCAAATCGGGCTCAACGAAGTCTTCACAAGTCACATTCTTCAGAATAAAATGAGCACTCAACTTCTCTTGTGCATTTCTATCAGATTTCACGAGATTTTGAAGCTAAAAACAAAATTGCAACAGTCGATACTAATCATACTTACCTTATTCATTGCGCACCTAACATCACTGCTGTTGAGTTGCATATTCTCCGGGAAGACTACTGATAATGAGATCGGCCCATCCCAATTTTGGGTCTAAATTATATGTTTCACTTCTTTCAGAGCTCTCTTACGTGTTCCTTTAATTTCTGTGTGTTCAACCGATCACTTGAGAGATGCAACACCAATGTTATCCTATCAGTTTCATTCAGAGATCCTTGCACAATATTGGCGGCTATGCAGTATTCCCCATCTTTGACTGTTCTAAAAGTAGACATTAATTCGGAAAACAACACGATAACAAATGATAAGTAAACGCGGCTTACCGTATCCTAATCTGTTTGATTTCCGTGACCTCTTGAGAAAATGAAGCAGACCTTGTTGCTCTTGAATGTGTAATATCGTCACTTGTCACTATTGTCTGCCGGATTTGTAATACTCCAACAACTGCGAACAAAGAAAGACAAAAGTTACGCATCCATTTAAGTTTGAGCATTTGGTTAGTCAACTTCCGAGACCTCACCCTTCCCAAAAAGAAAATTAATTATCAATATTCTTAAGTAATCCTAACGTAGTCAGTTATGGGAAGGCCTTGTTAGTTAGTTAGTCAAGTGTTAGTATCTTGATGCCAATCCCAAAGAGTCGAGACACCTGAAAAAATAGAATTTTATATTAACCATGGGATTCAGGTGTTATAAGGTCATCATGGATTTAATCAACACGAATGCAGATAAGCACGCCGTATTTTAAACCTTAATTAACCCAGGGCTTAAGCTTACAAAGAGTAGAACAGTAAGCACCAGCTCGCTCTCGTTCTCAATCCAAATAAATATTTGACGAACACTCAGAAATAAATAAAACTCTCAAATTTGCAAAAAAATACATCTAGACGTCCTTTCTCCATTCAGAATTAGACTGAACGCAATAAAAGTTATGGAGAAAGCTGCCTCTAATATTTCCATAAAAATATATTACCCAAAGAAACTGGAAGCCGTTACTGTCGAAAAATGCGCACAGTATTTGATTATAGCAAGTATGAGTCATGGCATATGATGTAGTAATAAGTAGTGTCTCCAACACGAACCTAATACTATTTAGAGCCACCTATGACCATACAACTCCCATTCATTTGCTGTCTTTACTCATGGATATAAAGCGTAATACAATGGACCCTCATTAAAGTTTAAAATGAAATAAAATCAAACGTGAGGAAAAAAGAAACAATGATAACTTTTGGGTGTGTCCCTTGAGATTATACATTCTCACTTCAACCTGGCTAAAACAACAAAAAACACAAGTTTTCTTCAAGGCCGTTGAAAAGGAAAATTCTTTGCCTGAATAATCCCAAAATTAAGACCAAACGAAGTAAGTAATTGGGCTTCGTCTCTAAAAGAAGCTGGGTAATAATACATAGGATATTTTTGAAATTCACTAATTTCAGGCGTGAATGCAACCATATTTCGGAAAATTTCAATATTATACTACGTAATTTCTCGACAAAAAAAAATAAAATATCGAACATCCAAAAATTAAGTAATAATGTTGAAGCAACTCCCACTCATAAGACAACAATAAAACAGATCTTCAACTCCGAGAGTAACGAATGAGGGAATACTGATAAGAAAAATTGATTAGCGTCATCAACGAGGGCGTCGGTACAAGACGTGTTCCGGTACAACATCAATTTTATACCGGAATTTTCCGTCCCCTTTATTTTTTGATAAGAATTTGGCATCTGAAAAAGGAATCGGGCCCATGGCAAGTATAACATTCAAAATCAAGGAAAATGCGATAGCAATTCAAACCTAAAAAGATTACGACTCACGCAAAATCTGACTTAAAAACACAAAAAAATAAAGCTAATCAAAAAGAGCTAGTGGACGATATAATAATAACGTGATAACTTCGAACTTGCCTAAAATCCTTGAAAAGAAACAAAAATCACGTAAAACCTTGAGAAAAAGAAGTCCAAATATTTCTCCAGGAAAGATGTCATAATGACGGTTTTTTAATTAAAAATGCGGTTTGTATAAAGGAAATTTGAGTTTATTTTGTCGTTGAATTGTAATTCAAGTCAGATTTTTCATACCTTTATTTTTTTATAATTATATCTTTCAAACCTTTATTAGTAAGGAAATTAATGTCTGTCCGCCCTCCGGAAGGATTTTTTACCTCGAATTGACGTAATGAGCGCATAAAATGAGACCATACCTTTCCTCCCCCCTTAAAAGCCATCTCCGTTACGCGTAATAAAATAGTGTTGGGACTAAAACAGGCCGTTTAATTGCTCTGAATTGATATCATACGAATTATTGAACTCGGCGTTGCCACAGAGTCGTTGAATTTTACGTTGTAAATTGAAACTCTTATCATTTCCGTGAGATTAAAGCTTTTAGAATTCATAAAAACTGGGGATTATAATCTCCAAATGAGAGTTCGGAACGAGTAATATGATGCGATAAGAAATTTTAGCTCTGTGTTGCGTAAATAATGACGAAAGTTTATGGAGAATAGAGAGTTGAAGCACCAGTTTATTAGTAAAGTATTATTATGTTAGAGATATTATTTTAATAGTTTAATAAGTCAATATTCTGTCGTAGTCGAACATGTATCGAAGGATTGCAACAAACTTTCTTGCCTGTAAATTAGTTTTAAAAATGATTAGTTACATACACCAGGCTTGTAAAGGTCCTTACTTGAGATTGATCTTCATCAGGTATACTGAAAATTAGCCCTCTTGTGATGACTCTCACTTCTCCTACTCTTCTCTTGCGCCGAAGCTCTTGAATATGACCTTTCTGATCCAAGGTCATTGCTTGAATAGCCCTGATCAAGCTCTCAGGAGGACCGTAGTCTTGGAGTAATTGTAATGCTCGGGGTCTGGTCTAAAAACAATATGCATTTTATAGGACAGAGTGAGTTACCTTATCGTCCAACTGGAAAACATGAGCGTATACAAGATCTAGAACAGAGCTCAAATCAATGACATCGGCATAGTCCGAGATTTGGCGGAGCTCTGTTTTTGTAAAATTTAGCTTCTGAATTACACAAACAGCAGTATTCACATCTCTGGGGTCTAAAAGAGATTATATTTTGTCTTTCGGTAGGTTCTAACCTATCATATACGAATCCTCGATTGCACACATAGATCCGGATACCCTTTCCACTTTAACAAGGCGCCCATTATTCACTGTCATCACAGTTTTTGGCAAATGATCGGGCATCTCGTCCGTTTTACCGGGTTCATCTTTTTGACGTGTTTGCACATTTGTGAAGTAAGTGTAACTTGACGGCCCACTAAAATAATTTTTTGAAAAATTGACCAAAATGCAAAAGATGTTTTCGACCACGGCAGGATTCGAACCTACAATCTTCGGTTCCGTAGACCGACGCGTTATCCATTGCGCCACGCGGCCACACGGCAGGTTGTTTCTTCTTTCTCTTGGAGTTTTTCGAAAAGATAAGAATCAATTCTCACCTTGAGAAGCGCGGCAAAACGCGCCTTTCGCCGTTTTCCTTTGGTAAGTGGAATAATTTCGGATGAAATTCCGGCAATGGAGGTAGAGTGAATACCGGCGCCTTGTGGAATGGATCAAGAACTATCTGGGAAGCGCCAAAACAAATAAGAATTTGCCAAAAACACAGAAAGAGTCTCCAATTCTCCAACATTTTCTCACAAATCGCTGAAATTCACTGAATTTGAACCGGTATTGTTTGAGAATGGAATGGGAGATAGTCCGAACTGAACAGCGTCTTTGTGTGAATAAATTTTGCCGTTGCGCGCTCTTGAACCGCAATGGATTGAATCGGCAGACCAGGGAAACAATATTCTCTTGTATGCAAATTACTAGTTTCAAGGCCAAACTTTCAGTTTTGTCGGCACGGATAAATTTAATTCTTTTCCAAATGGAGGGTAATTGATGACGAAAAAAAATGTCTTCTCCAAGTATATATATACTTGGTATAGTAATCACAAAATAAAGGTATGTATAATATCATTAAAAGTAAGGTACCTTCGTGTAAACATGAATAAGTTTCAAAAAATTCCTTGAGCGCAATTTCAGCGCTGAGAGCTTTCTGGGCATTGTCATGGTAACCTTAACCATATTCCTTTTATTTCTTCAATGTCTTAACTTAAGCTAAGTCCTTGCTTTACTGACTTTTTTTTGGCAATCAATCATGGTACGTTTCCAATGCCGCGTTCAGTATGCCTTTATATTTAGTTGTTATCCCGTCTTCGGCCAGCATGGAAAAAGAAGGACGAAAAGAAAAAAGTTGAGATCCCGGAGCTTGAGCAATTTTTGGAGAAAAAGGATTACACAGGCGCCATCTCACTTTTAGAGGTAGGTCTTACAGTAATCATTGAAAAAATTAATTATGGAAGTCAATATAATTTTAAATTTAGCACCGACAAAAGTCCAATGGGCTGACGATTGAAGACTCAACTTGGCTAGGATATTGTTCCTACCACGCTGGTGACTTTAAAAAAGCAGCCGCCGCCTATAGTTGGATAATGGCTCAACCTGACGCCCCTCCAGAAACCTTTGTATATCTTGGTTGTTGTTTCTTTTTCATGGCTATGTACGAGGATGCTCAACAATGTGCTGAAAGGGGGCCCAAAGGACCATTACAAGTATGGCGATTCGACTATTTTTTTATTTTTTACAGAACCGTTTATTATTTCATGTTTCTCACAAATTACGTGATGAAAAGAAGTTAATGTTACATCATTCACAACTCAAAGATTCCATTGAGGACCGAATATGTTTGGCCGCAATGCATTATCTTCGCGAGCATTATAAAGAAGCCATCGATGAATATAAAAAACTGTTAAAGGAAGAGCCAACGTATCTGGCGCTGCATGTCTATCTCGGCTTATGTTATTACAAGTTGGACTATTATGATGTTTCTATTGTAAGTGTATCGTACTTCTCTGTTTATTTTTAGCAAGTTCTCGAGAATTATTTGTCTGTTCATCCGGCAAGTCCCATCGCAGTAAACTTGAAAGCTTGCAATCATTACCGACTTTACAACGCCAAAGCTGCTGATAATGAGCTGAAAGCGTTGAAGCATTTGGCCAAGAGCGACTTGCACTTTGGAAAAGATATTATCACTCATAATACGGTATGAACTCAAAATGATTATGGACTATTACGTTTTAGGTAGTCTTTAGGAACGGGGATGGAGCATTACAAGTTTTGCCCGCATTAGTTGATGTCGTCCCAGAGGCACGATTAAATCTATGTATTCACTATCTAAAGAAACGTATGTTCAGTTGTTCTGCAATCGTTCCGTGTAGTGACCGATGTACTTTACAGAAAACATTGAAGCCGCTTACGAGTTAATGCAAGATTGGGATACTGGTGTTGGTCAGAATCCTCTCCTCCGTGCGATTACCTACACCTTCAAAGGATACGAGGATCGAAATTCCGATATGCTAGAGAATGCCGCGAAATTGTATAAAAGTTTTGGGGATTCGGAAGCTGACTGCGATACCATTGCGGGAAGGCAAAGTATGGCTAGCGCTGAGTTCTTGTGGAAACAATTTGACAATGCATTAATATACCTGAGGTCAATCAAGGTTTGTGTACCTTAAACATTTTTAATTTCAGTTTAGAAATTTTTTGAAATGGATGATTTGTTTAACTATAACTATGGGCAAGCATTGGTTCAGGCAGGAGAATATGAAGAAGCTGAACAAATTTTGGAGACCATAAAAGAAGTGGAATACATTTATGACGCCAGTTATCTACAGTCTCTTGCACGAGCCTGTGAGTTTATTGTGAATTGAAAAGCTTTGGATGAGTAATTTGAGACAAAGCGGGTTTTTAGATGTCAGAAATGGAAAGCCGGAAAAGGCATGGGAAATGTGCAGAAAAGAGGAGAACGCTCATGAGGTCGTTGATCTTTTAAATGTAGTCGCTAATGACTGTTATATTGTAGGTTTTTTTTATATAATTCATAAATTAAAGGCCTTAATTTGCAATTAAATTTATTGCAGGCTGAGAACTACTTTTTTGCCCTAAAGGCATTTGAAGATTTAAAAAACAAGGATACACTGGGACTAAATGAGACTAAGTTTATTGCGGCCAAAAAAGGATCCTTCATTGGAGTGTTGAAGATGTTTTCGAACGGAAGAATAACAATGTAAGACCATCTGTATCAACAGACAGTACTTCTTTAGTGAAAATCTCCGAGACGCTTTCAAAATAATGGACAAATCCAAGGACGTGCCAAGCGTTGCAAACGTTTTACATACAGCTCGAACATGGGTTAACGAAGTTGGCGTTTTTCTGTGATTAAGGCCATAGTCTTTTCTATTGGCTTTCATATATTTATTTTTATGTAAAAATAAAATTATTCTGCACATTAAGTCGTTGGAAGTAACCATTTTTTAAGTTACTACTAATAAGAAACTGCCATTATCAAATGAAAATCTTGGATTCACACTTTCTGATCTTCACGTTTTAATTTTTCATCTAATCTTCAATCCTTTAATTATCCCTCCACCTGCGTTGTAATCACGCTTTTATTTTACAACATTCCCTTTTTTGATCTGTACCGAAAGTCACGTCTTTTTTAGCGCAGGAATTATTGTCCGTGATGGAGATGCCGCATATGCGGACGGACGAATGTTTTGGTCGTAAACGGCGATAAGAAGGTCGTCGCTCCGAAATTTTAGGAGCGGCTGAACCGTTCGTCTTTTGGGTCGGGAGGAATTTGCGCCGTTTAATAACTGGGTTCTTCGGGCTCGGAGGAATTCCACGGCTAGGGTGAACGGAAAGGGTGAGTGTTTGTTTTGGGTTGCTTAAAAGGCCCAAACAACTACATTTGAATTTCGCTTTTACGGCTTGGAAGACAAAATGTCACAGAATTTTTGCGGACCCTCGTCGTAACACAAAATTGGCATTAGTTCAAAATAATCAAATAGAGCTAATATACGGCCTCAGCAGTTTTAAAATTATTTTTACTTTGTTTTAAGGGCGTGCGAGAGCAAAAATTCTTTGGCATTTCGTCTTCCAAACCGTAAAAGCGAGATTCAAATGTAGTTTTTTTGGCGTTTAAGGTACTACTCGGCGCAAAAAGTTCTGAGAATTTATGGCGCACCGAAATTTTGTCGCGCGTCGAAAAAAATGATTTGACGCTGAGAAAATTGAGGACTTTCGACACAAGTTAATATAATAGTTATGTTTTTTTTCATAAGTTCTTATCAGAGAAATGTAGTGTGATTACTCATTGAATGGATCATGATGTCTGTCACTTGTGCACCCTTTCGAAGATTGCATTTGTAATTTCCAATTTTGTAATTTTCCAAATATGTCTCGAGACTAAAGTTCATCCAAACCACGTTGTTCAAACTTGGACAGTGTTGTTGCTGAAAAACTGTGGAAACTTGTGGAAACTGTTGAATCTGAGGACATAAGAGGATATAAACAAAAAAGCCGGATCTCTGCCTTCTGGCCGGCCAGTTAAACCCGCTGGCCAGTACATCTCTAAAACAAAACGACCTCTCGGATCAAATGGAATCGTGGGTGGGATAAAAAAAGAGCGGATAGATCTTGGGAGAGAGATCGAGACAGAAACTAGCCGTTCTTACAAAGATAAAAGTGTCCTGGGGAAAACAAAAAAAGCCGCTTTCTGATGAGGAAATATCAAGTGTTCTTTGGATAGAGAAACAAAAGTTTTGGGAATCGTTGAAAACATAGGACTGAGTCAGGTTCTTAGTGCATTTTGAGGTCATTCGGTTTAAGAGATGTCCAAGACGAGTATTAAATATTGTTAACCGATTGCAATGAACTTTATTTTATATTCAGTAAAAATGTGATTGATAAGAAACAGATCGCTCTTGACTCCATGAGGATAAAACTTATGGGAGTTTATTAGCGGATATTTCAAGCTAATTTTCGTTGCCGGAAGAATTCACGATCGCTTTGTTTTGACGACTTTTATCCTTTTCCCATCGGAAATAAAGGGCTCTGCTTCATCTTCTTATGCCCATAATTATCCGCACTGTTTTCGTCAGGTTGTTTTGACGATTTTTTCATATATCTTTAGAGTAGTCACAAAAACATAATATCCTGTAAGTAGTATACGTATACGGCATGGTTAACCAGTATATTATATAATACTAACCATGTCAAACATAATTTTTTATGGAAAAAGTGATTTCCCTTTCTAATTTATTAAAACTGTAACCCGATCGTTTTATGATGTTGTATTCAGTTTTTTTGAAAGGGTAATCTTTAGCTCAGACCGTATATTGAAACGTCGAATATTGTCCAAAACGGTTTTAAAACGTTTTTATCCGAGTTGATCTCGTTCTTAACAGCTGTGATTCGCCGAATAAGTTTGAGACGAAGAGTTTTCGAGAGTCGGCTTTAGGGCCTAAAACCTACTTCAACCGGCTTTCGGACATCTTTCTTCCGTTCGAACTTAATCCAGAGATCATTTGGGGTTTGTAATGTTAATTATAAGTCTTTAGCTAATTCCAGCGTTTCCGGAGAATCTTCTTTTCTATTCCTTGTTTTTTGTCATCCTTTTGTAACGTAAGGATGGACAATGGAAAGGTTTGGTCATTGTTTAAGAGATATTCGTGGTTACACGATCATCTTTAGTGGGGAAACGTGTTTCAAGGATTACGTAGCTTTTGATTCATGTGTATTTCTCAGTTTCAATTTAGTTGCTTCATATTCCAGTAATTTGATCCCCTGACAAAAGATTAATATTTTAATTATTTTGAAAACGAATTTCTCGTGAACTCATTCAAGTTAGAAGTTTGGATTTGAGCCAATTTAAGATTTACTAAAACCTGCAAATCATTTCTTCTATCCCTTCGATAAATTCTTGACGCTGTTTTGAAACATTTGAACTTAATGTTCTTACCTGGACTTTATAGGATGCAGAAGTGTGCGCGTGAAGAATGTGGGAAGACGGTTTACCCGATGGAGGAGCTTAAATGCTTGGACAAGATATGGCACAAAGGCTGCTTCAAATGCACCAGCTGTGGAATGACTTTAAACATGAAGAACTATAAAGGGTATAACAAGATGCCCTATTGTGATCCGTAGGTATCGTTTATAAATCGTTTGTATTTTTTGATGTTTTAGCCATTACCCTAAGACTGTTGCAACTTCAGTTGTCGACACTCCAGATATGCAGAGAGTTGCACAAAACACAAAACTTCAAAGTCAAGTGGGTTTAACTCTTTATACGATACTATATATGCGTATGTAAAATAGAATTGTCATCTTTATTCTAGGTTGCGTACCACCTTGAGTACGAAAAGAATAAGGGTCACAAAACTGATATCCTTGATGACCCAGAGCTAAAACGACACGCCCAGAACACTAAGAATGCGTCTCAAGTTCTTTATACAGGAGAAATCGACAAGAAACAGAAGCAAGAGCTGGTTCGGCCAAAGGAAGATCTAAATGCTACACCCAGTGAGTTCAACTTTCCTGTTAAGGTTACAATATACGACTTGTCCGTCTGGCAAACCTTTGATGCTTGCTAACCCTATTTCCAATCAATGCTATGCCTTTAACATCCATTAGAATTTGTTGCTTAGCAGTTGATAATAGAATAGATAATCTTAAATTTCTTAACGAAAGAATTAATAATATATCGGTGTCTCTCACGCTTTTGCTTATACATAACCCTTTCATCCTCAGAAATTTAATGACCTCACCACACCAACTGCCACAAACATTTTCCTTTACCTCAAGCTTTAACTGACCCTTTATCACAAACTTTAAGCCTATTTGACGTTTTCTCAACGTTTTCATTGTAATGCTTATTGCACTGAATAAACTCTTATATTCCCAACCTTCCTTGTAGTGCTATATGCATCTGACTATGCCCAGTTATATTCGGAGAACGAAACCGATGAAGGTTGTTACTCCGACGAGCATTATGAGCAAAATAATAACATAAAGAGTTCTCCTGTGTCCAGTTGTTCTTCTTTAAGCCGTCCAATGGAAAGTAATGGAGTGAGTGCCTTTAAAGATAATAATATTGTACTAGTTTCACTCTCTAATACAATCAATGTCTGCATAACCATCAATAATCGTGTGATTTTTGCAGTCCGTATATGTTAACCATCATCTGGCTGATAAGGAGTGTTTTGCAACCATCGTATGGAGCAGTCATGAGATCATTCGACATGGTAATAAAGTGTTTTTCTTTTTCTTACCTTTTTTCTCTAAATAACTGTTATGGAGTTGATTAAAAATAAAAAATGTCAGAAAAAAATTAAACAATTTTATATAAAAATTTTAGAGGAGGAGCCCAAGAAAATTGGAAGTATCTCTGATTATGATCCCGTAAATGGAAACTTTGGCAGTCTTGGTGGAAAGCAAGGTAAATCGAGTACTATGAAAATTCCAAAATAAAATAAAATTTTCCTTTTGCAGCCGAGCCAGCCGCAATTTCCCCAACACCTTCAACTGGAAGCGAAAAGAAGGTGAAAAAGGTAAAGAAATCAACAAAGAACGCCGGGTTCTCCGTCAAATGCCTTTACGATTACACCGCTGCCGATTCAGATGAGGTAAATTGGTAATTTTTGAAATGTTGACAATGTCCTTTAAAACGTTTAAAACAATTGTCCAATCTGTAATTTTTACTCAAAAATTTAGATTTCATTCAAAGAAGGTGATGTTATTGTAAACTGTCAGACAGTGGACGAAGGATGGATGACAGGAACTCATCAGAAATCGCTTGCCCATGGAATGTTACCAGCTAATTATGTTGAGAAGATCAGCGTCCCCACTGGTGCCTACAAACTCTCCTAAACCTAAAGTATTCAAAGAAAGCATTTCTAATCTCATTGCCGCTAATAACTTCTGTATTTCAACGGATTTCTTGATTACAAACAGTTGTATGACCTTACAACGGTTGTTTTGACCACATATTTTGATTAATAAAACTAAAATAAATATGAGCTCGATTAGTGATATATAATTTATTAATTATAGAACCGAAGAACTTTGAACCGTATATACCGAGACAAGATAGAATGTAATATAACTCGGATATTTATAACAAAATAAATAAACAACGTTCTTTAAGGGTGCTAATATAGTACCGTAAAAATCATGACTAAATAAACAATGTTGACGTACACAATCAAATCAAATGCATTCGATCATCGTCTGACTTCTGGCTGACCACACGGTGATTTGAAGGATAGATAACAAACAGACTCAGCTGAACAGCGGCAATCACACAAGCAACAGCATTGGGAACCTATAACAACAATGGTTATTTCCTTGCAAAAAATATCCAGCCAGTTTTGTGCCTTAACATCGCTCAGTACCTAAACCCCAGACAAGAAAAAACATTTATACCTTCATATAGAAATCGTCCGTTAAGATCCCGTAGATTAGCCATTGTATCGATACGACCATGTTACCAGCGCACAACATGAAAGGTAAGCTTTCCGTGCTTTTGTTCCTAATTACTTGACCCTGAAAAGTAAAGAAAATTCTAGCCTGCCAATTTTGTTACCTAAAATCAAACAAAAATTCAAAACAAAATTACCACATCCAGCAAAGGAGCACCGATTGTGGCAATGTTGAGCATCATGCAGATAATTCCAAGAAAATTCTCCTTAGTCTCGGAGGCAACTTCAGAATACATCCAGTAATAAGTCAGTATACCGGCCAAGATCTCAATTCCAATCAGTTTGTTTAAGCGCACCCTTAGCCTTGTCTTGTGATAATAATATGCCAAATAAAGACTCTGGACAAAAAGACCAACTGTATTCACCAATATTACAGTTGAATCATGTCGAATCTCCCCATAGCCGGCCCAAACAATGCATGAGATCGATGTAAGTAGAAATGGGGCCACAGAAGTTCCATCTGTGTGCCCTCGAAGCCGAATCCTCTGGCAGATCTGAAGGCCACACAGGAACAAGGCAAATGTCGAAGAGGTAGCGGTGAACGACAATACGCTCACAAATCCATCCCAATCCATAATTGGTGGATTCGGGGGTATATTTTATTTCCGACGACCGCTCGGTGCAGATATTCGGGCGCCGTCTTTCACCAACACCCGCATAGAGATCAGTTCGGAAGGAATGGGAAAGATTTCGAGTGTGGTTCGGGCCTGAAATTCAAAATTATATACACAAACCGCCAGTCCTCCAAACCAGCACGAATCCAAGCCCGAAAAAGTCCATAATGATTGGATTTTCTGCATCCACATCTCTCTTATGATTCACAAACCCCCAAAAAATCTGTAGCAAACGAATCCAAAGATCCCTTTTAACTTTATTTCTCGGTCAAACTGACCACCAATACGAATAAAATCCATTCCCAATCGCAGGGGATTGGTTCATGAATTCAGCGTTTTTCTTTTACTTTCGCCTCATAAACACGCATTTTAAACTGGGGGAACCGTAGAGATTACTAACTCTATTATTATGGTTTACTCATTCAAATGGTGGCATAGTAAAGAAACCACCCCGGTTATACGAAAATCTAATTCTCAATCCAAAATTTACAGAAAATTTGTTGTGTGTAAACTTGTCTTATGTAGCAAACAAATAACACTAATCATAAAACCTGGAGAAATGGGTCCTTCTGACGTGTGATGTCCATGATGTATCTAAAAATGCAAAATAAATCAATAAAAAAAGGCTAATTCACCCATTGGAATTGAGACATTATGGATTCAATACGATTAATCCCTCAATTTTTGCATCAAAAAGTGAGAAATAAATAAACGTCACAAGGAATGTCGCTTTTTAGAATAGTTGGAGCTAGTGGGTAAGTCCACGTGGAGTCATCACGCATCTAATCCAGAACATGGAGAGAACGAGAGATTAGTCAACAATGAGACTAGTCAGCCGAACAAGGCAAAACGTTTTGGAAATAAAAATTCGAAATATTATTTGGCCAAACTATTCCCTAAAATATATATCATACGAGCGAGTTCTCATGGGGCTGCCCTTCTTGCCCACTAAATGTCTAATGCAAATACCATCCTTTATCCGGCATTTAACCTTCTTTTAAACCCTCTAACACAACGAACCGAAAAGCTGAACCGAATAAGGGATGGATTGCATGTCCAAAAAACGTAACAACACTAAAATTATGATAAAAATTCGAAATATTATTTGGCCAAACTATTCCCTAAAATATATATCATACGAGCGAGTTCTCATGGGGCTGCCCTTCTTGCCCACTAAATGTCTAATGCAAATACCATCCTTTATCCGGCATTTAACCTTCTTTTAAACCCTCTAACACAACGAACCGAAAAGCTGAACCGAATAAGGGATGGATTGCATGTCCAAAAAACGTAACAACACTAAAATTATGAAGCCCGAAGACAACAGAAGACCTCCTTCCTTCCGTTTTGCAAAAGAAGTGAGAAGAACCGGTTTAGAGAACCAAAATCCTGTCCACACCCAAGAGTTTATTGTAATAAGCGAACACACTTTTTGGAGTCTTCGGAAAATACCAAAAACTGCTTATCTAGGAAGGAGAATTTGTCTTCCAAGATCCAAGAAAAACGAAATAAAACATTTGGAAGAACAATCCCTCGATACCTTAAAATTGGACAAATTCACCTTTTTAGTAGATACACGTCAGTCTAATTTCGTTGTCCAAATAACAGGCTCGTAAAACAGTTTTGCTTTAAAACATTAAGGAAGAAACGATAAAAATCCCATTTACATAAAACTACCTACATGTCTCAATGAAATTAAGAAATTAATCTACGACCCCATTACTCACAATTTGGGCAATACCAGCAATAAAAGAATAAACAAGCACCGGACATGAACCCCAAAAAACTTTTAATTCCTCTTATAAAACGAATGATGGACTAAAGCAGCCATAAAAAAAACATTTTATGGTGCAGATCTTCCAAAAATGTCTGGATCTTCTCGACGAAAACAGGTTCTCCTTAAATTCTTCCGCGATTCCTCACGCGTCCTTGTCGCGCTTCGAGATAATATTATTCACCGATCAGAATCGAAAAAAAATCGGAACACCCACTCGGCTTGTTTTTGAAAACATTTCGAGCATTAATACATCTTCCCTCACAAAACTCAAACAGAATAAGTTAAAATTGTGAAAAACAAAGAGCCTACATCTAAACTTTTACTGGAATGGATAAATAAATATTTGCCAAGAACATAACAAGAACTCGAATAAAAAATAATCTTTTCAAGGAAGCGGGAATAGAAAAGCGCCCTTCACAGTTTCCCAAGGCCTAAATGACAAAAAAAGCATTCCAGTTACCAACGTGGTGGAGAAATAATAATTTTACAGAAATAAACCGGAACTCTGAAACTGCCAAGCTAAATAAACGTACGTACGTCCAGCAATAAAATCAAAATTACGACAAAACTTTCCAGGGAAAAAGAAATAACAAATAGTGAGAGTTGACTTTCAGAAAAAATGAGCCAACTGTCTACCTGTGATATTGTCTGCAGGGATGGTCACCAGGGGCCGGGCCTGACTCAAAAATGGAACATTGAAACCGGGGCCGGGCCAGGCCCGAAATTTTCGGTCCGGGCCGCGGGCCTGGGGTTTTTCAGGCCCGGCCCGGCCCGGTTTTTATCATAATGCCAAACCGTTGGCATTCATTGTTTTCGTGTCGGAAAAATTTTTTGATGGTGTTGTTGTTGTAGTTTATCAAGTTCTAATACATTTACAAGCTTTTTTTACGTTTACTGTCAAAAATAGTGCATATATAGTAATGTATTACAATAGTACTACCTGGACCGAAGCTTTTTTTACAAACTTTAGTTCCCAATAGGCTAATAAACATTTATCAGTAATTCTATTTGCAATTTGTTCAAGGAAATCCAATTAATTAAGTAAGAACGAGGGCGAAGATGATCCGAAGTAGGTCTACTAAACTCCTTTTGTTGTTATAAACTGTTGTTTTAATGTGTATATGGTCTTAAACATGTTTGAAGGCATTATACTACCTTAAAAAATGTTTAGTTTACCGTTAGACAGCTTCCGACCGAAACAACGGCGGCAATTTGATGAAAATGACGGCAATATGCCGTCAAGTTGACGTCGCTGTCAAAATCACAACCCTAGTTATAACAAAACGGTAACGATTTTTTGGCAGCTCGCGCCCTAGCCGGGCTTTCACGGGCCGGGCCGAGCTTGAAAAAACCTCTACCCGGGCCGGGCTTTTGACGGACCGGGCTTCGGGCCCAAAATCGGAAAAATAGGTGCCGGTGACCTCCCCTGATTGTCCGCGAATATTAGTTGTGATTTTGACAGAATTTTTCAAAATGATGTCAAATTGCTGTCATTTTCGTCAAATTGCACAAAAAATTCTAAAAATTACATTATGACATTTTAAATTTTGAACAAATGTGAAATTCACAAAAATGAGTAGGATTTTCGAGATCATCACCCTCAAAAACCCCAAAATCCATTATTTTTAGAAAAAATGTCAAAAATGACTTTTTGACATTTTTCCGTAGGGTGAAAATGTAAAATAGACAACGGCCGAGATGTTTGGCTATCAGTCCTGGGGTTTGGCTAGCGATTTTCTGCTGAAAGCGACCGTTTTTTCGACCTGGGGCCATAATCCGTGTTTTGGCGTCATAATCGTGCTGGGGTCATAATCGTGGTGGGGTCATAATCAGGTATTTTCAGTAAGATTACACGCGCTGTATTGAAAGATGATAGAAGAACCAAGATGTCGGTGGGGACAGAACCGTCCCATAAGTTAATTAGAAATTAGTTGGCCAAAGCAATGTCCTAGTTAGTGTAAATATTCAGCAGTTAAGGTGAGTGTTAGGCATTACTCATAGAAGCTAAGAAAACAACTTTGATCCCACTTCCATTTTCCATCCTCACACCACCGCAAGAATACACAAACACCCACTTGAAACTGGGCTCCGGATAAAAAATAAGGATAAGACAATACTCACAGTTTTAGAAAAGTTAGCTCTCAACATATGTAACCGGGATACCGGGCAAAAGTAAATGTCTTGGGGCATTAGAAAGTTCTTGCCAAATTAATTTGGACAACGAAATGGCTGTCCCCAAATTTATACCATTCTGTCCCCAAATTCATACCATTCTGTCCCTAACGACCTGTCCCCAAATGGGAGTTCGGAAGCTGTCCCCAAAATATTCCCAATATGTCCCCAAATACAAAAATTAGTCTAAGGGCATATTTTAGGATGGTAGTCCACCTGCGGCCGCTCCGGCCTAAAAATTTCGAATTCGAAGTATGTGGTGATTGCGCAATAAGCAAAATTTCAAAAATTTTTGGGAAATATCCGATATAGGGGTAATCGAGGACGCTGATTTCGAATATCATATTCATTTTTCATAATTATTACTTTTTTTCTTAAGTAGTACTGCAAAGTAGTAATCTTTTTGACTTTTTTCAATGCATAGTCGATTTATAGGTAGTCGATGGCGCTGAATTCGAATATCATATTCATTTTTCATAACTACTACTTTTTTTCTTAAGTAGTACTGTAAAGTAGTAATCTTTTTGACTTTTTTCAATGCATAGTCGATTTATAGGTAGTCGATGGCGCTGAATTCGAATATCATATTCATTTTTCATAACTACTACTTTTTTTCTTAAGTAGTACTGTAAAGTAGTAATCTTTTTGACTTTTTTCAATGCATAGTCGATTTATAGGTAGTCGATGGCGCTGAATTCGAATATCATATTCATTTCTCATAACTACTACTTTTTTTCTTAAGTAGTACTGTAAAGTAGTAATTTTTAAACATTTTTCAATGTATAGTGAATTTATAGGTAGTTGATGGCGCTGAATTCGAATATCATATCCATTGTTTATGTTTTTTAATTTGTTTCAACCGCTAAGAAATACATAAAGTTCAGAGCAGAAGCGCGGGAAGCGGACCTTTTTGCGAATTACCGCGGGTTAGTCGAGCTATGGTTATCCAATCTTCCAACTTTTTCAATGCATAGTGGATTTATATATACTGTTTTTTTTTCTTAACCATTTTTCTTTTCCATTTTTCCTGCTTTTTATTTTATTTTTTTTAAGTAGTTGCGTAATACAAAAAAATTTAGAAAAAAATTGAAATAGCACTTTCAACCCTATAGCAACTACTGAACCCTTTTGGGGAGCTGTAACTTTGGTTTACCCGCGGTAATTCGCAAAAGGGTCGGCTTCCCGCGCTTCTGCTCTGACATACCTCGACTAACCCGCGGTAATTCGCAAAAAGGTCCGCTTCCCGCGCTTCTGCTCTGACCTTGCGACCCGGGTCATGGCATCATATCACAGAAAATTATTACGTAATTACTTTGGAAATTGCAAAGTTGGAGGTAGAAGGAAGAGGGAAAAATTCAACATTTTGCGGCCGAATCTTCGGCGGTTTTTTTTTTCAATTTGCTATTTTTTGAATGTATATTTCTTAGCAATTGAAACAAATTAAAAAACATAAACAATGGACATAATATTCGAATTCAGCGCCATCGACTACGTATACATCGACTATGCATTGAAAAAAGTCAAAAAATTACTGCTTTACAGTACTACTTAAGAAAAAAAGTAGTAGTTATGAAAAATGAATATGATATTCGAATTCAGCGCCATCGACTACCTATAAATCGACTATGCATTGAAAAAAGTCAAAAAGATTACTACTTTACAGTACTACTTAAGAAAAAAAGTAGTAGTTATGAAAAATGAATATGATATTCGAATTCAGCGCCATCGACTACCTATAAATCGACTATGCATTGAAAAAAGTCAAAAAATTACTACTTTACAGTACTACTTAAGAAAAAAAGTAGCAGTTATGAAAAATGAATATGATATTCGAAATCAGCGTCCTCGATTACCCCTATATCGGATATTTCCCAAAAATTTTTGAAATTTTGCTTATTGCGCAATCACCACATACTTCGAATTCGAAATTTTTAGGCCGGAGCGGCCGCAGGTGGACTACCATCCTAAAATATGCCCTTAGACTAATTTTTGTATTTGGGGACATATTGGGAATATTTTGGGGACAGCTTCCGAACTCCCATTTGGGGACAGGTCGTTAGGGACAGAATGGTATGAATTTGGGGACAGAATGGTATAAATTTGGGGACAGCTTAACAATTATCCAATTAATTTTGTTGTTTTATATTGTTTTTGGCACCTTGTAGTAGACATTCCTTTGGATGAACGTCAGCGTGATCAGTCATAATCTAAAACATTTGTTTTTTGACTTCCTTGGCCATATGTTCAAGTTTTATAAAATCCTTCCCCATAAATAAAGTAAAAGATTCTTTTACGGTTCCAAATCAAATAAAAAATCGGTGTCCAACAAGCTGGCCAAAAGATGACCTTAACTTTTTTGTTTGGGGGCGTTGAAGAGCTGTTTTGTGAGTAAAGGCGAGATGAAACGATTAATCAGCCATAAGTTGGTGCTTCTTTCTGAGGTCACATGAATCTGCAAATTAAAGCCTGATGAGCAGAGTTGTATAAAGATTTTTAAATGGCTGACATAAGGAAAATTTTTTGGATGTGATATAGACAAATTGTTTTTGTTTTTAATCTCGTGTTATATTATTTACAGTTAGGCTTCAGGTTACCTTGTGAAAACAGTGAAGTGGGTGTTATGTCGCCTTTCTTCTTATCGCGGTCAGCACTGTGCAGCACATTATTTGGTAACGCTATAAAGGTTGTTTATGCGCAGAAAGGTTTATTTCCAATCTTTTTCTGTCTCCGTTTTTGCGTTATACCTTTGTCTATTTTAACGTCATTTCAAATATAATATATATGCATGATGTAGTTTGTGGCGTCCGAAATGATAATTGGCAGATATAATCTGAAGAACGGAGAGCAGGCCCCAAATCTCATCCAGATCTTTTTTTGTTGAAATCAGAGGAGGTTAAAGAGGAGGGTGATCAGTCGGGAGAACGCAAAAAATCCAAGGGAACTCGGCCGCAGGGATTTGTCAGCAGTTTCGATCGATTTTGTCTTGAGAATTTTCAAAATTTAAAACATTGATTGGTTTTAGAAGAGTCAGTTATCTGCTGATATTTTTGTGTTGTTGTTATCACGAAGTAAGGCTTTGATTTTCAGATTCTCCAAAATGCTGCCAGAAAATGGCGGCGAGAATGGCACGGGTACATCGGGTCCACGCAGTTCCTCAAAGTCGCCTCAGCCTCCTCTAGAGAACAATAAACCCAAGACGAACGGCAGTGTGAACCCATTAGAGAAAATCGAACAATTACTCACTTGTTCTATATGTTTGGACCGGTATAAGTAAGTGGTAATTTTTCAACACATGTTTTAGAAAGAAAAAATTGGTGGTCGTTTATTAGAAATTTTAGAATGCCAAAGTTACTTCCATGTCATCACACCTTTTGTCTTCCATGTTTGGAGAGTTACGCTGATACTGTACATCATAATCTCAAGTGTCCGGAATGCCGTTCCGAGCATCCCGTGCCATTTGAAGGTGCTAAAGCATTTCCCAATAACTTAACCTTGGCTAAGTTCCTTGATATTCATCTGGAGGCCACAGATGACAATCAAGAACAGCTGGAGGCCTACATCCAAAGGTAATATAAATCAAATAAATTATTTTGAAAGGTGAAAAAGACATTTAAATACTAACCGTGGTGTTTGTTTTAGGTACAACATGGAACGTTGCAAAATTTGTGATGAAAAGGCGGAAGTGGAAGTTTGCGCACATTGTGATCGAAAGGCATGCAAGGATTGCCGGAAAGCTCATATGGAAATGGTTAAGCGTGATCTCAGTCGTCTTTTGAATCAAGTAAAACGGCTATCAAACCGTATAAAAGAGGCGAACGCATGTGTAAAGAAAGGAATGACATCCTTGAATGAGAACGTTGAAATCACCAGGAACGAAGTGAAAGATTACTTCCAACGATATCAAAATGAACTCAAGAAAAGGGAAGAGCATTTTCTAAATGAAGTATTACTTTATGAAGAGAATGAAACAAGAATGATGAAGACATTGGGAGAACGGTTGGATGCAGAAGAATCGAATCTAACAGACGCCTGTAGTTGGGTGGAAAATGTTTTGGGAGGTGAACTTGAAGCGAAGGAAGACGAGCTTTGTAAATTCAAACAGAGTTTTGCTGATGGAATTGAATATCTCAGGAATTTTCAGGTAAGTTATGGTTTTTTGCAATGATCTACCCAAGTCCTAAGTTTAATAATTTTGCGAGAGCACATCTGCTCTGGCACGTTTTGCGTGTTGAACTTTGTAGGGCCGGGTTATTTCGGATTTTATAAAATGAGGATTCTTCGGACTGTGAAAGGGATAATGGGACTTCTGGCTTTAGGATCAGTCTACGTGTGGCGGACTTTTTCCGGAATAATTGTTGCCTTTGTATATTTAACTTTTACTTTCAGCCGGATTCTGATGAATTATTTTCTAAGAAAATCCGCTTCTCCCCTGGTGACGATGCTTCCAAATTACCTCAAGCCATTTGTAATTTCGGAGAGCTTACTGTATATATGCCACAATTTGCTGGTCGTTATCTACCCATGGAACAGCAATATCTCCCACGCCCTCTTAGAATGGGAATGGAAAGTGATTCGTATCGAACTAGCTTGAGAACGAGGGAAGAAGAACGACAGTCGAAGTGAGTTCTTCACTTGTATTAGGACTTATTTCTGTAATCGTAATAACGGGCCGGTGACCTTATATGTCTGTTTGTCCCCTTTCGTTGTTTGTGGTGACATCCACTTTAATATCGCAGTATTATGCACCTGCTATTCCTTACTATTTTCTTCCAGTTGAACTTTTACGTGCGTTGTATCTATCCGGTTATTTTAGTCACTTGAAAATTGTATACGGTTGACTTCAATAAATTCACAGATCTTTTTTGATTGTTTTCTTGAATCATTGGTCCGTTAAAACCACATATATTTTCATTATCGAACACAATTTTTTATTATAGATATGGAGATGAGAAGTCATCAAGTTCTAAGGCTTATCGACGTCGTCACACTCATGGTGACGATGAATGGGCGGCTATTCGTGCAGATCGGCTGAGAAGAGGGGCTGATTCTGGAGGAAGCTCTCCCAATCACACGCCATCTCCATTTTCCAAATCACCGTTCTTGTCGCCATCTCAAGTGACAGAGCAATGCGAAGCAGCAGCGTTGGCAGCTGCATCGAAATCTCCGGAACTTCTGAGTGTTGAGGATTCTCGTCCAGCTTCTGTCAGTCCAACAATAACACCACCCGCAAACAGACGAGTTAGACGTGCTGTCCGAGATCGTTCTTCATTCTTGGTCGATGAAGTACTTCTCTCATCAAACCGAGGGTTGTCTCCCCGAGAAGCTTTTATTAAAGCCGTTGAGAAACAAAGTACCCCAACAGTAACTTTGAATGATGACTCGAGTGATATCAATTCAAGCAAACCTCCATTACCTCGACAAAGTGAGAGCAAAGATGATGACAGTTTGAATTCCAAGGTAGAAAAGATTGTTGAGGCCGCTCACCAACGGTCTGCGGCTTCGAGTTCTTCTAATCTTAACAACGGTAAGACTTTATCTTTATTACAGTTACGATCAAGGATTCTTTAACATGTTTTAAATTGGCTGATTAACATTTTAATGACATTGCTCGCTCCTCTTCTAGAACAACGAAACGAAAGTTTTTCCACTAACGAGAGCTCAACACCAGTACAACGGCGGCAAAAGTTCAAAATAATCTGTCGTTCCTCATCTCAGAACCCGAACCCGGCCCGTCGTTCGTTGGATTTATCCAAAGTTGGGGACCAGGAAAACGGTAGGGAGGATGGGGAGGCGAATAGCGTTGTGTTGATTGTGGGCGGAGGCGACGGAAGGGAGGACGAGAAGCCGCCGGCACCACGCCGACGGTCGATTGTAGGCCTTACCCTGCCCGCACCTGGTCAGAAATACGTTCCTGTGAGCATGGTTGCTCGTCCCATTCGGCCCAGTAATTCCACCGACGTTGAGGATAATGAGGAAACAGAGTCACCGAAACCGCCGCCCCGGCCCCATTCAAGCACCGGCTTTGCGGATGAGATGAAGAACGCTACGGTCATTCCTATATCTTTCTTTCCAGGTGAGCCACCCTTCGCTTTCGACGAGCCCATGCCGACGACGCGACCTCGTCGTCTGTTTGGAATGTCCGTTGCCGATGATTCTACGGAGAAGGAAAACGCGAGTATTTATGGAGTTGAGGATAATAATGATGCTGGCTCAGCGGTTCCAAGTCGCTGGATGCTTCGCCGTAGAGAGAAAATGCTTCGATCCAGGACAAATCCAGATGTTTTTGGAAGTTTGGATCCTCTCGAAAGAAGGCGTCTCATTTCCGAGGCCAACTCTCGCCTAACCTCTGAGAGACTCACTGATGATCTTGAAGCTGAACCTACTGTGACATCCCCCAGTTGCCGACGTCAACGTTTCTTCATCAGCGATGAGAACGAGGACAGCATGCTTCCATCCACATCGGCTTCGTCGTCGCGTCGTCGGCATGATTCGGTGTCACGCCGAGTGCAGGAGTTGCTCAACGATAAAGAGTTGAAAGAGTTGCTTGCAGATTCAACAAAGACAAGTCCGTCGATAAATTCCCCAACGATCAAGAACACATTCTATACAAAGGATCCCGATACTCCGAGCACTCCAACTGAGAGAAGGTCAAGATTTACTCGACGGACTTCGTCTACAAGGTTGTCATTGGAAGCAACGCCTTTTATTGATTATTCTTCAATGGCGAAACCAAAAGTGGTCTTTGGGCAGAAGGGCGATAAAGCCGGCGAATTGAATTGGCCTCGAGGCATTGCGACTTTGGGAGGAGGGATCTTTGCAGTAGCTGACTCCTCTAATCACCGAATTCAAATATTCGATGAAGACGGGATACTGAAAAGGGTAAGCAATGAAACTGAACAGACATTTACTCTAAGAAACTAGCACCGCTCTTTTTCTTTCAAGTCTGAAATTAATGTAACCATTTTAGAAATTTGGTACGTATGGAGCTTTGGAAGGTCAATTGGACAGTTGTGCAGCGGTAGCCTACAATCGAATAAGCAAGCATTTGGTTGTATCAGACCGTTACAACCATCGGATTCAATTATTTGACCTGGATGGCAGATATGTAAGGATGTTTGGGGGGCCTGGAAAAGAGAACGGAAACTTCAACAACCCTTGGGGAGTAGCCATTGATAATCTGGGTATGATCTACGTCTGTGATAAAGATAATCATCGTGTACAGGTAATCGTAACACATAAAGAAAATGTTAAATGGCTCTAGATATTTGATAAGAATGGAACTTTTATGCAAAAATTTGGCAACAAAGGAGATGAAATTGGCCAATTTAACCATCCATTATTTATCGCCATTCACAACAAAACCCAAAATCTGTTTGTTAGCGACAGTGCTAATCATCGAATTTGTGTGATGGATCATAATGGTGGTCCTATTTTAACATTTGGGACTGAAGGATTTAGTGTTGGTCAACTAAAGTTGCCTCGAGGTATTGTAATCGATGAGCAGGTAGATTTCCATTTATAAATTTATATGGGTTTAGGGCTTTGTGGTGGTGGCTGACAGTGGAAATAACCGAGTTCAAATATTTTCTCCCGATGGAAAATTCGTTCACGGTTTTGGAGTTTGGGGCACAGGGTCAGGCCAATTTAAGGGCATAGAAGGCGTGGCCTTACTGGATAGAAGGATCGTGGTTTCAGACCGAGAAAATCATCGGATTCAGATCTTTTAGTGCAACAACTTGTTAATTTATACTCGGTTAACATAAATTAAACCCGAGTATACCATGTGTAAAATATTGTGTCTTACAACTGTATGTTTGAAAGAGTTTATTACAAGTGTGCTTAACAAAAAACAGCTGAGTAAAACTGAACATGAGAGGATTATGTTATGGATCACCAGGATATATAATATAACAATGAGGTTCGAAAAGATTTTTGGAATATATAATAGTACTGTAATGTGGATTGGCAAAGGATGTGTAAAAGGACGACTGTTTTTACCTATATTATTTTAAACTTAGAGTTGAACGGAGACGTTACTAAAGTCAAGTTTGTTTCTACCCTGAACTGCAACATTACTTGTACCTGAGACGTTTGGAACTGTTGGAATATGATTGTTGTCATGATTGTCACTGCGTGTATTATTGTAAATGCCCAGTAACATCTCTCGTGCCAATGGTGTGAAACAAACTTGGTCGAAAAAGTCGGCCACGACTACGGTTTCTTTCATTTCAACGGCCACTGTAGCAATAGAAGGACCTAGTAAAAGAACCTTTCCATAACGATGGGCACCTTTTTCTGGTCCATAAGTGTTCAACATGTATCTGTAAAGAGAGTCGGCCAGTTGATGACGAGCGTTATAAATCATTTCACGAGCCTCGAGGGTTGAGATGTCATCTGCATCTGGAAGTAAAACATAAGTGTTACAGTGCTCTTGGGTTAACAAAGCTTGCTATTATGACCTTTTTTCGAATTGTTATCGATTAAAGAACGTACCCGGATTCAAGAAAAAGATTCCTTTTATAGCTGCAAATTCATTCATATCGATTTTCAGATTTCTCATTGGTTTCAGGAGGTAATCAAATACTCGTAACTTCTTTCTGTGGAATCCTGGTGGCCTACAAAACATAAGAGTTGGATTTCGCATATCTTACTTACCTTGTGTCATCTGGATTTCGGTCACAATATGTTCCGTTTGGGAAAACTAAAACATCAGGACCTTTATCAATGGTATAGAAACATTGGATGAGTGAAGGATGTGTAATTGCTGAGTGGTGGAGAAGGGCTAGCTAAAGTCTTAGAATTTAGTCTCGCAAATCCGATCTGAGATTACTGTAAAAATCAATACTTACTTGATCACTGGCATCTAATCTGTTATAGACTTTTATTGTTTTTGCCCATTCTGTCATAATCGACCAATCTTTTTCATGGCAATCTGCATAATCCATTGCTACTGCTGGTCTGATGGCATCGCTGATTTTTGGGTTCTAAAAAGGAAAGATGTTGGGTTGTCTTTTGTATGTATTAAATAGATTATGTATCCTTACCATATCGAGATTGCTAATAAACTCGGGATTGTGGAAGATTGAGGGTACAAGTAAGGAATGAACAATTGATTTCGATATAATGTAATCAGAATTTCTAGAAACAAAAGTAATTGAATTATTTTCAAATCTTACCTTAACGGATTAATAAACTTCTCAACTCTGCAGAGGTCGTTGAATATTTCGTCTTCGTAATTTCCTTCCAATTTTGAATGTGCCAAAATGGGACTAACAATATTAAGTGGACTAGAAGATTCTGGATTCGAAATGGATGGAGATGATGAGATTTGGATTTGTTTTACAGGCGGATACCGTCTTGTTCTTTTTGTATATCCGATAGGATCTCGGTTTTGTTGAATGGCATCCCTTCGCATTCCAACGGTCAAGCACTTGTTAAAACGACAATGACGGCATGCACATCGGACGCCTATAATTGATGTTTTTATATCATTTATATTTGGATATCGTGAATTATTTGGTGTGGTGGAGTAAGGTGAAAGCTTACTTTTGTCGATAAGACAATTACCATCGTAGTGACATGTGAATTTTTGGTTTTTCATGATTGTCCGACGAAAGAAGGTCTTGCTGAAAAGCATATGTATACTGTAATGTTCAATAGAGATATTGTTTGTTATGCGTATTAAAGGATGCACTTACCATCCGTTACAACTCGGTGTTCCATAGTGATATCCAGTAGAGGCATCGTTGCAGACTAAACATAACTCTTCTCCTTGCGGTGAATTTGTATTGGAGCTCCCACATGCAGATGACTGATCCATGTAATAGCCACAATACTCCTGTTGAAACATGTCTTGATTATAATATTGTGGAGTCATTATGCCCTCCAGAAGCGACAACTCCCGCTTATATAGGTTCGGCACAAAATCTCGCTTTTATACCGCGCTAGGGTCACGTTTCCTGCGATCCAAGCCGAGCTTGATAAGGGACGCTGCGTTAAGTTCTGCATACGCAAAGGACGCTATTGACGTCATAGATTGTCTTGGGGATAGATAACTAAGACAGAAGGTTGTAGATAAATGACCACAAACCCGATGAATTCATGTTGCAGGGGTATAAAAAGAGAGGGTTTCGTACGGTTTGTGAATAACAAGGAATTTCAGATAACAAGAAGGGTTAAAAATGAGTTTAGCTAAACTAATGTGCTACTGAATAAAGGGTTCGTAAATTAGAAAAATTCGCTATGCCAAACGAAGTACAGACACAAGAGAATTCTAAAACGAACAAAATTTCGAAATTCCCCTATCAATGAAGTCATAAAATACGATTGATAGTATTCAAAGGTCGATACATTTTGTGTTGTTTTTTGTTGAACATAAAATTTTCTTTCAGACTTAGTGTTTAACACAAAAACATCCTTTTTGGAAATTGCTTTAATTTTGCGGTAAAAACGGTAGCTGACTCAAAAACACTCCACATAGAAAAATACTTTTGAATTGAATTCGCTTAACCAAGAACTCTAAATATTATGTTCTGTGGAAAAGGAGTGTAAACGATGGGGGAAGTCAGGCTGCAAACCCCCAAAGCTATTATGTTTCCCCGGATTATTTTGTAATTTAAGATGGTTGACCGAAGATCCTTCTGCACTTCCATCAGCTCTTCTTATTCTTTTATTTGTGGGCGTGGTAGAGTTCTATTTACAAAATAAAAGTACTAATCTCATACTGAGCTTGTCAATGCAAGAAAACAGTATTCAAATCTTTTGCTTAAAGCATCAGAATTTGATGTATCGACCTTTACGGCCTTAGATCATTTACGTTTATACAGTGCGGTATGGTTCCCATTTGTCTATAGAAAAATATGTTCTGATTTTGTAGTCCTAACAGGATACAGTAGAACTCGCAACTGGGCAAATATGTGGAAGTAGACAGAATTTTGGACTAGCAAAATTTATTAAACTACAGTTTTCTTTCGGACACTCCGTTTGTGTTTCCGATGTTTCCGACTAAACTTGGATCCGATAAGAAGCCCTTTAGTCAATTTTATATAAGGATTAATAGAGTACATATGAAATACTATCTCAAAAGTAGAAAAAGGTTCTCAAGGAATTATAGGTAATTATTAAATATAACAGATTTTAAGGCAAAGTAATCTACTCCACGATAATTTCCAGATTGTCTCGAGGCTTATATTTCTGTACAACCCAATAGAAAAGAGGAATAAACTACAATTCTAGAGGCAATTTACATACGAATGTACTACCTGAGCAAATTTTTAAAACATAGTATGTATGTAAGACTGTTCAGCACGCAGAAACTAAAATAACCAAGTAATGAAAGACAATTGTCAAACGTGATCAAACCCGAGGATTCCTAAAAACGACTCTATCTTCTCTGATATACTCTCGCCCAAAAGTGAGTGTTGCGGGGTCTCGTATGGGTTGTAAGAACCAGCTCGCTCCCTCTCTATCTTCCCTATGTGTACCTGTCTTCTTCTCCTTCTTTCTTCGCTCTGATATCGAAAATAAAAGGGCTTTCCCTTTTTGAAAACAGTTTTTCTCTCCGATCATTGATTTTTAAGAGCGGACTTCTAGTCTGGAACAAGGGTGCAACAGATACATTAAATAGTTTAGGAGTCCATGTGGTGGCTCTGGGGAATTGGGGTTTACTTAAGAATAAAAAATAACATAAAAGAAAAGGTTAATTTTTGTAGGCATTTCATTGCTGTGACCATGGAAAAGAGCGATTTCAAACGCATAAGTAATACTAAAATCCATTATCTAAAGATTCTAATTTTTAAGCTCATTTTTAAGGGCTTTCGACTTGTTTGAGATAAGAATAGTGGAGCCAGGCGGATCCGAACCCGACTTTCAGTTACTCAAACTTTCAGTCTTTTTGAATTGTGTTCGGGTACGGTGGACCGACGGCTTCATACATTGTAAAAATATAAAATGATAACATCCAGAGGAAACTACGACTGAGTGGATTGTGATTACAATTGTTATCTCTGTCATAACTTTCAAACCGATAGAACAGTAAACATTGACAAGTCTTTTATACTTTTCTTTGTAGCTGGCGCTCAATTTCTGCTTCCAACTATAGTCTATTCTTATCACCCCCACAAAAATTAATTGAATAAAACAACTTTAGTTAAAGTAAAACATTAACGTCGAGATAAACACCACTGGCAACTTAATCCCGCAAATGCGCGTACTCCCACTACCCTTTCTATGTAATGCAAAAGGGTATTTACTAACCTTCCACAAGTGATATTTGGTCACTAAAAGTGTGAAGAGAAAAACAGAAAAAAGAATTTATTAAAAGTACAATCAACAAGTAAAAGAGTGGAAAGTATAACTTTAAAATGCCCGTTTTTCTGATATGAACATATGATTGTAGATTCTGATGATGGAGTAAGTAAGTGAATATGTTTAGTTGTAACACCAATAATATTACGGAAAGTACACTTGAGAAAGTATAAAATGACGGCAGGAAAACCTAAGGCAAATAATGAGTAAAAAACCTGAAATGCAATTTGCTCCCGGTTGTTGGATCTCTTTAGAAGCCGCTTTTAGCAGCAATTAATTTACAGAAAATATACTTTGGAAACGTGGACAAACAAGTTAAAAGGCCGGTCATCTTTGTCTTCGTCTCATAAATGTCGGCAAGAACCTGCGGAAGTCCGTTTTGTTTGGACTTTCCGCTTTTTCTCCCTCATTTGGAGGCTCTAATACAGCCAATTGACTTTGTGATAAATGGCAAAGAGCTGACGCTACGGCTAGACCTGATGTCCCATATGGAGTATGAGGTTTGCCACCAGTCGGTAATCTCACAAGGACAGTGTATATCGCGGTGTTTAGGTTTTTACAGGGCTCAATGGCAATTGGTGTTGGTTGCTGAAAGAAAATAATCAAAAGCAATTAAAATATAGACATGGTGAAGTATAATGTAGCACTCACAACATTCTGTCTGACTTCCGGAAGATGTAGTTGAACTGATTTCTTGGGCCGAGCGGCCATACGCTCATTTTCGATAATAATATTCGCCTCTTGACCAGCATTTCGTATCCTTTGTTTTATGAGTAAAAGAATGCCGGCAACTACAAGCAGGACTATGAAGCATCTGAAAAATCAATTTTTATCTCCTTTACAAACACATTCAGAAATCTTAAAAATACGACAATACCCAATTTACACGTAGATATAACTTACGCCGCAAAGATGACAAAGAAAAGGACCCAATTAATGGGCGGAGACTGAGCGAATGAGATCTGAATTTTGATGGGAGTCTTGAAGTTGGATATCGACACTCCGAATGTGGTGTTTGAGCCAGCTCCAAAATGGAAATCGTTGGCTGAATACGTCCGCTTCAGGCCTTCAGCAATACAACTGTTATTGTAGAGAGTTCGTTTTGTGCTGTTCTCTGGTTTGTTGTAGTAGAGGTCGACTAAAACAATAGCATCACTGTCACCCTCACAACTGGCAGTGAATTGAACATCGATATCTCGTTTGAATGGGATCGATTTGAAATGGATCCTCTTAACGTACTTGTCCTTTGGATCGTCAGCGTCAAGTTTAAAGGTGTAAATGAAATCAATTAAGAGTTCAACTGAAAAAAAACATTGTGATATAAAAACACACAACTATCGACTACTCCAAATTAATTAACGGTCCGAATGGCCAGTTCAAAATTTAACCGGAGATTGAAAACACGGAGTGGTACATAAGCTTCAAAGTAGGTGGCTCTAGCGCCTTTAATCGCTTTAGCTAACAAGTATAACTATTGCGTAAACCTTAAAAAATAGTGTTTGAAAAGTTTACTCACAAGCACAAGGAGTTCCATGTTTGGGATCTCCGTGATATTTGTAGTCGCACTGATCACAAGCTTTGTCCGTAGCACCTTTGACAATACAATTACAGGTGCCATCCTCGTCACAAGTTTCTGCTTGATCATTGCACATGCATTCTGTAAAAGTTATACCATGTTTTTAAGTAGAAAAAAGGCAAGATTCTCTCCTTATTTTAAAGGGCGCTGCGGCAACTCGGGTCAGAGACAAGTCCGGTAAACGATATATATATTATAGGAGTAAAATTTTGACATTTTTTCGCCTCGGAAAACAAAAAAAGAATTTTTTGTTGAAAATTGAACAAAATTTTTAAATCTTCTCGCTAAATCGTACACATTGTTTCTGAATTACACATTTTGACTTTACTGAGTAATTTATACTGAGTAATGTAAAAATGTAATTTTAAAATTCTTTTGAGTGAATAGTTATTTAGAGAGTTTTGTGTGTACTGATTTTGAGACTATTTTACGTTACGGAGTAATGTAAAAATGGAATGTTTAAAATTTTTTATTGAATGTAGATTTAAGTGATTTTGCATGAACAAAAATCAATGGGTTCAATTTTCAACAGAAAAATTTTTTTTTGGTATCCCGAAGCGAAAACATTCCAAATATTATTGAATTTTCAATAGGGTTGTGATTTTGACAGAATTTTTCAAAATTACGTCAAATTACTGCCATTTTCGTCAAATTGTGTCAAATTGCCGCTTCTTAGGTTCGAAGCTGTCTAATCATAAAAAAACATTGTTCAAGGAAGCATAGGGGCTTCAAACATGTTAAGCCCTTGTACAAATCAGAACGACAGCTTAAAACAACAAAAAGAGTTTAGTAGACCCATTTTCGGATCATCTTCGTCCTCGTCCCGCTGTCACTATTATCCAAATTCTCATTCATAAATTGAGTCAGTGAAACTGGAGGCTTTTTGCGGTAAATTTCAAGAATTTTTTCAGTGCGGGAGAAATTCACGATTTTTTGGCAAAATTCTAAAAAATTTTCCAAAAAAAATCGATTTGACATGACGAAAATGATGGTAATTTGACAACGTGATAGACCGTCAAGTTGGCGGGCGGCACAATCCTAGTATATATGATATATGGTTGAAATGAGTTATCATTGACCCGAGTTGTCATTGACCCGAGTTGTCCCTGACCCGAAATGCCGGGACGCGTTTTAAAGAACTTACTCTTACAAGCGCCTCCGTTTCTCGGGTCTCCATAATACCCATCTTCACAGAATTCGCAATGATATCCTCTAGTGTTATTACTACAAGATGCACATCTTTTCAAAGTTTGATTCTGATTCAGTAGAACAACATCCATAAAGGCTGGTTTATGACTTGAATCCACACATTTAGAATGGCCATTGCATTGACATTCGGGCTGACCAGTAAAATAGAATTTCTTGCCCTCTTCCGGATTACATTGCTTTTCATTCACAGGTTGTTTATCATTCTTTGCTTCCAGACATTCTCCAATTCCAGTGCCGTCTCCACTATCACACCATCCACAACGGGGACCCACTAATTGACAATCGGTTGCATTCCTTTGTGCACTACAATCCAAAGGATTCAATTCACAGCTTCGAGGACGATTGTTGTTCGAAGTAACCCAGGATTGGCATTGCCCATATGGTAGATTGACCATGTAGGTATCCATTGCAATACATCTTGCAACAGTCGGACACCACATACAATTGTTATCCACACACTTTTTACACTCTCGATGATCAGAACAAGGAGAGGGACATGTGTTTGAATACTGAGAGATTCCAAATCGTTCACGGAAAGAATTGTAATGGGTGAAGGGAAGCTCTCCTTCTCGAGATTTTACCGAAGAAACAAATTCGTTATGTCGGACGGAATTTCGACGAAGATGTTCCTTTATCATAATAGCTTGCTCTTCCCTCGAAATACACTTCTCATCCGCCCAAGTGCAATTATAAGCATGACAAGAAAAACAGTTTGAGTTCATACTGCAAGGTCGTTCCTCTTTCTTTGCAGGAGTTGAAGCTTTGACCATAGATGGAGTTGAACACATTGCTTGGTCAGTCTGCAGTTCATCTAAACAAACAGAACTTGTGGTCTGGCATTGTTCGGTGGAAGAACACCATCCGCAAGTTGGTCGAGAAACGCATTTCATGCAATCTTTGATAACAGAACACATCTCTTCTTCCAATTGAAAGGAATTATCCGAATCTGGACAAGTAACTGCTTGTATTCTCGGAGAATTACTCTTAATAAACTGGGCAAACGGCTGAAGATAAGAAACATCACTTTTCAATCTCTGGCACTTCTTTCCACTCATCGAACAGCGATTTCCTTTGGCAATATTATAACAATCAGAGACTGATGAGGCATCGAAATTACAATCTTCTAAAAGGAAAAAGAGAATCAATATTTTAAACCAACCGAATTTTAAATCTATTTCAAGTCCACTTACTGGCTAATGTCAAGACCATGATATCATTCTTCATCAACCCGTCGAAGCCTCCAATAATATAAACCTTTGTCACCTTTTTATCGCCATCTTCTACATCGACCGTCACTGCCGCATGGCCATACCGGTAAGTGGTTCCTGGTTCATCTAACTTCATCTCATCCCACTTTTTGCATGTAGTGTCATATATCAAAAGTGATGAACGATCCCCATTTTCATGAGCTTGAGAATCACCAGGAGAATTTCCACCGAAAGAGATCATCATACCATCAATCAGAACAGAACTGTGTCGGAATCTCGGGGAATCAAAAGAATGCAGGATGGTCCTAAAGGGAATAGAAGAAAGCATATTGACTTACCATGCATCACATTGAATATTATAACTAAGGAATTCATCGGTCACAGAAGACGCTCCGTTAGGGACATGAAGAGAGCCTCCAAGGACAAGGATCTGGGCATTTTTACCATCAGAGGATGTTATTAACACCGACGAATGACCGAATCGACCGATTACTTTGGCATCAACACCTCCTTTTTCCATCGGGTTAGCCCATGATTTGTCCCCTAAAACAATAATATTTATACTTGACAATGAATCAAAAATGAACAGCAGAATGCATTTTGTAAACTCACTCAGATCGCAAATCTGAACATAAGGAAGATATCCATGATACGGGTTATACCCAAAGACAATGTACATGTGATTTTCATATACATGAGCCGTATGACCAACCACAGCATAAGGAGCGCTATCAGGATTTGGCCGATAGTCACCGAACTTGTACCAACGATTGCTTTTGATCTCATACTGCCATAACTCATTTGTAATGTTGGTACCGTACATTCTATCGGAAACAACTCCACCAAAGATAAACAAACTGCCCTAAAAAAAGATGAAAAATACAAATATTGAACTTGCCGCGTAATAAACCATGCTGTGATCATATCTCATTAGCGGTTTTTCTCCTTCAGGATTAAGAACGGTATATGTTTCGGTTTCCGAATCAAATTTGACAAGATCAGCAACGCCATGTTTGGAAAAGGTGTATCCTCCATAAATATATATGATTCCATCCACATTGACCGCTGTATGAGATGCTCGTGGATGGAAGATTTCTTTGTTTGTCTTCGTGATGACTAGTCGATCCCATGCTGGCTCCGTTTTTACCGCCTAAAATTTAAACATCAGCAATATAAATTTTGGTTACCTGGCAAAGTCGACCATGTCTATCGGGAGGACAAGAACAAACTCCATCTTTACAACTTCCCCCATTCAAACAAGGATTGTAATTTTTTTGGCAAAAAGACTCCTCACATGCTTGTCCAGAATGCCCATCATTACATTTGCATACCCCGTTATCACAGGTTCCTTGTCCGGAACAATTATACAAACAGGTGTTATACTTGTACCTAATGGAGAAACCGGGATGATTTATAGCAATATCACTGGTAAAGTAAAGAATCGCCTTGCCTGACGGCACAATCAGCTGTCGACCTTTCCGTTTTCCGCTGAAAAATAAATTATAATTTTGAAAATCATACTGTAATAAATGATAAATTAATCGTCAAATTGACTTACCTTAGAGCAGCAATTAGATTGTCGTCGGCGAAGTTCCCATCATAAATGTACAGATGATCCCAATAATTTTCAGTTTCGAATTCGAGGAACTCCAAGTGCAACGATCCATTCATAACACCATCGACCAGCCATAAACAATTTGCACTAGGCGGATATTTACCCAAACTGCTTGTGATATTCCCTTCGGCCGCATCCAACCTTATAGGTATTTAATAATAAGAAAAATAACTTACTTTGTCCTTCCAGAGCAGTATTCACATCTTGTCCCCGCCAGTCCTAATGGACAAATACATTTTCCGTTATCACAAATTCCGGGATAACATGAATGGTCACACAATTTGGAAGGTGACGAGTTTGGTGGTTTGTGTGATTGTAAAGCGGAAAAAGTCGGCTCAAAGAAGTGTAAAAGCAGAATAACAATAAATAGAATTCTGGTTAGAGTTCGTATACTAGTGGATCTTCTTGATTGTCTTGATATGAATTGGGTACAATAAGGCGAATCGAAATTGGCATGCCTAAGGTAAGCACATGTTTGAAAATGGCTATTATGAATAGAATGGTCGTCATTATCCCCACTCCAACAAGGCTTTGAAACTTTCAAATCTAACCGAACGTCAGACTGCTCTTCCTGATTACATTTAGAACATCCACTTCCTGCATCTGACGTAATTTCATCCCGTCTCATCGACGACGACCCCACGGAAATCGGTCGCCACATTTCATCGTCGCGCATGAAATGAAAGATTCGAACGCCCCGCGGCGCATCAGCAGCGGTGTTCTGCCCCCTCCCTTCTTTCTTTGATCTTGGTCGATTCTCCGTCTCCTTCTTCGTGGGTTCCCGTTAGTAAGTGAAGAAACTCGACGTGTTTTTTTCGATACCGTCCTCGCTGGAAATACGCGGCAATGATCCGTGATGACGTCAGATTTTCATGGGTACCCGGCCTGGAAGTTTTAGTCTTGAGATAATACAGTTTTACTTTTCAAATTAGAAAATAACGCCGGTTAATTAATTATAAAAGTGTTTTTCAGACAATGACAAAAGCATATCTCAGTCAATAAACAAAATAAAATGGACAAAAAATTTCCAAAATACAAATAATTATTTTCAAACTCTAATAACACCTTACTCATTCCCGAGTCAAGCCAATATTTTAAAAAATCTATCTGCAAAAAAAGCAGATGTGAACACCTATTGAAAAGCGCGGGGGACGATTCAATCAGATCACTAAATGGGTTTTCAACCCAAAAACATTATTACTTTAATCTGTGAAATACATGTTAAAGCCTTCGAAGAAATGAATCAGAGAGATCTTTTAAACGGAAGTATTCAGCGAAAGTGTTATTGAAGCTGTTGAAGAAATTCTGAGTAATCGTGATTACAGGTAACTTATGACTACCTCATTTTAATGGAGATAATGCAACCGAAGGAAGTGCGCAGGTTCAAACACAGTCAGTCCTTCGAGTCTCCCCCTCAAAAAATTCGATTCAAATTTCAGAGCACAGGGTTTGGAAACGGACGAGAGAAGAGTGCGCAATAGGAGTATTCTGCTGAAACTCTCCTGTGATCCAACGATCTTTACAGGTAATGAAGGTCGAACACAAATTAGATGGAGCGATGGAAGGAAAGCGAAGAAAAAATATACAGAAGTGCGTGGCGAGGCAATGTACACTATAACTGGAAAAGTAGATCGTAAAGAAAAGATGCGAAGAAATTATGGATTCAAAAATGACATTGAACCAACAAACCTATCATAGTATCCCTGCTTTAACCATGAAGACCTTAGTCGCCGTCTCAAAATCTTACATAAGACCGCTATCTAACGGCACTCATCTCTTACACAAATCCCTCCTTCAAAGGCTTCCCCCGACCTCTATTTACCCCAAGTACCTGAGAGCGTTGTTTACATTCGCAAAACGCCGGAAAACAACACTTTGAAAGCGGAGATCGATATAATCTTGTAATGTGCATAAGTCTAACAAGAAATGGTTGCGCTCAAACAAAGACTAACAAGACGACAAGGAAGATCTTTTGTAGTCGATCGTGAAGATTTCCAGAGTAAAGAGTCAAACGATGAAAGCGATCTGAATGAAGTTACATCCAGCCAAGTGTAATTAAAATTCTTGTTTAAAATCTTAATGCATTCCGATTTCGATACCTACATAATAAAACGTTATCAAATCTTGCATTTCAAGTGTTTTCTTGGACTTTCCTGGAACAATATGCTCATGGAACAGTTTTATCACCTAGAACTTAAACTTCATACACATTAGCAATTCCAAATTCATTCAGCTTCCAGATTCCCATGCGTGTTTTTTGCTCCCGATGTCATCATCATGACGTTTACATCCACGTCCATATTTTAATTTTTCCGGATTGCATTTGGTCTTTTTCTCTCCTTGGCCAAAAAGAGAGCCAAACGGCTTTTGCAGCAGCTGCCATTCTTTTTCCCTTCCAGCGGCATTAGCGCGGTTGGCCATATATGGCCGTAGGCATCCGAGTTTAAAATAATCTCAGGAGATTTTTGTTACCTTACACCAAAAACCCTCTCTTTTACATCGATTAAGAAGTCGAATATTTCCCTATTGTTGCTTTTTTAATTATAATAACATTCATCTCATGTTCTATGACGTCATCACAACTCTGGTTTTTCTTATTCTCTACTCGAGATTTATCCGTTTACAAGATTATTCTCTCCCCGAACGTTTCCCCGTGTTTTCTCTCTTTTCCCTTATAAAAATGGAGCGGCACTGAAGCCGGGCCCTTTTCCTTCTGGGTTCCAACGTGGCCATTTGGGTTTGGCCCTGTGAAAACACGGCACGGGGAAATGAATGAAGCGAAAAAGGAGGGGCGCGCAAGGAGAGGAGACTTGGAATTCGACTAATAGTTGCTTTGCCTTTGCAATGCATAATCTCTTGACATTTTAAGAAGTCATATTTAAACTTCGGCCAAATAAACATGCCTTGCCCGGACTCACAATAACCTTACTCACTAATTATATTACCCTGTCTCTTCTGAGTTGTCCTATTCCACCCTCTTCTCTCATGTTTTCTGCCCTCTTTTCTTCTCTCAAATATCCTAGATAACTTTCGGCAACCTTCTCCAACAATCGACTCATTGATTTGATAAAAGATAATATTATTGCGCTCATCAAAACCGAGCTCTAAAGGCAACGTATGCTTGGTTCCGTTAGTTTTCCCGCGACGCGCAGACTAACTGGTTCAAGAGCTTGTTTTAGATATTGAAGAAAACGGCTGTAATGAATAGAGGGGCATCTGAAGCAGTTATTTCTTTTTTCCGTAGGCGTTAATTGACGGTATTCAATAATGTAAATAACAGTTTCCGTTATTCCTTTAACAGGGATCGATCTCTATGATAACTTTGACCCCGGCCCTTTTCAAAATTTCCAAAGCCTGGCCCGGCCCCCTTGCCATGTCTGGTTTTTTGGAATTTGCTATGACTGTAAAAACTGTCACTAAAGTTTGGTTGCTAAGCTACTCTTGCGTTCCCATGTAATCGGTTCTGAAAAGATAAAACCTGACCATTCATCATATTCCTCATTCCTTAAACACCTGCTCAACAAAGTCCCCCATTTCTTCCCGACTTTTTATATTATAATATTAAGTTATGCCCACTTCAAAAAGATATCATAATTCAAATCAGACCCGAAGCGCTACAGCCGCTTAACAGGGCAAAAACGAGGCGTAGACAATAGGATTGATCTTAGAATGCTTTTGTAATAAAGTTACAAGACGGAAATAAGCCAGTAAACTCGTTAAAGTACGTTCTTCATGTCATTAGAAAGAAGAATCTCAAAATCTTGCCGAGAAAAGGATAAAATAAAGGAAACCTAATTGTTTTTAAATAAATGTAGCCTCTAAAATAATTTCACACGCGATAATTCGGAACGCCCTTCACGCCAAACCCCCAAACTCGACCTTATATTGACCTGACCACTTACAATTTTCGCAAAATCCCCGGAAAATCAATAAAAAAATCGCGTTTTCCTTCAGCGCGCTGAAGACGGAGGCAAAAAAATTGCGGCTCGATCTTGTTCTCAACTCTTTTCGTCTTCCCTCAGCCCTCCGTATCCTTCAACCACCAAAAACGCTCTCCCACCATTAGTTTTTGTGGTTCTGAGAGCATTTTCCGAGTTTTGCATCGAAAATTCTGGTGTAACGGGGTTTAAATCTGAGCTGGGAGTGCCCACAAATTACTCATATCGACTTGAAACGACGTCAAAAGACTTTTGAATCGATGTGACGTTCTGTTCCATCAAAGGCGAATTTTTTGGGCTCGAGGAATGGTTGGAAATTTTGTGGTTTTCGAGTGCTTCTTGCATGTATATGTCAGGTCACGTTGGGTGAAGGAGATATTTATTGTTCCATTTAATTTTTTTTGAAGTTATGTTTACTGTTTGATGTTTTAGTCATGAGCTCATGTGATGAATTGACCAATGCAATTGACGTTTGGCTCCTGATTTTAGGTACCTAATTCTTCCGGCACCACTAGTATTGATCTTTGTGAGAAAGTTGAGAGTCGATTTCTTTGTTTTAGTGAAGATCATCCCTCACTACGCTAATTGATTTCGAAATGAGTTTAAAATTTTTTCCTTTGCGCGTCTGACGTCTCAATTAGAGGACTTGGTGTTTCTAAAATAACAAAGTCTCCTTAACATTTTCCTCGTCTTTGAATCTTCGATTTCATATTGCTATTGAACCGATTAATCATTCCCATTCCTGTAAATAGGCATGAGGCCTCGGGGCTCAAGCCTCTCTGGGTGCAGTGAAACTTTAGCGTCAATTCTCTTGAATGTTATCGTTGTTATTTGATCGGCACATTTTTTCCGTAGTTATTATTGAGGTCGTTATTTCCAGGCTTTTTGCAGTCTTTTGTTATGTCCATATAGTCGATCGACAACATTATTGGACTCAAACTTGGTAGCCAGTCTAAGGTCGACGATTGAAATGGCCGACGCTGCTACCAGCGTGGCCCGAAATGGTACTGATTATGTGTTCTTGAGGTCAGCCTCAGCTCATACGATTGCTGGGTTCTTTACATGGGCAGCCTTGTTTATCACAATTCATCAGGTATTCTGTTTTTCTTTTTGTTCGTTGTTGTTTAGGAAAGCGTTACGATTGTCACAAACAATCCGCTAATTTTGCTCTCCATCTGATAACCATGATTACATTTACAATTTGCAGATCTATCAGCATCTCCGATGGTATTCTTGCCCCTCAGAACAGCGATGGATTGTTCGAATTCTTTTCATTGTCCCGGTGTATGCATTTGACTCATGGTTGTCATTAATATTCTTTACGAACGATGTTTATGTCTACTTCAACTCGATCAGAGATTGTTACGAAGCCTTTGTGATCTACAGTTTTCTGAGTTTATGTTACGAATATCTCGGTGGAGAGAGTAATATCATGGCTGAGATCCGGGGAAAACCCATTCGGTAAGCTCTTTCTAATCGGATAGTTATTGTTATTGCTCATGGGAAAGAGTTTTTGACTTCAGATATACTTTTTAATGAATATTATTTTAGGCCAACCAATTACGCTACCTTGACTTGTTGTCTTGCTGGAAAGCAATATACTATCGAATTCCTCCGTTTCTGCAAGAAGGCCACTCTTCAATTCTGTCTGATCAAACCAGTAATGGCTGTTCTTACATTATTCTTGATGATGATCGGAAAATACGAGGATGGAGATTGGAGTATGGATAAGGGTTACTTCTACATCACCATTGTTTACAATTTCTCGGTTTCTCTGGCTTTGTACGGCCTCTTCTTGTTCTACACAGCTACCCGCGATCTTCTGCATCCATATAATCCTGTGATCAAGTTCTTCACAGTCAAGAGTGTCATCTTCTTATCATTTTGGCAAGGTAACTATTCCTTATATTTGTGTGTATTTCCATTTAGGATTCCTGATTGCCGTTTTGGGTGCCACCTCGGCCATTGATCCAGTTGTTGATCAGAATGGAGTTGAGATCATTTCTCGCGGAACTGTTGCTGCCGGATATCAGAATTTCTTGATCTGTGTGGAGATGTTCTTTGCTGCTATTGCATTGAGGTTTGCTTTCGGAGTGTCTGCATACATCGATGCTCATGCTGGTAAGTCTTGAGTCGCGTTGTTTGATGGTTGGGGGCTGATTCAGGTACTGATGACCTTAATTTGATATTTTAAGTTCATAATGACGGTGCAGAGCCTCGACCAATGACTTTGCAAAGCATTAGCTCGTCTTTGAAGGAGACTATGAATCCCAGAGACATCATGCAAGATGCCATTCACAACTTCCATCCTCAATATCAGCAGTACACTCAACACTCCAATCCATCCCGATCGGTTGGTTTTTAACATATACGGGGTAGAATGGCATAGGAAAGGCTATGGGCAATAATTTTAAGAGGCATTTTTTTAGATAGATGTTGCTCTAATGTTTGTTATAGATGGTGTCTATGTCATATGTTAATAATGTTTACCCTTCTGTTATGAACTTTCCCCTTGCTATCTGTGTTTGTGGTTGTCAAGTTTTATCTTTTTGCAGTTCTCTTCTTCGTCTGCTCCGAATGCCCAAACTGTTCCCAATTACAATGCCACGATGGACCCATTCTCGCCTGAAACCCTTCCCCAAACTGCCCTGGATAATCCCTTTGCAGCCAGTTCATCAGGTCAAAGTAATCGAAGAAGTGGTGAAAGGAATGGACAATCTCTCATATAAAGTGTAGATCTGTTGTTTTAATGTGTAAATGGGTAGATGGATCTTGAAAAGGCGTTCAGAATTTTTTTGACTTATTAATTGTTGTTTTTGACATCTATTGTAATAGAACAATCTATTTTACTTCCAAAACCATCTTCAAGATTCATCGTAAATGTAAAAGTTGTAACCTTCTGCCTTATATTATACTTATACGTATTTGAAACAATCTAAATTTTTATGCAGCTCTTTTTAAGTTGTGTTTCATTCGTTTCTAATCGGACCATAATTTATGTAAATTTTCCGTTTTAATGCCAATGAATTTCCAAAAATCTAATGCTATAAATCTCCAGTGAATAAATGTCGTAATGTGGTTGTGAGCTTTATTTAGTACCTTTTGGTTGTTCTCATTTTATAAAGAGATGGCGTATTAAAGGATCAGACGTTTTAGACCGCCGGACCAGCTGATCCAGCCACCGCTGATGCCAACAATATGGGCCTCACTTCATCAACCTCGGGCAACAACTATAGTAGTATGGGATATACAGGCCCCCAGGGCGAAGTGACTCCGCAAACACCGAGTCAACCCAATTTCTTCGATTAGAGAGCTGATTCGAGCATATTATACATGATCTTTACTAATTTTTTTAGTAATTGTTTGGTTTTAGCTAAAGCTTCATTTTCGTAACTTTTATACTAGTCGCTTTTTATTACTGACTGTAGTCCGGTTATCATTCTAATAAAAACCGCAGACGATTTGATCGTCTCCTTACTTTACGCCGTTTATATTTACGTGCAGACTTTATGCCATTGTCACTGTTATCCGTGCGAGACCTAATTGATTTTTCTTTAAGCATATGTAATCTGTCTTTTCTTTTCAAAAACATTCCTGGTGAGCAGCCTTTTAATAAAAAAGATCTTTAAACTAACATTAACTGAAATTATCGGATCGTTTAATTTGAAAAACTTTTATTCATAAAATCTTGTCATTTCTAACATAATTCTTAAGTTATTGCAGAATAAATATTGTAGTCAGAATTAGAGGAAGAGCTTAAAAGTTTTCTTTGTAGAATTAAAAGACGAGGCGCATGTGTATATTTTTAGTAATAGCACTGGACGAAGTGGCAAGAAAGATCAGAAAATAAATTTAAATACAATTAAGAACAGATACCATGACTATAACTACCAGAACATTCGCCGTTTCAGCGAGCTTAGTTGATTTTGATCACATCGGACTTGGAGCAGCGACTCGGACCCTCTGAATTTTTTAAATCATCGAAAAATTTTAGAACTAAAACTTACCGTTTCTCAGCTTCACATTTTTTGACATTAAATTTGCATAAATTCATATGAACTCCCCGTTTGTCATCACAAACTGGTTGAACACTGTCGCCACAATTGTCAGCACAACATTCTCCATCATAAAGAATTGTTAACTGACTTGACGGATGCTTCTTATTATAATTGCAGGCTTCATTTTGGAAGAAACACGGATTTCGGTGCGTTTTCCCTGCCGAATCGCAAACAGGCTCTTCAACTGTTGGGCACTCTTTATTTTCACAGCACTTCCCTTCATACACAACCTGAAGACGCCCTCGAGCTCCATGACGATCATCAATGCAACGTTTGTACTCAAATTCACATCGATCTTTGTGGGTTGTTCCATCAGTGTCACAGACCTCTCCGGATTGAGAACAGACTCCACTAGGACGTTGGCAACAAACACCTGAGTATTGGGGGAAAATCGTTTCATTTTTCTTCTCGGATTCACATTGAGCTACCCTAAAAACCTTTGAGATTGATATGTAAGTAAGTGTAAAAGACTTCCGCAAAGATAAAACAAACCTGAAAGTGCACCAATTCTTATGTGTTGTGTCCCCATCACAGATCGGCTCTTCAATGTCATCTGGACACTCCGCATCTCCACAACAGGCATCTTCATAAGCAAGAACAAGATCGGTTCCATTTCTTCGTTTGTAAACACATTTCTCAGCCTCAAACACACATTTATTTATATGAGTTTTGCCGTTAACATCGCAAACTGGTGAATAGAACTCGGGACACTGCTTTACTTCGCAACATTCTTCTGAAATTATTTTTAATATGTTTTTGGAAGCAGATACGATCTTTTACCTGGATAATCAATCAGAATTTCTTTACGATGATCTTTTTTTCGTTTGACGCAGTTCAACTTCCGAAGCTCACATTCGTTGACATAAGTTTCACCTAAAATATTAATGTTAAAATGAGATTGTCCAAGTAAGGCCGAAATAAAATAATTCAACTTACCATTGCTTCCACAAATTGGCTGATACATTTTAGGGCATTCAAATTCGCAGCTATCTCCAGGACACAAACCAAAGTTGCTGATTGTCAGATTAGCTGATTTATGCTTTGAACTAACGCATTTTTCATTGCTGAACACACACAGATTCAAATGGCTTCTTCCCAAATTGTCACACACAGGACTGTATTCATCCCAGCAGTCAAGAACAGTACAACAAGCTCCTTCGTATTCAATTTTAATATCATTTTTTTCTTGTCGATTTTCGCGCTGACATTTCTTTGCTTCGTAATGGCATTTGCTGATATAAGTGATCCCATCTGACCCACAGATCGGCTCATATTCATCTGTACAGTTGAATTCACACATCATTGTGGGAATGATTTCAATTGGAAAGAGCATGGTGTCATCCTCAAGGTCTATAAAATCAAAAATTCTCCAGCTTTATATTCGTAAAATATGTATGTATGGCATTCTTCTCAAAACGTGTAAAACGAGAAGCTCAAGTGTTACAGTGTTTATTAATCTGAATAGAAAATTATTAATAGTGCACTGTTATATAACATAATCCTTAAGAGATCTCAAGGTAAAAGTATTTGATATGATGGCAAAGCGTTAAGACCGATAAGACTACGAAAATTGCAAAAAAACTACTTAAATTTTGGCCGTGTACAAAATGGGTGGAAGAAAGCAAACGGTGCAGAAAAAGTTAAAAACATTTGCAAACCAAAAATGGCAAAATGAAAAGATTTGTGTGCAATTATCCAGTTTGGCTAGATCGGAAAGTTCGTGTGTGACTCCAATACCAATACCGCCAATAACGGCGTGCCTGGACTGTCACCCGTCTTCTCAACGGCAGTCTCCTTCGAGTAGCACGATGAAGAACACGGAATGGCCGTCCAGGACGACGACAAACGTGAGGCGTACCTGGCTGAATCCCTTCGTGATCATGGTTTTCCGACGAAAAAACACTCGGGGCAACAACGGTCTTTGTTACTGAATTCGAAGATCTTGGAGCTGTTGGTAATCTGGAGAATGTTAAGCGTGCTCCATTTCCTGATGGCAAGGGAGAGTTCGCGGGGTTTCGGGGTCCTGATGCTGACGTTTCAATCGCTCCAACGGGCTCGAGCTTATATGGAGAAAAAATTGGAGCAAGAGTTACAACCGGTTTAACTTCGACAGGCGTTGGCTGCTTAGCAATGGTCTTGCAGGTACCGTTATTACGTAATGTAAGTGGAGTTTGTGATTGTTCGATTTTGGCAACACGACATTGAGAAACTTGAAAATGACAAAGATTGCGATGCTGTTGATTCCTCGTATCACATACTGGCTGATTCATGTTTGGACAAGAGTCAAGAGTTGGACAACATCTACCGGCCTAAAGACAGGGATATACATGTTTGTAAAAAATATTTCTAGACATTGTCAAAAGTCACTTACATAAGCTTCGGTGATGTTATGACCAAGTTTTATTTCGTATATACATTTAATCATATCAAATTCACACAGAGTTTTGGTCTCCCCATTCTGGTCGCAGATTAATTCAGAATCGGGTATACTGTTATCGCTAGCATCAATAATTGGACATGGTTTGGTCAAGCAGATTTCACATTTTCCTTTGAAAAGAACATCCAGATCCGAATCCGAACATTGCGCTTTTGTAAAAAAACATTCGTTATTATAAGTGTGGAAATCAGTGCCACAAATATAATCCTTATCAGTTATATCACAACTTTTTTCTTCGATAATTCGACAACGATTGGCACTGCATTCTTCGTCTGCTACTGCACTCAGAATTTTGCCTCCACGAGCTGCTAGGCATCGAGCGTAAGCAAACATGCAAAGATTCCTAAAGTATTGTCAAAAAACAAAGGTATTTGGTTCTCACTTATGAATGGTCCCTTCATTATCACAGATTGGCTCTTTTTCTTCTGGACAAAGGGGTTCAGGGCATTCAAAATCACTGGAAGTTACATTTTGGGTCATCATAGTTTGGGTAACAAAAGCATCTTCTTTTGGCTCACTACTTAAGTCATCTTTCTTCCATCCAATCAACTTCGTAATTGTTAATGGAGCCGTTGGAGCTATGGGTTTCGTACTTAAAGGTTTGGATGTTGTTGTAGGAGCTTTGGTAGTTGTTCCCTCCTGCTTTTTTTGGCATTCTGACAAGCTTATCAGCCAAGATGTATTTGGAGCTTTCTGAAATTAAATATCTCTTTGCTTACTGTATTGTTCACCTCTGGTTATTCTATTTTTAGGAACTTAATAACTGTTCGTTCTTTTAATCTTATGTCTATGTATATAGCTTTATTAAAGTAAATTTCCCTTGTTGACCTACTTGTTTTCGTTGCCTGCAATTGAACATTTGGAAAGTGCACAAATTGGGATGCGTCATGCCTTGGCTGTCGCAGACGGGTTTGTATTGATTCGTACATTGTTTTGGGCACTCTTCGTCCTGCAAATGACATATTTATGCGACTCGTATACATTTTCCGCATTTTGTATATCATATAAACGCTATTCTCGGAATTGATTATATACAAATTTTGTCTCAGTGATCTTTAAATTTTTTGTAATTTTTTTAATATTGCTAGTAATATCAGGACTTACTTTTAAGGAGAACATAAGGGAGTTAGATCTGCATGCCCCAACATGCACCAAAACTCTCTCTTCCAATTTATGTTGTCTCATTTTACAGTTCCATTGAGCTAATAGACAAGCCGATTGATGGGTATGATTAGTGTTATCACAGACTGGGGTTTTTGTACTTTTGTCATCACACAATTTACAATCTTCGGGCTTGGCAGAGTTTTTCACTATAACTTGTGCAGTTGGGTTTGATGAAGGAGTGGTGGCATGCTAAAGTTAAGTCATAGATCTATGGAAAAGTGCTTACCATATTGGTACAAGCTCCTTTCTTCACGATCTCGGGAATAAATTGGCTCCCGATACTTGATTTCTTCATTTTACAAACTCTGAATTGATACAGACACATATTGCGATGAGTATTATTCTTGTTATCACAGACTGGATCCCACTTTTTATCGCAATCTTCAGCCGAACATTGCTCTTCATGTGGGACCACAGCTGAAGCTGGTAACGGAGGTCGAGTTCGACTACCGACAACTGCTGTCTTTGTGTTGTTAGATGATTGCAAGGGGACTAACGGAGATTCCGCGGTATCATAGGGCAAAGACTGAGGAAGTGGGTTGAGTTGCGATGGTTGTCTTCTAGAGGCATCGTAGACTTTGGTACCAAATGCTACAGCTGGAGGAGTGGTTGATGAAGTTGTTGTTTTTTTAGCTGAAATTACAAAATTTTGACCATTCTTTTAAAATTTAAAATCTTTTTTTTTGAAATTTTCAATTTTTCCATTATCGCTTACAAGTTGCTTCCGCCTTCTCACTGCTGGAGCTGTCCGCCATGATGTCTTCTTCGCTGTTTTCGTTACATTTCCCGTCGTGTTCGATCCCAATGGGTTGTCGACCTCGTTCTCTTAAGGCGCACAAAATTCGTTCAAAGCTGTAAAAGTCGGGCGATTATGAGAGCGACAACAAAATTAAAACCCTTCTCAGAAAAAGCGGTTTTAACGGCACTTACAAACAAGTGTTTTGATGGGTAATTCCGTTCGTATCACACACGAAATCCTCATCATCTGGACATTCAAATTCACATCGACTGGTCGATTTTGTCATCGACATTTCTTCCTGTGGCAAGAGCGAAGGCTCAGTGGTGCCTTCGCGGCATTTTCCTCGACTTCGAAGCTTCAGATTTACATTTTGGAGTCGTTTTGCGACGCATTTTTGAAATTCAAAATGGCATTCGTTCTCGTAACTATTTCCTAAAATGTTCTATGATTAGCAGAGACAAATATGACATACCATTGTCATCACAGACTGGGTTACGATGTTCTGTACATAAACTCGCCGGCGGGCAACAAGCTCCATGATAACGTAAATGCAACGAATTTTCTAATACTTGAGCACATCTAAACTGACATTCATTCTCGTATGTGTGACCATCGCTTCCACAGACAGGCTTCAGCTCTCGACCACATACACATTCCTTGCCTGTAGCTGTAACTAACGGTAATCTCACAATATTTTTAATATTCTTACCTGCTTCTGCATAGCTTACTGTGAAAAGAAGTGAAAACAATATGCATTGGCAAAAATATCCTTCAAGAAATTTGAATGGCCGCATATTACATAAAAATTTTGGCCTGAAACCATGTTTGTCAAAGATCAATATACCAAAGATGACGTCACTCAAAAATAAAAAGAACGCCAAAGCAATGAATAAATTGACGGCCCAAAAAAGAACCCCCGTTGCAATCTATAGCAAAAAATAGTTACAACGTTTAAAAGAACAGCCGATAAGAACATCATCTTCATTTTATGGCCTTCTAATTATAAAACCGGTGCAATTAAACCGAACTATTTCCGAAGTTCGAAATAACTCATTACAGAATTTGCATGGATCATTGTCTCCTTTCGCATTCCATTAAAATCGCCGCAATTCGAATAAATCTCGGAGACTTTCACTGCGGAGAAAGTGTGAAAAATAACTGAGAGGATAATTTGAAACCGAATTTGATGGGAAAAACCAACAAAACCCCCGTCTTCTAACTTCTTATAGTGTTCTTGGTACAGAAATTGGGGTGTTTCAATAAAAAGATCGTCGAAACAAATTGCTGTGCCCGTTTTCCTCCCGTCGGTGGAAACAGGGGAGACGTTAAATTCGAAAGTAAAACCGTCTTAACTAACATGGTAAGGGATTACATTGGGACTGTTATGGAGTACAGGCTACGATTGATTGTGTGGGCGGTCAAATAAGTCAGAGGAGAAGATATATGTGGGGTAATGTGTCTTTTACTATCCATATAAACCATCAACTAGGTCTTGTTCAGGGTTGGCGCAAGGCTTAGTACCTATGGTGTCTTGTTAATAAATCTAATACGTTCAACTTCTTGCTTAACCGAGGTCAAAGGCATATTAAGGCTGAAGAGCTTGCTACAAGTGCTTGAGCAAGCCTCTGTGGTATTTTCAACAAAAATAATCTTAAAAACTAATCAAACCCAGAAGGGCACAAGAATTACATGCGAAACTATTGTATTCCGTCATCTCCCCCACCCTCCCAAACAAAACGTCTCCCTCTAGACTCAGTCTAATTTAGTTTCATCTCCCCATTTTTTGAATTTTGACCTCAATGACACTTGAAGACATTTTTTGTGCCTTCAGAAGGCGGCTGAAGAAGCGCCGAAAAGGGCAGCGGCGGATTCGGCATCTAAAGAGACATTTTATCGTTTATAATTCGTCAATGCTATTATTCCTCGGCGGGAAGTTTTTCAATCCAGAAATGTTACTCTTTACTATTACTTCATGTGGGTTTTATTTGTTCCGGTATTTGGAGGATAAGGGTTTGAGGGGATTGGAGCGGAAGATACTGTAAGATAAAGGAACTACAGTTAAAAAAGATGGAAGCAAGTTAAAAGAAAATAAAATGATGAACATAAGAATCATCTCACAACCATCGAAACTTTTAAAGTTTTGCAAACAAATTGATTACAATCAGTTTCCGCAGCGCCCATCATGGTGCCATAGAACAATAAACCAGCCTTTAATTTCGTGGGTTTGTTGAAGTTTGTCAGCTGTCAAGTTGAAGGTCATTTCAGGCATTTTCTGTGAAAATGCGCTAGAATCTTTTAAAAAACGGCAGCCGAATTGATACAAAATGATACAGCCCAACCTTACTATTACAATAAATAGCGCAATTAAAAAACAATTCTACCCATTGATCATCGTCTGCCAACAATCTTCTTCATATTCAGCAGAGCCGGATTCAAGTTACGGAATTTTATTTGTTTTTGAAAAAAGAAGATTCCCATCACAATATTTATTATTCATTTGTATTACCCAATCTGCAAAAATAATTCCAAAAGTTAATTCTATACCAATTTGTCAACCCGTCTTAATTTTTGTTTTTATGGGCCTGAGGGCTTTTACCGACCGTCCGTTTACGCTTCTGGTTATTGTGAACGGAACAAGTAATTTGTTATTCGAAATGCTTTCGTTTAATTGAACAGAGAGTGAGAAATGTGATCAAGACAGTAGAAAGTTGTTGTGCAGTAATTGCAGCACTCTTGAAGTATATATGTAGAAATGATGACTACAAATGAGAAAAAGAAGATATAAGTGGGACGTTATTATATATTCATGACTAATTCTGCCCTTCTGTTTTGATCTTCTTGGATTCTAGAAAACGTGCCCATTTATCTGCATAAACTGCCAACTTCTCTTTGGCTTAGAACTCTCTCATTTTCAAAAGTCTCAAGTTTACAGTGTTTTTTGTTGTTGCTGTTTTTCAAAAACTATCAAATTATATCTGAAGATCGTCAAAACCACACGCAATGTTCCTGGAAAGACAATTTTGACCATGTTCATCAACCAAAGTCTCGTTTAGAGGACGAACAAACGGAGCTTTAAACTGATGTCTATTATAATTGAATCTGGAAAATGCAAAGTTTGCTTAGACAAAACGGTTATTTGGTTAGGATGATAATAATCTCCTATCTTCCGTTTGAAGATGTGTACTATAAAAGGTATCCTTTTCAACGGTATAAAAGGATAAATAAACCCAGACCGTTTTTTCGTTCTATGAGAATATGAAAACAGGGAACTCCGCCTTTGGGAGTAATTAAGAATGTAGGAGACGTCCCAGACTTTTTTTTTGCATATTACATCATCTTTTGGTCGACCAAACTCTTGAACTTTCGAGATTTTCAACACCATACAGTTTCTTTTGAAGGGTGCAAGTTTCTCCCTGCATCTTTTATTAAAACACACGTATCCTAGATCGCTCTAACCTACGTTTTTCTTTCTTATGTAATTATTTATGCAAATTTGTGTTCTCTTTTTACGGTTCAAGATCCTTCGAAAAGTGAGCATAACCCAAGGTAGCCCAAAATATCCAAAAGTCTTTTGTTTTTCGGTCTTCGCGAAGCGTGGAAATTACAAATTCATGTTTGAAGCGCATGAAATTTTCATGGTGAACATCTTGTAAATTTTTATGGCAAAGACAAATGCGACGGGAAGATAAATCTCAAGGTGGAAGATAACGAGTCACAAAAGCAATTCTTGAAAGGCGCGAAAATATATAATAGTTTTACGGAAATGTGCACAATTTGAGAACAGGGTTTATGGGCAAGAAGACGAGTGCGACGGAATTTTAAGCATGTATTATGCAGAAAATTTCATCTTTCCCATGCCAAAGGATGCCTAAATACTTCAATATTTACATCATTCTGAAAACAGTGGAATGATTTAATCGATGTTGCGTTTCGCCACAAACAGAATTTTTGAGAAGAATCTTCGGCTGTTTTCTCTTGGCTACCCGGGACCTTGCTCTCTGTCAGAAAAGAATATTTTAAAATTTTCTTGATTTTTTGAATTTCGTCCACCAAAACTTCTTCCCAAAGAACTTTTATACCTAGAATTTTTTCGTCATCCGATAGTGTCTGGATTTTAAGCGTACTTTGTTTTCTATTTTATTGTTTAAATTACATAAACAACTGTACCCAAAGAATAGACTAATGTTTTTTGGTTAACACCCTGCCAAAGATAAGACATTCTACACATGTATTTTTCTAATTACTGTAATCCCATTGAACTCCCTGAATTTTATAGTCAAGTTGAACGCACATACATTTCTATGATTAAAATCCTATAACGGATGTTTTTGTAATGCTTACACAGCTTAAACTTTATTTTAAACTTAATCAAAAATAGTTGCTTTACTGGTACTAACTTCCGTTTCATGTGAGGCACGCAACCTTGTCAACTCACTTGTTTCTGAACTTTACATCAATTTTAAAATACTCTAATTGGATAGTGGACTCTCTCCATGTTTTGTTTGGCCATTGTTAATCCTTTTTGACGTTGAAGATTACTACTAGTAATCTCTAGATTGTCGGTCTTTATGTTTAATTTTTTGGGTTTTATCTTTAGGTCGGTCATCTAAGTATAAAATGGGTATTCAGACTGGATTAGAGGCTAGTCAGGTTATAACTAGGGTGATTTAGGAAGTAGTAGAATGTATATTTTTGAGTGATAGCATGAAAAATAAATAAATAGCCTAAAAACAAACGACAATCCTTATTTGATCTTAAACTCAAGAACCCCTTATGTTTCAAGTATTTCCTCGTTTTTTGAGAGTATGCCAGAGTTGCTAAACTGCGTGACTTTTTCCTCTCTAGAAGCCCGATCGTCGACGTGTTCAGATTTTCTATTTCCGAACAAAGCCTGTCTTTGCATGCACCGGCAGGTTTGAAGATGTAATTCAAGAGTGCAAAGCGGTCGGCTTGTAATCGAGAACAATAGATATTTGGTTCGTGAAAGATTCATAGGCAATACAATGTACGCGGAGGAGGGACCAGGAGATCAGCAATGCCGTGTGACGGTGAATGTGCTCAGAAGATGTTCTGCAGACGTTCCGGGGAAGTTATTTTGAAGAATATTGATGGTTAACGATCTATCCGATGGTTTGTGCAATTGTTAGAAATTTGTATTATCAAGGTAGACAGTAGTTGTAAAAAACTATGGGGCTTTAGGTTGTAATTGCCAACTCAACCGTCATTTCGTTCTAGAATTGGATTCTTTTTTCAATTTGCATAAATTCGTATTTTTTTTTTATTTAACTCGTCAAATGTCAATGTATGTCACTCAAAATACTTTAACCAGAATTCATCCAACATTTATGAATTCAAAATCCCATGGGAATTGTCTTATTTTCATAATTTTGCCAAGTGTTTCTAATGTGAGCACAATCGTGGGCGATGGGCGTAATTTTGGATAGAAAAGAAGTTATAGTACAAATGAGTTATAACTTTAGTTTATTTTAAAAATTTTTTGTTGGGAAATTTTAGCTACAGAAATTTTTGGTTAAAAATTGTCGATTATGTTCACATAACTCCGTAGGTTAGACTCCACTTTATATGTAATCTGCATTAATTACTGTTGGCATGGGACTCCCACAGCATAAGTAGCGTGTAACAATGTCAAGTGTAATATATGCTATAAGGTCCATGGGAATAAATTGCTCACGTGATGTGGAACGGAGGAGGATGACACCAAATGTTAACACTTTATCAACATTGCGTTGTAATTTTTAGATTTTCAAGGCTTAAATTGGCGAAGAGTAAACACTTTGGCTTGAAAACCCAACAAATAAAATCGAGTTTCTGACAATTTCGAAGTAAACGTGATCCCCATGCTCGGTTGATATAACAGTGCATTGATGCAAGTGACAGCCTCTGGACTCTAAAGCTTTGTTAATCTATGACCACTTCGTCAGCGTCGTATCTTTATTGAGAATTTTTCCGAGATTTGCCAACGCCATTCTTATATTTCTGGCACATTTTTATGCTCGGCTCTTTGCAATAAAAATGCCAAACGGTTTTGGAATTAATCTTTGCTAAAAGGTAGTGACAGAGAGTTACGTGTCCTTAAATAGTAGGTCTGAGTCCAAAGTTACAAACTTTGTTTGATGGGAGGTCTTTTCAAAGCCTTCAAAGATTTTCTTGTCAAAATAAAAACACTTTTTTTAAGTTTAGTCATTATCATTTTGAAGTACAATGAATCCCTGAAAAAAAACTATTGTATAATATTTTACCGGAATCAGTAAACGGGTTTACTGCTTCTGTAAAATTATTTTGTCCAAAGAAAGGCAGGGTTTCTTGGAAGTCACATTTCACCTACTGTTCACCCATTGATTTTAGTTTTTTGATATTACAGGCATCACCTTGTCACCTTTACGATTCATTTTTGCATACATCCAACAAAATATAATGCAGACGGGATTGCATTTTAGAATAATTTTGCTATTGTTGGACATGGCTAAAACATTTGTCATACATTTTTATTTTTCATTTTTGATTTAAAACTTTAAAGTTTAATCTGGTAATTGTTTCTACAATGAAGTAATCAAGAGATTATCGTAAAGTTTCTCATGTAGAAACAAGAAATTGTTTCAGTCAGATTAGAAGCAGTAGGAAGGAACTGTCACCAACAAATGTCTGGCATGATGACAAGGTTAGCATATAGCGTAAACATGTGTATAATGCAACTGTAAACGTGTTCTTGGTTAGACAATTGCTTGTATACAGGCACTGCGCGCTAGTTGTCATTAAATGCATATTTTGTTTCTAAACGACGCAAAACATTTTATCTTTTCACCTCCGCAAAATCCATATTTTCGTCACCATCCAATTACCGACATTTTCTACCCACTTTAATTCCCGTGGACTTTATTTCTGACCGGGAGTTCACACCCTAACAAACAATGCGCAGTAAGTAGTAGTAAGCAGTAAATATACCGCTGAGGCTTTTCAATTATGGGTATACTCATCTGGGACGAATTAATTTACATCGTTCCGGAGATCATTAGTAATCTTGCAAGATCAAAATACAGTTGACACCGAGATGATTAATCTGTTTTTAGGGAAGATAGATTATGTCAAAGTTATCAGAATACGATATGAAGTGCCAAGCATCTTGAATAGTCTTGGTAAAGGGATATCCGTATTCTGGTTGGTAAAGGGATTATCGTATTCTGGTTGTTATTTAGTAATTTAAGTGGTAAAGAATCAATGTTTCTTCTGGATTATGCTGCATGTACAGTGTAATTGCACTTCTTTAGTTACAAAGTATCATTTTTTCAGATAAAAAAGTATTCTCTTATCTCTAGTATTATGTTAATCCGCGTTATCTCAAATACCTCGTCGATTACAGGATTTGTGGTTATCTAGTTTGTGTTACCGTAAAAACGCGAATATTTGTCATTCAAAAAAGAACTTGGCATAAAAAGGGCGGAGCCAACGACCGTTTCGGAGGAATCCCGAACGTCCTGAGGGCCGAAACGGGTTGGCCAAAGTTTCAGGCATTAGTTAATCAAATATTTGAGCTGGAATATGGGCGGGGAAGTTATCTGGAGCCTCTGAATTCACCTGCTCTTTGAATTCTTACGTCGTGATATAACTATCTTGTAATTTACTACTTGTGATGTACTAATTTATTTTTTCTTTAGGACTTGAGTAAACGCGTCACGCTTCATATATTGAAGTAGGCCATTAGATTGACAAAACCAAATCACACAAAATGTTCGCCGTTCGAGAGGTCTCATTGAAATCAATTCTAATCTTCGTAATTGTCGCCTTGCTGTGTCTGCAGAGTTTTGGGTAAGTTCACACATTTTGCATACATATATAAAAGTGTCGAAAAAAGTGTGGTAAATTAAAGACTACTTATCTTAGATGTTTAATATGTGGTTTAGATTTAGGACACCTATAGTTACTCTCCGAAAGTTGCTTTTTGACAAAATTATTTTTGGGAAAAGGTAACTTCTTTCCATTTTTCGTTTTTATTCCAGTTAGCACGTTGTACATCATAAGCTACACTTTCTGGGTTATTAAGACTCTTTGTTCAACAGGGTTACTGTATTAACCGAAGATTGTGTGTACATGTACTTTTCTAAAATACGATTTTACGTCGAAAATTAACTTCTCTTATAAGTTACTTACACTATATATATAATTTTCTCAAAAAATATTTAGCGACCTTAACTCGTCTATTATGAAAATAGTAATTAATTAGCAGGTATTCATAGGAAGCAAGATTTCCTGGAGCTTACAAGGCCTTTAAAATCTTTATAATAATAACTCTAAGCTTAACAAGCAGTAACTTCCGGAATTTGATGGTCATGTTCCTGAAAACTTGAAAAATTAAAAATCAAAAATATACTGGAACGCAAATGCCCTGGGGGACGGGATTCCGTATACCCGTCTTCTTGACCCATATCATATATGACGCGGAAATACGGCGTTATAAACAAGCGTGAAGTGTGAAGATTTGTGATTTATGTCTTATCGTCACTTTCAGGGCAACAGTTGCATATTCTGAAGAATATTTGGTGTACTGATACCAATTTTTGTCTCTAACCGTCTCTCTTTGTTTCCGTAGTCTTTCAGCTCCAAGAATAAATGATGAGAAGAAGTATAATAAACTTGGACCTTTCTCTTAGTTAGCGTAACAGTAAGCAGTCCATCGGAAATTGTAATCCTCCGGATGCAGTTTTTATTTTGCCGACATACCAAATTTGGAATTCCATAAAAACAAAGACTTGTTATTTGACAGAGTGCACATAAACCCCTGAAATTCGATATCCGCTGATATCACACCCCGGTTCTTAAGGGGGTTATAAAACGCCAATAAATAAATTCTCTCTCTAAATCATTTATAAGATTAGGCTGTGGGGTTACGGTCAGGCGGATTCTAGGGTTTCTCGGTCTGTCGATATCGGATATGTTAGGTATCGGAGGAGATGGAAGATGTTGACATTTTCTTCTAAGGATGAGGGATAGGTAAACAGTAAAAGGACAGAGAAACGTCAGATGATTTGAATATTCATCATGTTCATACACAATGTAAACCATCTTGCACAAATTGCAGATTCTAATCGTATTTCAAGTAGATTATGAAAAAAGTGTTGTATTTCGAACTTAAAACATACATTGGAAATGCTTGAGGAATTGCTAATCATTTGCAAAATATATTATGCCATAATTTGAGTAATTGCAGAGTTAACCACTTTAGAAAAAATTGCAAACAAATCATTTAGGACGCAATCAGTCGTAAAGTAGATCAAATGAAACTAAAAAAACATCACTCTTGCTGTATGAACCCTTTACAATCATGGTTTGCAGTTTCAGAGCAGACAAAAAGGCCATGAGAAATTCGTTGGTCCGATTTGGAAAAAGGGATGGAGCTCAGGCCGCGCCCGCCGCTCCAGTTCAGCCAGAGTTCCAGATGAATTACCCGGTTGATTCTTTCGGATCCCAGGCCCAGAACCCCGTCTTTGGCTATTATCGACGGTACTATAACAACTACGGATTTTAGGTGAGTTTAATATTTGATAATAATCGTATTATTTGAGGACATAATACGGCATTTATCTATAATATAAGAGCCTTCTTCAGATCCACACACACCGAGAGTAGAATCACCCCCCACATTGCTCCAAGATTTCCCCGCCGATTCTGACGCCACAACGATACTCAGACACAAAAAAAGAAGCCCTAACACCTACCACAAGATACGATCATTTTTTCAACTCTTTCCCTCTCTCATGTGTAAATTCAGAGCCTATCTCTAGCGTCATGAGCCGTCGTTTTGTGACGTTCTAGTACCCTTTTTAACACCGACCAGTAAAGTTCGTTTGTTCATTCGATCCGTTCTATTGTAGCCTTTGTTTTGCGGTATAAATTATTGCGTTGTGTGATTGAGAGAAGGCAAAAAATGCAGTAAAACAGACCTGCAAAGATGATGATACATAAAGCTCCTCACTTTTTTTCGAATAAAAACCCCGTAACATCGCAAAAATAACTACTAACTTACATCAAAAATTTTTTTGAATTAAAGCTGTAAATGCAAAAAATGTAAAAAAAACAACAACGTAAAGTCAGATTTACGATTATTTACAATCATACCTTACTTATGCCGAAAAAACAACATTAGTCTAAAAAACAAACGCCAAAAAAACTAAGCGTATAAACAACAAAAAATAACAATTACAGCCAGAAATGCTAAAACGGGACGACTTCAAATTAACTCGATGTTATGACGTATTACAAAGGCTATTTGACTGGCCATACAAATCAATATACAAGTACTTCTTCAATCTTTTTTAAGTTCCAACTTTTGGTCCCATTTTGTGTTTTTGGGCTTTGTGGCTCTTCAGTTCTAAAAAATTGATCATAAATTTAAAGTTAAATCCTAAAAATAATAACAAAATGTAAAATAAAGTACCTGGATTCTTTCCTTTCGTATATTTATCAGCATTGGCAGGCGTTGCATATATCGTGATTTTGCTGACAGTCCCCACAGCTTTCGTTAACCCCTCTCTAAAGACCAATCTAGTCCCTGGTCGGACATATTCCGGTCTTCTGATGAATTTGAATCGAACTTTGTCCCGATCTCCAGTCCTCAAGACCTCTTTATTATCCAAACTTATCAATTTAGCGGTTTGCCGAACCGCGCCGACATGAACCATGGCTTCATAATTTTTGGCAATAGTTGTGGGATGATTCAGAATCAGAAGATCGGCTTCAAATTCCCAAGCGGCTTTGGGGGCTTCGGTTCCGGATAGGAGGACCATTCCTTTTCTGATTTGCCTTTTTGTTATTTTTCTGAAAAATTTAGTAGTAAATAACCTATAATATAATAGTATCTTACTTAATCGCAAAAGCAGCAGATTGCCCATGTCTCACAAAGTCGACGGGCATTCGTTTCCGATGGATCGATTTGATGGGCACTTGTATAAAAACTCCGGTGGGATCTGGTCCCAACCATAAGGTGTCCCCGGCTTCTATTCGGCCAGATATACAATTTCCAGAGACCACGGTACCTACCCCATCAACCTAAAGGTAAAAAAAGAAATAAAAAAGCACAATTCCAAAAATTAAATTACAAGTTTCAACTTACCCAAAAGACCTCATCGATGATAAATGAGACCTGTGAATGATCCATTTGTTTCCTTCTGAGCGGAAGGATATTCAGAAATGTCCTAACCATATCAATATTTTCACCAGTAACATTAGAGACTTTGAAGACAGGACACATTCTGCAAAATTGTAAAAATTATATAAACCAGAGACAATCAGCTCTCCTACCTGCCATGGAAGAAATTTTGGGCGGCCAAATACAAATCCTCGAAGCTATTTACAAGAACTGGATGCTTCCTGGAGCCCGGACTTTTCAACAGTTTATTAAGCTGTTTCAAAGTGTCCTCCATGACTGGTTCCGGGCATCGATCAATTTTAGTGACAACAACAAAGACCGGAACATTAAGGGCTAAGCACAAAGACAAATGTTCTCTCGTCATCCCGCTGATCCCCATATTGGCACCGACCATCAAC